>CAKJTW010000043.1:12190000-13474101 GCA_917880005.1 Nanger dama
TATAATAACTCTTCACCACCATTAACAACTTTAAAGAAATTTGGTTTAAATATTGCCAGTGCAAATGGATAAAATATTTTATTTCCTGCCATTATGAAACTATAGAGACATTTTATTTTGTACTGTTTTTTTAGGTCATTACAATAACTATTTTCAGGAATCTACAGCAAATAGGTTTGTGGGTTTTTAAATAAATACCTTTTTTCCCAAACAATTCCAGTAGCTCTTACAGTATATTTCAGGTCCTGGTCTAGCTATTTATAGTTTACAGCATCATTTACTTTAATATGCTACCTGAATAACATAATCATAGCTATAACTATGGTATAGGGCCACAGGGTGCATGCAACGTTAATGTTTTTTGACTATTTAAGGGCTTGTTCATAAACGTTCCTTAATAATAATGGCAAAGCTTTTAGTAACTGGGTATCAGAAAATAGTGAGTCATTTAAATGGGTTTCTTTCCCAACGAAAATATTTAATAGGAGGCATTGAGATCAAAGTTACATTGCTTTTATATTTTATATTCTAACAAGTAGAAGATTTTTACTGTGAATTCACCCGTTAACTTCTGTTTGGTGCGGTTATGTAAGCTTCCTAATGTATTTGTCTTTTCCTTTTCTTCTCAAACAAGATGTAATTTTCATCAAGAAAGGTCAGCTGAGTATGTATCACCGACGAATATTTATATATACACTTAGGATATAGCTCACTTGTGTATTGATAGTTTTACAAGGTATTATTAGCATCTTTTCTGATCACCAAATCAGATTTCCCTGGAAGAGTCTGAAAACAAATGTTTTCTGGTTGTAGGCTCTTCGGTGTAACAGGAAACTGCGCTGCTTGTAGTAAGCTCATCCCTGCCTTTGAGATGGTGATGCGCGCTAAGGACAATGTTTACCACCTCGACTGCTTTGCATGTCAGCTTTGTAATCAGAGGTAAGCACAGTTCATTCTGGCTTCTAAAAAAATGGTAAATCTCCCTTTGTTGGCTGTGTGGGAATTGTTTTAGTACCGTTTACTTAAAGCAACTTATCTCAGCATTTTTGTTTTCTGCAACAACTCATTCAAGTCCAGAAACACATCACTGAGAAGGAGAAAGGTCTCAATTCTGTCCTTCTGTCCCTCAAAGAACTCCATCATAGAAAAGGATATGATAGAAGATGAAAACTTAACTATATGCAAACTTTATAGAAAACTTTCTCTTCTTATTCATTCTTTTCTCGTTTTGCTTTAAAAAGTAAACTTAAAATATCTTTACTATTTGAGCAAACAAATTTGCAAAAAGAAAACATACAGAAATTTGTGGCAAGCAGTGTGTATTCATCTTATTTTCCTTGTATACAGTTGCTCTGTCTCTTGATTTCTAATCTTGAATTTTAACCTTGTTGTATATGTACTTTTAAAGTTGCTTCAAAGCTCTTTGGGAACTAGATTGGATATAGTCACCAGTATCGGAGAGGCAGCATTGAAGGATGGAAAGAATGTTACAGAGGGGATCTAGAAACCTAAATTCCAGTCTGGACTCTCCCTAACAAGATATAGGAGCATAAACCAACCATTTTAGTCCTCTGGACCCCCGTTTTCTCTTTTATAACAAAACAGAGTTAGATTAGTCCATTTCAGAGAACTCTCTCATCTCAAAGTATTATGATTTCATTCCATTTTGTCTAAAGTGAAAATTATAACTTTTATTCCTAGTGGGAGCTATATACTATGATACCTATTTTATGTGATAAATGCAGAGGATACTAGAATATTAAATACATTAAATATAAAATAAATTTCAAAAATTACTGTGCTTGATGGAGTTTAATGAAAATAAATTCAGCACGTTGCTGAAAATACCTGAATGTAATAAATATTCAATTAGTTTTGTCCAGTTCTCAGTTACTGTAACTGGCCTTGTTTTACTCTCAAATGCAGTGTCTTCTTATGAGGTGCTGTAGAGTAGTGGAAAGAACATGTGTTTACAGTGATAACTGGATTCAGATTTCAGCCCCACCATGTACTGGGTGTGCAGGCTTGAGTTTGTTGCTTAAGTTCTCTGAGTTTGGTTTGTGCATCCTTAAAAGCAGATAATAACGCCTATCCTGCAGATTTTGAAAATTAAATGAAAAAACTTACAAATACGAGGAATATAATAGGTTCTCAAAAATTAGTTTTTACCTTGATATCTATAATTTATTTTTAACTGTATAATATTTCACAAACTTGGTTTTTACACGAGATATCCCTTGCTAAATGTAGGTGTTCAGAATGCTGCCTGATATACTTCACGATGTGTAATTGACCCAGGAAATAATTCAAGAAGTCACCCTGCAGCATCTTGATTCTTCCCAGTAGATGTTTGGAATCATACTAGATTGATTCAGTCTGTAGTGACATTTAGCCAAAAATAAATTGGCATATGTACCTATTTTTATTATAAAGCTAAGAATACAAAAATACAAATACCCGCACATCCTTATAGATTCACTACCTTGCATATGTCTTAAAGGTGTGTTAATAGTAAATTTAAAATTTTTTGTTTACTTATCAAATTGATCCACTAAACATTTTCTAACAAAAGACGTATCTTTCTATAGCTCTAATATTAACTGCTTTTCTACTTACAGAATGTTACAGATTGATAGTGGAAAATTTAGAAAATAAGGATGTAAAATAACATTGTCCCATGTCTCACTACTCTGAAAGAAACTATTTCAGTGTTTTGGTGTGTAGCTAGTCATACATTTTTCTATGCACATATGACAAGTGATACATAACATATGCTTTATATTATACCCACACTTAAACCTCTTAAAGGAAAGTAGCAAGGAAGAATCCTAATATTTGATACTTGTACTTTTTTATTAATATAGTGAGCCTTTTTACCTGCCTTTAAAAATTACTTTATGATATTTTAAGCTTTCTTGTGTTCAGCTTTATGGATAGAGCTTCATATATTGTTAAATCAGTTTTTGTGTAGGTTTTATCTTCTGGTTTTTATATTATCAGTATCATCAATTTAATATGGACTTTCTAAACAAATACTCAAATCTGTGTCAAGCTAAATTCACAAGCACATGGTTAATTAGACAAAGCATATAACAGTTTAAAGTTTATTTTATATAATGCCAAAATGCTCTCCAGAAAAATTATACCAATTATCCTTACTCCAGAAATGAAAAAATAATGCATTCCCGTACAGAAGTTCTAACACTGGGAATTATTGTTTTAAAAGATATCCTTGTCACCTTGAGGGATGAAAGATGATATCTTATTATCATTTTTAATTAGCATTTATTTGATTACTAGTGGCCCTTTGATATTTTTTCTGTTAAGAAACTGCCTATTTATTCCTTTCATCCATTTTTCTATTAAGGCAGACTTACCTATTTTATCCATGTTCTACACAGAAAATTAAAACATCATTCAAGTGCTAAGCCCAGCCTAAATTCTATTATGATGCAAAGTAATTGTAGGTTGTTAATGCTATTTACAAATCGTATATCAATTTTATTTCACCATTGAAATAAAAAGTTGCATTCACAATTAAGTTTGTCTCCTCAGTGGAACTCAGTCAAGTAAGACAAATACTCCTAAATTTTGACTCTAAAACTGTTCACCTTCTTATTGCTGCAAAATACTGTTCTAGTATCATTATTAAAGTACCTAATATATTTCTGTGTGCGCTTCATTTATTACATGCCATAATGGGACTGCATATCTTTAGTGCTGGCTATGCACAATTAGCACTTAGTTATTGTCTTGTCACTTCCATCCCTACAAGACAAACTCCTTTAATGCAAGAAGTCAGCTAATCTTCATCAGTCAAGCAAAGCAGACGAATTGTATTACTCTGAATCCGGAAGGTTTTCAGTACAGGAGACTCTTCTTTTACATTGCTGTTTGCTTGGGGAAATCTCCCCAATAAAGCCATTCACCACAGGAGCCTGTACTCATAGTAGCTAAATCATTGTCCCAGTAGTACACCTTTTCAAGTGACACAAAAACCAATGGGTAATGTATAGGCACTTTCCCTTAAGCAGACTTTCTTGATATCTGAAATTGTGATATTATAAATGCTTATGAGTATTATTTAGCAGTGGGAGTCCCTGCGTGCTCAGTGGTAAAGAATCCGCCAGCCAATGCAAGAGACAAGGGTTCAATTCCTGGGTTGGGAAGATCCCCTGGAGAAGGAATTAGCAACCCACTCCAGTATTCTTGCCTGGAGAATCCCAAACCCACTCCACTGTTCTTGCCTGGAGAATCCCATGGACAGAGAAGCCTAGTGGGCTACAGTCTGTGGGGTCGCAGAAGAGTTGGACACAGCTTAGAGATGGAACAACAATAAGAACAATCATTTAGCAAGCCGTTTCATCTTAACTTTTAAATCAAAATATCAGTAAGATATAAAGCATTGCTGAATGTCTAAAAAGATAGTAAAAGGATGCTCTGGTGCTCAAGTGGTTACAACTCTGCACTTCCACTGCAGAGGGTGTGGGTTCCATCTCTGGTTGGGGAGCTAAAATACCACATGCTACATGGCCAAAGATAAAAAAATAAATGAAATATTTAAGTAAGGTAGTAGTAACAGTGAACTTTCAGGATTGGTGGTCTTCTCTGTCCTTCAAGTAAAAGGGTGTGTCTAAAAATGGGCTTCCCCTGGGGCTCAGATGGTAAAGAATCCACCTGCAATACAGGTGAGCCACATTCAATCCCTGGATTGGGAACATCCCCTGGAAAAGGGAATGGCTACCCACTCCAGTATTCTTGCCTGGAGAATCCCATGGACAGAGGAACCTGGAGGGTTACAGTCCAGCAAAGAGTCGGACACGACTGAGTGCCCAACGCTTCTTCACTTCATGGCTAAAAATGTGTGAATCTGAGTTTTAAAATATCTAAAAGTGTGTCTGTTTTGAAAGGACCAGAAGAAGATTATTTTGAGCACCTTGTATGATAACTTTAATCTTATTCAGAATTGGGAAATTCTGGTAATTTCCCTAAAGATGAGTGACCCCCCATCACCACCTGGAACATTGTAGAAAGCTAAGTGATAGTTTTATAAGAGATGAGAAAAAAGTGCTTGTTTGTAATGAAATGGCCTCAAATATATATATATAACTGTGTGGCATTTGAAAAAAAAAAGAAAGCACTGTGCTAGGCTCTATGGAAACAGAGGTGAATAAATTCTAGTTTCTGTCTTAAAGGTGTTCAAAACTATAGAAGAGACTGGAGATCAAAGAATCACAGAAGAGAAGAGTGTAAATATCTGCTTATTAAATATACGAAGCAGATCTATACTGAGGGAAGAGAGGTCTGTCCTTTTTGTCCTTAGGAAAGCATCCAAGGGTTGATGTGCTGGATTTTAAAGGATTCTCTAAGACTGCTTAGGGTGTAGGAAGTGTGTCTGGTAGTGGGGTAGGGGAGATGACAAAGCCTCGGTGCAGTGAGGAAAGTGTTTTCCAGATAGATGGAGCAGAGGCAAGACATGGAGGTGTGAATCCCTGTAATGTGTTCTGGCAATGAACAGAGGCTCAGAGACTGGTAGTTGCGGCGTAGTTTGGTGAGGATGTGGAGAAGTAGGGAACAGAGAGAGGAAATTGTGAAGCTAAGAAGTCAGTGAACTAAAGTCAACATGAATCCAAATTTAAAATTATTCATCAAAAAAGCTTTGTTATTTGAAGTATTCAGTTCTAGAATAAGTCTGTCTTCACCAACATTTATGGAACACCCACTTCAAGTGGGAGTGTAGTTTATGGTGGTATTTCAAAGGGTTCAAACAAGCACTACCACTCTGAGTGGGAAATCTGTTACACATTCACGAGAGAATTTGAAATGCCACAGTAAATGATACACCAAAAAGTAAGTGCTTTGGAAAAGATCAGAATGAGTTGATGAGCTCGGGGAACACTTAAGGAAGGAATGGAAACTAAAAAGTCTTTATTCATTTATTGACGTATGTGTGTGCTAAGTCATATAGTTTCTGTGTAATAGTATGTAAGTTACAGATGTACAATATAGTGTGTGGTCAGTTGCTTCAATTGTGTCTGACTCTTTTTGTGACCCCATGGACTGTAGCCCGCCAGGCTTATCGGTCCACAGGATATTCCAAGCAAGAATATTGGAATGGGTTCTCATGCCCTCCTCCAGGAGATCTTCCCGACCCAGGGATTGAATTGGGTCTCCTGCACCGGCAGGCGGGTTCTTTACTATGGCATCACCGAGGAAGCCCCAATATAGTGATCCACAGTTTTAAAGGTCATACTCCATTTAAAATTATTATAAAATATTGGCTATATTCCTCATGTTGTACAATATATCCTAGCTGCCTATTTTATACCTAATAGTTTGTACCTCTTACTCAGCTATTCCTATATATCCCCCAAAAAAAAGAATTTCTAGAAATTAAGTTGGTAGAAAAAAGGGAAGAAATATCCCTGACTAGGAAACAGCTAAGCAAAAAGGAGAAGATTGTCAGTAGCAAATAATAATGGTAGCAAATTCTCATACAGTGCTGATCAGACATTGTTTTGTTTTATGTGTGCTAGCTCATTTAGTACTCAAAATAACCCAGAAGTAGTCACTATGATTAGCCTCATTTAACAGATGAGGAAATGAAAGTATAGAGAATTTAAATAACTTACCCAAGATTGCACAGATAGAAAAAGGTATATTCAAAGTGTGAGCCAAGAAAGTCTGGTTTTTAGTCTCTGGACTCAGATCCAGTATGAGGACCCTGGCCTGTTTCAAGGTGGGTATATTCTTTGCTGACTGTGGTGGTGGTTTAGTCGCTAAGTCGCATCCAACTCTTGCGACCCCATGGACTGCAGCCTGCCAGGCTCCTCTGTCCATGGGTGAAAGTCACTCAGTCAGGTCTGACTGTTGTGACCCCATGGACGATACAGTCCATGAAATTCTCCAGGCCAGAATACTGGTAGGGGTAGCCTTTCCCTTCTCCAGGGGATCTTCCGAACCCAGGGATTGAACCCAGGTCTCCCACATTGCAGACGGATTCTTTACCATCTGAGCTACAAGGGAAGCCCCTGTCCAGGGGTAAGTGGATATAAAGGCGAGTAGATAGATTGGAGTTAAGTGAAGTAGATATTAAATAATTTATAGCAGGATTTGGGATACGAGTAGTGTAGTTTGGTACAGAGATGATTGTTTCTGTGTGATGACAACTGTGCTGTCGTTGGGAAAAGACAGTAAATTTGTTCACAAGTGTACAATGAGTGTAGAACCTCCACTTCTTACTGAAGTACAGTATCAAAATCTCCATCTTTTAGTAACAGAGATATGCTAAATAGGACAGTAGAAATATTGGAGATATGGACTAGATTCCCTTTCTTTCCAAAGTGCTGTGGAATTGGAAATTAATTATAATTGACAGTCACTCATCTTTGGGAAGTAAGGTGACTAAGTTAATATTTTCATTCTCAGAAAGGATGTCACAAATGAAGGCTTCCTCGCAAAGGCTTTTGATAACCTGTTCAAAACCACTCTAAGCCCCGCATTTTACAAGGAAAATTTCTTAATTATACTTATTGTCTGTACTTTTCTAGTATCTAAGACCATAGGAATTTAACTATAGTTACTCCAAAATACCAGGTAATTGATTCTGTAATTAATTCTTAAACATTAAGATGAGATGGTTTAATAAACTGATTGGGCATCTTTTTATTCCTTAACATATTTTTAAATGATGCCAGAATTAATTGAACTGACTGTATCACAAGCAGTTAGGGTTAGATTATAAAAAAGAATGTTTATTTTCAAGAATTTTAGCCTGACCTGTTAATATACATACGTTCAACGTCCTCTGGCCATCACTATTTTTATAATGTTTTTCTGCAAATGCTAAATCACATCAGGATCTGGTTATAGAACACTGGAAATTAGCCTTTCTTACAAAATCACAGTTGTAGATCATTTTGTTAGATGTCTGATATCTGCATTGCTGTTTCTCTAATTTTGTCATGTTTGTGTATAGAACATTTTAAAAGAAGATAACAGCTCCTTTTGCAAAGCAATCATAATCAGCTCTTAACTAAAGCTTTCAAGACTGTTTTAAGTTTTATGTGTGTGACATTCCTCACCTGTGTTCTGTTTCATTTTGACCTTTAAATATAAATTGATACACACATAAAATGTACTTTATCCAGTTGACAACATATGAGTAACAACATATTTCAGGAAGGAATATTTTAGATGAATTCCATTTATATCTCACTGAATGATAGGCACTCTTTTTAAAGATTGTTTAAAGATTGGCAACCACAAGTCCATACTTGATTATTCTGTTTCTGTTTTGTAGATAGTTTATTGTGTCATAGTTTAGATTCCACGTGTAAGTGGTGTCATATGATATTTGTCTCTCTTTGCCTGACTTAAGTCACTTAGTATGATAATCTCTAGGTCACTCCATGTTGCTGCAAATGGCATCATGTCATTCTTCTTTATGGCTGAGTAGTATTTCAGACGAGAGAGAGAGAGAGAGAGAGAGAGAGAGAGAGTGTGTGTGTGTGTGTGTGTGTGTGTGTGTATGTGTACACGTACCATATCTTCTTTATCCATTCCTCTGTTGATGGACATTGAAGTGTTTCCATATCTTGGCTGTTGTGAATAACAAAACCTTGAATCTTGAATCCAAAGAGATCAGGGTGCTTTTCATTCCTCTACCCTACATGTTCTAGCTATGGAACATTGAGCAGGTTTTTAAAATTCTGGAGAAGGAGTTAAGTTTTTCATCTGAAAAGGACAATGTTAATATTTTATCAGTTGGATTTAAGGAATAAATGCGATGACTATATCTATATACATGTTCAGCCTTAGTACATGGTAAGTACTTTATAAGAGGTGTTTATTTTAATTACCTACATTCGAAACATTGAGGGAAGGCTTTACACACTACATTTCTACTCTTTACTACCAACTTACAAAAGTTACTGATGTTGAAGACAAAAATCCTGAAGTTTCATTTTTAATATTGTGAGTAGAAGGTTGGGATTTGAACTCAATTCATTGCAAATGTCTCTCTGCCTTTAATATACTTCTTATTTTAACATTCCTACTGAGCTGGCGATGGACAGGGAGGCCTGGCATGCTGCTGTCCATGGGGTCGCAAAGAGTCAGATACGACTGAGCAACTGAACTTGAACCATTCATTGATGTAACTGTTTTATCTTACCCACAGAGAAATGACTCAGAGAAAGTATAAAATACATCCTATATCTTGCGTTGGGTAGGTGAGAACCACAGCACTCAGTACCAAATCCCCAGGCTCTTGGTTCAGTGCTTTTGTTGATAAAATTACTCTGACTTTATTAATCTACAAATGAAATTACCTACATTTCAAGGCCCCTGAAGGTAAGAATGGCGTGACACAACATGGCAAAACAAAATTTTTTTAAAATGACATTTTTATTTGATAGTAAATAGAATTTAGAGACTTACTTTAAAAATTAAAGCATAATTTTAGACAGTACAGAGGTGAAAAAGTATTTCTAGTTTAGTTGGTTTTTAGGAAAAGATAAGATTCAATAACATCAGCTGGAACACGAGAATATTTTATTAAAATTATTTTTGATGTGATATTTTATTAGTTTATTAATCAATTCAAATTAATTTCATCATTAATATAGAGTGAAAAATTTGAACGGTAATCAAATGTATTCTGCATGTTATTTTATATAGTCTCACATGAAAGAAAATTATCTAATTTGCCTATTTAGGCCTGCCCAACAAAAGAAATATTTCCTTTTATTCAACATATCCTACTGATCAGGATAATCTACAAAAACTGGTTTATCCAAACACCACTTTTTAAGCACAATATTTCATGTTTATAGTTTGCAACTAATAAAAAGAAGATATACTTGAAATCCAGACTTGAATGTCCATTGTATCAAATAGCCTTGACCACAAACAACTGCAGGATTTCAAGATCAGGGCATAGCCTGTACTTTCAATCAGCATCATCAGCAGGCAGTAATCCTGGGGGAAAAAAAGTAAATTCCACAAATAAACAGACCAATCTTCCTTTAAGAGGAAAGCTAATTCTTTTCAATCTACTTTTTTATTACACTATTTTCCCCTCTATCTACTTAGCTAGAATAAGGATAAATTTCCAAAGCTACCCAGTTGGAAAATAAATAGGTTCACTGTTTGTCTAGCATTCCAATCTTTGCAAATGTAAATCAGCCCAACTGCTCCTCATTTAAACCTTCAACTTCACAAAACATTAAAGTGTGGCTTTCATGACACAATTTAATCTATCCGCTAAGATTTCTGCCTGAACATCATTTGAAATTGACTATCTGATAAAGAGGAACCACTATCAAAGGTCAGTGAAGTCAACTTGTACAATTACAAGTAGTTTTACTGGGTCAACTCTACCAGACACTACTGTTTGAAGGTTAAATTGTTACAATTAAAAATATATACAGATCTCCCCAGAGTTACTTTATTGTTAAATGTACCGGAAACAGCACAGGCATTTCTTTCTGACCTTAATTGTGTCCAAAGTGTCACCACTGGGAAATTATACAAAAAGAGCACTTATTAAAAACATTACAATCTTGCACATTAAACAATGCTTTATAGAATAAAATTTATAATTAGCTACTAGAACCTAGTTTATTTATCACATCAGTATTAAGAAGTTCATCAGGTTACTCCTTTAGGCCTAATTGGAAGTACTCTAAGAAGTCCACTTACTATTTCATAGTTAAACAAAGCACCATGGCCCAGCATCTAAGTCTGATGCTAAAACAGCTTTCAGTTCAGAACAACCACTTTCAAAATACCAGAATTTAATCACGTTTTAATAACAGGAAATAAAAGGAAGCTTTAAATGAGAAGCTCTAAAATTGCCTATTCTCTAATCATTTGATTCATTTTAATGTTTTTACTTTTTTTTAATAAAGTAGATAAATGGGCAGTGATGAAAGCTTCCACAATCACTGCCATGAAATATTATCATTCTTTCTTTTATGTGTGTGTTAGTTGCATAGTCATGTCCGACTCTTTGCGATCTCATATACTGTAGCCCAACAGGCTCCTCTGCCTGTGGGATTCTCCAGGCAAGAATACTGCAGTGGGTAGCTGTTCTCTTCTCCAGGGTATCTTCCTGATCCAGGGATCAAACCCAGGTCTCCTGTATTAATGAGTGTAAATACAGGTTAGTTCTTTTCTTCTTTCCAACATATGTGAAAAAAATATAACCTTTGCTGCTCAAGGTGTTTTCCTCAAAGTTCTTATGATTTTTATGTATAAAAGTGTGCAGTGTTTTAATAAATGACCTGGATGGTTTAATTTTGACAATAAAGGCAACTTTCTAAGCCAAAGTTTCAAACTCAGGGAATTACCATATGAAATGATGATTAGGAAAAGAACTCTTCAAAATTAGAGATCTGAATGAAGTCATCTTAACCATTTTATTTTTATAAATATTTTCAGATTTTGTGTTGGAGATAAATTTTTCCTAAAGAATAACATGATCCTTTGCCAGACGGACTACGAGGAAGGTTTAATGAAAGAAGGTTATGCACCCCAGGTTCGCTGATCTATCAACATCACCCCATTAAGAATACAAAGCACTACATTCTTTTATCTTTTTTGCTCCACGTGTATATACGAATTGACACGGGAATCAACTGAATAGCGTAGATATAGGAAAGCAGGATGGTTATATGGAATACAAGGCGGACTGCATCTGTATGTAGTGAAATTGCCCCAGTTCAGAGTTGAATGTTTATTATTAAAGAAAAAAGTAATGTACATATTGCTGGATTTTTTTGCTTGCTATTCGTTTTTTTGTGTCACTTGGCATGAGATGTTTATTTTGGACTATTGTATATAATGTATTGTAATATTTGAAGCACAAATGTAATACAGTTTTATTGTGTTACCATTTGTGTTCTGTTTGCTTCTTTGTATTGTTGCATTTAGTACAATCAGTGTTTAAACTTACTGTATATTTATGCTTTCTGTATCTACCAGCTATTTTAAATGAGCTGTAACTTTCTAGTAAAGAATTGAAGATCAAATCTCACTAATAATACATATAGATTAAACAAGTCTATCATCATTAAAAATACAGAAAAAGAAAGACACACAAAGCATTTGAGCAACATCCACTATTATTGCCGCTATGATTTAGAGTCTTTATCAGTGTGCTCATGTATAACTCCCTATTTTCAGGGGTTAAAGATCAGCTTTAAAATAATGCATAGAAATTTCATCTTAAAGCACTTTCATTTTTTACCAACGTGAAAAGTGCCATTTTTAGAATAACTTTAAAGCTTAACAGTTTTCCTTTTACTATCCTTTTTGTGCTCTTTACCTAGTCAGTGGTTTTGTTTTGTTTCCTTCGGCGCCATTCACCCCTTATGTGAACTAGTGCCTTTGGGTATCATTTAAAAATTTTCCAAAGGATTACTTTAAAAAGTGTTACTGCAATTATGAGATAATCTTAAAATGATAAATTTCTTGTGCAAATTTTGCCCAGACCTCTCCATAAGAGCTAAAGGGTATAATAACATTATGGCTTGAAGCATTTCTGGCACTGAAAGGTTTTGAGTGTGAATCTACTGAAATCATGATAATACACATTGAAGCTATGATGATATTTGAGGATTGAAGTCACTTTTGATCAGAGCAACATAGTGCTCACAGAATCTTCTAGAAGAAGAGAAAGAAAGGGATTGATAAAGAGCTGAGAACTGGTGATTATATATTTTTCTGTATTTACCTGCCACTTATTTTAATGTTCCAAAGTGAACACTTTGAAAGTTTGATGTGTCTTATTCTTCGTTGCTTTCTCTAAGTAATTACCATTCAGAATTGATCACACTTAGGCTGAAATCTGTCATTCCATTTTTGAAAGGTGAAAAATTATTCCCTTACCTACATGATAGCTGATAAAGAAGAAAGCTTTCTAGAAAGAAAACTTATGGAGACTGATTATTTAAATTACAATTAAGGAAATAAAGATGAGACTGTGTTCCCTTCTTCTGGGTTGTTCACACTTTGCTTCTTTGCTTCTGCTCCCTGTATTCAAACTATTCAACAGACATAATTCCACAACAGGCAAAATGAAGCATATTTTACTAGAGCAACTTTTAGTTCTGTGGGCTTTCTCTCTTTTTTAATATTGATCACTTGTATAAGAAACAACATTTCCCACTGTTGGTTGCATCCCTACTTTGTACTGCCGAATATGCACTGCAGATGAAAATTAAATGTGATACCTGAATTCTTGATTTGGGGCCAAAATATTAAACTGAAAATAACTCTGGTGTGGATTTGAGTTGTTTTAAAACAAAGCTTTACTATGAACATGCATTTGGATCTGGATATTGCCTCTCATTTTTAGGAAGATGGTTCTGTGAAAAGTCAACGTATGTATTTTTACAAAGGGTTCATGGTTAAGAGTGTTCAAGTCATGTGTCTCCCAAATTTGAGATATGCTCCAGAGATGTTTCAAAAATAGCAGTATGTGGTCCACAAAATTATTATTTTAGCCTTAGAAACTTACATTTGTTTCATGAAAAGACTTGCAGAGCCAAAACCAAAAAAAAAAAAAAAACTGAACAGATGGGAGGAAGGTAGGGGAGATATGTGAAAAGTGGTTTTACAAAGCAGCCCTTTTAGTCCCCATTAAGAGTTGTTTGAAATTCATGTGAATGTAAAATTCGAATTGTCAGTATCTTTTTGCAAATGATCTTTTTATGTTTAAATGCTTTTGCGTATGTTTATCAATACGTCAAAATACTTGTAAATTGGGAACAAACTTCTCTCAGCTTCTTGAAGCTGTTCCATTATTCCTGCCACCCAAAGACCAAACAAGGTTTTTACTATCTTTCTTTTGCTTAATCCTTTGGGCATTCATTCTTATGCTTTTTCTATAAACAAAATGACTTACCTGAATTAAAAATTAAGGCCTTAATCTCCTTAGATTATCTTTAATCTCCATAAAATGGTGGAACAAGATAGAAATAGGCCATCTGACAGCTAATTGCCTGAAAATAGTGGCATTTTTGACCTGAAGTACTAAGCTTATTGTCTTGACTCCTCAGAGTCCCTGAACCGTTGTCAACTTTCCTCCTTGTGTTGTGTAACCCTGACGTCATTTAGCTTATTGTCTGAAGGCTCCAGTAGGACACCTCCGATGGAGCTTTGGTTTCCTCAAGCAGCGGAAGCTGCCTACATGCATCTCATGTAGACTGACTGTGATGAAGGACCATGCTCCTCCACCCACCAGAGTGCTGGCTGAGTTGAAAAGCTGACCTGTGTTTGTAATTTCACTTCCATTTTGCTTAATAAATATCTGCTGGCTTCTTTCATTCACTTTTTTATATTTGGATTTATGTTTTTAATAAAAGGGGCATCACACTATTTGATTGCGCTTAATTGGCAAAGGTCTAAGATGATATCTAGAAAGCATAGTATGCAAAAGGAAAAAAAAGTGTATAAGAACATTTACTTTCAAAAAGTATTAGTAGAGCACAAGCAGAAAAAGTACCCCAAATGCTTTCTCCAAATGTTATATGCAGGATCTCCAGTCTAGGTAGTCTACTGCTATTTACTTCTGTGCGGAAAATAAAACTGTCAAAATGAAGGTAGCAATTGATAGATATAAATTTGTACGTTTATACAAATTTTAAGTGATCTTTCTGAAAGCAACCATGTTGCTCTTGTCAGACTAAATTTCAGATTTCCTCACTCCTGCATAATGAATTATAACACAAAACTCAGCTAAATCCTACCTCTTCAAGGAAGAAATGTTTTACCTTCACTGAACCAGGGTGCTGGAAATTACATCTGTAGTCAAACACACCATTTGCAAGTGGTTTCCTTTTAACTGTTACTTGAGGCAAACCTCTCTGACTAGTCATTTAAACAATTTCATAGAAATGATACAGGCCAAACGTATTTAGTGTTCACTTAACTAAGTTGGGAAAACAATCTGCATGTTTATTGTAATAGACCATTAACGCTGAACACAGTTTTAGCAAAAGCCCTTTGATTATTACTTTTTCTTTAAAAATGCCATTACAGATACTTTCTAAATGTGATTTTAATGCAAGGCAAGGTAAATGGGAGCAAAGCTTTAATACAGCCATTTTTTCATGTGACATTAATTGAGTACCTACTATGTGACATGTCTTGCCCTGCATCCTCAACCTCCTGAGGGTTGCCTTAGGATACTTCCTACATTCGACCACCTTAGGGAGTCTTTGCACTGATTTGTCCTTATCTCAAACCTAGCAGCAATGAGCACACAAAAAAAGCACATACCATCTTCTACCTATTCAGCCCGTCATTGATATGAAAGCCCCAGAAAATATCTCAGGTAATCAATGTGTTCAGAGAATTATTTCACACAAATTACTCATTAACTCAATAGCACATAATAAAAAAGAACATCAATTAATTAATGAGTCACCCTCAGATCACTATGATGACAATAGCGCTCTGTTGAAACAGCCATTATAAATGGAGTTGCCTCCACTCATTGTTTGCAATTGGCCTATTATTTGACTGAAACCAGGGTCATATTTAACACATGCCTGTAGGTAATTGTGTGATTAGTATCATAAATGAATTCTGAAAGTCTACTACAAATAAAACGATATACATCATTGAAAATAAATCAAGAAAAATCTCATTTTTTGCTGTAGCTTCTTTTGAAGCCAAGTTACTGGAAGAGTACCATTACCTTTCTAAAAGTATATTTTTATATTTAAAATCAAGATGTAAAACTTTCATGTTGAACACTGTGGATTAGCTGCTAAAACACAAGTACAGTTTTACAACGTTTTAGAATACACATAATGTCAGAAAACTTTCACAACCACTAAAATATGCATGACCAGTTTTGAAATATTTAGCAACCTCCCTCCCCCAAAAAAGGATATTTTTGCCTTTGGGAACCCAGGTTGGGTAGGTTGTATGGGGACTGGCAGTAATAGAGAATAAGATTAAAAGAAAAGCCAGATATTACAAAGTTGCCAACTAAAGTTTTCCAACTATCATACTAAATGCCATTTCACTAAGCTTATAGAATAATTATAACAGTTCCCTTAGGTAAGAAGAAACATCTGTTGGCAACACATAGCAGGTGTTAACAATTACACATACTGAAATTTTTTAAAATGTTGTTAATTAAAAGAATTCTGTTTCCTGAAAAGGAAATTCAAAGATATCCCTGTTCGGAGCGTGCCAATCAATGTAATGCTCAACACTGTAAAGCCCGAGTCCTCTTGGATCAGCTAGGTTTCGTGTTTAGTTCAGATCATTGCAATCAAAAGTGAATTAGAATTCACTGCACTTTTTACACAATGGGCATTCTGGGCTGAGGAGCTGAATACTCATGAAATTGGCATAGCAGATATTTTTGCTTGATTGGCAAGGTGGTCGTTGTTAACTATACCAAATTTAATGGACACAGTACAAAGAAAAATAGGAGCAAGAGGCATTCAGGTAATAGATGATACAAATCTTTTTAACCCTGTTTCTGCAAAAGACTTTAAATCACATAAAAGAAAACAGTCCATTTTTAACACATAATATTATATGCCTCATTATCAGTAGTGCCTAATAATAGCTAACACTTACTCAACACTTAGGGGCTTCCACAGTGGCTCAAGCAATAAAGAATCACCTACAGTGCAAGAGACATGGGCCATTGGTTTGATCCCCGCGTTGGGAAGATCTCCTGGAAAGGAAATGGCAACCCACTCCAGTATTCTTGTCTGGAAAATCCCATGAACAGAGAAGCCTGGTGGGTTACAGCCCATGAGGCTGCAAAGAGTCGGCCATGACTGAGCACATGCAGGCACACACACGCCTACTAAACACGGCATGTATTGGGTTTTCCTTACATGTAAACTCCCTCACGTCATAGGTTCTATTTATCCTTATTTTGCAGATTTTAAATGAAAGTAAACAGATTGCTTGTCCAAGGTCATACACTAAATAGATTTAAATATAAGTTTTCTGACTCTGGAGCTTAACTGGTGCACTGTTTCCTAGTGTTTTCATTCATTTTACTATTATTTTGTCATTGGCATCATCATCATTATTATTACGTTCTAGGCAAAAACTAGAAGTAATCTGTGCTTGAGCAAAAGTTCCAAACATTTCAGAGTGAATGCCATCTTTAAAGATGACATTGGAAATAAGAGTGATCAGTTCGGTTCAGTTCAGTCGCTCAGTCGTGTCCGACTCTTTGCAACCTGATGAACCACCACACACCAGGCCTCCCTATGATTTCCTAAAATCAGTCCACTTGGTAGTTCCTTCTTTCAACCTTTAAGTACTTTATTTGAAGCTGCCAAGCTAGGAATAATAGAGGATTTCTAGTAGAGGAGTGAGAAGGCAATGGCAACCCACTCCAGTACTCTTGCCTGGAAAAATCCCATGGACGGAGGAGCCTGGTAGGCTGCAGTCTATGGGGTCGCTAAGAGTCAGACGCATCTGAGCGACTTCACTTTCACTTTCCACTTTCATGCATTGAAGCAGGAAATGGCAACCCACTCCAATGGTCTTGCCTGGAGAATCCCAGGCACGGGAGAGCCTGGTGCACTTCTGTCTATGGGGTTGCACAGAGTTGGACACAACTGAAGCGACTTAGCAGCAGTAGCAGCAAAGGAGTACTGCGTCAGAAGCAAGAGGCAGTCACCATAGACTGGAGAGCATGAGTACAAACCTTCAATTTTCTGCATCAGTATGAAGATGCAGTGATGAAGTGAGGCTAGACTGCTCTCAGAAGTCAAAACATTGAAAGCGTGTTACCTGTGTTTGATGTTTTATAACTTATTCCATAAGATGACATGAAACAAACTGAAAGTCAGAAGAGCAATCTGTGTCAAACAGTGTTTCCACTGAGCTGAAATACACAAGGTGTCGGGGATGTTTGGTCCAGATCAGTGGCCAAATAATTTGAGAATTCTCTAGTTTGCTATTTACAGTGGCAAACAAGGTTGAAGCCATAGTAGGCAAAGTGCATGCGCACTCAGCTGTGTTGGACTCTGCAGCACCACGCACTATAGCCTACCAGGCTCTTCCGTCCATGTATTCCCATGCCATTTCCTTCTCCAGGGGATCTTCTCGATCCAGGGATCAAACCCTAGACTCTTGTGTCAGCAGGAGATTCTTTACCACAAGTGCTACCCGGGAAGCCCAGTGGACAAAGCACCTATCCTTAACATAGACTAGAGCCAAAGTAGCTATCATGAACATAGACTAGAACCAAATGCAGTTAGCCAAATGCAGCATCCTCATTTGACCACAGAAAGATCCCCGAGACTTTCTTCCTTCCTCTGATTCAACTGCTTACTAATATCACCACAGCCACTGCTGTGCTAAGCCATACACTGCTGCTAAGTCACTTCTGCCCAACTCTGTGCAACCCCATAGATGGCAGCCCACCAGGCTCCACCATCCCTGAAATTTTCTAGGCAAGAACATTGGAGTGGATTCCCATTTCCTTCTCCAATGCATGAAAGTGAAAAGTATAAGTAAAGTCATTTAGTCGTGTCTGACCCTCAGCGACCCCAAGGACTGCAGCCTACCAGGCTCCTCTGTCCATGGGATTTTCCAGGCAAGAGTAATGGAGTGGGGTGCCATTGCCTTCTTCATATACTGGGATCCTTCCAAACATAAATCATTTCAGATTAAGTGGTTGTAAAGATCTTCATGACCCAGATAATCATGATGGTGTGATCACTCATCTAGAGCCAGACATCCTGGAATGTGAAGTCAAGTGGGCTTTAGAAAGCATCACTGTGAACAAAGCTAGTAGAGGTGATGAAATTCCAGTTGAGCTATTTCAAATCCTGAAAGATGATGCTTGAAAGTGCTGTACTCAATATGCCAGCAAATTTGGAAAACTCAGCAGTGGCTACAGGACTGGAAAAAGTCAGTTTTCATTCCAATCCCAAAGAAAGGCAATGCCAAAGCATGATCAAACTACCACATAATTGCACTCATCTCACACGCTAGTAAAGTAATGCTCAAAATTCTTCAAGCCAGGCTTCAGCAATACGTGAATGTGAACTCCCTGATGGTCAAGCTGGTTTTAGAAAAGGCAGAGGAACCAGAGATCAAATTGCCAACATCCACTGGATTGTGGAAAAAGCAAGAGAGTTCCAGAAAAACATCTATTTCTGCTTTATTGACTATGCCAAAGCCTTTGACTGTGTGGCTCACAATAAACTGTGGAAAAGTTTTCAACAGATGGGAATACCAGACCACTTGACCTGCCTCTTGAGAAATCTGTATGCAGGTCAGGAAGCAACATTTAGAACTGGACATGGAACAACAGACTGGTTCCAAATAGGAAAAGGAGTACGTCAAGGCTGTATATTGTCACTCTGCTTATTTAACTTCTATGCAGAGTACATCATGAAAAACGCTGGACTAGAAGAAACACAAGTTGGAATCAAGATTGCCAGGAGAAATATCAATAACCTCAGATATGCAGATGACATCACCCTTATGGCAGAAAGTGAAGAGGAACTAAAAAGCCTCTTGATGAAAGTGAAAGAGGAGAGTGAAAAAGTTCGCTTAAAGCTCAACATTCAGAAAATGAAGATCATGGCATCCGGTGCCATCACTTCATGGGAAATAGATGGGGAAACAGCGGAAACAGTGTCAGACTTTATTTGAGGGGCTCCAAAATCACTGCAGATGGTGACTGCAGCCATGAAATTAGAAGACGCTTGCTCCTTGGAAGAAAAGTTATGACCAACCTAGATAGTATAATCAAAAGCAGAGACATTACTTTGCCAACTAAGGTCCGTCTAGTCAAGGCTATGGTTTTTCCTGTGGTCATGTATGGATGTGAGTTGGACTGTGAAGAAAGCTGACCGCTGAAGAATTGATGCTTTTGAACTGTGGTGTTGGAGAAGACTCTTGAGAGTCCCTTGGACTGCAAGGGGTTCCAACCAGTCCATTCTGAAGGAGATCAGCCCTGGGATTTCTTTGGAAGGAATGATGCTAAAGCTGAAACTCCAGAACTTTGGCCACCTCATGAGAAGAGTTGACTCATTGGAAAAAACTCTGATGCTGGGAGGGACTGGGGGCAGGAGGAGAAGGGGACGACAGAGGATGAGATGGCTGGATGGCATCACTGACTCAGTGGACAGGAGTCTGAGTGAACTCTGGGAGTTGGTGATGGACAGGGAGGCCTGGTGTGCTGCGATTCATGGGGTCGCAGAGTTGGAGACGACTGAGCGACTGAACTGAACTTAGTGGGAATTTCCATCCTTCAGGCAGCTCCTGTATTTTCAATGTATAATTAGTACTTAATCAGAAAGCTTAGAGCTCTGATGATTAGGGAGAGAAGTGGTCAAACACAATTGCTTAAACAACGTGTAATTCCTCAATTTAGGAAACACAGTGGAAGCCCCAAGAATTTTTAATTGCATGATACCTTGGGTTACGTTCAACGTGACTCACTAAAATATCCCCAAATCATCTAGCTCTCACAGCCCAAGTTTGGTGGAGCTGGAAGTTTATCTCAAAGTCAATCTTGACCTATAATTCCTATATTATTCTTAGAGAATCCTCAATTTAGTATGCATAATATCATGGGCTCAGTGAAAACACAAACTACATCTGCAGCAATTATTGATATATGAGAATAAGATATGGGAGAAAAACTGAAAATGGAATAAAAATTACATGGAAAGAGCCAGGAAACTTTGTAAAGAAAAGAAAAAAAAAATCACACACCTTCCGTGTGTGTAGCACCATATTAGGCCTTTCTAAGCTTTTGTGCCTGAGAAACTTTGGTGCACAAAATATGTGTTCACTGCTATTTCTTGTTTGTTTAATGCTCAATTTATTAAATATACCACTCTAACAAATGCTATTTCTTTAAACATTTGTACACCATTTAAACAGCTAATAAGCCAAAACTTGTAAATTTAATAAATCAAACCCAACCATTAAACAGTATTAGAATCTTAGTCAAATTCTTCCAAACATTTCAATAAAGTACCATATAGTAAGCTTCAATTCTGTAAAACCAGACATTCTCACAAGTCAAAATTTCTTTTAAAAATATTTAAAGCTGTAAAAAAATTTAACATTTCTATATTTTGCTTCATATCTTTTTAAGGTATAAATCCTTTTAAAATTACAGAATTTGGAGGACTTCCCTGGTGGTTCTGTGGTTAAGACTCCGGGCAGTCTTCCTGTGCAGGGATCCCTGGTCAGAGAATTAAGATTCCACATGCCACACAGCCTATAAAAAGAAAAAAATTAGAGAATTTTATCTCAACTAGCTGAGGTTACTGGATCTGTGGTTTTAACTCTCTGAACCTTGTTTAGGGCACAAGAATGAACTGCTTTGATCTAAATGATTCAAATTTGAGTCAGTGACATCAACTGGCCAATAATTTAATAGCCATGCTTTTCTTTTATGTCAATGGAACTCTTCAAAGTCTAAGTCTGTCACCTAGGTTATAATTTCCCACAACTCAAAGCTTTTCCTAAATTGATATGTGCTGACATTATTGAAAGCTTAGGTATGCCATTCTAATATCTTATTATAAGCTATAGGATCATTTAGAGATTTTTATCTCCTAAGAAGTAAGGAATTGAATCAATCCAGCCAAATTTCCTATTAGGACACATAACTAATCCTTTTTCTTGCACAAATTATTGGAGCTTCTTTTGAACTGATTATAATGTCTCACTACCTATGTTGATTAGTACTTTGTGTTCTTGGTATGATTTCACTTACAATTCTCTACATTTAATCTCTACTCAGAAAACAAACAAATACAAATTGACACTGTATACATTCAGGAGAAACAGGCCACTTTATTTAACTTTATAAAACTGTGTACCATTAACTGTTCAATATTGTAACTGTTATGTGTACTTGACATTAACTTTCCCTATTTGAGTACAGTTGTAGACCCATGCTTTCATAGACTCAGAGGCATTGCAGGTGGATTTAGTAGTAGGTTATATTTCAACTATTTGTGTGTGTGGGGAGGGAGGGTGTAGTTCTTACTGTAGGTATCAATCAAAAAGTTTGTCTTGAAAGATACTATCTTAGAAACTCAGAAAGCCAAAAATAAAGAGCTTGAGAGAAAAGGCAGAGAGCAGTACAAGAAGGTGAGCAAAGGAGAACTATTCCAGAAATGTGTACTCAACCTGAAAGCTGCAGCAGCCAAACGGAGGCTGTGAAAAAGCAGAGGTAGAAGAAATCATTTTAGAAGGAGGGTATCAGTACAACATTAGTTGGACACTGAAGAGAAGAAAATAAAGAAACAGAAGGGGAACTCAAGAGCTGATACCATGACTTAACCACCGACATCTGCAAGAGTTTACCTCACTTTTCACTGAGGATATTTAACAAGACTTATTGGTGCCATGGGCTTCCTTTTGGCTCAGCTGGTAAATAATCCGCTTGCACCGGGGGAGACCTGGGTTCGATCTCCGGGTTGGGAAGATCCCCTGGAGAAGAGAAAGGCTACCCACACCAGTATTCTGGCCTAGAGAATTCCTTGGCCTGTGTAGTCCACGGGGTCGCAAAGAGTTGGACACGACTGAGCGGCTTTTGTCGTCATTCATTATTGGTGCTATACCGTCATCATCCGGTTTCTGCAGACCTTGATTAATTTTTAGATAAACATGGTTATTCTTTATCTCAAAACACAATTTGCTTAATCTCCATTAACCCTAACCTTTCCATGGTGACGGTGGTTGTCCACTGTAGTGTCCTACTCTTTGGCTAGGACGTGGAGCTGAAGCTCCATGGGCTGAATCTCACCAGGCTCCTCTGCTGTGAGATTTCCCAGGCAAGAATACTGAAGTGAGCTGCCGTTTCCTTCTCCAGGGTATCTCCTGATCCGGGGATAGAACTTGCAACTCCTGTATTGCAGGCTGTCTCCTGCATTGCAGACAGATTCTTTATCTCCTAGCCACCAGGGAAGCCCACCACTGAGTCACAGGGGAAACCCTATATTTCCATGGAAACCATTTACTACATAAGCAACAGTGGTTGGCATTATCAACTTTGCCATCAGAGTGACAATAATTTTGAAAAAATTACTTAGTTCCATGGATAGCAGTTTTCTCATTAGTAAAGTAAATAATAATAACTACTTCATAGGGCTTATTGAAAATTAAATGAAACAATCTATGTTAAGTCCTTAATATAATGCCTGGTATACAGTATTTAAGTTATTTTTACTATTATTATTTTTATGAATTCTGAATTCTCTGAGAGCCTCTTAAGTGCCGTTTGCCCTGAGAGAGGCTAATCAGCCTGGATGGGTGAGCTTCAGAGGTGATTTATGCCCAGTAGGTAGATGTGGGGCAGAGAATAACAATTGCAGGTGAACCATTCAACAGACAAACTAAAAACTCCTTCTAAGCGACATATCAAAATTCACAGAAGAAATTAAATTGGGGATCTAGGCCACAATCAGATATATTGCATGGTCAAACATATTCCTACTATTTTCTTTTTATCTCAGAGATTTTGTGTATGTGTGTGTGCATTGCCATGTATATGCCTAGGATTTATACTGGGATGGGCTTCCCCTCATAGCTCAACTGGTAAAGAATCCACCTGCACTGCAGCAGACCCCAGTTTGATTCCTGGATTAGGAAGATGTGCTGGAGAAGGGGTAGGCTATTCACTCCAGTATTTTTGGGCTTCTCTTGTAGCTTAGCTGGAAAAGGATCTGCCTGCGGGAGACCTGGGTTCAATTGCTGGGACCTGGGTTCTATTCCTGCAGTGGGAAGATTCCCCTGGAGACGGGAAAGGCCATCCATTCCAGTATTCTGGCCTGGAGAATTTCATGGACTGTATAGTCTATGGGGTTGCAAAGAGTCAGACACGACTGAGCAACTTGCACTTTATACTAGCGTAGTCTCCACTTCTCTTATTATCCAGAGGAACTCAATAATTACTATATCCATATAGTCAATCAGACAGACATTTATTGGGCACCTAGAGCATGGGAAAATCTCTACCCTGTCCCCTGAGGACCTCAATGAATAATCCCTGCATTTGAGGGAAGACAAGACAACAACTGTTAACCCTGACAGGTAATAATCTAGAAAGCAGAGCTATCCACAAAGTGCTATAAGGTCACTGGGGAAGAAGTGACTTATTCTGTCTGGGAGATTAGAAAAAGCTTCACAATAGACATTTAAATTTGGTCTTGAACCATTGGGAGGTGAAGGGAATATTGATGTTTTACAGGAACCACCCTCAATTTAAGTTCATGGAGCAATGGGCTTCGTAGTGACTTATCTAGCTGGTAGGCAATAGGAAACCATCAAAGATTTTGAAAAGATACAGAGCATCATGAAGGTCAAAGTTTAAGAGAATTGACTCTAGGGACTTCCCTGGTGGTTCAGTGGCTAAGACTGATGCAAGGGCCCAGGTTTGATCCCTGTTCCAGGAGCTAGATCCCTTATGCCCCAACTAAGACCTGGTACAGACAAATAAATAAACAAATACTGACTTCCTGAAAGGGCTGCCCTCAATATGCCAGCAAATTAGGGGTGGCCAGCAGTGGCCACAGGACTGGAAAAAGGTCACTTTTCATTTCAATCCCGAAGAAAGGCAATGCCAAAGCATGATCAAACTACCACACAATTGCACTCATCTCACACGCTAGTAAAGTAATGCTCAAAATTCTCCAAGCCAGGCTTCAGCAATACGTGAACCGTGAACTTCCTGATGTTCAAGCTGATTTTAGAAAAAGCAGAGGAACCAGAGATCAAATTGCCAACATCCGTTGGATCATGGACAAAGCAAGAGAGTTCCAGAAAAAAACATCTATTTCTGCTTTATTGACTATGCCAAAGCCTTTGACTGTGTGGATCACAATAAACTGTGGAAAATTTTTCAACAGATGGGAATACCAGACCACCTGACCTGCCTCTTGAGAAACCTGTATGCAGGTCAGGAAGCAACAGTTAGAACTGGACATGGAACAACAGACTGGTTCCAAATAGGAAAAGGAGTACGTCAAGGCTGTATATTGTCACCCTGCTTATTTAATTTATATGCACTGTACATCATGAGAAATGCTGGGCTGGACAAAGAACAAGCTGGAATCAAGATTGCCAGGTGAAATATCAATAACCTCAGATATGCAGATGACATCACCCTTATGGCAGAAAGTGAAGAGGAACTAAAGAGCCTCTTGATCAAAGTGAAAGAAGAGAGTGAAAAAGTTGCCTTAAAGCTCAACATTCAGAAAACTAAGATCGTAGCATTCAGTCCCATCACTTCATGGGAAATAGATGGAGAAACAGTGGAAACAGTGTCAGACTTTATTTTGGAGAGGCTCCAAAATCACTGCACATTGTGGCTGCAGCCATGAAATCTAAAGACTCTTACTCCTTGGAAGGAAAGTTATGACCAACCTAGATAGCATATTAAAAAGCAGAGACATTACTTTGCTGACTAAGGTCCACCTAGTCAAGGCTATAGTTTTTCCAGTAGTTGTGTATGGATGTGAGAGTTGGACTGTGAAGAAGGCTGAGTGCCGAAGAATTGCTGCTTTCTACCTGTGTGGTGTTGGAGAAGACTCTTGAGAGTCCCTTGGACTGCAAGGAGATCCAGCCAGTTCATTCTAAAGGAAATCAGTCTTGAGTGTTCATTGGAAGGACTGATGTTGAAACTGAAACTCAAATACTTTGGCCACCTGATGCAAAGAACTGAATCATTTGAAAAGACCCTGATGCTGAGAAAGATTGAAGGCAGAAGGAGAAGGGGACAACAGGATGAGATGTTTGGATAGCATCACCGACTCAGTGGACATGAGTTTGAGTAAACTCCAGGAGTTGGTGATGGACAGGGAGGCCTGGTGTGCCCTGTGTTCATGGGGTCACAAAGAGTCAGACACGACTGAGCAACTGAACTGAACTGACTCCCTGAAAGGTACAGAGGGGACTAGGAAGAGACAAGAGGGGATGTTGATAGTTCATTCAGACAAAAGAACTTTGTTAAAAAACAAACAAACAAAAAATAAAAATAAAACAAGGAAAGAGATAAGCACCTAAGCAGCATAATAGCTATTGGGGAATAAAAGGGTGGACACAATATGAAAGAGACAAATTATACCAAATATGACAGTTGACAAAATGTAAAAGGAACAAGGGGGAAAGGTCAAATATGACTCTTAAGATGTGGGGATTTTTAGCCTAAATTATTATAGCTAACATAGCAAACAGACCTTGAAAAGAGAGAAGAAAGGTATCCTGTTTGATGATGCTCTGGATGTACGGAACATGATTCTTTTGGCTTTTAAAGGAAAAATTAAACAGGACTATTGGTAGGTGTGCACATTCTTCTTCATTCTTGCTGCTGCTACTAAGTCGCTTCAGTCGTGTCCAACGCTGTGCGACCCCATAGATGGCAGCCCACTAGGCTCCTCCATCCCTGGGATTCTCCAGGCAAGAACACTGGAGTGGGTTGCCATTTCCTTCTCCAATGCATGAAAGTGAAGAGTGTCCACATAGTTCTTCATTCTTACTTCATTCATTTCTCCTTCATTCTTACTAACACTATAAGAGGCAGTGATGTGTCAAAGCACACACTTCCATTTCACAGCCTCTTCTGCACCTGGGGTCATTTGATACCATTCTGGATCATAGGATGCAAAAGTGAGTCACTGGGAGATTTGGGGACAATGTTTGAGGAAAAGGGGATGACAGAGGATGAGATGGCTGGATGGCATCATCGACTTGATGGACCTGGGTTTGGGTGAACTCTGGGAGTTGGTGATGGACAGGGAGGCCTGCATACTGTGATTCATAGGGTCACAAAGAATCTGACACGACTGACTGACTGAACTGAACTGAACTGAATTGGATCATAGGATGCAAAAATGAGTCACTGGGAGATTTAGGGGCAATGCTTGCCTTTCCTGATCCTAACACATCTTCTTCCTCTCTAGTGGCCCCTTCTTCCTGCCTAGAATGTAAGTGGAAGCTTGCAGAACATATCACAGTGGGAGACTGAACTGCAATTGTCCAACTTACCTCTGGACAAGCTTGTCACTGTGGTTGGGTTACCTCTTGTCAGTGTGGTTAGGTTTGTGTTCAGTTCAGTTCAATTCAGTCGCTCAGTCATGTCCGACTCTTTGTGACCCCATGAATCGCAGCACGCCAGGCCTCCCTGTTCATCACCAACTCCCGGAGTTCACTCAGATTCGCGTCCATCGAGTCCGCGATACCATTCAGCCATCTCATCCTCGGTCGTCCCCTTCTCTTCCTGCCCTCAGTCTCTCCCAGCATCAGAGTCTTTTCCAATGAATCAACTCTTCACATGAGGTGGACAAAGTATTGGAGTTTCAGCTTTAGCATCATTCCTTCCAAAGAAATCCCAGGGTTGATCTTCTTCCAGAATGGACTGGTTGGATCTCCGTGCAGTCCAAGGGACTCTCAAGAGTCTTCTCCAACACCACAGTTCAAAAGCATCAACTCTTCGGTGCTCAGCCTTCTTCACAGTCCAACTCACATCCATACATGACCACAGGAAAAACCATAGCCTTGACTAGACGGACCTTAGTTGGCAAAGTAATGTCTCTGCTTTTTGAATATATATCTAGGTTGGGCATAACTTTTCTTCCAAGGAGTAAGCATCTTCTAATTTCATGGCTGCAGTCACCATCCGCAGTGATTTTGGAGCCCCCTCAAATAAAGTCTGACACTGTTTCCGCTGTTTCCCCATCTATTTCCCATGAAGTGATGGCACCGGATGCCATGATCTTCATTTTCTGAATGCTGAGCTTTAAGCGAACTTTTTCACTCTCCTCTTTCACTTTCATCAAGAGGCTTTTTAGTTCCTCTTCACTTTCTGCCATAAGGGTGGTGTCATCTGCATATCTGAGCTTATTGATATTTCTCCCGGCAATCTTGATTTCAACTTGTGTTTCTTCTAGTCCAGCATTTTTCATGATGTACTCTGCATATAAGTTAAATAAGTAGGGTGACAATACACAGCCTTGACGTACTCCTTTTCCTATTTGGAACCAGTCTGTTGTTCCATGTCCAGTTCTAAATGTTGCTTCCTGACCTGCATACAGATTTTTCAAGAGGCAGGTTAGGTGGTCTGGTATTCCCATCTCTTTCAGAATTTTCCACAGTTTATTGTGATCCACACAGTCAAAGGCTTTGGCATAGTCAATAAAAGCAGAAATAGATGTTTTTCTGGAACTCTCTTTCTTTTTCCATGATCCAGCAGATGTTGGCAATTTGATCTCTGGTTCCTCTGCCTTTTCTAAAACCAGCTTGAATATCTGCAAGTACACGGTTCACGTATTGCTGAAGCCTGGCTTGGAGAATTTTGAGCATTACTTTACTAGCATGTGAGATGACTGCAATTGTGTGGTAGCTTGAGCATTCTTTGGCATTGCCTTTCTTTGGGATTGGAATGAAAACTGACTTTTTCCAGTCCTGTGGCCACTGCTGAGTTTTCCAAATTTGCTGGCATATTGAGTACAGCACTTTCACAGCATCATCTTTCAGGATTTGAAACAGCTCAACTGGAATTCCATCACCTACACTAGCTTTGTTCGTAGTGATGCTTTCTAAGGCCCACTTGACTTCACATTCCAAGATGTCTGGCTCTAGATTAGTGATCACATCATCATGGTTATCTGGGTTGTAAAGATCTTTTTTGTATAGTTCTTCCATGTATTCTTGCCATCTCTTCTTAATATCTTCTGCTTCTGTTAGGTCCATACCATTTCTGTCCTTTATTGAGCCCATCTTTGCATGAAATGTTCCCTTGGTATCTCTGATTTTCTTGAAGAGATCTTTAGTCTTTCCCATTCTGTTGTTTTCCTCTATTTCTTTGCATTGATCACTGAAGAAGGCTTTCTTATCTCTTCTTGCTATTCTTTGGAACTCTGCATTCAGATGCTTATATCTTTCCTTTTCTCCTTTGCTCTTTGCCTCTCTTCTTTTCACAGCTATTTGTAAGGCCTCCCCAGACAGCCATTTTGCTTTTTTGTGTTACATGTGGTCAAAAGCAGCCCTGAACTGACATATTTGTTTATAGAAACTTTGAAATTTTATTGGTACATTATAAGATTTCAGCTGTACCTGATTCGAAGAAGGGAAACTTTGTACTGAGTTTATAAGACCTCGACATTATGGTTTTATTTTTTTCTCCTTCCAGTTTATCTCCCTCTTCAGCTTCCTTGGTGGTTCAGATGGTAAAGAGTCAGACAGGACTGAGTGACTAACAATTTCTTTTTCACTTGTCACATAAGAACCCACAATCCTCTAACAATAGAAGCCAGAAGATAAATTTTCTAGTGTGTATATCTTATTTTCTCTTTGATTTTTGTTGTTGTTTTTCCATTGCTAAGTCATGTCCAACTCTTTGCAAACCCATGAACTGTAGCATGCCAGGCTCCCCTGTCCTTCACTGTCTGCTGGAGTCTGCTCAAATTCATGTTCACTGAGTAAGTGATGCTATCTAACCATCTCATTTTCTGCCCCCTCCTTCTTCCTTTGCCTTCAATCTTCCCCAGCATCAGAGTCTTTTCCAGTGAGTTGGCTCTTTGCACCATATTCCCAAAAGTCTACCCTGAATTTTCGACATAAAGTTAGCATTTCTGTTGGAATATTACAATTTATCTAATTTTACATATGGTCTGTGGATAAGCCTGAGTTATTAGACTGTCACAAAATATTATAGGTAGAAGGATGCAGGGAAAGAGAGAAGGTATTTTTAAATAATTAGTTAGAACTACAGACAGATCAAAAGAAAGCCATTGTGCAAATGTCAGGCCATTCAAGGTTATTTCACCTTGAGGAGATAATGTCAGATCCCTGCTTTGGATATAAAGGAAGTTTTGAAAGTTTTTCTGCCTCTCCTAAAATTCTGTCTGAAGATCAGTCTTGACTGATGAAATTTAAAAAGGAAAAAAAACCCACATATTTTCATATGTTTTACATGACTATATATTTACTCAAAAATGGTTTTTCAATCTGATGTTTACCTTTCCTACTTTGAGGGGTTGTACAAATAGCCTTTCCTTCATGGAAATATGGTGATGGTAGATAATAGATTTTGTTCTTTATTACCTTAATTGGTGAAATAAACAGTTATCCACTTCATTCTGTTTTCCCTATTAAAAAATATATAGATGTATTTAAATGTGGATATATAAATTTGTGACATCCATTAATTTGGGGCGTTTTTTATTGTAAATCCAAAAATCTCATTTCAACCTTATGTCCCTCAAATAAAACCTCCCCATTCTTAACTAGCTTCCACACTAACCTTTAACTTTGCTCTGTCCAAATTCCAAGTACTTTGGGTTCCTCTGTCAGCAGAAAAGTTAACTTAATAACTCACTATCATCCAAGGCCTCATCTCAAGAGTATCTCTATTTGTCATTTTTCCTTCCTCCCCATGCTTCTAGGAACACTTATTTGCTAATTTCTATATACCAGTCACCTTACAACTTCCAGGAGCATGGAGTCAAAAGAAATGGGAGGAAGAGTCACCACCCTAAAGCTCCAAGGCATACTTTCTATCCTCAAGGAGCTTGCAGTCTATTGGCAAAATGAGGGGAAAACAGCTCTGTACTTCTGGAATCTATTGGAGTATGTACAAGATACTTTAGGGGAAGAAAGAAAGGAGTGCCTACTTTCGGAGAGCATCAGTCATAAATTCTAAGAGAAATCAGCTGAGTCTTAAGAAGTGCAAGTGCTTCCAGTAGATTAGGGAAAAAAAGAATGTTGTTCTAGGCATGTACAAAGACTTCAAAGTTGAAGAGATTTCAGTGGGTTAAAGAACTGCAGTTAACATGAAGAATTACAGGTTCAGGTCCAGTGAGGAAGGGGTTATTTCCTTACACCAGTCTAGGATGCTCTGTGCTTAGTTGCTCAGTCATGTCCAACTCTTGTTGACCTATGGACTGCAGCCTGCCATGCTCCTCTGTCCAGGGCAAGAATACTGTACTCTCTACACAAGAATACTGGAGTGGGTTCCCATCCCCTCCTCCAGGGGATCTTCCCAACCCAGGGATCAGACCCAGGTCTCCCATATTGCAGGCAGACTCTTTTCTGTCTGAACCACCAGGGAAGCCCAGGAATACTGGAGTAGATCACCTATCCTTTCTCCAGGGTATCTTCCCCACCTGGGAATCAACAAGGGTCTCCTGCATTGCAGGCAGATTCTTTACCAGCTGAGCTACCAGGGAAGCCCCCAGTGCAGGATACTGCTCTCTAAACTTATGGAGTTCCAGAAGTATAGATATGTGTGTGTGTGCCTGTGTATGCATATCTGGGTATCAGCTATTCCATCTCAGTTGGTATGTTGTGATACCCTAAATTCTATACATCTGAATAACTCCATAGTGATTCTAATGATTCATCAGGTGTGCCTATCTCTGCCCTAGATGAGGGGAGCCTGGAGGATTACAAATCAGAGGATGACATGATCAGATGTACATTTCAGGAAGTTCAGTCTAGTGATCCTATGGAAGGTGAAGTGGAGGCTGCCGAGACTACAGGCTGGGAGCCCAGCTGATGCGGTTGAAGAGAATGATTTAAAAGCAATAGAGCAGAACTGAGGAGAAGGTACACTTCAAAGACACTTAGGAGACAGTCAGTATAGGAGTGGGCGGTAGTTTGTTGGGGAAGAAGATGAGTTTTAGACACATTGCTTTTGAATGGCCTTGGAATAGAACTTGGAAATACAAGTATTTACACTTTAAAAGTTCACAATGAGGAACCTGAAGAAATTGGATTTTGTGCCACTGGGTGGTAAATGTACTACTCTGTACTCTTTAAATTGTGTTACTTCGACAACCCACTGAAATTGTAAGACATATCTTACTCTTTTGAGTGTAAAATCTCAATTAAATATTAAATGTTATCTGGATCTGTTGAGATGTGCAAGGGTTAATGGAGTAAAGAAATTAGAGAGACAGATTACTTGTTACCTTAACCCACCTCATTCATTTGCATAAGGCATCATTTCAGGGTTGCCTTTTTAGCACCAAAACAGAATGCCCAGTTTTTGTTAATAGTCCTCCATGATCCCAAGGACTATTTTCTAATGGCTTTACTTCTTTCAGAACCATTTCTTCTACTTGTCCTTCAAGAAGACTATTACGGTTAGAACTAGATGGAATTTATGATTCTGAAATTGTGGGTTTCATTTATCCACCTGTTTCTTTCACATGCAGTGAGGCACAGAAAGTGCTATGACATGGGGTGATAGAGTAAGCCTCTTACATACAAACCTTCAAGTTAGGAACTTTCAAAGAAGCAAATGTGCCCTGTTAGCTTTTGAGGCACAAGACCCAAATGAAGGACAGTACACAAAGCTTGCAGCAGTCATTCAGAATGCAAACAAGTGCTACAATGTCACTTATGACAAGAAAAAAGAACTACTACCCAAACATCACTGGATCATCTTTTTTTTTTCAAGTGGGTAGCTAGAATTGAATCCAGCAAGGAACCAGAGCCAACGCCATCCATTTCAGGTGTGAGTGAAACTGTAGCTTGCCCTCCGTCTCCTATTGCTGATGATCCTCCAGCTCCCCATCTCCCCTCCTCCTCTCCCTCCTCCAGTCAGTAACCCTTCTTGCCAGTTCCATTGATGCCAGTCCCTATATGCAGGCAGTTGTACTGAACTACCATACTTTCAAGTTACTGTACTGTAAGATTCAAAATACTTTCTTTATTTTTTATTTGTTTTTTATGTATTATTTTGATTCTGTTAGTTGGGTGTGTGTGGATGTTAGTCGTTCAGTGGTATCCAAGTCTTTGTGACCCCATGGACTATAACTCTCCAGGTTTCTCTGTCCACGGGATTCTCCAAGCAAGAATACTACAGTGGGTAGCCATTCCCTTCTCCAGGGGATCTTCCTGACCCAGGGATCAAACCATGGTCTCCTGCATTGCAGGCAGATTCTTTACCATCTGAGCCACTTAGACTAACTTTGTTGCTGCTGCTGCTAAGTCACTTCAGAAAATGTGGACTTATGACCACCCTCTCTGAATGGAACTCTTTCATTATGTAGGGACTTACAGTATATTAATCTATGTTATAGATTGCTTCTCATCTTATTTGGAGTATAAAACTAAATTGATAAAATTATTTTTAACTCCTTCAATAAAGTGTTCCTAAACAAGGCAGTAGCACATTACATAGACAAGTCTCATAAGAGAAATGGCTAGTATATGCCTGGCTTTTAAACAAGAGCACACACACCCAGGCCAAGTTACTGAAATTCCACCCAGGCTTCAGATGAAGATGAAACAACCCTTTCCAATGGCTGACAGCCCTCTTCAGCCAACATTTCTCCTTTCAGACTTAAATCCTTTGTGGTTCACTTTTAGCCTTTCCCTTTCTTTTCTGCCTTTAGTTGTGATAGATAAAAATGCTTATCAACTGTTCTCTGAATAAGAAACTTAAAATACTCACAGATCATCTTGAAGTCGTTCTTCATCCAGAATAATCCCCAATCTTTTGACCTTTCTCAAAGGTCTTATGTCCCAAAACTTGGATAATCTTGGTGGTTTTCCTCTGAACATTTTTGATGCTTTCACGTGTATTTTTGGTTGTGAAGCTCAGAAGTGGGTACAGTAATCTGCCAGGTGTGAAATGTCTTAAGAGCCATATATTGCAGCTTTATGTGTGATACCAATATCAAAGCGTTTTTTTTTTTCTAATGAAAATGCAATTTCACTAATTCACAGCCAATTTGCCCCAGAGATATATTTTTTTTCATATTGCTGGGGGATTCCCATAATGATTGTGTTATCTGATTTTCTCTGTCACAAATGAATGTGTATGTCATTATCTGTCATGTTGACATTGATCCAGCAAAAGAATGTGTCTTCTGTTTATATTAAGATTCTTTAGAATTCTTAGTGAGTGAAAGTTGCTCAGTAGTACCTGACTCTTTGTGACCCCATGGACTACAGAGTCCATGGAATTCTCTAGGCCAGAATATTGCAGTGGGTAGTTATTCCCTTCTCTAGAGGATCTTCTCAACTCAGGGATTGAACTCAGGTCGCCCACATGGCAGGTGGCTTCTTTACCAGTTGAGTCACAAGGGAAGTCCAAGAATACTGGAGTGGGTAGCCTATCCCTTCTCCAGGGGATCTTCTGGACCCAGGAATTGAACTGGGGTCTCCTGCATTGCAGGCAGATTCTTTATCAACTGAGCTACCAGGGAATTTCCCCAAAATTGCTAAATATCACTACCTTTCCCAGGCATGTTCTGTGAGCTCTCTCTTTTGTCAGCCATTGTTTATATTCAACACGGAGCCTACAGCCCACTCTTGCAAAAGCTACTTGTTCATTGATGATTACTCTTTAGATAAAATTTTCAGTTTTGTGTTTGCCTCTGTGTGTGTGTGTGTGTGTGTGTGTGTGTGTGTGTATTTGCTCAGTTGTGTCTGACCTGGGAGGAAGGCTAAGGACTAGCAAGAAGAATTATTACTTAAGGCAATAAGGAAACCAAAACAAAAAGTGAAAGCAGAGTATTTTAAAATACTGGAAAACAGAAGAGCCAGAAAGAAAACCTATAAGGGAATCAAACCTGAAGGACATCAGAGGGAGGCACTGAATTCAAGATCAAAGGCTAGGATCCAGGTTATAAAAGTAAGAACCCATGAGAGTAAATGGGTGGAAAGGAGCAGACACATGGTGATTACCCAGGAACAATCTTTCCCACAAATAATTTATATTTCCCATTATGAACTGATCTGGTAGGGATCAGGGATATGGCAGCCTGCTTAAAAGGCTTGGGAGGAGGAACCTAAGCTAGGGGGTACAGATAAATTTCCTGGCTGATCACCGGGCTTCCCAGATGGCACAGTGGTAAAGAATCCTCCTACCAATGCAAGAGATGCAAGAGCCTCAAATTTGATCCCTAGGTTGAGAAGATCCCCTGGAGAAGAAAATGGCAGCCCACTCCAGTATTCTTGCCTGGAGAATTCCATGGGCAGAAGAGCCTGGCAGGCCACAGTTCATGGGGTTGCAAAGAGTTGGACCCAACTGAGCACATACGCTATTATGAGACAAAAGGAAAGAGAAAGCTCAAGTTGAGAATGACTATCATAGCCCATTGATACAACCAAGTGGAGCACTATCTCTCAAACCAAAGAAAAAGGTGATTGTTTGGAGAAATAAAGATGCAAAACCCTTTTTATTCTCCTAGCAACTCTATTTTCTGGATTAAAAATCAGAGCTTCTATAGTCTTTGATATGGGGAGGTTATTTTCTGGCTCTTTAGAAAACCATCCATATCCTTGCTCCACACAATACATCAGGGAACATTTAGCCTCGTGTTTCATATGCCATCCCTGACTATATGCAGCCCCCTAGAATACATAATAAAAAGATAAATGAAAAGCACATTAGAAATGAACCTAGTGGTGGGAATCCAGCCAGTGTTGATTGCAGATGTTTTGTTTGAAACAGTGGCTACACTGAGGGAAGATATGCTCTTTATGCAAAAGCTAGTCTTGCCAGAAAATTCTGGGAGGAAGGAATATGCTCTCACAAATACTGTCTTCATCTCAGACATGCACATCAAAGGTAGGCATTTCATGTTATTTTTGTCTAGATTACCGTATGTATTACATACAGATTATGTTACTAAATCCTTTATACTTATTCCTTCAGAGTTTTGTTTTTTTTTTTTTTTTGCCACACCATGCAGCATGTGAAATCTTAGTTACCAGATCAAGGATCCAACCCGTGCTGCCTTGCAGTGAAAGGGCAGAGTCTTAACCACTGAATTCCCTCTTTCAGAGTATTTTATCAACACTTCTTCATCAGAGGAAGTAACAACCTAAGGATATGCTCACTTTGAGTTGATACATCACTGTCTTAAAGCAAAAGTTAAAATTCGATAGTTTCCAACCCTCCCAATAGCAAACATGGCTTCTTCTATTCCAGAATCATCTTCGACTTTTCTGTATACCCCGTACTCCAGCCACACTGAACTTTTCACTCTTCCCTAAGTAGGTGTATTCTCTGAAGCCTCCAATTCTGTCTAGGCTGACTCCTCTGCCTTGGCAAACACCTACTCACCCACAAGTGCCTGCTCTAAAGAAATCACTCGGGGGAAAGCTTCTCTAATCTCAAAGACAGTTTCCTTAGTATCCCTTCACTCTGGCACTCAGAGTACTGCGTTCTAATTTGTGGCAAACGTGTTTCACATCCCTCTCTCTAGACCATTAGCACCTCAAGAGTTCTTCAGGATGAATAACAATAACTGGCAGAGAATAGGTGCTTAATAAGAATTTGACAGATTAATCCCTCAGTTGGACAAAGAGATTTACCATTTGGGAATGTTTATATAAATTGATATACAATTGATCCGGAGTCTCCAGTTCAATAATTCATGGCTAAAATATTCAATAATGTGCCAAAGAGGCTGATGAGCTAGGAAAACACCTTGTGTGTGCTAAGTTGCTTCAGTCGTGTCTGACTTTTTGAGACTCTATGAACTGTAGCCTGCCAGGCTCCTCTGTCCATGGGATTTTCCAGGCAAGAATACTGGAGTGGGTTGCCATGACCTCCTCCAGGGGATCTTCCCTGACCTAGGGATCGAACCTGTGTCTGTTACATCTCCTGCATTGGCCAGAGGGTTCTTTACCACTAGTGCCACCTAGGAAGCCCAGGGGAAAAAAAAAGAAATTAGGAATAAACTAACCTGGGATAAAGCAAGACTCCATAAATAAAGTATGGCTCATGGAAAAGCAGATGTGCCTGTTTGCGGGGGATGTGGCATAGAGACAAATGAGGGGACTGAGTCTCCCAGCTGCTGGGTCTAAATGACACAGCCACTGGCAAAGCTCATTCTGCACATCAAGGGTGCACAGCCCCTCTTTCACACCCAGAGGCTACGATGAACCATGCACATCCTCACCTTTCACATTTCCCCTGACAAGTGACTACTACAGTGGAGTGCCAGATTAGCCCCTCTTCCAGTAAAACAGACAAAAATTAGAGTCCTCTGTCTTTCCCATGCCAGCTCTTTAGAGTACAACAAATTGAAAGAAAAAAAAGAGAGAGAGAGAGAACCAGACTTGTTTCTCTAAATACAAGTGCATAAAACGCAGTCAGCTCAACTCACCAGCTTTCTTTTAAAGTGGCAGAAAGAAGAAAGAGGTGCTGTGACAGCCCAAGGTCCCAAGCTATGGTAACACATCTTCTTGAGCTTTACTTGAAATTCAACAAGAAGACATTTCTGATTAGCGTTATTAATAACTCTCATGGGATTTGCGGAATGTCTCAGGTGAGTCATACAAAATTTCGTATGTTGGCTACCAAAATGACTTCAAATATTAAGACCAAACAGAAGTGGTATAGATCTTTCAGTATATTGTTTGACTACACAACGTAAAATGATATGAGCAATGCATTCCAAAAAACAACAGACTTGTCAAAATGCTCAGGTGGTATGCTATGGAGAGGTGAAAAAAAAAAAAATCCACATTTATCTCATCCACCCTCAGGAAACGGCAGAATTCCAGGTTGTTTGGAATAAGAACCTATGATGGGGATGAACCTTGGTGGACCCCTGAACACTCCACCTCCATATAGCTAAGATGACTGTTATCCCCGATGAGAAAATCAACTGTTTATGCTTCTTGTTTATAGCTTCAAGTTTCCTTTTTTCCTCCGTGGAAAATAATCTCACATGTTAATAAACATAAATGAAAACTATTTTTGGTCTAAAATTAAGCCCTATAACTTTGATGGATCATTAAACACCACTCACAGATTCTTTCCTCCAATCTGAAGTTTTTGTGGTGAGAATGTTAATTTTTTTAACTCCCAGCAACCATTTTAGCTCAATTTCTTTGACAGAGATGACTAAGGATGCAGAGGGAAGGAAACACTTAGCAGGGCCAGCCCTAGTGCATTCTATGCCCCAAGCAAGCGAACAAGAACAAGATTATAGTGGCCCTGAACGGAACTGGAAACAGGAGAGAGGTTTTCTCCCCGACAAGAGGCTTCTTGAAGAAAAACAATGTTAAGATGCAATATGTATTGGGTAAACCCTTCAATGCCTATTCAAAATTCCTATGATTTTCAATCCATCCAGAGCATCAGCACCTGAAGACAACGCCCTCAAACTTCTGTTTCCTCTTGGACATGAGTCAACGCCCTGTTTTGAATTCAGGAAGCTGGAGGCACCTTAGACTCACTGAGAGACACGTAGGAAATGCCAAGGGCTGCTTACAGCTGAAGCCTGAAGTTTTACATTTTAAGACGAATGAGCAGCATTACCTGTTTACTTTGATACTGACAAAAGAAAACTTGTGTCCCCCTTGCACCTGTTAATACTTGCTCTTTTACTGATGTGACCCAGGCAGCTGCTCATTTCAATGCGCCCAGGGCCAGCCTTGGCATTCACCCTCAGAAACAAGACCACACAAAGAAGTGCCTCTGTGCCTCCGTGCTGGCGGGCCTCCAAGTCACATTCGGCTTCTACACATTTTACCAACCTGTCTGCCTGAGTGCAAGGTCTTGCTAGACATGTAAGCCCCTAAAAACTCAAGAAGTCCTGCCCTCCAGGGTCCTTTCAGATTTTCCTTCTGAAACAGCCTTTCTTCTTTGCATTTTCATTTTATTTTCTCAGTCTTCACGCTTTTCCTTTCTCCCTCCAATACAGAGAGACACTCCTCATGGCCCTGGTTTTAGTTGCCACTTTTTAGTGACAAGAACAAAAAAGGTGATGTAAAGAAAAAAACATTGACAACGTTAAGAATTCTCCTTCTTTGAGAGACAAATGAGTATGGGATTAATGGATACAAAGTACTGTACATAAAACATTATAACGGCTCACTGGGTAAATGAATCTATCTGCAATGCAGCAGGAGTGGATTTGATCCCTGAGTTGGAAAGATCCCCTGGAGGAGGAAATGGCACCCACTCCTGTATTTTTGCCTGAGAAATCCCATGGATAGAAGAACCTGGTGAGCTACAGTCCAAGGAGTCCCAAAGAGTCAGACATACTGAGAGACTAAGCACACACACAGCAAACTAGATTCAGTATCTTGTAATAACCTCCAAAAGAGTACAATCTGAACAACAATAGCAACGACAACAACAAAAAACAGAATCACTTCACTGTACACCTGAAGTTAACACAATATTGTAAATCAACTCTAATTTTTAAAAGATACTGCAATATTTTACAAGTTGAAGAAAAGAATTCTCCTTATTTGTCTATTTGTAATTTTCTAAAATACATCTAAATAAGAATAAGACTCTAAATAAGCCTGTATCTCTTGCCTTCAGTGCTGTTTGTTTTCAAAATTAGGTCCTCTAGTTAGAAGGCATCACAGACTCTCTCACACCTAGCTCCTATCTACCATCATTTGGAGGAGGACATTGGGAGGATAAAGCCAATCTCTTTGCGTATATTTAGTGATAAAAACATCGATGGCAACTTCCTCCCAGAATTGCTGTGGAAAGCCCTACCATTCTCTGCCTCTCTTTCCCGAGCCCCATCAGACATTACTTTTTCATATGAGTTATATTGAATGTGCCCTTTTATGACATGCCTAAGAGATGCTTAAAGACACTTCTTTATTCACTTCCCAAGTCTTCACTGTTGCAAGCACAGGAAATTTATCACCTCCTGGGCAAAGACCATGCTCTTACTTTTAGTGAAGCTCTAATCTTGCTGTGAGACATTTGATATATGCCCAGTGCTGGAAAAGTTCCTTCATTCAAAAATGAGGGGGCAGGGAGGTACCTTTTAAACTATACCTGTCTGTTCTATTGCACATGCATGGAGAAATATCCTGCTCAGGTCCACGGTGGTGAGTTGCTTCCTTCAGCTTCATGATAGAAAATGAGCAGCTGACTGGGTCTGTCTTGTGTCGACACAACCATCTGGAACACCGTGTCAAGGGGTAAGAAGACATGTTTCCTGGGCTTTCACTGCCTCCATCAACTGGCCTCACCGGGGGACTTCTCTCTCATTTGCCAGGGGATATATCTGCAGACGATCTCATTTTTTCAGTCTGAGTGTTTGCACACTTAGTAAAAGGGTAGGTTCTATAAAACTCTTCTTTCTGTATATATTTGTTTTGCTGTCAAGTTCCCTGTAGTTTTTGTTTGTTCAGGGGCTGAGTTTGTAGCAGGTGTTTGGAACAATTAACAGAAGCAGGGACACCAGTCGTGGGCGAAGGGTGGAAGAATATAAAACCACAGCTTGACATTTTAAACAACAAAGGCCCTTAAAAAATGCACTTAAGAACTGCAGATGAGGACACACTAGTAATGTCATTTAATCTATTATAATTAAACGATGCATGTGTGTCTTGGCCATAACATATTAGACTCAGTATAAAATATCACATATATGAATATATTTTATATGATTTCTTTTAATACTAAAACCATATTCGATCAGGCTTATAAAGCTTGAAAAGTGAGACTATCTCAGATCTGTCTATGCATATGACAGAATCAGTCCATTCTATTCGCTCTGGGTCGGGGAAAATGCACATAGAGAGAGAAGAACCAGGAAGGCTTTGAGCGTTTTTTGCTATTTGCAGAAACTTATAATCAGATGGAGGGAGGCTTTTTGCTTCTGTGTGGGTGACTAAGATAGTTAATTGGAGCTATGCCAAAGAGTCTTTTTCATATCAAAGCAGTTTGGGGAAAATTATATTTATTTGGATGGTTTCACACTTTGAGTTTTGATTTCATTAAAATCAGCGTGAATTTACAATTATAGATTTCCAACTTATTCCATAAGCATAAATGCCAACTCATTTATGTCCTAACAAATAACCCAGACCCAAACACTTTGTCTAGAGAAGAAAAACTGGTCTCTATCCTCTGTTTTTCATAATTTTAACAAAGGAAATTTTGCAGTTATTTTTACTCAGATTCATTGGGGTTATATGCATGGAGGATATTTGGCTCCTGCCAGTAGAAATTCCCACTTAATTTGTGAAGACAGGTACGTTAAAATTTATAAACTACCATATAATCCTTGACAGAATTGTATACCAATTACTTCCAGAAGAGTAACTTAATTCTGTTACTAGGGTCATAGACCATCTTATTGAAAAGTCAGCATTCTAACTAAGCCTTAAAATATAATCAGAAAGAGGGTACTATATCAAAAATGTTTTCTTTAGATGCTTTAATTAACAGAGCATCAGCGGGTGCTGAAAAGAGACCAAAGGGCCATTAAAAACACTGAGTAATATTTTTAGTGAAAAAGTCATCCTTGTCACAATGGTATAGATGCCTTAGTAAAGATGAAATTCAGAGCCCAAGAATTGGTGGGCAGGAGAGAGAAAGAAGAATGAGATACTAAGAAGGAAATTGCATGTAAAGTAGGACTAAAGGGGATAAGAGCCAAAGAGAAGCAAAAAAAAAATGCCCCCAAATTGGTGGTCATATGTAGAATGAATGAGATTAAGGGGATTAAAATAAATGGTGTTGAGTCAGATCAATTTTGGTCCCTTCTCTCCCTGAATCATTAAGGCAAAGAGCTCTCATGGATTTTCATCTTCCAATGAAGTCTAATTATGTATAAGGACCTAGCCTAGTAGTTGATTATTTTTCACATAGGTCCAGTGTCAGATAGAATTAAGTCAAAATGGCATTCACCCTTCTACTCAGACTTACACCCTTCTTTACTCTACACTGACTCTTCTTGAAGGCCTCATTCTCCTCTTTTTATGGTAAGCTACCCCTTTCCATCCAAGTATAGATGCCTTTCTAGAACAAGTGATGAGCAGAAGCACACAACAAACCTTGCTAAGCATTGTTGACTAGAGTGTATTGATAGCACTAAAATGTATATTCTCTTCTATTCTTTTACCAAGTGCATCTTATTTTAGGCTTTCCCTCTTATCAAAGACAAAATGATTGTAAAGTAAAATTTATCATCTGTGGCTACTAAGCCACTATAAATTGATAGTGTTTCTGACAGAACAGACATGTGGCTGGCTGCCTAGATATATAACATTAAGAGGACAAAAACAATGCTTCATAAATACTAGATTTTCCTCTTTCTTGTTTGATAAACTTCTTAAGAATATTGGTCTTTTCTTTAGTTTATTTGGACTGTCTATTTTTATTTTTATTCCCAATATCATTGAACTTTATAAATCAATTCTCTAGATAAACTCCCTTCCAAGGCTCCTCCCATAGAACTGTATCTTGAGTTATATTTAGCACATGATGATATATATGTGGTTGACTATGGTCAGCAGGCACTGAATCAGGCGAGTCAGTCCGCAGAATGAAAAAGCGTGAACATTGTTTTGCCTGGATAAAACAAGCCCAAATGATCTGGAATCAATTATACTGTTAATTCACAGTTTGGCTAGGTCCATAGAACCTGCCCAGGCTTCTCTGGTGGCTCAAATGGTAAAGAACCTATCTGCAGTGCAGAAGACCTGGATTCAATCCCTGGGTCAGGAAGATCCCCTGGAGAAAGGAATGACAACCCACTCCCTGTGGGCTACAGTCCATAGGGTCTCAAAAGGTCGGACACAACTGAGTGACTAAAGCACATATAACCTGCCCATTCTAAAGGAAGCAGCTCAATCAACAAGAGAAGCTCCATTAAGAAGAGCAGCTCTTCTTCACAAAGCATAGAAATAAGATTCAAAAGACCCAAATGAGTTTATCTCACATTTCCTGGCTCTACAGACTTAACATAATCTCCTTAAGCCTTACATTCTTTATTGACAAATTAGGTATAATAGCAGCTTTCGTGCCTGCCTTGTGCAGTGTTTGGAAAAATCAAACAAGGGATCTATGTGCTAGGCTATTGTTCTGGGCCAGACCACAAAGGCTGGTTCCGTTTCCAGTATTAGTGAGAAGGACCATAACAAAGACTGCAAGGTGAACAAGCAAGAAGATGAAGATGGGATTGGATGTAGTGCCCTGGATGAGTTCTTATTCTCCCTGAATGTATACCTGAAGTTTGATCGTCTTAGCAATTCAATGAAGTATCCATCAAGCCAGAAGATTACAGAACTCATTGCATTTTAAGTCATCGAAGGGTGGAGGAACAGTGATTAGAATGGGTTACATACGGTCAAATTACCCAGCTTATCATCTTGGTTCACAATCTCCTGCTGCTCTATTGTTATCCATGCTTAGTCATCAAGTCGTGTCCTAGTCTGCAATGCCATGGACTGTAGCCTGCCAGACTCCTCTGTCCATGGGATTCTCCAGCAGGAATACTGGAGTGGATAGCCATTTCCTTCCCCAGGGATCTTCCCGACCCAGGGATTGAACCCAGGTCTCCTGCATTGCAGGCAGATTCTTTACAATCTGAGCTACTATGTGTAACCTGCTATTTCCATGTTCAATTTCTTGGACTTATTCATAATTTTCATGCAATGAACCTGATCATGGCCTATCACAGTTCAAAAAGTCTTCAAAATATGATGCTAATGCAAGACATGATGGCTATTATGTGCCTATGGTTTGGACTTATAAAATGCTGCAGTTGCCTCTAACGAATTAAAGAGCTAATTGTGATGCTGTGGATCATCCAGGACTTTAGAATTTATTCTTTTTCCTCTGTGGGTATACTTTGAAAAATTCATTATTATGTAATACATACAAAGAGACTAGATAGATAATAGTGGGTATAAGTTATGTTGCAGAGTGCTGAAACAAATAACACCATCATAACACCAGCACCTAAAAATGGGCCTGGGGACATATTTTTACTGATGTGCAATGAACTCAAAATGAAGTACTGCCTTTCTCCTCATTTCTGTCCTAGAGCCAGACAGCCTCATAGCCCAGGAAGTTCTCTCTTGGAGATGGATGGCAACAGGGACAGATGCAGCAATAGTTTATCACAGATCACAATTCAGCTCTTTTGGAACCTGAGTTCCTACACACAATAGAGGCGGGAGTTTTTAAAGCAGGAGTAAAACATGGTTTTAACACAAGAACTGCTGTCAGACCTAAACTAAGAACATTCAAGACTCACTTTTTCTACATTCTGGCATTTAAACAGAGTTTCTCTCCCTTCCTAGCTCACCTTTCACAAGGTTTTGTTTGTTTGTTTTCTGCTGTTTTGTTTTGTTTTGTTTTGTCATGAGTCACACTGTGCAATTTATAGGACTTTCCTGGTGATCCAGTGACTAAGATTCTGTGGTCCCAGTGCAGGAAGCCCAGGTGTGATTCCTGATTGGGAAACTAGATCCTACATGCTGCAAGTAGAGTTTGCATGCTGCTGCTGCTGCTGTGCGACGCCATAGACAGCAGCCCACCAGGCTCCCCCATCCCTGGGATTCTTCAGGTAAGAACACTGGAGTGGGTTACCATTTCCTTCTCCAGTGCATGAAAGTGAAAAGTGAAAGTGAAATCACTCAGTTGTGTCCAACTCTTCGAGACCCCATGGACTGCAGCCTACCAGGCTCCTCTGTCCATTGGATTTTCCAGGCAAGAGTACTGGAGTGGGGTGCCATTGCCTTCTCTATCATGATGCAACCAGGGGAAAAAAAAATCTTTCATGCTGCAGTTAAAACCCAGTGCAGCCAAATAAATAAAATATTTTTGGTTTCCCAGGTGGTGATACTGGTAAAGAACTTGCTTGCCAATGCAGGAGACATTAGACATGTGGGTTGGATCCCTGGGTCAGGAAGATCCCCTAGACGGAAGCACGGCTAACCACATCGGTATTCTTGCCTGGAGAATCCCATGAAGAGAGGAGCCAGGCAAGCTGCAGTCCATAGGGTCACACAATCAGACACAACTGAAGCAACTTAGCATGTGCAGTTTACAGAATCTTAGTTCCCTGATGACGGATTGAACCCCAATCCCAGTAGTAAAAGTACAGAGTTATAACCACTGGATCACCAGGGAATTCCCTCTCCAGGCTCCTTAAACCAATGTGTGTGTTTATCTCTCACTGACTTATATCTAAGACCATGGTCAGCAGCAGTCACTCAGTGTCCGACTCTTTGCAACTCCATGAATCGCAGCACGCCAGGCCTCCCTGTTCATCACCATCTCTCGGAGTTCACTCAGACTCGCGTCTATTGAGTCCGTGATGCCATCCAGCCATCTCATCTTCTGTTGTCCCCTTCTCCTCCTGCCCCCAATCCCTCCCAGCATCAGAGTCTTTTCCAATGAGTCAACTCTTCGCATGAGGTGGCCAAAGTACTGGAGTTTCAGCATTAGCATCATTCCTTCCAAAGAAATCCCAGGGTTGATCTCCTTCAGAATGGACTGGCTGGATCTCCTTGCAGTCCAAGGGACTCTCAAGAGTCTTCTCCAACACCACAGTTCAAAAGCCAGCAGTTCTTCGGTGCTCAGCCTTCTTCACAGTCCAACTCACATCCATACATGACCACAGGAAAAACCATAGCCTTGACTAGACGGACCTTAGTCGGCAAAGTAATGTCTCTGCTTTTGATTATACTATCTAGGTTGGTCATAACTTTTCTTCCAAGCAGTAAGTGTCTTCTAATTTCATGGCTGCAGTCACCATCTGCAGTGATTTTGGAGCCCCTCAAATCAAGTCTGACACTGTTTCCACTGTTTCCCCATCTATTTCCCATGAAGTGATGGGACCAGATGCCATGATCTTCATTTTCTGAATGTTGAGCTTTAAGCGAACTTTTTCACTCTCCTCTTTCACTTTCATCAAGAGGCTTTTTAGTTCCTCTTCACTTTCTGCCATAAGGGTGGTGTCATCTGCATATCTGAGGTTATTGTTATTTCTCCCAGCAATCTTGATTCCAACTTGTGTTTCTTCCAGTCCAGAGTTTCTCATGATGTACTCTGCATAGAAGTTAAATAAGCAGGGTGATGATATACAGCCTTGATGTACTCCTTTTCCTATTTGGAACCAGTCTGTTGTTCCATGTCCAGTTCTAACTGTTGCTTCCTGACCTGCATACAGATTTCTCAAGAGGCAGGTCAGGTAGTCTGGTATTCCCACCTCTTGAAGAATTTTCCAGTTTATTGTGATCCACACAGTCAAAGGCTTTGGCATAGTCCATAAAGCAGAAATAGATGTTTTTCTGGAACTCTCTTGCTTTTTCCATGATCCAGCGGATGTTGGTAATTTGAACTCTGGTTCCTCTGCCTTTTCTAAAACCAGCTTGAACATCAGGGAGTTCACGGTTCACGTATTACTGAAGCCTGGCTTGGAGAATTTTGAGCATTACTTTACTAGCATGTGAAATGAGTGCATGGTAAATAGAGTAAAAACATTTTTACAGCCAGGCCTTGGTAATAAGAATAAAATCATGTTTGTAACTTTTAAACAAAAACATACTCGGTAACAAAAGCTTTATGTGATTACTGTGGGTTTTCATTTTTACCAAAAGAAGATAATCTTAACAACATTCTGTTGGGAAATTCTCATGCACAGCCTAACTTCTTTTAGTGAAATGATGAGATCATCACAAACAAAAGTTTATGCTATCTTATAAGCCACATAACACATTAGGAGAATGAATGACAGAGAGAAAGAACATTCCAGTGGAGAAAGGAGACCCTTGTTTTAACCTGAGATCTGTCCATGTAGTTTTGCATAAATCACTTAGCTTTGGGGGAATCTTATATTTCTTACTTATAGAATGGATTCCATTGTCATTAAATCATTTGAATTATTAAATCATTTTAATCATTAAATCATTTGACATCATTCCATTGCCATCTGTTCCTGATAAAGTACCTGAACTATAACATGAAGGTAATAGCAGTAGCCATCTCCAGGACTGCAGGTAGAATTAGATTATATTCAGTACAGTTTAAGGAAATTAGCACAGTTCCATAAATTAAATCTTTTTAGAAGGGAATGGCTACTCACTCTAGTATTCTTGCCTGGAAATTCCAGGGACAGGAGCTACATAGTTCATGGGATCGTAAAGAGTCAGACATGACTGAGCAACTAACACTTTCACAATAATTTTAGTGTTTATCCTACTTATTTGATGGGTTTCCCTGGTGGCTCAGAAGGTAAAGAATCTGCCTGCAGTGTGGGAGACCTAGGTTCAATCCCTGGGTCAGGAAGATCCCCTGGAGAAGAGAATGGTAACACACTCCAGTATTCTTGCCTGGAGAATTCCTTAGACAGAGGAGCCAGTTATTTATTGTCAAGACCGTTATACTACTATGATACAAATATACTACATAGGCATATTTACTATATATGTTATAGATACGTAAACTTTTTACAGAATAGTTTGTTTAGTTGCACAGTTGTGTCTGTCCAACTCTTTGAGACCCCATGGAGTGTAGCCCACCAGGCTCCTCTGTTGATGGATTTCTCAGGCAAGAAAATTGGAATGGGTTGCCTTTTCCTTCTCCAGGGGATCTTCCCAACCCAGGGATCAAAGCGACATCTCTTGCATTGGCAGGAGGATTGGCAGGGGTCAAGATGGATTCCTTGCCCACCCCTGGGCCACCAGGGAAGCCCATGGAATAGATATGTACAGCAGATGCGAAATGAAGACCAAAATGTTGGAGTTAAAAATTTTATTTTGAACAAACTTATGACTGTTTTATGAATTCTAGAAAATAGCCAAATAAATTTACCAGGTTTTGTATCTGTTCCCTCTGGACTTGTTCTTGGTATGCTTAGTATCTGATTGGCAAGGACTTGGACTTGAACTGGTCAACATCACCAGCTAACTTCTTTTTATACAAGGAATTGATGGTCATGATCCCTTGGTCTCAAACATGATTAGTTCAGTTCAGTTCAGTTCAGTCGCTTAGTCATGTCCGACTCTGCAACTCCATGAATCGCAGCACGCCAGGCCTCCCTGTCCATCACCAACTCCCGGAGTTCACTCAAACTCATGTCCATCGAGTCAGTGATGCCATCCAGCCATCTCATCCTCTGTCATCCCCTTCTCCTCCTGCCCCCAATCCCTCCCAGCATCAGAGTCTTTTCCAGTGAGTCAACTCTTCTCATGAGGTGGCCAAAGTACTGGAGTTTCAGCGTTAGCATCATTCCTTCCAAAGAAATCCCAGGGTTGATCTTCTTCAGAATGGACTGGTATTCTCCTTCAACCTCCACAACTTATTCAGATCCTAAGGAAAGAGACACTTTGGAGAAACACAGTATTACATTATTTGCAGCAGTTTTCTTTTTCAAATCTGTTTCTGAATGTTTTGGACTGATGTAGCATGATCACAAAGACATTAACTTACATTAGTGTTTATAGATATGGATGTTAATTTGTGAATCTTATTTACATGTGCAACTCGTGTATTCTCCTGTGGAGCAGAAAATTTATTTCCACTTTTTTTTTTTCTTTTTAACGCTAACTCATTCTCATCTCTGGTTCCAGCTAAGGAAGTACAAAAACACTCTCACAAATTTCAGTTGATTTAATCTTTAATAGAAACTTCAAGTCTGAACCGAGGAAAAACTTGAAATGTTTACAAAATAAGTGTTCAAAGATTAACATCATTTTCTTGCCTAGAAAGACCTTGTAACTTATTAGGACAAGACATACGTTACCTATAAGGACATGAAACCAATTAATAAAACAATTACATAACTATATTATTATATTAACAATCAGCCTTTATAATAATAATTATTACAAAATAGAAATTGTTTTCCATAGTAGTATCCTCACTGGAATTACCCTGGTGGCTCAGATGATAAAGAATCTACCTGTAATGTGGGAGACCTGGGCTTGATCCCTGGGTTGGGACGATCCCCTGGAGAAGGAAATGGTGACCCACTCCAGTATTCTTGCCTGGGAAATCCCATGGACAGAGGAGCCTGGCAGGGGTTCCTGGAGTTGCAAAGAATCAGACAGGACTGAGCAACTAATACTCACCTCATCAGGCCATAGGCTTATTCTAGCAACTCTGTCTTACCCAAAGCATCTTGAAATCTCCTCCCCTGTAATTGTGTCCATGATCAGTTCTGGGAAGAAATGTAAATAATACAGAGATTTACTGAAGAGTAAGTTTCCAGTCTCCATTATTCGCCTACATTATTGGAATATCAACTAATATATTTGAGCTTACTCCAAAAATCAAATACATCCTCAAGAAAAAAGATATTGTCTCTCTTTTAAGATATTAAAATAACATGTAAAATGGAAGTATGGGTCTGTTTTATAAATACAGTCATGAAATATTTTTAATTACCAGAAAGCATTACCAAAACTAATATGAAACAATGCCAAACAAGAGGTTATGATAATATGTGGTGAGTGCAATGTGGGCAGGCAAGAATACTCTGTGGAGGAGGTGGAATTTAACTGAGGTCTTGGGTGACAGAGATGAATAAGTATGTAACACTTCAGAGTAATAATGCCACAGATAAGATAGCCAAAAAGTTTGTTCGGATTTTTCTGAAGATGGTATGGAAAAACCAGAATGAACTTTCTGGCCAACCCAATTATAAGAAACTTCCTAATTTTACTAACAAGGAAAATGAGAACCAAAGAGATATGGTTCTTAGGGTACAATGGGGAGGGAGATGGGAGGGAGGTTCAAAAGGGAGAGGATATATGTATACCTATGGCTGATCCATGTTGAGGTTTGACAGAAAACAACAAAATTCTGTAAAGCAATTATCCTTCAATTAAAAATAAATAAATTTTTTAAAAAGAAAAAAAAGAGATATAGTACTTTATGACTTCTTCATGGAAATCCAACTAGTTAGAGAGCAGGAGATAGTTTTACTAATGGATGATCTCAGGTTCTTTTAATGATAATAGGAATAACATCTCTGTGTTCAATCAATTCCATAAATGGTCTGGCATATGGAACAGGATTTTTTTCTTTCCTGAATTAATAAATCAATCAATTGTTTTAAGGTTAAATTCAAATCTTGCAGTATATTCTGTTACTGTTTTAAAATTTTGTTTTCCAGTTTAAAATACGTGACATGCCTTTCAAGCTAGAAAAGACCCATTCATATTTTATTAATTTCTAGATTATTATGAGTACATTTTATTAATTTCTAGATTATTATGAATACACTCATGAAGATTAGTAGAATGACTAATGTGATACAAGACTGCCACAGTGGGAAATATTCAGTGTGTATAGATAAGGCATTGGGGGTACAGCTGATTATCTTTTAAAAGTGGGTGGAAAAAAGGTTACAAGAGGCCAAATTTCTCTAGGTGGAAAATAGTTTTCTTATAGCCATCAGCACACTTACAAAATCCACATCTGACTGGAAAGATAGAGTCGAAACTCTGAAAGCTGCTGTGATTACTATAAAGAAGCCCCAGTGTTGAACTAGACAGAGCATTTCACAGGAAAAATAATTTCCTCTGCCTGTGTTATGAAGGGGTTAATTATGAGACCTGAGATAAGGTGTTGGCACATCTAGGTACTTCATCAAGCCATGGAGTCAGGAAACAAGGGAGAATAGATGAAGGTGCTGAGGATAATAACCATGGCAAGTAATGATTTCCTAGAGGTGAGCTGATCTATGGCCACAAGCAAAGAAAAAAAAGGCTAGAAAGTACCAGAACATTACCTTGGAGTACTTAACAGACTCCAAAGCAGTAACCCTGTGTCAAAAAAGGCCCATCAGCCTGCTCATTTTAAGTAAAAGGGTTATGCCAGAGTACAAGAGGGGAATGCAAAATTCACACATGAAATTAAACAGCTGAAAGGTATGATTTAACAATGCTCAAAACTCAATAAGCCAAAGATAAACAGCAAATTAGATGACTCAATGTCAGGAGGAAAAAACATCTTCCATCGATCCCATCGTCAAAAATTAATCTGCCTGAGAATGCCTTCTGCTCCAATCCCCGAGCTGATGAAGAGTGGAGAAATAGAGTAAAACCTGTGTACGAACGCTTCACCTTCAGGCTAGACCCTGATTACAATCTCCTGTGAGACATTTCAGCATGAAGCGCCTCTCATGTTGGGACTACAAAATTAAATTGCGATCAATACTTTACAAAAATAATTGGGGAAAAATGTTCAGAAGTCAGAGCTGCACTGTGTGGCCACAAACATATGAAAGTTATTTTTTTTTCCCCTACCTTTCTGGGGGTTATTCTTCAGGATAGATCAGTTCAAAGGTGTCTCTTGACAATAGTGTTCTTGGAATGGTTTCACTCACCTTGTTAGGGAATTTTAAAAGCAGAGGATCGTTTACCGCTTACCAAGAGTGGGAGCTTATTGCTGTATTCTGCTTTCTTTTCTTTGGAGTGCTAATCTCAGCCCATAAATTCTTCTCTTCTCTCCCTTTGATGTTGACTTAAATTCCTTTGCAAATTAATTCTCATCATTAAGCAGAAATGATGAAAAATGTTAGATTTCAGTGAAATTTAAAAAAACAAAACACAAGAAAAGATAGGGTCGATTTTGAAAATTTTGCTTAAGACTGGGTTGTGAACCCTTCACTACATTTAAATATTGAACTCTGTAGTTAAATTTATAGTTAAAATGTATTGAATCAAACCTTTTCTTGCCTTGAGCAATGCTTTGCATTCAGCTTTTCCTCCTTGTTTCCCTCTGAATGAGTTCTTATTTTCGGCAAAGATTTACTCCTTAATCCATAAAAAGAGGAGGAAGTGGAAAATGTAAATGCCTATGTTAAATTCTTGCTTTTTCAATAAGGGTCATTTTGAGTTTTATTTGACAGTGAGTTAAAAATATTGTACTTTTTTCATGGCTTTCTTGGAATCTACATAGGCTTTCCTGGGTTTTTATTTGTGGTACGACCCTCTGACAAAACAGACTACTAATTTTCCTCATGTGAATCATGTGTTATAACCTGAGTTACAGAAACAGGGAAAAAGCAGTTGCATTAGGAATACACAGTACGAGCCACACTAAGGTAGGTGGTATATGGCTAGCTCAAGGGGAGTACCGAACAGGAGTAATCAATGGCTTCCTGTCATCCTGAAGTGGGGGAGGGGGGGTATTGAGTGGAATCCTAGAAGGCATCTGGACTGGGGGAAGGAATTAAAAGTGCTCTTATTATGTGTGAAAATGACAACACCTTGGACTAGATTGCAAACACTTAAGATGTGAATACCATTTAAAGTGGCCTTCACCAAGAAATGGCAGCACCCCCAAGAACAGGGGACAAGGGCAGATTTTATTGGGCAATCCCAAATGAAACAAACTGTTTTCCTGATTTCTTAAAATTAATTTACTTTTTACTGAAGGGTAATTGCTTTACAGAATTTTGCTGTTTTCTGTCAAACCTCAACATGCATCAGCCATAGGTATACATATATCCCCTCCCTTTTGAACCTCTCTTCCATCTCCCTCCTCATCCCAACCCTCTAGGTTGATACAGAGCCCCTGTTTGAGTTTCCTGAGCCATGCAGCAAATTCCTGTTGCTATCTATTTTACATATGGTACTGTAAGTTTCCATGTTACTCTTTCCATACATCTCACCCTCTCCTCCCCTTTCCCTATGTCCATAAGTCTATTCTCTATGTCTGTTTCTCCACTGTTGCCCTGTAAATAAATTCTTCAGTACCATTTCTAACTATGATAAATTTCAAATTGGTTGCCTTCCACCCCTCTTCATGCTGCTGAACAATCTTTTCACACTGTTATTCTAGTCAGAAAAGTAGAATGCAGCATGATTTTAACAGTCACTGGAGGTTAACCTAACAGAGATGAGGAGGAAAATATATAGCAGGGTCAAGAGAGAGAGAAAAGAGAGACATTGAACCTTCTCTCGGACAACCTGTGGCCCAAACTACTGAGTCCTCCACACACCACACTCACACAAAATACAGTTTCTGCTCGCTCAGGAATATACTTTCTAGAACATGCTTCACAACTGCAACTGCTTAACAGGTCTTCAACGCCTCAAATCCCAGGTCAGACATTGCTCTTCTAGAAAAATCTCCCTGAATCTCCCTAGCCCCATAATCAGCTGTTCTGACTCTGTGTATATATTTATTATGGCATTTCTATATTAAAATTAATTTTTCTTCCCTACTAGGTGGCTTCCTTGGTAGCTCATCTGGTAAAGAATCTGCCTGCAAAGCAGGAGACCCCAGTTCAATTCCTGGGTTGGGAAGATCCCCTAGAGGAGGGCTTGGCAACTCACTCCAGTATTCTTGCCTGGAGAATCCCCATGGACAGAAGAGCCTGGGGGGCTGCAGTCCATGGGGTCACAAAGAATCAGACACGACTGAGCAACTAAGCACAGCACAGCACAGACGGTGATATTTCTAATAGACTGGTTTGCCTCTTATTCACCTTTCACACACTTAGTCATCTTTTCCAAAGTAGATAACTCAGTTTCTTTTTACCATTTTTTCACTGATTTAGTTTTCCAACTTTTAACTAGCTGTTTGTCACATAGGGCTTACTGGTTGGAGGTTTGGATGCCTCATCTCTAGAGTGAACAGGTTGGACTAAATAAAGTGTCTGTAAGTTCCCTTCTGAGTCTAACATTTCAGGTAATAAAAATGATTTCATATTTTGCTAAAGAGCTAATCACAGTGCCCACTCGAGCCATACCCAGTTCTACATGGTATAAAATAAGACTCTTTAAAAAATCATTGTTCTTGCTTGTTTGTGTTGTATATGATACCTCTTCACCCTTGGCTTTAGCGATGGCCCCTCACCAGAGACATCACATATTAAGTTACACCACACGAACTTGCTGGTATTTGCTTATTTTGAAATATGCAAGTGTTAATTTTAGATGGATCAAATTAATACCTGACTATTCCTAAGAAAGCTTGAGTAAGATCCATCTGAGTCCCTCTCCAGAAATGAATAGTGACACAAACCAAGAACCAGGTAGCTAACAGGATGTGGAAGCTGCAATGTAAGACTGAAGAAGTAGGAAGTAAAAGATAGGTCATAATGGGAAAGGTGTCCTTCAGAGCAGAGTCATGGTAACCTGAAATTGTAAAAGAGTCCGTTTGTGTTAGCAGAAAGCATGAGAAGGAAAAGAGATACACAACAGAGAGACTAAGTAGCAAACAAAGAATGCAATGGAGAGCAACTGGACCATGTAAATACCACAGCTCTTTAGTATATACAGATTTCCCTGGTGGCTCAGATGGTAAATCTGACTGCAATGTGGGAGACCTCAGTTTGATTCCTGGGTCGAGAAGATCCCCTGGAGAAGGGAATGGCAATGCACTTCAGTATTCTTGTCTGGAGAGCCCTATAGACAGAGGATCCTGGCAGGCTACAGTCCATGGGGCCACAAAGAATCAGACATGACTTCAGTGACTAACACACACACACACACGCACTTTAGTATATACACATGAATGCCAGCTACCATAGTCCCACTGCCACCTTGGATCCACTGCCAGTTCAGATGGTCCTCAACTGTGATGTGGTTTATGTACTTTTCCTCTCTCAAGATACCCATCTTCCCATTATCCACCATAACCTGATGTTTTTAGAAGCAACCACTATAATTTGAAAGCAGATAAATAAAACAAATATTAAAACACAGTACCATTCATGGCTTTAAAGCCTTTTCTTTTTTTACAAAAGATTTTTTTATATATAAAATAAGCATTTTTAAAGGCTCGCTCCTTGGAAGGAAAGCTACAATAATCCTAAACAGTGTATTAAAAAGCAGAGACATCACTTTGTGGACAAAGGGCCGTATAGTCAAAGCTATGGTTTTCTCAGTAGTCATGTATGGATCTGAGAGATGAGTGCCGAAGAATTGATGCTTCTGAATTGTGGTGCTGAAAAAGACTCTTCAGAGTCCCTTGGACAGCAAAGGGATCAAAACACTTAATCCTGAAATCAGCCCTGAATATCCATTGGAAGGACTGAAGCTGAGGCTGAAGTTCCAATACTTTGGTCACCTGATGTGAAGAGCTGATTCTTTGGAAAAGACCTTGATGCTGGGAAAGATTGAGGGCAGAAGGAGAAGGGAGGGAGAGAGGATGGGATGATTGGATGGCATCATTGACTCAGTGGACATGAGTTTGCACAAACTCCAGGAGATAGTGATGGACAGGGAGGTCTGGCACGCTGCAGTCCACGGGGTTGCAAAGAGTAGGACACAACTTTGAAACTAAGCAACAAATAATGGTGGCTACAAGTTCAACAAGAGTCTGTCAAGTGCCTGGCACTTTATGTATACATCCCTAAAGGAAGCTCTGGGAGGTAAGTATCACTAGTTCCACTTTACAGATAAGGAAATTGGAACTCAGGAAGAATGAAAGGACTTGAGCAAAGGCATACCTAGTAGATGATAGAGCTGAATTCAAACCCAGTTCTGCTGTTGCAGAGTCTTCCCACCACAGCACAATGCCTTTTCAATCCCTGAAATACAAAGTGGTATTAGAATTAGAAAAGCTTACTCCAAGTCTCTTTGTGTAAGTCATACACAAGTTATCCACCCAACTAGAAACATATGTGAAAGATTTTTCAGTGTAACCTTAGTTCTGGCATGATCAGCAGAGCTATTTTGATTTATATATTCCCTAATAAATCAAATGTTTGCAACAGCCTCAGGCCTCCAGGTAGGAAATTCACCTTCTGTAGTGTTCATTGTCTACTAACCTTGGATTAATGCTCTGGAGAGAAGCACAACCTAAAGTAGTTTATTTTGTTCTAAAAATCAGAACCATTTGTGAATTCCATGGGAATGTCACCAGCTGATCAAAATAAACCAGCAAATTTTATACAGGATACTTCCACTGATTTAATTAAATGGACATGAATCTGACGAAATTCCAGGAGCTGGTGAAGGACAGGGAAGCCTGGCATGCAGCAGTCCACGAGGTCACAAAGAGTTGGACAAGACTTAGTGACTGAACAATGACAATAACAACTTATACTGATCAGATAATGGCCAGAGTATACTCTGGTGGCACAGAGGGTCACAGCAATGTGAGAAACCTGGCCTCGACCTCTGGGTCAGGAAGATACCTTGGAGAAGGGCATGGCAACCTACTCCAGTATTCTTGCCTGGAGAATCCCCATGGACAGAGGAGCCTGGCAGGCTACAGTTCATGGGGTCACAAAGAGTCACATATGATGAGTAACTAAGCAAAATGCATACATATAAAAATGTTATATTCATTAAAATCAAAATTATATATGTATAGGATATGGCAACAAGCATGACAGAAAAGATCTTGCTCTCATGGAATATGTTTTAATGAAGGAAATAGATTTTTTCAAAAAGGGAAAGAAATAAATGTAATCATTTTGGATAGTATTAGCTTTCATAAATAAAATGTTTCAAAAATAAATAACCTAAGTAGTGCCACAAAACTGTAGAGTTAAGTGTGGTTAAGTTAGTACTTTTATATTATGTAACTTTTACCACAATAAAAAGATTTTAAAGCTCTAGTAAAATATTAATGGTAGGGTCTCATGGTGGACACTCAATGCTTACTATAAATTTTGTTTAATTTTTATGTATCTTTTACAAAAATTTGAAAAAAATGAGCTAAAGTAGAGAGAAAAGACTATATCAAATAGCAGTGCCATAGAAACCTTCTCATTATATTTGAGTTAAGGCCTGAATAATGAGCAGAAGGAAGCCACATAAATGTTACGGGAGAGATTCTCAGGCAAAGAGAATAGTAAGTGTAAAGGCTCCCAGGGAGAGGCAACCTTGACATGTTATCAGAACAGAAAGAAGAGCTGTGTGGCTTGAGTGATATAAGTGAATGGAAGAGTCAGAGAAGATGAGATTGCAGGCAAATGAGGTAGAAACTCATAGGGCACATAAGAAGCTTGGATTTTACTCTAAGTGAAATGTGGAAATGCTGAAAACTTTTAAGCATAGGAATGACCTGAGGGCACATCAATGCAAGATGATCACCATAGGAAAACTATCTGAATTTACTTATATTATTCTATGTTGAAGATCTCAGTATAGCATCTGACACTTCAGTCAATGTATTACTGCCCAGTGTATGGTCCTGAGAGTCGTCGAACAAAACTTGATTTTTTTTCTATCACATCAATGAAAATATATCTCTTAGGATTAAACACACCCTAATAAAGGAGATCAGTCCTAGGTGTGCATTGGAAGGACTGATGCTAAAGGTGAAACTCCAGTACCTTGGCCACCTCATGTGAAGAGTTGACTCATTGGAAAAGACCCTGATGCTGGGAGGGATTGGGGCAGGAGGAGAAGGGGATGACAGAGGATGAGACGACTGGATGGCATCATTGACTTGATGGATATGAGTTTGAGTGAACTCTGGGAGTTGGTGATGTACAGGGAGGCCTGGCGTACTGAGATTCATGGGGTCGCAAAGAGTCAGACATGACTGAGGGGCTGAACTGAACTGAACTGAATCAAGGACTTAAGGGTCGATATACAAAACCAGAATGTCTATATTCAGTAAGACCCTTGTATATAAATGAGGTTCTTTAAGTCTAATTTGTTTTTAAGTCCAACAAAGTTAGTCTAGGTACCCAACTAACACAAGCAGCTATATAGTACTGTACTGTAATAGGTTTATAATACTTTTCAAGCAATACACACATAAAAAAACAAACACAAGAAGTAAATATTTTAAATCTTACAGTACAGTACCTTGAAAAGTACAGTAGTACAATAGCTTGTATACAGGGGCCGGCACTCATGTTCACAGTTCTGAAATTTACCAACTTGAAGATTCGTATGTAGGAGACTTATTGCACTAATCTGTAACAAGTTATTTGAGTCCAAGAAGCTCAGTGTCCTTTGGCTACAACCCCCAACATTTCTCTCCACTTTGCTAAAGAATCTGGAATAGTACAAGTCCTCTGACTAAAACCGTATCTCCTCAGGAAAGTGCTCAGATGAGCACACAAGTCAAGGGGGCTTATGACCCTCTCCCCTGGCCATGTGCTCACAATTAGCAGCCCATCTTCTAAGGGAAATAGTCTTTCTCTGGCTCTCAAATATTTGATCAGATGATCAAGAAGTTTGCTAACTTGGGAGCCATTTTGCTTCTTATCCCATGACTTTGAATATCTATCCTTGGGGGTCCATATTGATCTTTCAGTGTAAATCCAATTTCATTCACATCTAGATTCTTGGGGGTTCATCTCAAGGGAGACACCCAAAATTGATAGCAAATGGAACAATGAGAATATAGAGGTAAATCAAATAATCAATAATAGGAGTGTAGGGACTTCCCTGGTGGTCAAGTGGTTAAAACTCCTCACTCCCAATCCAGGGGACAAGGGTTCAATCCTGGCCGAGGAACTAAGATCCCACATGCTGCACAGTACAGCCAAAATTAAAGAAACAAGTAAAAAGTTTAAAAAGGACTGAATCCTTGACTTCCCGACTCCCAAAGACCAGGCATATTCACTAATGGAAGTTATGGCATTTTTAGAAGTGATTGACAACTTTACTTTCATCCCCTTAGGAATCTATTCTTGCAGAATTTGACTCTCTCAGCCTTGCCTCAACTATATTGATTGATATTAATCACAGTCAAAAGGCTTGGCCCCAACCCATTCCAGACCTACAAGGACAAATCCAGTCAAGGAAACCATTCTTGGCCTGCTTTCCTCCTCACTGTGATTTCTATCTGCATGAAATCCCCTGTAAATCCATCCTATTGCCTCTATCGTGTTCCAGATTTTTTCTGACCTCAAACTTTATGATGGGAACCCCTAGAATTTCAGATTGGGAACCATTTTGTGAATCCCTTCACCCAGATTTACAGATGCAGAACCAGAGCCTGAAAGGTTAAGTGAAGGTGAAGTCGCTCAGTCGCATCCTACTCTTTGCAACCTGTGGACTGTAGCTCACCAAGTTCCTCCATCCATGGGATTCTCCAGGCAAGAATACTGGAGTGGGTTGCCATTTCCTTCTCCAGTTAAACAGCTTACTAAAGCTGAAAGGTTAAACAGCTTACTAACTGAAGATTCAGTTTATGGCACAGACAGAACCAACACTCAGGTCTCCTGATATCAAGTTGAATATCCTTGGTGGCTCAGATGTAAAGAATCTGCCTGCAATGCTGGTGATCCAGGTTTGATCTCTGGGTCAGGAAGATCCCCTGGAGAAGGAAATGGCAACTCATGTCAGTATTCTTGTCTGGAGAATTCCACAGACAGAGGAGCCTGGTGAGCTACAGTCCATTGGGTCCAAAGAGTTGCACACAACTGAGCAACTAACACACACACACACACACACATCTTTTCTATAAAATTTTACAAATGTTACCAGCTCACTCAGGGCTATGCTAGGTGCCTGTATCATCAATTGAACTTGGGGGTTTATGGCTGATAATAACTTGGTATGTTTTTTCTCTTAGGTAACAGTTTTACTTAATGAAAAGACTAATTCAGGGAACATGACAGGTTAAAGAGACAGTAGTTTGAGACAAGATGTATTGGATATTTCAGGTTCTTCTATGTGAAAGGCTGTGACATATAGCCTAGGCTGAAGAGCCAGCACAGTGAACCCCATAAACCAGAACTGACTGAATCAGTGCTGACTACTGCCACTCAAGTGGGTCAGAAACTAATGATATAGCCTGGCATTTAAAACAAAATGGGCAATTAAAAGTCTTCTTTTTAGAAATTTGTATTGAGAAGCACAGAGAGAACCAGAGTGAGCAATAAGGGCTAAAACTACAAGTAAGTAAGGAGAGTTCCTCGAGTTCATGAAAAAAGTAAAGTTACAAGGGAGATGAGTATGGTGAGTAACTACGAGTAAGATGCAGAAGTAGAAATTATCAGCAGGCAAAGGACAGAAGTATATATAGTTATATATACATACACACATAAAAGAATCACCTATTTGATAATTACTCAGAGAGACACAAATATGCAGAATCTTAATCACTGCTCCCTGGGAGGAAGAGTAGATGAGTCACAAACACTTGTCCTGAGGATGCTGGAGATAGTTATGGATACATCTGGTTATTTAACTCTATTTCTCTCTGAGTTCTGGCTGTCAGGCCATATGACTGAGTGGCTATCCCTGGATTCTTATGAAATTATTTCCAATTATATAATTTTAATGTTGTAATACATAAATAACTCAGAAGAATGTCTATTCTTTCTATGAACAGCGTGTAACTGAAATTTAAGGGAATGAGTCCACCTCAGTGCTGTATGCACATCACCCTCACTAGAAAGTGCTGTTTTATTCATGTAATAAATGAACTATTTCAGGAAATCAGTGATCTTGGACATGGTTTCTGTCTACCTCATACATATCAAGGGATTAGACTTGAATGGACTTTGAGTTTTGCCTTGTTATATTATACAAAGATTTCATGTTTTCTGGTGGCTCAGATGGTAAAGAATCCACCTGTAATGCAGGAGACCCAGTTTTGATCCCTGGATCAGGAAGCTCCCCTGGCAAAGGAAATGGCAACCCACTCCAGCATTCTTGCCTGGGAAATCACATGGGCACAGAAGTCTGGTGGGCTACAGTCCATGGAGTAAACGATCAGAAAATAATTTGAAATAATCAACATTTTACAGTTTTAAGGATGATTTGACATTGTTTAACAGTGGCAAGAATACACAGAAGAACTGTACAAAAAGATCTTTATGACCCAGATAATCACGACGGAGTGATCACTCACCTAGACCCAGACATCCTGGAATGTGAAGTCAAGTGGGCCTTAGAAAGCATCACTATGAACAAAGCTAGTGGAGGTGATGGAATTGCACTTGAGCTATTTCAAATCCTGAAAGATGATGCTGTGAAAGTGCTGCACTCAATATGCCAGCAAATTTGGAAAACTCAGCAGTGGCCACAGGACTGGAAAAGGTCAGTTTTCATTCCAATCCCAAAGAGAGGCAATGCCAAAGAATGCTCAGACTACCATGCAATTGTACTCATCTCACACTCTAGTAAAGTAATACTCAAAATTCTCCCAGCCAGGCTTCAGCAATACATGAACTGTGAACTTCCAGATGTTCAAGCTGGTTTTAGAAAAGACAGAGGAACCAGAGATCAAATTGCCATCATCCACTGGTCATTGAAAAAGCAAGAGACTTCCAGAAAAACATCTATTTCTGCTTTATTGACTATGCCAAAGCCTTTGACTGTGTGAATCACAATAAACTACGGAAAATTCTGAAAGAGATGGCAATACCAGACCACCTGATCTGCCTTTTGAGAAACCAATATGCAGGTCAGGAAGCAACAATTAGAACTGGATATGGAACAACAGACTGGTTCCAAATAGGAAAAGGAGTACGTAAAGGATGCATATTGTCACCCTGCTTATTTAACTTATATGCAGAATACATCATGAGAAACGCTGGGCTGGAAGAAGCACAAGCTGGAAACAAAATGGCTGGGAGAAATATCAATCACCTCAGATATGCAGATGACACCACCCTTATGGCAGAAAGTGAAGAGGAACTAAAAAGCCTCTTGATGAAAGTGAAAGAGGAGAGTGAAAAAGTTGGCTTAAAGCTCAACATTCAGAAAATGAAGATCATGGCATCCAGTCCCATCACTTCATGAGAAATAGATGGGGAAACAGTGGAAACAGTGTCAGACTTTATTTCTTGGGGTTCCAAAATCACTGCAGATGGTGATTGCAGCCATGAGATTAAAAGACCCCTACTCCTTGGAAGGAAAGTTATGACCAACCTAGATAGCATATTCAAAAGCTGAGACACTACTTTGCCAACAAAGGTCCGTCTAGTCAAGGCTATGGTTTTTCCTGTGGTCATGTATGAATGTGAGAGTTGGACTTTGAAGAAAGCTGAGCACTGAAGAATTGATGCTTTTGAACTGTGGTGTTGAAGAAGACTCTTGAGAGTCCCTTGGACTGCAAGAAGATCCAACCAGTCCATTCTAAAAGAGATCAGTCTTGGGTATTCATTGGAAGGATTGATGCTAAAGCTGAAACTCCAATAATTTGGCCACCTCATGTGAAGAGTTGACTCATTGGAAAAGACCCTGATGCTGGGAGGGATTGGGGGCAAGAGGAGAAGGGAATGACAGAGGATGAGATGACTGGATGGCATCACGGAACTGATGGACATGAGTTTGGGTAAACTCTGGGAGTTTGTGATGGACAGGGAGGACTGACGTGCTGCAATTCATGGGGTCACAAAGAGTTGGACACGACTGAGTGACTGAACTGAACTGAACTGTTCAAAGGTATCCCAAAGAATCAAAAATTCAACAGGAAAAATACCATTAGTACTAAATGACTAATTGCTGTCTTTTCCAACTCAGCAACCTGTTGCGATTTAAAAATTTAAAAGTTCAATCGGTAGATTTTTTTTTAATGAAATACACCTATTCTTCTCCAGAAATGAGATTATTCTATGAAAATATGCTTATTGAAATTTCTTATTGCTACGAAGTTCAGATTTATCACAAACCCCACCCATCCCCCATGTCCACATCCTTCCCCGTGTATGTGCTTGGTGCTTGGTGTGTACTTCCATGCATACGGTCCAGAGGCAGAGGATAGACGTAGTCAGAGGGAAAAAGGAGAACTAGTCATGACTTTAGCTGTATGCTGATAAAGTTGTAGATCATTCTGTCTTTTTAAAAATAAACTTTGACCAGAAACCATGACAGTTCTTGAAATCCAAGTAGCTTTAATTGTTTCTAAATAAAAATTCAGAATGACATAAATACTGAATGGCTCCTGGGCAATGTGTCACTGCAGGTTAAATACATTTTGCCCTGGAGGCTGTAGTTCATAGGGACTGAAATTGGTGATCCCAGCTATTCCAGAGTGGATATTAACATACATCACCTAACTGTCTCCAGATGTGACCCTATTTCACTATCAGTGTCTCTGTCCGCAGGAAATTGTTGCTAGTGAGAGAAAAAAAAGGGTGAGGAGAGATGTGAGGGCCCTGTAGTTGTGGGAAGGGCACACTAACAAGACTGAAAAACTGGAAGCTTCCCCTGATCTACTCTTTGCACTCTCTCTCTTTTTCAAGAACAGGAATAAGAAATAGCATCTCCTTTCTTAGCCTAAAGGGAGCATAAAGAACAACCTCCTCTAGGAATGCTAGGACATTTCCATTTTTCTCTCTAGTATTCTGATATTTTGTTCCTAGAGAGGGAGGAAAATTGCCTATAGGATTTTTTTTTAAGTTTATAAAATCAGCATTTACCCATTATTGCTAAATTTAGCTCCTTGAAAACTGAAAGAAAAAAAAAATGGCATAGGTATCTGAAAGAAGACTAGGTAAAGAACATTCTAATCCTTTAGGAGCCAAACAAAATCTATGTTTCTGTACTGTTAAGTATAGTATAAAAAGGCAAAGTCATGGGCATTAGCCCCATCGGGGCCAGTTAGCTGGACTCATGTTCAAGGCCACAGAATATATATCTAGCTTTGCTGCTGGCAGTTAATTATATCAATGACCATCAGGAGGAATAGAAGAGTGTCTTCTAGTGCCTATTTTAGCTTTGTCTAACTCTTTCAGCTTGGCTGGTATCATTGTCAAAAATAAAAATAAATTGGCAGTAATTTTAAAATCATACCAATGTTAAATGTAGACATATTTATGGGCTGCTATACAGACACAGCTTTTGTAAAATACAACCAGGTGTCTCTTTTGTAGATGAGATTTTAGTATTTTATTTATCCAAAACTAAAATCAAATAGTCTGCTTCAGTCTCATGGTTCATACTGTGGTTTTACTCATTGTAGCATTCTCCACAACAGCAATAACAGGAAGTTTATAAATGTCGTATTAAATAATCATGAGAATTTTTAAAAGTCCTGACAATTGTTTTTGCTTCTCCTTTCTATATTATATTATGGATAAATATTCATTTTAAACTTTTCTTGAGTAAAACCTTCATTTTTAGAACAGGAAGAAATACTGCAGCTTTGGTATATTTTCATTGATTTTAAATAATAAAATATAAAATGATTTTACAGTGTTATAAAAACACTAGAATTTCAGGGTTAAGCAAAGATATCTTAAAAATATTATGAGAAACACTGTGCTATTCACAAGGGAATGTTTAATATATGTTTTTAAAATACACATATTGGAAATGGAAAACCAAGATGTGCATACTGATAAGGTGATGGGTGGTGATACCAACTGTTGAATCAACTGAGTAAAGATAAACATGACACAATATTGCAATGTGTTCAAACATAGTTTTCTGTTTCATCTGTATTTTTGAACAAATTTTAAAACAGTTTGCTAATTACTATTTGGTGAAACTGTCTTGACAATAGACTCTTACAGGTTGTAAGAAAAATGTATTTCCTTCTGTCCATCCTTCCTTCTTCCCTCCCTCCCTCCATCCCATTTTTTCCCTCTCTTTTCGTCCTTCTCTCCTTCCTCTCTTCAGTGTTTAAATATGGTCAGATCCCATGTTATATCTGCAGACTAAAGCAGAAAATTCTAAAAGACTGAGAGAAATCTGCTGAAAATTAACAGAGTCTGCTGACTGCTCTGGAAGTCAGCAAGAAGCCAGGAGTATTCAAGTTTCTTTAAGGTTCATGAGAGAAAAATAAAACTAACATTTACTGAGGACATACCATGTGTCCACACTGTTCTAAGCTCTTTACGTAGATTATCCTATTTAAGTTTCATAAAACTTCACTTTCTATTCTTGAAGAAATTGAGGCTCCAGAGAAGTATAATGATTAGTTCAGAAGTTTAGATAGATAATTTATTATAGAGTCAAAATTCATTTCTTTATACTTCTCCTTTGTGAGCAGGTTTGACACAAAACTCTGAATCATACCTACCTAAGCGTTTCCAAGTTGAGAATTCTGGAGAGAGGGTGTACAGTTTAAAGCAGTGACTTTTCTCTTTGTTCCCAAGTTGAGAATTCTGGAGAGAGGGTGTACAGTTTAAAGCAGTGACTTTTTCTCTTTGTTCCCATGAAGTGTATTTCAGGCATGAGAGACACAGCACAATTGACTGGAGAAGGTAACGTGATCATGTAAGCAGATAATGTAATGGGAACATACCCAGACCGGAATGTGTATATCAGTTCGGTTCAGTCTTGAGACCCCATAGACTGCAGCATGCCAGGCTTCCCTGTCCATCACTAACTCCCAGAGCTTTACCAAACTCATGTCCATCAAGTCTGTGATGCCAACCAACTATCTAGTCCTCTGTCGTCCCCTTCTCCTCCCACCTTCAATCTTCCCCAGCATCAGGGTGTTTTCAAATGAGTCATTTCTTCACATCAGGGGGCTAAAGTATTGAAGTTTCAGCTTCAGTATCAGTCCTTCCAATGAATATTCAGGACTGATTTCCTTTAGGATGGACTGGTTGGATCTTTTTGCTGTCCAAGGGACTCATACAGAGTCTTCTCCAACACTGCAGATCAAAAGCATCAATTCTTTAGCACTCAGCTTTCTTTATAGTCCAACTCTCACATGCACATATAACTACTGAAAAAACCATAGCTTTGACTAGATGGACCTTTGTTGGGAAAGTAATGTCTGTGCTTTTGAATATGCTATTTAGGTTTGTCATAGCTTTTCTTCCAAGGAACAAGCATCTTTTAATTTCATGGCTGTAGTTGTCATCTGCAATGATTTTGAAGTCCCCAAAAGTAAAGTCTCTCCCTCTTTCCCCATCTATTTGTCATGAAGTGATGGCATGACTTAGTTTTCTGAATGTTGAGCTTTAAGCCACCTTTTTCATTCTCCTCTTTCACTTTCATCAAGAGGCTCTTTAGTTTCTCTTCACTTTCTTCCGTAAGAGTGGTGTCATTTGCATATCTGAGATTATGAATATTTCTCCTGACAATCTTGATTCCAACTTGTGCTTCATCCAGCCCAGCATTTCTCATGATGTACTCTGCATATAAGTTAAATCGGCAGGGTGACAATATACAGCCTTGATGTACTCCTTTCCTGATTTGGAACCAGCCTGTTATTCCATGTCCAGTTCTAACTGTTGCTTCTTGACCTGCATACAGATTTCTCAAGAGGCAGGTCAGGTGGTCTGATATTCCCATCTCTTTCAGAATTTTCCACAGTTTGTTGTGATCCACACAAAGGTTTTGGTGTATTCAATAAGGCAGAAGTAGATGTTTTTTCTGGAACTCTCTTGCTTTTTTGATGACTCAGCAGATGTTAGCAATTTGATCTCTGGTTCCTCTGCCTCTTCTAAATCCAGCTTGAACATCTGGAATTTCATAGTTCATGTATTGCCTGAAGTCTGTCTTGGAGAATTTTGAGCATTACTTTACTAGCATGTGAGATGAGTGCAACTATGTGGTAGTTTGAATATTCTTTGACATTGCCTTTCTTAGGGATTGGAATGCAAACTGACCTTTTCCAGTCCTGTGGCCTCTGCTGAGTTTTCCAAATTTGCTGGCATATTGAGTACAGCACTTTCATAGCATCATCTTTGGGGATTTGAAATGGCTCAACTGGAATTCCATCACCTCCAATAGCTTTGTTTGTAGTGATGTTTCCTAAGGCCCACTTGACTTCACATTCCAGGATGTCTGGCTCTAGGTGAGTGTTCACACCATCATGGTTATCTGGGTCATGAATATCTTTTTGTATAGTTCTGTGTATTCTTGCCACCTCTTCTTAATATCTTCTGCTTCTGTTAGGTCCATACCATTTCTGTCCTTTACTGAGCCCATCTTTGCATGAAATGGTCCCTTGGTATCTCTAATGTTCTTGAAGGATCTCTAGTCTTTTCCATTCTATTGTATGTATGTATGTATGTGTGTGTGTGTGTATATATATATATATACATATATATATATATATTTAAGAGTCAATATGTAATGTCCACCATCTGTCTGGTTTACTCACTCTGGAGATTCATAGATCTTGCCAATGGTTGTCAATTGGGGTCCAGCCAGCTTATACATCTAACTCAAACAGTACCTAATGGGGCTCTTTAGCTCTGCAGTTGTGAATGACTTGCTTTTCTGGTGGCTCAGATGGTAAAGATTCTGAGCACAAACCAACCCAATCCAACCTGGGTTGGATTCTGGGTTGGGAAGATCCCCTGGAGAAAAGAATGACTACTCAGTCTGGTATTCTTGCCCGGAGAATTCCATGGGCAGAGGAACCTGGTGGGCTACAGTCAATGGGACTGCAAAAAGTTGGACACTTTTAGTAACTAACACCCAAAACTACACTATAAAACAAACTATAAGATTTCCCAAACTCTTCTTGTGGCTGAACGTCTGAGACTATGTTAGTTTTACTGTTCAGAAGCAAGAAATCCAAGATTGATGGTCACATGATAAGACCAGTAAGAGGAGGAGGGATGTGTAAAGAAAGACGAAAAGGAGAAAGAAATGTAAAAAAAAATATGGTGATCTCCTAGAATTCCATTCCTTGTACATTCATAGCACTTCTTTCCTTCCCATGGAAGTGAGAAGAAGGATTACAATAATTAATTAAGTTACATTTCATGATTAATTCTGTCAATGCAATGAAAAAAACTGGCAATATTATGTTTTTTTAAACATCATCGGAAAGGGTTAGTTGACATTTTCTCTGAAAGGAACAATGATGTTTAAGCCAAATGGTTTTTAAAAAGCAGACAACAAAAAATAGCTTCAATAATTCATATTAATTTAAGTCCTATAGTTAATGATGCAGATGGAGTGCTCTCAGAGGAGAATAAAAGCAGAGGGCAGCAGCATCAAGAATCTTCAAACCACTATTGGCAAAAGATACTGTAAGTCCAAAATACCCCCTAACCACCTACTATTCATTCTTTACACTCGGGAAAAACTTAATATCATTCTAACTTTGTAGATGGTAGCTAAAACAGTGCCTGTACAATTATAACACAAACAAGCAACTGCTTTTATTTTTTGTTGTTATGGTTCTTAGCCTTCATGTTGTTAGCCTTCTTAACCATCCAATTTGTCTGAAATGTACACTATATTAAACTTCTACTCATTTGATCAGGCACAGAAATAGTGAGACTATGATCAGCTTATACAGTCCAACAGTTAAATTGTTGTCAGGCTAAAGATATATCAAAGTTGAAAACCAAATCAGGGATTGGATTACCAAATAGAATGATGAATAGTCAGTCTGAATTGTTTAGAAAGATGATTGATTCTTCAGAGATCAATCTCTTAAAGTCTAAATACACGCTCATTTTACTAACACTAATTAGACAATGGTTATGTAGCATATTGGAGAATGCAATGGCAATCCACTCCAGTCCTCTTGACTGGAAAATCCCATGCGAGGAGCTCATAGGCTGCAGTCCATGAGGTCGCTAACAGTCGGACACAACTGAGCGGCTTCCCTTTCACTTTTCATTTTCATGCATTGGAGAAGGAAATGGCAACCCACTCCAGTGTTCTTGCCTGGAGAATCCCAGGGACGGGGGTGCCTGGTGGGCTGCCTTCTATGGGGTCGCACGGAGTCGGACACAACTGAAGCAACTTAGCAGCAGCAGCAGCGTATAGCATGTGTTAAGTACTATCCCAGGCACTAGGTATAGGAAAAAGAATAGAACTTTCCTTTTGGTTTCTAAAATTCACCATCACTATTCCCTTGGATTTAATATAATAATGCAACCTACTCTAGTAGCAGCATACTTTGCTGAAAGAAGGAGAGAAAGGAGAATTTAGCTTCTTAAGGAAAAGTTCTTTTTTGAGCTGAGTTTTAATGAATGAGGAAGAAGAAAGGTAAGTGTGCATTCATTCACTCATTCACCAGGTATGTACTGAGGATCCACTGAGTACCAAGAATTTCGTGGTATATTAAGAACGTAATGATGATCAAGGTATGTCATCTGCCCTTAGGTTGATTATAGTCTGGTGTGGACTCCAAGTATGTAAAGACCTCACTTTGCTCCAAACACACACACACACACACACACACACACACACACACACACACAGAAAAGACCCCATAGACTGTGCCCGCCAGGCTCCTCTGTCCATGGGGATTCTCCAGGCAAGAATACCAAAGTGGGTTACCATGTCTTCCTCCAGGGGAATCTTCCTAACCCAGGGATTAAACCTGGGTCTCCCACATTGAAGGCAGATTGTTTACAGTCTGAGCCACTGGGGAAGCCCAAGAATACTGACGGGGAGTAGCCTATCCCTTCTCTAGGGGATTTTCCCGACCCAAGAATTGAACTGGAGTCTCCTGCATTATAGGCAGATTCTTTACCAGCTGAGCTATCAGGGAAGCCCCAAGTTAATTAATTCAAGGAACAGTAAATAATTTGATGTGGCTGGAGCACGGGGCACAGGGGCAAATGTAAATACCCAATCCTGTCCTCTCCTCTTTTCCTACAGCTCACTGTCGCCAGCCCTGCCCTCACTGCTTCATTCTGGGGCTGATTATTTTCCGTCACACTATTTTGTCACTTTATCCTAATCGGCCTTTTTACCTGCAATTTCACTAACTTCCAAACACCATGATATAATTCTACTTCAAAGAATTATAATTCTACTTCTACTCATTGTTTCAGGACAAAGTCCTCCATAAAACAGTCAGAGCCTTTCACAAACTAGGCCCACTCATTTAGCCAGGCCTCCCTCCCCACCCCTAATGCCTTTCTTTGCATCCGCTGCCTTTTTGTACCAACTGCATTGGCCCAGTGATATCTTCCTCCTTAAATCTCCAAGCTTTTGTATACTCAGCTTCCTGTATTTGGTCTGCTCTTACTTCTTTCTGCATCTAGGGACACCTCCTCATCTTTGAGGATTCTCTCCTTTAGGAAGCTTCTCTGACTCTCCCAGCCCACAGAGGTGCTCCTCCTAATGTTCTTGTTGTTTGGTCACTAAGTCATGTCCAGCATTTTTTCAATCCCATGGACTGTAGCCCACCAGACTCCTCTGTCCATGGGACTTCCTAGGTAAGAATACTAGAGTGGATTGCCATTTCCTTCTCAAAGGGATCTTCCTGACCCAGGAATCAAACCCATACCTCCTGCATTGGCAGGCAGATTCTTTACCACTGAGCCACCAGTAAAATCCACCCCTTCTATGGACTCCCATAAATCTACAGCTGCTGTACAGAAGTCCATGTTGTATCATTTTCACTGTTGTGTTGACTTCATTGGATCTGAAGCCCCTGAAAAATAAGAACCATATTTTTAGTTTCAGCACCATCAACATCTTGTACCATGTCTGATAATAGTAACTCTTCAAATATTTTTGTTTAGTGAATGAATTGTAGATTCAAGTGTTTGATTCAAGTATTTTAGATGGTGTGCTAACATTTTATCCTCTACATCATTGGTCAATAAGTTAAAAGGCAGGATTTTTTTTTTCTTACAGGGTCAGAGAGTAAATATTTCAAGCTTGGTTTCTGTTACAACTGTTCTACTTGGTCTTAGTGGCACCAAAAAAAAAAAAAAAAAAACCCAACCCATAGACAATATGTAAATGAAGGGGCACAGATGTGTTCCAATAAAATTTTGTTTAGAGAAATAAATGACCAGCCTGGAGGCTGTCACTTAATAACCTTTCTTCTATACCATAAGTCACAGACATATCCTGTAGATCAGATCTGATGCAAAAACACATTGTTGTTGCTGTTATTGTTGTTGTTGAGAGGCAGTTCTCCAAGGCTCTCACATATCTCTGTATGTCACACAAGCAGAGGCACTGTCATCGCTGTTTCCCCTGGCTTTACAAGAATATTTGTACAGTGAACAGAGCTAGAAGCTAGAGACAGTGTTTCCTTCTAGGGTAGAGGACAGACAGGCAAAGTGCCCATTATAGAAGATTCAGGTTCAAGTCCAGGGTTTCTCTCCTTTAACACAACCTACTATGTGTGCAGGTTTCTTGTGACCCTCTTCATGTCACCTTTTGGCAATTGGGCTTTAGGAACCAGGAGAGATGTTGACACTGGCTGTTTCTATGACTATGAGTAACAAAGTCTTTTATCTCTCTTGCATTCCACCAGCATCTATGAAAATGTAGCAGGCTAAAATGTAGGACAATAAAGCATCTGATCCCTCATAGTTCTTGACAATTTTTCCTAAATCATCCTTTGATTACTTAAATTTGAGGGACTTTATTTTTTTTTAATACTTTATTCTACATTACAATACTGCATTTGTTTTGCCATACATTGACATGAATCAGCCACAGGTGTCCACGATCTCCCAATGCCGAAGCCCCCTCCCACCTCCCACCCCACATCCTCTCCCTGAATCATCCCGTGCACCAGCCCCATGCATCCTGCATCCTGTATTGAACATAGACTGGCGCGTCATTCTTACAAGATAGTATACATGTTTCAATGCCGTTCTCCCAAATCATCCCACCCTCTCCTTCTCCCTCAGAGTCCAAAAGTCCGTTCTATACCTCTGAGTCTCTTTTGTTGTCTCACATAGAGGGTCATCATTACTATCCTTCTAAATTCCATATATATGTGTCAGTATACTGTATTGGTGTTTTTCTTTCTGGCTTACTTCACTCTGTATAATTGGCTCCAGTTTCATCCATCTCATTAGAACTGAGTCGAGTTTATTCTTTTTAAGGGCTGAGTAGTACTCCATTGTGTATATGTACCACAGCTTTCTTATCCATTCATCTGCTGATGGACATCTAGGTTGCTTCCATGTCCTGGCTATTATAAACAGTGCTGCAATGAACATTGGGGTACATGTGTCTCTTTCAATTCTGGTTTCCTTGGTGTGTATGCCCAGCAGTGGGACTGCTGGATCATAAGGCAGTTCTATTTGCAATTTTTTAAGGAATCTCCACACTGTTTTCCATAGTGGCTGTACTAGTTTGCATTCCCACCAGCAGTGTAAGAGGGTTCCCTTTTCTCCACATCCTCTCCAGCATTTATTGCTTGTAGACTTTTGGATCACAGCCATTCTGACTGGTGTGAAATGGTACCTCATTGTGGTCTTGATTTGCATTTCTCTGATAATAAGTGATGTTGAGCATCTTTTCATGTGTTTGTTAGCCATCCGTATGTCTTCTTTGGAGAAATGCCTATTTAGTTCTTTGGCCCATTTTTTGATTGGTTCATTTATTTTTCTGGAGTTGAGCTGCATAAGTTGCTTGTATATCTTTGAGATTAGTTGTTTGTCAGTTGTTTCATTTGCTATTGTTTTCTCCCATTCAGAAGGCTGTCTTTTCACCTTGCTTATAGTTTCCTTTGTTGTGCAAAAGCTTTTAATTTAATTAGATCCCATTTGTTTATTTTCGCTTTTATTTCCAGTATATTGGGAGGTGGATCATAGAGGATCCTGCTGTGATTTATATCGGAGAGTGTTTTGCCTATATTCTACTCTAGGAGTTTTATAGTTTCTGGTCTTACATTTAGATCTTTAATCCATTTTGAGTTTATTTTTGTGTATGGTGTTAGAAAGAGATCTAGTTTCATTCTTTTACAAGTGGTTGACCAGTTTTCCCAGCAACACCTGTTAAAGAGACTGTCTTTACTCCATTGTATATTCTTGCCTCCTTTGTCGAAGATAAGGTGTCCATAGGTGTGTGGGTTTATCTCAGGGCTTTCTATTTTGTTCCATTGATCTATAGTTCTGTCTTTGTGCCAGTACCATACTGTCTTAATGACTGTGGCTTTCTAGTAGAGCCTGAAGTCAGGCAAGTTGATTCCTCCAGTCCCATTCTTCTTTCTCAAGATTGCTTTGGCTATTTGAGGTTTTTTGTATTTCCATACAAATCTTGAGATTATTTGATCTAGTTCTGTGAAAAATACTGCTGGTAGCTTGATAGGAATTGCATTGAATCTGTAGATTGCTTTGGGTAGTATACTCATTTTCACTATATTGATTCTTCCAACCCATGAGCATGGTATATTCCTCCATCTATTAGTGTCCTCTTTGATTTCTTTCATCAGTGTTTTATAGTTTTCGATATATAGGTCTTTAGTTTCTTTAGGTAGGTATATCCCTAAGTATTTTATTCTTTTCATTGCAATGGTGAATGGGATTGTTCCCTTGACTTCTTTTTCTACTTTCTCATTATTAGTGTATAGGAATGCAAGGGATTTCTGAGTGTTGATTTTATATCCTGCAACTTTACTATATTCGTTGATTAGCTCTAGTAGTTTTCTGGTCGAGTCTTTAGGATTTTCTATATAGAGGATCATGTCGTCTGCAAACAGTGAGAGTTTTACTTCTTCTTTTCCAATTTGGATTCCTTTTATTTCTTTTCCTGCTCTGATTGCTGTGGCCAAAACTTCCAGTACGATATTGAATAGTAGTGGTGAAAGTGGACACCCTTGTCTTGTTCCTGACTTTAGGGGAAATGGTTTCAATTTTTCACCATTGAAGATAATGTTAGCTGTGGGTTTGTCATATATAGCTTTTATTATGTTGAGGTACATTCCTTCTATTCCTGCTTTCTGGAGCGTTTTTATCATAAATGGATGTTGAATTTTGTCAAAGGCTTTTTCTGCATCTATTGAGATAATCATATGATTTTTATTTTTGTTAATGTGATGAATTACATTGATTGATTTGCGGATATTGAAGAATCCTTGCATCCCTGGGATAAAGCCCACTTGGTCACGGTGTATGATCTTTTTAATGTGTTGCTGGATTCTGATTGCTAGGATTTTGTTAAGGATTTTTGCATCTATTTTCATCAGTGATATTGGCCTGTAGTTTTCTTTTGTGTGCTGTCTTTGTCAGGTGTTGGTATTAGGGTGATGGTGGCCTCATAGAATGAGTTTGGAAGTTTACCTTCCTCTGCAATTTTCTGGAATAGCTTCAGTAAAACAAGTGTTAGCTCTTCTCGAAATTTTTGGTAGAATTCAGCTGTGAAGCCGTCTGGACCTGGGCTTTTGTTTGCTGGAAGATTTCTGATTACAGTTTCCATTTCCATGCTTGTGATGGGTCTGTTAAGATTTTCTATTTCTTCCTGGTTCAGTTTTGGAAAGTTGTACTTTTCTAAGAATTTGTCCATTTCTCCCAAGTTGTCCATTTTATTGGCATATAATTGCTGATAGTAGTCTCTTATGATTCTTTGTATTTCTGTGTTGTCTGTCGTGATCTCTCCATTTTCATTTCTAATTTTATTGATTTGATTTTTTTTCTCTTTGTTTCTTGATGAGTCTGGCTAATGGTTTGTCAATTTTATTTATCCTTTCAAAGAACAGCTTTTTGCTTTGTTGATTTTTGCTATGGTCTCTTTTGTTTCTTTTGCATTTATTTCTGCCCTAATTTTTAGGATTTCTTTCCTTCTACTAACTCTGGGGTTCTCTATTTCTTCCTTCTCTAGTTGCTTTAGGTGTAGAGTTAGGTTATTTATTTGACTTTTTTCTTGTTTCTTGAGTTATGCCTGTATTGCTATGAACTTTCCTCTTAGCACTGCTCTTATAGTGTCCCATAGGTTCTGTGTAGTTGTGTTTTCATTTTCATTCGTTTTGATGCATAATTTGATTTCTTTTTGATTTCTTCTGTGATTTGTTGATTATTCAGAAGGGTGTTGTTCAGCCTCCAAATGTTGGAATTTTTAATAGCTTTTCTCCTGTAATTGAGATCTAACCTTAGTACATTATGGTCAGAGAAGATGCTTGGAATAATTTCGATTTTTTTGAATTTATCAAGGTTAGATTTATGACCCGGAATGTGATCTATCCTGGAAAAGGTTCCGTGTGCACTTGAGCAAAAGGTGAAATTCATTGTTTTGGGGTGAAATGTCCTATAGATATCAATTAGGTCTAACTGGTCTATTGTATCGTTTAAAGTTTGCGTTTCTATGTTAACTTTCTGTTTAGTTGGTCTGTCCATAGGTGTGAGTGGGGTATTAAAGTCTCCCACTATTAGTGTGTTATTATTAATTTCCCCTTTCATGGTTGTTAGCATTTGTCTTACATATTGTGGTGCTCCTATGTTGGGTGCATATATATTTATAATTGTTATATCTTCTTCTTGGATTGATCCTTTAATCATTATGTAGTGGCCTTCTTTGTCTCTTTTCACAGCCTTTGTTTTAAAGTCTATTTTATCGGATATGAGTATTGCTACTCCTGCTTTCTTTTGGTCTTTATTTGCATGGAATATCTTTTTCCAGCCCTTCACTTTCAGTCTGTATGTGTCCGTTGTTTTGAGGTGGGTCTCTTGTAAGCAGCATATATAGGGATCTTGTTTTTGTATCCATTCAGTCAGTCTTTGCCTTTTGGTTGGGGCATTCAAGCCATTTACACTTAAGGTAATTATTGATAAGTATGCACCTGTTGCCATTTACTTTATTGTTTTGGGTTCAGGTTTATACGTCCTTTTTGTGTTTCCTGTCTAAAGTCTATCTTTTAGTATTTGTTGGAGAGCTGGTTTGGTGGTGCTGAATTCTCTCAGCTTTTGCTTGTCTGTAAAGCTTTTGATTTCTCCTTCATATTTGAATGAGATTCTTGCTGGGTACAGTAGTCTTGGCTGAAGGTTATTATCTTTCATCACTTTAAGTATGTCTTGCCATTCCCTCCTGGCCTGAAGAGTTTCTATTGAAAGATCTGCAGTTATTCTTATGGGGATCCCCTTGTGTGTTATTTGTTGTTTTTCCCTTGCTGCTTTTAATATTTGTTTTTTGTGTTTGGTCTTTGTTAGTTTGATTAGTATATGTCTTGGGGTATTCCGCGTTGGGTTTATCCTGTTTGGCACTCTCTGGGTTTCTTGGACTTGGGTGATTATTTCCTTCCCTATTTTAGGGAAGTTTTCAACTATTATCTCCTCAAGTATTTTCTCATGGTCTTTCTTTTTGTCTTCTTCTTCTGGGACTCCTATAATTCGAATGTTGGAACGTTTCATACTGTCTTGGAGGTCTCTGAGGTTGTCCTCATTTCTTTTAATTCATCTTTCTTTTTCCCTCGCTGATTCATTTATTTCTACCATTCTATCTTCTATTTCACTAATCCTATCTTCTGCCTCCGATATTCTACTATTTGTAGCCTCCAGAGTGTTTCTGATCTCATTTATTGCATTATTCATTATATGTTGACTCTTTTTTATTTCTTCTAGATCCTTGTTAACCCTTTCTTGCATCTTCTCAATCCTTGGCCCCAGGCTATTTATCTGTGATTCCATTTTGATTTCAAGATTTTGGATCATTTTCACTATCAGTATTTGGAATTCTTTCTCAGGTAGATTCCCTATCTCTTCCTCTTTTGTTTGGTTTGGTGGGCATGTCTCCTGTTCCTTTACCTGCTGGGTATTCCTCTGTCTCTTCATCCTGGTTATATTGCTGCGTTTGTGGTGGCTTTTCTATATTCTTGGAATTTGTGGAATTCTCTTTATTAAAGAGTTTCCTCTCTGTGTTTGGGGTTATATCAGTGTCTTGTCAAAGTTTCTTGATTAGAGAAGCTTGTGTTGAAGTTCTGGTGGGTGGAGTTGGATTTCCTTTCTCTGGAGTGCTGTGAAGTGTCAAGTAATGGGTTATGGGACATCAGTGGTTTTGGAGTATTTTGAGTTGCCTGTGTATTGAAGCTCAGGGGCTTGTTCTTGTGTTGCTGGAGAATTTGCGTGGTATGTCTTACTCTGGACCTTGTTATGTCTTGCTCTGGACCTTGTTGGCCCTTGGGCGGTGCTCACTTTCAGTATAGGTATGAAGGCGTTTGATGAGCTCTTATTGGATAATGTTCCCTGTATTCAGGAATTCTTGATGATCTCAGGATTTGGACTTATGCCTCCTGATTCTGGTTTTCAGATTTATTTTTACAATAGCCTCATGATTTCTCCATCTATTCAGCACTATTGTTAAAACATCTGGGTTAATGATGATAGGTTTCTCCACTTTGAGGGTCTTCCCTAGAGGATCGCTGAGTTACTTGGAGGAGAGAAGAGGGAGGGGGTAGTTAGAGGTGAGTGGAATGGGATGAGGTGGATTCAAAAGAGGAAAAAGCAAGCTAGCCCGTAACCACTTTCTTGTGTGTGCTCCAAAGTCTGGACCTCTCAGAGGTGGTCACAGAGTTATACATGGAAGAGGAGAGAGAGGAAGTAGATAGAGGTGGTCAGGAGGATGAAAGAGGGAGATGCAAAGGAGGGACACAGATCCAAAGGGGGAGAGAGTGGTCAAGCCAGTAGTCTCGCACTCATGTAAAATTGAGTACTGAAGATTAGGTTTTTAAAAGTACAGAATTGGCAACAAATACCATAATGTTGAGATTAAAAATCTGGAGTAGAGATTGGATTTACAAAGATAAAATATTAAGGATAAGAAGAAGAAGGAGAGAAAAATTTAAAAAAAATTGAGAAAAAAATAATAATAAAAATAAAATAAAATAAAAGACTCCAGAATTATTAAAAGACAACTTCCACTACCAATAGGACTATATACAGCATTTGCTTTAAAGATAGGGTTTTTTTTTTTTTTTCAAGGTAATGATAGGTTATAAAGATAATAAATAGAAATATAGAAGACTTAAAAACTTAAGCAAGTTTAGAAAAAAACGAAAAAGAAGAGAAAACAAATTTTAAAAAGAAAAAAAATTTTCAAGAAAGAAAAAAAAATTCTTAAAAAAAAAATCATGCTTCCACATCATCCCCCAACCTGCCCCCTCAAAAAAATTGATCATAAAAGTAGTAACGTATATCTGGTGCTTTCTCTGTCATTGTAGACTGTGTGGGGTCGCTACCAATGCAGTTCCCTCTGTTTGACTTCCTCTGTTTGCTGGTCCCTTCCATGTCTGATTTCCGTCTTGACACAGGGACGGTGGTGGTGGACTCTCCACTGGGCTTGCCCTTTCTCGCTCCTTGGGATAACCTTGTGGGGCCTGCCCTACGCTTCATGCACTTCCCTGGTCTTTGGCGCTCAGGATTGGCGGTCAGGAAGACTTGGATTTGGTTGAACAGGGACTTTGTTCCCTTCCCAGGTCCGAGTGGCTTGGGAGTTTGGCGCTCGCTATTGCGACTTCTGGGCTTCCGGGTCACTCAATTTTTCTGGGAGCTCCGGCGGGGGCTCTTTCTCAGGCAGATGATGACTGTTCAGAGCCCCTCAGCAGTTTCAATAACAAAGAAACTTGTTTGCAATTTGGTAGGTAATGTCACTCTTGAGCTGTGATTGCCCCCTTCCAGCACTTAAGACTCTGGCTGCCTGTCGCCGGAGGGGGATGGTCTGCACCCAGCTATTGCCGATCTGTCCTTTGTTCTGTGCGCAGGCCTGTCGGTGTCTTATATTCGAGCGTTTTGCGTGTTAGCTATCCCACAGTCTGGTTTGCTAGACCAAGATAGTTCTTTCTAGCCACACACGGACCCGATTCTGGCCCCGTTATGCCCCAATTCTCGAGAAAAGCCCTGCAGCCTACGTCTCTTGTGGCCCAATTCTTAGAAAGCACTGTCGCGGGCGCACTCCTCCCTGCCCAACCCCCACTGCTGTCGGACACAGGCGTTTGCGCTGCTTATCCGCTGGGGGTTATACTGTTGAATTCGTAATCTGTTGGTTTTAATTATTTATTTATCTTTCCTTCCTGTTATGTTGCCCTCTGTGCTTCCAGGGCTCGCCCCATACACAGCTGTGAGAATGTTCCCCAATTTTAGGAAACCTCTCTTTAAAGAGTCTCTTCCTGGGACAGGATTCCCTTCCCAGGACGGGATTCCCTTCCCAGGACGGGGCTCCCTCCCTACCTCCTTTGTCTCTATCTTCGTATGTATTAATTCCTACCTGGTTTTGAAGCCGATGATCTGCTTTGCTGGATGCCTGATGTCCTCTGCCAGCAGTCAGAAGTTGTTTTGTGGAATTTACTCAGCTTTGAAATGTTCTTTTGATGCAGTAGTGAGGGAGAAAGTGTTCTCCCCATCCTATTCCTCCGCCATCATTTTTCGTCTCCGGGACTTTACTTTAAACAAATTCCAATTTTTGTTTTCTCTTGGTAAATGGAAATATTTGGTGATATTGGACCTGGGATTCCCCATGACAGCAAATGGCGACAGCTGAGTGACAGCTGTCTGCACGATGGCCATGCATTCAGCTGTTTCCTGATCCAAGTTGCTTCACTGATTCATATTCCTTTTCTGGCTCCTATGGGTCTTTGATTTTGTGACCTCTGCTCAAGGCAATAAGGTGCCATCGAATGTGTTTATTTGAGCATGGAATTGGATCTGGGCTTTAAAAAGATGACTCTGATGACAATGTGCAAATGAATGATAGAAGGAAATCTAGAATGAAATGTGGGAGGAAAAGGTGATATTCCAGAAAAATTATCAGGACTTGGTGCCATCTTGGTATGGCTTGTGTGGTGAAGGAAACCACTGTGAATTATGCTTGTGATCCACTGGATAGTAATGATGCCCTTAATTGCAAGTGAAGTTGGGAGGAATTTGATATAGCTTTGATGGAGAAAGGAATCCAAGGAAATGCTAAGAATCTGAAGGACCAAACTTAAGGAATCTAGAGAAGATTTACCTATATCTTAACAAGCAGTTGAGTCCATCACCCTGGAGAAGATTGGCAGATTGCCTATGGGTGAAATTCAGGGGGACTGTAAAGCCTGAGAAAATAAATATAAATATAAAACTTTGTATCTCTGGTGAGTCATGGTAAAGAATATATCTGCAATGCAAGAGAACTGGGTTCGATGCCTGGGTTGGGAAGATCCCCTGGAGAAGGAAATGACAACTCACTTCAGTATTCTTGCCTGGAAAATCCCAAGGGTAGAGGAGCCTGGTGGGCTACAGTCCATGGGGTCGCAAAGAGTTGCACACGACTGAGAGACTAACACACATACACACACACATACCTATTGCCTAGTTGTCTTTCTGTTCTTCTCCCTGGTCTTGATGCCTTTCATTAGACTTGAAGGGACCGCTGATAACTCTCTAGCTAAGATAGGCTGGAGCTAAAGACTTGGGACTCATCTAGAAAATGGTTGAAATTACCCTCTGGAGTGTGTGTATCATAAGAAGATAAGAGAAGGAGGCTAATAAAAAGTCATTGGAGAAACAAACACAAAGTATTTTGAGGAGACAAAAACAGGAAAGTTTCAAAAAAAAAAAAAGTCAAGACTTCAGAATGTCAGGTAGAGTAAGGCCTGAAAAAAAGGCCATTAAATCTGATGACTGGTAATCTAAGCAGATCTTGAAGCCAAACTTTAATAGGAGTTTTAAAACAGGAAAATTAGGAAGTAGGGGCAACATGAGTTATCCATTTTTATGGGTTGTCTGAGTCTGAGGATTAAGTTGAAAGATTGGATTTTAAGAAAATTTGGGAGAGTTATTCAGGATGATAAGACACTTGAATATGTTTGAAATTGAAAAGTAGATACCAGAGAAAAAAAGGTAATTAAAGATATTAAAATAAGGGCAAAAATTATTACATGTGAGCACTCAGAGCATCTTTAAATTCATTATTTCTCCCCATCTCTCCAGGCCCCATTCCTCATCTCCACTCTAGCTTTATCAGCCATATTGGGGGCATTGTTGTAGAGAAGAACCAGATAAAAGATTGAATTTGCATCAGAAGGTGTAAGAAAACAAAAAGAAAGGGTAGAAATTTACTGGCGGAAAGAGATCACAGACCAAGTTTGAAGGGAAGAGAAACGTTAAAACAGAAAAATGCCCTCACCATAGGCAATTTATAGCGGGGAATTGGAAGTCTGGAGGTAGAGAAAAAGAAGAATCAAAGTAGCAAGAGAGAAAGTGGTAGAACAAGAATAATGGTAAATGGATTTAAAGAGTGGAACTGTGGATTTTATTTTATTTTATTTATTTATTTATTTGGCCACGCCATGCAGCATGTTTCTCAGTTTCCTAGCCACAGATTGAACCTGTTTCCCCCTGTAATGGAAAAAAAGAGTCTTAACCACTAGACTGACAGGGATGGCCCCAGAATTTTAAACAAGATTTCATGATTTTTGTGAAGTGAAAGGAAAGATCTGGATTTCTTTTCACTCCCTTTGTTACTAGATTGTATTTCTTTGAGTATCGTGTCATATTTAGATTGGACTCCTTGGGGCTGCAGTATTTATTTGCGTTACACACAAAGAAGGCAGAGGTTATTTAATAATACAGCTCTGAGTAGGACAAGAAATTTCTCTTCCAGAAGGTACTTTGTACATTCAACACTCCAAATCCAGCCATGGTATAGCAGCAGAGTTTAGACAAGATGCACAATTTTGAAATCAAAGGTAGAAAGGAGACACAAGTGTTGAAAAGAAAATTTCCATGTTCTTGATCTCTTATTCTAAAAGCCAGGCGAACTGAACAAAAAAGAAAGATTGCAGAAAGACAGTCTTCTATGAATTACCACCTCTGGCTCCTTCTACCTTAAGCTCGGGGAAAGAGAATAAAGATTGGAAATGGGGATGTGGGTTGGGGGATGGAGGCAGAGCATCCTTGAGTGAAGCAAAGCTAAGGAGAAAAATAGGAAAAATACCAGCTGTTCTTTTCTCTTTTCCTTCCGTTGAAACCAATCACATCGACACTCCTGTCCAGTGCAAACTATTTTTAGGGACTGATAAGGACAGAAGAAAAGAAAAGTTTAGAGACAGGATAAAACTCATCTCGGTGCAGGAGATGACGGGGTCTGGAAGATTCCCCACATGGCAGCCCACTCCAGTATTATTGCCTGGAGAATCCTATGGACAGAGGAGCCTGGGGGCTACAGTCCATGCGGTCTCAGAGTTGGATGTGACTGAAGTGATTTAACACACACACACAAGGAGAGAAGAAAAGAAAGGGGAAAGAGAGGATCAAACCTGAAGGGTTAAAACTCTCATTTAATTTCTCCTTCCATTTTCTTCTTCACTTTTACTTGGTACCATCTATGTCAATTTCATCCTGGAACCCCCATCTACCATGATTCTATTTCACTTGTGTCTATGTCTGCTCCTTAATGCCATCCTGCTCCACCTCAAGATCCTAGGGCTGGAACCAGTGGCTTGAGAAAGTCCATTTTCCTCTGGCCATCTTGTAGGAAGGGCTCTATAGTCTAGGACTAGATTGCAACAGGCAAGACATGCTACTAATACTTGAAACTTAAAGTGCAGAATTCCTGTTCCCTTAGTCACATAGTTTTTGCCCTAGATTCTTTCCAATTTAGACACTACCTCCTATAATATATGTGGAAGAGGGATAACCAAGAAAAGAGGGTGTTGCTTCTATTTGCAAGACTTCAGTTAGGTTTTTAACCATTTAGTAAAGCATTGTCTTTGCTTGACTTCATTGCTTTTTGATATTTACTTAAAATTTGGCATTAGCAAAGTACCACTGTGAATTGGCTTATTTTTCCCGTTTATCAATGACAAGTTTATCAATGACTCTTTTTAGTTGTATGAGGCTTTGGGGGCTACCTTCACATACCTATTTTTCATTATATTTTAATGTATACAAATACTGTATAAAACAGGAAGATATTGTCTCAATGACTGTAGCTATAAAACTGTGTGGATTAAAATTAGAAAGATAGTAATGATGACCTTCTATGTGAGACAACAAAAGAGACACAGAGGTATAGAACGGACTTTTGGACTCTGAGGGAGAGGGAGAGGGTGGGATGATTTGGGAGAATGGCATTGAAAAATGTATACTATCATGTAAGAAACGAAGTGCCAGTCTATGTTCAATACAAGATACAGGATGCTTGGGGCTGGTGCACGGGATGATCCAGGGAGATGATATGGGGTGGGAGGTGGGAGGGGGCTTCGGCATTGGGAGATTGTGGACACCTGTGGCTGATTCATGTCAATGTATGGCAAAACAAATACAGTATTGTAATGTAGAATAAAGTATTAAAAAAAAATTGGACCAAAAGAAAACATGGTTGAGGTTTGGTATAAAAAATTATACCAAAAGGTATAATTCCACACAATTGTGCTTAATGGACAGATAATTTCAAGATTAAATTAAAATTTAAAAGCCATAGGCTCATAATTTGGGCTCAAGTCAGCCTAAGTATCTGAAAATCTTAGTAAATAATTGGAATGAGTCTATGTTAAAAAAATGGACGATACTTTTTTATCCTGGCATAAAATCTATTCATCACCTTTGAAAAAAGCTAAAAGTCCATATTCATAACATATTTGCTATCATTTGCCTGTGTGCTTCTAATTATTTTTGTATCCTGGAACCAGTTTGTCTTCTGCAATCACACAAAATAAACAGCAAAACATGGCTTTTATTTGTTCAGATTTGAGCTGTAGACATTGCTTCTCAGTAATATTAAATAAGTTATTTAATTCACTTCTGTTTAAATATTGATAAAGTTTATTATTTGTACTCCAGATTCTTCCACAACCTAGAATAATTTAGATAATTAATAGAATTTTTGATACATTTTAGAATAATTTAAATTAATATTTAATTCACAGTTCTGTCTGATATCATATAAAGTAATGATAAATATGAGTATTTTGGCAACCCGTAATTCTTTAATAGCATTCTCTTATGGAGATAAAATGTTTAAATATTAATTAATTTAGTATTATCAGAACTGCATAGTTATTAGGCATTTCTAAATTTGGAAGAATTTTCATTACACAGTAACTGGGTAATGAAAAAGAAAACCAAAAGTCCTCCTCAAGCCCTTATAGAGAGGACAGATCAAATGAAATTTTCTAATGATCTGGGGATGTTTCATAATTGAACACTTAGTAGTCATTTCCAAAATAGCAAATATAAAGCTTCATTATTGACTAGGAATTTTCACACCCACATCTGTCTCTATACCAAATAGGTTTTCATTACTCAAGCAGCATATGGCAGTAAATGAACCAAAAAGAACATGTTGCATTATTTTTCTGCATTAAGTGCCGACATTATCTTTGCCACACTGTGTGTGTGGTTTTGTGTAATAAGAATCCTTTTAGAGACAGTTTGGAGGTATATGTTCTATTCTGTTACCTTTTGAAGAAGCCCATTTTCAAAGTAACATACAGTATGTGAATTATGCCCAATCTAATTATCAGGCAGTTCTTTGGGAATTTACTCCTAAATGGCTGCTATTAACATAAACAAGTCAATTTACATGTCACAGTAAGGTTCAGGTTAAAAGAAAATGTATAATGGATTTCAGTATATTTGTGATCTATTGTAACTATGCTTTTATTTTTAAAAAAGCAGAATAATAGAAGTACTGATTTTTCTCCATATAAAATTTGCTTTTATAATAGCCATATGAATACTTAATCATAGTTTTCACTGTCAGCCACATATGTTTATTGTTGTTGTTGTTTAGTCAATAAGTCATTTCCATCTCTTTTGTGACCCCATGGACCATAGCCCTCCAGGCCTCTCTGTCCGTGGGCTATCCCAGGCAAGAATACTAGAGTTAGCTGGCATTGCCTCTTCCAGGGGAATCTTCCTGACCCAGGGATGGAAGCTGTGGCTCCTGCTGTGTCACGTGCATTGCAGGCAAAGGCCGTCAAAGCAGACAGATCTCTACTCTGACAACTATTCTGAATTAATTTTGCCTCAAATCTTCACAGTAACAAGCATAGAGATCCAGAGGAAAAAGCAGGACCATCAAAGGGTAGTGACACTTGGCCCACAAAGCAGATACTTTACCTACTTTGAAATGAGACCTTGTAAAATAGGAGAAAACTTAAGTGTGATGCAAGTTGAAGTTGTTTTATTTTTTTTAATAAATTCAAGTTAAAAGAATTGAAACTGATTGAAATGTGTCACTAAACTGATGAAGTCAGCAAGATGTTAGGTACTATGAAGTTAAAGGAGAAAAAAAAATTACAACACAGATATAGAATCATTAACTTAAATTTTCCTCAATTTTTAAAATTAGGGTGATTCACCAAACTCAGGGAAGAAGGCCAGAGGGAGTTATAAACATGCTTTTCAAAGTAGTAAATAAGTATCATGAAGAAAAGTTAAATGAAACTTGATGAGTGAGTCAATTTGATCATTAAAGATATACGATTATTCAGTTGTAATGTCTTTTTCCTGCCATTGCACCAGAGTAGAGGCTATATTTTCAGGGAGTGTAAGTTCTTTAGAAGGAGGATGTTTGACAAAGACACATTTTTAAATAAGACAGTTGCAGGGTCTCCTTTTGTGGAAGACAGTAGGGAAAAGCATTTTGGTTTTGGCTGTGTCAACAAAGCAGCCACATAAATTGAAAAATAAAACCTCATTCAAGCAAAAATTAGGGGTTCCTCATCTAGTTCCAAATAAGTGCAGGGGTTAGGTTGTCTAATTTTATCATTATTACATAGACATGTCTCTTCTTCTTTCAAAAGCACAAGAACAGTCTTAGTTGGTGGCTTTCAAAATCAGACAAACTTGATATTCACAAAAGCTGAAGCTGCTTATGACATAACTTTTGATTATGGTCTAAAGGAAAAAATAAGAGAGAAAGTATATTGATTAGGTCATTAACGGTTATTAGAGGGGTATGACATCTCATTCGTTCACCCAGTCAATCATTCATTCTTTCAACAAATACTCTGCTCATTTACTTAGGGAGGCGAGCAAGAAACAAATCCCTTTAAGAAGTCTAACTTACATTTCAGGGCAGCACAAAGGAGAGCAAAATAAAGATATTCCTGTCTTCAGAGAACTCAAGGTCTGATCACTACAACAATAGCAAAAAGAGGAGGAAGAAAGGTGAGGCAGAGGAGGAAAAACAGGAGAAATTAACCTTCATCTGTACAGTAAGGCTGACAACTGCAGTTGTTACAGTGAAAACCTCTCTTTCTCTTGTTTATTGTTGCCTCTGAGCCATCTGGACCAAATATTTTCTATTTTCCAACTAGAGTAGTTACATTTTGCCTAATTTTCAGTACACCATTTTAACAGCACATCTTTGAATTTTTGTTCTGAAACAAAAGCACTGCTACAAGATTAAGCTACAACTCTAGTTTCAAGATGAGATGGTGAACTCGATCGGAAAACAACTTTTCTGGCAACTGTGTTGTTTTCAAAATTATGCATTATTCAAGAATGAAGTCCAAATTCACTTCTGAAATTATCGCCTAGAATTCTAGCCTCCTTGAGATGTTTTAGGATCTTCTTTATAAAGATCTGAAAATACGAACACTTTTTACACCTATTCATGTGTGCTAAATCGCTTCAGTCCTGTCTGACTCTCTTTGTGGCTCCATGGACTGTAGCTGGCCAGGCTCCTCTGTCCATGAAATTCTCCGGGCAAGAATACTGGAATGGGTTGCCATGCCCTTCTCCAGGGGATCTTTCCCTCCCAGGGATGGAATCTGCATCTCTGGCGTCTTTTTGCCTTAGCCAGATTCTGTACAACTAGTGCCATTTGGGAAGCCTATTCATACCTTTTTCTTTAAAAAGCCATTCATCATTAACAAACCCTTTATCATGAAAAACAAAACAAAGCAAAAAAAAACCAACCCTTTTAAACTTGACCAAATATCCAAAACTCATAAAACTAAACTAAGAGGGCAGGCAGCGGGATGGAGTGTTTCTCCCACAGCCTTGAAAAGAATGTAGCACTATTGTGCTCATAGTTTAATCTGCGAGGATTCCATAGCCAAGGAAAGATGGGTGTCAGATCTCCTCCTATAATCTTCAGTACATCCGGAACTGAGAAGCCGCGGTGGAGAAAACGAAAACAAGATAAAACTGAAGCAAGCTTGTCTTTGACTTTATAAGAATGTGAATCAAATAGGGTAGCAGGGAAAAAAAAAAAAAAAAAGCCCGCATCAGTTTCAGGATTGGGGCTGAGACACCGACTCGACCTGGGCTCCCATCTCTGCAGAAACAGGTAATGCACCCACTGAAATGGGAGCAGGTGGGTGGGAAAGCCAGAGAAACTATTTTTTTTTTTTCCCCTCCATCAGATTGAAGTGCTAACAGGAGCCATACTTGGACAAAAAATGGGAGAGAACACCCACAGATGCAGTGGAAGCCCTTCACCTAGTCCTGGTAAAATGCTCTGGCTCTGATACCCTTATAGTTATCTCAGAGGAAGAGAAGTGCCACCTGCGAGATTAAGTATTCTTTGATAGTGAAAAGGACACAGAAACCAATACCTATCACTTCTACTTGATTAAGCTGAGACTTAACTACTCAAAGTAAATAATTTTGAGGTGTTCAGACAAGTTAAACGAATTTTGCACTAGAATAAAATAAAATTTAAATTTAAAATACAGTACAATAAAATTAAAACACATGAACATGCTGCCGTTACTGAACACAATTTGAAGAAAATACTTTAAGTGGGAGAGGTGATACATCGAAAATGAAAGTTCCTTCAAAAAAAAAAAAAAAAAAAACACACACACATCAAGGTGTAACTGAATTGCTCTTTGCAACTTATCTATTCCAAAAGGCACTCATTAAATGCAAATTTTAAGAAAGCATTTTAAAATATCATTTAGATGTATTTTAATGGCAACTCTGAACTTTTTCTGGTGACCCTTAAGATCTTAATACAATCCCTGTCCTTTTCATTGCCTGAGTCTCCTTTTTAAGTCAAACACTGATTTCAGCTTCTAAAAGTGCTACTTAAACATTCATAAATAGCACTACACAATTTGAAATAAAGATGCACAGTTGTGTTTGCAGATTGTGGAGACTTTGGCTTGTTTCTTTTTCTGTTTGTGTATGAATCCTGGCTTATGGATTACTGGATAAAACTGACTTTTCAATTATTTGTACTTGCTTGGTTTTAATCCCTAAGTCATATCCGACTCCTGCAACACTATGGGCTGTAGCCTACGAGGCTCCCTCTGTCCACGGGATTTCCCAGGCAAGAATACTGGAGTGGGTTGCCATTTCCTTCTCCAGTTTGTTCTAGTACATTTCAATTTAATCTCATTTCATGTTTTATTTCACCATCCAATTTTTTTCTAACTACTTTCTGAATTTGTTAGAGAACTTTGATACCAAGCATCATTTTCAAGCTTTGCTTTTCCTTTTCCTTTACTGTATACACAGTGTGAAGGTGTTGTGGGCTTAACTCCATCCTTCTCACTTGATTTCAGACCATGCCTTTAAAGTGTCCTTATTTCTTGCTTTTGCTTCTTTTCCACTTGCTACTGCTGCTTTCCTGGGCTTTGGCTTGGTTTTGTTTTCCAGCATTTCATTAACATTACCTTACTTTACTGGTTCAAAAAGAACGTATTTGCTCTCTGAGTTTTCTCTTTCTCTTGGTGATTATCAGCTTGTTTCCTATTTGGGGGCAGAAAGGAATGAACTCTCTAAACAGTGGGTTCTGATTTCAAGACTAGCTTGTTAGAGCAACTTTCTAAAATGCCAACCATTTGGTTCAGAACCACTCAGAAATCTTGCCAGGAGTGCAGATTCCTTGAATCACCTTTTCCCTCTTGGCATAAGATGGAATTTTTCTTTTCTTCTAAGAAAACAAAGGTTATTCTTAGATAATAGCTTCTGGGTTATTTCCTTTCTATAATCTATTTCTTTCTCTTTTAGCAGTATCAATAGTCCTAAACTTTAGAAATCTCTGAGAACTTTTTTCAGTTACATAAATGATTCCATTTATTACAGGCTAGCAGTGTTTCCCACGGTGGAGCTTCTGATCTTTCCATTCCCTCGTCTTCCGTTGATGGACTGTTCTACGACTGCAGAAGTGCCACTGTAGGGTCATCCCCACTAGCTACCATTTTCATGCAGGAACCACAGTGCCAGACACCACAGCTAGCCTCTTCCTCTTTTTCATAATGGAAGGTACAAGTGATTTTCTTCACCGTTTTCCTGAGGGAGACACCATAGCCGGTACTGTATTTACAGTTAATCCCAACCTTCTTGGTGCATTTAGTCACGTAGCCCCAAGTTAGGTAGAAGATCAGAGAGCTCTGAGATTTTATCAGTGTTGTTTTTGAGGTTGTTGGTTTAATGAACAAAAATTGTATGAACATCTCAGTCAACAGAGAAAAAACTTTTGACAAAATTCAACATCATTTACGATTAAGAAAAAAAAAAACTCTCCAGTAAATGGGCATAGTGGGAACATGTGTGTGTGTGTGTGTGTGTGTGTGTGTGTGTGTGTGTGTGTGTGTGTATTCTTAGTCATGTTTGACTCTTTGCTACCCTATAGACTGCAGCCCACCAGGCTCCTCTGCCCATGGGATTCTCCAAGCAGGAATACTGGAGTGGGTTGCCGTTTCCCCCTCCAGGGGATCTTCCTGACCCAGGGATTGAACCCACATCTCCTGTATCTCCTGCACTGGCAGGTGAACTCTTTATCACTGAGCCACTTGGATATCCCCATTTGGAGAGAACTTATCTCAACATAATAAAGACCATATACAAACCTGTAGCTAACATCATAGTTAACAGTGAAAAGCTGAAAGCATTTCCTCTAAGATCAGGAACTAAACAAGACAAGGTTTTTGACTCTTGCCAGTTTAATTCAGCATAGCTTTGGAAATCCTAGTCACAGCAACCAGAGAAGAAAAAGAAATCCAAATTGGAAAGGAAGAAATAAAAATGTCATTGTTTTCAGATGACATGACACTGTACATAGAAAATTGTAATGACGCCACCAGAAAACTACTAGAGCTCATCAATGAATTTAGTAAATTTGCAGAATACAAAATTAATATATAGAAACCCATTGCACTTCTCTACACTATCAAAAAGCATCAGATACAGAAATTAAGGACACAAGTTTGAACCCTGGTCCAGGAAGTTTCCACATGTTGAAGGGCAGCTAAGTTCATGGGCCGGAACTACAGAGTCCACATTCTAGAACCCGAGAGCCACAGCTGCTGAGCCATGTGTGACTGAAGCCAGAATGCTCCTGAGTCTGTGCTTCTCAGCAAGAGAAGCCACTGTAATGAGAAGCCCAGGCACCACTACCAGAGAGTAGCCCCCATTGGCCACAACTAGGAAAATCCCTCAGAAAGCAACAAAGACCCAGCACAGCCATAAATAATTAAAAAAAAAAAAAAAGGACCAAGAGCAATCTGGCTTTCATTTGATGAAGGTTTTTAACTACATCTTAAATTCTAGACATAAGATTTTTAAAAACATGATTTATACCAGTGGAGTTTTAGACAATACTTGGATCTCTGGGTAAAGAGCCACTGTGTAATATACAAATAAATATTTCTAATGGGAAACTGGCTTATATTAACAGCCATCCAGGCTACATTCCCCATACAGCCTCTGAGCTGTTGAGAAGACAGGTAGATCCATAACCTATAAAAGATGATACATATAAAATAACCTTTAATTATAATTAAACATTCATTACATATATATTTCCAATTTTGTCAATTTCCTTGCAAAGAATTTTATAGACAATGCTCCTTCTGTTTTCATAGTTCAGGTTTTAAAATTAGTACTTGCTGGGAGTCATGCTTAAACTTGTTTAAATACAAAGTGTGCAGTGAGATATTATTTTTATAATTAAGGCAATAATTTATCAGATTGTAGATATTATGCTTCAAATCAGACATCCTCTCAAAAGAGGGTATCATGAGAATTAAATCTGCCAGATCATCAGTTTGCATTGCAGAGACATCTAATATTAAAAAATAACACTAAAAGAAATCCAGTGCTTTCCGCATGACATACTCTGCATTCATAAACGTGTAAAGGACAAGCTTCTTTTTGTGAGTGATACACTATTTCTTAGGAGCATGCATTTTTATATTCATTATTGTTAATCATAGAGCATACTGCTATTATACCACTAACTCACAAGAGATTTCTGACTATATTTTTATACTGATGACACAGTATCCAGCATTAAGCCAGTTGAATAAAAATAGGCACCCTCTTATGTTAAAATAAATTGGAATGATTTGGATCAAAGGCAAAGATATTTAGTCTGAGGAACTAAACCGGCCCTTGAGACAATCCATAAAGGTTTTCTTCTAAACCTAGATACTGAAGCTAAAACTAAGCAGTTCTTTTAGTTTAAATAGAATGTTCTCAAGTTGACATACAGTTGCAGGACAACGCCCCTGTCTGTATCCCTCAGTCTGAAAATTCTAATGATTTGAAGATGGAACAGATTAATCAGTGTTTGTCTTCAAATGGCCCGTGACTATCTGAGGCTAAATGTTGTCCAGTGGCTCAGTCATGTCTCTTTGCAGTCTCATAGATTACAGGACGACCCAAGCTTCCCTGTCCTTCAAAATCTCTTGGAGTTTGCTCAAACTCATGTCCATTGAGTCAGTGATGTCATCCAAACATCTCATCCTCTGTTGCCTCTCTCTCATCCTGGCCTCAATCTTTCCCAGCATCAGGGTATTTTCCAATGAACTGCCTCTTCACATCTGTTGGACAAAGTATTGGAGGTTCGATTGGAGGCTAAGTGGGTACAAGGCTAACCTGAGACTAGAGATTCTAGGAATTTCCTGACAATGTCCTATTCAAAAATTAGATCTCTGGCGTGGTCAAGTGAGAATACTTTTTAAACCAAAATTCTTCTAATTTGTTATAAAATTTCTTATTTGTCATTGCTATATCAGTTCAGTTCAGTTCAGTCACTCAGTCATGTCTGACTCTTTGCGACCCCATGGACTGCAGCATGCCAGGCTTCCCTGTCCATAACCAACTCCCACAGTTACTCAAACTCATGTCCTTCAAGTCGTTGATGCCATGCAGCCATCTCGTCCTCTGTCATCCCCTTCTCCTTCCACCATCAATCTTTTCCAGCATCAGGGTTTTTTCCAATGAGTCAGTTCTTTGCATCACATGGCCAGAGTACTAGAGTTTCAGCTTCAGCGTCAGTCCTTCTAATGAATATTCAGGGCTGATTTCCTTTAGGATGGACTGGTAGGATCTCCTTTCTCTTCAAGGGACTCTCAAGAGTCTTCTCCAACACTACAGTTCAAAAGCATCAATTCTTCGGTGCTCAGCTTTCTTTATAGTCCAACTCTCACACTCATACATGACTATGGAAAAACTATGGTTTTCCAATAGATTGGAAAAATCATCAAGTGAAGATGCCCAGAAACTCAATTCAAAATAATTTAAGCCAACACAATATTGTAAATCAACTATACTACATTTTTAAAAGAGGTTAAAAATACTGTAAACTAGTTTTCCGACATTTAGCATATCAGTTACCTGAAGGGTCTATTAAACCTTGGGGCTATCCCCAAAGATTCTGATTCAGAAATGAGCATTTCTAACAAGTTTTCAGTTGAACTTAATGCTGCTGCTCCAGGGATCACTAACTTGAACAATAAGTTAAAAAAAAAAAAAAAAGCTCATGTGATTTTTAAGTTCATGGGTCTAGGAGTCCTATTGCTGCTTTGAGTCAGGGTGGGCTAAGGGGAAGAACTTAAATACTGTAATGAGAGTGCCATCTCTTCAATTTTATTGGGCAGATTCACTCTAGGTAAGCATTAAGTGGTCATAAGTATATCTCGTAATCATGGTATACAAGGTTAGCAAATTCATCTCAAAGAGACAATCTTGCCCAATTCTCTGTAAGGAAAGTCCTGGGAAAGACTCTGATTCATTTTAACTTATTCACATGCTTATTCCTGGGGGCAGAAGGAGGGAAATGACTGAGCCTAGGGTGATGGTGAACTGTGATTGTGTAGGTTTACGCCCTGAGCATGGCCATGTGTCCAGAAGAAATTTATTTAACAGGCTTGGTCATTTCAAATCCTCTTTCTTTTAGAGTGATTTGTGCATAAAATTCCTCAGCTTTTCCTGGGAGTATGCCTTGGCCTGGCAACTCCTTGGCCAAATTATACTTGCAAACATTCATGTCCAGATTGGAAAGACAGTCTTGACTCTAGCTTTGGAACCCATTTTACATGTAAGCATAGAGCTTAAATTACCTTAATAATAATTAAAAAATTTTTTTGTCTGTACCGTATGACACATGGGATCTTAATTCCTCCACCAGGAATAGAATTTGGGCCCTTGGCAGTGAGATCACAGAGTTCTAACCACTGGACCACCAGGGAATTTCCTTGACAGTTTTTTAATCTTTAGTAATATTCTAATTATGATAGTAGCAAATTTTAGACACTTTCTAACAGTGTTATTACCAGTCCAGAAAAGAAAATATTCAAATAATATGAAAAGTGGTGATGCAGATGAACACAGACTCGCAATTCAGCAGTTCGACTGATTTTTCTCCTAAGCCTAAGGTAAACTCGTTCACATCCAGAGGCTCTTTAAATGACATGATTTAATGTGACTAAAAGATATACAGATGGCATTATATACTGCCTCTACAGGGAGGAGAGGTCAGATAGCAATTGGCTCTAACACAACCCATACTAATGTATACCTACAAGCTTCCTCATCAGGGTCCATCTTTGCAAGAGCCTATTAGATTAAAATAATCAAGCACTGTGACAATACTCCCCAGATGCAGGAAAATGCGGTGACTTGAATGTTACCCTAAGTGCTGTCAGCCACTCACAGAATGACTATTCATGAGTAAGATTTTAATAAATGATTATTTATTTACCTAATAAGAAACCAAATATTATAAATGTTGGGTAGAGAAATCAAGTTTGAATCCAGCATCCTACCTATCATTGAATGAATTGTTTCACAGGAGCACTGAAGGATGACATTTAAAATCACAGCAGCATAAGAATTTATACCTTTTTTTCTTTATATTTTTTATTCATTTTTAATTGGAGGATCATTACAATATTGTGTTGGTTTCTGCCATACATCAACATCAGTCATCCATAAGTATATATATATGCCCTCCCTCTTGACCTCCCCTGCCACCTCTCACCCCATCTCACCCTTCTAGGTTGTCACAGAGCACCGGATTTGAGTTCCCTGCTTCACACACTAAATTCCCACTGACTCTCTGTTTTACATACGGTAATGTATGTGTTTAAATTCTACCCTCTCAATTTGCCTTACCCTCTGCTTCACTCACTGGCTTCATAAGTCTGTTCTTTATGCTTGTATTTCCTTTGCTGCCCTGCAGATCACTACCATCTTTCTAGATTCATCAGTACCATCTTTCTAGATTCCATATATATGTACTAATATATGATATTTGTTTTTCTGTTAGTATTTATCCTTTTAATACATACCTTTATCAAATGTAATCTGTATAATTACACACTTTAAATAATGATAATGAGAGGATTAAACCAATCATACAACACAAAAAATCTTGACATAGACAAAGAATAATTAGTACCACTTTGATATTCTAAACTTAAACGTTACCTCATAAACTGATGATCACTGAAACACCATGGCTTTCAAAATACTAAAGACCAGGAAAAGGTCACTGTCAAGAAGAAAACATTACTGATCATTTATTTCATGAAAGAATGTGTTCAAAATACAGCAGTGCAAGGACCAAAAAATACATTCATTAATGAGACTATGACTTCATATAATTCCATCTATAAGAAATTTCATATCATCTTAAATTTGGTGACATGGTACATATAGTTGCATTTTTCTCTTCTCTGGAAGAGTGCATACATGATTGAAATTATTTGTTCCTTGAATATCTGGTAGTATTCAATTCTAAAATTTTCTGAGTTTATTGCTTTTTTGTAAAAACAAATTTGATTTCTTTTATTAAGAAACCTGTCCAGGTTAACTTACTCAACTGGAGGTGAACAACCAGACCTCACACACAACTGATCTTCTGAAACTGCTTTTCCTGGGGAGACTTCACAGCAGCTGACCTGAGTTTCCACCACTGCTCAAAGCAGTCTGGAGCAGTACACAGGACCTTGCAACACTGTACCTCAAATTCCCATGCGAGAAACCCTGGCCCCTGGGCTCCAGAGTTTTTAAGTTGCATATTAAAGAACTACTCTCTTTGGTGAAATCACAGAAGAGTCTATAACAGTTTGAAAAACAAAATATGGTAGCTTCTTCAACATTCTTGTGCTGAAAGAGATGTGATCAAAAGCTGGCATTCAGGCCCTGCAATTATTGCAGGGTGATCAAGTGGAATTGTTGTGCCCAGTACTTTATGACCACCTTAGCTTTTAAGGATTGAGGACCATCAATCTTCTCCCTGATAAGAATCCCAAAACTTGTGATTCAGCTACATGATATGATGAACCAGCATCGTGATCTACTCTATCAGCATTCTCCCAGAACTGATTATTTTAAGCACCAGCCTCTGACCAGTTTTCATGGAATTCTTCCTGAGACCAAACTTCTTTTCTGGGAAAGCCAGGCCATAGGAAATGAGTTTTGGACAGGTTGATCCTGTCCAAGAAACCTCTTAGGTTTTCTGTTTCTTCTTAAACCATATTTCATTGAGTTTATCAATGTCCTGTTAAAATTTTCATACCATTCATATTACTTTTTAAATTTCTCCTCTTAAGAAAATTAATTTGCAAATTATTTGCTTTTCATTTTTCAAAGAAGCCAGTTTTTTTTTTAACCTTTGTGTTTCTATTACTGTAGCTTGTTCTTGCATTCACTGATTTCATTCAGTTAACAAATGTTGACTGAGTTCCAACTATTGACTAAGCATTCTTCTTGGTACTGGGAAAAAAATAGTTTGAAAATCCCTCACCTGATCAAACATATCCTTCTAATGTAAATGACACAAACACATAAAATATATTCTATGTTAAATGTGATATACTCAATGAAAAAAATATATCAGGGTAGAGGAGTTAAGAACAATGAGAATGAAAATAGGGACTTCCTCAGTGGTCCAGTAGCAAGGATTCTGCACTCCTAATACAGGGGCCCAGGTTCAATCCCTGGTCAGGGGACTAGATACTACATGTCACAATTAAGACTTGCCAAATAAACAAATATTTTTTAAAAAGAAGAATGAGAATAGGGATGTAGTTTTGTAAAAGGTGATCAAGAAAGGCCTCACAAAGAAGGTCACATTTGAGAAAGATCTGTGTAAGAGCAGGAAAGGGACTGTATTTTTCTCAGAAAGAAAAGCATTTCATGTGGAATTATCAGCACGCTTCTGGTGTGAGAGCAACATATGGCATGTTTGGCGCTCATCACAATCCTTTATGATTGCTGTGGAGCAAGTGAAAGAGAAAGAATGGAATGAGGAGAAGGAGATGTCTTTATTTCATTACTCCTTTGCTTCTACTTTCTTTGCATTAATTTTGATGCTATTTTATCTAATTTCTAATGCTTTACACAATCATTTTTAGATTTTCATCTTTTCTAATGTAAGTATTTGGGACTAGATATTTTCCTCAAAATATATGGTTCTTGCTACATTCATTGCATTTTATATTTTATTACTTAGTTTAATAATTTGTTGTTGTTCAGTCACTAAGTCACATCCAACTCTTTGCCACCCCATGGACTGCAGCACACCTGGCTTCCTTGTCCTTCACTGTCTCCCAGAGTTTTCTCAAACTGTGTCCATTGAGTCAGTGATGCCATCCAACCATCTTATCCTCTGTTATCCCCTTCTCCTCCTGCCCTCAATCTTCCCCACAATATTTTTCAGTGAGTTAGCTCTTCACATTAGGTGTCCAAAATACGGAAGCTTTGGTTTCAACATCAGTCCCTCCAATAAATATTCAGGGTTGACATCCTTTAGGATTGACTGGTTTGATCTCCTTAAAGGGACTCCGAGTCTTTTCCAGCACCACATTTGAAAGCATCAATTCTTTGCCTCTCAGCCTTCTTTATGGTCCAACTCTCACATCCGTACATGACCACTGGCAAAACCATAGCTTTGACTAGATGAACCTTTGTTGGCAGAGTGATGTCTCTGCTTTTTCATACATTATCTAGGTTTGTCATAACTTTCCTTCCAAGGTTCCAATAATAGACCAATGTTATTCTGACAGGTATAAATTGATATCTCATTTTGATTTTAATTTCTCTGATGAATAGCAAAGTTGAGCATCTTTTCATGAGTCTGGTAGCAGTTTTATACATCTTCTTTGAAAATATTTCTATTCAGGCCTTCTACCCATTTTTTAATCAATTTTTAAATTGAGCTCTATGAGCTGTTTATATATTTTGGATATTAACCCCTTTTTGGACATACCAGTTGCAAATTTTTTCTCCCATTCAGTAGGATATCTTTTCATTTTGTCAATGTCTCTTTGGCTGTGCAAAAGTTTTTAAGTTTAATTAGGGCCCATTTGATGATAGACAGAGAAATTGGTGATGGACAGGGAAGCCTAGTGTGCTGCAATCCATGGGTTCACAGAGAATCGGACATGACTGAATGACTGAACTGAACTGAACTGAGGGCCCATTTGATTATTTTTGCTTTTGTTTTCTTTGCCTGAGGAGATAGATTCAGAAAAAAAAAATACTGCTAATATTTAAGTCAGAGAGTGTTCTGCTTCTGTTTTTATAATTCTTGGTTTTAGATTTAGGTCTTTAATCAATTTTTAGCTTGTTTTGAATACAGTGTGAGAAAATGTTCTAATTTTGTATTTTCACATGTAGATGTCCAGTTTTCTCAGCACCACTGATTTAGGGCACTCTCTTTTCTGCATTTTATATTTTGCCTCTTTTGTCATAGTTTAATTGACCATATAGTTGCATGTGTTTATTTCTGGGCTGTCTATTCTGTTCCATCTATCTGTGTACCTGTTTTTGTGCCGTTACCATACTGTTTTGATTATTGTAGCTTGTGGTATAGTCTGAAGTCAGGGAGTCTGATTGGATCTCATTTTTGAAATGTACTTCCATGAGTTTAAACTTTCTGCCATTACATGATTGTTATTTCACCTGAATGAATGAATGGGAGGTCATGGAGACTAGAGCATTATCTAAATCAACTTGTTTTCAGAGCAAAATAAGATACCTAATGTATAATGGATTCTCAAAATAGATAGTTGTTGGGTGAGTAGAGTTTATTATAGCCATACATACTTTGTCACTCAGTCATGTCTGACTTTGCAACCCTGTGGTCTGTAGCCCACCAGGCTCTTCTGTCCATGGGATTTTCCAGGGAAAAATACTGATGTGGGTTGCCATTTCCTCCTTCAGGGTATCTTCCCAACCCAGAAATCAAATACACATCTCCTGTGTCTCTCGCATTGTAGACAAATTCTTTACTATTGAACTTCTGGGGAAGCCACCATTGTTCTACTATTAATTTTTTAGATGATATTCTCTTTTTTCTTCTTGATTATTATTCTATTACTGGATTTTTTTTTTATTTGCTTCCCAGTCAGGAAAAATTAAACCACCTAGTAAAAATGGTTTTGTGACTATTTAAAACATCAGATTTTTTTGATATTTCTTTGAATGTTTCTTCTATTTATAGTATCTAGCCAGACTAGGGATTTGGTTCTACATTATAAAAATGAGAAGATTTTCTTTCTATTTTGTCTTATGTTGGGCTTTTAAGAGAAAAGAAGCCCCCAAAACATGGAAGAAGGCTAAAGCCTGATTTTCAGAAAACACAAGTAAATTGTGTTTTAAGAAGTGGGATAGATAGTATGTAATTTTTCCTTGGTGACTCAGATGGTAAAGAACTTGCCTGCAGACTCAGGAGATCAGGGTTCAGTCCCTAGGTTGGGAAGATCCAAGAAGAAGGAAATGGCAACCCACTCTAGTATTTTTGCCTAGAGAACTTCATGGTCAGAGGAGCCTGGTGGGCTACAGTCCATGGAATCACAAGGAGACACGACTAAGCAACTGACATACACACAAACACATATTACAGTATTGCATTGCTCATCCTGTCCATTTCCTCAAGTACTGTTAAACTTGGCTAACACCAAAAAGTCTTTTGTGATAAGTTTATCTATGACAGCAGGTAAGCAAGATGTGGTAAGAGCAATATTGCAGAGGAACCTGGAATGTTAGGTCCATGAATCAAGGCAAATTGGAAGTGGTCAAACAGGAGATGGCAAGAGTGAATGTTGACATTTTAGGAATCAGTGAACTAAAATGGACTGGAAAGGTGAATTGAACTCAGATGAGCATTATATCTACTACTGTGGGCAAGAATCCCTTAGAAGAAATAGAGTACCAGTATAGTCAACAAAAGAGTCTGAAATGCAGTACTTGGATGCAATCTCAAAAACGACAGAATGATCTCTGTTCATTTCCAGGCAAACCATTCAATATCACAGTAATCCAAGTCTATACCTCAACCATTAATACTGAAGAAGTTGAACAGCTTTCTGAAGACCTACAAGACCTTCTAGAACTAACACCCAAAAAGATATCCTTTTTCATTACAGGGGCTGCTGCTGCTGCTGCTGCTAAGTCATTTCAGTCATGTCCAACTCTGTGTGACCGCATAGACGGCAGCCCACTAGGCTCCCCCATCCCTGGGATTCTCCAGGCAAGCACACTGGAGGGGGTTGCCATTTCCTTCTCTAATGCATAATAGTGAAAAGTGAAAGTGAAGCCGCTCAGTTGTGTCTGACTCTTAGTGACTGCATGGACTGCAGCCTACCAGGCTCCTCTGTTCATGGGATTTTCCAGGCGAGAGTACTGGAGTGGGTCGCCATTGCTTTCTCATTATAGGGAACTAGAATGCAAAAGTAGGAAGTCAAGAGGCCCCTGGAGAAACAGGCAAATTTGGCCTTGGAGTACAGAATGGAGCAGGGCAAAGGCTAATAGAGTTTTGCCAAGAGAACACACTGGTCATAGCAAATACCCTCTTTCAACAACACAAGAGAAGACTCTACACATGGGCATCACCAGATGGTCAATACCAAAATCAGATTGATTATATTCTTTGCAGCCAAAGATGAAGAAGCTCTACCCAGTCAGTAAAATCAAGACTGGGAGCTGACTGTGGCTCAGTTCATGAACTCCTTATTGCCAAATTAAGACTTAAATTGACAAAACTAGGGAAAACTACTAGCCCATTCGGGTATGACCTAAACAAATCCCTTACAATTATACGGTGGAAGTGAGAAATAGATTCAAGGAATTAGATCTGATAGACAGAGTGCCTGAAGAACTATGGACAGAAGTTCATGACACTGTATGGGAAGCAGGGTTCAAGACCATCCCCAAGAGGAAGAAATGCAAAAAAGCGAAATGGCTGTCTGAGGAGGCCTTACAAATAGCTGAGAAAAGAAGAAAAGCTAAAAGCAAAGGAGAAAAGGAAAGATATACCCTTTTGAATGCAGAGTTCCAAATAATAGCAAGGAGAGATAAGAAAGACTTCTTTAGTTATCAAAGCAAAGAAATAGAGGAAAACAACAGAATGGGAAAGACTAGAGCTCTCTTCAAGAAAATGAGAGTTACCAAGGGAATATTTCATGCAAAGATGGGGTCAGTAAAGGACTGAAATGGTATGGACCTAACAGAAGCAGAGATATTAAGAAGAAGTGGTAAGAATGCACAGAAGCAATATACAATAAAGATTTTCATGACCCAGATAACCGTGATGGTGTGATCACTCACCTAGAACCAACATCCTGGAATGCAAAGTCAAGTGGGTCTTGGGAAGCATTACTATGAACAAAACCAGTGGAACTGATGGAATTCCAGTTGAGTTATTTCAAATCTTAAAAACGACGCTATGAAAGTACTGCACTCAATATGCCAGCAAATTTGGAAAACGCAGCAGTGGCCACAGGACTGGAAAACGTCAGTTTTCATTATAATCCCAAAGAGAGGCAATGTCAAAGAATATTCAAATTATCACACAATTGCACTCATCTCACACGCTAGTAAAGTAATGCTCAAAATTCTCCAAGCTAGGCTTCAGCAATATGTGAACCGTGAACTTCTAGATGTTCCAGCTGGATTTAGAAAAAGCAGAGGAACCAGAGACCAAATTGCCAACATCTATTGGATCATCAAAAAAGCAAGAGAGTTTCAGTAAAACATCTATTTCTGTTTTATTGACTACGCCAAAGCCTTTGACTGTGTGAATCACAACAAACTGTGGAAAATTCTTAAAGAGTCAGGAATATCAGACCACCTGATCTGCCTCTTGAGAAATCTGTATGCAGGTCAAGAAGCAACAGTTAGAATTGGACATGGAACAACAGCCTGGTTGCAAGTCAGGAAAGGAGTACATCAAGGCTGTATATTGTCACCCTGCTTATCTAACTTATATGCAGGGTACATCATAAGAAATCCTGGATTGGATGAAGCACAAGCTGGAATCAAGTTTTTCAGAAGAAATATCAATAACCTCAGGTATGCAGATGACACCACCCTTATGACAGAAAGTAAAGAAGAACTAAAGAGCCTCTTGATGAAAGTGAAAGAGGAGAGTGAAAAAGTTGGCTTAAAGCCCAGCATTCCGAAAACTGTGTCACAACATCCAGTCCCATCACTTCATGGGAAATAGATGGAGAAACAGTGGGAACAGTGACAGACTTTATTTGGGGGCTCCAAAATCACTGCAGATGGTGACTGCAGCCATGAAATTAAAAGACACCTGCACCTTGGAAGAAAAGCTATGACCAACCTTGACAGCATATTTAAAAGCAGAGACGTTACTTTGCCAACAAAGGTCCATCTAGTCAAAGCTATGGTTTTTCCAGTAGCCATGTATGGATGTGAGAGTTGGACTGTGAAGAAAGCTGAGCACCGAAGAATTGATGCTTTTGAACTGTGGTGTTGGAGAAGACTCTTGAGAGTCCCTTGGACTAGAAGGAGATCCAACCAGTCCTTCCTAAAGGAAATCAGTCCTGAATATTCATTGGAAGGACTGATGCTGATGCTGAAACTCCAATAATTTGGCCACCTGATATGAAGAACTGACTCATTTGAAAAGACCCTGATGCTGGGAAAGATTGAAGGTGGGAGGAGAAGGGGATGACAGAGGATGAGATGGTTGGATGGCATTACCAAGTTGATGGACATGAGTTTGAGTAAACTCTGGGAGTTTGTGATGGACAGGGAAGCCTGGCATGCTGCAGTCCATGGGGTTGCAAAGAGCCAGACGTGACTGAGCAACTGAACTGAAGTGAAACAAGATGAATTCCATGTCTAGGAAAATATGATTTGAACAAGGGCAGCTTGAGCAGGGCAGCAAAATGACTCATAAGCTGAGCTACTTTGAAAGAGGCAGAACTCTCATATACAACATTCCTTCTTGTACTAGACTTTCCATTGGACATTAAATAAAGATTTAATCCTATCTTCCTTAGATTTTAAGAAGCAATATGAGCTTAGCTGAGAGCTGAGAATTAGTTGTATAGAAGAGAGAAGACGTTTTGTGATTGTTCAAATACAGTTGAGTAGTAGAGAACTAAGACAGTAGGTTTGCAAAGAAACAAAACACAAAAAACTAAAATATCTACTTGAAAAAAAATGTGTATTAACCTATTCTGAAACTACTAAAATTGGCATCAAGAAAGACTGTTTATACTACACAGGAAAAACAAATTTGAAACTAAAAATTATTTCATGTATTTAACTTAGCTTTAAGTTAAATTTTATAAGTTTATGTGCTATTTTTTAGGTTATATATGAATAAGACAGATGCTACTTTGAGCTCTGGATGTTCAAAGAAAATGGCTAATCTACTTAGCCGAGGACAATAAGTTTTATCTTGTGCTCAGAAAAAAATCAAGAAGACATTTTTACCTATTTTACCAAAACAGCAGGATAAGCTTCAAACTAATCTTTCTCTTTCAGCAAAACCACATATAAAAATGAGTGAATATAAAATCTTAATATAATTCTTTAGATTTGAATAGCATCTTTCTTCCAAGAGCTTAAAGCAATTTGTTTTATGTTCTTACAGTCTAGAAACCCTTCTATGATGAAGATGTACATTACATGATAGACAAATATGTATTTTTACCCTCATTCTATGAATAAGAGAATTAATACTTAATAGATTAAGGCTGATTGGCTCAAGATTACAAAGCTGAATCCAGATTTCCTGACTTCCTGGCCAAATCTCTTTCCAAAGACTTTATTTACACTTTAAGCAATGCAGAAACTCCTTTTCTCCCACTTGATTTCAGTGATTGACTCTTTGTCAGGCCAGGCAAATACCATGCTGTCTTCCAAAAATTAGATTCTTTCTCACCTCCATATTTCCACCCATGCAGAATGCTCTTTCTCCCTTTGACGTATTCAAATCCTTCCTTCAGGTCCCACCTCATTTAAAAATCATCCTCTGCCTGAAAGGGCTCAACTTTTGTGGATTCAACCAACAAAATGACTACTTTTATCCAATATGTTTAACCAACCATAACCATGATGCTGCTGTGGTAAGACTATCAGCACATCTCAGAAGGAAGTACTCCATTACTTTGTTTTCTCTGAGGACAGGAGCCATGTCTTTGTCATTTTTGTTTGTTCAGTCCCTACATATGGCCAGAAATACAGTAGACTGTGAGGGTAAGTGCTTGCTAAGAGAAGGTTTTGCATAGAGCCATGTTGATATATTGTCCTTTCTGAAAATTTATGGAATAGCTGACATATAGAACAACAACTATTATTATATACTCATGTTAGTATGTTTGAATCACAGAGCACAATGTTGATTCAGTTGATGGTAAATAAACCTGGCAACTGCCTCATAACCACTGCTGGCTCCCTGCCCATCCTGTAACGTCTTTGATGTCTGTCGACAAGCTTATGGTGGTTACAGATGTAAGCAGCCTTTCAATTGTGCCCTCATCCCATCATACCATTCTTAGTCACTAGCTACATCCCCTGGGCTTATCCCACTTTTGGTTATTCTCCAAAGAGCTGCTCATATATTACCAAGCCATCCCTGGTTTTTGAGCAGGGATATGAGAGAGGGTGCATGTGATGGTAGATCGTAATACGGCAGCTGAGGTATCTATCTCCTCTTTCTGGCCATGATCACTTTTTCCTCCCTTTTTCAATATTTCAACTTTTTTCTGAACTGACAAACAGAAATTAGACTTTTCCAGGTGATTATTTTCTGAGTTTACAAACAGGAATTAGACTTTTCCAGGTGATTGTGGGCTTCCTGTTTTACCATATTGTTTGACATGTGGCTCTCCAGGTACCTAACAATGAATCAGACACATAGTAGATGCTTGGTAAAAACTAATTAATTTATCGGCCCCCTAAAAGGAGTTCAACGGAGGCCCTTCTAAAATACCAGAAGGAAGAGTCAAGGTGACTAATGCTGATAAGAATTACTATTCAACCCTCAAATCAGCGGTAGAGATGCTACTTCCAAAAGCACTTCTTAACCAACAGAAACCCAATCCAGCAAGCCATATATCTATTTAGTTAAATTGCTGTCTTTTCTACTCTTCTCTTAGAAGCATAAGAAATGTTTTTAGTAGGAATAACAGAACCAAAAACTTCCTGTTTTTCTAGATTCTTGGCAAACTGGAATAGGAAAACAGAAACAGGATTGCCATTAAAACTGAAGTTACATAAGAGATATTGAGATCATCAAAAGCACTGAGCTTCATTTACCTATGAATAATTAAGAATCAAGTTTAAAAGTATGATTTAAAAGATGGCAGATCCCCAATAGCCTAGAGACTCTGGCACTTGCATTTTTAAAATTATGTTCATCAGCTTTAATATATAAGGCAAAGCTTTCAAACCAAGAACTCATTGCTTCTCTTGCTCTGCCTTTCCACTGTTCATTAAAAACAAAAATAGATGTGGGACTCTCCCACCCATTTTTATGAACTTTTGTTAACATTCATTGAAGGACTCGTGTATATGCTAAGCTTATTAGGGAGATAGCATTGGTTTTGCATTTTCCATGGTCTTGACATAATTTGGTACTGTAATCCACAAACTATTGTGATTGTACCTTTTGTTTCACCTTAAAGCCAAAAGCAACTCAAGTTAAATGCCAAGCTTCCCTAAGTTATAAATTTAGAATCTCTCCGATGTGCTTGTTTGCAGGGTGCATTAGCCCACCGCCTGGTGTTGATTAGCACACTCTCTCCAAGTAGTGTATTGACTCCCAAATGTGCTTCCCATTTATCATAATTATGTTCATTTTATTCTTATCCCAATAATGACAGCTTTCATGTAAAAATGAAGGGAGAAAATAAGATTAATATCTTCTCAGTACCCCTTTCACAGCATGCACAAGCACATAGGCTTCTGAATCCAACATGTGTCTTCTCGGAATTTGGATTTTAGTCTCTTTATTATTATTACTCTCCTTTAAAAATGGTCTGAAGATAACCATCTTTCCCGTCTTTAGAAATGGTCAAGCAATAAAGGTCACACTGAGGTAAGGACAGTAAGGAAGCAGGGGCACAACTTTTATCATTTGTGTGGTCAACGAGGGGAAAATAATGACAATGGAAAATTAGGCCAGTCATCTGGTAAAGGAAAGCCCAATGTAGTACTCTCATAAATGTATGTATTTAGGCCTGAGATATGGGATTTTTAAGTTTGATCATTGGAGAATATATTGGAGGTATGTATTCAGGTTTGAAAAAGTGAAAGTGTTAGCCACTCAGTTGTGTCCAACTCTTTGTGACCCCAAGGACTATAGCTCACCAGTCTCCTCAGTCCATAGAATTTTCCAGGCAAGAATTCTGAAGCCATTCCCTTCTCTAGGGGATCTTCCTGACCCAGGGAAGATCTTGCGTCTCTTGCATCTCCTGCTTTGGCAGGTGGATTCTTTACCACTAGCACCACATGGGAAGCCTTACAAAAATTTTTAAAAAGAAAAGAAATGACTGGGTAGATGGCAGGTGGTAATGCACCTCCCCCTCTTAGGAAACCTAAAATAATAAATTTTCCCTGCAGTTCTTCACTTGGAGCTATAAAGGCACTTTTGCATGTCCTGTGGACTTAATGCCATTTTGCCTTCTTGCTATTGGGTATGCAATGGTTAAATTAAAAAAATTTTTTTTGAGCAGCTGCTATAAGAAGGGTGGAAAGGATGAGAGGATGTTTACTGATGTTGCTCAAGGAATGTCATGGTGTTTATAGTTAACAGTCCACAAAGGATGCCTTTCCAACTGGAACTTGCTCAGGAGGGATCCTTTCTGGGGAAGGTTGTGGAACAAATCTCTTAATCTGGTCTAGAATAGCACAGAATGCTCAGATTAGACACAGGGCTGCTGAGAATCTTCTTTCCTGATAGGAAGAAGATGACAAAGATTGCTACTTAAAATTAATTTGAGTCTACTGCGTTCTCCATCATTTGCGAACTGTAAATAGCAACACAGGAAACAACCAATCAAAACACATTGAACACAGTCAAGAATGGTGTGGCAGGAACACCAGAGACACCAGAAAACTGAGGAACTAACTACAAGTCCATAAAAGGGCTCTTTCCAGTTCTTAGAAAGAAATACTAAAAATGGATATAAAAAGTCTGATGTACTACTTTTATCAATATATATATATTTACAGTTAACTTACATTATAGTGAAGAGTGTGGTTGGACATGGCAACACTTTCTCCAACTGTGTTTCTAATGCCCTCCATTTTGAGCAGGGTTTCCATAGCATAATTGATATTTTGGACCAGAAAATTCTTTTTTGTGGATGGAATACCCTGTGCATTGTAGGATGTTTATCAACATCTTTGGCCTCTAACCGCTTTATGTCAGCACTTACCCCATGGGGGTGACAATAAAAATACCTCCAGAATTGCCAAGTGTCCTGGGGAGGGAGGGATGCAGAGACTAGAGTGCTCCCTTTGAGAACAGCTGACCTAGAAGGATAGATAAGACATATCTTATGCTAAAGTCAAGATTGTGGCTGATAGATTTGAAAATTGTCTAGTATAATTATGGATGGAGGCTTGGCGACATTTAATTCTGATTACACATGCCTCATGTTAAAGGCAAGGATTGATTTCAGCTAGATGAAGCATTTGTGCAAAGTAAGTTCTTTTTGCCTTCATGGAAAGACTAACCTACAAAATGCAAGGAGCTAAGGAACCAATTCAAGGATTTCCAGATGTCTTTAAAGCTTGGCTGAAAGTAAGCATTCCATCACTTATTTTAGGAAATGATGAATTTGGTGTTGGGTTTTTTTGTGTGTGGGTTTTTGTTGTTGTTGTTGTTTTGCCTTTCCCTTTGCTGCCAGTTCAGTACAAAGCCAATCAAAATAAACCATTTTCAACTGCTTACTTACCAAAGGAGAGGGCTTCCCTAGTGGCTCATGGGTAAAGGATCTGCCTGCCAATGCAAGAGATGCAAGAGACACAGGTTCAATCCCTGCGTCAGGAAGATCCCCTGGAGTAGGAAATGCAAACCCACTCCAGTATTCCTGCCTAGAAAACTCCATGGACACAGGAGTCTGGTGGGCTACAGTACATGGGGCTGCAAAGATTCAGATGCAACTGAGCATGCATGTGCTTAAGGAATACTTCTAAAACTCATTCACCCTCAATTTGGATATCTTTAGTTATTTATACATGGCCATGTAGGATGTCATTATTCCCAATAAGGAATAAAACAACTTTAAAATATATATACCTCCAAAGACACCAGCCATTTCAGGAAGAGAGTTTATTAAATTAGCACTTGACACACCAGCACCTTGGAGGGTGGAAATGTCATGTGGTACCATCTCCATCCTCTAATGCTCACTGTTTTTCAGCTCATCTGAGTAACCAGGTAGGCAGGTATTTACTCAAATTATTTAAAACTCTTGATTTCTGAACACTGAGTAGATGGTTCCAAATAGGTAGTCACTTTATTAGTGATTTGGGCAGAATTGCTAATTAACAAAGATTCATTTTGATCCTCAATCTTTTTTTCTGTTCGTGAAGGAGTAATAGAAAAGCTGTTTTATAAGTACCTTTTGTGGGCTAGGTGAGAATTTGACTGACAGAGTACACAGATTTTATGCACTTAGAATTCCTTGAGATTATTGTGATCTTAAAGAAAAATGTGCAAAATTTACATAATTTCAGAGGAAAGTCATTTATATTCACGTAGGAACAAGTAAGGAAGGGATGAGCAAAGGTGATGGTCTTGGGGAACACAAGGAATGATACGATTGGAGCATTAGAGAGAGAGTATGTGTGTCTGTGTGTGTGTATTTGAGCTCTGCACTTGGTAAGTATTTTGTTCATTGCATCTACCAATAACTTCAGAGATGGATCAAGAATGAATTTGTCTCTGTAATATTTTTTCCACAACACTGGTGAGTTGTCAGGCAAGATACAAATTTGTAGGCTTACATTCTGGTCCACCCATTAATCACTCAGCATAGGATTATTCTGGTACCCTCAATAGTAAATTTAGTATCAAATTAGATAGTGTTAGACTGTCTTCTGGACCTGTAAGCTGCACTTTTGTAGTAAGTACATTTTTATCTAGACTTTGAACTACAAGCCAAATTTAAAGGCTTGGTATTTTTGAGGGGGAGGGGTTGGTGTCTTTTTTTTCTGAACAGCCTAAATTTCTCCGTATTTTCCTCATGTTTAAAAATCATAGCATTTTAAAAATGAGTGTTAGTTGCATAAGATTATTTCACATAGATTATTAAGTATCATTCACTAAAATAATTTTAACAAAACTGGTTACCTTATTGATTAATAAAAATGTTAATAATATAAACAGGTAGGGGTGATTCAATTTTAATATCCCATAGTGTAAGATTACCAACTGAGAAAATAATTATTCCCCTAAAAAATGGTTTGTGTTCATGTTGCATATTTCTGTTGTTCTCCAATGTCCTCAATATCGGTCACTGCCAGAGGCAAATGTTAGACAAGACAGACAAATGGTCTGATCTAGAATGGCAAATTCTATGTTTCCTTAATACAGTCTCCTGGAATGACAGCAGTTATGTATTTTTAAGTCGGCTCTTCCATTATGACGATAAATGGTTATTTAAATACAGTCAGGTTCAAATTACACCAGCGGAAAATGCAGCAGGGAGAAGTATCAAAGACAAAGAACTTTTAAATAAATCTCATCTCTCCTCCCGCCATATGAGGTAATTTCCATGCCAGATGGCAGATGTTTATGCTGGTACTTAAAAGAAGTAAAAATTAAATAGATCTCAAAACTTAATTGTTTTAGTTAAAAAAATGCTCTCCAAGAAAGAGGAGGTTAGTGGAGATGTTATTTAGAATAATCTCGAAAACTCAGGATAATAATGGAGAATTTTAATTTGGAAAAAAATTAATCATCTCTTAAGTCATTCATTCTTTTGGGAGTTATTATTGAATTTTGATATTACTTTTCAAGTAGTTTTTTAAAATGCTTTTTCTAGAAGGAATGGCCAAAAATCTTCAAAAGACTATATTTTAATGTACAATGATTTAATCAGCTCTTTAAAATTGTACAATAGATGAGATATTTAGACACAATCAATCATGATTTATATCAGTATAAGTGAGAAAAGTTATCTATCCAAGACTGATTTTTTATGATGAGGAACAACTCAACATAGAATACAAAGAATCTTCCCAGAACAACTGTTACATGGGTAACTGTTGTTTCCCCAGACAAAAGCAATCAACATATCAATCAACCAAACTCTTCTTCCCTTGAAAACTTGGTATGATAGAGGAAAATGTCATTAATATGACATTTAAATTTATTGCTCAAAAAAGCAAACTTGATCTGGTTTTTATATAGATACTTTTCTGTAAATACAGTAACACTGATCAGAAATAAATCTTGCTTTCTTGATTTAAAATGCAGGATAAAGTTTTTAGCAAACATTTCTGGATATCTCAGTTGAAGGACCCCTATAAGCCCAAACAACTCTAGCAATCTTTTGAAATTTTGTATTTGGAAAACTTTTCCAAACATTTCTTTTGTACTATAAGTAGTATAGAAAAATGGCCAATTATGGGAAAATAACATTTAGATTAGTAAATTATAGTGAAACATTTTATAAATTTGTAAGAACTAGAAAATCCATAATATTATTGAACTTCTGAATTCTGAACCATCAATTCAACAAACCTCAACAGAGCCCCAAAGATGAGTTCTCTGTTTTGCTATGTATAGAAATAAGATTTCCATGTAAGCAAAAACAAGAAACAATCTCTATTCTCAACTCGTTTATAGTTTTTTTTTTTTATTTTGGGGCGTGTGTGTGTGTGTGTGTGTGTGTGTGTGAGAGAGAGAGAGAGAGAGAGAGAGAGAGAGAGAGAAGCTCTGGAGGCTTTTAGGGGGAAAAATAGTTTAATTATCCAAGGCCAAGATTCAGCTTTGTTTTTCATTTACAAAGTTTAAAGTACATCCCTATTTATTTGAGGCAGAGTTACAAATTGCATAACCAACAAAGAGCAGCTCACTCTGATCATCTGTGAGATTCTGGCCTCTGAGTGCACAGTGCCTCTCTGCAAGGACGACTTCAGCTTTGAGGAGGTTTGCCCCTAATTTACTTGGGAGCAGGCATCCTTAACACATCCTTAAATTTCTCCACTCTGTGCATTCTCAGTTTCTGGGTTGTGTCTGACATTTTATGACCCCATGAACTGTATCCCCCCAAGGCTCCTCTGTCCATGGGATTTTCCAGGCAAGAATACTGGAGTGGGTTGCCATTTCCTTCTCCAGGGGTTTTTCGAGACCCAGGGATCAAACTCGTGTCTCTTGCTAAGTCACCTGGGAAGCGCTCTCTTCTCTTCAACAGGCCACAAATGCTCTCACAAGTCAAGCCTAGCTGCTTTCTTAGATTATCACAGTCCTACTGGAGGACAGTGAGTGGGTCCATAGGATTCTAGGACGGCGTCTTCGGAAAAGAGCTGCGGTCCGTGGGGTCGCAGAGTCGGACACAACTGAGCAACTGAACTGAACTGAAAGTGCTAGGGAAGCTACAGTAAAAAGGAACCTCAAAATACAATCAGTCAAATAAAATAGAACTCCAGCTTTCTCACATTTAACAGTGCAGAGCTGTGTTAGAGGCTCAGAATACATCATAGCTTTCCCGGTCAAGATTCTCTCCCCCTCCTTTTCTATAATCTTCTAATTGTTGCTCACTGCGCATGGGTGAAGCTGATTCACCACCACTCTTGGAAAGGTGAGAGAAGTAAAGGCAGTTTCATTGTTTTTTAAAAGAAAATGTCCTAGACATTGAACATATTATCTTAGCAAGACTGAGAAATGTCCCTAGCTAGACAGCCGTGCTGCTGCTACTGCTAAGTCGCTTCAGTCCTGGCCGACTCTTCCCCCATCCCTGGGATTCTCCAGGCAAGAACACTGGAGTGGGTTGCCATTTCCTTCTCCAGTGCATGAAAGTGAAAAGTGACAGCCATCCACCCTACCAAAAATGGTGGAGGTGGGCAATGGGGGAGAGGGAAGTAATGTGAGGAGTGATGGGGGTGAAAAGACACTGAATGGGGCAATTAGCGATCTGTACCTTAAACATTCAATACATGGTTTATAAAATAATGCTTCTGATTAATCTATCTTCCAACAAATATTTCCTGAGTGCCTGTTTTGAATACAGCACTTATTAAATCCACAAGGAATTTTACCTATACACAAATTTTGACCCAGAAGAAACTTTTGATATGTTTAGAGACATAAACTTTATACACCAATAATAATATTGTTAATAATGTTGCTAATAACATTATATCATAGGCACTCAATCAATGGCGCAGAAAATGTGTGATATTAGTATTCAGTATTCTTTTTCCTGTTAGGAAGACTACAGGAGAAGCAGCAGCCATCTCCTGGATGTCCATTCTTCCTTTGTACTTTTCACCTAAGAATAACAAAGACGCAGACTTCCCTGGTTGTCCAGTGGTTAAGAATTCGCCTTGCAATGCAGAGGACACAGGTTAGATCTCTGGTTGGGGAAGATTCCACATGCCACAGGACAGCTAAGCCCGTTTGCTATAACTACTGAAGCCCACACACCCTAGAGTCTGTGCTCCACAACAAGAGAAGCCACCAAAATGAGAAGCTAGTGCACCACAACTAGAGAAAGCCCACTCACAGCAATGAAGACCCAGCACAACTGAAAATAAATTAATTAATTAACTAATTATAAAAATAATAACCCAATTCAAATAAGGCCATTCCACTCTTCAAACCATGAAATTATCTTTAAAAATTATATATATGAATTACACATATATGAAATCCTATATCTACATATGTACTTGGAGCAAGAGAATGTTATTTGTATTAATTTTGGCATATATATTACTCCCATACTCACCTTTTAGTTAAGCAGCATCCGTTCTTATTGTTAGTGAGGTTGAATCAATCAACTGCATTCTCTAATGATGGAAGCAGATGGAAATAGAATGAGCTTCTGAATCTTCCTCAAGGGCATTGTAGAGAACGCTGCACCCTTAACTGAAAATTGCTCAATTTCGCAATAGAGTTGGCCAATGTAGACATAGTCTTATATTTTCACTAATTTTGAATTAATACTCTAGAAACCAGCAGCTGACAATGAGCCTGAACAGTTGGTTTAACACCTGAGGCCTCTTTTAAAGACCATTCTCATCACAGTCAAACAACAGGAGGATATATTAGAGGGGAAATGAGTGCGTTTTCTCTAAGACCACTTAAGTAGGAGTTTCTCTTGAACTAATTAAGATTCAATTCTATTTCAGCAACTAATGTCTGAAGCAGATATTCTGTTTGGGGAATTATTAATAAACGAAAGCAGAAGGTTCCAGAGCACTTGGAATGGTAGTTTTTTGCCTGGTGGATGCTCAATAAAAATGCTGTTGAAAACAATTAAGTAGAGTATAAGATTTTAAGCATAATATCGAACATTCAAGGTGAATGATCATGGTATAAGAATTATTAGTAAGGTCTAAGAAATTTTTAAGGTGGAATAAGGGACACTCTTGACTATATATATAATCCCTTATCCCCTCAACATTAAGATTTCAGCTCTTAAAATTCTTAAAATTTCCCCGCAGGTATTTGACGGAAACAAAAGACTGCAATATGACTGTTATTATTTTTTCAGAATAGATCGGGTATAATATGAATTATAGCTTCATTCCGAAGGGAAAAAATGTTTAAATATACATATTAAACTTACATTTTGGATGTGATGGTTCATGCAACCCAATTCAAAAAGATGTGCTGGTCTAAACCAGAAAAATGCTAATGTAGCATGGAGGGAGATATTTTTGCCTGGCAACCTCAATAAGCACTCTAAATTTGTCTGAATTATGCTCTGCATTTTCATATAATAAATTGCTACACATGTAAGCAGTAGGCCGGGAAGCACTGTCTTGCCTTCCACGTAAAGCCTCTTTCACAAAGTCTTGAAGGTGGACATTGCATTTTCCTTTTAGTGATCATCACACTCCATGAGGTTAGTGAGTAACAAAAGCCCTTCCTTAGATTTGTATTTTATATCATGTGACAACCCACATTTTTTTTTTTTCAAATAAAAGAGCCCTCTCTGTGGTGTTTCCTGTCATTTTATTTTAACCGCAGAAATAGTCATTCACCAAGGCCATCTGCCACCCACTCTGAAGTCTTAGGGTCAGACTGCCTTTTACAAGTTGCACAGAACTGGGGTTACTGGGGGCACAGGGAAGGGAGAAGTAATAGCAGAGCTACAAAATTGTGGGAAATGTGAAATCTTTAGGGAAAAAGGAGGAAATATCAAAACATTCAATATTCAAGATTTCAAGGTGGGCAGGATTTTAGTGCCTGATACAAAAGAGAAGGTATGTTAAGAGAAAGAAAAATAGATAGTTAATCATTTAATTCCACTTTTGACACTGTTACCAGTTTCTCGCCAGAGGAAACATATATCTAATTGGGATCCTTGCAGTTTTGGATAGTGGTTCATTCTGTCTCAAGCTAATATAAACAATATCCTATGTTTAGCTCTCCTAGAAGACTCATTCTTCTTATGTTCAATTGGCTCATATCTAATGATCTCAAAATAGCAATCATTTCTTCTTCATTGTAGTGTCAAAACCAATCTTAAATCAAAGTTTAGGGGAAAAAAATCAAGGTTTATGAATTTAAGACTTGATGACAAAAGTAAGCAGTATTAGTCAAGTTTCAATAACGACATTTTCAAAAGTGTCAAAGTCCAATTATAAGTCAAATCATTATGCTGTATATTTCACCTTATACAGTGTTATATGTCAGTTATGTCTCAATAGAACTGGAAAAAAGATTTAATTATATACAGCAGAGAAGTCTTTCTTCTTGGGCTTCCCTGTGGCTCAGCTGGTAAAGAATCTGCCTGATAAGCAGGAGACCTAAGTTGGATCCCTGGGTTGGGAAAATCCCCTGGAGAAGGGAAAGGCTCCCCACTCCTGCATTCTGGCCTGGAGAATTCCATGGACTATACACTTAATGGGGTCGCAAACAGTCCGACCTGACTGAGCTAGTTTTACTTTCATATACAGTAGAATCCTTCATTTTTCATCATACTCATTATGCTTAATCTAGACAGCTACTTAAAGCTATCAGGGTTCTGTGAGAGGAGTAGTGGGGCAAAGATCATAAGCCATTCATAAGTCTATTTTTTATTTTTCCAGAGCACAAAATTTGACAGCCTCCTCTGAGGTTCAGTATGGCCCTGTTGACTTCTGGCCAACACTTGTGAGCAGAAATCAGAAATGTTGCATGCCTTTAAAAATGTACTGTAGTAATCAGTGTATTATGCAAATTAATCATTCATTTTTTTCTTTTTAAATTTTATTGAATTATAATTATGTTAGTTTCAGGTGTATAGAAAAGTGATTCAGTTATGTATATACATACACATGCTCGGTAGCTCAGTTATGTTTGACCCCCTGTGACCCCATGGACTGTAGCCCTTCAGGCTCTTCTGTACGTGGAGTTTTTTCTCAGGCAAGAAAACTGGAATTGGTTGCCATTTCCTCCTCCAGGATAACTTCCTGACCAAGGGATCAAACCCGCATCTCCTGTGTCTCCTGCATTGGCAGACATATTCTTTTACCACTGTGCCTCTTGTAAAGCCCATATATACATTCAGTCGCTCAGTCGTGTCCAACTCTTCATGACCCCATGGACTATAGCCTACTAGGCTCCTCTGTCCATGGGATTTTCCAGGCAAGAATACTGGAGTGGGTTGCCATTTCCTTCTCCAGGAGATCTTCCCAACCCAGGGATTGAACCCAGGCCTCCCACGTTGTAGGCAGACGCTTTACCATCTGAGCCACCAGGGAAGTCATTATACATACATACATACATATATATATATAAACTTTCTCAGATTCTTTTTCATTGTAGGTTATTACAAGATATTGAATATAGTTTCTTATGCTATACAGTAAGTCCTTTATGTTTCTCTATTTTATACATAATGTATATCTGTCAGTCCCATGTGCTCAGATGTGTGTGCTCAGATGCTTAGTCATGTCCAACTCTTTTTGACTCCATGGAGCCCACCAGGCTCTTCTTTCCATGGAATTTTCCAGGCAAGAATACTGGAGTGGTTTGCCATTTCCTCCTCTAGGGATCTTCCCGACCCAAGGACTGAACCCATGCCTCCTGCACTGGCAGGTGAATTTTACCACTAGTGCAACCTGAGAAGCCCATACTCTTAATTTATTGTTCTTAAGCAGAGATGCAATTGAGTTTTCAAATATACACAAATATTTCCATTAAAATGATTTTTCACCCTTAGCCAGAGAGACCTAAATAGTTAAAAAACTGAGAACACATACAAACCAAAGGGTATGAAAAAGAAAAGCTGAAAGAACTAAGGTTGAAGGGGTAAGAGATGTAAAATTTTGGGTAACCAAGCCTATCCATCACACTTTATGGACTAAGAGCTCTATCCAATTCACTTAAATGTTAATCAGTTATATTTAGATCTTAAGATATAAGATGGGGATAGAGTTGAATCTGGTTTATCATTCTTTCCTGTCAATTGCAATTTCTTCAGAATAAAATGAATAGAGAAACAGCTTCATCTCTTCACTTTGCTTTTCATAGTTTTTGAGTTCAAAACATCCCACTTTAAAAAACAAAACAATCTCCTACTGGTCAGTGGAGCTTTTATTCCTTGTCCAAGCACACATCATGTCACCACACTTCGCTTTGCTGTTATTGAAATTCAAGTCCAATAAGGAAGGCTCCTGGCTTCCCTAGTGGCTCAGTTGGTAAAGAATCTGCCTGCAATGCAGGTTCAGTAGGGCCCTGAGTCAGGAAGATCCCCTGGAGAAGGGGATGGCAACCCACTCCAGTATTCTTGCCTGGAGAATTCCATGGACAAAGGCGTATGGTGGGCTACTGTCTATGGAATCACAAAGAATTGGACATGACCGAGTGAATAACACTTTCACTTTCACCAAGGAAGGCTTCTAGTTTCATGATTAGGGTACATCTGGAGGCCAGGTTGGTCACACAGACAATTCTTTGATAAGAGGCAATGATGATACATGAGTATAATATTTCTAATTTGCTTTTTCCAAGACTGTGGAACACACAGCGTTGCTGTGTCAGGTAAACACACGCATGGGAGAAAATGAGGCATGAGCTCAGAGAAGGAAGTCAAATGGAAATCAAAAGGACTTTCTCTTTGAGAATGCTTGTCTTCGTTTTTAAGGTTATCCAACTGTTTCTTTAATTACATCACATATATTGGGTTTCCCTGATGACTCAGATGGTAAACAATCTCCTGCAATGCAGAAGACCCAGGTTTGATCCCTGGGTTGGGAAGATGCTCTGGAGAAGGAAATGGCAACCCACTCCAGTACTCCTGCCTGGAGATTTCCATGCACAGAGGAGCCTGGTGAATGCTTATTTCATCACTCTCTATAGGACCGTGAGCAAGTTACTTAACTATTATAAGCTTCATCTATAAAGTGGGTATAAGTGTGGGAGCAGGCACATGTGTGCTCAGTCATGTCCAACTTTTGCAACTCCATGGTTTATAACCCTCCAGCCTCTTCTGTCCATGGGATTTCCTGGCAAGAATAGTGGAGTGGATTGCCATTCCCCTCTCCAGGTGATCTTCCCAGCCCAGGGATCAAAACTGGGTCTCTTGTATTCCAGGCAGGTTCTTTACCATCTAAGCCAGCAGGGAAGCCCCACAAAATGCAGGCTAATCATTGAAATAACTCATATACTCTTCTTAGTTTCATTTGCCCCCAAAGCAAATTCCACTCCCCTCTGTTACTTTATCACTCTTATTTTATTTCACTATTACTTAATTATTCAACATCCCACCCATTTATCCTACATCATCTTCCTCTGAATATTCTCTTTAATCTCTTCCACTGTGCAGGTAGGTAAAAGAATCACCAATCTCCGTAAGAGACACCCCAGAAAGCTTCTTGTTTTACACTATCTCCATTATCAGCCTGAGATAGAGCCTAAAAGTTACCTTTTCCAAGTAGTTTATTAAAAGACTCTTTCACCAGACCTATTCAAACACAAAAGCCTCACCTGTGTTCATTCATTTAATTACCCACTCAAGAAAGACATATTTTTAAAAATCCATTGCAATTTAATCTGAAATTAGGTATGAGATTATTTACCAACGATGGAGGTTAGAGAATGGGGACTAAAAGTGATTAAACTGAAGGTGATTCACAACAAAAGCACAGCACCCAGAACATGAAGCATTGCTCCAAAATAGCTGACCTGAATTACACCCCATCATGGGAAGCACAAGGCAGTCTCAAGCAGTGTGGAACTGACACACTCAGGAAGAGAGTGCCCAGCAGTAATAGAGACCATTCAAAGTGGGGAGAGAGCTCTTAAAAGGAAGGTAGAGTATATGAGAGAAAATGTTTAGCAACTTCCCTTTGACTCTAGATCTGTCTGTGTTTAGGATAGCTCTCTCACCTTGCCCTTCGTGAACTCTGATCCTCCAACCAACCATATGGCTCCTAGTGAAAGTGAAAGTTGCTCAGTCGTGTCCAACTCTTTGCGACCCCATGGCCTATACAGTCCATGGACTTCTCCAGGCCAGAATACTGGAGTGGGTAGTCCTTTCCCTTCTCCAGGGGATTGCCAACCCAAGGATCAAACCCAGGTCTCCTGCATGGCTCCTACAGGTCTCTCAATTTCTGATTTCTTCAGTGTAAATTACTATGCCAGGCTTTTTACTCACCATTTCATCAAGGAGAAATGGGTTCAATCCTGGGTCAGGAAGATTCCCTGAAGGAAATGGCAACCCACTTCAGTAATTTTACCTGTGAAGTACCATGGACAGAGGAGCCTGGCAGGCCACAGTCCGTGAGGTCGCAGAGAGTGAGACCTGACTGAGCAACTGACAGTTAACGCTCACTGAAGAAAACTAGCTCAAATGGACATTTACTCTTTCATCCAAACCATTGTAAGGGACACTGTAAGAAACCAAGGCTCTAAGAAAGCAGGCAACCCAAATGTATTAACATGTCATCCTACTAACAACTAATCTTTATTGAGAACCCCTTCTATACCAGGCACCATGTCAAATTCTTTACATGGACTATCTCATTAATCCTGCCATCAGTCTTAACACATGAAACGTCTTCCATTGCTATCTTCATCCACTGAGGAAACTGAGGTCTAGAGAGATTCAGTAACATTCCAGTTTCTTTGGGTCTTCCCTGGTGGCTCAGATGGTGAAGAATCTGCCCGCAAGGCAGGAGACCCAGGTTTGATACCAAGCTTGGGAAGATCCCTTGGAGAAGGAAATGGCTACCTACACCAATATTCTTGCTTGGGAAATCCCCTGGACAGAGGAGCCTGGCGGGCTACAGTCCATGGAGTCACAAAGAATCGGACATGACTAACATACTTAGCCTTTAGTTTCTACAACACAAGTGGTTAAAAGCCGTAGCATTCAGATTCATAAAACATGCCTCTTCCAAAGCCCCATGTGAATAATTAGTCCTGTTTTAGGTTGTTTAAGCAAAGCCCCCTGTAGAATTTCCCCATAGGAAAGACATGACCCAAGGCCACATTCAAAGTAAACTTTCCTGCTGGGCTTTATGTATATCATCAACATCCTGAGGGCTAAATATGTAGTTGAGAAGCTGAGTTCCAGAATCTTTTGAGATATTTTAGCAAAAACTTGCACTCCATTCTAAGTCAGATAATATTCTGCACCTTAACTCCATAGCTCTTGGCATTCTCTTCCCACTTCTCCACCATTCCTTAGGAAATCAAAAAGTAAAACTTGGTTCTATATTCTAAGGTTAAATACATCTTAACTAATAAAAATCAGACAGAAAGGTTTTAATTCCACTTCCTTCCTCTAGTATCACATTGTACCAAGTTAGAGGGGCAGGCAATTCCAACACCCTCAAATCATGGGATCAGCAGAAAGTTTCTTAGATGATGGTGTTATTATCTTCACACATCTTGAGATTTAAAATTTGTAGGAGGTTGGGAATCCTCAAGAGTTTACTATCCTTTATTTGATTAGGAAGTGAGTAGAAAAGACAAATAGGAACTGATTAATTTGTGAAAAATTGTCATGAAATTTTGGGTTTCCCAGGTGGCCCAGTGGTAAAGAATCTACCTGCCAATGCAGGAGACATGGAGATGTGGGTTTGATCCCTGGGTGGGGAAGATCCCCTAGGGGAGGAAACAGCAACCCACTCCAATATTTTTGACTGGCTACAGTCCATGGGGTCACAGAGTTGGAACAACTGAGTGACTGAACATCCACACACGTCATGGAGTTTTAATAGACACATAGTTTTAATCATTTTATAATTTATAATAATGGGTAGGCCAGAGTTGTTACTAAAACTTAGTCATGCTCTGGATATACAATGCTGTCCCAAATGGCTTTGGAACCATTTAGATTTCTGTTTGAATTCCAGCTTTCTTCCTTTCTCTGGGCCAGCAGGATATGTCATGTAGCTCCCTTCAACAAGCCACTGCTTACCACTGAACATGGAGACTTCAAGATGTACTTAACCTTGATGGAGGGAGACCTTGTATTTAATAAAGAGGAATCAACATTCCAAATTACTGCAAAGCACTGCAGCAGGCAAGCTGCAGTTCCAGTCATATGAAACCTCTGTTTACAGTAAAATGATGATATGATTCATGATGACTCTAATAGAAGGACTCAACTGCCTACCTAGTCATATTCCATATATTTATAATATATAATTTCATTTTCATACCAGCTTATTACACATATTAAAGCAATACTTTTCCTTGTACAGCCAAGATTCATTGATAAAACAATGAAGTGAACTAACACCCTTCCTAAATAAAGTTTCACCAATAGCACCGTATGTTAATGGACCTATTTCATTGTTAATGTGACTGACTGCTTATTGATTCTTGCAGGAATCTAGCAAGGGCTTCAGAGCACAATTTAGTTTGGAGAGCTCTGGGTCCAACATCTATGCTCAATTACAACTTTCAGAAGGGAGATCAATAAAATTTAAATTGCTTATGGTAATCACAACTTCAAATCATTGCGATCAGCATAAGCAATCTGCTGACCCCAGCCAAGCTCCTAAATTGAAACTTGTAATGAGTGGTCATTTAGTTTGGGTCCATTCATATTATTTTGGAGGCAGGTGATGAACAATTAAAGATCAGCCAGCACCTTCTCTGCACAACATCCCCATCTTTATTCCCAAAGTATTAATATGCAGTAACCCTTGGGTTCATGCTTTTGCACTTCTTTAATGGGTATTCTGTATGAATAAGCAATTATATTTTCTATTAAACAATTTCAGTGTAATTGAATTAGCAGTTATAATATTGCTAGGGCAAGCAAAAGCTTTCCTAGGGAAAAATTAAGTGATATTGGGTAGTGCAAATTAATTTATAGAACTGAAAAATGTAACCAATTAAATAGAATTGCCTTTGCTCCCCCACCCCACCAAAATACAATTAAGCAGCACATTGTTTCAAAGACTATGTTTCAGAGCAATTTGTTTTCAATCATAATAGCTGTTTTTCATTCATTATGAAAAGCTGTCTATTATAATGAAAATTTCATAGGCAGTTTTCCTTGACAAAGCAGGTTGCAAGTTTAAACAAAGATAGCCTGCAGATTACTTCCTTGATAAGGAGTCACCTTAGAATTACATTTTAATAAATCATTGAAAATAAATCTTCTGCATTACAGCATGAAGGTTTAGAAAAAGAAAAAGCAAATAGAGAGAAACTAATCAATGGAAATCTCCAGCTGCCAATATAATAACAGATGGACCAATGCTAATATATAAAGTGTATTACACTCACACACACAGCCAAAAAGAAAAATGTAAGATAAATACCACGGAAGTCAACTGTCACAAATGAGACTTGAGTAATAATCCCATCTTTACCATTCATCATTTCTACTGGGCCTCCTCCAAGCACTTTGCTGAATTATAAACTAGGGTATTTAGGCCACATATTTTGCAATCGAATAAGATGGCCATCTTTAGATTACTACTGAGATTTAAAGCATCCTACCAAGCTTTTCCAAACAAAGTAAAATATAAATATATACACATATATGTAATGTATGTGTATAGAATACATATAATATATGATATATATTAATATGTATATAGTTAGAAAGGAATTTAAAACTGTTGTTGGAGCAACAGTAAATATTTAATAAATGTGCATTAGTAAGAAATTTGTAGTAAAAATATTTAGTAATACCAATGTCATCTCTTTTATGAATGCCTAGATCTGAAAAGACCACAGGTCTGTCCATGTGATTTCCATGAAAAAAGGATGGTTTAGATTCTTTAGAATTGTTTAGATTTGGGGGATAGCACTTAAAAGGCTTTTATGTAGGGAATGACAAGTCAGGCTTCTAACTTGAGTTCACTGAAGGCTGACTGGAAGGGCAGAGTTGACCAGAGCCAGGAAGGCCGGGCAGTGACTCCTGAATTAGTCCAGGTTAGGAGGTGAGCATTTAAATTAAGGAAGAAATGGAGAAGGAAAGGAAGTCATCAGTTTTCAGAAGCTAAATTGACAGAATTTCACTTTTGATTGGCTGTGGATAAAGAGACGACTCTAGAATAGCTTGAAGGTTTCCATTTTGGAAGAACTGAAAGGCTGATATCACTACTTATGAATTAGAGATGTAGATCAAGGTGTGTGCAGAGGAGGTGACTAAGTTCATGTGTTAATTATGAGCATTTCCAAAAGACTCAATTAGATTAATGTTATTCCTGGACCCTCTGCCTCTACTAAAGACAGTAGTGATTGAAAAAGGCATTTATTACAGAAACAACTACTGATGTTCTTAGGTAAGTTAATCATCAAATAATCTCATCTACCTTTTAAATCAGTGTAAGTTAGGTTCATTGTCTGTGAGGCTGTGGCTTCAGTCCTTAGAATCTTTTTGCAACCTAAAAATATAGCTAATCTTTGGATTGGTACTAAGGCTTAAAGGTATACTAACAATTTTCTCAAAATAGAAGGTGAATATATATTTTATTCAGCCTCTAAGATTTAATGATACACACAGTGAATAATGCTTGGAACTTGTAGGAAACTTCATCTAACCTTCAGAAAATAGTTGACAGAATTTTATATTCATCTAAAGAAAGTAGACATCAAAATTCTCCAGTTGGGAATAATAGTGAAGTTAAGTGTTTCTAGGTTTCTAAAGTTAAAGAAACTGTAACTAGAAGGTTTAAAAATTTTTTATTGTGCCTGGAGCCTGGCACAATATCTGCCACAGAATAGAAAGTCAGTAAATGTGAAATATGTATATTTATATTTGAAATGTAACATAAACAGCTGCCCATACATTTTAACTTGTCTAAATATTAGAAGCAGTTATTTATGCATTTTAGTATAAAACAAATAAAAACATTTAATAACTCAGTATAACTCTAAACACACACACTATACTTATTTACTCATCACCTATTCTATTTTAATAACTTACTCCTAAAAGTTATGGTTATACAATATTAACAATATAGTTCATATTTGAATTTTTTGGAAATAGACAATTGCAAAATATATAAACTTCATGGATAAGAAAAGTTTTCCATGAGTTTCATGATCATTAGAAACTTAACTTTCTTATACATGTTTCTGGAATTTTTAAGATCTGATGAGACATGACAATAGATGATGAAGTGTTTTTCTTCTTACACAGTTATCCCATTTATCCATTTTCTTTAATGAACTATTATTCACATGATGAGGCTTTTTGATTCTGCTGTTTCTTTTCATTCTGTAGCATTATCTGCTTTATCCTCTGAGAACCCCCTATGCTATTCACCATTCCCATAGACACAATCCTTAATGTAACTTAACTTAAAACTTCAGTTCACTTTATCCAATATTAAGTACCTACCATGTGCTACAATGGGTGAAAAAAAGTTAAATTTTTTTTATATCATTTCTTCCTCTTTTGTGATATCAATGACTACCATATGTTCCAGCTATCCTGCTTCTGGATATTTATCTGAAGTTAATTTGAAAAGATTATGTGTATCCCTGTGTTCATTGCATTATTCACAATAGCTGAGATATGAAAACAACTTACCTGCCCATTGATGGATAAATAAAGAAGATGAGGTGTATATATATATATATGCAGTGGAATACTTCTCAGTCATAAAGATGAATTGTTGCTCTTTGCAACAACATGGATGGACTTGAGGGTATTATGTTAAATGAAATGTCAGACAGAGAAAAGTTAAATACCATATGATCTCTTTAATATGTGGAATATGAAAGTAATAATAAATGAACAAAATGAAAGCAAAAGCATAGATACAGAGAATAGAGTAGTGATTATCAGAGTAGAAGAGGGGTAGGAGAGGGCAAAGTGGGTCAACTGTATAGTGACTGATAGAAATGAAACTTGGTGGTAAGCACACTATAGTGTATGCAGAAGTTAAAATATATTATACACATAAACATATAATACGACAAACCAATGTTACCTTAAAAATCAGGAGTGACATTGCTCTGAAAATTCAATGGGTCTTTTATGCTATAGCTTCTAAACCTCCCTTTCCTCATTTATAAAATGGAGATCAAAATAGTACCCACTTGAAAAGAATAAATACATGTATATGTATAACCGAATCACTTTGCTATATAGCTAAAACTAATACAACATTGTTAATCAATTACACTCCAATATAAAATAAAACAATTTAAGTAGTACCTACATTATAAATTTGTGGAGGGAAAAAAAGGCAATGTTTTCTATAAACACTTTAAAACAGTCCCTGAAACATAGAAGGTATTCAATCAATGTTGACTTTTATTTTCTTTGTATGGATCCATTTTTCAAACCAATATGATAGATTATTATGGACTATGTATGCTTGATACACTTACATCTAATTATTGTCCTTAAAATTCTGTAAACAAATGCCTTTCTGCAGCCAGTATCAAAATTTTCATTCCGCAATATTTATACCTACTTAAGTAATCACTTACTGCAGGCTTGGCCCAGGTGATACAAATATGAGTAAGATCTGTATCCAGTACAGAATTTTAGTTCAATAAATACTCTCTTCCTTCATATTTTCCTAATGTGAGACATCTGATATTAACTTTTCCTGGTTCTCAAATCTCCCTAGTCTTTCCTCTTTGTCTATTTAAATTTACTGACCATTTTTTAATATTAACTACAAGATGTATCAATGAATCAACTTTGCTGCCTTGAATTCTTCTTAACACAACATTTTTACTCACATGAGGTGTCTTTTTCCAATAGGAAAATTATATCTAAAATGATTTATCCCTGATCTCTTCTTCCTCTACATCTGTACAGGTTATTTTGTGATATCAAAAATCAAACTTGTGAGACAGCTTAGTAACTGTTGAGAAACAAAGGACTTTAGAGTCAAATAGACCTATCTGATTCCTGCCTATGTAACTTATCTGCATGACCTCTGTCAACTTATTTGACATCTCTGTCCTTTTCTCATCTTTACGATGAAAATAACCGCACCTACTTTTGAGGGTTATGATGAGAATAAATTGAGAGAGTGAAGTAGAGAGCTTTGTACAATGCCCTTGTTATCTCAGTATCATTGGAAAGAGAAGAATTAAAGGGAGATTAAATTATCACTATTGAATTATTGAATATATTGTTCTTATAAGCTTCCAGAATTTTCTATATACAGTACATGAACTATGCAGTCCCAACTTTAAAAATCTTAGTTAGCAATTTAATTTGAATATTAGAAAAAAATCAGTTTCTAGATGAAATATTAATGTATGCATGCTCAGTCACTTAACTGTATCTGACTCTGTGACCCCATGAACTTTGTAGCCTGCCAGGTTCTTCTGTCCATGGGATTTTCCAGGCAAGAATACTGGAGTGGGTTGCCATTTTCTTCTCTAGGGTATCTTCCTGACCCAGGAATCGAAACTCGTGTTTCCTGCATTTGTCTCCCGAAATGACAAGCAGATTCTTTACAACTTGAGCCACCTGGGAAGCCCTACCTTATTTGGAAACAGTGTCATTGCAGATGTTATTTCAGGAGGGTGGGCCCCTCACCCACGCCACAAGTGTTCCTATAAAAGGGGATGATTTGGAGATAAACATGCACACAGTGAGAAAGTCATGTGAAGAAGAAGGCAGAGATTGAACTGATACTTCTGCAAGCCAAAGAACATCAACCAAAGCTGGCAAAGCGCCAGAAGAGAGGAGAGGCACCCAACAGATTTTGCTGCACAGGTCTCAGAAGGGATCAAACTTTTTTCCTTATTTTTATTGAAGTATACTCGATTTGCGGACTAAGTCACTTCGGTCGTGTCAGACTTTGTGACCCTAATGGACTGTAGCCCACCAGGCTCCTTTGTCCATGGGATTCTCCAGGTAAGAATACTGGCGCGAGTTGCCATGCCTTCTTCCAGAGGATCTTCCCCAACCCAGGATAACACCTTCATCTCTTGTGTCTCCTGCATTGGCAGGCAAGTTCTTTATCACTACCACCACCTGGAACTTGACTTTCAGTGTATTAATTTCTTCTGTACAGCAAAGTGACTCAGTTTTACAAATATATATTCATTTTCATATTCTTTTCCATTATGGTTTGTCGTAGTTCTCTGTGCTATACAGTGGGTCTTTGCTGTTTATCCATCCTATATATATCAGTTGGAATCTGCTGATTCCCAATCTCCCATTCCTTTCCTTGGATTTGTGGCCTTCAGACCTGTGAGGCTGTACATTTCTATTTTTGAGCCACCCATTTTGCTGTCCTTTGTTATTGCAGCTCTAGGAAACTAATACATCATATTCCATAATTAACTAGAAAATGCTTAGCTTCAATTATAATACAAACACATATATATACATATGCACTGATATGTAAAAAGAATATAGAAACCAGAAAATGTGTTTGATTGACTGACTGTTTAAAGTAGACTGCTGATTGAAATATTGAGCAATTAAACATAGAATTCAATTACAAACATTAGAGTTTCCAATTGAGAAGAATAAGGAAAGAAAAGCTTCAAAATTATTACAGCTTTTATATCAGAAATGTCCCTAAATATATTTCCTCCTTTTTGAAGTCTAAGAGGATGTAGCTATCTCTAAATTGCCTCTCTCAGTTTTTAACAACTCCCTAAATGGGTTTCCTGAGCCCATGAGAAGAGCAGAAGATCTTTGCCTGTCAGCATTCTTGGTTCATATCACACTGGCTAGTTGCCTCTGTGGAATTCTGATTTTCTTATGAGACCGCTTTTCCCATTTGCCTTGCATTTATTTTTGTGTCCCTTTCTGTGACCCCTGGGAGAGTAAGATTTAGAAAGGTTTACAAAATTTAAGAAATACCTAGTTGACCAATGTCTACAAATCAGCAAACCATGTACCCTTTTTTCCTGCAGAAAACCATGATTGATCATTTAGGCACGTCTTATCATAAAACCTTCCCTCCTGAAACTCCTAGGGACCACTTGTAGTTGAAAAGGTCTCAGTTCAGGGCCACAACATTTTAATGTTTGGTTGTTCACTGGAACATAGTTGCAGCTGCTTCTGTGAGGAAAATATCTTAGGGATATCGTTTAAAACATTTTTAGTTTACAGAAATATGTCATAGTGATTAAAAACATCAGCTCTGGAGTTAAACTAGACTAGATTCAAATAGCTGGTGGTTTTGTTCTATGGCTATAATAGCTGGTGGTCCTGGGGTTATTAGGTAACCTTCATAATCAGAGTCCTCATCTAATAATAATACAATCTTGCAAGGTTTGGGGGAGGATTAATGAGATAATGTATGTAAAGTACTTAGCATAGCACTTGGAGCAAAGTGTTGAATTTGAAATGCTCAGTAAAGGCATATTGTATTCTTCTTAGCAGTGGTATGCATTAGTCACTCAGTCGTGTCTGACTCTTTGTGACCCCATGGACTGTAGCCCACCAGGCCCCTCTGTTCATGGGATTCTCCAGGTAAGAATACTGGAGTGGAATGCCATTCCCTTCTCCAGGGGATCTTTTCGACCCAAGGATGGAACCTGGATCTCTTGCATTAGCAGGCAGTCTTTGCAGCCTGAGCCATCAGTAAAGCCCACTTTAAATGAGGTGGTGGTTTAGTCGCTAAGTAGTGTGTGACTCTTAGGAACACATGGACTGTAGTCTGCCAGGCTCCTCTGTCCGTGGGATTCTCCAGGCAAGAATACCTGAGTGGGTTGCCATTTCCTTTGCCAGTGGTAGTAATGTCAATAGTATTTCCAGTTTTCAGAGTCATAATCAACAATGGGACATTTCAGCTTGGCAGACTGAATGCCTTCACAGTGATCATAAGGCAACTAAACGTGTTCAGGATTATTTGGCCACTTCTTATAGACACGATCTAAGTTGGACCTCTGAATATTAGGACATGGAATTTGAAATCGTTCACTGGTATATGATGTGGCATTCTTTGCTACCCACCAGGGTTCACTCAAGGAAAACCCAATGTGTGACACAAAGATATAATCAAGATACGAACTGTAAATAATTACTTTTAATCGCATAGCTCATTGAAAGGCAAAGTAAGAACTTTTCAATACAGTTTTCAGGATTTTGTACTCTGCCCACGTTTAGTTCCTCTGTCAGACCTGCCATTTTGTGTGTAATATAATACTGCTTAAGGTTATCAATCTTTAAAAAGTATACCATTGCTTTATAGCCACTCCTGCTTTGCAATACAAATGACATAATTACTTGTTCTGGCTGGAGGGGGTCCAGTTTCTCTAGTTCATTTTTAAATGCAAATCTTATTAAGTATTTTATCCTAAAATGGCTAATGCAAAAAGGGCAGTCCTAGACTAAGATGGACAACATGCCTAAAAAATAAATACTAGGCAAATAATGAAACCTGAATTAAATCAGTGCACGGGAAACCAAATTGATTACTTATTGAAATATGTTAACATGGTGTAATGGGTAACAGCCAAAGTCAGATATACAACAATATTCCATGAATCATTGTCAGATAATCACAAAGTTTTATATGAGCAATAAGAAATTTTAAAATCTTTGCCACCAAAATCTAGATGCTTATAAAAAAATTGCAGGTAGTTATCTGTGTATTATTTAGTTCAGTTTAAGGACTCTTCTTTTTACAGGTCCTCTTTTTTTTTTTTTTTGCTTTTCTCTAAAAGTCATAGTTCTGTTGTCAAATAGAATAATGGACAATTCTTCTATAAACATCCTGCAAGAAACTTTCACAAATGCTAAATGCATTATTTCTACTCAATTCATTTTAAGATTTCAGCTATGCAGCAAGTTTTTGAAAAAATTCTTTTTATTTGGAAATGTGTAATACATATAAAAATATATTTTTATACTTTCATATGTGTGCAGTTTAAAGAATAGAAAAATATATGCTTTTGCACTGTACAGACCACTGTCCTAGCCTAAAATACTTGTAGTTTCTGTCTTTGGAGATACCTGCATGGAGCGATGCCTTTTAAGAGACTGCTGTAATTTTGAAACTATACTGAGAACAACTAATTGTTGGGTTGCTTTAAATATTGGTTTCTAGAATGTATCCATTCCCATTGTGGTTTAAAAAATTAAAAAAAAATTGTTTCAAAGTCCAGTTCAAACAATTTGCAATGTAATTTTGAAAACCCAAATGTTAATACTTCCTGTGTGCCTCAGTAGTAAAGAATCACCCTGCAGTGCAAGAAAATGCCTACAATGCCAAGAGATGTAGGTTGGATCCCTAGGTGGGGAAGTTCCCCTGGGGAAGGGATTCATACTCACTCCAGTATTCTTATTGGGCCGTGAACAGAGGCACCTGGTAGGCTATAATTCATGAGATTGCAAAGAGTTGGACATGACTGAGCACATGCCCGTGCACACACACACACACACGTTTGTTCAGTGTTTAACAACTGCAGAGCATTTCACAACTGTTGTTCTTTTTCAAATTATTTGTAAACTTGAAAGGTATAATTCCTGAGCAATGTTCATTAATTTCACAACATTTAAATAATAGTAGGGAAAAGCTGGGACAGCAAATCAATGCAAATGCTAATAAATGTACTACTTTTGAACTTTAGATTTGGTCTTTTATGCCTCAGTTTCCCCATAGATATGCTTGAAAAACATACGAACCACCTCCCAGGAGTGACAAGATATTTGAGTATTTCAGTATGCCTGATCAAAGAGAGCTCAAAAAGAGGAGAAAGCCCATTGACTCATGCTGGGAAGAAAGTGACTTCATTAGCACATCCTAGGGGTGCCCCTTTGAAAGTGTGTTAAATTGTGTTAACAGTTTGGTTCTAGAGGCGGGAGTGAGACTAGTTTGAACTTGTCTCATTAATATACTAGTGTGATTCGGAGGTGGGTTTTGCAAGCCTGTTACAGTATTTTCTCAGTATTTTTCTCCAGAATTCCTACACAGTCCACCTCTCAGCAGCTGACTGTTATCAAGGCTCCGGTCTTGAGTGATTTCTAGCCATAGGACTCTTCTTTTGTCTCAGTCATCACAGGCTATTAGCAATTCATTTTCCCAAGAAAGGGCCATTTCAATGTATTATTCTCTTATTTTAGCAGCCCTTTGTCTTCCCCTTGAAGAAGAAACTAACCATCTTGCTTTCCAGAGAGGCCGGCACTGAGGGAAGCATATTGTTTTCTGTGATGAGAGATGTAGAAGGAGGCCCAAGTGACTGGACACACACACCCTAAGGGTTATCTGTGCAACCAATAATTAAGTTCTTAGAGGCTGATTACTTTCTGTTGCTTAGATGCAAAGCAAACAGAAGTGTCGTACACAGGATAAAAGCCAAAGCGCTGAGTATGTGTAAACCTCTTTGGAAGATTTATTACATGTCACGATGTGGCTATAACTTATTCTCATCTGTCCCCCTTGGCACTTACCAACAGTGATGAAAATGGAGAGTCTTTACTCAGGGAACTCTTGACTGCATTACTATTAAATTATTTGCATATTGGTAGCACAGAGGGATCCTAGGATGGCATTTTTCCAAGTTTCATTACCCTAACCCTCACCACTCAATAATAGTTCCCACAATTCCGATGAGGTGGAGAGAAAACCATGGAACTACTTGCCTTCTGAGTATTTTTACTGTTAACTAATGCAAAATGCAGTTAATGACACTAAATGAAAGAATGGAAGGATGGAGAGATGGATGTGTAGAAGGACTCAGTTGTTAACAGAGAAAAGTATATGGGTCATGGGGGAGGGGTTTAAGTGAATGAGTACAATTCTATTGCAAAGCCACAGAGCCCCCTATTGGTAATACAATATAGTTTATCTTGCTTATTGTCATTCTATTTTGAAGAACACTCCCATCATTAGATCACTTGTTACGCTATCAACAGATAGCCATGGATCTTTCTTGGTTCAACTGTGTGCCTCTCACTAATTTCCAAATATATTCACCTGGATATGCACTACCATATACTCACCTTAACAAGACCTAATGTAGAGTTCAACATTACCATCATCTTTTGCTCCATCTTCCTATGCTTAAAATTGGGCTTTCCTGGTGGCTCAGTGTTAAAGAACTGCCTGTCAGTGCAGAAGAAATGGGCTCACTCCCTGATCCTGGAAGATTCCCCTAGAGGAGGAAATAGCAACCCATTCCAGTATTCTTGCCTAGGAACGGACTTGACTCAGTGACTAAACAACTAATGTTTAAAATTACCAGTGTCTTTATGGGCTATTTCTAATCACTGTTAGCTTGTCTTTTAAACATCTAATCTTCCCCCACCTTACGTACAAATGAGATCTAATTTAAAGTGAATTTCTGCCTTTCAGATCAATTAAGGTCATGTTTCCTACTTTCCCCTTGGACTTAGAATCTTCCACCCCACTCTACTATCAACACATTAATACATTTTATTAGCAGAATCAGGATAGCTTGGGATGACATTGGAGACAACTAAAGGGCTCTCAAATCTGTAGTAGCCTCCCAAAGTCATCTCAAGTTGATTCATATAATTATTTAAATAATAAGAGAATCAGTAAATATATGTTTGAAATCATTTTCAACCCAATATTATTTTTGCTGATCTGTGTTACACACTTTAAACTTTTAAACTATATTTGCTAGGGTAATGCGACCTGAAGGCAAGTCACCTGAATCTGTTTTCAGGTACAGATTCATCCCGAACCTCCACCAACACAAAAATTCAGGAGCCATTACTCTTCTTCTTCCACCCTGACATTTTTCAGGTTGGTTTCCTCATGTGCATCCCTGCAGCAAAATCTTAATCCTGCTCATGCTCAGCTGATGGCTGAAATAACCATAGTCTCCACATCTATCCCATTCCATACTGTTTTAATCCAATTAGTCCTCAATTCAAAACTCTTACTCTTCTTAGAAGTTCTTCCCCATTGAACCCAAATCCTTGGTTCATCCACAGATCTGTACAATCCTTCTTTTGTTAGTCATACAAATTATTTTAAAATTCAATAAGTAATTAATTATTTGAAGTACAAGAGAGTATTTAAATATAATATTTACATTTCTGTCCCATTTTCAGCCTTTTCTGGATTCTCTTAATCTGGTATCCTTTAAATATTATTCTTCCTTAATCTTATTTAAAAATCCTTCTTTCTTTGGCCCTTGCACAATTTTCCTTGAAAAATATCAACATCCTTTACAACTTCTTTTAACTACTACCAGCATACAGACAACTGTCAATGCCTAGTCAACATTCTTATCAGGATATACTGGAATTTGTTCCAACTCAAAACACCTATTTATTCAACAATCATTTATTAAGAGACTTTCAGTTGGGACCGTGACAGAGTACTTAGTCTTGTAATTAAATTTCCACCATAAACAAACAGAAAACCTAGGAAAAAATATAAACGGGAACTGTAAGTATTCAACAGTAACTGAGGTAAGGCTACATACAACACATGAATATGGAGAGGCCCACGAGTGAGCATCGCAATCACCTATCAGGGCCTTGGATAGCTCCTGGACCAACCATGAGCTGAGAGAACTTCCGGAATACCTACCTGCTGGACAAGAGTATAGAGTACTCAGTTAAGCCAGTTCTGACATGCCAAGCTTAGGACCCTTGTAGGGGAAGCCTTGGACACTTAAATCAAAAATCCAAAAGGAAACCAATACAAATAGGATTGCCCAATTTGCTACATAGTTTCCAGTAGAAGCTAGTGGGAGTAAAGATGATCTTTTCAATAAGTGACTCTGGAGCAGATGCATATCTCTATGGGATATAAGCACCTTGAACCTTTCCACACACCATACAGAAAAATTAATTTGAGGTCAATATTAGACCTAAATTTGAAAGTTAAACAATCAAATTTCTGAAAGAGACAAAACACACGATCTTCATGAAATTGGATGAGATAAAGTTTCCTTAAAAGAACATAAAAAGGACGAATAGATACAGGAAAAATAATAAATTGGACTCAAGAACTTCTGCTCATCAAAAGAAAGGCAAACCACATCTGAGAAAATATATTTGCAATACCTCTGACAAAGGAATTGCATCCAGATTTATAGAGAACTCCAACAAATGAATAAGAAAAAGACAACCAATCCAACTATAAATGTGCAAAAGAATTAAAGAGGCAGGGACTTCCCTGGTGGCCCAGTAGTTAAGAATCTGCCCTGTAATGTAGAGGACTTAGGTCTACTCCCTGTTCAGGGAACTAAGATCCCACATGTGGTAGAGCAGTTAAATCTACTCGCTGCAACTACGGAGCCTGAGAGCCACAACTAGAGAGTTCACGTGTGCCTCAAGGAAAGATCTTGCCTGCACCCAAGACCAGACAAATAATAAATAAATATTTAAAATTTTAAAAAAGAATTGGAGAGGCACTTTACAAAAGATGATATTCAAATGGCCAATTAGTATGTAAAAACTTGCTCAACATCATTGCTCATTAAGGACATAAATGTAAACTCTATCTACAAGGCTAAAATCAAGGACTAACAATATTGATTGCTGGCAAGGATATGAAACAACTAGGACTCATATTTAATTTGGGGGTGTATAGACTGGCCCGGCCATTTTAGGAAACAATAATAGGTTATAAGGCTAATCATGTACCTATCAAATGACCAGTCAATCTAATGCCTAGGTATATACTTAAAAATAGCGTGCTCTTATTTGCTCAGTCATATCCAACCCTTTGCCACCCCAGTACTGCAGGCTGCCAGGCTCCTCTGTCCATGGAATTCTGCAGGCAAGAATACTGGAGTAGTTTGCCATGCCCCTCCTCCAGGGGATCTTCCCAACCCAGGGAATGAACCCAGGTCTTCCACACTGCAGGTGGATTCTTTACCATCTGAACCACCAATAGTGTAAACATCTACAAAACATAATGGGTACAAAAAATATTAATAGTAACTTTGTTCATACGAATGAAAAGCTATAAATGGTTCATATGCTCATGAATAAGACAATGGAGAAATTCATGACATATTTATGCAATGGAATTCTACAGCATAATAAAAAAATAAACATGTAATAACATGGATGAATCTCAAGAACATGCTAGGTGAAAGAGTCAGACTCCAAAAAGTAAATACAGTCTGATTCCATTTATGGAGTCCGTATGTAGTTTAAGATCACTAAAATTAATTCACTGCGTAAGAGTAGAACAGAAGTTACCTCTGGTGGTGCAGAGAAGGTGCTGACTAGAAGGGGCAACAAGGAATGTCTTGGGAAGTTGGAATTTTTCTATGCCTTCATCTGAGTAGCACTTATATGGAAGTATACAATGTAAAAATGACTAAGCTCTACACTTGAGCTTTGTATACATTACCATATCATATAATTTATCAATCAATAAATAAAAAGTACACATGTATACAAATAATCTTTATATTATTATTATATCATTATGATGTGGTTGCCACTGTATTTAGAGTTAGGACTTAAAAGATGAATGAATATCCTAGCACACACTCTATGGGTAGAGTTGGGAAGACAGCCGTTTCAACATACAAATTAGAATATCATACCATTAATTCATTTTCAGAGTTATTATCATGTTACTGTGAAAACATCTAGGACAGAAACACCTAAGTCTTTTGGAAGTTGATGGAGAAGTTTTCACTCAAGAACCAATTTTGAGCTTGGAATTTCAAAAGAAACAGAAATGTGCTGGAGAGCAAGAAATAGGTTAGGTGGAATTTGATATTTCAGAAAGACTAATATATATATAATATTATATATTATATATATAATAGTCTTATATATATTATAGTATATATAGTATTATATATATATTAGTCTTTCTGAAATATATATATATATATATATAAAATGAGTTCTCTACCTGAGAAACTTTGTCATAAGAAGTCACCATACTGGCAGGAGTATAACAAGTACCATCAGCATTTGAGGACAGAAGGAAAGATTGAGAATCTGCTTTAGGGCAAGACCACAGTGAGTCAAGAAAGGAAAGATGAGGATCTCATCAAAGGCAAAGGCAGAAATTCAAGCTGCAGGTGTACGTGCTCAATCACTCAATCTTGTCTGACTCTGTGACTCCATGGACTGTAGCCCGCCGGGCTCTTCTGTCCATGGGATTTTCCTGTCAAGAATACTGGAATGGGTTCCCATTTCCTTCTCCAGGAAATCTTCCCAACCCCAGGGATTGAAGCCATGTCTCTCGGGTCTGTCTCCTGCATTGGCAGACGGATTCTTTACCACTGCACCACCTGTGAAGCCTGAATTTCAAGCTATTTCTGAATTAAACATAATTAGACTTATAGTCTGATTAGAGGGGCAAGATAACATCTATTCTTCCAATCGTGGAGAATATTATCCTTGTATATTTCTGGGTTTCCACCTTGTCACGACACTAAAATAGACACTTCCTGACCTACCTATTTCTTACTAAAACAATATTACATTAATTATAAATGAATGAGAATTTTTCTCAAAGAGTGTATTTTTAAGGTTCACCGTGTCCCTCTTGGAACCTGACAAATGCCACTCTGAAATAGTCCTCTGGTTTTGCGGCCGGATTGCATGCAATCGTAGGGGAATATGGGTAGTTTTCTATCTGACTTTTACATGTCTTACTCTTTTTCCATACAATTTCTGTTACACTGAGAAGTTGGAGATTCCTCACCTTTCATCTATAAAAATATTCTGTGTTGTCAAACCCTTTGAGCAGTACATCTGCCAAGCTTTCATGTTCCATCTTTCCCATTAAAAATCTGCACCATGAATAAATACCGCCCCCAGTAGTTAGTTAAAATAGTACCCTGCCACCTTTCACCCCTTTTGCTCACAAAGTAATCTAAACCTAGCACATTAAGGGAGAGATCAAAGTGATGTTGCTGTTTTATGTACAGTAGGTGCAGTTGGCTCATTTGTGAGTTACCACTCTCTAGGGCAGAGATAAGGCATATGAACAGTTAGCTGTGGCCTTTCACCTGCAAAATCGAGTTCATAGTGAAATATATGCGATGCACAAAAGAGATAAATAGGAAGAGATGTAGAAATCAACACAAAGAGGGAACGGAGGCAGAAACTAGACAAGATTTAAACGTTTTCTCGATATTAAAATGTCACAGGATTTAGAATGAATAATTACCACAGAATTTAAATTTCTTTGTACCTGCTACCATGGGGAATAGGCCTTATTATCTCCATCCAACAAACACAGGACAGACAGACCAGGCGCCATGCAACCTCTATTCATATGTTAACCCCTGAAAGTACCCTGCTAAGCAACTTCTGAATACTCGTTTCTAAATTTGAACCTGATTTATCTCCCAAGTTATGAGTTTCATCACCAGACAGTCTGGTTCAAATATCAAACATTGTTCTTGAAAGGAAAAAAGTTACTCCCCCACCGTCAATGTAATTTTATCCCAGTGGCTGAGGATCACGTTTGCGATCGTGTGGCACATTTCGCTTTTCTTTTGTCCTCCACTCCTTTTATAGAAAAATCACATTAATGCCAGCCAGTATGTGGAATGCAGATGTCCAGACACTTCAGAAAGTTCCGGAAGGAAAATGGCAGGTTTGACAAAACAGGCAATGTACATATCTTGCAGTATTTCTTTTATTTTTTTAAATTAAATTTATTTATTTTTAATTACAATACTGTATTTGTTTTGCCATACATTGACATGAATCAGCCATAGGTGAACACAACTCCCAATGCCGAATCCCCCTCCCACCTCCCACCCCCATCCTCTACTTGAATCATCCTGTGCATCAGCCCCATGCCTCCTGCATCCCACATTGAACATAGATTAGCGTTCGTTTCTTACAGGAAAATATACATGTTTTATTGCCATTCTCCCATACCATCCCACCCTTCCTCTCCCTCAGAGTCCAAAAGTCCACTCTATACCTCTGTGTCTCTTGTTGTCTCACATATAGGGTCATCGATGTCTTCAGTTTTGTGCCACGTAGCAGATTTTGTGAGCTGAGGATCATTGCATTATATTTAGCATAATATTGTCTTCCAAGAGCAGGCAATATTTTTTAAAAAAATCTTTTTACTGTACCACATAGGTAAGTTTAGGCATGCCAAATAATTATATTAAAAAATTCTTTTTAATATTTATTTTGTTGGCTGCACTGGATCTTAATTGCAGGGGATATTTAGCTTCAACATATGGGATCTATTTCCTGACCAGGAATCAAACCCAGGTCTCTTGCACTGGGAGCATGGAGTCTTAGCCCACTGGACTACCAGGGAAATCCCTGAATAATTGTAAAATGATGTGTACACTGTGACGATATTGGGTCCTTTCAGAAGAGCAACTGAGGGTACTGTAAGACATTTAACCTGGATTTTTCACTTTCTATGTGACAAACTACCAACAAGTTACCTTCTGATAAAACTCATGAACAAACACATCTGTAAAGAGTTAATGTCTGTCTATTCTAACTCTTACTGTCTCTCATTTCTGTACTCACTCATCTTTTCCAAGCCAATTTTGTGATCCCTTCCATCAGGGTATGTTTGCAAAAGGATGGACAGTGTCTTCCTTCTCTTTTGAAAACACTTAAACTTTGGAAAGTGATCCTGTTAAGAGTAGTGGACAGGGAGAGAAGAGAATGACTTGCCTTCACAAATGGCCAGAGGAAGGAAAGGCTATTTCCCCAGGCTGGGGAATCTGAGATCTCCAAAGCATCAAGAATTTGAAAGCCAGCTTGCTCCAACCATCCATGAAGATGATAAAATAGAAGAGTATTGGGCATTAGTCTGGTGCAAATTTCTGGAAGCCACTTAATTCTGGGCACAGGATCTTCTTGTTTTCCAAGAGTCAAGTGTCACCAGATTTGAGGGATCAAGAAGAACCAGAGATTCAGCCTGTCATACAGGCTGAATCAGTATGCTTCTACAGTATGCTTCAAACAGACATTTCTGACCATTATCTACCACTCTCAAAAAGATTTTTTTTCCCAGAGCATAGCCTTTGGTTGGTTAAAGTCACCCTACTTTGGTTCATAACATGCCCTCTCTCTGGGGTATGCTGTAGAAATTTCTCCCAAATTGTGTAATATTACTCATCTTCTAAAGACTAGTCTTCTTCCTACAGGAAGTCTTCCTGGAGTATTCCAGGTTTTAATAAGCTTCCTTTTCTCTAAATCATTTATGCCCTTGCTCCTCACTTCAAGATTAATTGCAACAGTTTTCATTTTAATGTAGTTATTACTATTCAATTATTCAAATGGCCTGAACTTATATAATTCTAAGCTCTCTGAAGGCAGTAATCATGTCATATAGTTCTTCATATTAACCACAGTGCTTTGAGAAACATTATTGCTTGGTGGTTAAAATTTAGCATAGATACTGAGACCAGAATTCCTGGGATTAAGTCCTGGTTCAACCACTAACTAGCTGCATCTCCTCAGACAAGTTACTTAATTTTTATGCCTCAGGTTTCTTTTCAGTGATTTATAAGCAAAACGTTAGCAATTATTTCAATAGAGTTGTGAAAATTAAATGAGTCTATACATTTAAAGAGTTAGAGTAGCACCCAATAAATGTTAGCTGTAGTAACAGTTTTTAATTATTATTGCAATTTTGTTCACAGTTTTCCTGGAATATCTCCTTTCATTGTTTTTACTTATGCAGATTCAATTAGAAAATATTTTTTTTTGTTTCTATTAGTACAAAGCACTGTTCTATACACCATGGAGATGGAAAAACATATGCAAAATATTTCTCTCTCAATAAACTTAGAACATGAAGAGCACCTATTCTTTAAGAAAAACTTACTCCATCTGCTTGATCAAGTCTTTCTGAAAGCTTTCTCTAAATGTGCCCATGTTGGTCAGCCTCTCCTTCGTGTCCAGCTCTTTGCAACCCCATGGACTGTAGCATGCTAGGCTTCCCTGTTCTTCACCATTGCCCAGAGTTTGCTCAGACTCATGTCCATTGAGTCAGTGATGCCATCCAACCAGCTTGTCCTGGCCTATCACATGTCATAGCTTGCATAATGAGATTATGAAATGCTTGGGGACAGGGCCTGTCTTATTGTCCATTTTAGCACTCCTAGTATCTACCAGAATGTTTTTCACTTTGTAAGCACTGAGTAAATACTTAGCAATTGATTTGGCCCTGATGGCTCAGGGGGTAAAGAATCCACCTGCAATGCAGCAGACACTGGAGACACTAGTTCAGTCTCAGGGTTGAAAAGATCCTTAGGAGAAGGAAATGGCAACCTACTCCAGTATTCTTGCCTGGGAAATCCCATGGACAAAGGAGCCTGGAGGACTACAGTCCAGAGGATACTAAAGAGTCAGACACGACTGAGTGACTGAGCACATCTTGGCCTTATTTCTTTAGCACATATCTCAACAAAAGCAAATGTGTATCTGTCTGACTCTGCAACCCCATGGACTGTAGCCTGCCAAGTTCCTCTGTCTATGGGATTTCCCAGCAAGAAAAGTAAAGTGGGTTACCATTTCCTTCTCCAAGGGATCTTCCCAACCCTGGGATCAAATCCATGTCTCTTGTGTGTCCTGCATTGTAAGCAGATTCTTTACCACTGTCCTACTTGGGGAGCCTCAAGAAAAGCAAATACTAGTTCTATTAGAAATGCCTTGTTGTTGGAAGAGGCAGAGTTTCCACAGTGTTGATCTTTGCAGTAATACCAATTAGAAGTTCTAATAATTTTAGTGGAGTCAAGAAATTATGAAGTCAATTTTCAAAAACTATTATATGTATATTTATGTATATATAATTCTTACAGTAAGGTGAAAATAACTTTTTCAAGGGTATTACATAGGTCCTATGTTTTGAATTTTTCTAAGTGGATCTTACAATTCATAAGCTATTAAAAATTCAAGGTTGTCTTGGAATAGAATCTGAAGATTCAGTGTCTCTAAGTACAACACAACATTTGATTCTATATCTTATAAGAAGATAATAAACAACACAATCATCTATGATTTTTAATTTTCCACATTTGATCCTGAGTGGTTTGCCTGTTTTTGATCTTCTTGGAGGTCTAGGGTTACAACTGTATTCATAACTTTTAGAATTAGAGTTCTGATTTGATTATATACCTTTTATAACCCTACATCTAGCACTCAGCACGGAAGGAAGGACTAATAAATATTTGCTGCATGCAGAATGGATGAAAATTCTCTTCTGTTAATACAATATTGAAGAATAAAAGAGATTATTTGACAAATGTGTTTTTAAGAATTTGATTGAAATAAGATATATTTTAGCTATAATTTGAAGAAATCACATTTAGAAAAAAATAAAACTCAAGGGGAAGTTACTCTTTGTTTATACGTTTAATAGGGATAAAGAAATAAAATCAGTATGAATACTGGATAACAAGATTCTGCTGTGAACATTTATTATGTTAACTGGTTAACTGGAACTAGAATTGTGCCTGGCACATTGGCATATTCTAGTTGCTCAATAAATATGAGCTGAAATTTTTTTAAAGTGAACTTCTTGCCATATATTGACACGAATCAGCCATAGGTGAACACAATCTCCCAATGCCGAAGCCCCCTCCCACCTCCCACCCCACATCCTCTACTTGAATCATCCTGTGCATCAGCCCCATGCATCCTGCATCCTACATTGAACATAAATTGGTGCTTCGTTTCTTACACGAAAATATACGTTTCATTGCCATTCTCCCAAACCATCCCACCCTTTCCCTCTCCCTCAGAGTCCAAAAGTCCACTCTATACCTCTGTGTCTCTTGGTTGTCTCACATACAGGGTCATCATTACTGTCTTCTAAATTCCATATATATGTGTCAGTATACTGTATTGGTGTTTTTCTTTCTGGCTTACTTCACTCTGTATAATTGGTTCCAATTTCACCCATCTCATTAGAACTGAGTCAAATTTATTCTTTTTAAGGGCTGAGTAGTATTCCATAGTGTATATGTACCACAGCTTTCTTATCCATTCATCTGCTGATGGACATCTAGGTTGCTTCCATGTCCTGGCTATTATAAACAGCGCTGCAATGAACACTGGGGTACATGTGTCTCTTTCAATTCTGGTTTCCTCGGTGTGTATGCCATTGTAATTTAAAATAAATAAATTAATTAATTAAAAAAAAAAGAAAAAGAAAAAAAGAAAAAAACAAAACAAAACAAAACACCTGATTTTAGTGTATAAACCAGCCTCAAAAAAGATAATGGAGGACTGGGAGTTTGGGATTAACAGATGCAAACTATTATATATAGAATGGGTAAACAACAAGGTCTTCCTATATAGCACAGGGAACTATATTCAGTATCCTGTGATGAAGCATAATGGGAAAGAATATGAAAAGGATTTATATATACATATATATACACATATATATGTAAGATGAAACCACTTTGCTGTACACCAGAAATTAAGACAACATTATAGATAATTATATTTTAATAAAATAAATTTTAAAAATAAAAAAAAAAAGTGAACTTCTTAGTTAAGAGATCAGCTGCCTTCTGTTAGATATATTTAAAAGAGAATCTTAGATAAATTTTAAAATAATGTAAGTTATACAAATCTGCTGGGTTAAGCTAACTGAAAATATCACTTCCATTCTAACTTTCATTGCTTATGTTCTTTCACTTTCATAGAAAAATTGTTTTCTAAATGAAACTAATATCAAATATGATCTTGCTTATGAGGAAACCACATAGCAAAGCTATTGAAGTAGGGTTAAATTTACATTCTGTCAAATCATTTTACTCTAAGAGTTCTTGGAAGTCAAGCATGCTGGCTAATTCTCCAAAGAGAATTGAATATTCCAAAAATAATTCAGAACTCCCACTCGTACCTGCTAAAAGAAAACAGAAGGATACAAGGAGAGTATAGGAGGTGGGAGAAGAAAGAAAAAGTTAAAAGAAGAATGGCTGTTCAATTAAGGTGATAATGAAACTTTGAATTACCTAGAGACCAAACAAGTCATAGAATAATTCTCTAAGACTCTTTCCTAGTATCCAGCTTATAGACGCAAGCCAAATCTAGTTAAAGTATATTGAAAATTGAACAGAATCACACACACGCACATACAAATTGAAATAAAATAAATGAGAATTACTTGGAACTATAATGAGACATAACAAGTGATCACAAGAACTAGCAATTCCATTGTTTAATCTTGTGTTTTAAAACTAGAAAGTACTTTATAATGTTTCATAGCTCAACTATATGACTTTCTACCACCATTCATAAAATGAATTTCTTTCTCATTTGCATAATGTTTCATGATTTTTACATTAAAGATTTGTACTCAGTGATAATTCCATTCACCCACTCATTATTCATTCATTATCCGTTCATTCAACAAACATTTATGATGTGCCTATATGAAGAGTATTCTTATTGGTCCAGAGAGAGTAGAAATAAACACATGCTTACATAGACATACACACAAAGTACAGTTCCCTAATGGGTTGGCGGAATGGACAATGTAATAGAGAATGGGGAAAGAGATGGATACAATAGAAATTAGTTTTGAAAAAGAGAAGAAATTTTCTCTAATATGGGGGGAGGGGAATGCTAGTGATAATATAAATAATTTAGGAATTATAAGTAGGAGATTCCTGACAAAAAGGAAAATTAGTACAGACTGCTGACTTTCTCTACCAAATTAACCCTGCAGATTTCAGAGATGAGAGCTAGAAGCATAGATATAAGAAATCAGTATAATAACTAAGAGGAAGCCTGGAAACATTGAAGCTTGCCTCAAATTGGGCAGGGGAAGGGGAGGGAAGTGTTTGATGGTTAATTTTATGTGACCCTGACTGGATCACAGGGTGCACTGTTATCTGGTCAAATTATTCTAGGTGTTTCCATGAAGGTATTTCTTAAAATAAGATTAGCATTTCAATCTGTAGACTAAGTAAAGAAGATTACCCTGCTTAATGTGGGTGGGCTTCATCCAGTCAGCTGAAGGACTGAGTAGAACAAAAAGACATATCTTTCTGAGTGAGAAAGAATTCATCCTACCTTACTGCCTTCAAATTCAGACACTGGCTTTTCCTTTCTTTGGGCTTGAACGAAAACATCAACTTTTCTTAGGTTTCAAGCCTGCTTGTTCTCAAACTACAGCTGTTCTCCTGGTTCTCAGGCCTTCAGATTAAGACTGGAACTCCACCATCAGCTCCTCTGGGTCCCTAGCTCACCAGTTCACCCTGCAGACCTTGGGAATGGTCAGCCTCCATAATTACGAGAGTCAATTTCTTACAAACTCTCTTTCTCTCTCTCTCCTTCTATTTCTCTGGAGAATTCAGATTATTATTATTATTATTATTATTATTATTATTGTGTGTGTGTGTGTGTGAGAGAGAGAGAGAGAGAGAGAGAAAGAGAGACAGAGAGAGAGAGAGATTTAGGGGTGAAAATGTAATATTGGAGTGACAATATAAGTGCTGGGTAACAAAAGCAAAAGTAGGAGTTTAGGATGTTGAATCATTTTTGAGCTGTATTTGTGGCTCTCTCCCATTTGTCCCTCAGAGAATCATTATTTGCTCCATCACTGCCATGTAGCAGAAATCAACAGGAAAAAATGTTGACTAGGTATTATGCAGGATGCCCTAAGCATTCACTCATTGACTCCCACTACTCCAAGTCCTAACTGAGCTTAAGTAACATGGGGGAAAGAAATGTGCATTTAAGAATGTCAAAGGGGTGAGTGGGACGAATTGAGAGAGTAGCATTCACATAAATACACCATCATGTGTAAAATAGATAGCTAGGGAGAAACTGCTGTATAAAACAGGGAGCTCAGCTCAGTGCTCTGTGATGACCTAGAGGGGGTGGGATGAGAGGTTGGGAAGAAGGTTCAAGAACAAAGGGATATATGTATACATATAGATGATCAATGTTGTTGTACAGGAGAAACTAACACACACTGTAAAACAATTATACTTCATTTTTTTTAAAAATTAAAAGATAAATTTAAAAAATCTCCAGATTACTTATAATATTCAATATAATTTAAATGCTATGTATATAGTTTCCCAGTATGTGGCAAATTCAACTTTTGCTTTTTGAAGACTTCTGGAATTAAAGAATTTTTTTACCAAAATAAAAGACAAAGAATGTCAAAGAAAAAAATTGTAACATGTGGTGATGGATGTTAACTAATTTTATCATAGTGATCATTTCTCAACATTTACAAATACTGAATCATTATATTGTGCATCCAAAACTAATACCATATTTTATGTCAAATATATCTCAGTTTAAAAATATCAAAAGAAAATTATAAGAACAAAACATCAACTAAAAAACAATAAGAATTTCAAACTTTCAACCTCAATACTAGAGTAATTATAAGAGACATAGAACATGGCTAAAATGATCCCATATGCATGTATCTCTGAAGAAGAACAAATGTTAAAAGTGGTAAGTTTTATCAATGTGAAATTAAAATAACAGTTGAAACAAGATATATAAAGAGCATAAAATGAGTAGGTGGGAAAAATGAACTCTGAAGAACCTATACTAAGACATATTCTTTCATTTATTTAGAAAATATTTTTATGCATTTTGTCTGCATGGCATATGGGAAATTGCTGGATCCTAAAGATTGCTGGGAGAAATATAAATAACCTCAGATATGCAGATGACACCACCCTTATGGCAGAAAGTGAAGAGGAACTAAAAAGCTTCTTGAAGAAACTGAAAGTGGAGAGTGAAAAAGTTGGACTAAAGCTCAACATTCAGAAAATGAAGATCATGGCATCCGGTCCCATCATTTCATGGGAAATAGATGGAGAAACAGTGGAAACAGTGCCAGACTTTATTTTGGGGGCTCCAAAATCACTGCAGATGGTGACTGCAGCCATGAAATTAAAAGACGCTTACTCCTTGGAAGGAAAGGTATGACCAACCTAGATAGCATATTCAAAAGCAGACACATTACTTTGCCAACTAAGGTCCGTCTTGTCAAGGCTATGGTTTTTCCTGTGATCATGTATGGATGTGAGAGCTGGACTGTGAAGAAGGCTGAGCACCAAAGAGTTTATGCTTTTGAATAGTGGTGTTGGAGAAGACTCTTGAGAGTTCCTTGGACTGCACGGAGATCCAACCAGTCCATTCTGAAGGAGATCAACCCTGGGATTTCTTTGGAAGGAATGATGCTAAAGCTGAAACTCCAATATTTTGGCCACCTCATGCAAAGAGTTGACTCACTGGAAAAGACTTTGATGCTGGGAGGGATTGGGGGCAGGAGGAGAAGGGGACAACCAAGGATGAGAGGGCTGGATGGCATCACTGACTCGATGGACGTGAGTCTGAGTGAACTCTGGGAGTTGGTGATGGACAGGGAGGCCTGGCGTGCTGTGATTCATGGGGTCGCAAAGAGTCAGACACGACTGAGTGACTGAACTGAACTGAACCAGTAGGCCACCAGGAAACTCCCCATATTCTTTTAAACACCACTCTTCTAATTTGGTCCTTCTGATTTCCTTTGGACTAAGAAATCAAATTACAGAGATTTACAAGAAGGCATAAATTGAGTCAATATGGCCTGAGAGCAGGACTGGTTTTTCTTACCTTTACATCTCTGTAAAATTATCTGATTTTATGCTTGTGGCTATTGTTAAGCTCACCTTTCATTGTTTGTTTTTCTTCAGTTTCTTGGACATTTTCTCATTTTTTCATATATTAGTGATCTTTAGGCTTTTGACACATTTAAGAACTTGATTTTTTAAACTGTGCTACATATACCCCCCTCCATATAAATACATATAACATTTCCCCTAGCATTTCAGGGAGTTCCTAAATCCTTGAACTCTTAGAAAAGTTCATAGAATTTGATAGATAGACCATATATAAGATATATGGACTCTTAGATTAAGAAATATATAAACTGTTAGGCTGAGGAATATACAGAGCAATGTCACAGCTCTGGTATGAGATTAAAAACCTCTAAACATTTAGTTTAAAATATTCAATATTTGAGGATGGGGATACTTGTGTTGAAGGAATTCAAGGCTCATATTTCTAATGGGGAAAGCAGTTATATCTTGTAGGTGATTCCCACTTCTTCAGAGAAAGGAATTCCAACACTCTAAATGCAATCCTTTTCAATTCAGCTGGAAAAAAACATTCTCCCTAGCAATTAGAGCAGAGCAGAGCAGTCTATAGTCCATATTCATTCCATGTTCATTTCCCTTCAATTGTAGTATCATGAAAACTTCCATCTGTGTTTTCCCTCATCTTTACCAGCAGATAGTACAGAATTTATTACTCAGACAAAGAACAGTTGGGTAAATTGTTCAAAGCCATACAGTAAGATAATGGTACAACCTTTCCCAGACCTTCAAATTCTCAGTCTAGCATTCTTTCTATACTAGACTGGAATATAGAACTGTATTCATTCATTCATTTCCTCGTTCATCTAAGAAATATTTATTGAGTGCTCAGTTTGTATATGACTTCTTGACAATAAATTTAATTATATTACATGACATGCATTTTTTGAATGCTAAATCAGTCATCATGCTTAGTCCTGTTATAGTTATAAAAGCTAAAAAATAGTTTCATTCATTCATTGAATAGATATTTATTGAATTCCTTTTATGTGCCAAACATGCTGATTAAAAGGTATTCTGCAGTGAAGTAGGTAACATATGGTCTGGCAATGAAGATTTTATGCAATTACTCATGTACAGTATGATACTAAGGGAAAGTTCATGTAACCATAAATGTTTTTTGGAAGCTCAACATTTTCTAAGAATTCAGGGGAGACTCTCATTTATAAAGAGACACTTAGAGTAAGCCTCAGGAGATGAGCAAGAATTATCTAGTTAAACAAGGGATTAAGGGCTGAAGGAGACAGATAAAATAACCTGTACTTGACCTGGCAAACTTCATACAGGTTCTGTCCCTGGTCAAGGAACTAGCTCCCCATGCTGCAATTAAGAGTTTGAATGCCACAACTGAAAGATTCCTCATGCCAGAACCCAAATCAAAGATTCTGTATGTTACAACCAAGATCTGGTGCAGCCAAATAGCTAACTAACTAAATAAATATAAAAATAAAAAAATAAAATAAGAAATGAATGTGATTAACTTACTGGGTTGAGAGAAAGAGATTTGAAAATATGCACACACTTTCATGCTTGAGTGACTAGAAAATAGGGAATGAAGAATGGATTTATGAAAAATGAGAACTTGAGTACATACAGATGGAATGGCCCAGTGGGCAGTTAGCCATGAGGGCTTTAAGCACAGGGCGTTTGTGAATGGTTGCAGTGTGTTTCCTCTAGGCTGTGCTTTATAGCTAGGCATATTTATTGGTATGGTATAGTATAGTATAGGAATTAGTGATGATTTAGATCAGAGGAATATTCCACTTAATGATCAACAGTGCTGATACAAAGGTAAATGTTTATAATAAATGAAACCACAAAGGTAACTCATGTGTACATATAATTAATGAACCACATACAGTGAAACAAACCAAAAAATTAAAAATTAAAAATAAAGGCACAATGAACTATCACCTCACCCTGGTCAGACGGCCATCATAAAACCATCCCTAAAAAATAAATGCTGGAAAGGGTGTAGAGAAAAGGGAATCCTCCTACACTGTTGGTGAGAATGTAAACTGGTACAGTCATTATAGAGAACAGTATGGAGGGTCCTTAAAAAGCTAAATATAGAATTACCATATGATCTAGCACTCTCACTTCTGGGCATATATCTAGTGAAACATCATAATTTGAAAAGATACATGCACCCCAATGTTCATTGCAGCACTGTTCACAATAGCTAACACATGGAAGCAATCTAAATGTCCATTGACAGAGGAATGGAAAAAGAATATATGGTACATTATACAATAGAATATCACCAGGCATAAAAAAGAGCAAAATAATGCCATTTGCAGCAACATGCATGAACCTAGAGATTATCAAACTAAGTGACATAAGTCAGACAAAGACAATTATCATATGATAGCACTTATTTGTGGAAGCTAATAAAAATGAGGCAAATGAACTTATTTACAAAACAGAAACAGACTTACAGATCTTGAAATCAAGCTAGTAGTTACCAAAGGGGAAACATGGAAGAATGTGATAAATTAAGAGGTTGGGATTAACATGTACACATTATCTATATAAAATAGATAACTAATTCAGTTCAGTTCAGTCTTTCAGTTGTGTCTGACTCTTTGTGACCCCATGAATCGCAGCACACCAGGCCTCCCTGTTCATCACCATCTCTCGGAGTTTACTCAAACTGACGTCAATCGAGTCAGTGATGCCATCCAGCCATCTCATCCTCTGTTGTCCCCTTCTCCTGCCCCCAATCCCTCCCAGCATCAGGGTCTTTTCCAGTGAGTCAACTCTTTGCATGAGGTGGCCAAAGTACTGGAGTTTCAGCTTCAGCATCATTCCTTCCAAAGAAATCCCAGGGCTGATCTCCTTGCAGTCTAAGGGCCTCTCAAGAGTCTTCTCCAACACCACAGTTCAAAAGCATCAATTCTTCGGCACTCAGCCTTCTTCACAGTCCAACTCTCACATCCATACATGACTATTGGAAAAACCATAGCCTTGACTAGACGGTCTTCTGTTGGCAAAGTAATGTCTCTGCTTTTCAATATGCTATCCAGGTTGGTCATAACTTTTCTTCCAAGGAGTAAGTGTCTTTTAATTTCATGGCTGCAGTCACCATCTGCAGTGATTTTGGAGCCCCCAAAATAAAGTCTGACACTGTTTCCACTGTTTCCCCATCTATTTGCTATGAAATGATGGGACCAGATGCCATGATCTTAGTTTTCTGAATGTTGAGCTTTAAGCCAACCTCTCCTCTTTCACTTTCATCAAGAGGCTTTTTAGTTCCTCTTCACTTTCTGCCATAACGACTGAAGTGACGCAGCAGCAGCAGCAGCAGCATCTGTATATCTGAGGTTATTGATATTAAGTGGATAAAATATAAAACAAATCAAAGCTAAGCTAGACCACATTAGCTATAGATTTTTTAGAAAGTAATTTTCTAATTCCATATTGCTCCTACCCAAATCAGATCAACTCAGGGTCAGGGCTGGAGATATTAGAGTCCCAGAAGCTCCAATGAGAAATGGTTGGGTGGAACAGATTTTATTCCTTCTTATATGTTAACTCTACTATTTAGTTCAAAACATGTCTGGTTTTGTTTCTTTGTTTGGCATAATATACAGGTGAATAGAGATAAAGGAAAAGATTTATTTTGGGAACTTTAACTTATAGACTTGATCTCTATAAGTAGGGTAATAAAATAGAGGATATACTCCATGTTCTAAGTCTGATGATAGTTTTAATGATGGGGAAAATGACAGGGTAATGGTTTAAAAGATGAGTTCAGTTTGTGCCAGATTTAGCTTGGATGGGTGGCAAAATACATATATATGTTCATGTCACTCAGGTAAGAGTAGGTGTAACACTGGAGCACAGCTGAGAAAGTTTGTGTTGAGATAAAGATTTGGAAACCATCTTATACACATGGGGGATGGACAAGTGAAGAAAGAAGTAACAGAGCGCAGATTTCAATCTTGGACCTCAGAAGAAGGAACAATTAACTGGAAGAAAATATAAAAATAGTAAATCAATGCCTAGCCATGAGAAGGTGTCCATGAGAGATGAGAGTAGGAGGCAATCCATGGAAAATTATAGATTTGGGAGAATGTAGACTAGATTTTTGCAAAAACATTGGAGATATTTGCAAAGTGGCATACAAAGGACTTTACTCCATAGAAAAGAGAAATTCACATTTTCTATCCAATAGTTTTATCAGGAAGGCTTAGGTCAAGATGAGGTTGATTCTATGACTGTTTTATTGGACTTAAAGACAGTAGCATACTCATATACGTATAAAATAACATTGGGTTGGCAAAAAAATTAGTTTTGGGTGTTCCATAAAATGTTAAGGAAAAACCCAAATGAACTCTTGGCCCACCCGATATTTCCTTCACAAGAAAGGTGTTAAAAATATTTGATGATTGATTACATTTGATGCACCTTTGGTTAGCATCACATCTCTTCTTGATCGTCTACAAGACAAGAAGATGAATAAATCATGGGTCTTGCTCTCCACTGGCTTATAGTCTTGTTGCAGAGATATACACAACCATAATAAAAAAGCTGGATAAGTTATTTATTCAATGTAAATAGAATGGTCCTCTGGATAGCTTATGGAATAGAAAACACATTGGATGGATTGGGGAGACTCTCAGAATTGATAGGAAGCTGGAGAACCAAACTAAAACATCGAGAATCACCAAGGTCAGACAGGAAGCTAAGATGCCACCACAGAGGAATGATAGCAGGCAGAATCTGGTGAGGCTGTGCCTGCCCAGGTTGAATGACCATTCTCAGAACAGAAAGGGAGTACAGAGGACTTCCTTAGAGGTCCTTAGCATGGCTAGGATTCCAGGCTCCCAGGACAGCTGGCCCAGGTTCGGTCCAGGGTCAGGGAAGTACACATGTAGTGAAGCAGCTAAGCCCACCAGCCGCAGCTACTGAGCCTGTGCACTGTGGAGCCCATGAGCCACAACAGAGGGTCCCACATGACCACCAGGGTCCCACGTGCCACATCTAAGACCCAGTGCAGCTGAATAAATAGATAAATATTTTGAAAAATATGCAATTGGCTACCCCAGCCAAAAGACATGAATCTGCAGTTAGAGTGTTTCCCCTGAATGTTCGTGAGCATCTTGATGAAGTGATCTGAGATATCAAAATGTTCCTGAGTGTGATTAAATTCTAACAAATTAATATTTTTAAGCCCCTGATGACAGAGAAGCAAGACAAAAATTATCTTGCATAATTGTTAAATCTAATACATAAAGACAAACCAATAATAAAATGTAATAAAAATGAATTGTTAGCATAAACATTTCCTTCTAAATTGCCCTTAATCCTTACACCAGAATCAAACTGCTTTCAGCATTAAAATACTTTGGGTTTTCACCAAAAATCCCTCTAGACAGCCTTCATCGGCTGCCAATACATCTCCATCACAGACCCAAGTAGTCTGTTCATTCTGATTAGACGGTGTGGAGCTAATTTAAAATATGGCCTTTGTTGTGTCTACAGAAGCCTAATCAGCTAGGCAGATTCTCTGACACGCTGGCATCCAATCCGTCTCCACGTCACTGAAGCAGAAAGACAAAGATTATGGCCATCAAAGTATATCTTCAGGCAGAGATGTAACTCTCCAAACTAGGGCTTAGTTAAAATTGTCATGTTCTAAAATCACTGTAAGGATACTCAGATTTTTGATAGAATTTTCAGGAAGCTTCGAAGTGTCTCAGTTGTTTTATCTTGACTAGGTCTTAATGGTAAGCGTCTTGCTTTTCCTACAGTATCTTACAGATAGAATGGTTTTATATACATAAAACAAGGTGATTTAATGAGAAAGCTTATTATTATTTTGAGGGTTTTTTTCTGATGTAATCTCACCAGAATATAATACATATCCTCCTCTTTCATCAGTAAGAGTAGACTGGAATTGTGTTTCTTTCTTTTTTTTTAGAATTTTTTTAATGTGGGCCATTTTTAAAGCCTTTCTCAAATTTGTTACAATATGGCTTCTGTTTTATGTTTTGGGTTTTTGGCTCTGGGGCAGCTGGGATATCTCCTCAACCAGGGATCAAACTTGTATTCTCTGCACTGGAAGGTGAAGTCTTAACCACCGGGCTATCAGGGAAGACCCCAGAATTGTGTTTGTCAAGTTCTGGGTTCTGCCTTAATGCCCTTGGTAAAGAAAGAATGCCTTTTCTTCAGAGCCAGAGAAGAGAATCTGACAATCTGTTTGGCTGTTTTGAAGGTAATAATTACAGAGGCTTGTGTGTTAATGAGATGTAGGCTCGGGTGTCATAGGACACATGGAGACAAAGGATATTGAAAAGGTAATGCCTCAAACTCAAATGCCTGGTTAGATTCAGGCAAGAAAGTTTTTGAATTTGGTTTTATGCAATTGGTGGTGACCTGGCCGCAATCAAATGAGTAGTAGAAACTTGGATAGAAAAGACAATAGTTCTAGGAAGTGCCACCATCTCAGAATAGAGCACACAAGCCTGGACATCACCAATGATCTCCCTTTAGTGAGACTCATAAACTCTAAACATATCTGCTCCAAAGAGTAGGAGTGAGATCTCCAAATTCATCAGAGGACTGTTTACTAATCCTTGAAATAAACCAAGCTTTGTTTACAATCTAAAGAACTGTATCATTTCTTGCCTCTAAGATTAGGGAGACTATTTATTTATACCTATCATGTCTGTTTTTAAAATAATAATAGAAAAACTAACATTTCTTGAACACTCACTTTGGACTAGACAATATGTTCTATGTATCATCTTATTCACATCACACAGTTCAGTTCAGTTCAGTTCATTTCAGTCACTCAGTCTTGTCCGACTCTTTGCGACCCCATGAATTGCAGCACACAAGGCCTCTCTGTCCATCACCATCTCCTGGACTTCACTCAGACTCACATTCATCGAGTCTGTGATCACATCCAGCCATCTCATTCTCTGTCATCCCCTTCTCCTCCTGCCCCCAATCCCTCCCAGCATCAGAGTCTTTCCAGTGAGTCAACTCTTCACATGAGGTGGCCAAAGGACTGGAGTTTTAGCTTTAGCATCATTCCTTCCAAAGAAATCCCAGGGCTGATCTCCTTCAGAATGTACTGGTTGGATCTCCTTGCAGTCCAAGGGACTCTCAAGAGTCTTCTCCAACACCACAGTTCAAAAGCATCAATTCTTCAGCGCTCAGCCTTCTTTATATGTGTGTGTGTGTGTGTGTGTGTGTGTATTTTTTTTTTTTTAAATATATAAAGGGCTTCCCTTGTGGCTCAGCTGCTAAAGAATCTGACTGCAATGCGGGAGACCTGGGTTTGATCCCTGGGTTGGAAAGATCCCCTGGAGAAGGTAAAAGCTACCCACTCCAGTACTCTGGCCTAGAGAATTCCATGGCCTGTATAGTTCATAGGGTGGCAAAGAGTTGGACATGACTGAGTGACTTTCACCTTCAATATATAAAAATTTTAAATATATTTTAATATAAAATTCAAAAAATATTTTATTTGTTTATTTGGCTGTGCCAGGCCTTTGCTGTGCCATGCAGGATCTTTCCTTGTGGTTCTCAGACTCTCTAGTTGCAGCTTGCGGGCTTAGTTACTCTGTGTTACTCTTAGTACTTAGTTACTCTTAGTTACTCTGTGGCATGTGGGATTTTAGTTCCAGGAATCTTCAGACCAGAGATCTGAATTGCAAGCAGATTCTTAAGCACTGGACAACCAGGGAAGTATAGGTGGTCAAATTTAGGAGTGAAACTTCATTATTATTATCTCCACTGAGATAACCAAGATATAGGAAGGTAAAATAATTTGTAACATATATCTAGTCGGCTGTAAATGTGGTATTTAAACACAGATACTCTGCCTCCAGAGCCCAGGATTTTATGTTTCTATTCCTCCATAATGGAGAAGGCAATGGCAACCCACTCCCGTACTCTTGCCTGGAAAATCCCATGGACAAGAGGGGCCTGGTGGGCTGCAGTCCATGGGGTCGCTAGGAGTTGGACACGACTGAGCGACTTCACTTTCACTTTTCATTTTCATGCATTGGAGAAGGAAATGGCAACCCACTCCAGTGTTCTTGCCTGGAGAATCCCAGGGACAGGGGAGCCTGGTAGGCTGCTGTCTATGGGGTCGCAGAGTCGGACACAACTGAAGCGACTTAGTATTAGTATTCCTCCATAAAGGCAGAATCATTCAGAAAATTCTCAGTGAGTATGAGCATTTGCTTTGGGGTACAGCACAAGTAAAGGATGGAGCTGGGCTTGGTTCCTGACGCAGTATGTTGAAAAGCGATGTTTGATCAAATAACAAGGGTTATAAGCCCAGCCCATCTGCTGATATATATTTGTTAATTCAACGAAAATTTAAATGAGCTCTTCCTTATTTATAACCTTCCCTACTTCTCCTTCTGGTGTTTTTTTCTTTCATTTAAATCTTGTTCTCATCCCCAGAGGTGGCACGGTACACTGCAGAGAACATGAATCTTGGAACCGGTTCCAAGGTTCCATAAACTAGCCTAGTTTCTTTTTTTTTTTTTTTTTTTTGACTTTTCCTGCAACATCTTATTTTCCCAGCTAGGGTTCAAATCCATGTCCCTGCAATAGAAGAGAGTCTTAACCACTGGACTGACAGGAAAGTCTCATCATTTCTGAGTCTGCCATTTACAAACTGTGTCCTTCAGCACAGTTCTTAAAATATTTGGATTTAGGGAATTCCCTGGCTGTACAGAAGCTAGGACTTGTGCTTTCACTGCCAAGGACCCAGTTTCAATCCCTGGATGGGGAACTAAGAGCCTGCAAGCTGCAGGGTATGGGCCAAGAAAAAAATTTAAATTTAGTTTTCAGTACAATAAAGACAAGAAACCCTACCACACAAGGTTGTTTTGATGATTACAGATACAACACACATAAACCTCGGAGCCCCTCAATGACACTCAACGCTCCTGAGTTCCCTTTGCCCTGCTTTGACTGCCTTATTTTCCTGATGAAGGGACATGAGTGCAAATAGCTACCATGCCTTAAAAACCTCTCCCTACAGCAAGGAGCAAGGAAGAGCTGCTCAAACTGGAAACTGAAGATTTCCTATCTCCCCCATGTGTAGAATCACTTTAACTGAGTCATTAAGAAATGACCTCAATTACATTTAAATACTCATCTTGATACTTTAAATACTTTCTTTAGTGCTTTTGGGTTTTAAAACCAACACCTTTGATGCGTTAGTACTTTTCTTTGGGAATGTGTCTGAGGTACCAAACTTGATCCCTTTTGTAGAGACTTTAGGGCCCATTAGTTCAGACTCTGTAGGTTAGTTTTAAAGAGTTCCAGAATACCCAGGCCCTTATTAACTTAGAGGTACTGATTTACTTACATCACTCCAGAGATTTTCTGCTTTCAGTACTGGTCAAACTTCTAAACTTCAGCAAAAGCAGAGGTGGAAATCACGACACCTGGGTTCTCACGCTGGCTCTGCTGTCCTCTATCAGCCAGACCTAGAAACAAGTGCTCTCTGAGTTCCTCCAGTTTCTCCTTCATTCTCTCTTTTTTAACATTTATTTTGCTTATTGGCTGCATCTGGTCTTAACTGCAGCACATGGGATCTTTAGTTGCAGCATACAAATACTTGTTTGGGGCATGTTGGATCTAGTTCCCTGACCAGGGATTGAACCTGAGCCCCTGCATTGGGATTGTGGAGTCTTAGCTACTGGGCCATTAGGGAAGTCCCTCTCCTTTATTCTTATACTCAGAGCACAGCAGAGCACTTGGAACAAAGTTTATGCATGCAGCGTCGCTTCAGCCGTGTCCGACTCTTTGTGACCCCATGGACTATAGCCCACCAGACTCCTTGTCCATGGGATTCTCCAGGCAATAATACTGAAATGGGTTGCCCTGCCCTGCTCCAGGGAATCTTTCCGACCCAGGGATTCAACCCACAGGGCAACTAAGCACATGGGCCACAACTACAGAGCCCACATACAACAACTACTGAAGCCCACAAACCCTAGAGCCTGTGCTCTGCAGCAAGAGAAGCCACCACAGTGAGAAGCCCATGCACCACAATTAGAGTAGCCCCCATTCACTACAACTAGAGAAAGCCCACATGCAGCTACGAAGACCCAGCACAGCCAAAAACAAAAAAAAGAGAGAGAGAGAGTCAGAGAACTAGAATATGAAGTAGAACCTGATGTGGTCAACTAACCTTTGATGAGGGTGTGAAGATGATGGGGAAAGGATAATCTCTTCAATAAGTGACAATGGGAAAACTGGACCACTATCTCATACCATACCCAAAAGCCAACTCAAAATGAATTAAAGGCTTAAATGTAAGACCCCAAACCACACAACTCCTAGAAGAAAACATAGAGAAAAAGCTTCTTGACATTGGTTTGGCAATAATTTTTCAGATATGATACCAAAAGCACAGGCAACAAAAGCAAGATAGACAAAAGACTACATTATAAAAAGCTTCCGTACAGAAAAAGAAACCATCAGGAGAGTGCAGAGGCAGCCTATGGAATGAGAGAAAATATTTGTGAATTAGATATCTGATAAGGGATTAATTTCCAAAATATGTAAGGAATTCACACAAATTAATTACAAAAAAAAAAACACAAATAATACAATTTAAAAGTGGTCAAGGACTTGAATAGACATTTTTCCAAAGAAGAGGTATACAAAAGATGTTCAACATCACTAATCATCAAGAAATGCAAAAAGAAGAAAGTGATAATCAAAACCACAATGAGTTATCACTTCTCATGTGTCAGGGTGGCTACGTTGTTGTTGTTTAGTCGTGGAGTCATGTCTAACTCTTTTGCAACACCATGGAAGGTAGCCTGCCAGGCTCCTCTGTTCACACAGTTCTCCAGGCAAGAATACTGGAGTGGGTCGCTATTTCCCTCTTCAGAGGATCTTTCCCACCCAAGGATTGAACTCAAGTTTTCTGCATTGGCAGGCAGATTCTTTACCACTGAGGCACCTGGGAAGCCCTAGGATGGCTGTAATAATAATAATAAAAATAACAAAGATAACAAAGGTAGATGATATGGAGAACAGGGGGCCCTTGCACACTATTGGTAGATATTTAAATTGGTGCAGCCACTGTGGAAAACATTACAGTGGTTCTTAGAAAAATAAAACAGAACTGCCATATTATCCAACAATCTCATTTCCATGTATATGTCTGAAGGAAATAAAATTATATCTGCAGCCCGTATTCATTGTAGCATTATTCACAGTAGTCATGACATAGTAACAACCTAAGCATCCATTGATAAATGAGTGGATAAAAATGTGATATCTATATCAAGGTCAGTCTATCTATCTATATATCTTTGACTTTGGTACAACATACAATAAACACATGCCACTTTAAAGTTAATTTCTTTCTGTCTTTCAAATGAAAATTTAAGGATTACATCTGATTTGATGATTGGTATTATCTTCCTACTCAGCCTGGTTCTTATTTTCTAACTCTGCAATGTTAAATAAAAAGAGATTCTTGTCTCCAAAGGGGGGAAAAAATAGAGCTTGAAGATGGACTGAATTGCTGCAATCTCATGACGAAACTTGAACTGATGAGGGATTGCTTCTTACAATGTAGAAAGAAGGTGCTTGATTGAGATGGAGACTGCTGAAGATATTGAGAAGATTGTTGAAGTGACAACAAAGGATATAGAAGATGACATAAACTTAGTTGATAAAGCAGCAGCATGTTTGAGAGGTGGACTCTACTTTTCAAAGAAGTTGTATTGTGGGTAAAATGCTATCAAACAGCATAGCATGCTACCAAAAATCATTCAAGAAAGGAAGAGTCAATCACTGCTGCGAACTTCACGGATATCTTTATCACCACTACCCCACCTATTAGCAACTGCCATCCTGATAGCCAGCAGACATCAACATGGAGGCACAATCCTCCACTCATGAAAGATTACCACTCACTGAAAGTTCAGATAATGGTTGAGACTTTTTAGCAATAAAATATTTTTAAATTAAGCCATGAAATCAAAAGACGCTTACTCCTTGGAAGGAAAGGTATGACCAACCTAGATAGCATATTCAAAAGCAGAGACATTACTTTGCCAACTAAGGTCCATCTAGTCAAGGCTATGGTTTTCCCAGTGGTCATGTATGGATGTGAGAGTTGAACTGTGAAGAAAGCTGAGCACCAAAGAAATGATGCTTTTGAACTGTGATGTTGGAGAAGACTCTTGAGAGTCCCTTGAACTGCAAGGAGATCCAACCAGTCCATCCAAAAGGAGATCAGTCCTGAGTGTTCATTGGAAGGACTGCTGTTGAAGCTGAAACTCCAATACTTTGGCCACCTCATGAGAAGAGTTGACTCAATGGAAAAGACTCTGATGCTGGGAGGGGTTGGGGGCAGGAGGAGAAGGGGATGAGAGAAGATGAGATGGCTTGATGGCATCATTGATTCTATGGACATGAGTTTGGGTGAACTCTGGGAGTTGGTGATGGACAAGGAGGCATGGCATGCTGCTATTCATGGGGTCTCAAAGAGTCAGACACGACTAAGGGACTGAACTGAACTGAACTGATGTCCATTTTTAGATATAATGCTATGGCACACTTAATAGACTATAGAACCGTGTAAACATAGTTTTTGTATGCACTGGGAAGCCAAAATCCATTTGACTCACTTTATGGCAATACACCCTTCATTGTAGTGACCTGGAACCAGACCCATAATATCTCCAAGGGATGGTTGTTATTGGTTAGCTTTTCTTTAAAAAGTTTTGACCTATGAACATATACACTTTTTTAAATTTTATTTTTAATTGGAGGATAATTGTTTTACAATGTCATGTTGCCTTCTGCTGTACAACAATGTGAATCAACCATGAGTATACTCTCCTCTCTCTTGAGTCTTCCTCCTACCCCCTCATCTCACCCCTCCAGGTTGTCAGAGAGCACTGAGCTGAGATCCTTGTGTTAAACAGCAACTTCCCACCAGCTATCCATTTTACACATGGTACAAATGACAACCCACTGCAGTGTTCTTGCCTTGAGAATCCCGGGGACGGGAGCCTGATGGGCTGCCGTCTATGGGGTCACACAGGGTCGGACACGACTGAAGTGACTTAGCAGCAGCAGCAGCAGTGTATATATGTCAATGCTACTCACAATTTGTCCCACCCTCTCTGTCCCCTGCTCTGCCCACAAGTCTGTTCATTTTTTTATTATTATTATTCTCTTAATATTTTATTTTGATGTTTGGAACTCTTGATGCAATATTCTAGAGCAGCAACCTGAACGGGACCTCCTCTGCCCAAGGGACTGGTAAAGGAAACAGATCTATTTATTCTTTGTGATTTGATGCACAGATGAAAAACTTAACACACAATAACAGAAGTTGGTCGTTAATAAATCACATCCTAGTCTCTTTCAGTGCTTGCGCAAGCAGAGGGCATCTTCAGTTTTCCCATGTCTCGACTTCTAGCTCTTTTGTAGTTGTAACACTGCAACGTCAATGATGCATACGTCCAGAATCAGTTTAAAAGACTGTCAAATTCCTTTTCTCTTAGTTCATTTATTTTTCACTGTCTCTTGGTCCCAGGTGTATCTGAATGATTACCTTTCGTCACTTGCTGCTATTGCTCGTTGGGGTGCTCTTGATTGTCTCCGTATTTTGTGGGCGGGTTGGGAGAGGGAGCTTGAGAGGGATGTGCCACTGTGGGGAGGTTGTGGATCACCATTATGCCTCTGGGGATGATCCCTTCCCTTGGCAGCAGGAAGTCCTCCCAGAACCACGCCCACAATGCCTGGCGGGTATCTTTATGTGGCACCATTCAGCTCTGGATGAACTGCTTGCTGATCTATTACTGACCAGGGAGCTGTTGTGACAAAGAGTTCCTTGTTCACACAGTTTATTGAGCTCTCTGGAATGTGACCTGTGATAGCCCATCGGATCTCAGTGGCAGCTGCCTCCTCATCTCCAAGGAGGTTTGCTCACTATACCCGGCTGTGTGGGGAGTACAGATGAGATTTGGTGCATCTTTCAAGGGACCCTGAGCAAAGCTGAAAGGCTCCGATTTGTGCACGTCATGGGTCGCCCCTCATATCCTTCCTTCTTTGAGGGCTTGGGCTAAGGCTTTTTCATCCACCTGTCTGCTGCAGGCTGCGATCACTAGGAAGGCGCCTTACCTCATCTGCTTTATAGTGAAGTCACTGATGCGGTGGTTATGTTCGTTGAGACTGCAGTGCAGGGAGACACGGTAGCTCCGGAACTGCAGGGTATAGACTCTCTACATGCCCAGGGACCACTCCGTCCCATCCTACAAGTAGGGGTTATAAAATAGGACGCTGAATCCAAAGGCCTTGGCTCAAACCGCAACTGCCTGCGCCATTACGACCGAAGCCAATGAAGGCCCGGTGACTCCCCGCAGGTGTGCGCCCCCCACCCCCCGCCCAAGGCAGCTTCCCAGATCTGCTGACACTGCACCCGCGTGCCTTCATGCAAGGCCTGGTACAGCCAGGTGTTCCGCCCGTACAGATTAAGGATGTGGATGTGGCAGACGGTTGAGCCCGCTGTCTCTTCCACTGCTGCGGACAGGATGTTGCACACTGCGATCCTGAGTTCACCTGCAGCCATGCCGTCGACCTAGTCGTAGCCGCTGCCTATGCACACAGTCACTCTCAGGGCCTTGAACTTCTCCAGGTCCTCCCTGGTGAGCATGATCGTGGATACATCATGGCGCCAACCGCCTCGTTTAAAACTTTCTCGTGGATCTCCTGAGTGAACTGAGCATCGCAGAAGGCCACGGTGGCCAGGTCCTTCAGGATGGGCATTTCCACTGGGTGCAGTCTCTGCCAGCCAGCAGTGCCGCCAGGGGGTGGGGAGCAGGGGGCTGTTCTGGGGGCGGATACCTTCGCAAATTCTGTCCAATCGCTGTCGCTTGACTTTGTTCTTATCCACAAGGGCCATTCTTTATCGAGCTTTGCACCTTTCTGATTCAAAAGGCAAAGCGGTCCTCTAAGAACTTAGGGGCCCTTGCAGAAATCTGTGGGCATTACACCACTATGCGCCCAACATAAATTTGTCCACAAACTCTGTAGTTCACACGGTGGGTTGTCCGTCTTTTTAAAGAGAATCCAGCTTCACTGGTTCAAAACCGTTTAAGGCGATGAAACCCTAGTCCTGGGCAGCCGGCGTCCGCCACAAGGCTTCCACATGGGAGGCGCTGCGGCGGCGGCCGTGCGGTGCCCCAGGCAGCACCGCGTGGCTCCCGACCCCGTCCCTCGCTCCTCAGGCCACCGCCTGCTCCTCTGGGCCGCTTCCTGGCCACCTTAAAATGACCCACAAGTCTGTTCTTTATGTCTGCATCTCTTCCTACCCTGCAAACAGCTTCACTGGTACCATTTTTCTAGATTGCATATATATGTGTTAATTATACGATTTTTGTTTTTTCCAACTTACTTCTGTATAACAACTTACTCTGTATAACAGGCTCTACATTCATCCACCTCACTACAACTGACCAAATTCATTCCTTTTTATGACTGAGTGATATTTCACACCACAACGTTGTTATCCATTCATCTGTTGATGGACATCTTCTTGTTAGCTTTTTTAAAATGGACGTATTGTTTTTATTTATTTTCTTATTTAAATAAATATATATATTATACCTAATTTTATGTTTTTAAGTTTGCTTTTTTTCCCCCTAAAGCACCAACAAACTGCATACGCTTTTGGTTCCATGAAACCTGTATCTTTCCCACCTCTATTATATTACCCATCAGAGACACTAAAGATGTTGATCCACACTAGTCATCTTTCTGGAAGGACATATTTAGGGCCTTTCCTGAGTGGCTTCAGGCCCTGAAATGTGAATATATGAAAACAAGCCTTCATCTGTGGAATTTCAATCCCCTGCTGACAAAGCTGCATATATTGTCCTTCAACTCTCTTCTCATATGAACACCTCTCATCTTCCTTTTTCATTTGTGTGGCTTCATCCTAGTCTTCCAGTTGATAACAGTGCTTTTAGATTCCCACCATGTGACTTTTCCTTCTCCAAGAGGTCACATGCCTGACTCCCAGCCACCCCTGCACAAAGGTCCCCAAACTGCTCATGAAACATGGTTTCATACTTCAAGTTCTAAATAAATAGTTAATAGAACACTTCATCCTGCTTCTTTGCTAGCTACTGCTATGAGGGACTCATGTGATCTTGTTGTCTATCCCCACAAGAGCAAGGAAGTCTATATAAATCCTGTTTCTCCACAGGGCATCCCGAGAAAGAAGAGAAACCTCTTCTATCAAGATTTGGAACTGGGATCTCAAACACTTCTAACAATGTTCTCTGCTGCTTGACTTGACCCATGGAATCATAACAAAGAGAGAAATAGTGTTTATTTAACTCAATTACTGCCTGGTTTAAATGGTTTTCTGTGAGTGAACAGGAAAATTAACTACCATTCTCAACACTGTTTTTAAGGCAAACTGTGCTCTTACATTACAAATAACTGGCTTAATAAATGATGGTTGGAGCATAAACTGTTGGTGCATTGAATAAACAAACTATTTCTTTTCAGTTTGTGAAGTTAAAATTCTTCCGCTATTTCTGTAATTGGAGCTGGTTGCAGCATAAAGCAACAGACGATTGACTACCCAGGTGTCAGTATGGCTAATTATTAAAATGAATCCGGGTACACGGTATTTACCATCCTTCATCACCTTTATTTCTCTCTTAAAGTACAGAGCAGACAAGATTCACTTAATTTCTGCAAAAACGTTTGTAGTAAAGAACCTTTGTGTTCTGTTCTATGTTGATCACTAAAGGTATGGTGCCTGTAAGTTTAAATTATACACAATGGTACTCCTCTGGGAACACTGCCTCTCAGGTAAGGAGTATTATACCTTTGCTCACAGCAAACATCCTGACCAGACCTACTTGGGAATGAATACAAGAAGGAAGAAATTAACACATCCTCTCTGGAGACTGACCAGAAGCAGGAAATGTTTGACTTTACTTTTCCTCTTTTAGTATAAAAGAGGCCTGAATTCTAATTAGGCAAGATGGTTCTTTGGGACACAAAGATCTGCCTGCTTTCTGAATCAAGTCGCGATTCTTTGCCCCAACAGCTCATCTCTAGATTTACTGGCGGCTGTGTGCCTTGCAGAACTGTTTGGACTTGATAACAGGTTCAGAAGTTGCAAAACTTTCATTTCCTTTTTGCTGCTGTGGTCTCTGGGGATCACCCATTGCATTTTGTTTGAAGTGAAAGTGAAAATGTTAGTTGCTCAGTTGAGTGTGATTCTTTACGACCCCATGGACTGTAGCCTGCCAGGCTCCTTTATCCATGGGATTCTCCAGGCAAGAATACTAGAGTGGGTAGCTATTCACTTCTCCAGAGCATCTTCCCAACCCAGGGATCAAACCTTGGTCTCCTGCAGTGCAGGAAGATTCTTTACCATCTGAGTTACTAGGGAAGCCCGGCTTTTTTGTTTAATGTTGCCCTAATATGAGATTCAGTACAGTAGCTCAGTGGAAGATCCAGGCCTGACCTGGGGCAGAAGGACAGAGACCACAACTTTCAGCACATTGCGTGAGTCTCTATTCAAGTCATCTAAAGCTGCCTTGAGCTGCTCCAGTTCCTCACAGCCCATTAGTTTTCATTCAAGTTTGTAGAACTAAGCCTTATGATGACGTCTAGTCCAGTGCCACACAAAGCATGATCCTCGTATCAGCAGTGGTCTGCAAGCTGTTACCAGTCAAAGACAAAAGAAATACAGAAATCAAGAGAATGTTTCTAAAACAAAACCTTGTACAGTCAGCTGACACTGCTGTGCAACATCACATCTAAGTGTATTATCAGTCATTTCATTAGACAGGAAACACCCACTTTGGTTGTTATCAAACTCACCAAGTGAGTTACCTGTGATATCAAGCACAGTAAGACCATGTGTTGGTCTGCAAGAGAGTAGACGTGAAAAAAATTTTTTAAACCAGTTCTCCCTGATAGTTTTTAAAGCTTTGGCCTAGGTTACCAAGAGGGCACTGGGAGGCAGGGAAATTTTAATAAATGCAAGTTGAAAAGAACTAGGACCTCTGTGGAGATAGTCCTGATTTCTGTGCAGACTCAGATAACTCTCCAGCTTCCTCATGCCCTTAGACTTGAATGAGTGTACTGGGCTAAGTTGTGCCTGGTGTCAGCTTGGATAATGTATGTGTGTTAAGTCACTTCAGGCGTGTTGACTCTTTGCAACCTCAAGGACTATAGCCTGCCACGTTCCTCTGTCCATGGAATTCTCCAGGCAAGAATACTAGAGTGGGTTGCCGTTCCCTTCTCCAGGGGATCTTCCCAACCCAGGTATTGAACAGGGGTCTCCCACATTGCAGGCAGATGCTTTATCATCTGAGACACCATGGAAGCCCAGCTTGGATGATATTCCACGATCAACAGCCTCTTCATAGACTGCGATGCACTTTGCTTCCATCCAGCAGAGCAGAGGTAACTGGCGTCCGGTACAGCTCTGGTGTCCAACAGAAAAGCCACACGGGGACATCTAGTGGTAAGGAGAAATCGCCAACCTGCTCCAAAGGAGTCCAGGAATTTCCAAACCCCAAACCGCCTGGGGACTTTGGGTTCATTTATTGAATTTTACCTCACACTCTAGCAAATTAGTCACTGTGTTTGAAGGAAAGCAGAGGTCAGCATGATGCCCGGCCCCTGAAATGGAGCTGGACATTCCAGCCACCTGTTAGGACACCTCTAACAAGTCTCTGTACATCCAAAATGAAGCAAAGAGTGAAGGCAATAGATAGATTCTACAGGCCAGAGTGCCAAGGAGAGAATGCAGATAGAAGATCATCATTTTACAAACAATACTTCAATACTGTCTTTCTCGTTGGCTGTAAAATGGACCTAACTCCAGAGAAGCAGAAATGATGCAAAGTTCCAAAATAAACTGAAAACATTAAACACAGTCCTCCAAACTTGCTGATCTATAAATTAGCATCAGCAAAACTCTTAATGAGATTTACCTGTGAGTTCCCCAGCAAGATGGCAAAGCCAAACCAAAGCTAGCCACCCAGATTGATAAAACAAAGCCCTTAGAAGAAACAGATTTCTCCTGGCATTTGACAGAAAGACTGAAGCTAAAATAAATAAAGTTGTGTCAGACTTTCGCTGTCAAAAGCTGACTCTTATGCAAGCTGATAGATGTGCAAATAAATTCAATTAGGTCCAAATTAATAGCTAGTAAAAATCATAGTAGATTCTACTATGAGAAACATATCTAAGGTCTATAATTTGTGTGTTTTGCCTTTTATGCATTGTTGTTTATTCAGTCACCAAAAAGCCCTATACAACTCATGTATCATCATATAGCTTTTTAAAGGTATCTAATGGAATGGGTTTCCCTGGTAGCTCAGCTGGTGGAAAATCCGCCTGCAATGCAGGAGCCCTAGGTTGGGAAGATTCCAACCCAGGAGAATTCTGGCCTGGAGAATTCCGTGGACAGAGGAGCTTGGCAGGCTAGATACAGTCAGTCCATGGGGTCGCAAAGAGTCTGACACAACGGAGTGACATTCACTCTCACTTTCAGTTGATATAATATCGAAGTTCTTCCTTCAACCCACCTACTTCCACCCAGCTAATGACCAGAAAATGATTGCAGTTGTCCAATTCATGCTCATTAACACCTTTCTTGATTACAATGGCCCATTGCAGTTTAATTTGTATTACAGCTTAAACTCTTCTAACAACTTAAGTTTCTCCCTCTTTCCCAAAAGAAATTTGGGACAAGAAGAAGATGAAACTAGGGAGGTGATCTCTAGTCCCTGTATTGTATTTCTCTTCTTGCTCCTACTTCTCTGAGCTGAAACTGGATGCCCCTGCTCTCTGACTGTATTTAGACTGTCCTATCCAAATCCACGGGGCTTCCGTGGTGGCTCATTCAATAAAGAATCCGCCTGCAAGTCAGGAGAGCCAGGTTTGATCCCTAAGTCAAGAAGATCTCCTGGAGAAGGGATTGACAACCAATTCCAGTATTATTGCCTGGGAAATCCCATGAACAGAGGAGCCTGGCAGGTTACAGTCTATCGGATAGCAGAGTCAGACAAGACTTAGCGACTAAACCACCACCATCTAAATCCACTCTGTGTCCATACTGGTGAAATCCATGGTTTGCTGTCAGCTCATTTGTTGTCTGGTATTACTTCGTCCTTCCCAACCAATTTCATCTTAGGTCTGTACCTCTTCTCTCCACCTACAGGTCCTGGTACAGCCCTAACTGGAGTCATCCTTTGGGACAGGGATCTCTTGATGGGTCTGCTGTTTTCTCAGCGATGCCATCAAGAGCATGTCAGAACTCCAGGAAACAGTTTGTGACAGTGAGTCAGTGGAGAGCTGAAGCTCTAATTTCTGGACCTCTCCTGAACCATGTGACACTGATGTTACTACTCCTTGAGCCAAGCTGGTCACTCTGGAGCACCTGTGGGATGCACTCCTCCCATAGTCCCCTATGAGAAGCAGGGTGTTTTCATTTCACATGGCTGCTGTAGCACATTGTCACAAATGCAGCAGCTTAAAACAACAGTAAAAAGTAGATTCTCTTCCAGCTGTAGAGGCCAGAGTCTGAAATCAAGTGGTCAGCAGGGTGGGTTCTGTCTAGAGGCTCTGAAAGAGAATCTGCTCTATGCCTCTCTCCTAGCTCCTGGAAGCTACTGGCAACCTTGTCATTCCTTGGCATTCCTGGACTTCATAACTCCAGTCTCTGCCTCCATCTTCCCATTACCTGATTCTCTCTCTACGGTAAGTCCCCTATCTATGAACAAGTTCTATTCTGAGAGTGCATTCAGTAAGTCCAATAAAGTTAGTCTAGGTACCCAACTGACACAATCAGCTATTCAGTATTTTCCTGTAATAGGTTTATAATATTTTTCATACAAATAATACATAAAAAATAAACACATAAAAATAAAGAAAATATTTTTAATCTTACACTATAGTGCCTTGGAAAATACAGTTTGGCCACCTCATGCAAAGAGTTGACTCATTGGAAAAGACTCTGATGCTGAGAGGGATTGGGGGCAGGAGGAGAAGGGGACGACAGAGGATGAGATGGCTGGATGGCATCACGGACTCGATGGACGTGAGTCTGAGTGAACTCCGGGAGTTGGTGATGGACAGGGAGGCCTGATGTGCTGAAATTCATGGGGTTGCAAAGAGTCAGACACGACAGAGGATGAGATGGCTGGATGGCATCACGGACTCGATGGACGTGAGTCTGAGTGAACTCCGGGAGTTGGTGATGGACAGGGAGGCCTGATGTGCTGAAATTCATGGGGTTGCAAAGAGTCAGACACAACTGAGCGATTGAACTGAACTGAACAATACAACCGCTGGCATATAGGGGCTGACATCGAGTGAACAGAAAAGAAGAGTTACTGATTGGAGGAGGGAGAGGATATGAGCGATGGTAGAGCTGAAGGATTATCAGCTGTAGGAGATGGAGGGTAAGTGACAATTTCACTCACACCTGACATTGATGGAATGCATGTTCATATCTTTGAAAGTTTGCAGCATGAAGCTCTATGTAGAGGATGTATGTAGAGGATATACTGTGTTTGTGTCTCTTTTCCCTTCTCATCTCTTATGAGGATTTACCATTGGTTTTCAATCTCGTCCTGATCCAGAATAATCTCATTTTGAGATCATTAATTTAATTATACCTGCAACAACCCTTTGTCCACATAAGGTCGTATTTATAAGTTCCAGGGGTTAGAAGATCTCAAGGTTGGTGGAGGGCACTATTAAACCAATGACATAGGCCTTCTCATAAAGTCCAGAGGTGTGTAGTCCCCTCAGGGGATCCCAGTAGCACCCCAATCCCACATCCAGTCTCTCTGAACCCCTTCCTTTTTGCACCAGAAGCGTTTCTGCCTCCTGCCCCTCTTCCAGGAGGGAATTCCCCTGTCAGATCCTCCCTCTTCCTACTTCTGAGCCTCTTTTTTCTAGTAGGTGCCTACTTTCTTCTTTCTTGGAGTGATAAAAACTCAGACATGCAGTAATGGCAAAAAAAAAAAAAAAGCATGGTTTAAAAGAGAGATTGTATTATTTGTGAGCATATTTCAAAAACATTATCTTCATTATATATATGCAGACATACACAGAGTCTATTACATCAAAACATTGGCCCCACATGGCAACATCTTAACCAAAACTGTAAAGGAGAAATTCCTAGTGGCTCAGATGGTAAAGATTCTGCCTGCAATGCAGGAAAGCTGGGTTCAATCCCTGGGAAGATCCCCTGGAGAAGGGAATGGCTACCAACTCAGTATTCTTGCCTAGAGAATTCCATGGACAGAGACTACACTCCATGGGGTCCAAAGAGTCAGACATGACTGAGCGACTAACACTTTCACTACTCCACACTTGGAAAATAATCTAAAGTTTGGGGACTTCCCTGATAATCCAGTGATTAAGACTGTGCTTCCAATCCTGGGGGCATGGATTCCATCTTTCACTGGGGAACTAAAATCCTGCAAGTTGTGCAGCATGACCAAAAAATAAATATATAAAACACACATTAAAAATAAATACAAAATGAAAAGTTTTATTTATAAAACTGATAATCACAAGTACCCACTAATACAGTTCAGCTTATATATATTTTCCTCTCTGCTGCTGTTGCTGCTCCTGTCGCTTCAGTCTTGTCCGACTCTGTGTGACCCCATAGATGGCAGCCCACCAGGCTCCCCGTCCCTGGGATTCTCCAGGCAAGAACACTGGAGTGGGTTGCCATGTCCTTCTCCAATGCATGGAAGTGAAAAGTGAAAGTGAAATCACTCAGTTGTGTCTGACTCTTCGCAACCCCATGGACTGCAGCCTACCAGGCTCCTCCATCCATGGGATTTTCCAGGCAAAAATACTGGAGTGGGGTGCCATCGCCTTCTCCAATTTTCCTCTCTAGAGGACAAAATATTGTTAAAGTATTAGTTCAACAGGCAACTGCAACTCATTTAGGTTTTGATAAGCCATAGTTCTAGGTCTTAGAAGAATTTGCTCGCTGTTGCCTCCTGTTTTACTATTTTATTTTAGTACATTTTAAATATAAATAAAAGCAGAGAAAGCAGTATAATAATTCTCTATGTACCTATCACTCAGCTTCAACAGTTCACATCTCATGACCAAACTTGCTTCCTTGATACTTGATACCTTTGTGTCTCTCTCTAACCCATCCCTGAGTTTTGAAGCTATCACATCATCTTAAATATTTTTCTAAAAGATGGAGACAGTTTCTTTGTACATTCAATAGCATGATAATCCTTGAAATTTCCAAAACAGCTCTTTTTTAATTTTTATCTTTTTAACGCTGGAAACATTTGTATTGGGGTATAGCTGATGAACAATGTTGTAATAGTTTCAGGTGAGCAGTGAAGGGGCCCAGCCATACACGTATATGTGTCCATTCTTCCCCAAGCCTCTCTTTCTTCCAGGCTGGCACACAGCACTGAGCAGAGTTTATCAAATATTCAATCATGCTTCCATGTCCCCATTTTTTAAATCATTTTCACCTTGTTTTTAGCTTGTTTTTTGACTTAGACTCCAAATGACATCCACACAGAGAGAGATGATAAGCCTCTCAAATTTCTTTAAATCTTTAGGTTGTCTCCATATGTCTGTCTGTCTCTGTTTTTCTTTTCTCTTCGAGCTTTTGTTGAAGAAATGCGTGGTTCATCCTATGAGTTTTCCTCAGTCTAAATTTTTCTGGATTAACCTCATGGTGATTTTTGCCCTTTATATTTTCTGTAAATTTGTTTTCAAGAAGACAATCCCTGGTTGTCTGTGTGTGTGTGTGTGTGTGTGTGTGTGTGAGTGATGTTAGCAGTCATTGATAATATTTACTTAGATCCAGTAATTCCTAAGGTGTTAAAAGATACATTATTTCTTTAATTCTTAGTTGGTAGGCTTTTAAGAGCTATTTTTCCCTCATAAGCAATTGTTTATGCTGAGATACAGTTTGCATAGGAGAGGCAAGATAAGTGCTTGGTTATTTTATATGTATATGTGACCTCTTATTGCATGTGCACGTGCATGCATGCTAAATCACTTCAGTCGTGTCCAACTCTTTATGACTGTATGGACTGTAGTCTGCCAGGCCTCCATGGGGATTCTCCAGGCAAATATACTGGGGTGGGTTGCCATGACATCCTCCAGGGGATCTTCCCAACCCAAAGATTGAACCTATGTCTTTTATATCTCCTGCATTGGCAAGCATATTCTTTACCACTAGCACCAGCTGGGAAGACCATGTATAGGTACACATCTGTGTGTAAATGTGTACATATGTATTTTATTAACACGTTAAGAAATCTTTGCTGTCTCACAATTTATTGCAACTATTACACTTACTAATACTTAAGGCATCCTCCTTTTGTTAAGGGAGTCAATGCACTTAGGCCCCCAAGTCCTTTAGAGATGATGCTAATAGTCTTGAATAATATTTTTATTTTCTGATGTGACAAGATTCATTTTGCGTTTCTTACATATGGCTACTAGTCCTTTTTAGTGGCAAGAGATAGAAAATATCACCTTAGTTTTGTTTCAGATAAAATACATCACAACGTCAAACTAATACTTCCAATTCAAATTTAGGAATACAGGGTTTTTACCTAACCCAGCTGATTTCATATCTATTTCACTCTCTGCTATGCCCCAAACCCTGGTTTCAATAACATAAATATAATGATATATTTCCTTTATCTATACTATGTATATGATGGTCTCAGAATACAATAAACACTACCACCAATTATTCATTATTGAAGAGTCTTTCCTTTTTTATTTCTTTTTAATTTTTTTTTATTTTTTTAAATTTATTTATTTATTTATTTATTTTAAATTACAATACTGTATTTAAAATTTATTTTGTCCTACTGGGGATGTACAATTCAACTGTGATGTCTTAAAGTTACCCGGAATAATTTCTTTCTGAAAGGTTGTACCATCAATAGGATACATTTTGAAATTTCTTTTCATTTTGCTTTCAATATTTAGGAATTCCATTTTGTGTCTAATTTTTTACTGTGTAAAACATTTACATTTCCAAAGTTGCATCTTCAAAACAAAGAGAGTTAAAAGAATTTAATTAAAGGAAATTAAAAGAATAGTTTCTATCCCTCTCTCTTCCATCTATTCCCTCCTCTTCTATATTTAGCTATTAATATACTTTTTAAACTTTATGGTTTGTCTTTGTCTTTTTGTTGGTTTATAATCACACACATTTTCTTATGTCTTGGAGATTATTCCATAGTAACATTGAATTTTTCTCATTCATTTTATGCCTGCATAATAATCCATCGTGTGCGTACATTATAGTTTATTCAACCATTCCTTATTGGTATTTAAATTATTTGCAGTACTTTGCCATTACAAATGGTGCTTCAGTGACTAGGCTTGTTCATAAGTACACTTTTAAGTATTTTTTGTTGTTGAAAAAAATCTTTATTATGCTTTTGCTATTTTGTTTATCTTTAATGAGAATACTAGATCTCTTAAATATTTAAACCTTATATTTTATTTGCAGATGATATTTAATTGAGTAGTTTTAATATTAGTTACAGTGCTGTGATGTGGGTATGTGAAATCAGTTAATACCTCACTTTTTAGAAATGAAAATATTGATTCTAAACCCAATCATTTTGAATTATTTGCAGTATTTTGCTGTTACAAATGGAACTTCAATGAAGAGGCTTGTTCACAAGTACTTTTTAAAACATTTATTTACCGATAGATGGCTTTTGGCTGCACTGGGCTTTTGTTTCTGTGCGTGGACTTTCTGTAGCTGTGGGGCTTGGGGTCGACTCTCTAGCTGTGGTGAGCGAGTTTCTCACTGTGGGGGCTTCTCTTGCTGCGGAGCACAGGCTCTGGAGCCTACGATACAGGCTTCCACAGTTAAGGCTCCTGGGCTCAGCAGTTGCGGTGCACAGGCTTATTTGTCCCTCGACATGTGGAATCTTCCCAGGTCAGGGGCTGAACCCATATGCCCTGCACTGACAGGCCGATTCTTAAACCCCTGGGCCACCAGGAAGTCCCATAAGTACTTTTATATTTTTGATCCATAGATTCCTAAAAATGGAAATCTGTGTAATTTTTCTCACTCATATTTTGAAACATACTTTAAAATGTTAACTCACAATTCTAAACATAATGGTCATTGGTTTCGACAAAGAGTTTGGGGTAATTTTTTAATTAGAAAATTTCACAGTCATGCTTTTCCTAGAGGAGCAGTATACTATTTCTCCATAAAATAGTGATAAATTTAAATCCATCAAAGAAACTAGGAGCAATTATAAAAGCAATATCTGTGACTATGTTATATGTATGCAATATAAAATCACTACCATGAGCATAAATGTCCCAGGAAAAAACAAAGATGTTAAATTAGACCTCATCAACTGTTTCTGAATTTTCTATCCAGTTTCATTTGGCCGTAGCTTATTCTGCTCTCTGTTAGTGTAAATTCCTTGGCATTGGGTATGAAATGATGAAACATTAATGATTTTAACTACCATTTTTGAGAAGTGAGTGATGTAATTCAGTTACATTGGAAGCATCATAATTTCTATATATCTGTGTGCGTTATGCTAAGTCATTTCAGTCGTGTCTGACTCTGCAATCCTATAGACTGTAGCCCACCAGGGATTCTCCTCTGTCCACAGGGATTCTCTAGGCGAGAATACTGGAATGGGTGGCCAGGCCCTCCTCTTCTATTTATCTATTCCAAGCAAAAGGAGACTCTTCCAGTCAAAGGGGCATTAAAACTTCAATTTCCATCAGAGTAACATCAAGAACACTGATCTCAGAAGACAAATACCATATGATATCGCTTTCATGCTATCACTCATTCCACTTCTGTGACATCTAAATTACAACACAATGGAACATACCTACCAAATAAAAACAGACTTACACACATAGCAAACAAACTTGTGGTTGCCAAGGGAGAGGACGGAAGAGACGGAAGGACTGAGAGTTTAGGATTAACAGATACAAACTATTATGAATAGGATGGATAAACAACGAGATCCTACTGTATAGCACAGGGAACTATATTCAATATCTTGTGATAAGTCATAAAGGAAAAGATTACGAAAAGAATATATATATATATATATATATATATATATATATATATATATTATATATTTGAAAGTCAACCCATTCCAGTATGCTTGTCTGGAAAGTTCTATGGACAGAAGATCCTGGCAGGCTAGAGTCCATGAGGTTGCAAATATTTGGACAAGACTGAGAGACTGAGCATAACATAACTGAGTCACCTTGCTGTACAGAAGAAATTAAGCACAACCTTGTAAATCAACTATACTTCAATAGAATTTTTAAAATAGAGCTCTTATCTCAGAAAATTCCACTACCAAGGAGAGCACATACAGACTCAAAACATGCAGGTAATAGCTGTTTATCAGTTGTTGTTTTGTTTTCTGTAGTTAATTTTTATTTTATATCAGAGAATAGTTTAATTACAATGTTGTGTTAGTTTCAGGTGTACAGCAAAGTGATTCAGCTCTACATATACATATAGACATTTTTTTTCAGATGGAAGAGAATTTATCCCTGGACATCACCAGATGGTTGACAGCAAAATCAGATTGATTATATATTCTTTGCAGTCAAAGATGGAGAAGCTTTATACAGGCAGCAAAAACAAGACTGGGAGCTGAAGTGGCTCGGATCATGAACACCTTATTGCCAAATTCAGACTGAAACTGAAGAAAGTAGGGAAAAACACTAGACCATTCAGTTCAGTTCAGTCGCTCAGTTGTGTCTGACTCCTTGCAACTCCATGAACCACAGCACGAAAGGCCTCCTTGTCCATCACCAACTCCCGGAGTAAACTCAAACTCATGTCCATTGAGTCAGTGATGCCATCCAGCCATCTCATCCTCTGTCATCCCCTTCTCCTCCTGTCCCCAATCCCTCCCAGCATCAGAGTCTTTTCCAATGAGTCAACACTTCGCATGAGGTGGCCAGAGTACTGGAGTTTCAGCTTTAGCATCATTCATTCCAAAGAACACCCAGGACTGATCTCCTTTAGGATGGACTGGTGGGACCTCCTTGCAGTCCAAGAGACTCTCAAGAGTCTTCTCCAACATCACAGTTCAAAAGCATCAATTCTTTGGCACTCAGCTTTCTTCACAGTCCAACTCTCACATCCATACATGACCACTGGAAAAACCATAGCCTTGACTAGAAGGACCTTTGTTGGCAAAGTAATGTCTCTGCTTTTGAATATGCTATCTAGGTTGGTCATAACTTTCCTTCCAAGGAGTAAGTGTCTTTTAATTTCATAGCTGCAATCACCATCTGGAGTGATTTTGGAGTCCAAAAAAAAAAAAAAAATCTGCCACTGTTTCCCCATCTATTTCCCATGAATTGATGGGACCAGATGCCATGATCTTCGTTTTCTGAATGTTGAGCTTTAAGCCAACTTTTTCACTCTCCTCTTTCACTTTCATCAAGAGGCTTTTTAGTTCCTCTTCACTTTCTTCCATAATGGTGGTGTCATCTGCATATCTGAGTTTATTGATATTTCTCCCGGCAATCTTGATTCCAGCTTGTGCTTCTGCAAGCCCAGCATTTCTCATGATGTACTCTGCATATAAGTTAAATAAGCAGGGTGACAATATATAGCCTTGACGTACTCCTTTTCCAATTTGAAACCAGTCTGTTGTTCCATGTCCAGTTCTAACTGTTGCTTCCTGACCTGCATACAGATTTCTCAAGGGATAGGTCAGGTGGTCTGGTATTCCCCTCTCTTTCAGAATTGTCCACAGTTTATTGTGATCCACACAGTCAAAGGCTTTGGCATAGTCAATAAAGCAGAAATAGATGTTTTTCTGGAACTCTCTTCCTTTTTCCATGATCCAGCAGATGTTGGCAATTTGATCTCTGGTTCCTCTGCCTTTTTCTAAAACCAGCTTGAACAGCTGGAAGTTCACGGTTCACGTATTGCTGAAGCCTGGCTGGGAGAATTTTGAGCATTACTTTACTAGCATGTGAGATGAGTGCAACTGTGTGGTAGTTTGAGCATTCTTTGGCATTGCCTTTCTTTGGGATTGGAATGAAAACTGACCTTTTCCAGTCCTGTGGCCACTACTGAGTTTTCCAAATTTGCCGGCATATTGAGTTCAGGTCTTTCACAGCATCATCTTTCAGGATTTGAAATAGCTCAACTGGAATTCCAACACCTCCACTAGCTTTGCTCTTAGTGATGCTTCCTAAGGCCCACTTGATTTCACATTCCAGGATGTCTGGCTCTAGGTGAGTGATCACACCATTGTGATTGTCTTGGTCATGAAAATCTTTTCTGTACAGTTCTTCTGTGTATTCTTGCCACCTCTTCTTAATATCTTCTGCTTCTGTTAGATCCATACCATTTCTGTCCTTTATTGAGCCCATCTTTGCATGACCATTCAGGTATGACCTAAATCAAATCCCTTATGACTATACAGTGGAAGTGAGAAATAGATTTAAGGGATTAGATCTGATAGACAGAGTGCCTGATGTACTATGGATGGAGGTTCGTGACATTGTACTGGACACAGGAATCAAGACCATCCCCAAGAAAAGAAATGCAAAAAAGCAAAATGGCTGTCTGAGAGGGCCTTACAAATAGCTGTGAAAAGAAGGGAAGCTAAAAACAAAAAGAAAAGGAAAGATATTCTCATCTGAATGCAGAGTTCTGAAGAATAGCAAGGAGAGATAAGAAAGCCATTGTCAGTGATCAATGCAAAAAAAAAAAAAAATAGAGGAAAGCAATAGAATGGGAAAGACTAGAGATCTCTTCAGGAAAATTAGAGATACTAAGGGAACATTTCATGAAAAGATGGGCTCAATAAAGGACAGAAATTGTAAGGACCTAACAGAAGTGGAAGATATTAAGAAGAGGTGGCAAGAATACACAGAAGAACTGTACAAAAAAGACCTTTATGACCCAGATAATCACAATGATGTGATCACTCACCTAGAGCCAGAAACCCGGGAATGTGAAGTGGGCCTTAGAAAGCATCACTACAAACAAAGCTAGTGGAGGTGTTGGAATTCCAGTTGAGCTATTTCAAATTCTGAAAGATGATGCTGTGAAAGTGCTGCACTCAATATGCCAGCAAATTTGGAAAACTCAGCAGTGGCCACAGGACTGGAAAAGGTCAGTTTTCATTCCAATCCCAAAGAAAGGCAATGCCAAAGAATGCTCAAACTACCACACAGTTGCACTCATCTCACATGCTAGTAAAGTAATGCTCAAAATTCTCCAAGCCAGGCTTCAGCAATACGTGAACCGTGAACTTCCAGCTGTTCAAGCTGGTTTTAGAAAAGGTAGAGGAACCAGAGATCAAATTGCCAACATCTGCTGGATCATGGAAAAAGGAAGAGAGTTCCAGAAAAACATCTATTTCTGCTTTATTGACTATGCCAAAGCCTTTGACTGTGTGGATCACAATAAACTGTGGACAATTCTGAAAGAGAGGGGAATATCAGACCACCTGACCTATCCCTTGAGAAACCTGTATGCAGATCAGGAAGCAACAGTTAGAACTGGACATGGAACAACAGACTGGTTCCAAATAGGAAAAGGAGTATGCCAAGGCTGCATAATGTCACCCTGCTTATTTAACTTCTATGCAGAGTACATCATGAGAAATGCTGGGCTTGCAGAAGCACAAGCTGGAATCAAGATTGCTGGGAGAAATATCAATAACCTCAGATATGCAGATGACACCACCCTTGCGGCAGAAAGTGAAGAGGAACTAAAAAGCCTCTTGATGAAAGTGAAAGAGGAGAGTGAAAAGTTGGCTTAAAGCTCAACATTCAGAAAACGAAGATCATGGCATCTGGTCCCATCGCTTCATGGGAAATAGATGGGGAAACAGTGGCAGATTTTTTTTTTTGGGGGGACTCTAAAATCACTGCAGATGGTGACTGCAGCTATGAAATTAAAAGACACTTACTCCTTGGAAGGAAAGTTATGACTGACCTAGATAGCATACTCAAAAGCAGAGACATTACTTTGCTAACAAAGGTCCTTCTAGTCAAGGCTATGGTTTTTCCAGTGGTCATGTATGGATGTGAGAGTTGGACTGTGAAGAAGGCTGAGTGCCGAAGAATTGATGCTTTTGAACTGTGATGTTGGAGAAGACTCTTGAGAGTCCCTTGGATGTCAAGGAGATCAAACCGTCCATCCTAAAGGAGATCAGTCCTGGGTGTTCACTGGAAGGACTGATGTTGAAACTGAAATGCCAATACTTTGGCCACCTGATGTGAAGAGCTGACTCATTCGAAAAGACCCTGATGCTGGGAAGGATTGAGGGCAGGAGGAGAATGGGATGACAGAGGATGAGATAGTTGAATGGCATCACTGACTTGATGGACGTGGGTTTGGGTGGACTCTGGGAGTTGGTGATGGACAGGGGAGGCCTGGTGTGCTGCAGTTCATGGAGTCAAAAAGAATCGGACAAGACTTACAGACTGAACTGAATTGAACTGATTTTATCCCTTCCCCTACGTTTCCCCTTTGGTAATCACAAAGTTGTTTTCAAAGTAGATGAATCTGTTTCTGTTTTATAAATAAGTTCATTTGTATCATTTTTTTAGATACACATGTAAGTGATATCATATGATATTTGTTTTTTCTCTGATTTACTTCACTTAGTATGATAATCCCTAGGTCCATCCATGGTGCTCCAAATGGCATTATTTCATTCTTTTTTGTTACTGAGTAATATTCCTTTATATGTATGCATCACATCTTCCTTATTCATTTCTCTGTTGATGGACATTTAGGTTGCTTCCTTATCTTGGCTAGTGTAAATAGTGCTCAATGAACACTGGAGTACATGCATCTTTTCAAATTGTGGTTTTCTTCAGATATATGCCCAGGAGTGAGATTGCTGGATCATATATTTTCAATTTTTAAAGAACTGTTCTCCATAGTGACTGTACCACTTTTCATTTCCACCAATGATGTGGGAGGTTTCTGTTTCCCCATACCTTCTCCAGCATTTATCGTTTGTAGACTTTTGGTGATGGCCATTCCAACTGATGTGAAATGATACCTCATTGTAGTTTTGACTTGCATGTCTCTAATAATTAGCAATGTTGTGCATCTTTTCATGTGCTATTTGGTAATCTATATGTCTTTTTTCATACTGTTCATGGGGTTTCTCAAGGCAAGAATACAGGAGTGGTTTGCCATTCCCTATTCATTGGAAGGACTGATGCTGCAGCTGAAGCTCCAATACTTCGGTCACTTGATGCGAAGAGCTGACTCTGGAAATGACCCTGATGCTGGGAAAGATTGAGGGCTGGAGGAGAAGGGGATGACGGGGGATGAGATGTGTGGATAGCATCCCTGGTTCAATGGACATGAGTTTGAACAAACTCTAGGAGATTCTGAAGCACAGGGAAGACTAGTGTGCCGTAGTCCATGGGGTTGCAAAGAGTTAGACACAACTTAGCGAAAGAACAACAGCAACGAATGTCTTCTTTGAAGAAATATCTATTTAGATCTGCCCATCAGAGAAGGCAATGGCACCCCACTCCAGTACTCTTGCCTGAAGAATCCCAGGGATGGGGGAGCCTGGCTGTCTTCCATCTATGGGATCGCACAGAGTCAGACACGACTGAAGTGACTTAGCAACAGCATTTTTGATTGGTTTGATTTTAGTATTGAGCTGTATGAGATGTTCTTATATTTTGGAGATTATTCCCTTGTCAGTCACTTCATTTATACATATTTTCTGCTGTTCTGTGGGTTGTCTTTTTGTTTTTGAAAAATAGATTAAAGACCTAAATGTAAGACCAGATACTATGAAACTCTTAGAAGGAAACATAGGCAGAACACTCTTTGACATAAATCACAGCAGTATCTTTTGTTCCATCTCCTAGAGTAATGAAGATTAAAGGAAAAATAAACAAGTGAGACTAAAACTTAAAAGCTTTGGACAGCAAAGGAAACCATACACAAAATGAAAAGCTTTGTTTTCACAGAGGTCAGTTAACAATATCTCAGTCCTTTAACAAATGAGAAAACAATTGCTTATAAGATTACCAAATATCTTAGCATATACCATACCATATAGGACATAATAATTTAGAACAAAGATAGATAATAATCTAAATATAAAATGATGCTGAAATAAAGTTTTTTAAGTTGTTTTGATTAAATTTAGTTATTTAGTGAAAGAGAACTAGAAAAATTCCTGTATCCATTCATATTCTTTGTATTCAATTGTATAGATCAGACATTGAGAAACTTTTTTCTGTAAAAGGCCAGATAGTAAATACTAGACTTTCTGAGCTAAAAGGCAAAATCAGTCATGCTATGTAGGAACTTGGGAACTTATATAACAAATAAGAAAATAAATTTCCACATCTTTTATTCAAAAAATAAAAATGAAATTGAAACAATAATGGTAGAGAACAACTTCATTTTTGTAATTCAGATTTACTAGTGAGAAGGAAATTTTATTCAGAGGATAACATTTTGCCAAAGTGGAATTCAAGGTTAATGTTCCCTATCATCAGATTTATTGCAAATGTTCATTAGGAAAAAAAAATTTAGCTTGTAAGCCAAAAAAACAAGTAGAAGACCAGATAGGGCCCACAGGCCCTAGTGGACTACCACTGACATAGAAAATTCTTATGATAGTATGGGTTCAATCAGTTCAGCAAATCCTTTGCTTGCTTTATAATCCCTAAATTAAAGAATTACCACTAGAAGTCAAACTGTGTGTCTATTCACTGATGTATAGCAAATGCTTAGAACAGAACCTGGCACATAGGAGGCCCTCAGTATATATTTCTTTCACAAAAAATTAAGTAATATACATAAAATATCTATTTTGCATATAAATATTTAGACTCAGTAGAAAATAACTCTTAGAGTCAAGATTTTGGGAGCCCAGGGTGAAAAAGACCAAGGAACTCTACTTCACTTTCTTCTTGCATTCTATTTGTTTGTTCCAAAGTCACTACTATTGGTGACTGATCTACTTAAGTGATAGCACGTGCAATGTCTGAAGAAAATTTAGTGGAAGGAAATCTTAGAGAAACGATGTGTGTATATGTGCAGTAATCACTCAGCATATTCAACTCTTTACAAGCCCAAAGACTGTAGCCCACCAGACTCCTCTGTCCATGGGATTCTCCAGGCAAAAATACTGGAGTGGGTTGCCATTTCCTTCTCCAGGGGATCTTCCCAACCCAGAGATCAAACCCGGGTCTCCCACACTGCAGTCAGATTCTTTACCATCTGAGCCAGCAGGGAAGCCCTAAAGTGGGGGTAACTCAGTTAGTGCATTTCTTTATTTCTGAAATTAACACACAACCCTTTGAATTTGGTAGCATCACAATTGTGATTCAGAGAAAATTAATTTAAAGATTATTATCCTAAGACACTAACCACAAAATGCTATTTAACACACAAATCTAGCTTTGACCCCATTAATAGAGGCTACAAGCTTCCTACCATAATTATTCCCACAACTTTCTATTCATATTTTATCACTGGAAAAGGAGGAGACCAACACCTGCCTCGAGAACAAACAGAATTTTTAAACTCAGAGACTGTTCTAAATATTTTTCTAACTTAATCCCTTGATTTTAAATGTGACGACAAGGAGAGAGAAAGAGTAGGTGATTTGCCTGTGTCTCATGCAAACCAATGGGAAGCTATGATTAGAACCAGTTCTTGGTTCTCAACACTGTATTGTATGAAAGGTGAGTTATAAAGAAAAAGTAAATTACATTCCATCAGCTATCGAGTTATAGACATAGTTCAGGCAAGGATTTAGTACAGCCTTTATTTTCATGATTAATTCAATCCATAGAAAGATAAAATACAATGATTCCAGCAAATACCAACACAAAAATTCATGCCAATAGTCTTGTCTGTGCTACACTCAATGCACCAATAATCTGAATTTGATTAATTTTGATGAAACGCTTGGTTGGGAGCAGGGTGCAGATGATAATTTCAAGAGAACAGACTGGGCACCATTTGGGAATCAACTTGATTACAGAGGTGATGAGGCTATCCAAATATTTGTTCCTTGTCCCATCTGTCCCCTTAAGGAGTACATTGCAAATGAGAGCAAGAAGGCCAAGTTCACATACCACATAGTTAGTTATAACTTTTCCTATCACACCAAGTATATAACAGTTTATAACCACTAATATAATAAAATTAGGATGCATTAGAATGAATGCTGTTTAATCACATAGTTTTGTAGAGTTAATATGTTTTACATGTGTCTGACTTGAACCTCTCATAATAATATCCTAAAGTGGGCCGATGTGGTAGATTGGTTGCATAAATAGACTACATTCCTCATCTCTTCAGGCATCCAGGTCCTTGGACCACATGATGTTGCTATTCTTCTAATAGACTGAGTCTGTGTCCTAGCACTTTAATTTTGCAGTCACACATATGATTTTCTTTGGCCAAAAGCATATTAGCTGATCTGATATTTACAGAATCTTGAAAAGGTGTTTACACATTTGCATTTTATTTTTACTCTTTGCCATGGCCGTGATGCCACATCTAGGCTAGCCTATAGGAGCAAGAGTCAGCACACTTTTTCTGTAAAAGACCAGATTTTAAATCTTTTTGGTTTTGCTGGCCACACGGCCTCTAGTGTGACTATTAACTACTCAAAGCTGCCATTGTGGCCTGAAAGTGGCCACAAAAAATATGGAAATGAATGAGCACAATTGCATTCCAATGAACACATTTATGGAAATATTTATAACAATGTTTGTTATTTATAGAAACAACCCATGGACTGGATTTGGCCAATGAGCCATAGTTTGCTGACCACCACACTAGAAGATGAGACACAACTGTGAGCCACAAGTTGGCTGAGTGGTTTTCCGGGCCATGTGTCTGACTCTCTCGTGTACCTGCCAAATGGCTGGAGCTTGGCTGATTCTAAATGATCTCAGCTAGGGTTATTCAACTCTACTCCAACTGAGTGACTAAACAAAAGCAACAAATAGATACAGATATGTAGAGTGAGTGAAAGTCGCTCAGCTGTGTCCGACACTTTGCGACCCCATGAACTGCAGCCCGCCAGGCTCCTCTGTCCATGGAATTCTCCAGGCAAGAATACTGGAGTGAGTTGCCATTTCTTTCTCCACCAATATGTATAATTTAGGGTAAAAGATGAAGGATTTTAGACAGCTCTGACTCCACTAACTCCCTTTTAGCTATAAAAAAATCATGTCACCCAGGCTTAACATTTAGACAATTTTCTTTAAATTGCTAATGCAGATCTCTTCATGATGTACCCTAGTCTATATCATCCTGGTTCTTATTTTTCCGGAACTCCAGTAAGGAGGAAATAACTTAAATGGCTCCTCTTGCACGCAGCTCCTACCTCTCCACTTTACTGCTTCCGTTTTATGCAGGCTGTCAGGCCTTTCTGAATTAAATGTGACTTAGGGCCTGCGCTTGCTGACTGAGGAGGCTCATAGGCCCTATTGCTCATCCACAATCTTGTACTTGAGCTGTCAAGCATGAGAGATTGGTGCCAAATTCAAGCCAACATAGCCCTTTCCCAGTAGTCTGCCTTTGACAACCCCTCCTTGTCAAATCCAACAGTTTACATAGGATGTATGGTGAATAAAGTGCTCTGAAAGATACGAATGTAGAGGTGGTGCTTCCACTGATAGCGGGAACACCTATCAGCTTCCCACAGGGCTGACATTTCAGCCTAGCAGGGGGAGATGATCATAGGATTTTTGTGCTGCTGTTTCTAAATGGATTGTAGAGACTTTCAAGGCAGATTGCCTCACTTCTCACCACCTGCCTCCAAGAAGACTCAGTGTGAAGCAAAAAAAATTGGGGGTGGGGGGAATAGTTATAAAGAAGAACCCTCAGGTGAATGGTTTTTAGAACTTAGGTTATCCTGGATTCCCTAGGCTTGAGCCTCTCTGCATGAAAGTTGAATGCTTTGGGCACCAGACTCGCTATTCCCTTCTTCTCAATGCCTAGAGAAATATCTGGCCTTGAAATCACTGGATGTTACACCGAGCTGTTAGTAGTTTAGGTGTTCCTTGCAGGAATGTGCCATCGCTCAGTTGTGTCCAACTCTTTGTACAGCCCACCAGACTCGTCTTTCCATGGGATTTCTCAGGCAAGAATACTAGAGTGAACTGCTATTTCCTACTCCAAGGGATCTTCCCAACCCAGGAACTGAACCCACATTTCCTTCATTGGCAGGCAGATTCTTTGGCACTGAACCACCTATGTGTTTCTTGAGGTTCCCCTAAAAGTAGGAATCAGAAGTTGTACATTTGACCTTTGATAATTAACCACTTAGGCCAACATAGCATAGATAAGGGCACTTGCTCACTTTCAGGTCAAGAAGATCCAAGGTGTAGACTCTGACTTTTAGTGTGGTGCAAAGAGAACTATTTCACTCGGAAGAAGGATTAGACAGCCAAGGAAACAGACAAAAAAAAAAAAAAAAGCAAAGTGTTGACTGTACTTAAGTGCCCACAATGGTGAGGAATGTGTGTCTTTAGACTTGGTCTTTCAATCCCACTCACAAGACTGTCCAGGTGTGGAGATGAAAGTGCAGTACTGTAGCCAATGGACTATGAATATTTTTAGTACCACTCATGACATCATCTTTATGAAATGGATCTATGTATGTGAAGAACCATTTGAAATGGATGTATCAGATTGCCTAATCTTATGTCATTGAATATTTGACTCATCTAACTCTAGTCTAAATCCATGCTCACCAGGCCACACAAACCTTTTTTTTTTTGGCCACATAAGCCTACTTACAGTATGTAGAGCACGGGGTCATGGAGTAACTTTGGTACCTTTGGCAATGCTCCCCCAGAGAAATTCAACAGGTTATTTCTGATCATAATTTAGTTTCCAAAGCAGCTTAACCACAATGCCAGGATGGACTAATCCCTGGGTTTCAGACCACTTGATCATGAAGAAGTTACAAGACTGAGTTTCTATGAATTCTTTGCTATTATGGCTTACACTCAAGTTTTGTTCATGAGCCTACCTCTCAGGGCCTAGTCACGTTGATACCCTGATAAAGTAATGAGTTTTCAAAACAGAGGGACTCACCCACTTGGCATTGATTAGATAAGGTTTGCTCAGTCTTTTAAAACCAGAGAGCCCTTTAATATATATAAAATTCTGATGTCCCACAACCAGCTTTCAACATGTCCAAGCCAAAGAAGTACATCATAGAGGATGATGTCCCCACCTGCTAAGAAGATTCTACTCTATATAATACTACATGAAATAACCATAGGGAATATGTCCTAAATAACATAGATTATATATATATGTATATCTTGTGTATGTAGATGCTAGCTGTAGAGATTCTGATAAAACCTGCCTCATCCTCCAGCCCCATTTGAGAGTCACTCACCCTCGGAGAAAGCAATGGCACCCCCACTCCAGTACTCTTGCCTGGAAAATCCTATGGATGGAGGAGCCTGGAAGGCTGCAGTCCATGAGGTCGCTGAGGGTCGGACACTACTGAGCGACTTCACTTTCACTTTTCACTTTCATGCATTGGAGAGGGAAATGGCAACGCACTCCAGTGTTCTTGCCTGGAGAATCCCAGGGACAGGGGAGCCCAGTAGGCTGCCGTCTACGGGGTCGCACAGAGTCGGACACGACTTAAGCGACTTAGCAGCAGCAGCAGCAACAGCAGCACCCTCTCCTCTAAAACTCCCATCACTATAAGAATTACAGACAAATGCCTTCTGATTTCTGCAGAAAGATCTTGACTTACTTATTGCACTTTGTTTAGGGTCTGTAATGAGACACCAAGGTGTGATTGAAGGTATTGGTGAAATTTGAAAAAGTAACTTGTTACCTAATTACTAAGTATATCCATAATGGTTAACTTAATACTGGTGATGGTGGTGGTCGGAGAAGGCAATGGCAGCCCACTCCAGTACTCTTGCCTGGAAAGTCCCATGGGCGGAGGAGCCTGATAGGCTGCGGTCCATGGGGTTGCGAAGAGTTGGACACAACTGAGTGACTTCACTTTCACTTTTCACTTTCATACATTGGAGAAGGAAATGGCAACCCACTCCAGTGTTCTTGCCTGGAGAATCCCAGGGATAGTGAAGACTGGTGGGCTGCCGTCTACGGGGTCACACAGAGTCGGACATGACTGAAGCGACTTAGCAGCAGCAGCAGGAGATGGTGGTGGTATAATATTAACTGTGTGTGTGTGTCTGTGTGGAGTTGGAGAATGGGGTATGTGAATACAGATGTGTATGTCTATGTACATGAATCAAAATATATACACAAAGATAAAGAAACACAATTGTTGCTTTCAAAGAATTTTAATTAAGTGGTAGAAACGTGAGCATGTTCATCACATCCCTCACAGGTTAACAGTGTTAATAAAAGTTGCGCAATCTCTTCTCCACCTCTGTCTCATCACAAGGCAAAGCCATGTACGGCACAGACTCCCCACCAAAGCCCAGTGTGTCGTGTCATCAGGGGGGATTCTTTGGTGCAGGGGACACTGAACTAGTAAATATTCTTACCTTTCATCCGCTCTCTCCCATTAAAAGTTTCACTAATAAATTCTCTGACACCTACAGCTTCTCTTCTGAGTGAATATACAGTTAGAAACTACTTTAAATTATCTTTAAAACTATTATTCAGACTTGGAAATGGAAGTTAGTAATGTCTAGACGTTTTCATTTCTTCTTAGGCATGTTCTGGACATATACATAGTTCTTTTACCTCTCTGAACACGTAACCTTAAATGTCCTTTCTTTTTTTCTGTTAGTCATTAAGTAATGGCTCTCAAATATTAGCAGCTGACTGCATACCCATTATAATAACCACAGTGCATTCTGATGCTACTCTCAGAAGCAATACCAGGGAAGCAGAAAATTTATTAACACAATTATAGAAGTGATGATGGTTAAACAAGTATCTCATATAGAACTCAGTAACTGAATCTTTGTGCTTGATAGATTACCCAAGTAATTTACATATGGAGGACACTTTATTGTTTAGAATATCCTTTCTTCATATGTTTCATGTACATAGATCATTTGACCTTAAAAATTCTCAAAAGCATAAGGGAACTACATATTGGGCAGGGTAATAGATTACCCAAATCCAGAGGGTTGGGTGTGTGCATGTGTGTGTGTTTATGCAGGTAGAGATAATCTTTAAATTTTGAACTTTTCACTTCTGAATTCATGGTCCTTCCCATTATTTATAGCACAAAGCTTTCCTGATAAGCAAAGCTGCTTTTCACATGAGGAAAAGAAGTAAAATGAAACTTGTACTGAACTCTCATGGTCAACTGTCCAAAACGTTTTATGAACTTAAGAGCTGCTCAAATTATGAAACTTATAATACAACACAGTAACTTTTCTTTTGTGTGGTAAAACTTAAAGGAACAATTATGACAGCCACTAAAAGCACTATTTAAGAATATGTATTTAGAATTAAGATCAATCAAGAGATATAAAAACTAATAATATAAATGTCAAGTATAAGAAAAATATTATTTTAAATGCTCATCACTTATTAAAAAGGTTTAAGTACACATAATTCTATTTAAGACCAAAAAAATCTAAATGTGTATAGATGTATGCAGTGTTTTATAGGCTTTTAAACATTTGTTTTATGATTATATATTTTAATATGGAAACAAAACTGAGCATTTTTGATGCTAAATCCATTGGGTAAAAGTTTATAGGAAGACAGGATTTGCACAGTCTCAGTTTATCACCCAAATATGATTATAAAGTTAAAAGATAGCTTTACAATGAATAAATCTGGTCAATACTACCTTACTAAATTGATCACCACTAATGGGACAAACTGACATATGTATATTAATGTACTGTAATCTGAAGAACACATTACCAAAAATGTTTAATCTGAGTCCAAGAATGAGAAAATAATAGACAAAATCAAATCAGATTAAGGGTAACTCTGTAAAACCAGCCTCAAACGCATCAAAAAATGCTAGCAATAAAAGAAAAAAAAAAAAAAAGAACTCATCCATTTTATTGAAAAGTAAATAAATAGAAATAACAAAAACAAGTGTGAGGTCCTTGTCTGATTCCTAGATCAAAAATAAAGTAGTTATAAAGGACAAGATTGAACTATGTATGTTAAATATTTATGTTGAAATGGGCTTCCCTGGTGGCTCAGCCGATACAGAATCTGCCTGCAATGCAGGAGACCTGGGTTCGATCCTTGGATTGGGAAGATCCCCTGGAGAAGGGAACGGCTACCCACTCTAGTATTCTCGCCTAGACAATTTCATGGACTGTATAGTCCATGGGGTCGCAGAGTTGGACGCGACTGAGCAACTTTCACTACTCACCATATATGTTAAATAATACTATTGTATTAGAGTTATATTTCTTTTTAAAATTGGAATATAATTGCTTTAAAGTATCTCATTAGTTTCTGCTGTTCAAAGAAGGGAATCAGCAATATGTATACATAAATATCGCCTCCCTCTTGGACCTTCCTCCCACCCCCATCCCATCCATCTAGGTCATCACAGAGCACCAAGTGAGATCTCTATTTCTTCCCTGCAATAGGTTCATCTATACCATCTTAGTTAAATTTCTTTGGTGTGATAATGATATGGTTATTTGGAGACTGTTTTGTACATAGGAGATACATGTTCAAGTATTCAGCGTGAAGTGTCTTATGAGCAGCTCACTTTCAAAATGGTTAGATGGCATCACTGACTCAATGGACAGGAGTCTGAGCAAACTATGAGAGATAGTGAAGGACAGGGAAGCCTGGCGTGCTACAGTACATGAGGCCAAAAAGAGTCAGACACAACTTAGCAATTGAACAACTTTCAAATTGTTCAGAAAAAAGATTGAGTGATGGAGCTAAAGCAAATATGGGGAAATGTTAACAAGTGGTAAATCTAGGTGAAACATATATAAAAGTTCATGGTACTACTTTTCTGTAGCTTGAAACTTTTGAAAATATTTTGTGAAAGATAAACCAAATGAAATTATCCTTTGAATTCTTTATTTCATATGCCCATCTCATCAATATTGAAATACAGGTTTAACATACACATCCTTACTCTTTAAAGATTTAAAATATGAAATGTTGAACAAATGTTACAAATTATAATCAAAATTTACAACAAAGTACTTTATGAATAACACAAAGGAAATAAAAATTATGTTAAAGGTCCGGTGTAAATACAAAACAAGAATAAAGGCTATTGGTGACATTAATATGCAGACTGGGTTTTCTCTATCTTAATTTCTCTGCTCCCTCCTGCTTAAAATCATAAAAGGATTCATTACAAATTGGAAATAACAGAATTTTTAGAAAATCATTGGATGATAAGTTGTATGATTCTCTTTACAGGTACAGCTTACTCTTCAGCAATCTGTAAGCCATTGAAAGTGTAACTCCATAGCCAATGAAAAAAGCCAAAGCGCGATTTGGCTGGGGAAGGGGTGTCAAATACGCAATCGTGTGGTAGATTCGCGCTCCGACAAAGAGTCTGAAGTGCAGGATGGCTGTAGAGAGGTCTGGACCACTCAAGGAATACAGAAGGCCAATACCAAGAAATGGCACGATGTTTTCAAGGTCATTCAAGTGGGCTCTGTGGGAAAAAAAGATGACTTGTAAAACCCTAATTTCAAAATCAGCAGAAACACATCCACTTTTCCTCGCTTCCGAAACTAAATAGAAGTGTTAATGGATCTTAAACATGCAGAGTAAGATTCATTTTATTTCTCTCAAATTCCCTTGCTTCCTTATCCACTTGGCTATTATTTAGAATGGCTCATTATTTTGTTTCTTTTATTTTCAGTGTATCTCAATGGATAAGAAAGAAGACCTTTTGTACTTCCAAGAATATCAAAAGTGCATCTACATAGTAAAACTCCCATCATTTTTATACATATAAAATATTTTTTCTTTTGATGTCTATACAACAGCAATTCAAGATTCTTCTTATAAAAAGTCTTCTTCCCAAAAGCAGAAAATCCTCTGGGTTAGCATCTTTCTTAAGCCTCCCTCACTTGTGCTATGATGCAAAATGGTCACTGATACCACCCTTGCCCATTCACTCAAGCCACTCGGTTACCAGAAATCAATTTACCAATCTTTATATCAAGAATTTCATTTTCTCCACATATAGATTACATAACATATGACTAGCCTTTCAAACATAGGAAAAATATCATCCAACCTATCCTCAACTTACAAAAGGAATTAGTTAGTAGTGATGGGGCAAAATATACACAAACATGATAGACAATAATAAAGGGAAAGTCATGCATTTAGATCTGAATTTCATACCACAGCTGGAAGAAAACAGAAAGCATGGCTTAGACACAACTTTTTGTCCAATTCATGGCACCTCTGGCTAGGATTGTGAACACAAGACACATCAATTACTGACGAGATTTTTTTAATATAAAGTGTGTATTTATAAAAATATATATTTTTATAAATATATTTACAAAGTGCTTAATTCTCAAATCTGGTAACCCTGTTCTAGTTTCCACAGTTAAAAACTGCTTAAGAATCTAGACTATAAGTTGAGATTTTGATAGAACTTGTAAGCTATTGACACATATTTCAAAATGAAAGAGACCTGGGTTCAATCCCTGGGTTGGGAAGATCCCCTGGAGAAGGGATAGGCTACCCACTCTAGTATTCTGGCCTGGAGAATTCCATAGACTATGCAGTCCATGGGGTTGCAAAGTCAACCAGACTGAGCGAATTTCACTTTCGCTTTTTCTTTTAGTCAAAAAAAGTGTAATTACTAAATAATCTTTGCTCAAAGATCACCATTATCGCCTCCTTTCCTTTCTCTTGTTTTCTGTAGATTATCTCTAAATCTCCTGACAAACAGAATAACAACATAGAGGCATGCAGAAGGTAACAGTAACTTAGATACGTAACAGTTTTTAAAGATTTAAATAAACAACCACATGTTCCTAAATAAAGCCAAGACAGAAGGGGTATGAGTGTTCTTATTCCCTCTGTTTCATGGAACAACCCAAGGGTTACTGAAAGCGAGGTGGGCAAGAAAGGGCAGAAACACTACTTTCTACTAAAGATGAGCTCACAACACCAATTACATCAAGGGTATTTGTTTGGATCCTTTGAATTCTCCTGCTGGACCACAGATATTTCTTCACCTCCCATCTAGGCCATGTTACTTTTCTCCTTTACCACATTCTAAAAAGACAGACAGTTTTAAAGTTGAGAAAGAACCAATAATGATGAGACCATGTAGAAATATGTTTGCGCTCAGCTGTGTCCAACTCTTGTGACCCCCATGGACTGTAGCCTGTCCATGGATTTTCTGTCCATGGAATTCTCCAGCCAAGACTACTGGAGTGGGTTGCTATTTCCTCCTCCAAGGGATCTTCCTGACCCAGGGATCAAACCTGTGTCTCTTATGTCTCCTGCACTGGCAGGCAGATTCTTTACCACTGCACTACCTGGGAAGCCCCAAGTCTGTATTAAGCAACTGAGAAATAGAATACAGTGTGAAGACAGAGAAGTCAAGGAAAATTAGGGGGAAAGAGCTCCAGTGGTGGGGGTTTGGGGGAAGAAATTCAAGGGCAGGGGTTCCTTGGAACTTACCTGCCTCTCCATTTTTTCTGGCCTTCCTCTATTTCTTTCATTCAGTCCTTCTTCCTTGTCCTCAACCCTCAAAGTGGTCTCACAGTATTCCTCACTGCTCTAGTAAGGCCAGTTTTCAACGGAGCCTCACACTGTGTTAATTTATGCCATCTTATATGCTCTTCTTTTTACTTTTATTTTTTAACTTTTTATTTTATATCTGAGTATAGCCGATTTACAATGTTGTGATAGTTTCAGGTGGACAGCAAAGGGACTCAGCCATACATATACATGTATCCATTCTCCCCCAAACTCCCCTCCCATCCAGGCTGCCACATAATATTGAGCAGAGTTCCCTGTGCTCTACAGCAGGTCCTTGCTGGTTATCCTTTCTAAATGTAACACTGTGTACCTGTCCAGTCACTCTTCCTTTTAGACCCCACTGCAGACACACCCTCTCCCAGTGAGCATCTGCTGTAGTTCAGCATCACCTTCCCACTGTAACCCTTTCTCTACTCAAACAACAGAAAGCATCCTAAAGGGGAAGTTTCCTTCATTTCTGTGTCATTCCTAGATGGCTACCAAAATCTAGTAGCAGATGGACATCCATCTTTAAGAGTACTTTCTGCTGCTGCTGCTGCTGCTGCTAAGTCATTTCAGTCGTGTCTGACTCTGTGTGACCCCATAGACGGCAGCCCATCAGGCTCCCCCATCCCTGGGATTCTCCAGGCAAGAACACTGGAGTGGGTTGCCATTTCCTTCTCCAATGCATGAAACTGAAAAGTGAAAGTGAAGTTGCTCAGTAGTGTCCAACTCTTAGCGACCCCACGGAATGCAGCCTACCAGGCTCCTCTGTCCATGGGATTTTCCAGGCAAAAGTACTGGAGTGGGGCACTTTCTACCAGGGTCTATTACTTCCTCTCCATCATCCCATGTTCCCATGTCCTTTCTCTTTTGGGCAGATGCCCCCTGGTGCAAGCTTGTTCTGGACTGACCTTAACTCCAGCCCTGCTCTGCGCTCAAGATGCTTCAATCAGATCAGAACCACCTGGATCTCAGCATCGCCCTGACCTAAACCAGACTTGCTATACATCACTGAGAACTGTCAGGGGTGGCCAACCACGAAAGGAGCTTCACGCCAGACCAGCTGACTCCTTTCTCTTACCCAAAGCTCTTTATGCTCAGCATGTGTTCAAGTTCCTGAAAAGAAATTTTTCCAAACTGCCATGTTCTCTCATCTCCTTTTTCCTTCCAAATCCTAACATTCTTCAACTTATTCCCTTATGAAATATTCCCAAAGACCCTAGGAAGTTATACTTGTATCCTACTACTTAACATCTAATGAGAGATAGCTTTATATCATTCTTTAACGTTAGTTTGCTTTTCAGTGGAAAAGCTATAAACCCCCTCAAGGGCAGGAAGTCAGTCTTCAAGCCATTTTTACAGCATTCCAATAAAAGGGGTGACAGTGAGACACACAGTAATCTCTCAATAAATGCTTCATTCATGCATTGGGGCCAGAAAGGAATCATCTAGCTTTAAGTTTAATCCCATCCTCCACTTCCTTGAAGAATTCCCAGTGAGTGTCAACTGGACCCCATTGAAGAGTCTCAATAAAGAGGTATTCTCTATTGAGAGACAGAAGTAGGGGCTGAGAAGGGAGAGTGGAAGGCATCTAAAATCTCCAAATAAAATTTTGTTGAAGGTAGCTTATTCTAAACATCTAAGTACTAAAACCTTTTTTTTTTTTTTTTCTTTTAAATGTTTCACCTTATTTCTTCAGCTGCCCTGGTTACCTTATAACTTTATCTTGTTGTACATGGGACTTCCCAGATAGCTCAGTGGTAAAGACTTCACCTGTCAATGCAAGAGATGCAAAAGACGTGGGCTTGGTCCCTCGGTCAGGAAGATCCCCAGGAGCAGAAAATGGCAACCCATTCCAGTATTTTTGCCTGGAAAAACCCATGGACAGAGGACTCTGATAGGCTGCAGCCCATGGGGTTGCAAAGAGTTGGACATGACTGAGCAACTGAGTGTGCACACGCATGCATGCACGTGCGCACACACACACACGGCGATGTATATAGTCTTGAATTCTTTCTAGAACAATATGGGATAGGATTAAATAAATACATAATGTAACAGGCTTTCTAACCATCATTAATTTCCGTATGTCCAGAATATAAATAACTTACTTTAGGCTACTTATCTTGACATTTCAACACATACTACTTTATATTTTTAATTAAGGGTCCCATATGTGTAGTGTATATTTTCTCAATATTGCATGCTTAAAAGCATAACTTTCACATCCTTTGTAGACAAATTCAGTCTCTGTCACCAAAATATGCTAATAGAAACAACTTGATAATTACAAATAGAAATAATGAAAAAGAAAAATTCTAGGTTAAAAATGGAGAGGGGAGATTGTGGGAACTTTTATTCTGAAAAGTATCTCCAAAAGTGATTTAGTAAATCACTTTGTTAACAGAACTGATCTGATCTCAAAAAAATACACCTGGAACCTAGAAGCTTCTCTTTCCTGTAGATTCTTTCTTGCCACATTGAAAAGCCAGTGTCTGATCACCAGGGGGCGCTGTACACACAGTCCCTGCACCTCCTCAAGGACACACTCCTTTCACAACCAAGGGCAATTGTTCTCACTAAATTTTATTTGTTGTTCACAATCTGATGAGAAGATCAGCTTAGATAATGGCTTTCTTCTCTAGAAATACCATCCCATGGTTAAGGAGAAGCAGAAGTAGGGGTTGAGAAGGGAGAGTGGAAGGCATCTAATATCCCCAAATAAAATTTCTTTGGCTAAGCTTTCATGGGCATACTGAGGTCCATGGAGTCACAAAGTCAGACACAACTTAGCCACTGAACAACCTGAACAACAACAACATGAGTGTAAAGAGAGAAGTTCAGGAGTCCCCTATGTCACCATCTTGACTGACCTACCCACTGAAAAATTGTTTCTATTGAGATTCTATTGCCAATCCACTTTTCTAACATGTGAAACATGGAAGTTATGGACCATCTCCATTTAGTATTTTCTAATGCACATCTACACTATGGTATAATTCTAGCCACATTTCACAGGATAAGCAAAATTATATAAAATTAAAGAAGCAGTGAGGAGTTTTCACAGGCATACTTAAACATTTAGATATTTAGTTTTCTGATGAATAGTTAAGATAAGAAACACCATAAATATATTTGACTACACTTCTAAAATTTGGTGAGTATAAACAGATAATGAAATGGAGACTTAAAAAAAAATTTACTTCTCTAATTCAGGTATCAGCTGCAGCATCTAATCTCTTTAGAATCAAGATCATATTTGCCTTATCACTTTTAATTTTCTGGAAAGTCTGAAGCCCCTCCAAAGATTTATGCAGATTCCCTTATGGTATATAGTCTCAAGATTAACTTAGTCTTTAATCCTGCATTTATGCACATCTTCATATTCTTCATTTTGATATAAACTTGGCTCTTTCCTCAACTTTCTCAATAAATCAGTTAGAAAATGTGGATTAAGATTTGTTGTTGTTGTTGTTGTTTAGTCATTAAGTCATTTGCATACATTAAAAGCTAAGCTGTTATCAACTTAAAATAGACTATTATTAATATAAAACAAGATGTTTTACGTTAAGACTCAGGGTGACCACCAAGTAAAAACTCATAGTAGATATACAAAAGATAAAAGGAAAGCAATCAAAGCTTACCCTTAGAGAAAAATCACCAAATCACAATGAAAGAGAAAGGAACAAAGGAATTCCAAAACAACTAAGAAAAAAATTAACAAAATGGCAATAAGTATAAGAACTGAAGTGAAAGTGTTAGTCTCTCAGTCATGTCTGACTCTTTGTGACCGCATGGACTGTAGCCCGCCAGGCCCCTCTGTCCATGGAATTCTGCAGGCAAGAACACTGGAGTGGGTAGCCATTCTCTTCTCCAGGGGATCTTCCCAACTTAGGGATCAAACTCAGGACCCCTGCACTGCTTGCAGATTCTTTACCATCTGGGCCACCAGGGAAGCATCAGAAATTACTTTAAATCAAAACGGGCTAACTTCTCCAATCAAACAAGAATGAGTAAACAGATAAAAATTAGACAAGACCTAACAATATGCTGCATATGAAGAGTTAAGGTCATATATAGACACAAGGTGAAGGTGTAGAAAAAGATATTCCATGCAAATGGAAGCCCAAAGAAAGCTGAAAAAGCTATACTTATATCAAAACAAACTGTAACAAGAGACAAAAAAGTTCATTATATAATGATAAAGGGGATCAAGGCATTAAGCAGACATAACATTGGTAAATATATATGCACCCAACATAGGAAACTTTAATATATAAAGTGAACAGTAACAGATCTGAAGGAGAAATAACAATACCATAATTATAGAGGACTTTAGTATCTCATTTTCAACAATGGATAGATCATCTAGAAAGACCACTTAGCTCAGATGGACCTAAAAGACATTCATAGCATTTTACATCCAACAGCAACAGAATATACATTCTTCCCAGGCACAGATGGAACATTCTCCAAGACAGATCATATCTTAGGCCAAAAAGCAAGTCTTAACAAATTTAAAAAGTGCAAAGTCAAGCATTTATTCCAACCACAACAATATGAAACTAGAAATCAATTACAAAAAGAAAATTGGAAAATTCACAAACAGATCAAAGAAAAACCTCAAGAGAAATCAATAATATCTTGAGACAGATAAAGATAGAAACAGAACATACCAAACTCATGGGAACTCAGCAAAGGCAATCTAAGAAGGAAGTTTATAGTGATAAATGCCCACATTTAAGAAAAAAATCTCAAATGAACAACCTAACCTGACATATCAAGAAAGTAAAAAAAAGAAAAGAAAACTAAGCCCAAAGTTAGAAATAACAAAGATCAGAATAGACATAAATGAAATAGAAACTAAAAATACATTAGAAAAAAATCAATGAAATTAAGAGCTGAATTTCTGGAGGATAAAATAGGCTAACTTTATTGCTGTTGCTGTTTAGTCACTGAGTTGTACCTGGCTCTTTGAGTCCTCATGGACTGTAGCCCGCCAGGCTCCTCTGTCCATGGGATCTCCAAGGGAAGAATACTGGAGTGGATTGCCATTTCCTTCTCCAGGGTATCTTCCTGACCCAGGGATTGAACCCGTCTCCTGCTTGGCAAATGGATTATTTTCCACTGAGTCACCTGGGGAAGACGAACTTTAAAATAGCATCAAAAAGAATAAAATGCTTAGGGATAAACTTAACCAAAGAGGGGAAAGATCTATATACTGAAAACCATAAGACACTGGATAAAAGAAATAGAAGAAATATAAATAAATGGAAAGATATCCTCTCCTCATGGACTGGAAAAATTAATGTTAACACTTAAAATGTCCACACAACCCAGAGTAATGTACTCCCTCTCAAAATCCCAATGGCATTTTTTGAGAAATTTTTTAAAAAGTCCCCAAATTTGTGTGAAACCAGAAATGACCCTGAATATCCAAGCAAACTTGAGCAATAAAAACAAAGCTGGAGACTTCATACTTCCTGACTTCAAACTATATTACAAAGCTATAGAAATCAAAGTCAGTATTTTTTTGACAAAAAAGCAGACTCACAGATCAATGGAACAGAACAGAGAACCCAGAAATAAACTCATGCATGTATACTCAGTTTTTTACCCAGAAGCCAAGAATACACAGTAGGAAAGGGCAGCCTCCGCAGTAAATTGTGTCAGGAAAACCAGATTTCCACATGCAAAAGAAACTGAACCCTATCTTATACCATACACAAAAATCAACTCAAAATGAATTAAAGACTTGAATATAAGACCTGAAACCATAAAATTTCTACAGGGAATACAAAGGTTGTAAGCTCTTTGACACTAGTCTTGGCAATGAAATCTTTGGATTTGACACCAAAAGCAAAACAACAACAACAACAACAAAGCAAAAATAAACAAGTGGGACTACATCAAATCAAAAGCTCCTGCTCAGCAAAAGAATCCATCAACAAAATTCAAAGGCAAGTTATGGAATGGGAAAAATATTTGCAAACCCCATATCTGATAAGCAGTTAATATTAAAAATATATAAGGATCTCACAATTTCATAGCCCCAAATTAATAGATAAACAAATAAAATAATCCAATTTTAAAGGGAGACCCAAATAGCCATTTTTCCAAAGAAGACATCCAAATGGCCAAGAAGTACATGAAAAGGTATTCACCATCACTAATCAGCTGGGTAAATGCAAATCAAAACTAAAATGAGTTATTACATTACACCTATTAGGATGGCTACTGTGGAAAAGACAAGAGGTAGCAAATACTTGCCAGAATATGGAGAAAAGAGAACTCTTCTACATTGCCGTCAGGAATATAAACCAGTACAGCCACTATGGAGAACAGTTTGGAAGGTCCTCCCTGGTGGTTCAGATGTTAAAAGAATCTGCCTGCAATGCGGGAGACTTGCATTCCATCCCTGGGTTGGGAAGATACCTGGAGGAGAGCAGGGCAGCCTACTCCAGTATTCTTGACTGGAGAATCCCCATGGACAGAGGTGCCTCGTGGGCTACAGTCCATGGGGTCACAAAGAGTTGGACCCAACTGAGCACCTAAGCACAGCAGAGCATAGCACAGAACTTGCCTACCATTATTCCAAAAAGATTAGACTATTATCCAGTCTTTAAAAAAAAAAAAGGAAATCTTGTTATTTGAATGAACCTGGAGGACATTCTGGTGAATGAAATAACTAAGACAGAGAAAGACAAATATTGTAAGGTATCATTTATAAATGGAATCTACCGAAAGGAAAAAAGGCTGAACTTATAAGAAGAGAAAGTAGTCACTGCCTGGGGATATGGGTTGGGGGAAATCTGGAGAGGTTGATAAAATAGTACTAACTGTCAGTTATAAGATGAACAAGGTCTGAGGATCTCAAGGATAACACATTGACTACAGCAGATAACACTGTACTGTGTAACTGTGTAAGTGAAAGCTGGGGCTTCCCAGGCGGCACTGTGGTAAAGAAATGGCCTGCCAATGCAGGAGATGCGAGCGATGGGAGTGTAACACCTGGGTCGGGAAGATCCCATGGAGTAGGAAATGGCAACCCACTCCAGTATTCTTGACAGGAAAATTCCATGGACAGAGGAGGCTGGCGGGTTGAGTCCAGGGGGCCACAGAAGAGTCAGACATTACTGAGCAACTGTGCACATAGCACATATAACCGAAAGTCTCTATGAGAGTAGAATTTAAATGTTCTCACCAAAGAAGAGGGGAGGTGAAGTCTGAGGTGATGGATGTGTTCATTAATGAAATTCATTAATTAATGTCAACTAATTCGATGGAAGGACTCCTTAGAAACATATATGTGTATCAAATGACATTGTACACTGCAAATTGTACACTTACAATTTTGTCAATTAAGCTTCAGTAAAGATGAAAGAAAAAGTTTGTAATTTACATCACTTTATGACAAGGATTAAGAAATGTATCTTCAGAACTAGAATTGAATGTGCTTTTAAAAGAAGTTTATTAATGGTATCATTAGGAAGCTGGGTAGACGGTATCTTGGCTTATTGCTTTTCACTGTTTACTGAATTCTCTGTGCATTAAATATAATATCTACAAAGGAGGGAGAGAGAGAGAAGATAGGTAGAGGTTTCTCAAGTTCATACTTTCCATTTTATGCAAAAATACCTAGTTCTTCAACCTTTTACCCAAGCTGACAGTCTCACCTCTGGAGAAAGAGGACAAAACCTGCAAGAATCTACCATCCTCATTTCACCTCCTACCTGTCATTACTTTTGATAAATCCCTACACAGAACAAAGTCATTAACCCTAACAAAGTGCACAGAAAAGCTAAATTGGAGATACATGCAATCACAGTGATAGTTGGAGACTTCTAGATGGCTAATTTTCTATAATTATACAGAGTAGGTAAAATGATTGACTTTTCTTTTTCTTCAGACCTCAACATCCTCACTTGACTCTGAGACCAACATCCTGTGATCAAATGAGTCATTTCAGGAGACGCTGGTTTACCTTCTAACACGTTCCACCCTGTCATCTGTCCGAAGATACTTCTTGGCGCTTTCTCCTTTGCCAAAGCCTGCGCAGTCTTCTGGGTTGGCAAAAACCTATTCCAAATACCAAGAAAAAAAAAAAATTTTATTTCAAATACCAAATAACATGGGGGTACTCTACCTGATATTCACATTTTATCAGAAGAAATACAGGCATCCAAGTTGGTCATTTGGTCATTATGAAAAAATTGGGGAGCTATAGATCAAACCCAGGGGTAGGAGAAAGAATGTGGATTCTCAGGTAGCTTAGTGGTAAAGAATCTGCCTGCCAACATGAGAGACACAGAAAATGCAGGTTTGATCCCTGGGTCCAGAAGATCCCCTGGAGTAGGAAATGGCAAGCCATTCCAGAATTCTTGCCTGGGAAACCCGATGGATAGAGGAGCCTGGCAGTCTACAGTCCATAAGGTTGCAAAGAGTTGGACACAACTGAGCACATACACACAGGAGAAAGCATCTCTTCTTAAAACCTGAATTTTTAATAACAATGTCAAAAAATGTTTAAAGAGAAGCATAAATAAGAACTTTAAAAACCAATATATAAAAACAGTGAAAAGGCAGCAAAATCAGAAGAAAGCATAATTCTGAGTCCTCATTAAAATAATAAAAAGTTATTGTTATGGTGAACTGGCATTTTTTAATAGTAATGTTGATGCACTTCTCCTGAAGAACATTATTTCCAACTGATTGGCTCATATGAAAGTCATAAGTTTATTTGCCAAAGATACCAGAGAACAGGCATGCAGCATAAAAGAGTGGGGACAGGAAACATGTTTTGTACTTTGTTAGGATATGTGTGCCTCTTTTTTCCTCTGAATTAACTAAAACTTTAGGTTGAACAATCCAGTGAAATATAAGAAGTTGAACTGTATTCCTATAAACACCAAGCAAATGTTCCAGGGCATATTTTCACATAGTCTTTCCTGTCATTATTATGCTCTTTGAAATGATTTCCCCATTCCCTGAAACTTGAAACATGTATTTAAAAATACTTATGTTCCACTATTTAATGATTTATAATAAAGAAAAACATGAACTATAAAATTAGCCTTAATTTAAGTGGAGAAACTTCATAAATATTATAGTATTTTTCTTAATACGACATGAGCATTTATTTCAGATAAAGATGCTGAGAAGAACTGATCAGCTCTTGAGGGCAGATCTGTCTGTCTGGTTCTGAAATAAATGTATGGCACATACTGGATGTTCAATAAAGAGATTTTGAGTAAGTAAATAATGTATTACAATGCAAAGTGCTTGAAATAGGAGTTTAAGCCAATCTGAATTTGAATCTCAGCCTCAGCCTTGGTTGGTGTGTAATCGTGGGAAAGCTACTGAACCACTCTGATTTTGATTTTATTATCCATAAAATGGGAAGAGTAATGCTCATCTCACAGGATAACGCTAACAATTATGTAAAATGCTTCCATGACCTGACACACAGTGTCACGGTGCCTAGCATAGATCACTGGCACTTCACAAATCTGAATTCCCTTCCCCTTTTCTTCTAAGCCCCTTGGGCTTCCCTGGTGGTTTCAACTGTAAAGTGTCTCTCTGCAATGCGGGAGACCTGAGTTCGTTCCCAGGGTTGGAAAGATCCCCTGGAGTTTAGTTCAGTTCAGTCGCTCAGTCGTGTCCGACTCTTCGCGACCCCATGAATCGCAGCACGCCAGGCCTCCCTGTCCATCACCATCTCCCCCCGCAGTCACCCCCCTCCCCCCACCCCCGAGTCCGTGATGCCATCCAGCCATCTCATCCTCGGTCGTCTCCTTCTCCTCCTGCCCCCAATCCCTCTCAGCATCAGAGTTTTTTCCAGTGAGTCAACTCTTCGCATGAGATGGCCAAATTACTGGAGTTTCAGCTTCAGCATCATTCCTTCCAAAGAAATCCTAGGGCGGATCTCCTTCAGAATAGACTGGTTGGATCTCCTTGCAGTCCAAGGCACTCTCAAGAGTCTTCTCCAACACCACAGTTCAAAAGCATCAATTCTTCGGAGCTCAGCCTTCTTCACAGTCCAACTCTCACATCCATGCATGACCACAGGAAAAACCATAGCCTTGACTAGATGGACCTTAGTCGGCAAAGTAATGTCTCTGCTTTTGAATATGCTATCTAGGTTGGTCATAACTTTTCTTCCAAGGACTAAGCGTCTTTTAATTTCATGGCTGCAGTCACCATCTGCAGTGATTTTGGAGTCCAAAAAAATAAAGTCTGACACTGTTTCCACAGTTTCCCCATCTATTTCCCATGAAGTGATGGGACCAGATGCCATGATCTTTGTTTTCTGAATGTTGAGCTTTAGGCCAACTTTTTCACTCTCCTCTTTCACTTTCATCAAGAGGCTCTTTAGTGCTTCTTCACTTTCTGCCATAAGGGTGGTATCATCTGCATATCTGAGGTTATTGATATTTCTCCCGTCAATCTTGATTCCAGCTTGTGTTTCTTCCAGTCCAGTGTTTCTCATGATGTACTCTGCATAGAAGTTAAATAAGCAGGGTGACAGTATACAGCCTTGATGTACTCCTTTTCCTATTTGGAACCAGTCTGTTGTTCCATGTCCAGTTCTAACTGTTGCTTCCTGACCTGCATACAGATTTCTCAAGAGGCAGGTCAGGTGGGCTGGTATTCCCATCTCTTTCAGAATTTTCCACAGTTTATTGCAGTCCACATAGTCAAAGGCTTTGGCATAGTCAATAAAGCAGAAATAGATGTTCTTCTGGAACTCTCTCGCTTTTTCCATGATCCAGTGGATGTTGGCAATTTGATCTCTGGGTCCTCTGCCTTTTCTAAAACCAGCTTGAACATCTGTTCACGGTTCACGTATTGCTGAAGCCTGGCTGGGAGAATTTTGAGCATTACTTTACTAGCATGTGAGATGAGTGCAATTGTGCGGTAGTTTGAGCATTCTTTGGCATTGCCTATCTTTGAAATTGGAATGAAAACTGACCTTTTCCAGTCCTGTGGCCACTGCTGAGTTTTCCAAATTTGCTGGCATATTGAATGCAGCACTTTCACAGCATCATCTTTCAGGATCTGAAATAGCTCAACTGGAATTCCATCACCTCCACTAGCTTTGTTTGTAGTGAAGCTTTCTAAGGCCCACTTGACTTCACATTCCAGGATGTCTGGCTCTAGATTAGTGATCACATCATCATGATTATCTGGGTCATGAAGATCTTTTTGTTCAGTTCTTCCGTGTATTCTTGCCACCTCTTCTTAATATCTTCTGCTTCTGTTAGGTCCAGACCATTTCTGTCCTTACAGCCACCCACTCCCGTACTCTTGCCTAGAAAATCCCATGGACGGAGGAGCCTGGTAGGCTACAGTCCATGTGGTCTCAGAGAGTCGGACATGACTGAGCAACTTCACTTCCACTTTCTTCTAAGACAAGCAACATTTCTGCTATCCTTGATGCCACAGTATTTCTAGAGGATAGTGAGGATCTCGTGGTTGCTTGTTTAGTCTCTCAGCTGTGTCTGACTCTTTGAGACCCCATGTACCATAGTCCACCAGGCTCCTCTGTCCATGGGATTTCCCAGGCAAGAATACTGGAGTGGGTTGCCATTTCTTGCTCCACGGGATCTTCCTGACTCAAGGATCAAATCCCTCATTGCTTGTGTCTCCTGCACTGGCAGGTGGATTCTTTACCACTGAGTTAAGACCTGGTAGTAGCAGCCACTTTATAGCCAGAGGCTCAAACACCTTGCCGTGTTAGAGGTTTACCTGTGTGGATATGTGCCCCATTAAAATGCAAACGTCATTGGGAAGGAATGATACCTCAAGACAGTAATAAGAAAATACCTTAGGGAGGCCTATGACTTCTAAATAAAAGTAAGGCTCTGGAGGACAGAAACTCAGGCCCGGGACTGAGAGAGAAATGTTTACAGAAAGAAGCTGGTGATCAGGCACAGGAGTCCCACCAGTAAAAATCACCTAACTGTGTAGCTTTGCTTTTCCCTTGTCACTGTTGTCACAAAACCAGCTTGCATACAGGCTGCCCGCTCAGACTCTCAGTCGTGTCCGACTCTTTGTGATCCCATGGACTGCAGCCTGCCAGGTTCTTCTGTCCACGGGATTCTGTAGGCTAGAATACTGGAGTGGGTTGCTATTTTCTTCTCCAGTGATCTTCCCAGACCAGGGACTGAATCCACATCTCTTGCATCTCCTACACTGCAGGCAGATTCTTTTCTACTGAGCCATCAAGAAGCTCTTCCTCTGTATATGGGTTATGTGTTTCAAAACTTTCTACCACCTTCCCCAAGCCTCCGTTTTAAAAAAAAAAAAATTGTTATAATGCTGGGTAGAAATACTATAGTCTAAATACTAAATACTATAGTCTCTACTATAATAGAGACTCTATTATTGACAATAGTAAGAACTTAATTCTGTGCCCTAAGGTATATCCCTGATCTGTAATAGAGCTGAAAACATCAATTCACTGTCTAGAAAGTGACTATTTTCTAAGCTCTAGTTAGCAAAATTAACTTCAAAATCATAAAGTTTCCTTGAAAAAAAAAAAGAAAGAAAAATCTGATACTTCAGAAATCTCATATGCTAACTGAACAATAAAAATAAACAAACAAAAAACCATTTACTGATTTCTGGGAGAAACTACCTACTCTGTAAATATATCAGAAGCACTTGAACTAAATGACTGCATATTCATTTACAGTATTAAACAATATGCCATTGGGTTTTACAAAAAAAAAAAAGAAAGAAAGAAAATTGCTTTCCAGAATCCCAACTGCCTCCCATGTCTTACCTTTCTTGTCAGTCTATAGAATGCAGTTGCAATGCTCATAAACATCATTTTTGAAAGCACAATTGTCGTGTAAGAGGCAAAGGCCATGAATACTTCATTCTCCATTAGCTGCGAAAGGTTGGCCATTTTTTTGATTTTGGTCTGGAATGTTAAAAAGATTTTAGATAGGATAGGAAAAAACAGACATAAATACCCCCAAATAACTTAACAATCACTTGGTATCCTTGTTCTACAGTATTAACCATATTGTTCTTGAAGATATTTTGGGTTATTTGAAGAAGAAATAATAATTTAGATTTTTTAATAACTAGTATGTTTTTTCTCGCTCTTTTTTCCATATTAATCATTTATTTAAGTTACTCTTTTATGTAAATCAAGAAATATATGTAATAGTCTTTGCTCTTATCCATGGTATTCTTTTTTAAAATTTGTTGTTATTAGAGTATAGCTGTTTTACAACATCGTATTAATTTCTGCTGCCGCCGCTGCTAAGGCACTTCAGTCATGTCCGACTCTGTGCAACCCCATAGATGGCAGCCCACCAGGCTCCGCTGTCCCTGGGATTCTCCAGGCAAGAACACTGGAGTGGGTTGCCATTTTCTTCTCCAATGCATGAAAGTGAAAAGTGAAAGTGAAGCCGCTCAGTCGTGTCCGACTCTTAGCGACCCCATGGAATACAGCTTACCAGGCTCCTCCGTCCATGGGATTTTCCAGGCAAGAGTACTAGAGTCGGTTGCCATTGCCTTCTCTGGTATTAATTTCTAGTGTACAGCAAAGTGAATCGGCTATACCTATTCATATAGCCACTCTTTTTGGATTCCCTTCCCACTTAGGTCACAACTAAGCACTAAATAGAGTTCCCTATGCTATAGAGTAGGCTCTCATTCATTAGTTATCTATTTTATACATAGTATCAATAGTGTAATATGTCAATCCTAATCTCCCAATTCATCTCACCCCCATCCCTGTTTTTTTCTGGTTCTATATAATTGAGCTTGAACATATCAAACAAGCACTGTGTGAAAATGAAAATATAGCGGTTATCACAAGGTAAACATACATAGGTAAACTTCACTAGAGCTAGAATAAAATCTTATTTTGCATCAAGATGAGCCACAAATTGGACACAAACCAGAATTCATGAATCTCTTTCAAAACATCAAACTATGTACATAGTAGTACCCTTAATGTTTGAGTAGAAATGCCTAAATTCTAATACATGCCATTCTTTGTAAATCCAGTTCACAACCTTTTGTCATTTCAGTGGTAATCAAGATCTCAGACTCCAGGATTTGAATTCCAGTCACATCATTTGGTTATTGTCTTTGACTGAGAGATTTAGGCTCTGTGAAACTGGATTTCTTCATTGGTAAGACAGGAATAGTTGTTGTTCAGTTACTAAGTCGTGTCCAACTCTGCAACCCCATGGACTGCAGCATGCCAGGCTTCCCAGTCCTTCACCATCTCTGGGAGTTCACTCAAACTCAGGTATATTGCATCGGTGATGCTATCCAACCATCTCATTCTCTGTCGCCCCCATTTTCCTCCTGCCCTCAGTCTTTCCCAGCATCAGGGTCTTTTCCAATGAGTCGGCATCTCCCAACTTAGTTACTGTCAGGATTTAAGTGAGATAACATGACCTAGCACAGTGCCAGGTCCATGAAAACCCTCAATAAAAGCTTATTATCTCCTTATCATGATCGTCACTATAACCACGACCAGGGTCCTCATTCACACCAACACAAGTGAAAAGGGTGAAACAGGATAATGGAAACATAAAATAAAAGGCTTGCAAACGTGGGGGAAGAAATAGGCATTTATGATACTTTCATAGAAGGGACAAGGGGAGGAGGATTAGCTTTACAAAACTCTTCAGGTCACTTCACATTGTATATTTACTTCCATCAAAAAGCTGTCAAGAGTAAATGGAATGTAACTCCCTGAATCTAGAGTTAGAAGAATAACTGGAGAAGTGCTCAGGAGGAGGAAGAAGAGGGACACAAATGATACTCAAATCCAAGTAGGTAAGAATTTAGGAAAAGCTGAACGTCTGCACTATTTGACATTCTTTTAACCTCCTCTGTTCTACTATCAGCCCCACTACCTACACCTTCTCCTTCTTCTACATAAACACACACCTTTTATCATGAGTGGATGTGTGTATGCATGCTAAGTCGCTTTAGTCATGTCCAATTCTCTGCAACCTATGGACTATAGCCCACCAGGCTCCCCTGTTCATGGGATTCTCCAGGCAAGAATACTGGAGTGGGATGTTGTGCCCTTCTCCAGGGGATCTTCCCGACCCAGGGATCAAACCCACGTCTTTACGTCTCCTGCATTGGCAGTTGGGTTCTTTGCTACTACCGCCACCTGAGAAGCCCATCTTTTCTCATACCCAAGCTTAAACACCATTTTACTGGCTTAGCATGGAGTGTTGTCTCTGTAGACATATCTGTTTCTGCCTTTAAAACTCAGTTCCTGCATGCAACCTATTTAGAGTGATTATTCTAATCATTTTATCCATCTACCAATAATCTATAAACCTATATATCTTTCCAAACTCTTCTACTGGTCATCCAGTTGTCTGTATGTTACTGTTGAATGTGACATGTCTATATATATATAGTACATATATATTTAATTTTATAAGACTTGGCTATATTATACCATGTACTTTATCTGCATTATCTTACATAATTTCTATAAGACTATAGTCCTCATGAGTATATCTGTTCTACAGATGAAAAAAGTAGAAATTAAAGAATCTGAGCAGCCACACTGGGAGAGGAACCCAAGTCTCTGATCTCACAACTCATATAACAACCACACTGCACTGTCTCCTTCAAGAGACTGCAAACTGTTTAATTCTGATTCAGCCAACACTGGGTGAAGCCTACCCTGCACCTACCCTACACCTGCACCAGTGTCAGCACCCATTCCGCCAGTTATCTTCCTTCTTCTTCCAATTATGCTACAAGGTAAGTATTAGTCCCACTTTGTAAATAAAAATCCAAAGCTTCCTAAGCAATCTCTGTTTTGAAAGATAGGCTAAAAAAAGCCTCCTTGAATTCAGGCAAATAGAAATGTACAGTTAACCCTTGAAGAACACAAATCTGAACCATGTGGATCTACTTATATTTGGATTTTTTTCAATACTAAATACCAGAGTGGTACACAATCAGTAGTTGGTTGACTCTGCAGATGCAGAGCCATGGATATAGAGGAACTGTGCATAAGGAGGGGGTGACTATGAGTTATATGTGGATTCTCACCTTCCCAGAGGATAGGTCCCCAACCCTCATGATATTCAAGGATCAGCTGCATTTAGCTTAGACACACACACACACACAGAGTAGCAAATTAATCCACCTCCACAGGTCAGTAGTCTTAAAAGCAAGTATGATAGATTCTGCCAGCTAAAGACTGTCACTTGCCATCTGATTCTATGAAAATCTTTATCGTGCCCTGAAAGGAATTCAGAGTTTATCAGAAAGAAGTCACTCTGTGTTCTAGGAAAACTGGCAAAACTGGCTTTCAGATAGTTAGACATTTTCTGGGAGAAACTTTTATGAGTCAGATTTCTTGCATCTTCTCATACCTAAAAAGCACTAAAATCATTAACAGAGACACCTATTCCTCATAACCAGCAGCGACCTTCTACCAAGATCTGGGTTTGACTGCACATACCCCTTTTACCAAAATCATTTATATACTGACTTCCCCACCTACCTCTTTAGAGAAGTTCCTCTGCTTTAGAGAAGCTAGCTGAGGGGCTGTCTCCTGGGCTACAGTCCTCAGTAAGCCTCAACAAAAACTGAACTCATAGCTCTCACATTATGTTTTTTTCAGTCCACATTTCTCAGTGCAAGACAATATTATACTTTTAGTAACATTTTTAAAGATTTTTTTTATATGGATTTCCCCCAACTGTTGCTGGGCAAAGAACCAGTTGTTAAAACACTGGTTCTGTTTTATGGAGCTTTGTTTTTGGCCACCAAGGCATGTGAGATCTTAGTGCCCCACCCTCAACAGGGATCAAACCCACACCTGCCTACATGGGAAAGTCTCAACCTCTAGACTGCCAGGAAGCCTCCACCCCTTGCTTTTTGCAACATTTAATGTATTTACTATTGTTCTAGTATGGAGGTGGGGAGGAGTCACCAATAAACTGCATTCTTCTTTCCAGTGCTGCTACTGCTAAATCACTTTGGGGGTGTCCAACTCTGTGTGACCCCATAGACGGCAGCCCACCAGGCTCCCTTTTCCCTGGGATTCTCCAGGCAAGAACACTGGAGTGGGTTGCCATTTCCTTCTCTAATGAATGAAAGTGAAAAGTGAAAGTGAAGTAGCTCAATCATGTCCAACCGTCAGTGACCCCATAGACTGCAGCCTTCCAGGCTCCTCCGTCCATGGGATTTTCCAGGCAAGAGTACTGGAGTGGGGTGCCATTGCCTTCTCCGACTTCACAGTGCACTTGAAGTAATTAGCTTAATAAGGAATCCCTAAATCCTATGCCTCTGGACAGACACAGCAGGGAGGTTAATTAAAAACAAAAACAAAAAACAACTTAAGTTTATCAAGTAGGAGATGCTACTATCCAACCCTAGTTTTAAAAGTTTCTGTAGGTCTTCACCAATGTTCTCAGAATGAAATGCATTTAGCAGTGAGAGCAAAGTTGAGAAGATGGTTTCTTTCAGTAAACATGGGTATTGAAAGAGTAGAGAAAAGTTAGAAGACTTTCAACTGTTGCTGGGAAAAGAACACAAAACCTTGAGCAGTTGGGGACAAAGGTCAACGGCAGGACTTTTTTTTTTTCTCTAAATATGAACAATGCACAAAGTGTACTTCACAGAGAGAATTTCTCAACCACCAAGAATGTGGCTTAGCTCCTCCAGTTTGTGGTTTTGGGAGATGGCCAATACTGAGTTCCTGACACCGCACTCTGTGGGCCCACAAATCGCCTCTCAGGATGGACGTGGTCCACTCCCAGCACATCTGAGGGTGGGGTAAGCAGAGCTAAAGGTAAGACATTAAAAAAATAGGAGTCATTTATAGCATGAAATTAGGCGGTGCTAATCTAGACTTTTTTTTTCAAGGTTTATTTGTTGATAAGCTGCCTTGAACTTGCATTATGCCCTTGCACTGCACTCCAAAAAGAAGTTACTAGAAGCTTTGTTCATCAAGGTCATCAAGAGTGAGGAGAGCGGTAGAGCAGTAATAATAATTCAGAGGTTAAAGTGTTCAGTGATTTGAATAGTCAAGGAATGCAGTAGAAATTATCTAAGAAAAGTAAGCAGAGCAAAACATGAACCTTGGTGATGAGTTACAGAAATTATTCCAGTGATGAATTCTATTTGGACAGTGTGTTGTCCCTTTCATTGTCCAACACTGGTTGGCATAATAGAGACTATATCTACCTCTCTCACCAGAGAGGGGGACTCAGTCACCTAATGTGGAGGGGGTGCCTTTACAAAGGACAAAGACAGACTCCAGAACCAGACGGAGTGGATCCAATTCTGCCATTTACCGGCTGTGATTAACGAATCTTCCCTGCAACACGAGGCTAATAAAACCTCCTACCTCACAAAACTCTTGGGAGCATGAAGTGAATAAAGCATAAAGTGGGGAGTCCTGGAAAAAGTGGATGCATGCCTATGAGTGGCTGGGCCCCTTCGCTGGCTGCCTGGAACTGTTGCGGCATTGTTAATTGGCTATGCCCCAGGACAAAATTAAAAGTTCAAAATAAGAAAAAGAAAAAGAAAGGCAGTGGGATCTGGTAAGTGCTAGGTAAGTATCTGGTGAATAAATAAGCTCTTACCTTGGCACTGTTCTAGGCACTGAGGATACAATTTCAGAGTTTTCAAAGGCCATAGCATTATCTCTCTTGAGAACTTGGAGAAATTCAAATAATCAGAGCAAATAATATTTGTCTCTACCTTGAACATATAATGAAACTGAGACCCAGAGAGGTAGAATTAGTAATCTGACCCAAATTCACAGTGGAGGGCCCAAGACTGGAACCCAGTTTTCTCTAATATTGAACCTGAAGGCTATCCCCCATCAAGGAGAATTCTGGACTACCCTGGTCTTCTGGGAAATTCTTTCTGTCAAATCCCCTTCCTGTCTTATCCCCCTCACCCTCCCCCAGAATCCCACTCCCACCCCCTTATTGTCTATCATAGTTTAGTGACAGATACTATTAACTGAGAAATAGTCCTCTTCTCTTTATAGGCTCTTGGCCAAAAAGAGGAAAGTTCTCTTATTTATGGCGGCCTTTCTCCATCAATATTGTGCAACACATAGAAAATGTGAGCACACATTCCCAGGGTCATGACTCTGCAATTTCAGACCTTCTTAAAGCAACAGAACACTGCCTGTGAGATAAAGAGAAAAGACAAGTCAATGTTCTCCTCGCTGTTTGTGAGTTCTAGAATTTACTGAAAAGACCCAGTGACTGCAGACATGGCCCCCTATGCTTCAGGGCCCAGGTGTTTGGGGTGGGGGTGGGGGAATGCTGCTGGGTTGTGCAGGGAGGCGGATTATGCTCAGGAAACTCGGCTGACCTCCTTTTCTAGTCTCAGCATGTAAGAAACTCCACTCTCACACAAACCCTCAGAAAAACCGCCCTTGCCACAGAAAGTAATATTCAAATTTGGACCGATTTGGTATTTTTCAAGATGGCCAAAGATGGTCAACACACGCAGGCCTCTTACTTTGGAAATCTCAGAAGACAGCAAAACTCAATACCAGCCTAATTCCCAGAGAACGCAAAAGGTGTGTCTTCTTTAGTATTCACAGCAGGCTAGGGCTCTGAGAACACTGGGCTGGCCTGGTTTAAAGCCTGTTAGCTGGGGGCCTGGACAAGTTTCCAAAGGCTGTTTGATGACAGCCCACTTGGCATTTTCTTAGAGAGTAAACAGCAGAGGGAAAAGGAGAAAATAAAAAGTGGTGTCAGGACTACCAAAAGGGCTTGTGACTATTTCAAAGAACGTCGCAACAGGGAGATAGAATCTGCAGGCACCCTGGTCTCCCACTGCCCAAGTCCAGCAATGGCAGTCACAGATGAGGCCTTAAGTCCCAGGGAAGGGCTCCTCTCTCCTTTACTCCTTCCACATGGCTTCACCTCCAGACTGGGCTCCCCCAACCAACCGCCACAGTCAAGAACTTTCCCAAGGGGTTTGATCCTTAGCTTTCCAATCAACTGACTCTGCTGCTGCTGCTAAGTTGCTTCAGTCGTGTCCGACTCTGTGGTATCTAATTCATCAAATAGGATCTGATTCGGGTCATGCTGCACTTTGTCCATTATTCCTATTATTTTTACCTTGCTGATGTTCCTCTGGCCTGTCATAGTGAACCAAGAAAAGCAAGTTCTATCTTTCAGGCGACGCAAAGGCCAGTTTGTCCCGGATCTCAGAAGTTCTGCAAGATTTTACCCCCTTTTAAGTTTCTTAAACTGCAGCCATTCCTCGACTGCTGTTACATGAGCTCAGGTTGTACTCCCCCAAAGCTCAATGGGCGCCCTTTCCAAGTGGATGCTCCCTTGGCTTGAGAATTTAAAGTGGGTAAATCATCACTTAAACACACAAAAATTATTCTCTCAAGTTTTATTCCTGGAGTTTGACAGTTTATCTACGGGGTTGGGTGGGAGGGTAAAGGAAGGCAACTCCCTTTTGAAAGTAATGGACTGAAAACCAAACTTTTAGCAGTTACTCTGTGCAAACAAGTTTCAGGTCGGCAGAGATACCCCAAACCTAAACCTGCCAGCCCGGCCTCCTTCCCGCCGCCGCCCTCTCTCCTTACCCTCTGCTTACACACTACTCGCGAGCAGGTGCTGTGACTCCGAGCAGGAGAAAGACCACAAGCCGGTCCCAGAAGCGCGTCGGGCAGGAGCTGTGGGACTTTCACTGCGCGGGGCTGGCAGGACACAGAGGCCACGCCCCCTCTGGTTGATTTCCTCCGCTTTTGGCTCCGGGTCGCTGAAAGCGCGCGGGTTGACCTCGCCAAACCCCTCCCCTAACTCGCCTGATTTTTCTCTCCCGGAGTAACCTCTGCCCACCAATTGCGCTTTCTGAACTCTTTCTTTTCCGCGCGGGCTGAAGCTCTCAACCCCAAAGGCCACTTGCCCTCTGCAGCCGCTGGGGACCTCTCAAGTTTATGTAGTTGCAAGCAATTTTTAAAGGTCTCAGTGCTGAAACCACTGAAAGCTTTAGAGAAGGTTTAAATCTAGGGGGCGGGGCAAGGAAGGGACCTGATTAGAAGTCACTGATACTTCTGTCGAACTTTGCTTTCCCTGCTTTGAAAGGCTGGCACCGACAACAATGTAACCTTTGGTATAGATTATCTAAAAGTCTTCCAAATCAGTGATCCTGGACAATTTGCTTCCCCACTCTGAACAGAAAGGGTTCAGAGGAAGAAATTAAAATGGGTCAGTTCTTAACACAATCAGCTTAGTATAGGTTTTATAGGGATTTAAGAGGAGTGTTTAAGAAAGGTGTAGTTATTCCAATACCAGTATCTAGGCTGCAAGGAGATCAAATCAGTCAATCCTAAAGCAGGTCACATTCCTGAATATTCATTGGAAGGACTGATGCTAAAGCTGAAGCTCTAATACTTTGGCCACCTGATGTGAAGAGCCCACTCATTAGAAAAGACCCTGATGCTGGGAAAGATTGAGGGCAAGAGTAGAAGGGGACAACATACAGTGAGATGGCTGGATGTCATCACCGACTCAAAGGACATGAGTTTGAGCTAACTCCAGGAGAGAGTGGAGGACAGAAGAGCCTGGCGTGCTGCAGTCCATGGGGTTGCAAAGAGTCTGACACAGCTTAGCGACTGAATGACAACAACATCTCAAGCCTCCTTGTCCCACAACAGTATTTATGGATGTAACTTCAGTCAAATACAAATTGGCACTTGCCACTGGCACTTATCACCTATCTCTATAAGAGTTAAATATGTGGTACTGCAGCTGCTGATTTTCAACACCTGCTGAGAAGAATTCAGAGTGGAGCAGAAATGAGGCACTCTGGCTGGATGTGGGGACAGGTCAAGGCAGGGCAGGAAGTACTGGCAGAACAGGTCTTCAGATATGTATTTTCAGGAGTTGATTTTATGAGCCCAATTCTTGTATTTTTTCATATCTAGAAAAACACGAAAATCCTTCATGATGACATCCGCTCCTTATGACTAAGAAACTTTCTGCAAAAAGAAAAATATGTTGATTGATTACATGTACTCCCGCTTCACCAAATCACGTGTATATTGACCTTTAGCCCTGCTTCTTTACGACAGTTTCTTTTTTTAAATTTATTTATTTTTTAATACTTTATTCTACTTTACAATACTGTATTGGTTTTGCCATACATTGACATGAATCAGCCACATGTGTACACGATCTCCCAATTCCAAAGACCCCTCCCACCTCCCACCCCACACCATCTCCCCGGATCATCCCGTACACCAGCCCCAAGCATCCTGTATCCTGTATTGAACATAGACTGGCTCTTCATTCTTACATGATAGTATACATGTTTCAGTGTCATTCTCCCAAATCATCCCACCCTCTCCCTCTCCCTCAGAGGCCAAAAGTCCGTTCTATACCTCTGTGTCTCTTTTGTTGTCTCACATACAGGGTCATCGTTACTATCTTTCTAAATTCCATATATATGTGTCAGTATACTGTATTGGTGTTTTTCTTTCTGGCTTACTTCACTCTGTATAATCGGCGTCAGTTTCATCCATCTCATTAGAACTGAGTCAAATTTATTCTTTTAAGGACTGAGTAGTACTCCATTGTGCATATGTACCACAGCTTTCTTATCCATTCATCTGCTGATGGACATCTAGGTTGTTTCTTAGAGCTATCTGAAGTGCTGTCTTCCCAGGCTGCAGTCCTCATTTTTCCCCAGATAAGATATAACTCACAACTCTCACATTCTGCATTTTTTTTAAAGTCAACACTTCCGTGGCTTTATTGAAACATGTTTAAGGATGTATGTTTTCCATCTATGTTGCTTCTCATGTGCTCCTACCTCTTCCACATTTACCACCTGCTGTCCTATGGAGGGAGGAGCCTGGTGGGCTGCAGTCCATGGGGTCTCGAAGAGTCGGACACGACTGAGAGACTTCACTTTCACTTTTCACTTTCATGCATTGGAGAAGGAAATGGCAACCCCTCCAGTGTTCTTGCCTGGAGAATCCCAGGGAAAAGGGAGCCTGGTGGGCTGCCGTCTATGGGGTCGCACAGAGTTGGACACGACTGAAGCGACTTAGCAGCAGCAGCAGTAGCAGTGTGTAGTGTACTTCCTTTTTTTTTTTTTTTTTTAACCTCATTTTACCTCGTTTTGGCTTTAAAGGTGCCTCCAGGACTAGCTGTCTAAGATTTGATGGACAGATCCATATTCTATCAAAAAAGGAAGTAAGATTTACCAGTTTGCTCTAGGAAGCAGAAATTAATCACAGGCCCTGGAACACTTTCTACAGCACTATATCAGTAGAAGAATTAGAAAGTCTAGCATCAGCGGGCATTAGTGCTTCATTTTCATTGTCTGAGCCTTTTGAAAACTACATATATTTATTCTATCTCAGTCAAGTACACTGGAACTTGGCTGTGACATTCATTGGAATAAGAATTTGAGATAATTCTGAATTCTTGTCAAGGGATTTTAATACTACAAGTATTTAGAAGACTCTTTTCATTTATTATGAGGTAAAATGGCTTTAATCTTATGGATAACATTACAGAAAAAGGTACAGAGAGCTATTATTTAAATAATTTGATATGCAGAATTCCAGCTGAGTGGTTCTAACAAGTTTTGAAATGATCACCAGACTCATCTGGTGCTCTAATTATAAAATGAATTCAAACTATTAATCAATCAGTGAATAAGTACTGAGTTCCTGCTATCAATAAACCATGTACAATTATTGCCTATCTGTTATAGATATGACATGCCTACAATAATCAGCTATTGACTGTAAAGAATTAATTTAATAGATAGTTCTGAAGTAAATACAGGGCACTTGGTTTGATGCTAAGACTTGGAACTAAGATGTGTATATTAGTTGCTCAGTCATGTCTGACGCTTTGCGAGCCCATGGACCATAGCCTGCAAGATTCCTTTGTCCATGGAATTCTCCAGGCAAGAATACTGGAGTGGGTAGCCATTCTCTTCTCCAGGGCATCTTCCTGACCCAAGCATCAAACTTGGGTCTCCTACATTACAGGAAGATTCTTTACCATCTGAGCTACCAGGGAAGGCCCATGAAACTAAGATAAATGACATCAAATAACTGTGCTCCAGGAGTTTGCAATTAAGTAAAAACATTAGCCAAAAGTAAGAAGAGCTACTAAACCAAAGGAAGAGGAATTTCAATTTAAAAATGAGAATGATAATTGGGGTATGATCTAGGGTGGTAATAGCTTCCCTTGTGGCTCAGCTGATAAAGAATCCACCTACAATGCAGGAGACCTGGGTTTGATCCCTAGGTTGGGAAGATCCCCTGGAGAAGGAAAACACTATCCACTCCAGTATTCTGGCCTGGAGAATTCCGTGGACTGTATAGCTCATGGTGTTGCAAAGAGTCGGACATGGCTGAATGACTTTCACTCACTCACTCACTAGGGTAGTAATAAGGAAAAGGTTATGAAAGAATTTACACTTCTACTCATCTCTGTTGCATGCCCTTAGATGAGTGAGGAAGAGAAAGAGTTATTTTTCAGCTTGTTTTAGTTTAGGTAAAGGGAAGGGTTCAAACTCTGAACCCCTCTGCTCACCACCATTTTAAGCCTATAATGAGATCTTTCAGGGAAACTCAATCCAAGGTTCAGGACAAGTAATTCCACAGTAAATATTAGAACAGTTTAAAAGGTCACTGATATGGGGTGGGAAGGGCAAAAGTTATTCAGCAAAGAGTAGCTGCTACAACAAAGAAAAGGGAGATCAAATCAGAATGATCTGGAAGAATAAAGCATTAGAAATCTAATAGTTCTTGTCTTAAAAAACAAAAAATAGACAAATGAAAAATGTCAGAAAGTATTGCTATCACCGCTACACTAGGCTTCGCATAAGTGGGAGGGAATCAGGTGCCCATCACTCCTTTTGATTCTCTTGGAACTTTGTTTATTCTCTAATCCATACAGTACCTGCCTCTGCAAATCTGAAACTAAGGATATAGACCGTTCTTGGATATTTCAGTAAATATATGTGAGAACATGTCTTAAGATGAAGGCAAGCAAAAAGTGAAGGAAAAATAAGCAGCATTCCAATCTTACAAAGATTATTTTAGAATTATAATACACTTTTTAAAGGTATTGTATTGTTCTTGCTTAATCACCAAGTCATGTCCAACTCTTTTGAGACCTCATGGACTGTAGCCTACCAGATCCCTCTGTCCCTGGCAATTCCCAGGAAGGAATACTGGAGTGAGTTGCCATTTCCTTTTACAGGGGATCTTCCCTACCCAGGGATGGAACCCACATCTCCTGCATTGGCAGGCATGTTCTCTGCCACTGGGCCACCAGGAAAGCCCCTTTTAAAGGTATACTAAATTGTTCATCTCTCCCAGCAGCCCTATAAGAGAGTTTTTATTTTTCCTATTTTACAGTCACTGAGGTCCAGAGGAGTTTGAAAATTGTGTTAACTTTTAAAATAAAATCTGAACCTAATACCTGCTGGAGTTAAAAGTAGCCACAAAAACAGAACCAAAAAATGATAAAACTCATGAAGGTAATCAAGAGAATATGGTAAAGGTTTAGGATAAACAAGTGGGTCAAAAGAGCAGAAAGGAATCTACAAATAGAATCACACTTAGTTGGTCAGTTGACTTTCAGGACATTGTGCACTGTGCCAAGTTCTTCAGTCGAGTCTGACTCTTTGTGATCCTATGGACTCTAGCCCACCAGGCTCCTCTGCCCATGGGATTTTCCAGGCAAGAATATTGGAGTGGATTTCCATGTCCTCCTCCAGGAGATCTGCCCAACCCAGGAATGGAACCCACGTTTCTTGAGTCTCCTGCATTGGCAGGTGGGTTCTTTACCACCAGCACTAGATTTTCAGCAAAGCAATGAAATAGAGAAAGGAAAGTTTTCAATAAATGGAGCTGGAACAACTGGATAGCCATATGGGAAAAAAGGAACTTCAACCCCCAGCTCACACCATACATATAAAAATAATTCAATAATTCAATAAAATATGGATCATAGACTTAAAAGCTAATACTATACTATAAAACTTCTAGAATAAGACATAGGAAAATATCTTCATGACCTAGGAGTTGACAAAGATTTCTTAGGCTAGACACAAAAGCATTCTTTGTAAGAGAAAATATTGATACACTGGAGTTCATAAAATTAAGAATTCTGCTCATCAAATGATATCATTAAGGAAATGAATAGGGAGCTTCCTGGCGATCTAGTGGTTAAGACTTCACCTTCTAATGTAGGGGATTTGAATTTGATCCCTGGTTAGGAGCTAAGATCCCACATGACTTGCAGCCAAAAAAGCAAGACATAAAACAGAAGCAGTATTGTAACAAATTCAATAAAGACTTAAAAAAAAGGAGAAGGCAAGCCACAGTCTGGGAGAAAATAGTCTCAATACATTTATCTAACAAAGAACATGTATGCAAAATATATAAAGACTATCTCTAGCAGTAATTAGGAGATAAAATATATAATTAAAAACAGAGAAATTGCAAAAGTTTTGAACAGACACTTCACAGAAAAAGATATATGAATGGTTAAGAAACATATGCAAAAGTGTCCAATGGCATTAGTCTTAACAAACATGCAGTCAAACCACAGTGAGATATTTCTTCCCTAACAATAGAATGGCAGCAGTTAAAAAGACAGATAAAATACTGATGAGGGTGTAAAGCAACTGGGATTCTCACATGTTGCCTGTGAGTGTAAAAATGGGGTATCCACACTAGGAAAACCATCTTGTAGTTTCCTATAAACAAAAACATAGGCCTAGGCTATGGTCCTAATCCAGGTGGGAGACCTGGGATTGATACCTGGGTCAGGAAGATCCCCTGGAGAAGGAAATGGCAGCCCACTCCAGTATTCTTGCCTGGAGAATTCTATGGACAGAAGAGCCTGGCAGGCTACAGTCCATGGGGTCGCAAAGAGTTGGACATTACTGAGCAACTAACATGCACACACATGTATATGATTGAATTTTGTGACTGGAGTTGTTGGAATTCTTTCTCTAGAAAGAATTGTGGTTCCTGCATGAAAACAGTAGCTGGTGGTGCCTGGGCCTACAACACCACTTCTGCTGTCACAGTCAAGTCCGCCATCAGAAGACTGAAGGAACTGAAGGACCGGTAGAAGCGCCACCATCAATAACATTGCTAGCCTGTAATAAATGGGTTAATTTATCTAACAGGAAAAAAAAAAAAAACCTAACGCAATATTTCCACTCTAAGGTATCACTCAAGAGAAATGAGGACATTTAGACCCAAAGGGATTGCTTAAGAATGTCTTCACTGCTTTATTTGTAATTGCCCCAAACTGGAAAAACCTAAATGCCCACCAGCAGAAGAATGGGAAAACAACTTGTGTTATGTGTGGATAAAAACTTTGTGCTAAGTCACTTCAGTCATGTCAACTCTTTGCAACCCTATGGACTGTAGCCTGCCAGGCTCCTCTGTCCATGGGATTCTCCAGGCAAGAATACTGGAGTGGACTACCATTTCCTTCTCCAGGGGATCTTCCCAACCCAGGCCTCCTACATTGCAGGCAGATTCTTAACTGTCTGGGCCACCAGGGCCAACCCAAAATTTGCTAGTTCAACGTGTGTTAGTAATCATATACATAATTAGGTTAATTAAATCAAGCCCTTCAGGGTAGATAATATGTTGGATATAGATATTAAAATAAAACAAAAACCTGAATTCACAGAAGCAAACCTGAAAATAGTCTCAGTTTAGAAACCAAGCAATGGGCACCACTTGCTATGTCCATAATTGCTTTTATCTCTTTGACATCATAGAAGTTCTGTGATAACAATCACCAGGACACGCTAATAAAAGTTACCATCATTTTCTTATTGTGGAGGCTCTTTTAAAAATATTAGAAGCTTCCATTGTGTTGAGAAAAGGCACTTGGCAAATCTTGTAGAAGCTTTTCTTTTTCTGCCAAGCCCATTTAAAATTCTTCTTTTTCTCAGTTTTGATTTAGTAACTTTAGATCTCTGCATTATGTTGTGTTTTGCACAGAGCTATTGACTTCAGCTAAGGAACCGTGAACAATAATTATTTTGCATGAATGAGCGCTGGTACACCATTGTCAGACAGGCACTTTACAGTACCACCGGTTTCAAAATTTAGGACAGAACTGTCAAACAAGCAAATGCCTACACCAAAGACTTCTATTTTCAGGCTACAAGCATGAGTTCTATGATGTGCAATAATAGAGTAAATCTTTGCGTTCTCGTGAAAGCTCCTGATTTGACAGTCTTGGAAACGACAGCCTGTTCCTTTCTAGAACAGATAAATCAGTGGTAGCAAGAGTACAAATTTTCAAGCAGGGCTGAGGAATGGTATGAGTGCAAGAAAAGGGAGACTTCAGCACTAAGATTATTCAATGTTATTAAGAAATATTAGTTTTATGGTGAGCAGAGAACAGTTTATCCTGAACTGAGAATATCTAATTTGGTTCGCTTCAGTGGACATCTTTCTAATCATTCCAGGAAACTTTTATGGACTTATCTATGTAAACCCACTAAAACTTTTTATCCTCGGAAATAATATGCATAATTCAAATGTTTCTTGACATTTTACATTGTTTTCCCAGGAATGTAGTAAAGAATCTGCCTGCAATGCAGGAGACCTGGGTTCAGTCCCTAAGTTGAGAAGATCCCCTGGAGAAGGGAATAGCAACCCATTCCAGTATTCTTACTTGGAGACTCCCATGGACAGAGGAGCCTGAGGGCTACAGTCCATGGGGCTGCAAAGAGTCAGACATGACTGAGAGACGTGTCACTTTCAAGAATTAAGCTTGTGACAGTAAATATTCATAGACACGGGCATACATTTTATATAAATTAACGTATTTTGAGTTGGGCTATAAAGAAGGCTGAGTGCTGAAGAATTGATGCTTTTGAACTGTGGTACTGGAGAAGACTCTTCAGAGTCTCTTGGACTGCAAGGAGATCAACCCAGTCAATTCTAAAAGAAATCAGTCCTGATTATTCATTGGAAAGACTGATGCTGAGCCTGAAGCTCCAGGACTTTGGCCACCTGATGAAAACAGCTGACTCGTTAGAAAAGACCATGATGCTAGGAAAGATTGAGGGCAGGAGGAGAGAGGGGATGACAGAGGGTGAGATGGTTGGACAGCATCACTGACTCAATGGTCTTGAGTTTGAGTAAGCTCTAGGAGATGGTGAAGCACAGGGAAACCTGGCGTGCTGCAGTCTATGCGGTCTCAAAGAGTTGGAAACAACTGAGCGACTAAACAACAAGAACAACCCTTTCAGTACAGCCAGGTATGGCTAATAGGAGCATAAGGCCAAATGATTTCCTTTCATAAATTTAATTTTAATCACTTTAAATTTTTATAACACCTCATTTTTTTCCTAGTGTCTTTTCTTCTACTGATAATTTGATTCTTCTTTTGCCTTTTTTTTAATTAAAAAAATTTAATTGGAGATTAGTTGCTCTACAATATTGTGTTAGTTTTTGCCATACATCAACATGAATCCAGAATCCACCATGGATATCTATTTGTCCCCTCCCTGTTGAACTTTCCTCCCACCTCCTGCCCCACCCTACCCCTCTGGGCTGTCACAAGTCTCTGGGTTTGAGCTCCCAGCATCATACATGCAAATTCGTACTGGCTATCTATTTTACATATGGTAATGTGGATGTCTCAATGTTACTCTTTCAATTTGTCCCTCCCTCTCCTTCCCCTACTCTGTCCACAAGTCTGTACTCTATGTCTCTGCCTCCATTGCTGCCCTGCAAACAGGTTCATCAGTACCATCTTTCTTGGATTCCATATATATGCATTAATATATGATATTTGTGTTTCTCTTTCTGACTTACTTCCCTCTGTGTAGTAGGTTCTAGGTTCATCCACTTCATTAGAACTAACTCAAATGTGTTCCTTTTTATGGCTGAGTAATATTTCATTGTATGGTAATTTGATTCTTAAAAGAACGCTTTAGAGAAAGTATTATTTTCCTTACATATGTTAGGAAACTGAGGAACAGATATAAATGACCTTGAAAGAAATACAGCAATTAAAAAGAAAAAGAAAAAGGGGAAGAAAAGGGGAAGAAAATAAATTTTTAAAAAAGAAGGTGGGGACAAAACTAAGATGAGACATGGATTCCTCTGTCTTACTATTTTACATATAAGTATGTAATTTAATATTAAGATATTTGAAATATTAAGATTTGAAATATTTCCCTTTTATTGGCCCAGATGAGTATTCAGTCTTTCCAAAATGAATTCATACTTATATATTTAGTATTGCTGATTTATAAAACTAGAATTTTATTAGGTTAAAAAATAAGTTAAAAGGCTTTCTACTGACCAGATTAGTCAAATCTTCTTTACAAAGTACTCCTTTCCTAGGTGGAAAAGCAAATGGGAAATAATAAATTGTCCAGAACGAAAAGATACCTCACCCAGCCTATAGCAGAACTTGGAGAATTATCTTAGGTTCCCTTCAGGGGACACCTTTCCAGTGGCCATAGAAATAACAGAATTTTTAAACTGGATTCTCCAATTTTAGCCTCTTTCCCCAACAATATGGCCTACCCAGCATTGCTACAGCACCAATTAATCCACTCTTCTAGAAACTTGCAGTAGAATTTAAGCAACAATGATTTCAACTGATCTGTCTTGCCAATCTCATCGGTGGGATGAATTGGAGGGCAGAAAAGATAAAGTACTCGGGACATGGGATGGTCTTATTATCAGGTTCAGTCAACTCCTGGGACATCTTGGCACTGATAGTGAGGTCGACTGGACATGTAACCAATTATAATAGTACCGAAAAGAGTGTTTAGGTGTAACTCAAATTTCTTTCTGTTCAGAGTATGAAGATATGTTGAAAACGCTAAACAGACATTCTGAAAACAGACAATACATGTTAGTACACATATAAAATTGTGAAATTCAAAGTATAGAAAGTTTGCAATTTTACAATTTTCTGGCACCCTCAAAAGAAGTTGGCAAAAAATAAAGTAATAATAAAGTAATAAAGTAAGTAAGTAATAAATAAAGTAATAATAAAGTAAGTCTAAAGACTTAGGGAGTTGGTTTTTCTTTAAGGACTCATGAGAGGTGCTGAGCTGGGCTCTAACAAACAGGTTCAGAATGTAAATCCCCTTGAAGCATAGCTATGTCTTCATCAAACAACTAATACACAATGAACTCGCAGCAGGCTCTGATCCCAGTGTCAGTTCTTCCTTGGAAAGAAACTGGCAGTCACCGGATTCAATGGCTCTGTAATCAGCAATAACTTGATTCAGACTGAATATTCTGCTTACATGTTCTACTCTGTTTTGTCCAGCAAAACCTACGCTGCATCTTGTTTTGGAGATCTTAGGGTGAAGTATCAGTCTTTACCTGGTTACTTGCTCATAGCACAGTACATATATATATGAAAGTCTGTATGGAAATTGCTGACTGACTATAGACAAGGATGATCTTCATGTTGCCATCTCTGTAAGATCAATGATGTTCTATTCTGGAACCCACATGGCTTAAGAAAGATAGGGTAGGGTTTATACCCCCTATTATGATAAAAATAGTTGCTTCTTACTTCACACGGTATCTGAAAATAGATTGCTCTACATTGACATTCAGTTCAGTTCAGGTCAGTTGCTCAGTCATGTCCCCAACCCTATGGACTGCAGCAGGCCAGGCTTCCCTGCTCATCACCAATTCCCAGACTTTACCCAAACTCATGTCCATTGAGTTGGTGATGCCATCCAACCATCTCATTCTCTATCATCTCCTTCTCCTCCCACCTTCAATCTTTCCCAGCATCAGGCTCTTTTCAAATGATTCAGCTCTTCACATCAAGTGGCCAAAGTATTGGAGTTTCAGCTTCAAAAACAGTCCTTCCAATGAATATTCAGGACTGATTTCCTTTCAGATGAACTGGTTGGATCTCCCTGTAGTCCAAGGGACTCTCAAGAGTCTTCTCCAACACCACAGTTCAAAAGCATCAATTCTTTGGTGCTCAGCTTTCCTTATAGTACAACTCTCACATCCACACATGACTACTGGAAAAACCATAGCTTTGACTAGATGGACCTTTGTTGGTAAAGTAATATCTCTTCTTTTTAATATGCTGTCCAGGTTGGTCATAACCCTCCTTCCAAGGAGTAAGCGTCTTTCAATTTCATGGCTGCAGTTACTATCAGCAGTGATTTTGAAGCCCCCAAAATAAAGTCTGACACTGTTTCCACTGTTTCCCCATCTATTTGCCATGAAGTGATGGGACCAGGTGCCATGATCTTAGTTTTCTGAATGTTGAGCTTTAAGCCAACTTTTTCACTCTCCTCTTTCACTTTCATCAAAAAGCTCTTTAGTTCTTCATCTTTTTCTGCCATAGGGTGGTGTCATCTGCATATCTGAAGTTATTGATATTTCTCCCGGCAATCTTGATTCCAGCTTGTGCTTCATCCAATCCAGCATTTCTCATGATGTACTCTGCATATGAGTTAAATAAGCAGGGTGACAATATACAGCCTTGACGTACTCCTTTCCCAATTTGGAACCAGCCTGTTGTTCCATGTTCAGTTCTAACTGTTGCTTCTTGACCTGCATACAGATTTCTCAGGAGGAAGGCCAGGTGGTCTGATATTTCTGTCTCTTTCAGAATTTTCCAGTTTATTGTGATTCACAATCAAAGGCTTTGGCATAGTCAATAAAGCAGAAATAGATGTTTTTCTGGAACTCTCTTGCTTTTTCCATGATCCAGCGGAGGTTAGCAATTTGATCTCTGGTTCCTCTGCCTTTTCTAAATCCAGCTTTAACATCTGGCAGTTCACAGTTCACATATAGTTGAAGGCTGGGCGTGGAGAATTTTGAGCATTACTTTACTAGCGTGTGAGATGAGTGCAATTGTGCAGTGGTTTGAGCATTCTTTGGCATTGCCTTTCTTTTGGGATTGGAATGAAAACTTACTTTTCCAGTCCTGTGGCCACTGACTTCCCTGGTGGCTCAGACAGTAATGCATCTGCCTACAATGTGGGAGACCTGGGTTTGATCTCTGGGTCAGGAAGATCCTCTGGAAAAGAAAATGGCAACCCACTCCAATACTCTTGCCTGGAAAATCCCATGGATGGAAGAGCCTAGTAGGCTACAGTCTGTGGGATCACAAAGAGTTGGACACAGCTGAGTAAATTCACCTCTTCTTTGGGATTGAAATGAAAACTAACCTTTTCCAGTCCTGTGGCCACTGCTGAGTTTTCCAAATTTGCTGGCATATTGAGTGCAGCACTTTCACAGCATCATCTTTCAGGATTTGAAATACCTCCACTGGAATTCCATCACCTCCACTAGCTTTGTTCATAGTGATGCTTCCTAAGGCCCACTTGACTTCACATTCCAGGATGTCTGGCTTTAGGTGAGTGACCACACCATCGTGATTATCTGGATTGTGAAGATCTTTTTGTATAGTTCTGTGTATTCTTGCCACCTCTTCTTAATATCTTCTGCTTTGTTAGGTCCATATCATTTCTGTCCTGTATTGTGCCCATCTTTTCATGAAATGTTCCTTTGGTATCTCTAATTTTCTTGAAGAGATCTCTAGTCTTTCCTATTCTATTGTTTTCCTCTACTTGTTTGCATTGATCACTGAGGAAGGCTTTCTTATCTCTTCTTGCTGTTCTTTGGAACTCTGCATTCAGATGCTTATATCTTTCCTTTTCTCCTTTGCTTTTCACCTCTCTTCTTTTCACAGCTATTTTTAAGGCCTCCCCAGACAGCCATTTTGCTTTTTTGCATTTCTTTTTCTTGGGGATGGTCTTGATCCCTGTCTCCTGTACAGTGTCACAAACCTCCATCCATAGTTCACCAGGCACTCTGTCAGATCTAGTCCCTTAAATCTATTTCTCACTTCCACTGTATAATCATAAAGGATTTGATTTACATCATACTTGAATTATCTAGTGGTTTTCTCTACTTTTTCAATTTAAGTCTGAATTTGGTAATAAGGGATACATGATCTGAACCACAGTCAGCTCCCAGTCTTGTTTTTTCTGATAGTATAGAGCTTCTCCATCTTTGGCTGCAAAGATATAATCCAATCTGATTTTGGTGTTGACCATCTGGTGATGTTCTTGTGTAGAGTCTGCTCTTGTGTTGTTGGAAAAGGGTATTTGCTATGACCAGTGTGTTCTCTTGGCAAAATTCTATTAGCCTTTGCCCTGCTTCATTCTGTACTCCAAGGCCAAATTTGCCAGTTACTCCAGGTGTTTCTTGATTTCCCACTTTTGCATTCCAGTCTCCTATAGTGAAAAGGACATCTTTTCTGGGCGTTAGTTCTAGAAGGTCTTATAGGTCTTCATAGAACCATTCTACTTCAGCTTCTTCAGCATTACTGGTTGGGGCATAGACTTGGATAACCATGATACTGAATGCTGAGTGGCACTGGAGCGTGAGAGGAGACACCCCATGTCCAGGGTCAGGAGAGGCGACTGTGCTTTGTTGGAGCAGCTGTGAAGAGGTACCCCACATTGACACTGACAGGGCTCTTTGTGTCAACTGTGAATCTTCTATTCTATGTCAGCAGTGGCTTAGGAAAGCCAAAATATGTTAATAGTTTATGGGACCAGTATGCAAACTATTTCTCATTGAGATATAGTTGATGTGCAATATTATATATGTTTCAGGTGTGCAACATAATGATTCACAATTTTAAAGGTTATATTGCATTTATAGATATTGTAAAATATTAACTATATTCCTTGTGTTATCTGTATATCCTTATAGATTATTTATTTTATACATAGTAGTTTCTATGCCCTACCCCTATTATGCCCCTCCTCTCTTCCCACTCACCACTGGTAACCACTAGTTAGTTCTCTGAGTCTGTTTCTTTCCTGTTATATTCACTAGTTTGTCTTGTTTGTTAAGTTCCACAATCATATGGTATTTGTCTTTGTCTGATGTATTTCACTTAGCATAATACCCTCTGAGTCCATCCATGTAGTTACAAATGGCAAAATTTCATTATTTTTTGTGGCTGAGTAATATTCCATTGTGTATATTGTATGCATGTATTGTATATATACAGTACCTAAATTGTATATGTATTGTACATCTTTATCCATTCATCTGTTGATGGACACCTAGGTTGCTTCCATATGTTGGCAATTATAAATAATGCTGCTATTTTAGCTATAGAGATTTAATTTGGAGATAATGAAGGTTCAGTTCCAGACTTCCACTATAAACTGAATATCACAATAAAGCAAGTCACAGGAATATTTTGGTTTCTCAGTGCATATAAAAGTTATATTTGGATTATATGTAGTCTCTTCAATGTGCAATAGCATTATGTCTTAAAAAAAATAATGTACACATCTCAAGTAAAAAGCACTTTATTGCCAAAAATTCTAACCATTATATAAGCCTTCAATGAACTCTCATCTTTTTGCTGGTGGAGGCTTTAAAATATTGTGAGAATTATCAAATTGTGACACAAAGACATGAAATGAGTAAATGCTGATAGAAAATTGAGCTGATAGACTTGCTCAGTGCAGGGTTGTCACAAACCTTTATCTGTAAAAAGTGCAGTATCTGTGAAGCACAATAAGACAAGGCCTGCCTGTGTGTGAAATGCCAAGCCAGGAACAAAAAGCAGAGACTAGGAGATAGCCTAGATGGGTTTCTCACTCTGGAATTGATCAATCAACACATGTTCCCCCTCATTTCCATTTCGATAACCTCTCCTCTTATCTGATAATATCTTCTCTCTCACATCAGTCTATCTAAAACCCACTGGGCTTCTTTTTCCCTTAATTCTGATCAGTTAAACATGATCTCAGGGACTTCCCTGGTCGTCCAGTAGGGAAGACTCCATGCTTCCAATGCAGGGGCATGGGTTCAACTCCCGGATAAGGAGGAAGTTCTGCATGCCTTATGATGCAGCCAAAAATAAAATATTGCTTTTCTTTAAAGTGATCTCATTTCTGCTGAACTTTTGTTGTTAAAAAAGGTTTATTTTTATTTTTTGGCTATAGTGGGTCTTCACTGCTGCACTTGGGCTTTCTCTAGTTGCAGCGAGTGGGGGTTACTCTTCATTGCAGTATGCAGGCTTCTCATTGCCATGGCTTCTCTTGCTGCACAGCACAGGCTCAGAGCACCTGGGTTTCAGTTGTCACTCATGGTCTCAGCAGTTACAGCTTACAGGCTCTAAAGTGTGGCCTCAGTAGTTGTGGTGCTTGGGCTTAGTTGCTCCCTCAACATGGAGGACCTTTGATCTCTAGTTTTCCCAGCCCGGGGATCAAACCTGTGTCCCCTGCATTGCAAGGCAGATTCTTAACCACTGTAGCAGATTATATTTCTCTTTTATGGCATGTTTACATGGTCTTGTAATCTGGTTACTTTTGTAATATTTTAACACTCCTACCTCACTATTCCTACTCACCTTAAAATGTACAGAATATAAATAAAAGGCCTTAAGTTTGTTGAAAAACATTGTGGTGTGGGCATGCACACACAAAAACATAAAAAGACAGGAAGAAAATAAATGAAATGGTGATGATTATTTTCTCCAGCTTAAAGGCATCTATATAAGTTCCATCTTCTTCCTTATACTTCTCTTTACTGTTAAAAAAATGTATTATATGTAATACAACAGAATGTGTCCTACTTTTATGTAAAATACTATTGTAAATATATTTGATCAGAAATCCAAATATCTGATTTCTTCCTTTGCCAAAGGTACTTTAGGCCCTTTTCTTCACAAGACATTCTCAAGTGATATCAATAAAACACAAATCACTTATCATCTAGGGTTATTTGGTGGAAGGATAAATAATTCTAGCTTATAGCATAAAATCAGACCCTAGTAGCATCTGTTCAAGTGGTTTTCAAACTTTTTTTTTCAGTAGAGTTCTATTTTTCAATGAACTCTTACACAGAACCTTAATATTTAAAATAATTTTCAGCAAGGTGCAGGATTCTTAGATGGTCTAAAATCTTTAGTGGTTGGAGCAAATATGAACCCTGATTCAACCCCTTAGAACCTTGGGTTCCTTTGGCTCCAACCCTCTCATTTTACCAGAGAGGAAACTGAGTCACAGAGAGGTTATAATGCCTGTTCAAGATCACTCAGCTGGAAACTAGAACCTACATTTTCTAAGGCTAAGTTTCTAGCTCTTATGTTGTGCAGTCATGATTCTTGCTTGGGATTATTTTATTTTATTTGGTGGGTGAGGAGGGATTATTTTAGAGCATTCTATTTCTGTGACCTAACTTCCGATTAAGACCTATATCTAAGTTAAATCAGAGAGTCCTTACTCTCTGCTTATGCCCTTAATCTCAATGCCTAAAGTCTTGGTTTCATTTCAGACTCCAAGTAAGGCTTCCTTGCCAAAAATTTCTGTCACTCTGGCTATTTCCTGACTTCTGGGCTTGTTCTCAATGCCTGATTTGTTGTTTTGTTATCACGTGCTCATCACTACGTTGCTCCTCCTTTGAGAGACTGATGATACATTTGAACCTGAAGGTACTGACATCCTTTTTGTCCAATATGGTCTGATTTTGCAGTTGAAAGCATTCCAGTCTCCATGTGCCTATCTCTAAGTTAAAGGTAAGCAATACATCTAGATCTTTCCCTGTTCTGTTTTCTTTCTTGCCCGACCTATAGGGCAAATCCTTGAGTGCATTCTAATTTGGTCTTCTTTCTAAGAACGAATTGGAGTGGTTCATCTCTCTTTTTCTTTCATGGACACGAGTCCACAAGGTAATCATACAAGACATGACTAAGTGCTCAGATGAGTAGAAAAGGCAATACCAAACTTGATGGTTTTAGAAAAGATCAATCTGAGTGAAAACAAACAGGAAAATGCTCTTGAAGAGGACAGCACTTTTTGGTACCATCAGATAGACAGTTAGCAGGGAAACAATGTGAGCAAAAGAAAAGTCTGAAATACAGTGAGATTGACCAGGATTGAGAAAAAAGGAAAATGTTTGTACAAGGGACTTGTGAAAGATTATTTTTGCTGGAGCTTAACATGAATTCTTTTCTAGAGTACATTAAAGTAATTTTAATCACCAAGCCTTCAAAAATTCTGGTTTTATTTTATTAATGTATGGACACATCCTTCTTATTTGTTGTCATTAAGCGATACTTAGGTGAAACCATGAAGCAGGCAATAGTTCATCTAGCAGAAAAGGTCAGCCTGGCTTTTCCTTGAACCTAGAAATACACAAAACTGCCTGCAATGCTTTCTTGGACCTGTCTAATAGTCAGCTGCCATAGTCTTTTGATGGTGTGTGTGTGTGGAGGTTGGGGGGGGTTGTTCAGTTACTCAGTCATGTCCCACACTTTGGGACTCCGTGGACTATTGCCCTCCAGGCTCCTCTTTCCATGGAATACTCCAGGCAAGAATACTGGAGTGGGGTGCCATTTCCTCCTCCAGGGGATCTTCCCAACACAAGGATTGAACTTGCGTCTCTTACATCTCCTAGCAGATTCTTTACCACTACACCATCTGGGAAGCCCAATAAATCATGGTAGCTGCCTATAACCTGAAGTTGATCTCAAAACCTTTGGGATCATTTCCTGCAAAACTTCTCTATATACATTTGTTAGAACTTTTATGTTGCAAGAATCAGAATGCTCAACTCAAATTCAATTAGAAAAGATTTAGCAAGTCTCATAGTTGGATAGTCCACAGGTATACCTAGCTTCTACAATTCCTGGGTCAAGTTTCATAAGATATGAGTGGGATGTCTCTCTGCCACTCTGCTCTGCTTCCTTGGTGTCGGCTGCGCTCCAGGCAACCTCCTCCCTCATATTTGCAAGAGAGCCCTGTCTCTGGAAACACATCACATCACAGAGATAAGCTTTCTTGGCCCTAATTGGTTTTAATCAAGTCAAGAATCCATCTCAGAAATCAGTTCAGTTCAGTCGCTCAGTTGTGTCTGACTCTTTGCGACCCCATGAATCACAGCACGCCAGGCCTCCCTGCCCATCACCAACTCCCGGAGTTCACTCAGACTCACGTCCATCGAGTCAGTGATGCCATCCAGCTGTCTCATCCTCGGTCGTCCCCTTCTCCTCCTGCCCCCAATCCCTCCCAGCATCAGAGTCTTTTCCAATGCTTTACAGCATTGGACCTTGCTTCTATCACCAGTCACATCCAGAACTGGGTATTGTTTTTGCTTTGGCTCCATCCCTTCATTCTCTCTGGTTATTTCTCCACTGACCTCCAGTAGCATACTGGGCACCTACCAACCTGGAGAGTTCCTCTTTCAGTATCCTATCATTTTGCCTTTCACACTGTTCATGGGCAAGAATACTGAAGTGGTTTGCCATTCCCTTCTCCAGTGGACCACATTGTGTCAGCCCTCTCCACCATGCCCGCCCATCTTGGGTGGCCCCACAGGGCATGGCTTAGTTTCACTGAGTTAGACAAGGCTGTGGTCCTAGTGTGATTAGATTGACTAGTTTTCTGTGATTATGGTTTCAGTGTGTCTGCCCTCTTGCAACACCTACCATCTTACTTGGGTTTCTCTTACCTTGGGCGTGGGGTATCTCTTCACGGCTGCTCCAGCAAAGTACAGCCACTGCTCCTTACCTTGGAATCTCAGAAACAGTGTAGATGAAATACACTGAATGGCTTACACTGATGAGGTGTTTAGGTCAACTTAGAAGATATTTTTGAACGAGATTAATTTTAAAATTGATGAACACCGGATAAGCATATTGTCCTCCATAATATGGGTGGGCTGCATCCAATCATTTGAAGACCTATATAGAACCAAATAAGCTGGCCTCCCAGAGCAAGAAGGACTTTTTCAGCCAATTGCTTTTGGTCTTCATCTGCACCATTGGTATCCCGGGTCTTCAAGCTACCAGCCCACACTGAAGATTACAGACTTCCCAGCTTCTATCATCACACGAGCCAGATTTTTTAATAATAACTCTATCTATCATCTATCTATCTATCTGTCTACTTACCTACCCTTCTCTGTCTTAGAGAACTCTGACTAAAACAATCACTGGGTTGCTCATAATAAGACAATGAAGAAATGTCCACTAATACTTTACAATTTTCTACAACCTTTGGTCTTATTTCTGAGACCCAGAGACTGGCTTTGAATCTCAGTTCAGCTTTTTATTAGATAGACAGTCAATAAAGATACCTGACTTCTCTGTTCCTCATTTCCATCTCCTCCATTCCCCATTTAAAGACAATAGCTCCTACCTCGTTGTGTCGTGGTGGTGATTACAAAAATAAAGAAATATTTGTAAAATGACTTAGGGCCAAAACATAGCGAGTATTCTACTGTGTTGTTATTATCTTCATCATCTCCTCCCATCTCTTCTTCTTTCTCACCATTTATTGGATTTCCAGTTTTTCTACATTACATTGCCCAGGGCTTTTAACTGAGCATTCCTGGTCTAGTTTTTTCAGCTGCTTCTGCCTCTTCAATCATAATTTACTCTTGCCAAGAAGATTTTCATCAATGTATTCTTTCTATAATTTACAAAGCTGAATTACAGCCTGGAATTGTAGATTTTGAAAGCTGGTGGAGATCATTGAGTCCTGCAGCTTACAAAGTAGGGTGCATATAATCTTGATATCTTGATTCAATCCTGAGGGGAAAATACAAAGATTTATATTTTTAATGTAAAATTAAGAAAGCCATAAGCTAAGTAATTAATGAATGGATTCACAATACTATATGCGTGTCTTACTATAAATACATATTCATCTATAAATGCTTCAAGATTTTTAAATTAATAAGATAGTATAATCAAAAAGTTGAGAGACTGGTGATCTTAGCTATTCCTGTTACTTCACCAAGGAAGCAAGTGACACCAAAGAAAGGAACGACTTTTCCAAGATCTCAACTGTGAGTAGAAAAATCTGGTAATCAGTGGAAGAGTATGAAATGCCCCAAGCTAAATTATTTAACCCCACTTGGTCTCAGTTTCCTCATCTTTAAAGGAGAAATTAAGAACCTTAAAAAGAAAACTGTAATGAGTTTTAAATTAAATGAGAGAATATTTAAAGAGGGTATTACAGTGTTTATTCCAATTTTTGGCCTGAACACCTAAAAACACCTAAACACCTAAGAAAGGTGTGGACTGTTTTTAAAGTCTTGTGTAATTTGTTACAATATTGCTTCTGTTTTATGTTTTTGGTGTTTTGGCCCCAAGATATGTGGGACCCTAGCTCCCTGACCAGGGATCAAATCTGTGCCCCCTGTATTGGAAGATGAAGTCCTAACCACTAGCCTGCCAGGGAAGTCCCAGCTTGGTCCCATTTAAGGGCTGATTAATGTTCCTTCTCTTCCTTTAGTGTCTGTGTGTGACTGTTAACCTCTCAGTCCTGTCTGACTCTTTGTGGCTCCAGGGAATGTAGCCCACCAGGCACCTCTGTCCATGGAATTCTCCAGGCAAGGATACTGGAGTGGTTGCCTCCCGTGGCTCCCTGATCCAGGGTTTAGTGTCTAAGGAGGTCTTTCTGTTAAACAATAGCCTTTCAAAAGTGGAATAAATAGCTCTGCATTATTTAGGGCTAAGTAAAAAATGTCACTAAGTAAAATTTTTCCAATTCAAAATATTCTTAGAGGATGGAAAGACTATAATAATAATAAACCCAAGTACCACAGTAGACTGGTGGCTCAGGGATGCAGGCAGAAGGGACTCCTTTGCTACCTTCCATATCAACCCTCATGGGTCAACACTGTAGTTGGTACCACAATTCTCTGTTGAGGAGTTAGGATCAGTACTCTGTTTGGAAAGAGAAACCAAGGACTTGTCTTAAAGTTGGTATATATAGAAACAGACTAATTACTTAATGAATATTCATTTGGGATCATGTTTTAGGGGTCGTTCTATTTTAATAGGGTTGTTCTATTGCTCACCCCAATCCCCCAGCCATCACTGCACTGAGGCCACTTATCGTCACACATGCCTGTATTCTTAGCCTGGCAGTCCTTCCATTCCTTCTCAAAATCCTATAAGAGTAAATCTCCTTCATAGTCTATGTGCTCTAAATAGCCACTATACTGTGCGAACTCTCCACTTTCAACTTAATAAGTCTTCCCATCCCTAAATCAAAACTAATTAGCTTTGTTTTTCAAATTGCTGACACTGGGGGTCTTCGCTATAACCAACCTGTGTGTGATTAGTGATATAACGGCTGGTGCTGAGCTTGGGCAAATATTTATAGAGTAATCATATTGGATAGGGTTGAATAACCTCTTGGATTAAGTGTGAGCTTCTGCCAGACGGTGCTGCAAAATTGTGCTAATTTAATGGTACAGTCCATTGTTCTGTCTGCTGATAAAACCTCTGTGACACTGATACAAATATAATCAGGGATGTTAGGGCATAGTATGATTTCTTTATCGGTGCTCTTGGCAATAATGTGCCAGAAGAATCCAAATATCACTTTGCAAATATAAATTATGTGGTCAGTAAGTGGAAGCTCATACAGAGAGACAATTAACTACAGACCTAGCACAGAGATGAGCTTAAGGTAAGTCATCACTGACTAAATACTTGTTATGTTATTAGTATATTAGATACCAGAGGAACAATTTTGCTTTTATTTACTTCCAGGAACAATGAGCAAATTCTAATGAGGCAAGCCGGTTTGAGTGTTAAAAGGGGATTTCATCTAGATCAAGCTGAATGATATGAACTCCAAGTTCTCACAAAGAAGCAGCAAGTGAATCTGAAAATACACAGTCCATTCGTAATATGTAGTCCTTAACCTGCAGTCTAAAAGGAGACTCAGACCTTGGGAAGGAAGCGTCGAAGGCAGTAGTTTATAAAGGTCATGCAGTTAAGCAGCGACCAAACAGAGACTAGAAATCTCATCTTCACATACCCTGCCCAAGTGCTTTTCCAACCTGGGCACAAGGACCTCGTAAAACAATATACTGTTAGTACTGACGTCCACACAACTTTAGGAAACTGGGTCATTTTCTTACCTATATTCCTTACTCATATTGTTATATAGTTTTTAGTTTAACAAAGATTATATATTTGCTATACATAGGTAATAAGACATTGAGCTTTTTATTTGTGTATATTAATTGCAATGTACCATTTTAAAAATACAGCTTAGCTATCTGCCTTAGACACTCCAACTAGTTGGCTATATTTAGATGTGAGGAGGAGGCAGAGTAATTCTTAAAGAGTTCTATGTTTCTTACAACTGACTTGACTGACAGTCCTTAAGTGCTATTTCTTTCAAAGCAGATATGACTCACAGCCCTTAGGTAGAGTGTGCACAGGCTGGAAATATTGATCTGTCCACATCCCAGAAACATTAAGACACAATAAAAAGAATTCTTAACTTAATTCTGAATAATGCAATAGGAAAAACATAGGAAGAGTACACAATCGACAATGGTAATGGATCTGTAATGTTTCATAATGTCAAGGATTTAATTTAAACTCCAGATTAAAGAAACTGTCTTTCTAGCCCAAACTCACCCCCTTCAGCTTAACTGTGACAGTTCTGAGAATAGGAGGTGCCTAAAGAAACTTATTTAAAGATATAAATAAATATGCATTGTTTAAGTCCTGGAGGACCAGGTACCCCTCTTGGAAATCGCTCTAAGTCAACAGTGTCAACATTTAGAAATGAGAGCAACCAAGAAGCAGTTTGGTAACTTTTTTCCTCCGGGGTTTGCTAATGTTCCCAATGGCTCCACATCAACACTGGCCAAAGGTAAATGGAGGAAGTGGTGGTCGCGAAAGGCAGCAGGAGAACCAGAAGTCCCACTTGGTAGTGCTCCCTCTCTGGTGCTTCTTGAACTACTCAGAAGCCCGTTTTTCTATTTGCCCCCAGCCAGCCTTCTTGCTAAAATCATTTCTGATTCCCACAGAAGGCAGCAGAGAATAATCAATACTGCTGTGGGTTACAAAACATGAAGTTTTCTCTCAATTTGGGCTTCTCCCAGCCCCACAGAAGTGCCAACAGCTGGGTTCTTCCTTCCAGCAGTGGCTCAGTGACAGGGTTACAGGCTGCACTGTGGTCACTACCTGAAGAGTGGTAGTTTCTTTCTTTTTTTTAAGTTAAGCTCTCTACAAATAGCTCTGATTCCATTTAATAAATGTGTATAATGCTTTCCTAGGGCAATAGAGATTGGCTTCCACAATTACATTATTTGGGGAGCAAATGTCAATGGATGAGAGGAAAACGGTCTAAAGGCAGAGACAGCCTGTGAGTGTAGGAGGAAAAGACTGACAGGTCTCTGAAGGACATCCCCTTGCCTGCTGAGCTCTCCTCTTTTCTTTTCCCTGCCCCCACCTCTACAAATCACCGCCATTCTCTCTCACCCACTCCTTTCTCAGTCTCTTGCTGGAATTTGCAACACTGGGCTTCTCCATCATCACATAGATCAGAGTTATTGCTTGGATAATTGCCCACTTAGCCTTCCTCTGTAGGTACAATTTGACCCATAGGGCAAATTCAGTCCAGTCCTTAGGCAGAGGACTAAGTGTTCATATTTAAGAAGCTTTATCACCACATTACATCAATTTTTTTTTGCTATTATGACCCTGTGACTTGTGCAGCCAAGTCTCCTCAAGGCTGGATTCTAGTTGCTGCATCATCTTTACCACCTAGTCTTTCACCTAATTTGCACCCCCATCCCTGCAGCTAGGCTCTTGGCATCCACTACTGAGTATCTGAATACATGTCTGTTTAGATTCTTGGTAGCTCTCTCTACAGGGTTGGGATCTCGGTGGACCCTATAACTATCTGCTCTGTCTCTGCTTAAGGTGACACATGAGGTTCCCTCTAACCCTCATTCATATCTTAGCTGTTTTTCCACACTTGGAATCATTTCCCAATTTCAGATCCCCTTTCTGTACTCACATCCTTACCCTCCCAAAGCTAGATCAATAACTTGATTATAATCCTATTCTAGAGATTCTGGGAGTGTCTATGGACTCTTGGACCTGATCTTCTCTGGTCTGGTTCAGTTCCACAATAATATACGTAATAAGTAATAAAAAGCATGAATGCTAATAGTAACTTTTACTTTTTGAATACCTACAGGATTCTAGGCACTGCAGTGTTAAGCATTATTTTAATATTCCCAACCATCTGAATTTATTGAGAGCTGCTAGCCTACTGATAGGCATAAGGACATCACCTTCCCAATTATGGGAATACTACAATACTTTCTCATGGGTTAGTAAATACCCACGGCGTTAGTCTTCCAAATGCTCCCCACCTGACTCGTCAGCTCCCAGGCTCTTTTGCCATCCACTGCTCTCCCCATGAATGGGAACTAAAAAGTTGATGCCTGGGGACTTCTCTAATGGTCTAGTGGTTAAGACTACATCTTCCAGTTCAGGCGGTGCAAGTTTGATCCCTACTCAGGGAGCTATGATTCAACATACCTCATGGCCAAAAAATGAAACAGAAAACAGTAACAGTTGTAACAAATTCAGTTCAGTTCAGTTGCTCAGTCGTGTCTGACTCTTTTCGACCCCATGAATCCCAGCATGCCTGGCCTCCCTGTCCATCACCAACTCCCGGGGTTCACTCAAACTCACATCCATCGAGTCAGTGATGCCATCCAGCCATCTCATCCTCTGTCGTCCTCTTCTCCTCCTGCCCCCAATCCTTCCCAGCATTAGGGTCTTTTACAATAAGTCAACTCTTCACATGAGCTGGCCAAAGTATTGGAGTTTCAGCTTCAACATGAGTCCTTCTGATGAACACCCAGGACTGATCTCCTTTAGGATGGACTGGTTGGATCTTCTTTATTGGACCATTGGACTTGCAATAAAGTCCAAGTCTTTACTGAACAAATTCAATAAAGACTTAAAAAGAAGTCTATGCCTGGCACAGAGCTCTGGCTAGTATTGATTTTAATTGGTGGCTGCCATGCCACCAGGGTGTCAAATATTTTTAATAGCAGTCTCTATTAGTATTGTCCTTAATCTATTGATTAGAAAAATGAGGATCAGAGAAGTTTACTTGCCAGGCCACATAATTAGGAAATGAGAAAGCAGAGACTGAAGTCCACATCTGCCTGTCTTCATAGACCATTTTCTTTCCCCTAGACCAACAGCTCACAGACACACAGCAATGTTTCCCAAAATTGTCTGATAGTAGAAAGTAAGCCTTTGTCAAAATTATAGATTCCTGGGCTCCTCCCTCTGTAGATTCTGATTCAAATCAATCTAGTTTCTGGCTAGAATCTACATTCTTCAAGAAGGTTATTCTTACAGTCGGAGAAGGCAATGGCACCCCACTCCAGTACTCTTGCCTGGAAAATCCAATGGACAGAGGAGCCTGGTGGGCTGCAGCCCATGGGGTCACTAAAAGTCGGACACAACTAAGCGGCTTCACTTTCACTTTTCACTTTCATGCATTGGAGAAGGAAATGGCAACCCACTCCAGTGTTCTTGCCTGGAGAATCCAGGGATGGGGGAGCCTGGTGGGCTGCCATCTATGGAATCACACAGAGTCGGACACGACTGAAGCAGCTTAGCAGCAGCAGCATCACTCTTACAGTTATTAGAGCTTTGGTAACAATGCACCAGAGCATTTTTTTCCAGAACACAATCTGAAAGCAACTAGAATTATGATGATATCTGAGTGTCTTAAGTGAGCAAATAAAAACTTTAACACCACTGCTTCCCTGGTGACTCAGTGGTAAAGAATCTGCCTGCAGTGCAGGGGATGTGGGTTACCTCCTGCAGAAGGAAATGGCAACCCACCCTAGTATTCTTGCCTGGGAAATCCCATGAACAGAGGAGCCTGGCAAGCTACAGTCCATGGGGTCACAAGATTCAGATACAACTGAGTGACCAAGCCACCAATCCTGAATCACAGAAAATGTTTTTGAACAGAACAGAGTATGTGTATCAGGAAGTGGGCCAGTTGCTGCTTGTTTTAAGTGAGGTGGTACAATCCACTGTATAGCAAGTGGAACTCTGCTCAATGTTATGTGGCAGCCTGGATGGGAGGGGAGTCTGGGAGAGGATGGATACATGTAAATATATGCCTGAGTCCCTTTGCTGCTTGCCTGAAACTATCACAACATTGTTAATACTCCAATACAAAGCCAAAAGTTTAAAAACAAAGTAAAAAATTAATTTAAAAGAAAAATTTAAAAACAAAAATTCCCCAAAGTGTCATTGTTTCACATCTCTGGAAACACCATTAGAGATAGTCTATAGTTAGAATGAAGCAAGATTACAGATAGGTCAAGGGGAAAAAGACTTAGAAGGAGAGTTAAAACAAAAATGATTCCATGAAACCTGGAGAGGGGACACCAAGTTTACTAAGAAAAGCATCCTGAGCTACCAGTTTACCCCAGTAGCATTCCAGAATCTGCTTTGCAGAAGGTCTACCTGTGAAGAAGGAAGTTAGAGGAACTTCAATGCACATGGTTATCTGTGGGTGTCATTGGTGTCTCTCCCTGTGTTTTGTCATTGTTCTGCGATCGTATTTTTCCCAGTAATGCTTGACAATGTGGTTCATCACATAAAGCCTTTCGAGTAGTTTCTCTCTCCTGACATCCTCTATCCTATTTCTGCTGTTAGCAAACGCTCATCATGAAACATAAAATGATGTCCAAAAAAAAAAAAAAAAAGGCAAGGATCACACATTAATTACATAGGGCAGGTTTAGGATGCAATTTTCTTTGTCAGGAAAAGGCTTGGAAACAAACAGGAAGAAAAGAGCAAAATAGACAAGCGATTGTCTCCAGCCTACTCTTATAATGGGAACTGATTCATTAAATATTTCTGAGGATGGCAGAGTCATCTAACTCAATAGAACCTCTTAGAGGCTCTTCCCTGACAAGTAAATCATCGACGAGCGGGAGAAACCTACAGCGGAGCTGAAATTTACTACCGCAGGACAGGGCCCAAGCTGGGTTGGTTCTCTTCCAAGTGACAAATCCTGCCAAACGCTTAAACACCTGCCACAGTTATCAGTACACATACTCCCTTAGACAACTGAGAAACAGCTCATCGGATAAACCAATAAGTAAAATAAAGTGCCAAATGCACGCTCAGCAGAGGCTGATAAAATTAAACATTTAAATAAATTTAACTGAATACTTCCAAATGGCACACCTGACAATGAGGAGAACGCACATGGGCGGAAGCCATGGAGAGAAAAACAATATTGCGCCATTTTTCTATAATTCTAGATAGCCAAACTTGTGGGTAACCGCACCCGCATCATCTACAAATAATGCGACTTTCCACCCTAGAGTGGAGAAAAAGAAAATAAAATAAAACAATAGCAACAGCGAAGATCATCAAGCTTAGAATTACACGGTACAAGGGACTTGGAGTAAGCAACGCTGTCTTCCCTTATTTATTTGGGTGAAGAATAAAGCTTTTCTTCGTTGACTTGTTAGGGTTTTTCGTGTTTTTCTTTTTCTCCCTCCGGTACTTAACACCTGTATGAAACTCCCTGACTTAAGAGGTCGGTCTTAGCTAATGAGGTGTGTCAACACGATTGGAAGTCCATTTCTAAATGAAAATTGCACTGTGCTGTGAGCACAATCCCTTCGGGTTGAAGAGAGCATTTATAAAGCAGCAGGGGTGGTAGCGGGGGCTTTCTCTGCAAGAAGGGGCTGGTGGAGTTACCGCAGCTGGGGGAGAGAGACGCTGAACGACAGCTATGGGCTAACGTGATAATTCTCCTCCAAATTAGTCGTATTTCTCCAGGTTACCTTGGTAGACAGTGAGCAAAGGCAGATATAATCCCTCTCCTAATTGTAAACCAGCACCAGCCTAATTATATTCCCATTTACCCCAGATACTCTAAAATCATAGGCTTTCTGTTTGCTAATTCCTCTTATTCATGGTTTTATGGCTCCAGAGGAGGCTTTGGGGAGAATGAATTGAAAAACAGTGCAGCCAGTTAGTTCCACATAGACATTAACTATGAAAAAGTAATGGAATGAAGGAGAAAAGGGGGGAGGGAAGGGAAAGCCTTATATTTAGTTTAGTTTGATTTCAATTAAGACTGGAGAAAGACTGGAGGCCTTGCCACCCAGTCCAGGGCGTCAAGGTGATATTTCCAAGAGTACAAAGTAATGTTACAGCCATCCAGCCTGTATTTCCTATCCACTGAACAGAGCCCTTCTGTGATGAACTGCATTGCCTTTATTTTAGAATGTGTTTTATCTGTATCCCCAGTTTTTATCTAAGATCTATGTAATTATGAGTGTTTTTATGTCAACTGATTAATTTTAGCCTTGGGAGGGACCCAGGCACCAAAACTCTTAGGATAATGCTGAAAATCAGACCATGTTGGGTAAACAAATTCATTCAAGTCTTTCAATCAATGTCACCCCCATGTTCCTTTTCCCAGTTCTCACACCTTATGATGTCTACAGATGTAGTCTGTGTCAGGGGGATGATGGTATTAGAATAGTATATAACTGTATGCTGGGAGAAGGCAGTGTGTGTGCTCACATGTGTGTCTGTGTGTGTACTAGAGAGATCAAGATACATAATTCTTAATTGAAAACAAACTTTTCAAAATTGATTTATTTTTAATTGGAGGATGATTGCTTTACAATGTTGTGTTGGTTTCTGCCATACATCAGCATGAATCAGTCATAGGCACCCATATAACCCCCTCCTTGAACCTCTCTCTCTTATCTTATCAGTCCCCGGCCCCCATATCTCATGCCTCCAGGTCATAACACAGTACCAGGTTGAGATCCCTGTGTTACTCAGCAATTTCCCACCAGCTATCTGTTTTACATATGGTAATGTATGTATTTCCATGCTACTCTCTCAATTTGCCCCACCCTATGCTTCCCCTCTGTATCCATTAGTCTGTTCTCTATATTTGAGTCTCTACTCCTGCGGAAGTATAGTGTGTGTTAGCTGGTCAGCTGTGTCCGACTCTTTGTGACCCCATGGATAGTTAGCCTCTGTCCATGGAATTTTCCAGGCAAGAATACTGGAGCAGGTAGCTATTCCCTTTTCCAGGGGATCTTCCTAACCCGGGGATCCAATCAAGGCCACTCACATTGCAGGCAGATTCTTTACCATAATGTTGTGTTTGTTTCTGCTTATAGCAAAATGATTCAGTTATACATGTATATATTCTTTTTCATATTCTTATCCATTATGGTTTATTATAGAACCATACTGAATATAGTTCCCAGTAAGACCTTGTTGTTTATCCATTCTATATATAATAGTTTGTATCTGCAAATCCCAAACTTCCAATCCATCCCTTCCATACCCACATCCCTATTGGCAACAACAAGTCTGCCTGTGATCTTGGACCTTTCTTTTCCAGGTCAGGAAACCTCGAGAAATTGAATTTAAATTTGGAGATTATTTGGTAAAGACAGCTGGCCCTCTGTACCCACAGGATCCACACCTACACATTCAACTAATTGAAGATTGAAAATAATGGGAAAAAAATTCAGAAAGTTCCAAAAGCAAAATTGGAATTTGCTGCAAACTGGCAACAATTCACAGCGTGACATTTACATTGTATTTATTACTATTTACATAGCATTTACATTGTATTAGGTTTCATGAGTAATCTAGAGATAATGTAATATATACAGGAGGATGTTATGTGTTAATATTTTTCCATTTTATAAAAGGGACTTGAGCATCTGGAAATTGTTGGTATTATGGGGAAGTCGGGAAGATCCCTTGGAGGAGGGCACTACGACAACCCACTCCAGTATTATTGCCTGGAGAATTCTATGGACAGAGGAGCCTGGCAGGCAATAGTCCATGGGGTCACAAAGAGTTAGATACAACTGAAGCAACTTAGCACACACACACGGGGCTGTGAGGTTGTCCTAGAACCAATCTCCCGTGGATACCAAGGAGTCACTGTATGGAATCAGTGAATTAAAAATTGCATAGCACCTAGGGATGATATTTTCATCATATTTTCATCAAGCTATGAAGCCTCATGAATCATTCCTCTCCACTGAAGGGTTCTGTTTGCCAATTTCATCGTGTATTTTTGTTCTCTAGTCAAGCTACCGTCTTTCTTTGGGATGCCGTTCTTTCCCTGGAAACACATTCATTTATCCTACTTTTTTGGATTCTATAAAAATCTTATCATCTGTATTATCAAAATGTTCCCTGTTCTTATTTATCATCTTTTTTTCCTGATGACCTCTAGAATATTCTTTCAACTAATGTGTTGATTTTTAAGGTCTAGCTTAAGACTTTTCTTCCTTCACCTACCCTGCTGAATTCTGATTCAACCTGATATATGACCAGCACATGTAAGGTAGAGAATTAACTGCTAAGTGGATATGAACAGTTACGAGCTATGACCCTTGCTTAGGTCATTCAGTATCCGTATCATGTTGATGAGCCTGTTAGACTACTTTAGAGAGTCATAGAGTCGGGTAGCTATGTGGACAAGACTGTTGGATTCACATCCTCCCCTCAGATTTGCTAACTGTGTGATCTTGAGTATCAGTTTACTCAACTCCTTTGCAACTATTTCCTCATCTATAAAATACGGGTGCTAATAACAGCTTCTCTTTGGTGGGGTTATAGTGGGACTTAAAGAATTAATATGCTTCCTTTTCTTAGAACAATGCCTGACAAACAAACAAAAAACAATATATTTGCAATTATTATGCACTACTTTTTCAACTGTTAAAACTTTCACATTTACTTCTTTTCAGCTACCCGTAGGCACAGAGACATCTTGTATATTATCATTGTGGGTGGTCTTCATCATCACTTCATTTTCTAACTCTCTTAGTCATGGAAACATGGATGGTCAATAATACTGCCTCGTGTTCATCTGTTCATTCGTTTGCTCACTAAACAAATATTTACTGAGTACTTGTTCCATGCCAGGCTCATTTAACATTGCAGATACAACACTAAACAAGATAGAAATAAGGCTTCTGGCTTCATGTAGCTCTTATAGAAGAGACAGGCTTATACAAATGAAATAATAGAGAAATAAGATAATAATTAAATTGTGATATAAGGTGATATAAGTGCTGTAAAGAAAAAGAAAGGGGTGATTATCTGTGAACACAAATTTCTGACTTGTAATGAGCTGGGAGAGATGAGACCAGCGAAAAGACCCCGAATAAGAAAGCAACCAAGAAAGAAACAAAAAGGGCTTGATATTTTGAGAAACAGAGTAAGATCTGTGGCTGCTTTTAATGATATTGATGTGACAGAAATCTACTAATGGGAGACACTGGAAGTCATGATTAGTTTGGATTGTACTTTAATCAAAACAAGGGCCTCCTTGGTTGCTCAGATGGTAAAGAATCTGCCTGTAACACAGGAGACCCAGGTTCAATCCCTGAGTCAGGAAGATCCCCTGGAGAAGGGAATGGCTACCCACTCCAGTATTCTTGCCTGGAGAATTCCATGGACAGGGGAGACTGGCAGGCTACAGTCCATGGGATCACAAAGTCAGACACGACTGAGTAACTAACATTAACTAACACCAAGGAACCGAAACAGGAATCAATTGAACTGTTCTCAATGCCATCTCTGTGTTAAGGGGAGAACAGATTGTAGGGGGGAAATGAAAATGAGCTCCATCAGGAGGTCATTGCCACTGTCAAAGTCATGTATTAATAGATGGTGAGAGATGGACAATCTAAGGTGTGTTTCGGAGGTAAGGCAGACCATCCACCTTCAACTGAATGAGTAAGACTTTAACACTGAAAAGCCACTTTCTCAGGGAGCTAAAAAGCAAAGCAGGCGACTGACACTTATGAATAATATGAGTTAAGAGAAAAAAATGTATACCAAATCTAAATTTACTAACAATGATCATCCATTATCCAAAAGCCCTTTTCTGGACTGAATTATAAAGTAGGTGATGTTTGTCTTTGGCTTTCCAATTCATACTTTTAAAAATATTATTAATAACTTTTGAGAGCCTAGCATAAATGAAGTACCCTTCATTCATGTTTCCATTTAAATCACATAACAGCCCTTTAGGTATTTATGATGATTATGCTCAATTTTATAGATATGGTGTAACTGAATCTTAGTGAAGTAATTTTCCAAGAGCCAAAGACAACAGGTCTAGGATGAAACCCAAGTGACTGACACAAGGATCTTAATAGAACCACTATTTTACACCGTTGATGACACCACCTTTCTCTCTCTTTCTCACATGCACACAATCTTCCCTCAGAGAGAATCTACTACTTTCAGTCTCTCCAAATCCACTAATGACCTACCAAATTTTGACAGATTACATCCTTCATCTCAATAGTAGAACCACTAATTGTGAAAATCCAGCTTGAGCAAGGCAGTAAAGAGATACTTCCTGAAACAGAGCAGCATTACTGGTACCTCTGATAGCACATCATAGCCAGCCCTGTGGATAAATGTGGCCTTAGCCAGGAAAGGATAAATGATAGATGATTTGGAAGAAATAAATGACAGGAGTGTTAAAATGTTTTAGGGCAGGGGACATTCAAATAAATGCTATTGGATGATTTATTTTCCAAAAGGTATTATATTCACTGCTGAAACACACTTCCATGTCTGCCAGAAATGTGGCCATAAAAATCTATGTGTATAAAAATTTACACTGTAGCAAGCTGACCTCAACCTTGCATTTACCAAAGCCACCACCTTAGCTGCAAGAATGCTTTTCCAACTTTCTTCTAGACTTCAACACCTGGATGTTGCCCTCCTAGCACCTCAAGCAGGATATATTCAAAATTCAGCTCATTACCTTCTCTCCAAACATTTAATATTTGAAATCTTCGTTAACACATCATTTCAGCAGTTGCCAATACCATCAGCTTCAAAGGTTTTATAATTGCCTCTCTTCCTCAGCTCTTCAGTTCCAGTCCAGAGCAATAGCAAATACAGATAGTTCTTCTCTTGAATTAACTCAACCATCTACCCCTCTTTACCTTCTGCACTGTGACTCAGGTAGTTCAAGTCTCCAACACGCCTCAAGTGCAATATTTCAGGCCAGGTTTCTAAAACATCAGAATCAAAGGCAAAGCCAAAGTGCTAACACTGAATACTGAGGGGAAGGGTGAGGGGCAAAATAAATTGAGATAGGGAAGAAGGAAGTACAAGATGATCTGCTTTGGAACTGGCACAGCTTCTCAAGGAAATCCCAATGCTTCTCCATTCCACAAGACAGAATGGAAGCCCCACTAGGTGGAATCTACGCAAGAGGACGGGTGAGCAGATTTTCTTTGGATCATGTTTTCCATCTCTTATTGGTCAAAGAGATAACCAATCTCTTTGGAGCTTTAACTTTCTCCTTTGAGCTTTAACTTCCTCAACAATTCCATCTTGGTCTCCAGGTCCCTCTGGACAACTACGGAAGAAATTGGAGCCTTCAAGCACCCCCACTCAGGCTGGAACGAAGCGCTAGCACTACTCTGGCCTGCAGTGGGTGGCATGGAGTGTGTGTGTGCACTCAGTTGCTCAGCTGTGTCCAACTCTGTGAGACTCCATCAGCTGCAACCTGCCAGGCTCTTCTGTCCATGGGATTTCCCAGGCAAGAACACTGGAGCAGGTTGCCATTTCCTTCAGCAGGGAATCTTCCTGACTCAGGGATTGAACCTGCGTCCCCTATGTCTCCTGCACTGGGAGGTGGGTTCTTTACCTGCTGAGCCACTAGGAAGCCCGTGTACTTCCAAGTGACCTAGCGGTTGTGCCAGAACTCAGCCCTTACCTCCTGGGGAAGGTGCAAACAATTGGAGGTTTGGCAGCTATAAACTGATTTCAGAGTGTAGCACAAAATGCTGTGAGCAGTTTCCAGGGCCAATCTGGTCAGAAAAGAAAGCAAACCACTGAATTTGGGGTAGGGAGGCAAGCTGATGTGGGGTGACACACATTGAATCCAACAATCTTTACTCAGTAAAGATTAGATACTCAGCTCTGCTCACAAAATCCAATAAAATACCGATGTTAAGGCTTCCCTGGCAGGCCAGTGGTTAAGGCTCCATGCTCCCAATGCAGGGGACATTGGTTCAATTCCTGCTCTAGAAGCTAAGATCTCACATGCAAGTCAAGTGACGTCACTCAATCGTGTCCGACTCTTTGCGACCCCATGGATTGTAGCCTGCCAGGCTCCTCTGTCCATGAGATTTTCCAGGCAAGAGTACTGGAGTGGGTTGCCATTTCCTTCTCCACATGCTACATGGCATGGCTAAAAATAAATGACAGACAACAAAAAACACCATGGAAAAAAATAAAGGGGTAGAAAATGCAAGCAGACAATTAAATAAACATTAAAAAAAAAAGTACCAATCTTAGATGTATAGAAGGTGTCCTCACTTCTTCCCCAGGTGGTTGTGGTAGTTTAGTTTCCAAGTCATGTTCAACTTACAACCACATGGATTGTAGCCTGCAAGGCCCCTCTGTCCATGGGATTTTGCAGGCAAGAATACTGGAGTGGGTTGCCACTTCCTTCCTCCAAGGGATCTTCCTGACCCAGGGATCGAGCCCTGTCTCCTGCATTGCAGGCAAACTCTTTATCATCTGAGCCATAAGGGAAGCCCCACTACTTTCTCAGTTTTCATTCAGTCACTCACTAAGTTGTATCTGATTCTTTGTGACCCCATGTACTGCCAGACTTCCCTGTCCTCCAATATTTCCTGGAGTTTGCTCAAACTCATGTTCATTGAGTCAGTGATGCTATTTAATCATCTCATCCTCAGCCACTGCCCCCTTCTCCTTTTGCCTTCAGTCTTTCCCAGCATTAGGATCATTTCCAAAGCGTCGGCTCTTCACATCAGGTGGCCAAAGTATTGGAGCTTCAGCGTTAGCATCAGTCCTTCCAGTGAATATTCAGGATGAATTTCCTCTAGGACTGACTTACATGTGGATATTTTTTCAGTAAATTCATGCTGCAGTGCTACATGATCTGAGGTTGAATAAATCCACTTATATGAAGCCACAGATATCAGTGGCTCATTGTAAAGTTGTACATGGATTTTAGACTGCATGGGGTTAGCACCCCTCACCTCCATGTTGCTCAAAGATCAGGTACATTAGTTCTTTATTATAGTTATAACATCGTCACACTTAGTCACTTAACACAACATAAATGAACTGTCTTACAGTTTTGTAGATCAGAAGTCTGCTGTGGATCTCAGTGGGCTAAGATCAAGATGTTGGCAGGCAGAGAGCATTCCTCTCTGGAGATGCTAGCCAGGTGGCAGAAGAGGGGCTATTTCCTTGCCTTCTTCAGTTTCTAGAGGATGCTCACAGTCTTTCCTTCATGGCTGCCTTGCTCCATCTTCCAAGCAGTGTAAAACTGAGTCCTTACACTGGCATCTGTCTGGTTCTTTGTTTCAAGTCTCTCTTCTAAGGATCCTTAGCATTAACAGTGAAACTTCCTGGAAAACCCAGGAAAATCTTTCGATCCTAAGGTCATCTGGTTAGCACCTATAATTCCATCTGCAATGTTAATTCTCGTTTGCCATGTAACCTAACATACTCAGGGGTTTCAAGGATTAGTCTGTAAACATGTTTAGGGGAATGGATATCATCATTCTGCCTGCCATACTCATATCCAGAATAATGTACTTGATTGAACCACGTGAAATTTATGTCATTTATGTAAGACAAAAATGGTCTTTTTTAATATACATATTTTCTTGGCCATACGCCATGGCCTGTGGACACTAGTTCCCCAGCCAGGGACTGGACCCATACCCGCTGCATTGGGAGCATGGAATCTTAACCACTGGACCACCAGAGAAGTCCCCAGTTGGCCGTGTATTGACAGATGCATCTGCTTCTATTATTAGTTCTGGTAAGAATTAATTAGTACTTCCTCTAAGATGGAAGAATTTCAATGGTATTGTCACCATGTAACTGGCTTTTCTATCTATTTTTTGGATAGCTGGCTTTTCTATCCAGAAAATAGTGGCAGGTGAGAGCTAAGGGTTAAGTCACTGCTGCTGGTGAATTGTGCACTCAACAATGCCCGTGCTCAGGTCCGGTCATGATTGTACCACCTCTATCCTACAAGGATTCGCTGCTGTGTGCATTGAATGTGATGATGCGAAAACATCAAAAACACTCAAATTCATGAGAGGCAGCTCACATCCCATTCTCATTTGCTGTTCCATGATCAACTAACTCAGGCTCCATGAGGGCTCTGAAACATGCAGGGAGCTATTCTTTAAAAAGAAAGAGTGGTAGTCCAGTGGTTAAGAATCTGCCTGCCAATGAAGGGGACGCAGGTTTGATCCCTGGTCCAGGAAGATCCTACATGCAGTGCAGCAACAAAGCCTGTGTGCAAAAACCACTGAGCCTGTGCACCCGAGCTTGTGCTCCCCAATGAGAAGCCCAGGCACTCCAAAGAAGAGTGGCCCCTGCTTGTTACAACTAGAAAAAGCCCATGTGCAGCAATGAAGACCCAGTACAGCTGTAAATAAATAATAATTTTTTTAAAAAGAGAGAGGGTGGCCTCATTTCAGAACCCTAAAGGACTGCACTGCAACTCACCCCCTGGGAAATTCTCATTCATCATGATAGTTACCCCTAGTTGAAAACAGTGGTTCAGATGCTCTAAATGGCAGGGGGTTTGACTGCAGCCCGCACCTTGGACATGCCATGCTGGCACTGTGCCCAGATATAAACTGGCAGATTTCCAGAGTACCTTGATAAATAAGTTATATATTCTGCCCTCTAAATCCAGAAAGACCCATCAAGTCCTGGGCCTCTTAGTTTTAAAAGATGCAAAGTACAAGGCACATCCTTCTTAGTGATAAGAGATACAAATCCTTTATTAATAGTTTTTCCAGTGTGCTCCAAACCAGTAGGTCTGTAAACACTTCACTGATGACCAAGCCCCTGGGGAGTACCTTTCTCCCTTTGTCACATAGCATGTTTTATGAAAACATTTGGGCCACTTGCCTCCTCTTGCTCATCAGGTGTAGTTAATATGATGTCATCAACACAGATAAGTTACATGACAACCTGAAGACCATCAAGATAATCCAGATCCCTGTGTTATGACAGGAGAGGATTTGTGCAAAACAGTGAAGGGTATATATTGATGGAGGTCCAAAAGCATTCATCAAATCCAGAGGTACATGTCACATACCAAGGCAATGCTGATCTATCACAATCAAGAACCTAAATGTGTAGCCTCTGCTACTGGGGCTCCAAGTTCTGGTTATCTCATCATAATTTGTCAGGTTATTGCAGAAACTGGACAGGAGAATTGAAAATTCAGGGATTAAGACATAATCCCCACTGTCCCTGTACTCTTCAAATTCTTGAATAAAAGAGATTCCTAACTCTGCGATCCCTTCTGGGACATAATATTGCTTTTGATTATAGGGACTTACTTGGCCCTTCCTATCATAATGGACCTTACTCCACAGATCAGAGAACCAATGAGAGGGTTCTGCCAGCAGCTAAGAATATAGTATCAATTAACCTTAGAGAGTGGGGAAATAGACACAGATAGAATCAATAGATCTACAAATCCCACTATGAAGCCAGCAATTCAGTTCTTACCTGCCTTCCATAAACCCCATTAAAACTAAGGGATTATAATATAATTTAATGTCAGATTGGGCTTTCCTGGTGGCTCAGCTGTAAAGAATCCACCTACCAATATAGGAGATGTGAGTTTTATCCCTGGGTCAGGAAGGTCCCCTGTAGAAGTAGCAACCCATACCAGTATTCTCACCTGGAAAATCCTGTGGACAGAGGAGGCTGGTGGGCTACAGTCCATGGGGTCACAAACAGTTGGACACAACTGAGCAACTAAATGGGCTTCCCTGGTGGCTTAGATGGTAAAGCGTCTGCCTGCAATTGGGGAGACCCAGGTTTGACTCCTGGATCAGGAAGATCCCCTGCAGAAGGAAATGGCAATCCACTCCAGCACGCTTGCCAGGAAAATCCCATGGATGGAGGAGCTTGATAGGCTACAGTCCATGGGGTTGCAAAGAGTTGGACACGACTGAATGACAGCAACTAAATAGCAACAAATGTCAGATCACAAATCTAAGATCTTTGAAAACATTATGTATTACCTTTGCATTGCTCTCCAGTAAATGGGCACATGATCTTTTCTGAAGGTTCAGAGAAGTATTTACCAGACAAACTCTTGGTAGCATTGTGGGGTGGTCTTTCCTCAAAGGAATTCAGCCTGCCCTTCAATCAATGTGATCTATTGTAAAAATGACTTAGATTTGGAAACCACATGCAAGCTTCAATTTTCCATTATAGCAACTAATTTCTACTTGCCAACCTCATTTTATTCTTATTTCTTAATTACATAAATTGAGAAACCCTTAGCTGTTCCTATATCTTATTCTCCAGGATTACCATGCTCTATTGACCTTTACCACAGATTCCTACAGGTAAATAGACTTTGATTGTCACAGGTAAACAGACTTTGATTTGCTACTTTTACTTCTTATTCTGTAATTAAATCAATTTTATCTATGATAGTTAAGCACTGTTACCTGGCTCCTGACATTCTATAATCCCAACATCCTTACTGATAACAGGGAGTCTAGTTTCATGGCATATTTTACTGCCAATCCCCAGCTTGCAGAAAACATCTACCAGTAAGTTTCTCCAAGATTTTGGTATCCTCTCTCATGACTTCCATATTACCTTAGTGAAGGGGATATCATCACTTTTACCCTTCTGCCCAGTCGCTCCCAGGGACCAAAGTCAAATGGTGGGTCTTGTTATAGAACCATCCAACAATTCACCTCTCTGAACCTTCCCTCAATTTCCTCAAAGTGCCAGGGAAATTCTGGCCTCTCTACTTCATTTACTACTATCCATTATCGTGTCCAAGTTTCTAGGAGTCATCCTGACAAAATCCCAGAACCAACCTCAGGTGTTGACTCCTAAGTCATTGCTTTTGTTTTGGTTTGGTTTGTTTGCTTTTTTAAAGAAAAAAAAATTATTTATTTGGCTGTGTAGGGTCTTACTTGCAGCACATGGGCTCTTTTGTTGCACCTCGTAGTACATGGGCTTCCTTGCCCTGTGGCATGTAGGATCTTACTTCCCCAACCAGGGACTGAACCCACGTCCTCTGCATTGCCAGGCAGATTCTTAACCACTGGGCCACAAGGGAAGTCCCCTGAGTCATTGTTAAGTGTCCACCATGTCAGTGAATGTTTCCGTATTCAGATATATATTACATCATCTCCAAGTCACTGTGTCAAGAGCCAGTTATTTGTATTATCTTAATCCCTGATACAGAATAGTAGCAATTTCTAGAATTTCCTTGTCTTGTCCTCTTTATCTTTCAGAAATAGGACTTTTACTTCCTCACCGAGGCTGTGTTGAGACTTTCTCCGAGTATTTGGTTTACCAGCATTGAAGGGGTAGTAATCACAAATCTTGAGAAGAAAAAGCATCATCTCAGGTGGCAGCTTCTCAGCTGAGGTCATTGAATGGTCTTTGGACAAATGGAGTCTGTTCTCCTCTAAAGAAAGAAGAAGGAGTTTCTTTAGCCACCCAGAAGCATTTAGAAGAACTGTTGGCCTTAGAGTTCTCAAATTTGTCTACTTAGATATCTCAGGTGTCCACTCTTTCCCTATCAGACCTCTAACTTTGACATAGGACCCTTGATAAGACTCTTCTTTTAGTCTTCTTTGCAGCACTGATTTAAAATAAGATCCTAGTCCTGATTTCTCCTTTGCTTTTTGCCTCTCTTCTTTTCACAGCTATTTGTAAGGTCTCCCCAGACAGCCATTTGGCTTTTTTGCATTTCTTTTCCATGGGGATGGTCTTGATCCCTGTCTTCTGTACGTTATCATGAACCTCATTCCATAGTTCATCAGGCACTCTATCTATCAGATCTAGGCCCTTAAATCTATTTTCCACTTCCACTGTATAATCATAAGGGATTTGATTTAGGTCATACCTAAATGGTCTAGTGGTTTTCCCTACTTTCTTCAATTTGAGTCTGAATTTGGTAATAAGGAGTTCATGATCTGAGCCACAGTCAGCTCCCAGTCTTGTTTTTGTTGACTGTATAGAGCTTCTCCATCTTTGGCTGCATAGAATATAATCCATCTGATTTCAATGTTGACCATCTGGTGATGTCCATGTGTAGTCTTCTCTTGTGTTGTTGGAAGAGTGTGCTTGCTATGACCAGTGTGTTTTCTTGGCAAAACTCTATTAGTCTTTGTCCTGCTTCATTCCATATTCTAAGGCCAAATGTGCCTGTAATTCCAGGTGTTTCTTGACTTCCTACTTTTGCATTCCAGTCCCCTACAAAAAGCAAAATGGCTGTCTAGGGGAGGCCTTACAAATAGCTGTGAAAAGAAGAGAAGCAAAAAGGAGAAAAAGAAAGATATAAGCATCTGAATGCAGAGTTCCAAAGATTAGCAAGAAGAGATAAGAAAGCCTTCCTCAGTGATCAATGCAAAGAAATAGAGGAAAACAACAGAATAAGAAAGACTAAAGATCTCTTCAAGAAAATTAGAGACACCAAGGGAACATTTCATGAAAAGATGGGCACAATAAAGGACAGAATGGTATGGACCTAACAGAAGCAGAAGATATTAAGAAGAGGTGGCAAGAATACACAGAACTGCACAAAAAGATCTTCACGACCAAGATAATCATGATAGTATGATCACTCACCTAGAGCTAGACATCATGGAATGTGAAGTTAAGTGGGCCTTAAAAAGCATCACTACAAACAAAGCTAGTAGAGGTGATGGAATTCCAGCTGAGCTATTTCAAATCCTGAAAGATGATGCTATGAAAGTGGTGCACTCAATATGGCAGCAAATTTGGAAAACTCAGCAGTGGCCACAAGACTGGAAAAGGTAAATTTTCCTTCCATTCCCAAAGAAAGGCAATGCCAAAGAATGCTCAAACTACCACACAATTGCACTGATCTCACACGCTAGTAAAGTAATGCTCAAAATTCTCCAAGCCAGGCTTTAGCAGTACATGAACCATGAACCTCCAGATGTTCAAACTGGTTTTAGAAAAGGCAGAGGAACCAGAGATCAAGTTGCCAACATCCACTGGATCACCAAAAAGCAAGAGAATTCCAGAAAAACATCTATCTCTGCTTTATTGACTATGCCAAAGCCTTTGACTGTGTGGATCACAACAAACTGTGGAAAATTCTGAAAGAGATGGGAATATCAGACCACCTGACCTGCCTCTTGAGAAATCTGTATGCAGGTCAAGAAGCAACAGTTAGAACTGGACATGGAACAACAGACTGGTTCCAAATAGGAAAAGGAGTACGTCAAGGCTGTATATTGTCACCCTGCTTATTTAACTTATATGCAGAGTACATCATGAGAAACGCTGGGCTGGAAGAAACACAAGCTGGAATCAAGATTGCTGGGAGAAATATCAATAACCTCAGATATGCAGATGACACCGTCCTTATGGCAGAAAGTAAAGAGGAACTCACAAGCCTCTTGATGAAAGTGAAAGAGGAGAGTGAAAAAGTTGGCTTAAAGCTCAACATTCAGAAAACTAAGATCATGGTATCTGGTCCCATCACTTCATGGGAAATAGATGGGGAAACAGTGGAAACAGTGTCAGACTTAACCTTGACTGCTAAGTATGATGTCATCTTAACTAACTACTTCTGAAATAATCCTATTTCCAAAGAAGGTCACATTCTGAGGTGTTGTAAATGAAGACTGCAGCATATGAATTTGAGGGGATACTGTTCAACCTATAACAAAATCCCAGGAATGTTTCATACATTTTCAGGGCTTCATTCTTTTTATTAGAAAAATAAGAATAACTTTAATAATGCCATTTGCAGCAACATGGGTGGACCTAGAGGTTGTCATATTGAGTAAGCTAAGTCTGACAGAGAAAGAGAAATATCATATGATATCCCTTATATGCAGAATCTAATAAAAAGATGCAAATGAACTTATTTACAAAACACAAACAGATTCCCAGAGAATGAATTTATGGTTGGGACAGGGGGCAGAAAGGATAGTTAGGGAGTTTGAGATGGACATGTACACACTGCTATGTTTAAAATGGATAACCAACAAGGTCTTAACTGTAAAGCACAAGGAACTCTGTTCAATGTTATATGGTGGCCTGGATGGAAGCTGAGTTTAGGGGAGAATGTATATTTATATATGTATGGCTGTCCACTTGAAACTCACAACATTGTTAATTGGCTATACTCCAAAATAAAATAAAAAGTTTTAAAAATAAGAAAAGAAAAACAAGAATAACAGTACAGGAATGAGTACTAAAACAGTACTAAATTAAATGAAGATCAACTGCAAATGCTGCTAGATGGAATAGCAGAGAAAGAGAAGGGATCAAAACAAAAGGAATTTTGTCTACTTATTAGAAAAGAGCTTCTGCATCCAAACAGCTTTCCATTTTAGAGTAAGATAGCCAGCAAAACAATTGAGCAAGGAGATACATGAAGTGTGTGTGTGCTCAATTGCTCAGTCATGTCTGACTGTTTCTGACCCCATGGACTGTAGCCCACCAGGCTCTTGCGTCCATGGGATTTCTCAGGCAAGAATACTGGGTGTGGTGCCATTTCCTAGTTGAAGAGCTCTTCCTGACCCAGGGATTGAATCCATGTCTCTTGCACCTCCTTCACTGGCAGGTGGATTCTTTATCACTAGCACTGCCTGGGAAGCCCCTGAGATACACGAAGAGTACAGAGTAATACACTCTTTAATTATAAGGAGTTTTTCTTTAGATAGTGAGCGGAGAAAAATAAGATCATCTACACCAATCTTTTACAAAGCAGCAATAGGGACAAAGATGTAGAGAACAAACATACGAACACCAAGGGGGGAAAAGGGGAGCAGGATGAATTAGGAGATTGGGATTGACATATACACACTAATGATACTATGTATAAAACAGATAGCATCCTACATTTGTCATGCTTTTTTTTCATTATACAAGCACTGAATCCAAATTTCCTACCGGTATCTACAGATAGTCTTCTGGATTCCTAAATAATTTCTTTCTTTCTTTTTCCAAAAAAAAAGTATTTCTTTGTAACATTTGTATTATGCAAGTAGGGGACAAAAACCTTGAGTCAAATTCCTTCTCAGAAATCCTGGCATTGAAAATACTTTGTATTCATTCATCGAAACTGTTGGAAAAAATTGTACATTGGAATCCCCAACAAAGGCATTTTGCATTATTCACAATGTTTAAATGAGGCTGTCAATCTCATCACACAGTAAATAAGGAGGTTATAATGGTTTTTGCATAGTTGCAGCTACTAATGCTTTTAGCAAAGAATTTCTGATCTTGATTTAAATATTTAGAAGACCCTCAGATGGGTGCGCATGCACGCACGTGCACGCGCACGCACACACACACACAAACATGCACACGCACGCGAAAATAAGAAAGAGAGAGATGCTTCCAACAGTCCTCCAGAGGATCACAACTCAACATCTCTCCACACTTCACTTCCACCTTGCGTTTTCAAGTCTCTCACTATCAACGCCATGAACCACTCAATTTTGTACTTTGTAATTATTATTTATGGCCTTATTTTATGCTAGTTGATGTAAGAGAAGTGAGAGAAAAGACCTGAAGTTGAATACACTAAGAATTTCTTGAATCTCTTACAAGCAAAAAGATTGAAAACATATATATATACATCAATGTGGCTTCCCAGGTGGTGCTAGGGTTAAGTAACCTGACTGCCAATTCAGAAGACATAAGGGATGCAGGTTTGATCCCTGGGTCAGGAAAATCTCCTGAAAGAGGAAATGGCAACAGAATTTCCCACTTGGTACTCTTCCCTGTGAAAATTCCATAGACAGAGGAGCCTGGTGGGCTAAAGTCCACAGGGTTGCACAGAGTCGGACATGACTGAAAAGCCTTAGTATAGACACATATACATAAATAATTCTAAGACAGAAGACACCATAGAAATAAATGTTGATGTGTATTCAGATGAGGGGGAAAAAAATCCTACTGTAGATAAGAGTGAAGGAGGACCAGGCAAAGTCACAGAGGAGCAGTATTTGAAAAGGGCTTTTAGCAATGAGCAATGTTTTTAGAAAAGATACTAAAACAACAAAGGAGTCAAGCTTGATTAAGTTGAGTGTGTTTGTGGAGTAGGGAGAGTTATTTGGCTGAAATATGTTAAAATGCTGTTTTTAGAAGTCAAAATTGTATGTGGGGGCCAAACTGTAGAAAATTCTGAAAGCCAGAATGAGAAGTCTATTTTCTCAAACACTGGGAGATCTTTAAGAGGAAAGCAGAAATATGCACTATTTTAATAGAAGATTCCCTTGATAATTTGAGCTCAAGTTGAAAATAAGAAGAGCTACAAAGCTTTCACAATGGTGGGTTCCAGCTAAGTCCTCAAACCTCCACCAGACTTCATGTCATTCAACAAATATCTCCTTTTTCCTGCATCTTTTTTCTATCTCCTGTACATTCTTATTTAGTCAATATCCTCACCAAATCCTTTGGCCCCACCTTCTGTCCCTGTCCAGCCATAAGGATTCTTGCCTCTCCATCTGATTAGTCAAAGTCCAGCTCAGCAGGAAGATAGGATCCATCTGTCTAAACTTGCGGTTGCCGCTACAACGATGCTTATTCCATTCTACTCTCGTATATGTTTAATGTCTCTCTCTTTCCCATTTTACCACGCTCTTCTGAAGGGCAATGGTAACATTTTATGCATGTGCCTAGGGCCTAGCCGGGCACCTGGCACACACCAGCTGCTCCAGAAATATAATTCCATAAATAAAATTCCTACCATTTCAACTCAGGGGAAAAGTGGTTGCTATATTAAAATTTTTTATGCCAAGAGTTTCTGAGCCTATAGCCTGGGTTTTCTGAGATATCCCCAAACCAAGATAGTTGATATAATTTTCTGAAATAATTTAATCCTTATGATATCATTTCAAAGAGCAATATTTAATGCATTTTTTTTTCAATTTTCCTTAGGGTTTATCAAATGCAATTTTGGTCACACATTGATGCCCAAAATTCTGAAACATTTCAGAAATTTTAATTATTCATCAACTAAATAAGTCAGTTTATTTTTCAAACCATATGAACTACTTTGGTGTCAAAAACAAGTATATTTACTCTATATAAATAAGAACTTAGATATCTAGTGGCATGTTTCTTTCAACATTCTTGAAATGTGAATGCAACCAGTTCTAGATCTTAAGACCAGTCTAAGCCTTGTTTGCAAATATCAACAAATTTGACTCCAAAACTTTGATGAGAGATAATTTTACTGAAAGTTTGCTTGAAAAACAAGATTTGTTACTTTACATATTACAGAGCAGGAGTTTCTGAAAAACTATTTTGGGAGGTTCAAGATCCACCTCTTAAAGCCACTTCTCTCTTTTCTATCCCACCCTCAACCTTCCCATACAAGACTCAGTCATTCTGGATTTTCTCACTCCATTCTCAGACCATTTTTCTCAGCCTCCTACCCTGTGTTTAGAAACTTTTCCCACAGTTTTCCCTCTTATTTTTCCCTATTTTTATATCATTTTATATAACTCATAAAACAGTGCTTGTATAAAAATTCACAAAAAATTGCTAGAGAGTATACCACTTCCAAAAATGTTCTGGGTTTTTGTTACATTCAGTTTTCTAAGGATGCACTCAAGTCAACGGTAAAATGCAGACATTATGCAATATTTCATTATCTCTGGTAAAACTTTTCTCATTACTTTGTCTCCTCACAGTATTAACTCTGATAGCCACTTTGCAGAGTATGCTATCACTAGGATGTCAGAAAAACATTAAACTTGGATCTGTGAGAGCCAAGTATCTCTGAACGACGTTAAGAGCCCGTTGGCCCCCAACCCCCATTTCTTCATCTTCTTTCTTTCCTTCTTTTCCCCTACGACATGTGGGATCTTAGCTTCTTGACCAGGGATTGAACCTGTGTCCCCTACAGTAGAAGCATGGGATCATAACCAATGGACCACCAGGAGAGTCCCACCACTTCCATTATCTATCTACATGGTGAGGTAGAGAGAGACCTCAATGGATTCCAATCCACGGTCTTGAGACCCTCCTCCTCAGTCAGGCAAGAAGTAAACCTTTGGGACAAAAGTGGAAACTGAGGCCATCTCTGCAGGAACCCAAGTGGCCGTGCTGTGGTGTGGTCAGGCCTGTGACCCTTAGCATTTAAATTGCTAGTCCATTTACCACCAAGTAGATCCCACTGGTGGCTTTCTTAGTGGCTAAGATGGTAAAGACTCTACCTGCAATATGGAAGACCCAGGTTCAATCCCTGGGTCAGGAAGATACTCCAGAGAAGGAAATGGCAACCCACTCCAGTTGCCTGGAGAATCCCATGGACAGAGGAGCCTGGTGGGCTACAGTCCACAGGGTCACAAAGAGCTGGACAGGACTGAGCCACTAACACACACACACACACATCCCATTGGTGGGCTGATGATTGCTACGGGTGAGATGACCTCCGCCCCCGAACTTAAAAGCAAGGCAGGTTTGGAGCCAGCACTGAAGAGGGAGGAGCACACTAGCACCCATGACACTGGGCATGGTGTTATTCCCTGTCAAATGTGTGCTGTCGTGTTCAGTTCAGTTCAGTTCAGTTCAGTGGCTCAGTCGTGTCCAACTATTTGCGACCCCATGAACCGCAGCACGCCAGGCCTCCCTGTCCATCACCAACTCCCGGAGTTCACTCAGACTCACGTCCATCGAGTCGCTGATGCCAACCAGCCATCTCATCCTCGGTTGTCCCCTTCTCCTCCTGCCCCCAGTCCCTGTCAGCATCAGAGTCTTTTCCAATGAGTCAGCCCTTCGCATCAGGTGGCCAAAGTACTAGAGTTTCAACTTCAACATCAGTCCTTCCAATGAACACCTAGGGCTGATCTCCTTCAGAATGGGCTGGTTGGATCTCCTTGCAGTCCAAGGGACTCTCAAGAGTCTTCTCCAACACAACAGTTCAAAAGCATCAATTCTTTGGTGCTCAGCTTTCTTTATAGTTCAGCTCTCACATCCATACATGACCAGTGGAAAAACTATAGCCTTGACTAGATGGACCTTTGTTGACAAAGTAATGTCTCTGCTTTTTAATATGCTGTCTAGGTTAGTCATAGTCACAGCCAAAATGAACTGAAGTAGTTCACTATCTTCAAACCCGTTTTAAAACAGGAAAACGAGGGATAGTACCACCTATTGTAATGTGCTATTTTACTCAATATCAGAATATATCTGTGCTGTTTCTATTGTAATGTGCTATTTTACTCAATATCAGAATGTATCTGTGCTGTTTCTGGATATGAAGAGGAAAAATTCCAAAAGAAAGCAAATAAACAAACAAACAAAAAAACAAGTAAAAATCAAAGAATTTAGATGGGAAGGGAGAAGGGGTTTTGCCAACAGATTTTATGGAAAACATTAAATTTGGGGGAAAAAATTTAGTATTTTACAATTCTGTTGCTTCATGTAAGGAAAAAAAAAAAAAACCTGCCTCTTGAGCCCATGTGTATGGCTGGAGCGCTGAGGACACCACACAGACAAACGCAGGACGTGCAGGTGTTCCTGGGGAGTCAGTCTAGAGAGACAAGAAGCAGCTCGCAGCGAGCGTCCACCTCTCTTCACTGGTTGTTGTTATTGCTGTTCAGTCACTCAGCGGTATCTGACTCTTTGAGACCCCACGGACTGTAGTAAGCCAGGCTTCCCTGTCCCTAACCATCTTCTGGAGTTTTCCCAAAGAGAAGCTAAAATTTGGGAGAAGGAGCTCCACACAAGAAAGGTATTAAAGAGACCATCAAAACATGGTTTCCAAAAACTGAACATGCTCTAGATTATAAAGGGATGTATGTCATTCTAGAACCTATTGATGTCTCTCTTGTGGGTAGGTAGTGGTGGTTTAGTTACTAACTTACGCCCGACTCTTGCGACCTCATGGACTGTAGCCTACCAGGCTTGTCTGTCCATGGAATTCTCGAGGAAAGAATATTGGAGTGGGTTGCCACTTCCTTCTCCAGGGGATTTTCCTGACCCAGGGATTGATCCCAAGTCTCCTCCATTGCAGGCGGATTCTCTACTGACTGAGCCACCAGGAAAGCCTGTTGTGGGTAGACAGGATGCTTTTGTAAAAATTATTAAATGATTGTGCTTCTGAAGTTGCAGGGTCACATTCTACCCTCTAGAAAGCAGAGCAATTTTCACAAGGCTTGGAATACTCTTGAATACATCCTAGAGACCAGAATAAATTCCACGGCACATTCCTGTCCCTCGGAAGTAAAGTAACTCAGCCACTCTCAGCTTATCCAATATTCCTCTCCAAAACCAGTTGAGCAAGAAAGGATACTTCCTCCTGGTGTGGATGGGAGTAAATATGAGAAGTTCAGAGACATTATTTAATGTTTCCCTTGTGATCTGTCTCCTAGAAGAACACTTAATGCATCTTTTATTTTTATTAACTTTTATTGGTATATAGTTACTTTACAATGTTGTATTAGTTCTGCTGTACAGTAAAGTGAATTAGCTATTTATATGGCAACCCACTCCAGTATTCTTGCCTGGAATATTCTATGGACAGAGGAGCCTGGCGGGCTATACTCCATGGGGTTGCAAAGAGATGGACATGACTGAAGCAGCTTAGGATACACACATACATATATCCCCTCCTTTTGGATTTCCTTCCCATTTAGGTCACCATAGAGCACTAAGTAGAGTTCTCTTATACAGTAAATTCTCTGTCAACTACTTATTTTATACATAGTACCAATAGCATGTTTATATGTAAATTCCAATCTCTCATTTCATCCTGCTCACCTCTCCTTCCCCCTTGGCATCCCAATATTTATTTTCTATGTCTGTGTCTCTATTTCTAACGCATCTTTTAAATTTTCCTTAGATCTGGCCAGACACAATACTGGGCACATATAGGTAATCAATAAATATGTGTTTATTGATTTCTTAAGTGCACATTTCAAAAATTTTAATTATAGGCCTCTCAGAAGCATTGTACAGCACTGATCTAACAGTCATTGGACACCTACTATGTGAGGCACTGTATGGATGTCCAGGGAACTGAGGATGGAGCATGCCAGAATCTCAGAAGAAGTTCCCACCACATCAGCCTGTTTGTCCCACTAACCAAATAAAACTCAGAAACTGATCTGAAGAGGTGATCTAAAAGTCTCTTTAGACTGCTCATTTTCAAGGCTTGTTACACAATTTCTCATTAGAGATTTCAGCTCTTTAGATCAAAAAGTCATATACCCAGACAAGCTAAGCACATAAGCAATACTTGGACCACTGCAGGAAGGCTCCTGCTGTCAGCTCACTGACCGAACCAGACAGCCTAATGCCCATTCCCATCCCATTCCTCTGGAAGACATCCACTGTGTGTTAGGGCAACCTGGTGGTAACCAGCATTGTCCATTAAACCTAGATCATGTTCACTAGCAAGGAAATCATTTTTAATGGAAAGAGTTCCATTCTAACGTTCTATAATGGGCCATTTAGTAGTATACAAGAGGGTCAGAAGGGCTAATTAGGGACTATTTGAGCAAGTGTAAGTAATGTGGTTTTCCCAGGTTGTCAGTTGGGAACTCCAAATCCCCGAGCAGAATACTTACATGCAGATATAGTATCTGATTATATACCCGTGGGATTATTTCGGTATCCCATAGCTCAGTTGAAATGTCAGGTTGTGAAAATTTGCTTCAGTAAAGCAAGTGTAAGTCACATCCGTCCTTTTGATTTTTATAGGATCTGAGCAGCTAAAAGCCTGTTTCTGTTTTTTTTTTTTTAAATTAGCTCCATGAAATTCTTTTTTTTCACTCTATGTACTTCAGTATAAACACTGAAAAGCAGAATCTCTTCTTTTCTACACAAGCCAGCATTCAGGACAGTAATTATCCGAATTGTTTAATTCTTGCTCCCTTCCTGTTTGCATGTAACACACTTTACCGAAATTTCCTCAACGTGAGACCTTTCTAGTAGTTTCTTTTTTTTCAGCAGTTGTGAAGGAAGCTGTCTGAGGAGAGGGAGTAATTTTGGCATTTGATAGCAAGGCCCCTGAGGATATGAAAACTCTCTCAAAATGCTTTGTACAACCGCCTGAGGCAAGGAAGGTATACTAGTTCTGAACATCTGGCTGGAAACTATTATTTACATAATGAACTCATTCTTTCCCACCCTCAATATTTACCTCTGGATCCTCTGCTGTCTCCCTCAGGGAATGCTCCAGAAAGCAGCTGAACCATCCTAGGCAGGCCTGGGCCAGCTGGTAGCAAGCCTGTCCTCCACTTCCCCCACTTCATTCTTCAAGTTCAGGTACAAGGTTTGTTCTCATGCTTATCCTTTATGACTTTCACTTTCATTGTTTCCATCTAAGATATTTTTTTTCCTGAACGTATGCATTTTTCCTTTGAGCCACAACAAACACTCTTTCGTTTATTTTTTAAACAGTTCTTTACTGAGGACCTCTTTTCTTTCCTTGTTTAATTTTGAACCAGAAGGGCAACTCTAGATAGAAAACAAGAAAGCTTAAAAGTTAAGCTTATGGGAAACTTACATAAAAGAATTGTTAAGTCAACTGAAAAACAAATAAAGAACTAAAGCCAAAATTCTCTCCTAGATTAATTGATATAAACAAGAGAATGCACAAATACAATGGAAAAACATGACATTTTTCTGAAGTTAAGTTCTATCAACCAAAAAAATAGGATTCCTCAAGATAATCTTGGATAAAAAGAGCAAGGAGGAGTGCAATACTTGTCCAACATTTTCATTAAAGTTCTAATAAGACAATGTGGCATGCGAATTGGACTATGTAAGCAATATAATGAAAAAGAACAAACAGCCCTAAAATAGTCCCACACAAATAATACTGAGCAGAAATTGGAGGTCAGTAAGCTGAGTAATACAGGTCAGGAAGCAACAGTTAGAACTGGACATGGAACAACAGACTGGTTCCAAACAGGAAAGGGAGTACATCAAGGCTGTATATTGTCACCCTGCTTATTTAACTTCTATGCAGAGTACATCATGAGAAACCTGGGCTGGAGGAAGCACAAGCTGGAATCAAGACTGCTGGGAGAAATATCAATAACCTCAGATATGCAGATGACACCACCCCTTTGGCAGAAAGTGAAGAGGGACTAAAAGTCTCTTGATGAAATTGAAAGAGGAGAGTGAAAAAGTTGGCTTAAAGCTCAGCATTCAGAAAATAAAGATAAAGGCATCCGGTCCCATCACTTCATGGGAAATGGATGGGGAAACAGTGGAAAGAGTGTCAGACTTTATTTTGGGGGGCTCCAAAATCACTGCAGATGGTGACTACAGCCATGAAATTAAAAGACGCTTACTTCTTGGAAGGAAAGCTATGACCAACATAAATAGCATATTCAAAAGCAGAGACATTACTTTGCCAACAAAGGTCTGTCTAGTCGAGGCTATGGTTTTTCCTATGGTCATGTATGGATGTGAGAGTTGGACTGTGAAGAAAGCTGAGTGCTAAAGAATTGATGCTTTTGAACTGAGGTGTTGGAGAAGACTCTTGAGAGTCCCTTGGACTGCAAGGAGATCCAACCAGTCCATCCTAAAGGAGATCAGTCCTGGGTGTTCATTGGAAGGACTGATGTTGAAGCTGAAACTCCAATACTTTGGCCATCTCATGTGAAGAGTTGACTCATTGGAAAAGACCCTGATGCTGGGAGGGATTAGGGACAGGAGGAGAAGGGGATGACAGAGGATGAGATGGCTGGATGGCATCACCAACTTGATGGGCATGAGTCTGAGAAGACTCCAGGTGTTGGTGATGGACAGGGAGGCCTGGCGTGCTATGATTCATGGGGTTGCAAAGAATCGGACACGACTGAGCAACTGAACTGAACTGAACTGAACTGAAGCTAAGTAATAATTATTCAATCAATGGGTCTAGAAAAATTGATTATCTACAAGAAAATTGAATGTTTGCTTTTTAACCTAGATCATATCCAGAAATCATTTACTAGTTGTAGAATTTTTAAATATGAAAAGTGAAAACTATAGATATTATGGAATAATGTATATAATATCTTTACAGTCTGAGAGCAGAGAATTTTTAAACTAGAATAAAACTGGCACACCATACAGTTAAAGATACATCACTACACTGAAACTAAAACTTCTATTCATTGAAAGACCACAAAGTGGGAAACTTTTGCTATATTCTTAACAAAGGATTTGTATGTAGAATCAGTAAGAAAAAGATAACACAATAGAGAAATGAGCAAAAGTGTAAATGGACATTTTTCAGCCCAAGCAACACAAATAGCCCTAAGCATTTGAGAAGAAGCCTGTTCTTATTGGTAAACAAGGAAATACAAATTAAAGTCAGTGAGAAATGACTAATTAATATTGTAAAAATTAGAACAATGATATTTTGATTTTTTAATTAAAATTCAGTCAAAACAAGGTGAAACTCTAACATATTGCAGGTTTAACTTGTTACAGTCATTTGGAAAGAAGTTTATCCAGATTGTACTAAGGAAAACAGAACATAGAGATATCCTCTGATTCACCAATTTCATTCCTATGTTGTGGACTGAATGTTTTTGTCTCCCCTCCCAAAATGTATGTGATGAAAGCCCAATACCTAAGATTAGGAGTTGGGGGTCTTTAGGAGGTGATTTGGTCATCAGGGTGGAGCCCTCCAGGATTCAGTTCAGTTCAATTCAGTTGCTCAGTCATGTCCAACTCTTTGTGACCCCATGGACTGTAGCACACCATGCTTCCCTATCCATCACCAACTCCCAAATCTTGCTCAAACTCATGTCCATCGAGTCCGTGATGCCATCTAACCTTCTCATCCTCTGCTGCCCCCTTCTCCTCCTGCCTTCAATCTTTCCCAGCATCAGGTTCTTTTCAAATGAGTCAGTTCTTTGCATCAGGTGGCCAGAGTATTGGAGTTTCAGCTTCAGCATCAGTCCTTCCAATGAATGTTCAGGACTGATTTCCTTTAGGATGGACTGGTTGGATCTCCTTGTGTCCAAGGGACTTTTGAGTCTTCTCCAACACCACAGTTCAAAAGCATCAGTTCTTAGGCACTCAGCTTTCTTTATAGTCTAACTCTCATATCCATACATGACTACTGGAAAACCATAGCTTTGACTAGACGAACCTTTGTTGGTAAAGTAATGTCTCTGGTTTTTAATATGCTGTCTAGGTTTGTCATAGCTTTTCTTCCAAGGAGCAAGTGTTTTAATTTCATGGCTGCAGTCACCATCTACAGTGATTTTGGAGTCCCCTCAAATAAAATCTCTCATTTTTTCCATTGTTTCCTCATCTATTTACCATGAAGTGATGGGACTAGATGCTATGATCTTAGTTTTCTTTTAATTTTATTTTATTTTTAATTTATTCTACTTTACAATACTGTATTGGTTTTGTCATATGTTGACATGAATCAGCCACAGGTGTACATGAGCTCCCAATCCTGAAACCCTCTCCCACCTCCCACCCCATATCATCTTTCTGGATCATGCCCGTGCACCAGCCCCAAGCATTCTGTATCCTGTATCAAACATAGACTGGCGCTTCGTTTCTTACATGATATGAATGTTGAGTTTTAAACCAGCTTTTTCACTCTTTTCTTTCACTTTCATCAAGGGGCTCTTTAGTTCTTCACTTTGTGCCATAAAGGTGGTGTCATCTGCACATCTGAGGTTACTGATATTTCTCCCGACAATCTTGATTCCAGCTTATGCTTCATCCAGCCCAGCATTTTGCATTATGTACTCTTCATACAAGTTAAATAATCAGGGTGACAATATACAGCCTTGGCATACTCCTTTTCCTTATCCCATCTGCCACGTAAGAACATAGAGAAAACACGGCCATCTAGCAGCTGGTCTTCATATGCCATTTCATCAGTCATCTGTTGTTGCCTTGATCTTGGGCCTCAGAACAGTGAGAAATAAGTATTTATTTACAAGCCAGTCAGTTTATTGTATTTTTGTTGTTGTTGTTATCGTGGCCCAAATAGACTAAGACAGAAAATACCATAAAGAAACTCTAACCTGTAAAGTAAGGAAAATTGTATAATAATATTCTTTCAGTTCAGTTCAGTTCAGTCGCTCAGTCATGTCTGACTCTTTTACAGCCCCCAAAAAGAAGTGATCTTAATGTCCATCAATAAGACCATGGATGAACCATCGGGTATTTGCACAGTAAGACACAGGAGTGAAAGTTATGAATTACTATCATATACATTACACGAGGCCCTGGCCCAAGGCCCATGACACCTGCCCCCAGAGTACCATACATGTCCTCCAGTTTAGACTGGATTAGCAAGTATTACACAGTATTCCAGCATGGAGAAAAGGAGAAGAGGGAAAAACAAGCAATTTCCTTTAAGGAAGTGACAAAATAACACACATCATTTCTGGTCACACTACCTTGGTAAGAATTTAGTCACATGACTATACAACTGCTATAAGATTGGAAAACATAATTTCCAGCTAGACAACCATGTGCCCTTTCAAACTCATGACAGTAAAGAAAGGGAGTAATGTAATATTGAAGATAGAGGTGTACCCCCATATCAACGTCTACCTAATTCCATTCTCTTCACTCTCTCCCTAGAGATACCTCTGTTGTGAATTTACTCTTTATCATCCCCATTCCTATGTGTGTATCCACAGCAATTACTAATTTTTTTAGTTTTTAACCCTTAGAGCCATGCTGTCATCCTGGATGTATGGTTTTGAACATTTTCTCATACATCTGTATATTTCTGAGATTTTCCTTTGTTAATCAGTGTAGCCCTGGTTCACTCAGTTTACCTACTCTTCAGTAGTCATATGTGATGTAACACAAGCTATTTATTTATTCCCCTGTTGGTGAAAATTAGGTGGCTTTCGATTTTTCTTTAAAGTCCAAAGCTCAAAGACTTATTCAAAGTCCAAAGGTGTTAATGTTAGTCCAAGATGGAGTTACCCATGCCTTAAGCTATGTGCTGTGTCTATACTATAAAAATTAAAAAGACAGAGAACATTTAGATTTTTATCTCCTCTAAGCATGAATCTGCACTGAGTGGTTTAAATATCTGTTGTGTGTTTCAGTTACTTTCTGCTTTGAATTTGCTCTTCAATATAGTTGGTAAAGGTAACACTAATGAATTAATGCTATTTGATTTTGCATACCTGGAGTAAGGTCTCTTTGATATTAATGCAGATGTGTGTAAAAATAACTGGTGCTCAGTTGTAAAGGATCCACATGCAGTGTAGGAGATGCAGGAGACATCAGTTTGATCTCTGTGTCAGAAAGACCCCCTGGAGGAAGAAATGGCCACCTGCCCCAGTATTCTTGTCCGGGAAATTCCATGGATAGCAGAGCCTGTGAGGTTATAGTTCACGGGATTGCAAAGAATAGGACACAACTGAGCAACTGAACACACACACAACCAAATCAACACTGCTCTGCACTTCCTTTAATGGGACCAGAGCCTAGCTTTAGATACAAATAAGTTAAACATCTGCCTTTCAGAACTATTTTTTTCAACTAGGTTTTATTTTGATCTGTCTCATAAAGAGTTGTTTTTAAAAGTCAAAAATCTTTCAAAATATAATGCACAACTTAAGTGCTAAGATGACAAAGAATTAAAAAAAATCAGAGAGCAAAAAATAGATTATTTTTACTGAATCATACCATAGCTTGAAACACAATCTAGAAACACTTTTCAACACCAACCTTTGTATAGCTCATCTGCTCAAGACTGCAAGCCATGTGGCACCCAGTCTTCCCCCATGTTTCCTACAGGTTTAACCAGGACTAGCAGGAAATGGCAACCCACTCCAGTGTTCTTGCCTGGAGAATCCCAGGGATGGGGGAGCCCAGTAGGCTGCCGTCTATGGGGTCACACAGAGTTGGACATGACTGAAGTGACTTAGCAGCAGCAGCAGCAAAATATACCTGGTGGTGTGAGGCAGGCATCCTCCTGCTCAACCCTCATATCACATCTACATCCAAAGACTCTACGGCCTTTGTTATTGATACATAGGCAACAAAGGAGGATGTACGGTAATACAAGACGAATGATAAAGGTTTGGGACCTCAAAAGTTAGCCTGGAAGAAGATGGAAGCTTGGGAGACTGAATCTACTCGAATGACATAAAGCTTCTTTCAGTTTTTGCTCAACACTCCTGCCCATCCCCAACATACACACATCGTACTTTGCTTGCTCTAAGAAGTTCATTAATATTATTAATCAGTTGATGGTTAACAAGAGGGAGAAAAAAGTTTCCAGAATATGAATAAATTTGGGGATTTACCTAGTGGTCCCAGTGGTTAAGAATCCACCTGCCAATGGAGGGGACCCGGGTTTGATCCCTGGTCTGGAAATGTCCCACATACTGTGGAACAAATAAGCCCACATACCACAACTACTGAGCCTGCTTGCCTAGAACCTGTGCCTCGCAGCAAAAGAAGATACCGCAATGAGGAGCCCACAACCACAGCTAGAGAATAGTTCCCACTTGTCGCAACTAGAGAAAGAGAAAGCCTATAGAGCTATGAAGACCCAGCACAGCCAAAAGTAAAGAAATAAATGTTTTAAAAAGAAAGAACTTCTTAGTATGATACATTTACTTAACATTGACACAAATAAGCAAGACTGAGGTGTCCCAAATAATATTTGAGGATATAGAGAGATGATTTGGAGAAAAAAAATGTTTAAAAAGATTTATAGATCAAGAAAGAGCTATTAAGGGATGTGACCTATCGCTAGTGTATAAAAATATTAGCAGTGGCAGTAGTGTCTTGAACTCATATGAAAATTTTATTCAATGTCTTTGTGGCACTTTATTAATACTAAACATAAACTACATCTTGATTTCCTAATTCCACAAGTTGCACATGAAAGTCATACCAGATATTTACCTACGTTTTCCAACACACCCTCATTGATTTATGTAGTAGAATAGTCTTCTTAGAAAAAGAGAAGTGGAATTTCACTGAGTGTCGACCATATGCCAACATATATTCAGTTCAGTTCAGTCACTCAGTCGTGTCCGAGTCTTTGCCACCACATGAATCGCAGCACGCCGGGCCTCCTGTTGATCACCATCTCCCAGAGTTCACTCAGACTCATGTCCATCGACTCCGTGATGCCATCCAGCCATCTCATCCTCTGCCGTCACCTTCTCCTCCTGCCTCCAATCCCTCCCAGCAATCAGAGTCTTTTCCAGTGAGTCAACTCTTCGCAGGAGGTGGCCAAAGTACTGGAGCTTCAGCTTCAGCATCATTCCTTCCAAAGAAATTCCAGGGCTGATCTCCTTCAGAATGGACTGGTTGGATATCCTTGCAGTCCAAGGGACTCTCAAGAGTCTTCTCCAACACCACTGTTCAAAAGCATTAACTTTTCGGCGCTCAGCCTTCTTCAAAGTCCAACTCTCACATCCATACGTGACCACAGGAAAAACCATAGCCTTGACTAGACGGACCTTAGTCGGCAAAGTAATGTCTCTGCTTTTGAATATACTGTCGAGGTTGGTCATAACTTTTCTTCCAAGGAGTAAGTGTCTTTTAATTTCATGGCTGCAGTCACCATCTGCAGTGATTTTGGAGCCCTCCAAAATAAAGTCTGACACTGTTTCCACTGTTTCCCCATCTATTTCCCAAGAAGTGATGGGACCGGATGCCATGATCTTCGTTTTCTGAATGTTGAGCTTTAAGCCAACTTTTTCACTCTCCTCTTTCACTTTCATCAAGAGGCTTTTTAGTTCCTCTTCTCTTTCTGCCATAAGGGTGGTATCATCTGCATATCTGAGGTTATTGATATTTCTCCCAGCAATCTTGATTCCAGCTTGTGCTTCCCTCCAGTCCAGCGTTTCTCATGATGTACTCTGCATAGAAGTTAAATAAGCAGGGTGACAATAAACAGCCCTGACGCACTCCTTTTCCTATTTGGAACCAGTCTGTTGTTTCATGTCCAGTTCTAACTGTTGCTTCCTGACCTGCATACAGATTTCTCAAGAGACAGGTTAGGTGGTCTGGTATTCCCATCTCTTTCAGAATTTTCCACAGTTTCTTGTGATCCACACAGTCAAAGGCTTTGGCATACTCAATAAAGCAGAAATAGATGATTTTCTGGAACTCTCTTGCTTTTTCGATGATCCAGAGGATGTTGGCAATTTGATCTCTGGTTCCTCTGCCTTTTCTAAAACCAGCTTGAACATCAGGGAGTTCATGGTTCACGTACTGCTGAAGCCTGGCTTGGAGAATTTTGAACATTACTTTACTAGTGTGTGAGATGAGTGCAATTGTGCAGTAGTTTGAGCATTCTTTGACATTGCCTTTCTTTGGAATTGGGATGAAAACTGACCTTTTCCAGTCCTGTTGCCACTGCAGAGTTTTCCAAATTTCCTGGCATATTGAGTGCAGCACTTTCACAGCATTGTCTTTCAGGATTTGCTTTGTTCATAGTGATGCTTTCTAAGCCCACTTGACTTCACATTCCAAGATATCTGGCTCTAGGTTAGTGATGACATCATCATGATTATCTGGGTCGTGAAGATCTTTTTGTACAGTTCTTCTGTGTATTCTTGCCACCTCTTCTTAATATCTTCTGCTTCTGTTAGGTCCAGACCATTTCTGTTCTTTATCAAGCCCATCTTTGCATGAAATGTTCCCTTGATATCTCTCATTTTCTTGAAGAGATCTCTAGTCTTTCCCATTCTGTTGTTTTCCTCTATTTCTTTGCACTGATCACTGAAGAAGGCTTTCTTATCTCTTCTTGCTATTCTTTGGAACTCTGCATTCAGATGCTTATATCTTTCCTTTTCTCCTTTGCTTTTGGCCCTCTTCTTTGCACAGCTATTTGTAAGGCCTCCCCAGACAGCCATTTGGCTTTTTTGCATTTCTTTTCCATGAGGATGGTCTTGATCCCTGTCTCCTGTACAGTGTCATGAACCTCGTTCCATAGTTCATCAGGCACTCTATCTATCAGATCTAGGCCCTTAAATCTATTTTTCACTTCCACTGTATAATCATAAGGGATTTGATTTATGTCCTACCTGAATGCTGCAGCAGTTTTCCATACTTCAATTTGAGTCTGAATTTGGTAATAAGGAGTTCATGATCTGAGCCACAGTCAGCTCCTGGTCTTGTTTTTGTTGACTGTATAGAGCTTCTCCATCTTTGGCTGCATGGAATATAATCAGTCTGATTTTTGGTGTTGACCATCTGGTGATGTCCATGTGTAGAGTCTTCTCTTGTGTTGTTGGAAGAGGGTGTTTGTTATGACCAGTGCATTTTCTTGGCAAAACACTATTAGTCTTTGCCCTGCTTCATTCCGCATTGCAAGGCCAAATTTGCTGTTACTCCAGGTGTTTCTTGACTTTCTACTTTAGCATTCCAGTCCCCTATCATGAAAAGGACATCTTTTTTGTGTGTTAGTTCTAAAAGGTCTTGTAGGTCTTCATAAAACCGTTCAACTTCAGCTTCTTCAGCGTTACTGGTTGGGGCAGAGTCTTGGATAACTGTATTGAATGGAGACGAACAGAAGTCATTCTGTCGTTTTTGAGATTGCATCCAAGTGCTGCATTTTGGACTCTTTTGTTGACCATGATGGCTACTCCATTTCTTCTGAGGGATTCCTGCCCGCAGTAGTAGATATAATGGTCATCTTTGTTAAATTCACCCATTCCAGTCCATTTTAGTTCTCTGATTCCTAGAATGTCGACGTTCACCCTTGCCATCTCTTGTTTGACCACTTCCAATTTGCCTTGATTCATGGACCTGACATTCCAGGTTCCTATGCAACATTGCTCTTTACAGCATCGGATCTTGCTTCTATCACCAGTCACAGCCACAACTGAGTATTGTTTTTGCTTTGGCTCCATCCCTTCATTCTTTCTGAAGTTATTTCTTCACTGATCTCCAGTAGCATATTGGGCACCTACTGACCTGGGGAGATCCTCTTTTGGTATCCTATCATTTTGCCTTTTCATACTGTTCATGAGGTTCTCAAGGCAAAAATACTGAAGTGGCTTGCCATTCCCTTCTCCAGTGGACCACGTTCTTTCAAACCTCTCCATCATGACCCGCCCATCTTGGCTGCCCTGCAGGCATGGCTTGGTTTTACATACATTATTTCATTTCATCCCCACAGCAGTTATATGAGTATCATATTCCTATTCTTATTTATAAATGAGAAATCAGAGATTTAGAAAGGCAAACAACTTTTTAAACATTTCACAGCTAGAAGGTAGAAGAATCAGCATTTGAATGGAAATGCATCTGGCTTTAGATCCCAGCAAGCTTTCTTCCCCTATTAAAATCCTTCCTAACGAATGCAATATGTATTTGTGAAGAGGTAGAATGAGAGAAATTTCCCCTATGTCCACTCACTGTAGGGGAGCAAAATTTGCCACCCCAAATTGCATAGCTCTTGCATCAGAAATAGTTTCAATTTGATTATTTTTAAGACCCAAAAGACTCAAGAAGAACTGTTGACCTTCCCCTTAAATACCTAAAAGAATGCAGAGGACACGTTCCAGGGAGTATCCGCTTAAATCACTAAAATATGAACTCAGTGTGGAGACAGGGAAGAACCTAGCAAAGTCTGTTAAAATTCCTCTCTGTGTCCCACAGTCTCTGAGTGGCCCATGGAACATTTGTTTATCAAATGCTCACTTTTCCACATCCATGTCAATTGCCTTCCTCCCCTTTGAAATCCCACCACTCCCAACATTTTCTTTTGTCTTTAACTGAAGATAGTATTTAAGTTTACCCCAAAACTGAAGGTTGGGGGTAAAGAATCTGCTTGCTGGGCAGGAGACACAGGTCTGATCCCTGGGTCGGGAAGATCCCCTGGAAGAGGAAAATGGCAACCCACTCCAGCATTCTTTTCTGAAAAATCCCAGTGACAGAGAGGAACCTACAGGCTGCAGGCCAAAGGATCACAAAGAGTTGGATAGGACTGAGTGACTAAGCACTTCTGCCTCTTTGGTGAGTTACTCAGTTTTCTTGAGTCTTTCTCAGGTATTGTTGCTGTTTATAGCTGTCTAGTCGCTAAGTCGTATCCGTTAGCAACCCTTTGGACTGCCAGGCTCCTCTATCCATGGGATTTTTCAAACAAGAATACTGGAGTGGCTTGCCATTTCCTTCTCCAGGGGATCTTTCCAATCCACAGATCAAACCTGCATCTCCAGTTTGGCAGGAAGATTCTTTACCATTGAGCCACCTGGGAAGTTCCTCTTAGGTATAAATGTTATTAAGCTTTTGTCAGATTTTCTCCTGTTAATCTGTCTCATGTCAGTTTAATTCTTAAACCAATTAGAAGAACCGAGAAGGAAGGAGGAAATTTTCTTCCTCCCTCATTCCATACCTAATAAAAAGGATGCATTTAATGGAGAAACTGACATCATGTCTGATAGCAAAGCCTGTCAGTAGTGGAAGCCTTTGGGAAAACTTGTTGGAATACCAGTCCCTCGGGTAGTTAGACAACGTGGCTTTGCCTCCTCCTACTAAGTCATTCACAGTCTAAGCTTTTCACTAAAATGCTACTGATTGCAAGTGACTTCCAAATCCAAACAAGCATTTGAGGTCTATTTAATAGATCAATACAGTAATTCGCTCCTGGGCCCCTGACATCATTTGTTTAGACCTGAAGTCTCTGTAGTCAGATTGAGATGTATACATTAGCATGGGCAGGAAATTACACAAATAACTTGCACTGAAAGATGTTAAACCAATTTAGATTGTGTGAAGGAGGTAGTATTTAACTCATTTCCAAGTGACTGGGATTAAATGGGTCATTATAAAGGCAATGCCTTCAACTAGCATCACAGAAGAAAATAAACCTTTCGGCCAAAAGGATACACTCCATCAGGTATAGATGCTTCGGAATTCCACTGAGCAAAGGCTAGAAAGAAAACAGTCAAGAAAACCTAATATAGGTTGAAGAGGATTTTTTCCTTCTTTTTTCCCCCTCTTTTTTTTTTTTTTAATCACTTCTATTTGACAGTGAAAGAATCTCCCAAGGGAAATAGCAGAAAACCTGTTGCTTGATTCACTTAAACTCAGTGGACAAAACACCAGAGGGGAGCAATTTTGCCTTAACTCCCCAGAGGATCAGAGTCTATGTGGAACTAATAATAATTTTCCATCTCTAATTTTGACAACACGAAAACCAGAGTTATGTGCTTATTTGATCCAGTGTTGGGTTGGATTCCAGCAGCAACATTTCATACCAACTGAAGTCTGTTAATTATAAGTGCTGGGACACCAGCCAAAAGACCATTACAATAGTCTGAAGGGAATAAAATAAAAGTTTTAACATGGATCCTTCCATCAGGAACAGAGAATTGGCAGTGGAAGGAAAATTTCATTACCGTTGAGGTGTGACTCATTTGTCAGGTGTCGAAGGAAAGAGGATTCTCCATGAGAGAAACAAAAGAGATACCTTGAAAAAGAGTTTAAAGGAAGTCCTTCGCTGACCAATAAATGACTTGAGTGTGAACATCAATTCAGTGCTGGTAACAGTGAAGCTATATAAGCATTCATTCATTCATTTATTCACCCTTTCAACAAGCAGTTGTTTCATCACCAAGTACTTTGCTGGATGCTGTCAATCTGAAAAGGAATAAGACTTCATCCATATCTGCGAGATGGAAGGACAAAATGGGGAAAAGAGATAAAAATAGATAATGGTAATGTGATATCTTGAAGCACAGTGTTGGAACAGCACAGAGACAGAACATGTCACCTTCCATGGACTGAAATGTGGGTACAGCTTCTGAGAGGACAGGAAATTTGACATAAATCTTGCAATACTAATAAAACTTAGCCAACTGGAGAGGATGGTATTCATAAAAGAGGAGACAGCATGGGCCAAAAGAAGCTAGGGCCAGAGATGTGGTGGGAAATATTGATAGGTTTCCCAGGTGGTACTAGTGGTAAAGAACCTACCTGCCTATGCAAGAGACTTGGAGAGAGGGTTCGAGGGTTTGATCCCCATCAGGAAGATTCCCCTGGAAGAGGGCATGGCAACCCACTCCAACATTCTTGCCTGGAGAACTCTATGGACAGAGGAGTCAGGTGGGCTACAGTCATTGGGGCTGCAGAGTCAGCCACGACTGAAGCAACTGAGCATACACACATAGGTAGTGTGATGTTGACGAAGCAGAAAGAGTTGCTGAAGAAAGAAAAACAGAGGCCAGAGGATGGTGAGCACCACGTCTTCCCAAGGAGCGAGTGCTTTATTGGGGGAGTGACACAGTAAGTAGAGGATTATGGCAGCTGAATAGAGAAGGAATTGTAATATCACTAACGTGGAGAGAGTCTTTTACAATAATTATGGCAAGGGATCAGGAGGGAACACCAAATAAGGGACACTAAGGGAAGAAAAGAGGAGACAAGTTGAAAAGTATCTGAAAATAAAACAAGTGCAGTCATTTGATTGGATGTAAAGTCTAGGAAAGAGGAGAGAAATCTCCAAAAACTCAGAAGCTTAGATGAGAAAGGAGAAGGAGAGATAATGAGAGGTAACAAGACTTAGCCATCAGTCAGGGCATAGACTGAAAGAAACCATTATAAAGACTTGTAGGGACTCATCCTGAGTACCTGAATGATTCTGGTGAACAATGCCATTTTCCTGGGCTAATATCCTCATTTCTACTTGAGATATTTGTTTAATGTCATTTAATAACACATACAGGTCTATTATGGGCTTCCCTGGTAGCTCAGCTGGTAAAGAATCCACCTGCAATGCAGAAGACCCCAGTTCCATTCCTAGGTGGGGAAGATCCCCTGGAGAAGGGACAGGCTACCCATTCCAGGATTCTTGGATTTCCCCTAGTGGCTCAAATGGTAAAGAATCTGCCTGCAGTGTGGGAGACTTGAGTTTGATCCCTGGGTTGGGAAGATCCCTTGGAGAAGGAAATGGCAACACACTCCAGTATTCTTGCCTGGAGAATCCCATGGACAGAGGAGGCTGGTGGGTCACAATCCATGGGGGCACAAAGAGTTGGACATGACTGAGTGACTAAGCTCAGCACCAGGTCTGTTATATATGGCTTTTGGTTTGGGATTTTTTTTCCCATTAGATACATATATCTATATACAACATGTGAAAGCACCCACGCACATTTTGGTAGACTGAATTTGAATCTAAATCTGCTTGTACCCTTGCCTTCTTTCAAAAAAAGATGCCAAGTTAGTTCTAGAATGCTCTTTCAAGCCCACCATTTCCTCCTCTTTATTTTCTATCAGTGTCTCTAACAGACTAAAGCACAGCTGAAAGTTACTATCCAATCTTATCATCCAGCAGCACATTCTGATATGAATAAACATTTTCATTACTTAAAATCTCACTTTTCCATTCAAATGACCAGTATATAAGGCATTACCTTTCCTGCCAATGGCAATCTCTGAGTCATGCAGCATTTACCTGTAAGTATGAATGAGAAAGGAGAAGGAAATGGCAACCCACTCCAGTATTCTTGCCTGGAGAATCCCGTGGACAGAGGAGCCTTGATGGGCTGCTGTCCATGGGGTCGCACAGAGTTGGACACAACTGGAGTGACTTAGCATGCATGCCTGCATTGGAGAAGGAAATGGCAACTCACTCCAGTATTCTTGCCTGGAGAATCCCAAGGCCGAGAGGAGCCTGGTGGGCTGCCATCTATGGGGTCGCACAGAGTCAGACATGATTGAAGTGAGTTAGCTGCAGAAGCAGCAGCAGGGAGAAAATGATAAAAATCAAAACACCAATTTGATAGGTGTGACATCAGCATGGCCTTTCTATTCTAATTTTTACTAATCTGCCTTGACATATAAATTTTTTTCATTCATTTAATGAGTATTTATTGAGCACTGCTTTGAGGCCTTTGGATGTTTCTGTGGGGATGGGGGGCAGACAGTGAAAAGTCCTGCTGTTGTAAAACAATTCCTCTATAGGCAAATAATCAACTAAGTGTGTGTATGTACATGTGTGTGTGTGGTGTATATGAAGATGGATGGATACATACATACGCATACACATAAATTAACAACTTGGACAGAGTAAGGGGTACTAGAGGAGGGGGTTTTGGGGATGTGGGACTTGCAGTGTTAAAACAAGGAAAGTTCCAGGCAAAGCAGAACAAGCTGGTTCCCAGAGTGTAGAGTGTGTGCTAGTCATGCCCAGCTCTTTGAGACCCCATGGACTGTAGCCCACCAGGCTCCTCTGTCCATGGAATTGTCCAGGCAAGAGTACTGGAGTGGGTTTCATGTCCTCCTCCAGGGGATCTTCCCAGCCCAGGGATCCAACCTGCTGCCTCTTCTGCATTAGCAGGCAGACTCTTTACCCCTGAGCCACCAGGGAAGCCAGTCCAGTGGGGAGCCAGTGAGCAGTTTTAAAGAGGAAGCTCAGTGTAGCCCTAATTGAGAAAATGGTAACTGAGCAAAGTCTTGATGGAGGTGAGGAAGATGGATATGTGGTTATCTGGGAGAAAAGCCTTCTATTTAGACGGCTGAGGAAAAGGCCCTTCCATGAGGATATGTTTGGTGTACATGGACATAGTAAAAATATGTATTCCAGACAGCAAAATTTTAAAAGTGAAGTTTAATTCCAACAAACAGTACTCAAATTCAGTATCTTCTACTTCTGAAACACTCTGATAGTGGACCTCTCCAAACTCTCTAAGAAAATATTTCACATTATTAAAGATATAAACAAAGCAGTTTTAAATAGCTAGTGAATAAATAAAACTATATTTGTGCTGAATAAACAAGCCAGAAGAACTTGAACCTCCAATTCATTATAGCTGTTCTTTAATATCCTTACAGTCATTTAGGGTTTGTCAGTATAAATAAATGCAACATGAAAATAATCAACATAATAATTTTTCTTCTGTATATTTCAGCTTTGCCTTAATAATAAAATGTGGTTGTGGGAATCCTCAAACATTCAATAAATATCTGGTTGTTGTCATTGTTTAGTTGCTAAGTCATGTCTGACTCTTTGGGACCCCATCGACTGCGGTGCGTCAGGCTTCCTCGTCCTCCACTATCTCCTGAAGTTTGCTCAACTTCATATCCATTGAATTGGTGATGCTATCTAACTATCTCATCCTCTACTGCTCCCTTCTCCTTTTGATATGACCATAATAATCCCAGATTTAATCCATACCAAGACTAAATCTGCATTTCACAAGAAAAAATAGAAATTTGCATGTTCTCCTTATTTTCATTCTTATTGACAGTGTATCTGAATAATCACACTGAAGAACATTTTTGCTCAGAAGGACTTTATATGGATTCATTAGAACTACTGTTTCAGTAAACCATGCAATTGCATCCAATTTCATGTTCATTTTGCATGCTGTGGGCAGAATTTACTTGTTCAGGCAAAGTGAACCTTTCAAATAAAACTGAATTTACAGAGAGAGCCCAAATCCTTCCCCCAGGTCATTTTCTATTCAAGGATACATTTTGGTCTAACACCGCATCTCAACAGAAGTCCCTTTCTTTTCGTTTTTTTTTTTTTTTTTACCACATCCTAAGCAATTTCTCCAAGGACTTCCTCAGAGTTATCTGCAGATGGGAAAGGCAATTCACAATGCAATAAAATTTATAGCTCATAAAATTATGAATAAGCCAAACGTTAAAAAAGAAAAAAGTTAAACTAGGTTTAAAATGATTTTTATAATATCAACCACATGAATTGACACAGAGTATGAATTGCAAATGTAAGAGAAGGCAACAGCTAAATGTTCTGTGCTCTCTGAGTGTTAAATGAAGACCATCAGCACCGCACAAAGAGATTCAGGAAATAGTTGCTGATTTCTCTCAGTAGAGGTGGCCAGAGTAAAGCACAAAGTAGATTTTTAAAAAAGCAGATTAACTCGGTATGGCTACAAGTAAAATCCCAAAAGAAGGAATCTGAAAATTAAAAGATAAAATGAAATCAGTCAACCCAAATCACCAGTGTGGTTGGTTTTTTTTAATGGTGTTGTTAAAAGAGTAAAAATGCAGGCAAATAAAGACTGAAACAATCCAGACTCTTTATTCCTATGAGTGGGTAGATGTTCTTTTGAAAAGAAATATTGAAATACTTACCAATATTTAGAATAAACTCAATTTTCCATTTTACTTACCTACTTACCATTGGAGAAAATCACATCAGAATCTAGGAGGATGAGTGAAAAAAACAAATATTATCAAATCTAATCCAGAATTGTCAAGTCCTCACACACTGAGTCGTTGGTGGTCTTCTCATCTTGCTATACACCCTTATGAACTCATCTGTCTTATTGCTCTAATGATTATCTATACATTGATGATTCCCAGGTCAACTTCGTTATGGCTCACATTCTTATGTCCCAAGTCCAAATTTCTATATTTGAATATCATATCCTTACGTTTCTTGGGAACTTCAACCATACATCTAAATTCAAGCTAAGTGAGCTTTTTCTTCTGTATCTTCCACTGCAGTTAAATGTCATTCATTCACCCAAATGTGCATGGGGACCTGGGTGGGGCAGGGATGCAGTTGACTTCCATAATCTCTCTGGGACCAGTATCCCTGACCCAGTCCATACAATGAGTACAGTTAGGCATCAGTGTATGCTCATTTGTGTCTGACTCTGCAACCCCATGGACTATAGCCTTCTGGGCTCCTCCTCCTTCAGGCAAGAATACTGGAGAGGGTTGCCATTCCTCCTCCAGGGTGTCTTCCCACCCCAGGGACTGAACATGTGTCTCCTGCATTGCAAGGCAGATTCTTTACTTGCTAATTGACTGGGGAAGCACATAGGCATAAATACCTAAGACTCCGTTATTCCCTTTACCTCTTCCTGTCCATTTCCAGTATTATTTTTCTCAGGTTCATTCTGGGCCTTGTGCTTAGTTTATTCTGTATCGCTGGGGATTAACCTCTGAAAACTGTTTCTGAAGCTCTCTTACCAATTGGATTCTATGTCTGTTTGATCAATAGATGGGGGTGTGCACAAGTGGAAACTTGGCGGCCTGGAGAAGGGGGACAGGTCAGGAACACCCAGTCACATAGGGACACAAATATTCTATGTTTACCAGGCTGCAGGATTTTGTTCATACCGTTGCCCTAAATAGAATTCACTTTTTTCACCTTTTCCATAAAGCAGATTCCCATTTTCTTCATGGTCAGTTCAAATATTATCTGATGGTCTCTTCAACTCAGGGAATTAATCCCACCCTTTTACACAGGCATTTTACATAAAAATCCAGGAACATGCTCTGAGCACTTTGAAAACATGTTCAGAACAGCATTTAGTGTGGCAATGAAATTGGCCCCTCATCAAAGATATCAATATGTATGTGTGTGCTCAGTTGCTCAGTCATGTCTGATTCTTTGTGACCCCATGGACTGTAGCCCTCCAGACTTCTCGGTCCATGGAATTTTCCAGGCTGGAACACTGGGGTGGGTTGCCATTTCCTCTTTCAGGGGATCTTTCTGACCAAAGGATTGAAACTGCTTCTCTTGCATTGGTGGATTCTTTACCACTGAACCACCTGGGAAGCCTAAAGATATCAATGCTTTATTTATTATTAAATTATTTAGATACATGTTATTTGACTATTCAGTTCTAAAATCTACCGGGCAATCCCACCCCGGCCAGCACTCCCTTTTCCATCCTGCATTCCCACATACACAACTCTTTTTCTGACTTAAATACTGAAATCCCCCACCAGGCCTTGTTTTGTCTTTGTTTTACTCTCTCCACCCTCTTTGAATGGCTTCAACTACTCTTACGGTTCTGTTGAGCATCAGTAAGCAGGTGACTCAGTTTGCATTTCTGGTCCAGGTTGTCTCCTCAACTTCAGATACGGATATCCATATTTCAGTATGTTCCTCAGGCTTCTCAAAAGCAATATATCAAAACTGAGTCCATGATGTCCCTCATCCCACATACACTCCTACTTCAAAATCCTTCCACGCATCTGTGTCTCAGCAAATAATGCTGACTCTCCAGTCAGCAACCTAGAGTCAAGATTGATTTCCCCTTCCCTATCATCTATATTTAAATCAGTCAGAAATTTTTGTCATGTTTTCCTCCTTCATGACTCACTAACCCCTGCCTTCCACCCTCATTGCTGCTGCTGCTAAGTCGCTTCAGTCGTGTCCGACTCTGTGTGACCCCAGAGACGGCAGCCCACCAGGCTCCCTCGTCCCTGGATTCTCCAGGCAAGAACACTGGAGTGGGTTGCCATTTCCTTCTCCAATGCATGAAAGTGAAAAGTGAAAGTGAAGTAGCTGAGTCGTGTCCGACTCCTAGTGAACCCATGGACTGCAGCCTAACAAGCTCCTCCGTCCGTGGGATTTTCCAGGCAAGAGTACTGGAGTGGAGTGCCATTGCCTTCTCCGTTAAAACACCCACAAAGAGGCTGTGATCACTTATCTCCCCTCCCAGGTTATGTCTTTGCTAGCCGGTTTCTACAGCCTCTTAGCCATTCTTCCCACTGATGCTGGAAGGATACTCCTTCTGGCTCTTTAGAATTTAGTTCTGACTCCATCAACCCACAATTAAAAAACTTCATGGCTTTCTCATGAGTTCAGCATAAAACCTAAGCTCTGAGTCATGAAACAAGACCCTCCACAATCTTGCTCCATCTTGCTTGTCTTTCACCACTCCTTCTCTTCATACTGTGCTCTAGAATTATCAAAATGAGGTTTCCCAGGTGGCACTAGAGGCAAAGAACTCGCCTGCCAATGCAGGAGACTTAAGAGAAGTGGGTTCGATTCCAGATCTGGAAGATCCGCTGGATGAGGGCATGGCAACCCACTCCAGTATTCTTGTCTGGGAGAATGCCATGGACAGAGGAGCCTGGGAGGCTACAGTCCATGGGGATGCAGAGAGTCAGACACAACTGAGCACGCACACACACACACAGCACACACTTTGGGCAAAGCACTGTGAAAACTTAAAAGGTTTGATTTTTGTTCTCTTGGAATTTTTACAATCTAAACATATAGGTAGATACATATATAAGTTTAATATCAGAGTCTATCACATGGACAAGATAGGCAGGATCTTACCAGCCTTATAAAACAGCTCACCACTGCCCCTGGATTCCCTGGGTTCAGAAATAACATTGTTCCCATTTGTGCATGTAGCTTCACAATACAACTTTCTAAAATCCATGTCAAGAGCTAGGAAATGAGTCAGAAAAAGACATCTCACTCTATGAGATAACTCGCTCTAATTTCCTCATTAGTGAAAACGACATCATCATAAAGAATATCTGCCAACAATCTGATATAAAAATGTACATGCATCATGAAAAATAATTGCTGTTCAATTACTACTGAATTATAAAGCTGTCGTACAGGTGCAATAACGCAAGAGCTTTGAAAGTATGAAAAACTGCTTAGCTTAGGTAATTACATGTGTTTGAATAAAGTCCTGAGAATAAAATTTGCAGAGTTTGAAGAAACAATGAAATCAGAATCAAAGTGCTATTTATAACTATATATTTTTAAATTTTCTGTTTTTTCTCCTGTATAAATTTTGAAAGGACAGGGACGCTTTTCTAACTCGGGGTCCAGGGAGTGAAAGAGAGATGAGGAACTCTTCCTTTGCTTTTTACCTTCTCACCTCTCAAATTGGATCCACAGGGACAGTACTACAAAGATAGAAATCTAGCTATAACCATGGTAATTGCATCTTTTAAAATAGTTAAATCTTACTTATGCCCTGTTCAGGGTTTACATATATGAAAAGTAAAATTTATGGGAAGACAACTCTATTGCTACTGTGAAAAGGATATATTTCTTGTAAATTTCCAGGATCTTTAGCAAGGAAAATTAGAATCTAAAACTAGAAAGGGCTTTAAATATCAATAATCCAAAGGCATTAGTCACCATGAAAGGAAACTGAGGTCCTGAGAAGTTAAGTTTATTGTACAAATGTGTGTAGATAACAAGAGAACTGTGTCTAAAAGCATTTCTACAATGTTATGAACTTGATTAACTATAAACTTTATTGGTTTGGTTCAATTTCTAGTTTTCAAGATACTCAACCTTCAGAGCTCTAAGACAGATTATTCCACCCAACTACAATGCTATAGAAATAAAATTGGATTGGCAGCAAAGTGGCATGAATTTTATCACAGGACAAGCTATCAATTAGTTAAGTAAGCTTAGAGAAATCACTTCACCTCTCAGCCCTTCAGTTGTGAAACATTGTAAAACAAGGTGATGGTGGTGGTTTAGCCACTAAGTCGTATCTGACGCTTGCTTCCCCATGGACTGTAACCCACCAGGCACAAATACCCTCTTGCAGATTTAAGACTGTATAATTTTGATGTTAGATGCCAGTCTATCTAAAATTATAAATTTTAAAACCAGATGCCACCAGTCCCACTCCTGTATCTATATTTCCAGTCCTCCCTCCCCCTGTGGTAAGATGCTTTTCTTAAGCAAGGCATTATTCGTTCAAAACATTTCTATTAATGACCAAACCCATATTCTAAGCAAATGATTAGATTAAACTGGGGGCTGGGACTTCCCTGGCTGTTCACTGGTTAAGACTCTTCACTTCCAATGTAGGAGGCATAGATTCGATCTCAGGTTGTGAAACTGAGATTCCACATGACTTGTGGCGTGGCCAAAGAAAATTTGTTTTAATGTTTTTAAAGTGGGGGCCTTAACATTCATCAGCATTTTAAGTTTTCAAGGTCAGTACCATAGAGAGTAATAATTTCCTCCTTCAGACCTTCTCTAAAATTGGCAAAACCCAAATCTGAGGTGAATGACAAGAAATTAGTTTTACCTTCACACTGATTAACATAGTACATGATTCAACTGCTTCCTTTTTTCTTTTAGTGAAGATATAATTTACTATTAAAAATAACAAATTGTTTAGTAGACTTGGCAAAGTTTTAAAAATAGTGACTCAAAAAGTTAAAATTTTAAAATAGATTACATCTTATGATGAATTTTGAAACAACTAAAACAAATCCATTTTCTTTCTTGAATAAAAATGTTAACTTTTTCTTAAGGTTATCATCCTGGCATATGTTTAGCAGAGGCTATAGTCTCCTATAATCTTCTCTGGGTGCTTTACAAAGGTGTAACATGGTGCTCCATAAATTCCCATGAAATACACATATTATTCAGTAGAGGTGATTAAACAGCAATGTTCTGAAATACTTTTACTTTGGAATATTTAACATCATTACAGAAAATGTCACTGGGGTTATGTTTCACTTCCACTCAAGTATAAAAGTAAAGTAAAAAGTCATTCAGTAGTGTCTGACTCTTTGTGATCCCGTGGAGCCTACCAGGCTCCTCCGTCCATAGGAGGATTCTCCAGGCAATGATACTGGAGTGGGTTGCCATTTTCTTCTTCCACTCAAAGCAGGAAGTAACTCTTCCCACATATAAACAAAGGGAAGTCCATTTCCCTGCTTCATCATCGATTGGATATTCTGCAGGTGCCCCAATATGTCAAATGGTAGAGACAGTTTGACTCCAGCTCTGTTCCTTAGTGGGCTTCCCTGATAGCTCAGTTGGTAAAGAATTTGCCTACAATGCAGGAGACCCTGGTTTGACTCCTGGCTCAGGAAGTCAAATATATATATAATTATTATATAATATAATTATTATATATATAATAATTTTATAATAAAATTATATACTATAATTCTATAAACATTATATATAATGATTTTATATATTACATATAATATATTTTAAAATACACAATTATATATTTTATATAATATGTGATATATGATAATATATAATAATAAAATGATAAATTATAAATATATTATTTATAATATAATTATCTATAAAATATATAATTATGTATTTTAGAATATATAAAAATCATTATATATAATTTTATTATAAAATTATAATATATAATTTAATTTTATTTATATATAATAGATATCATATATATATGTTTATATTAATAGTAGTTTTATATGTCAGTCACAATCTCCCTATTTTCTTCACTGGCCATGTGTTGAGAATAGAGGCAGTTTCATGTTTATCTTTATACCCCTTTGCCTAGAACAGTGCCTGGAATATTATTTCATTGTGTGTAGTGGCTGAGAGTGGAAAAGAGTCCCTCTCCCTTTTTCCCCTTGTAAGTTTGCTTTCTACATCTGTGACTCTATTTTTCTTTTGTTTTGTAAATAAGTTTATTTGTACTTTTTTTAGATTCCACATATGTGATATATGATATTACTAACAAGGACCTACTATATAGCACAAGGAACTCTACTCAATACTTTGTAATGACCCGTATGGGAAAAGAATCTGAAGAAGAGTGGAGAGATATATGTATGTATATATGTGTATGATTTACTTTGCTGCACAGCAAAAAGTAACACAACCGTGTAAATCCAGTATACTCCAGTAAAAATTAATTTTAAAAAAGTAAAGTGATCTGTATTATGGGAAGTATGCCCTCTGTTAGGAACAAGTTTCATCTTATACATTTCCCAAGGGTGAATTGCCTAGATAGTATATTCAAAAGCAGAGACATTACTTTGCCAACTAAGGTCTGTCTAGTCAAGGCTATGGTTTTTCCAGTGGTCATGTATGGATGGGAGAGTTGGACTGTGAAGAAGGCTGAGTGCTGAAGAATTGATGCTTTTGAACTGTGGTGTTGGAGAAGACTCTTGAGAGTCCCTTGGACTGCAAGGCGATCCAACCAGTCCATCCTGAAGGAGATCAGCCCTGGGATTTCTTTGGAAGGAATGATGCTGAAGCTGAAACTCCAGTACTTTGGCCACCTCATGTGAAGAGTTGACTCACTGGAAAAACTCTGATGCTGGGAGGGATTGGGGGCAGGAGGAGAAGGGGACGACCGAGGATGAGATGGCTGGATGGCATCACTGACTCAATGGATGTGAATCTGAGTGAACTCCAGGAGTTGGTGATGGACAGGGAGGCCTGGCATGCTGCAATTCATGGGGTCGCAGAGTCGGACACGACTGAGTGACTGGATTGAACTGAAGGGATTCAAGGACTTCCCAGATGGTGCTAGTGGTAACAGTTCACCTGCAAAGCAGGAGACATGGGTTGGATCCCTGATCGGAACGATCCCCTGGAGGAGGAAATGGCAATTCACTCCAGTATTCTTGCCTGGAGAATCCCATGGACAGAGGAGCCTGGCAGGATACAGTACAACGAGTCATAAAGAATTGGACCCAACTCAAGCGACTGAGCACGCACGCAGGGGATTCAAGCATAGGTATCACTTCCATGGAAATTTTTCTATGGACTTTACTTTTATTGGAGTATAATTGCTTTACAATGCTGTTAGTTTCTGCTCTACAGCAAAGTGAATCAACCATATGTATACATATACTACCCCCTGCTCCCCGACAGCGAGTGCTGCTATAAGCTCTGCTGCACTCTCTTCTTCCTCCACCACAGCACATAACTCTCTGGAGTGTAGTTCTTGCTTAATTGTTGATATTCCTCACTGTGTGGTTACCCCTATCCAGCCAAGTTTGCTGTTTTGTCATCATGAGGGTCCCCAGGGCCTGGTAGCTACCCAGTGCTCAGTAAGTATTGCTAGTGGTCAGATAGGGTTCATTAGGTGCATAACAATGCTTTGTTTCCTTCAAAACGTCCTAAGAATATCTTATCTTAAACTGTTTTTTTCATTTATTCACTCAGGAAGTCAACTAGTCATGCATTCATATATAGACATCAAGTGGATTCTACCCAATTACTAGAGTCAAGATCTGGTAGCAGATTTTAAAAACAAATAAGCAGCACTTCTTGTAGAACTCTGCATGAGTAAATGTTACTTCTGTCTGGTATATCACACTTACTCTTAGCCACTAGACACAGAGTGAAATAACATTCCATGCACTGTTCTAGGCAGTGAGGTATAAAGATACACACAAAATTGCCCCTATTCTCAACACATGGTCAGTGAAGAAAATGCAAACTAATTAAACACTATTTTTTAAGAAAGATGTACACAGTGTTTTAAGAATACAGAGGAAACTATCTTTGAGAATCAAAGGAGTATTTTTATTGAAGCATAGTTGATTCATAATGCTGTATCTGTTTCTGATATACAGCAAAGTGATTCAATTATACCTTTATATATATACTCTTTTCCATATTCTTTTCTATTACGGTTTATTATAGGATATTAAATATAGTTCCTTGTGCTATGCAGTAGGACCTTGTTGTTTATCTATTTTATATATAGTAATTTGTATCTGTTAATCTCAAACACTTAATTTATCCCTCTCTCTTTGCCCTGTGGTAACCATAAATTGCTTTTTATGTCTATGAATCTGTTTCTGTCTTGTAAATAAGTTCATTTGTATCATATTTTAGATTCCATATATGAGAGATATCATATTTGCTTTCTCTTTCTGACTTACTTCACTTAGTATGATAATCTCTGGTTGCATTCATGTTACTGCAAATAGCATAATTTTTGTTTTTTATGGCCAAGTAGTATTTCACTGTGTGTGTGTGTGTGTGTGTGTGTTGTGTGTGTGTATATATATATATATATATATATATGATAGATACATATGTGGCTTCTCAGGTGGCACTATTGATAAACAACTGGCTTGCCAGTGCAAGAGATACAAGAGACTGGGTCCCATTCCTGGGTCAGAAAGATTCCTCGGAGGAGGGCAGGGCAACCCATTCCAGTATTCTCGCCTGGAGATTCCCTTGGACAGAGGAGCCTGGTGGGCTAGCGTCTCAAAGAGTCAGACATGACAGAAGAAACTTAACATCCATGCATGCATGTATAATGAACATTTAATTTGCTTCTGTATCTTGGTTACTGTAAATAGTACTTCTATGAACATTGGGGGTACATGTGCCTTTTTGAATTATGGTTTTCCCAGGGTATATACCCAGTAGTAGGATCAGTGAGTCATATGATAGGTTTATTCTTAGTTTTTAAAGGCAACTTTGTACTGTCCTCCTTAATGGTTGTACCAATTTACATTCCCACCATTCCCTTAAAAATGCTTATTCTAACACAACATTGTAAAGCAGTTATCCTTCAATTTAAAACATTTTAAATGCTTAGAGAGGATTTATGAAAAATTATTCCATAAGTACATATCAAATGTGAAATTATTACATGAACATACTGTAAAATCATTTTGAAAGACAATACAGTATTCTCAGAATTTATAATCAACTTGGGGATATTTTATAGAAATGCTTTTTAAATTATTAAGAATTTAAAACTGTTAAAAATATTCTCCTTAAAAGGGGGCTTACATTTCTGGTACATTTCCAGTGAAACCCTTGTGGAATCTGATACATTCAGGCTCTGGGTGCTTAGTAAAAATCATGGGTGGTCATTAGGTTATCAAATAGGCCTTTGACTAATTTCCTCTATTAAATAAGATACATTAAATATGTATTATATGTATATTATAAATATATAATATAATAAATATCTATAATATTTATGTATTGGATAAATTTCCTCTACTAAATATGATAAGCAAAAATTTGCATTCCAAAAATGATACAGGCTCTTTAATTTTAAAACATGCCTGATTTGTATTATAATTTGACATTAAATATCAAGATGCCTAAAAACTTTCCCACACTTTAACCCAATGATGTTATTTCTGAGAAACTAGCCTAAGGTTGTAATCAAGGAATGAGAACTTTTATGCACAAATATTCATTAAAATTTTGCTAATAAGGTGCCTTCTCTTTTAAATGTGGGCTCAAGGTCCAAAGTTAAAGAAAGGTTGACATAACTGATCTGAGACAAATGTAACTAACCCCAAATGGAGGAATAGTTAAGTAAGCCATGTATCTGTCTATTAATGCAACCATAAAAATTCATGCTTACAAGGAGTTCACAATGGCATGTTAAGCTGCTTATAACATTACCCACAAAAGGGGTAGAAAACATTATACAGTAATTGTATACAATTTTACAACTGAAATATTTAAAGCATGCTAATAAAAACTAGCCATGAGGAGACAACATCAAAGGAAATGCTTCAAAAAGATTCACTGCCCTTTTCTTCTATTTTTAAACATTTTCCAAATTGTATCTAATGTGTGTACCTATTTCTATAGTGGGGAAATGTCACTTTATTAAGGGTGGCATGGAGGGGGAAGGACAGAAAACAAGCCTGAGGGTGTTGATGTTAGATAGGGTTGTATAAAGCTATAAAGTATGCCTAAATTCCCACTTAAGGACTCAAGTGTATTCATAATGACAGTATTCAATATTTCCGGCCAAGTGTTATTCTCAAGTGGAGTTGGGACTTGTCCTTTAAGTTCATTCTGAGCTCAGTACTGAGAAATGCTTTCCTATTGTTTCAGCTCTAGGCAGCAAATACTGTTGCCTGGGGAAGCCCAGGTGGTTCAGTGGTAAATAATCCACCTGCCAATGCAGGAGACAAAGATTCAATCCCTAGGTTAGGAAGATCCTCTGGAGAAGGAATGGCAACCTGCTCCAGGGTTCTTACCTGGAGAATCCTGTGGACTGGGGAGTCTGGCGGGCTACTGTCCACGGGGTCGCCAAGAGTCAGACACAACTGAGGGACAGAGCATGCACTGCACACTCCCTGGCAACCATCCCCTGATGACAGGTTCCCACCACCTGAGTCTTGTCCTTGGGCAAGAATGCACAGAGGAGCCAAAGAATTCAAGCAATCATCACCAGGCCCCAGTAAGAGATGGTGCTGCCCTGCTTGTGAAATCACACTGCAGCAGTTCTTTGTCAGGTACTGGCTAAATATTAATATATCAACCAGTGGCTGGGGACCACTTTCCCTTCCATCTGGGATGGGAAAAAAAAAAAAAAAAAAAAACTGTCACTAACTGTTCTTTGTAAGCTACAGAAATCAAAGGGGGCTAATTTAGTAAATTGAATCCTGGGACTTCCTGGTGGTCCAATGGTTAAGACTTTGCCTTCAATGCAGAGGGTGTGGATTCAAGTCCTGGTCAGGGAGCTAAGACCCCACATGGCATGCCAAAGAACCAAGGCATAAAACAGAAGCAGTATCATAAAAAAATTCAATAAAGATTTTTCTTAAGAAAAGAAATTGAATCCTTTACAGACGGAAAAACTAACCATGTCCCCATGAAGAATATGAACCAAAACAGTTCCAAGCTCTCCATCAGGGGCACATGGACAATCCCTGTTGGGTCGCACCATCAATTTCGGCTTCCACCAGGTCTAATCTCATCAGCCTACTGATGACTAAAATTCCTTGTGGAGAAACAGCGAAACAATCGTCTTAGACCTATGCTGATCTCCTTTGGCCAGAAGAAAGCCCCACCAGGATGCTGTGGAATAGAAGGAAGATATTCCTCAAAGGTAGGAGGACCACACATTGGGGTTTGCCCTACACTATCCCAGTGTGTACCTGTTTTTCAGGAATAACTATAAATAGCATCACTTTCACTCACAAATATGTGTAAGTTTGTAAGTTTGGATAAGAAATTGCATGATCACTCTACACAAAGGAAAAACAGGGCATTGTTAACCAAAGGGGGAGAAACAGTGCTGAGCTGGTGAAGATAGCCACCATTCCAATGAGAGCCTTAGAGGAGGTCAACACAAAGTGCTTTACACCCAATCTCTCAGGTCAAAGAATCACAGTCAAAAGTCTTTATCAGTCTTCTGCTTTTGACTCCAATATGAAAATACCATTCCTGTACTCACCACCTATGTTTTGAATTATTATGACTTTGATCCAATAATTCCACTCCCTTGTCTTCCTCTGTCCTTCTGCTAAGCTCCTAACTGTTAAAATGTTCTCTTTTACTGCCACTTTTTTAGCTTAATTTGTGCTCTTCTGCTTTCCAAAATAGAATATTAACATCCATTCACCCAGCTGGAGGGTCAGGGTGATACCAGAGTCGATATTCCCCAAAGCATGTGTAGGATAGCTGCTGTACCCCTCTTGCTGACTAATAATGAATCAAATAGCACCTTTTCATTCTGATTTCCTCTGAGAGGCTGTTCTACAAGCATGGGGTCAACTTAAAGGAACAGGGTTTTTGTTTAAAAATTTCTCCTTTCATTAGTGCACTTAAATTACTTTCTTGCAAACTCCTCTTGTTACCTAGATGTACTAGCACTTTTGTTACCTAATTAGCTTTCTTATCACAATTCCAACCAAAAATAACAAGAAATGTAATAATGATAAGGTATCCTGCCCCCTCCAAACAGATTTCCTTTCGCGCTTTATCTCTAGGTACTGTTCTGGCTTGTTTTAATTAAAGTATCAGAAATTATTAGGCTCAAATTATTTCTTGATCTAGTGCTCAAATTCTCCTGAAAAACTGCTTCTTCTGCCTCCATATTTAAACCTTTATCAGTGTGAGGCAGATGAGTTTCCACATGTGTGAAACTGGATTCATGCAATTCAATATAAATTTTGGAGGAAAAGCCTAATTTAGCCTCTAAGTAATTAGACAAACAAATGAGATTTGGCCACACTGAGCTACCATGGTTTAAATACTCATGTCTCTTCTCATGTTCTCTTGGATCATCAAAATGAACATCAACATGCAAAAAAGCCTTATGACACTTTAGCATGGAGTTGTGAAATTCAAAGCAAAGATCTTATTTATTTTTTCATTAGAGGGATGGGGGCAAAAATCACCAAGTTCAAACAACTAACTTAAGTAGTATTCGAGGAGGGTAGTCATGTCTGTTACAGCTTTTAAAAACACCGATGAGAGGGTACCCTTAAATCACAGCATTGAGAAGGAGAAAACCATAAGACATATTAGTTATTTGTTTTCCCTCATACTCTGTGAAAAAAATTCAGGTTGGAATCTGTTTGTTTCTAGTAGAGCTGTGTGAGAGGTTCACTTTCTTCGAAGTCGTCTGCAATATGATTCCTTTCTGTACTGTCAAGCTTGGTTATCGCAATTATCAGGCCGCCATTTTGAACTTGTGTTTTATTGGAGTGTCAATCCTTACCCCAGTGTTTGCAGGTTGGCTTGCTGATGTCTGCCTAGGAAGAAACAAACTGGTCCATATTTGCTTATTTCTGCATTTTCTAGGTGAGTGTCCACTCCTGAGTGGATTGTTTTACAACTTATTTTAGTGGATTTTTATTAAAATGCTTGATTTATGTTATTCCACCTTGTTTTTAGCATAAAGTGTAACAAATGATCCTAGAATATTGTTTCACTTTATTTTATTCTCTGTATAATTTGAGGGATACTAGTAAGTGTGTATGTATGTATGTGTGTCTCTGTGTGTTAGAAGTTGCTTTGATACCTTTATCATTGCACTGGTTATATTTTATATTAATTATCTCTTCAAATGTCTGTCTTCTGTAGAATGCCCTCCTTTTCGCTTTCCTATCACAAGCCCAAATTTGTGACAAATTCTATGTGAAATGTGATGTTTATTTGCTTCACAATTAAAATGAAATGTGCTAAAAGGTGTTTTGAAGTTCATGTAGAATAACTGAGAAACATTTTCATGAAAAAATGATCCTTTAATTAGTCATATAATAATTAAGATTGTATCTGAATACATGATTTCCATGTTATGAGCTATGGTTAACCTGCTAAAAAAATGAGTGAATTTAACACTATCCTGTGCTACTTTACATAACAATAAAAGAAATATATCTTTAAAATTTGGGGAGTGAAGTGATTGCAAGCAATGTTGGTAAAATATCAAGTTTGTTTGATAAGATATAGAGACCAAGTTGATGAAAAGTCTAGAAATTTAGACTGTGAAGTTCAAGGTGGTCTTCTAGACAGACACAAAGGAGTTACTGAAGATGAGATGAATACATTTGGGAAATCTTCCAGTAAACAATCATAGTGAGAGGTTAGAGAGAGAACTGAAAATCTCTGGATGCTGGTCTAGGTGATGGAGAAGCATCAATCCAGGAAAGAACATAAAACCACACAAAAAAATTCATCAACTAAATAAGGACACAAATATGATGGAAAGACAGACATTAACTCCAAGTTCTGAGTTAAGGAACTTAGGAAGGTAGTTCATCAAAACCAATCAGTGCAGCAGAAATGCAGTTTGGGTGACAGGGAAGATGAGGAGGAAGTGATGGGCAGCAGACACTCAGCCTGTGTCCATTTCTATCAGATGGCCAAGTACCATTCACTGAATCGATCAGAGTGTGAGTCAAACTTGTAAACTGCTTCAGTTCTGTGAAACATAAGCCAAGTCACTGCATGGCAAATATTCACTCACCCTTCCACAAATGTTTCTTGTTGACTACTAGGCATTGTTACAGGTTCTGGAATGTAACAGAGAAGAAGGCAGTCTCTTTTTTTAATGAAGCTAACTTTCTCAAATGGGACACGAGAAAAATCAAGAAATAGCTATTTTGTTGGGTGGTAATGCACAATGATGAAAAATAAAGCTGGGGAAGTGGACAGGACAGACTAGATTGTGACAAGGCTGCTCTTCTGTATCAGGGAATATTTTGTGATGAGGAGGCATTTAAGCATGATCTACTCCTTTTACTTGGTCAGACTACATAGTAGTGTACATATACATCAACATCAATCACCTTTGCAGATAAGATCATCTGTATCAGTTTTCTAGATTCCACATATATGTGTTGATATACGGTATTTGTTTCTCTCTTTCTGACTTACTTCACCCTGTATGATAGTCTCTAGGTTCATACGTGCCTCTACAAATGACCCAATTTCACTCCTTTTTATGGTTGAGTAATACTCCATTGTGTATTATGTACCACATGTTCTTTATCTGTTCCTCTGTTGATGGACTTCTAGAAATACAAAAAACAGGGGATATATGTATATGTAGATGTAGACGTAGAGCTGATTCACTTTGCTATACAGTGGAAACTAACACCATATTGTAAAGTAATTATACTCCAACAAAAAAATTTAAAAAGAAAAATATAAGCAATTCATGCTAAAAAAAAAACAAAACCCAAACAGTTTTCTTTAATAGGCTTCTGAGTTGCCTAAGATCATAGCATTTTCTGTCTCTGTTGATTAAGAACACATAACCATTGTGAAAGATGGTTTTCTCTGAGGGGTGGGAGTGCAGACATCTTTACTATCTCATATCAGGTGTTTCTGAATTGTTTTAATTTTGTTAAAATGGACTTGATTTGTTCTCTTCCAAACCCTTCTCCCATGCAGGCTGCCACATGACACTGAGCAGAGTTCCACGTGCTGTACAATAAGTCTCCTTGCTGATTACCTGTTTTAAACATAGCAGTGTGTGTATATGTATGGCTGAGTCCCTTTGCTATTCACATAAAACTATCAGAACATTGTTAATCAGGTATACTCCAATACAAAATAAAAAGTTCCTCCAAAATGGACATGATTTGTTTATACATTCTGAGAGGTGGTTTGAGTTTGAGGGAAAAATAAACTAGGACTCTGGATTCATTAAAAACACATATTGAGGGAAATATTTACTTTTAAGAAAATTATATTGCCTCCAGAATTGCCATGATTAATATTTTAATAAGACTATCACAAGATGAGGCTACATTCAGAAGAAAAACTTTATTTCTGGTGTGCTTTGGTGAGCCAGTGGTCTATGCATATTTATTTCTCTTTTTCTCCTTCTACAGGCACTGCTTTATTATCTGTGGCTGCCTTTTCCTTGGAGGATTTCTACATAGACACTTACCATCTGATTAATAACGTACCCAAAAGAGAGCAGACAGGCTGTTTCATGTAGCTCTGTTGGCCGTCTACCTCAGCACAGGAGCAATCAGAGCTGTAGTCTGTCCATTGGGTGCTTACAGACTTCAGGTGTGTGGATCCCAGAAACGAACATCCCTTTTTAACTGGTAAGTAGAGCTAGCGAGGAGAGAAAACAGGCTTATAACATCCTTTTCCCTTTGTGCATTTCTCATTGTTTGTTCTCTGGGTTCATTTGGATGGCAGTCATTCAGCCTTTGCCATTGATTGGCCTGGGTGACAGTGAGATAATACCTGTGACAGTGATTAAGCCAGTAGTCCCGGGAGCCTAGGAGTCAGGTATAGACCAATACAGCTTACCGGCACCTTCTTGAAACACAGTGATGAATTTGTCCTCCACGTAAACAAGTGTGAGATGGTATGTCGTATTGAATAGAAGATGGTTTGGGAGCCAAACAGGCCTTGGTGGAAATCTCAGCTCTACACAATTGCCTGATCTTAGTAATGTCATTTATTCTTTATGAGTTTAACCATTTCTGAAGGGTTATCATAATACCTCTTCTTGGATTTTCTTAGAGGTAATAATAAGTATATTGCTGGTAGAGAACATAGCACATAGCAGTAATCAATAAGTTGTTTTTCTTAGTTATGACTACATTGTAATAGACTAATTCGACAGGGATTATAAATTCAGCAAGAAGATGAGAAGGATGGAAGAAGAATTTTACTTCTTAAATATCCATTAAAGCATCAACCACATTTCTATTTCACATTCACTCCACCTCCAGCACCTGACAGAATGTCTAGTCCATAGAAATCAAACCACATTTCTATGAGTATTTCTCTTCTAGTGAGTTCTTTTACAGTGTTATGTGTTTCTAAAGAGTCCATTTTAATTATCAAATGCAAACTCAAGAAAAAAAACTGAAATCTTGATCTTAGGAAAATGTAGTTCAACACTTAGTAGGGAACTTTGTTGTTATTGTCATTCATTGGTGGATATCAGATATATCTGAGATATGTTGTCTTTCTTCCTCTTCTCTGTGAAATGAGTTAGCAACATTTTTCTAAAATATGGCCTTTTCCACCAGTGTTAGCAATAGATAAAAGCAAAGCAGAAATAGCATCAGACAAAATGTCTAAAGAGAACTCATATTTAAAGCATTAAATGAAAAAATTATAATAAATATTATTTAGGTATTATTACATGTAGCTATCTGAGACAGTTCCCTTTTTTTCTGTCTTTCTTTCTTCCTTCCTTTTCTTCTCCCCACCCTGCTGCCATATTATATTAATATTACAAAGCACTCAGGCCTATTTTGGATTAAGTCCAGAAGAAAAAGAATAATGCTATTTTACCAAAGGTGGAAGGAACTCTTTACTTCCTTACAGCAAATTCTGCCTCCTTGACCTGCCCAAAGGAGAAAGAAAAATCTTTCTTTTTATTCTATTCGGAGGTTTTAATCCTTAATTAGCAACATCATTTTGATTAAATAAGACTCTGGAGGATTAAGACTAGAGAGCAATCAGTTGTTCTGAAAGATAGCTCTGGAGAATTTATTGTACTGTGGTCTTAGTCATTCAGAATTGTGTTTAATCAAAGTGACATTTCTCAGCGTTGATTACAAAGGAGACATTATATGAATGAAATATTTCCTTGGGGAAACAGAGAGGACACCCAATGGGTTTGTGCTTTAGGACATTGGAAAGGGGGATGAGGAATTGGGTGAAAATGAATTTCTGGAGCCAGGCCACATTTAAGATGAACACCTTTAGATTGAGTTACTTATTATTTTCTGATTTCATTAAAATCTCCAATAAAGGGATCATGCAACATTTTTTAAAATTAAGGGCACTGAGAAAGGGATATAAAGAATCAGAGTGTTATTCTTTAACATGATGAAAGACTGTGGAAATAATAAGCTCCTTGAAGGCTGAAGATGGTTGTTTTTTTCTTTCTCAGATCAAATACTAAACTATTGAAAAACTTTTATGAACAGCTGCTTGTTGCAGTTTATAGAAATGAATGTTCATTCTATTCTTGTATATACTGCAGGGGTTGGTGGCAAGATGGATAGAACCCCTGCTGGACAGCCAGATAGCTGGCGGGAACCCGGCTGTGTCACTTAGGTGTCTTACAGTTTTCAGCAAGTTTCTTCACCTCTCAAAGCCCCGCGTCCCTCAACCACAGAATGTGGATGCCTTGGGAGGCTGTTGTGGAGTTTTTACGCAAAGTACCATGACACATTATAGGTTTTCAAATCAGGGTAGATATGACCAGTGTTATTCAATGACAAGTCATCAGCTAAAGTCATTGTCCAGCTTCTGGGAAAGAGGAAGGCCATTTAGGAGAAGGTCATCTTTAAAATGAGCAACCCATTGACTTATCATCTATTTCTTCAAGTCAAAAATGCCCCTAGAAATTACAAGCCTGGTTAATATAAAGAATTTCAGTAGTGGCTTTTGAAAAAGCAACATACCACTTGAATCCATAACCACTTGAAGGTTGCATTCAGTTCCGGTTTCAGCACAGATGTCAGATGTTCATAGTTACGGGACCCTTAATGAGATGTGTCATTGCATCTCTACCACCTAACGCTTCCCAATGATCATGTGAAATAGAGTAGACTGGAAGTCTCAGGCACTGAAAGCACCACTTCCGAGCGGAGCTGCCAAATGTAGGTGAGAAAACCTCTCCCAGCCAACATCACCATCTGGTACTGGATCATCCTCAAATACGTACCTCATTGAAAGAATAAAGCTAAACTCCCTGAAATCAAGAGGCATAATAATCTGCCAACTTCTCCTTGTGCCATCACCCAGAACTGAACCTGGCTCTTTCAGAGTTTTCCAAACTCTGAGGTGTACAATTAAGAGTTACCATACTGGAGATCATATAAGTAAATACACCTGTGCAGAATCTTTTCCAGAAGCAAACTGAATGGTGAATGATTAAGTCTGTTCATGACCGTAATTTTAAATCCTACCACAGTTAAACTTAAGTCTTGCTCCCTCACCTCTCTACTTTGGGTTTCCCTGGTGGCTCAGATGGTAAAGAATCTGTCCACAAGACAAGAGACCCAGGTTCTGTCTCTGGGTTGGGAAGATCCCCTGGAGAAGGGAATAGCAACCCACTCCAGTATTCTTGCCTGGAGAATTCCATGGGCAGAAAAGCCTGGTGGGCTACAGTTTATGAGATCGCAAAGAGTCGGACATGAGTGAGCGACTAACACTCACTCACATCTTTACTTACTTCACCTGATAATTTTCATCCCATCTGCATATCATAGTCTGTTGTGAACCAGTTACCAGAGTGAATTCTACATGCTGTAAAGGCTCAAATAGTATACTGGTAAATTTCTTGTAAAAGTCTAGAGACTGAATTAGTCCATCCCTGAAATTTTGATTATCTGGTACTCAGTTTGACTCTCATAATATATGTCTCCTACTAAAGTGTTCTGATTTAAAATACTTGCTCAAATTTAATATTTTTATCTTAGGAAAATACTAGAAGTAAAAAATTATTATCCCACAGCCTTTTTTCAAACCTGTCGTAATATTTTACTGAAGTATTGTCTGAGAGAAAGTGAAAGTTAGTCACTTAGTTTGCCTGACTCTTTGTAACCCCCATGGGCTGCAGCCCACTAGACTCTGCTGTCCATGGGATTCTCCAGGCAAGAATACTGGAGTGTGTTGCCGTTCCCTTCTCCAGGGCATCTTCCCAACCCAAGGATCGAACCTGGGTCTCCTGCATTTCAGGTGGATTCTTTACCAGCCAAGCCACCAGGGAGTATTGGAGTATTGTCTGAGAGAAGTGATTCTCAAACCTAGATGTCCAGGAAAGCATAAAAATACTGATGCCTGGACCCTGCCACCAGAAATTCTGATCATGTTAATTTGGAGTGGGAACCAGAGGCTTTTTTTAAGCTGCTTAAGTAGTCAGGTTTGAGAACCACTGCTCTCAAGAAGTGTTGCCTGATTTTAAGAATCATTTGAGGATTTTGTTTAAAAATGTTCCCCATAACTCTACTTAATGCAGTGTGATGACTTGAATGGGAAGGAAATTCAAAAGGGAGAGGGTATATGTATGTGTATGGTTGATTCATTTTGCCATATGGTAGTAATTAACACAACATTGTAAAGTAACTATATGCCACTAAAAATTAATTAAAAATAAACAAACAAAAAACATTGCCCATGTCCCTACCTCCAACTTCTTAGATCAGGATTTCCTGGGAGCATAGCTGGGGAATGTGCATTTTTACCAAGTGCTTCCAAATTTTGAAAACAGTTCAAGAGACTTAATAAAAGAGAATTACACATGTGGTCTGGATTTTTGAAAAGAAATGGAGCTAAACACTGATGAAAGCACTTATTTTGTACCAGGATGCTTCAGAAAATTTTGATGATTCATAACAGTTTTTCTTTACCACTCCAGATATCTACCTGATTGAGAAATCCTACCTAATCCTTGAGGAGAAAAACAAAATATGAAATTACACAATTCTGCAATGGTAAAATCATAATTTACAAGATACACTTCAGTTAACAAAATCAAAACAGTTCTTGGCACAGTCTGATTAGAACTCATTTCTTATTAGAGCTCATTAACATGGACATGGGAAATAGATGGGGAAACAGTGGAAACAGTGTCAGACTTTATTTTGGGGGCTCCAAAATCACTGCAGATGGTGACTGCAGCCATGAAATTAAAAGACGCTTACTCCTCGGAAGAAAAGTTATGACCAACCTAGATAGTATATTCAAAAGCAGAGACATTACTTTGCCGACTAAGGTCCGTCTAGTCAAAGCTATGGTTTTTCCTGTGGTCATGTAAGGATGTGAGAGTTGGACTGTGAAGAAGGCTGAGTGCTGAAGAATTGATGCTTTTGAACAGTGGTGTTGGAGAAGACTCTTGAGAGTGCCTTGGACTGCAAGAAGATCCAACCAGTCCATTCTGAAGGAGATCAGCCCTGGTTTTTCTTTGGAAGGAATGATGTTGAAGCTGAAACTCTAGTACTTTGGCCACCTCATGCGAAGAGTTGACTCATTGGAAAAGACTCTGATAGCTGGGAGGGATTGGGGACAGGAGGAGAAGGGGACGACCGAGGATAAGATGGCAGGATGGTATCATGGACTCGATGAACGTGAGTCTGAGTGAACTCCAGGCGATGGTGATGGACAGGGAGGCCTGGCGTGCTGCGATTCATGGGGTCGCGAAGAGTTGGAAACGACTGAGCGACTGAACTGAACTGAACTGAACATGGACATAACTCTTTTTATTGCTTTGCTTTATTGTGCTTCACAGGAAATAGAATTTTTAAGTTCAAAAATTTATAAATTTTTATGAATTGTAAATTTTGTAAAATTTACAAATTGCAAGTTAATGACAGCCTCGTGTGTAGCAAGTCTATTGGTACCATTTTTTCCAGCAGCCTTTGATGACTTTGTGTCTCTGAAGCATCTGATAATTCTCACAGTATGTAAACTTCATTATTATTATTTTATTTATTATGGTGATCTGTGATCAGTGATCCTTGATGTTACTACCACCCTGCACTCAAGGCTCAGATGATGGTTAACATTATTTAGCAATAAAATACTTTTAAATTAAGGTAAGCACATTATTTTTTTAGGCATAATGCTATAGCACGTTCAATGCATTGTAGCATAGTGTTAACATAACTTTTATATACACTGGGAAACTAAAAGCTTTTGCACCAAAAACTTCATGCCCCCTGTCATATCTTGGTGGTCTGAAACCAGACCCATAGTATTGATATCTTCAAGGTATGCTTGCACTCAGAATATCTTCTAAGTTGAATACTGAGGAATAGCTTGTAAACAGTTTTTAAAAAACCACTAGACCTTCCAAAATTCTATTTGCCTGGGCTCCAGCCAAGTTTAACAAACGTGCCCACTCAGTGTAGTAACAACAGGCACCTCCTTTGTTATCTTTGCCAAAATTGTCAGCATTCAGAAAATACTCAGAATTCCTCTCTGACATACAATGATAAACTGAAAAATATTGAGAAAAAGAAAAAAAGAGAAAGAAATTTCTTACATTTCTTACTGATCTTGCAGCCTCCTGCTTTTTCTTAAGGCCTGTGTGGTGGCTTTTAAGCTGTAGGTGCATCAATAGTGACTTCAGTTCAGTCGCTCAGTTGTGTCCAACTCTTTGTGACCCCATGAATCGCAGCATGCCAGGCCTCCCTGTTCATCACCATCTCTCTGAGTTCACTCAGACTCACGTCCATCGAGTTGGTGATGCCATCCAGCCATCTCATCCTCTCTCGTCCCCTTCTCCTCCTGCCCCCAATCCCTCCCAGCATCAGAGTCTTTTCCAATGAGTCAACTCTTTGCATTAAGTGGCCAAAGTACTGGAGCTTCAGCTTTAGCATCATTCCTTCCAAAGAAATCCCAGGGCTGATCTCCTTTAGAATGGACTGGTTGGATCTCCTTGCAGTCCAAGGGACTCTCAAGAGTCTTCTCCAACACCACAGTTCAAAAGCATCAATTCTTAGGCACTCAGCCTTCTTCACAGTCCAACTCTCACATCCATACATAACCACAGGAAAAACCATAGCCTTGACTAGACGGACCTTAGTCAGCAAAGTAATGTCTCTGCTTTTGAATATACTATCTAGGTTGGTCATAACTTTTCTTCCAAGGAGTAAGCGTCTTTTAATGTCATGGCTGCAGTCACCATCTGCAGTGATTTTGGAGCCCGAAAAAAATAAAGTCTGACACTGTTTCCACTGTTTCCCCATCTATTTCCCATGAAGTGATTGGACCGGATACCATGACACTGTCATCAATAAACATGCAGTGGTCCAAAGATCTTAAACTCAGAAAATGAGAAAATGATACACCTTTTTTTTTAAAAAAGCAACAGAATAAATTTGAAGACTTAGTGGGCTTTATCGGGTTATTCACAAATTGCGAGCATTTCTTCTAACAACCAGAAGGGTGCTTTGACGGGTTGTACTGAAGTGGAAGGCTTTTGTAGGAAGAAGGGTAAGGCAAGGGAGCTATTAGCAAATGAAAAGAAAGCATTATTTTGAGGTCAAGATATCTCCTTTTGGGGGTGGGTGTTGGGAAGGGAATGGCAAGGGTTGCACCACATAGATTGCTGCTTTTTTCTCCTGAGGGATGGAGAGGTTCACAAGACAGGTGACTTCATTGATGCTGACCTGAAAATTCCAGACTAGTTGATTACATTTCTGGGGAGGCTCAAAACTTCGGAGGTGGGAGGGGGTTTCAGGATTGGGAGCTCGTGTACACCTGAGGCTGATTCATGTCAATGTATGGCAAAAGCAATACAGTATTGTAACGTAGAATAAAGTAAAAATAAAATTTAAAAAAAAAAAAAAACCTTCAAGTAAGTCATGTATCTAAGTCTAGGTTTGGTATCATGGACTTTAGCCCAAGTGACATCATTTTGGGCCTGGTTTTCTCTTCAACAGCATTAACAACTGTTAAAATTGGGATGCTGACAGAAGAAAGGGAAATAAAGACAGAAAGAGAATGAGAGCAAGTTAGAAGAGTGACAGACAGGGAGAGCAAAGAATGAGAATAAAGCGGTCCCCTGAATTTCTTAATTAAAAATAAATCTTTTACTTTAATCGTGCTGCCTGTCCACCAAAATCAATGATCTTCTTTTATTAAGCTGTCTTTTCTTTAATAGCATTGTTGAAAAATACTTATAGATCAAAAGAAGGAAAAAAATATAAACGAATTTACTTACAAAACAAAAATGAACTCACTAAGTTTGGAAACAAACTTATGGTTAAAGAGGAGAAGCTTAGCAGGCAGGGATAAATTAGGAGCTTGGGATGAACACACAGATACGACTATATTGAAGTGAAGTGAAGTGAAATGAAGTGAAGTCGCTCAGTCGTGTCTGACTCTTTGCGGCCCCATGGACTGTAGCCCACCAGGCTCTTCCGTCCATGGGATTCTCCAGGCAAGAATACTGGAGTGAGTTGCCATTTCCTTCTCCAACTACTATATTACTATTGTTTAATTGTTCATTCATGTCCTATTCTTCTGCAACACCATAGACGGTAGCCCTCCAGGCTCCTCTGTTCATGGGGTCTCCCAAGCAAGAATATTGGAGTGTGTTGCCATTTCCTTCTCCAGGGGATCTCCCTGACCCAAGGCTCAAATCTGGATCCTGCATTGGCAGGTGGGTTCTTTAACACTGAGCCACCTGGGAAGCCCACACCACTATATTTATATAATAAATAATCAACAAGGACCTATTGTATAGCACAGGGAACTCTACTCAATATTCTGTAATAACCCAATGAGGGAAAAGAATCTGAAAGAGAATGTATACATGTACTATTTAACTGATTCACTATGCTGTATACTTGAAACCAACTCAAACATTGTAAATCAACTATACTCCAATAATTTTAGGTACAAACTGCAAAACTTCCTCTGGTCTGTCTTTCTCCAAGTTCATGTCACCTAGATTATTTGAAGTACTTCAATGGGCCAGGGGTCATGCTGAAAGAAGCAGTGACTGAAAACAGCATCCACCGTGAAATCAGCGACCCAGCGTTACATTGACTCTTCTAAAGAGTTCAATTTTAACCCATTGAAGAGCCACATTTCCAGGTGAAGAGCCGCCATAATCCTGGTGAATTATCTCAATATCATTCCATGAAGAATAACATATTCTCTCTGAACTCTTAAAATTGTCCACTAAGGTATGAGAGACCCGGAAGTTTTCCCTCCCCTCTTTCATTATGTTCTCAAGTAGGATGGAAAGCCCATTTCAAACTGTTTATCTTAGAATCACTTAAAATAAGTCTGAAGCATGTCAAAATTGGTCAGTCTAAAAAATGACAAAACATTTGAGTGACTTTAAAAATTATTCAGTTCAGTTCAGTAGCTCAGTCGGGTCTGAATCTTTATGACCCCATGAATCGCAGCAAGCCAGGCCTCCCTGTCCATCACCAACTGCCAGAGTTCACTCAGACTCACGTCCATCGAGTCAGTGATGCCATCCAGCATCTCATCCTCTGTCATCCCCTTCTTCTCCTGCCCCAATCCTTTTCAGCATCAGAGTCTTTTCCAGTGAGTAAACTCTTCGCATCAAGTGGCCAAAGTACTGGAGCTTCAGCATCAGCATCATTTCCTCCAAAGAAATCCCAGGGCTGATCTCCTTCAGAATGGACTGGTTGGATCTCCTTGCAGTCCAAGGCACTCTCTCAAGAGTCTTATCCAACACCACTGTTCAAAAGCATCAATTCTTCAGCGCTCAGCCTTCTTCACAGTCCAACTCTCACATCCATACATGACCACAGGAAAAACCATAGCCTTGACTAGATGGACCTTAGTTGGGAAAGTAATGTCTCTTCTTTTGAATATGCTATCTAGGTTGGTCATAACTTTCCTTCCAAGGAGAAAGTGTCTTTTAATTTCATGGCTGCAGTCACCATCTGCAGTGATTTTGGAGCCCTCCAAAATAAAGTCTGACACTGTTTCCACTGTTTCCCCATCTATTTCCCATGAAGTGATGGGACCGGATGCCATGATCTTTGTTTTCTGAATGTTGAGATTTAAGCCAACTTTTTCACTCTCCTCTTTACTTTCATCAAGAGGCTTTTTAGTTCCTCTTCACTTTCTGTCATAAGGGTGATGTCATCTGCATATCTGAGGTTATTGATATTTCTCCCGGTAATCTTGATTCCAGCTTGTGCTTCTTCCAGTCCAGCATTTCTCATGATGTACTCTGCATAGAAGTTAAATAAGCAGGGTGACAATACACAGCCTTGACGTACTCCTTTTCCTATTTGGAACCAGTCTGTTGTTCCATGTCCAGTTCTAACTGTTGCTTCCTGACCTGCATACAGATTTCTCAAGAGGCAGGTTAGGTGGTCTGGTATTCCCATCTCTTTCAGAATTTTCCACAGTTTGTTGTGATCCACACAGTCAAAGGCTTTGGCATAGTCAATAAAACAGAAATAGATGTTTTTCTGGAACTCTCTTGCTTTTTCGATGATCCAGAGGATGTTGGCAATTTGATCTCTGGTTCCTCTGCCTTTTCTAAAACCAGCTTGAACAGCTGGGAGTTCACGGTTCACATATTGCTGAAGCCTGACTTGGAGAATTTTGAGCATTACTTTACTAGCATGTGAAATGAGTGCAATTGTGTGGTAATTTGAGCATTCTTTGGCATTGCCTTTCTTTGGGATTGGAATGAACACTGACCTTTTCCAGTCCTGTAACCACTGCAGAGTTTTCCAAAGTTGCTGGCATATTGAGTGCAACACTTTCTCAACATCATCTTTCAGGATTTGAAATAGCTCAACTGGAATTCCATCACCTCCACTAGCTTTGTTCGTAGTGATGCTTTCTAAGGCCCACTTGACTTCATATTCCAGGAAGTCTGGCTCGAGATGAGTGATCACACCATCGTGATTATCTGGGTCATGAAGATCTTTTTTGTACAGTTTTTCTATGTATTCTTGCCACCTCTTCTTAATATCTTCTGCTTCTGTTAGGTCCATACCATTTCTGCCCTTTATCAAGCCCATCTTCACATGAAATGTTCCCTTGGTATCTCTAATTTTCTTGAAGAGATCTCTAGTCTTTCCCATTCTGTTTTTTTCTTCCATTTCTTTGCACTGATAACTGAAGAAGTCTTTCTTATTGCTATTCTTATTGCTCTCTTCTTGCTATTCTTTGGAACTCTGCATTCACATACTTATATCTTTCCTTTTCTCCTTTGCTTTTCACCTCTCTTCTTTTCACAGCTATTTGTAAGGTCTCCCCAGACAGCCATTTGGCTTTTCTGCATTTCTTTTCTATGGGGATGGTCTTGATTCCTGTCTCCTGTACAATGTCATGAACCTCATTCCATAGTTCATCAGGTACTCTATCTATCAGATCTAGGCCCTTAAATCTATTTCCCACTTCCACTGTATAATCATAAGGGATTTGATTTAGGTCATACCTGAATGGTCTAGAGGTTTTTTTCTACTTTCTGCAATTTAAGTCTGAATTTGGTAATAAGGAGTTCATGATCTGAGCCACAGTCAGCTCCTGGTCTTGTTTCTGTTGACTGTATAGAGCTTCTCCATCTTTGGCTGCAAAGAATATAATCAATCTGATTTCATGATTACTAAATAAATTATGGCAAATTTTAAAATTATTAATCCCAAAAGGTTTGCTAAATTTTGAAGCAATAAGGTTTTTCCTCTTTATTTGCATTTAACACTGTAGAATCATGAAGACCAAAAAAAGGAAAAAATTACCATTTATATATACTCCCAATTATTTGCAGTTCCCAGTCTGTGTTTAAAAGTAGACTAAAGAAACATATTTTTACTGCTGCTTTCAATTTTCCTTAATCACTGGTATTTATTTTGCTTTAGTGCTTTGCTCTCTGACTTTCTGTGTGAGAGGTGCTTTATACATTCAATTTGCTAGTGAGCTATGAGATGAAAGGAGTCTTAATGGTGAGTTTGAAGACTGTGGATTTTTATTTCTTTTATTTTTTTTTACAGTTGATACATATATAATTTCACCCTTAATTATCTATGGCTTGTCCTGTCCATGGATCAACAAAGACATATATAAAGCGTGATTGTACTAGGCAATTCTTTTAGAAAATTACACAATCAAATAGGTCGGGTGACATTTGTTAAAATACACTTAGTACTTTATGTGAAATCTCTTCCTATACAGAGATATTCAGCACTATAATTCTTTGGTTTATAACTATATTTCACAAGATGTAAGTCTTAGAAGAATTGTAATTTACCTTGACCCTCTTTAAAGTAATTCCATTTACATTCCCCAGTGGTGTACTGAAGAATCTCAGGGAGTCCTCTTGGATTTCTCTGCAATACTTAGCATTTGAAACAGGGTTTCTTAAAAATTAAAAGGACTATAACATTGCTTGCAGCTCCAGCTTCTCTTTGTTACTACCAGCCACAGTTCAAGTGTCCGTCTTGCAGAAGCATTAAAGATGACCTGAGGTAGAGCCAAGGGACCCAATCCCATTGTCCTAGAAAATTCTAACTTTGTACCTCCCTTGCATGGTGATAAATAAATAATTATTAGTAGATTATAGTCAGTCAGCTTACTCGGCATGACCATGCTTGACATTTGATTACTTTTCTAGGTTAGTTATGGAGAGTAGATGTTCAAGATTTTGAATGGGATGATCATTTCATGGGTGCATACATATTCAAAACTTAAATTGACAAGATAACGTTGGTCAAACCACCATATGACGAATTTCAAGATGACTGTCAGACTCACTGTATTGTTTCTATATGTAGCCCCCTTCTTCTGCCAATAAAAGCTCTTGCTCATTGATTGTCAGTGGAGGGGAGTCAGCCTTTGGACAAGAGTCTGCTCTCCCTCTGCCCCGGTTGTCATGTCTTACTCATTATGACCCCATGGACTTAGCCCGCCGGACTCCTCTGTCCATGGGATTTCCCAGGTAAGAATACTGGAGTGGGATGCCGTTTCCATCTCCAGGTAATCTTCCCTACCCAGGGATCACACCCAGCTCTCCTGCACTGCAGGCAGATTCTTTACCAACTGAGCCTCCAGGGAAGCCCCCAGCCCTAGTTGCTAGCACCCAAAACAAAGCAATTTTTCCTTTCTACCAACTTTGCCTCTTTATTGGCTTTTGAGCAATAAGCAACCAGACCCCACTTGATAAGTATGTACTTAATAAGAAAGCTGATAAACAAAGATGCAGATGGTCAACGGGCATATGAAAAGATGCTCAACATGTCCGATCATCAAGGAAATGCAAATCAAAACCACAATGAGATGTTAATATTACTTCACACCCATCAGAACATCTATCATCAAACAGAACACAAATAACAAATGTTGGTGGGGATGTGGAAGAAAGGGAACCCTTGTGCACTCTGGGTGGGAATGTAAATTGGTACAGCCACTATGGAAAACAGCATGGATGTTTCTCAAAAAACCAAAAATAGAACTACCATATAACCCAGCAATTCCACTTCTGGGTATATATATCTGAAAAACCCAAAACACTAATTTTGAAAAGAATCATGCACCCCAATAGTCATAGAAACATTATTTACAGTTTCTAAGTTATGGAAACAGCCTGTGTTCATCAACAGATGAATGAATAAAGGAGATGTGGCATATACATAGAATGGAGTACTACTTGGCATAAAAAAGAAAGAAATTTTGCCATTTGCAGCAACATAGATGGAAGTGGAGGGTATTTTGTCAAGTGAAATAAGTCAGATATAGAAAGACAAATACTGTATGGTTTCACTTCTATATAGAATCTAAAAATGCAACAAACTAGTGAACATGACAAAGGAGAAGCAGACTCACAGATCTAGAGAATGAACTAGTGGTTATGGGGTGGCGGAGTATAGAGGCTGGGGGAGTGGGAGGTACAAACTGTTGTATGTAAGACAGGCTACAAGGATGTGTTTGTACAACATGGGGATTGGAGCCACTGTTTTGTAACAACTATTGATGGAGAATAACCTTGAAAATTTTTATGAAAATTTAAAAAATGGAATTTGAAAAAAGAAAGCTAATAAACAATATTTGCAAAATCTAGTTTGCCTCATATGCTACTACTTTATAGCTTATGTTTCTTTAAAGAATTAGCAACTATCATCTGAAGCTACCCAATGGAAATTTTATTTTTGTTTTTGATTTCCAGGTTTTATTGGATCATGAACCTGAATGCAGCTGTGGTCTTTCTGGGAATATCTTATATCCAGTACTCAGGGGCCTGAGCTCTGGTTTTACTTATTCCTTTTATGTCTACACTTATGGCTCTGATAACTCTTTATATCTTGCACTATAACCTGATTTATCAGCCAGAAAAATGTAAGTAAATCTCACTTTACATTTTTTTTGTTTGTTTTTATGGTTTTCTTGACACATCTTCTTCCTCTTCAGTTCAGTTCAGTCACTCAGTCGTGTCTGACTCTTTGTGACCCCATGAATCGCAGCACGCCAAGACTCCCTGTCCATCACCATCTCCGGAGTTCACTCAGACTCATGTCCATAAAGTCCAGTGATGCCATCCAGCCATCTCATCCTCTGTCGTCCCCTTCTCCTCCTGCCCCCAATCCCTCCCAGCATCAGAGTCTTTTCCCAATGAGTCAACTCTTCGCATCAAGTGGCCAAAGTACTGGAGTTTCAGCTTTAGCATCATTCCTTCCAAAGAAATCCCAGGGCTGATCTCCTTTAGAATGGACTGGTTGGATCTCCTTGCAGTCCAAGGGACTCTCAAGAGTCTTCTTCAACACCACAGTTCAAAAGCATCAATTCTTTGGCGCTCAGCCTTCTTCACAGTCCAACTCTCACATCCATACATGACCACAGGAAAAACCATAGCCTTGACTAGACAGACCTTAGTCGGCAAAGTAATGTCTCTGCTTTTGAATATGCTATCTAGGTTGGTCATAACTTTTCTTCCAAGGACTAAGCGTCTTTTAATTTCATGGCTGCAGTCACCATCTGCAGTGATTTTGGAGCCCACCAAAATAAAGTCTGACACTGTTTCCACTGTTTCCCCATCTATTTCCCATGAAGTGATGGGATCGGATGCCATGATCTTCTTTTTCTGAATGTTGAGCTTTAGGCCAACTTTTTCACTCTCCACTTTCACTTTCATCAAGAGGCTTTTGAGTTCTTCTTCACTTTCTGCCATAAGGGTGCTGTCATCTGCATAGGTTCCCTATAATTTCACTTTCAACTCAGAGAATTTGTAGAGTCTGTCACTTACTTCACTTGAGAGCAACAGAGTGTATAAGAATATTAATAATCTCAATCTTATTTTTCCCTTGTTAAAAGTTTTACTAATGGAATATTTTCAACATAAACAAAAGTAGAAAAAAAAATCGTATATGAACCCTTCTATCTAGCTCTCAGCTTCAACAGTTCTCAATTCTTTTCTACTCACTTTTGCCCCATCCTTACTGGTAGTTCTGAGGCAAGAACTAAATATTACAGTACTTCATATGTGTGTGTATAAAAAGAATCTATATATATGTTCAATACTTTAAAAATATACTCACAATGTCAATAACGCACACAGAGAACTTCTTAAGATGATCAAGTATCTGTTAAAAAATCTGTTTCCCTATTAAAATCTGTATATTTTGTTTTGCTTTATAATTTATTCAAATGAAATCCAAATAAGGCCTATATATTCCAAATGGTAGCTTTGTCCCTTAAACCACATATATTCCCCCTTCATCTCTATTTCTCGCCTTTCAATATTTTTTCTTAAGAAATCTGAACATTTCACACAATCTGAATTTTGCTGATTACATCCATTTAATGTCATCCAAAAGGTTTTCCCTCTTTATTTCCCCTAAAATGTCTGACAGACATAGATCCTTGATCAGATTCATATTTTTCATTTTTGGCAAAATTCCTTCACAGATGGTGTTAGGTATTTCACACTGTCTCATTATCTGCTTTTGCAGGGTCAGTACCCATTGTTAATTTTTGTCTAAATCTATGATCCCATTGGGGGTTGCAGGTTGATGATATTCTATATTTTTTACTCTTTTATTAGCTGAAATAATTCTATAAAGAAATTCTATAAAGAGAAATTTTATTAGCTGAAATATATTCTCAATAACTATTTCATTACACAGAAGTAGTTTGTGTAAGGAAAAGAAGATAAATGTCTACTTCTTTCCCTCTGCTTTTAGATTTTCAAATTAATGAGGTGAACTTCAGTGTCTTCCAAAGGTGATCTATTAGTTGTTTTTAACCTGTTATAAAAAACAACTAACAGGTCATCTATTAGTGACCCTGTGGACTGGACTGTAGCCCACCCATCTTCTCTGTCCACAGGATTCACCCAGCAAGAATACTGGAGTGGGTTGCCATGCCGTCCTCCAAGGGATCCTCCCAACCCAGGAATTGGGCCCTCATCTCTTATGTCTCCTGCATTGGCAGGTGGGTTCTTTACCACTAGTGTCACCTGGGAAGCCCATAGATTCCATATATATGCATTAATATACAGTATTTCTGTCTTACTTCACTCTTTATAATAGGCTTTAGGTTCATCCACTGCGTTAGAACTGACTCAAATTCATTCCTTCTTATAGCTGAGTATTAGTCCATTTTACGTACTACAATTTCTTCATCCACTCATCTGTTGATGGACATCTAGATTGCTTCCATGGTCTGCTACTGTAAATAGTGCTGCGATGAACAGGACTACAAGGTTGCTGTTGTTGAGTTGCTAAGTCATGTCTGACTCTTTGTGACCCTGTGGACTGTAGCCCACCAGGCTCCTCTGACCATGGGATTTCCCAGGCAAGAATACTAGAGGGAGTTGCCATTTCCTTCTCTAGGAGATCTTCCCAACCCAGGGGTTGAACCCATGCCTCCTGCACTGCAGGTGGATTCTTTGCCCTTGAGCCACTGGTAGAGAGCCCTTCCAGGCACAAGACTTTTGTCTATTTGCTTTGTCTTTTGCATAGTTTAAAATAAAATTTACCTATCTTCTTTATGTTTCTAGATTTTGAACTTTTGTGCACAAGTTTTCCTCACTCCCAGATTATAAAAGAATTCATTCATATTTCTTTTGGCATATATATATATATATATATATATATATATATATTTTACCTTTATATCTGTGACCCATTTGGAAATTGTATTAGAAGAAGTTTTAAGAGTGAACTCAATTTTATCTTTTTCCACATGACTATCATATTATCCAGCCTCTTATTAAAAAGTGTATTTTTTCCCCACTGCTTGGAGATGCCACTTTCTTGTATACCACAACTTGCATTTCTGGAATTTCTGTTCTCTTCCTTTGATCAGTGACTCTATTCATATTAGCTCTCTTGTTTAAAAAAACTCTGATCTTGATTCCTAAATATTTTACTTTCAGTAGTACCTTCACTGTTACCCCTATTTCTACCCCCTTATCTATACAGCTACCACTAGTAGCAATGCAAGAAGCTATATTTTTAAAATTAAGCACATTCACCACTGGTACTTCATTTCACCCCATATCAGTGAAGTGGGCAAGAAGGGCACAGGGTTTCCTTTTACAGACTATACTCCATGGACTTTGTTTCTACTCTTATACCATCCCGAGCTTTACTTTTCCACCTAGCATGTTGTGTTGAAATGATCTATTTCTGATCAGTTAAAAATTCATGTGTCAGTTTGGCAGAAACCAACACAATACTGTAAAGCAATTGTCCTTCAGTTAAAAATCAGTGAAAGTCCCTCAGTCATGTCCGACTCTGCAGCCTCATGGACTATACAATCTATGGAACTCTCCAGGTCAGAATACTGGAGTGGGTAGCCTTTTCCTTCCCCAGGGGATCTTCCCAACCCAGGGATCAAACCCAGGTTTCCGGCACTTCAGGCAGATTCTTTACCAGGTGAGCCACAAGGGAAGCCCTCAATTAAAAATAAATAAATTTAACTATAAAAGAAAATTCCTGAGTCGTATACATACTTGGACTATAGTAAATGTTCAGTGTTTGTTATTGTTAAACTGAGTGCAGAAGATGAGACATAATTGAATTTAATGAGTTGCCTAACACATCACAGGCAGTGGTTGATGTAGAACCAGAACTCAGATCTTACTTTTCTCAGGCTAGAGCTTTTTTTTTTTTTTACACCATGAACTGAGGCAGTGAGACAGGGAAACATTACCCTGGAAGCCTCTGCCTTGTTGCTCAGACTCTGTGTTCTGTCAGTCACAGCTGGGCAGTACACAGCCCCCTGGCAGTCTGTGGAAGGGGTTCATTATGAAAAAGATGTCTGAGAGATCCTCTCTGTCAGCCCCAAAAGGCAAAAAAGAGGAAATGTAAAGGAAGTGTAAACTTTTGTCAAAAGACCACTTTGGCATATTCTGGAGTATGTAATTGTCAAGTAATTCTGCTTTTAAGAATGTGTTAGTCACTCAGTCGTGTCTGACTATTTGCAACCCATGGACTGCAGCCTACCAGGCTCTTCTGTCTATGGAATTTTCTAGGCAAGAATACTGGAACAGGTTGCCATTTCCTACTCCAGGGCTTCTTCCCAAGCCAGGGATCAAACCTGGGTCTCCTGCATTGCAGGCAGATTCTTTACTTACTTAAGCCAACAGGGGAAGCTTATACATAATTTTCACATTCAGGTTTTCTATATAACTATTCAGCATCCAACCATTTGCTTCCTAATCTCTGAAAGTATATATTCATCTGAATTCATCTGAATAAAGAACTACAATTCTTCATGTAATGCAAATCTATTTGATCAGCTCTGTTTATTGCCAGACTACTGTCATTCATATGCTACCCTATTTTAACATGTGATAAGGTAACCTTTCTTTGGACAGTTACAAGAAAAAATTGTATTAGCTGCGGGTAAAATAAAAAATGTTCACCAGCGGTTTACTTTACACAATATTCTATAAAATGAATATTTTGGAGTTGTTTTGCTTTTTTTTGTTTTCTTTTTCAAAGTTATACAGTCACCCAACTGTGGGAAGTAAAGCTCTGTCCTCCCTCTAGAAAGTATATCATCCTTATTTTGGCTTCTTCCTCTCTGGTGACTAAATTGGAACTTCCTCAAAGCTGTAATTCAAAGCCATAGGTGACCTTAGAAATGATTTTTATATGCTACCTTTTATTTTAAGGTAACTTTTCAAATGTGGACTATGCATTCCATTATGTTTAGCTGTCAAGCACAGTCTTCATTTGCATTTCTTCCCACTGCTGTAATTTTGAGAACTGGCAGGTGACCAAAGAAGAAGGGGGAAAAAGTGCATCTACCATCTAGAGTGCAATGTAGGATTTTTTATTATAATTAAGTAGCATAGATATTCATGATTAGATCAAGGTCAGAGGAGCAGACCATCAGAGCCAAGAACTTAAATGTACAAAGAATTTAAAAATTGCTTTCTAAAGTTTTTTTTTAATAAAAAATAAAAAATAGTAATGGTTAAGATCTTTTAAGTTTGGCAATAAACATTTAAAATAGCTCATCTGTTTTATTTTAAAATGTGCACACCTGGTGCGTTTGCCATGCACGTTTAAATGGAACCTGAAGTCTCGGTTGCATTTTCATTTCAGGTTGTTTTTTTTTTTTTTTTTTCAGCTTCCCAGTTTCTGCTCCTGGTGTAGAAAAGCAATTTGAGGATTATAATGACAATGGATTTTTAAAGGCTGAGTCTACATGACACACAATATTATTTGTACAGAAGGCTTGAGTTTCCTATTAAGCCTAATAGATTAATCCAGGAATGTGGTATGATGTCTAGATACAGATGTTTTCAATGGGACTTCCCTCCTGACACTCGGGAATAGTTAGTTTGAATGGATAATGGATGCTCCCTTTGCACAGACAGATACAGCATAGCTCCTTTTCCTGCCTCCCTACTTTCTCCCTCTCAGTCCACCTTATCAATTAGGCTTATTACTTCCTCTTTCCTCTAATAGTCCATCTAGTTCATTGTCCAGTGTTTCTCCTTGGCCACATTTTCTCATTCTTATAGTCTCCAAATGAAGTTGTTCAGTCACTCAGTGTCCAACTCTTTGCAGCCCCATGGACTGCAGCATTCCAGGTTTCCCTGTCTTTTACTGTCTCTCAAAATTTGCTCAAACTTATGTCCACTGATGCCATCCAGCCATCTCATTCTCTATCATCCCCTTCTCCTCCTGTCCTCAGTCTTTCCCAGCATCAGGGTCTTGAGTCAGCTCTTCATATCAGGTGGCGAAAGTATTGGAACAGAGCCCTGGAGTTTATTCCAGGACCCCATTCTTCTCTCTTTACCTCTCTCCTTAAGTGACCCACACCAAACACTCCATCTCATTTAACTCTCCTCATCTTGAAACTCACATGCCTGACTTCCTATTCACCATTTTCATTTGGTTATCTAGGGGTCATCTCAAATTTAAGCTGACCAAACAGCAACTCTTAATCCATCCCACTGCAAATGCGCTTGTCTTTTCCATCTTCAGGTAGCATCCTCAGATCTTCTCATTTCTTCACCCTCTTCCCATGTCAAAATATCCTGTTGACTCTTCAACAACACTTCTCATTCTTTTTTTTAACTTTTTATTTTATATTGAAGTATAGGTAATTAGGTGATAGGTGATTAACAATGTTGTGTTACAGATGTACAGTGAAGTGATTTAGTTGTACATCTATCTATCCTTTTTCCAAATTCTTTTCCCATTGAGGTAGTTATACAATATTGAGTAGAGTTCCCTGTGCTATACAGTAGGTCTCTGTTGGTTATCCACTTTAAATATAGCAGTGTGTCCATTATATGTGATGAAAACTCAGCCATTAAGAACGAAATAATGCCATCTATGGCAGCATGGATGGACTTAGTGATTGTCAATATACACTGAGTGAAATAAATCAGAAGAGAAAGACCAATATCATAATGATATCACTTATATGAATCTAATAAAAGATACAAATGAACTTACTTATAAAACTGAAACAGACTAACGAACTTAAGAGAGTGAATTTATGGTTACCAGGGAGGAAGGGTTAGGGAGAGGGGTAGTTAGGGGTTTGGCATTGATATGTAAACACATCCCATTCGGTTCACTTCTCGCCTTCCTGTGGTCAAGTCATCACTACCTGTTAACTGTCTTCCATCTTTGTCTCTTGTTCCATAAAATCCATAATGCACACAACTGCCAGAGTTACAGAGTAACTATTTTTTAAATGTACATCATATCTTATGTCTACTCTGTGTAAAATTTCTTAATAGTTTCTCATCACACGAAAAGTAAACTCCAGGTTCCTTACCTTGGCCTGTAAAGTCTGGCCCTGACCAGCTCTTAGACCTTATCTCCTTCCAGCATTCTGAACTACAGCGTCATTGACTTTACTGGTTCTGAGCCTCTCCCAGCTAATTTCTACTTTGTGACATGCTTGGTATATGCTTCCTCTGGGTCATTTTGCCTATTTCCAATCTATTCAACTCTCAATTCAAAGTTCAGCTCTTTAGGTGTCGTCTACACCCTACCCCAGGCTTCATAGCTAGAGCAGTGGTAGAGAATCCGCCTGTCAATGGAAGAGACACTGGAGATGAAGGTTTGACTCTTGGGTTGAGAAGATCTCCTGGAGTAGGAAATGGCAAATCACTCCAGTATTCTTGCCTAGGAAATGCCATGAATGGAAGAGCCTGGCGGGGCTACAGTCCATGGGATCACCAAGAGTCTGACATGACTGAGCACAGACATGCACACCTTACTTCTATGGTCTCTATCTTATCACTTCACTTTGTTTCATCATTGAACTCACCTAGTATTTCCCAGCTTGTTTAGTGACTTCTCAGGGACCTATAGATCTTCTTTACTACTATATTCTTAAGGACCAGAAAAGTTACTGGAACATAGTAGGTATGTAATAAAATATGTTAAATGAATGAATGAATGTTGGCATTCACACTTGTTTGGCATCACTTATGCACAATCACTGCAGATGGTGATTGCAGCCATGAAATTAAAAGGCGCTTACTCCATGGAAGGAAAGTTATGACCAACCTAGATAGCATATTCAAAAGCAGAGACATTACTTTCCTGACTAAGGTCTGTCTAGTCAAGGCTATGGTTTTTCCTGTGGTCATGTATGGAGGTGAGAGTTGGACTGTGAAGAAGGCTGAGTGCCTAAGAATTGATGCTTTTGAACTGTGGTGTTGGAGAAGACTCTTGAGAGTCCCTTGGACTGCAAGGAGATCCAACCAGTCCATTCTGAAAGAGATTAGCCCTGAGATTTCTTTGGAAGGAATGATGCTAAAGCTGAAACTCCAGTACTTTGGCCACCTCATGAGAAGAGTTGACTCATTTGAAAGACTCTGATGTTGGGAAGGATTGCGGGCAGGGAGGAGACGGGGACAACTGAGGATGAGATGGCTGATGGCATCACTGACTCAATGGACATGAGTCTGAGTGAACTCCGGGAGATGGTGATGGACAGGGAGTCCTAGCGTGCTGTGATTCATGGGGTGACAGAGAGTCAGACACAACTGAGCAACTGACCTGAACTGATGCACACTTGAAGGGCTAGCTAAAATTTTAGACCTTCTTCATACTTAATCATTTCTTGTTCTTAATCATTTTGTTTTCATTGTTACATATCACCATATCAGATACAATTTTACTTGTCTAAATAAATTCATTTTTCAAAGTGTGTATTTAAGGTAGGCTACTGAAACCTTGGTCCATCAAGCAATGATTATCATAAATTGTTACTAGTGTGTAACAAAGAAGATAAAGTCACTGGGAGAAAACACAGTAGAAGTATTATGGAAAGTTACATCATATATCTATTGTATTTAATAATCAGATGATCAGGTTTTATATTTTCTATCTTTGTTTTTATGTTATTTCCTAGGTATTTCATTTTATCATACTTCACAAATGTATTGACTATTATAGTTGAGAAATTTAAAAAAACTTTTATCTTTTAACACAGCTAATTTAAGAAGCACTAATTCAAACTCCTTTCTTTAGAAATAATAAGATAGCAATATTAATTATTTAATAAGATTGGAGATATCAATTTATCACACATAAAAGCAGATCTCAGTTTTCCTTGAGACATAGAGATTTGTTTATGTGAAGAAGAAATAGTGAGTTTGAATAAAGTCCTGAATTTAAAACATAGGAAATTAGGGAAAATACCTCTGGAAATAATCTTTTATCCTTCAAATAGTTATCATTTAATAATAAAGCCTATTTGAAAACACAGAGTAAGTTGGATCAATGCCAGTAATGACCCTTCTGACTACTTGGTACTGTTTCACAAGAGTTGAGCAGAGAACAGGTTGATGAGCAACTGAAACAGGATCAGAAGGAAATGTCAGGAAGTTAAGCCTCCAAGCCCAGACCTGTTCAAATTCAGTCTCTAGACTGTTCATCAAGACATTTTTAGTTCTCATCTTACCAAAACCTTAAGTAAACTAATTGAAATCGCTGAGAAAGTGTCCTAATAGAGCAGTTCTTTCTCCAATAGTAAAGAGATGTCCCAATTATTTCATTGTTAAGGGACACAAACCTTGGCCACTCACAGGGACGTCTGTCTCCTTTGGACTTCTCAGCTCTGAGGGCCTTTCATCCAAGTCTGGCCACAGTGACTACAAGGCAAGAGTGACAGCAGATATGAGCCTGTCTCCTGTCAGCAATTATCCCGACATACTTCCACTTGACCTCAACACACTTCACAGAGGCAGCCAAAGAGCCTCTGCTGCAATCATTCTTGGTCACTACCAATTTGGGCTGGATTTGATTCAGTGACTTAGAGGTGAAAGGCTCCATATTCAATTACCAGGCCCCCAGCTTCCTCAGTTAATCAAAGACTGACATAATAGGTCTATTACAACTCTTAAAGAAAAGACCAGATCCAATCAATATCATCACTCTATAACCATAAAAAGAAATGAATATTCTTTATTTAAATCTGAAAACCAACACTGTGGCATTTAAATGAACTTGGTTACAATGCGTTTCATCTAGAATGTTACTATGGGAAAATAGAACGTATTTAAAATGATGATCAGACTATATACTCTGAGTTTCTAAAGCAGCCTTCTTTGGAGAAACTCAAGCATGTTCCTGTTTATTTCACTGTTTATCCTGCAACCATGGTTTGGTGTCTTTGTAATTTAAGGCAAGGTTTATCTGGTCTGAGGGAGTGCTATGAAGCATTGTAACAATCATGATGGCACCTCTGAACTGCTAACTAAACCAGGATCTCTTACTTGTCATTGGATTAGGAAGTCCTAATGGAGTCGATGAAAAGGTGAAATTTGAAAGATCATAAAAGAAGCAACAATGAGGTTGCAAATCACTAGCAGTTAAGTGATTGCAAATATCTAAAGCAATAAAATGCTTCTGATGCTAAGCAACAGCCATATAAACCCAGAGGAAACTACTGGAAAAGTCAAAAGCCAGCTAATCTAATCTGAACTTTTGGTGACACTATCAACATATATAAAGTCATTTGAAGAGTTCAAAGATTAACTTTATGTCTGAAATTCAAGGATAAAGTCAAAGCAGAGAATATATTTCCTTTCATCTACATGTCAAAATAAGAAACCACCTTCTACCTGACAAGGAAAGTGAGGATTATTTATATGGCAATTTATATTAAAAAAAAAAAAAAAAAAAAGTACCAGTTCTTTGTGTTAAGGCTGTAAAAGAAAGTTCAGGTTGTCTCATTCATTAATGTGTTAAAGTTAGAGGCTTCTGAGACATTCTGAAATCTTTTACTTTGGTGCTATATTTTGTCACCTTTCTTCCCTTTTAATATGCTCCCGTTGATCTTACCTTTTCATTTTTTACATCGGCTGTCAGGCACCACCTTGGGCTGGTCACCAGGATGCCAGAACCCTCGTCAGAAGTTTGTTCCTTTGAATTCAGCCCCTTGGGTGCTAAAATCTCACTTTACTGCCCTTCATCCTTTCCATTGTTATCTTTTGGAAAACTGAAAAATATTCCTTTACTAAATACATAATATTTCCAATTATTTGCAGGTTGCTCCCTCCTGACAATATTCAGGGTGTTTGTTAATGCACTGAAAACATGTTGTCTGCAGTCCTGTCACCTTGGTGGAGGTGTGACAAACTGGTTGGACCACGCCAAGGAAAAAATGGCGGTCGCTACAGTGAGCTCCTTGTGGAAGACACGAAATTTTTCTTCAACCTTCTGCCACTCTATTTTTCAGCTCCTCTACAAAATGTGCATTATGCAGGTGAGGAAAGATAACTAATACTACCCACAGAAACAGTAAAATGATTGCATGATAACATTACAAGTAGACATTTCTTTTCACCCCAACAAGTGCTTCCCATATACTTCGTTAGGATGTTAACCTATCAATGTTTCTAATCATTACAGGCTCTAGCTTTTAAGGACTAAGTGGAGTCAGGTATAAGCATTCCAGAGGAGGATCTGAGGGCAGCATTTTTCCTGTAGAACTGCAAGTGTCTGTCAGTAGGTGCAGACATGGCAGACAATACTTTACAGAATTTCCAAGGCTTGTGAGTAACTCGGGAAAATATGAGCTCTATGGGCAATTATGGGCTTCCCAGGTGGTGCTGCTGCTGCTCAGTGCTTCAGTCTTGTCTGACTCTTAGTGACCCATGGTCTGTAGCCTACCAGCTACCTCCATCCATGGGATTTTCCAGGCAAGAGTACTGGAGTGGGGGTGCCATTGCCTTCTCCGCAGGTGGTACTAGTGGTAAAGAATTCACCTGCCAATGTGGGAGATGTAAGAGATAAAGAGTTCAATCCCTGGGTCAGGAAGTTCCCCTGGAGAAGCACATGGCCTCCCACCCCAGTATTCTTGCCTAGAGAATCCCATGGACAGAGGAGCCAGGTGGGCTATAATCCATGGCGTCACAAAGAGTCGGACTTGACTGAGCGTTGGAGCAACAGAAATGGAGATAAATTTACCTTGCTGTCCTCCTTGACCAAGCTTTTAAAACTTGGTATTAACAAGTAGCTGAAGTGGCTGATTCAGTTATGAAGAAATATAAATGATTATAAAAATCTTTGAAGAAATTTGAACCTCTTCATTACTAACATCTAACTTGGAATTAGATGGCTAATGAGTGAGTTAAATCATAGAATAGTAGATTCTACGATCTATAGATCTAGAAAAAAAATCTTAGAAATTAACTTACTCAGTTCCTTCATTTGTTGAAGAGGAAACTGAGGCTTGAAGAAAATTAAGTGATTTGGGGTAAGTAGGTCAAACAGTGAAGAGTAGGGAAAGAAATGACAAAATCTGATCTTCTGACTCTTAGTAAAACGCTTGCTCCTCTAAACCAGGGGTCAGCAAATTACTACCTGCAAACCAAATCCAGCCCATTGCCTTTTTCATATATCCTGTAAGGTAAGAAGGTTTTTGCATTTTCATATGATTTTTAAAAATAAAAATAATATTTTGCAGCACATTATAATTATAATTATAATTGGGTGCACAATTATAAATTGTATGAAATTCAAAATGAGGTGTCCATAAAAAACAAACAACAAATTTATGATTACCAAAGGGAAAGGGCAGTAAGAATAAAGTAGGAGCTTGGGATTAACATATACACTTTACTGGATGGCGCTAGTGATAAAGAACCTGCCTGCCAGTGCAGGAGATGTAAGAGACATGGGTTCAATCCCTGGCTCAGGAAGATACCCCACAGGAGAGCATGGCAACCCACTTAAGTATTCTTATCTGGGAAATCCCATGGACAGAGGAGCCAGGCAGGATACAATCCATAGGGTCGCACAGAGTCAGACACTGCTGAAGTGACTTAGCATGCATGCAGTACTATAGATAACCAACAAGGCCTTATCTAACACAAGGAACTACATTCAGTATTTTGTAATAACCTACAAGGGAAAAGAATCTAAACAAGTGTTGGGTTGGCCAAAAAGTTCATTTGGGTTTTTTAAAACATCTTATGGGGAAACTTGAATGAACTTTGGCCAATCCTATATATATATATATATATATATATATATATATATGAGAGAGAGAGAGAGAGAGAGAGAGAGAGAGAGAGAGAGTATGAAATGAAGTGAAAGTTGCTCAGTCATGTCTGATTCTTTGCAACCCCATGAACTATACAGTCCATGGAATTCTCCAGGCCAGAATACTGGAGTGGGTAGCCTTTTCCTTCTCCACAGGATCTTCCCAACCCAGGGATCAAACCCAGATCCCCCACATTATAGGCAGATTCTTTACCTGCTGAGCCACAACAGAAGCCCAAGAATACTGGAGTGGGTAACCTATCCCTTCTCCAGCATATCTTCTTGACCCAGGACTCGAACTGAGGTCTCCTGCATTGCAGGCAGATTCTTTACCAACTGAGCTATCAGAGCGCCCCCATATATTGAGTGTATATATATTGAATCACTTTGCTGTACACTTGAAAGTAGCACAGTGTTATCAATCAACTCTACTTTGATTAATAAAAAAAAAAAACAAAGTAAAATTGTTAGAAAAGAATACGCATAGGATTTCTCCTTGTTTAGAAGGATCCTGCCAGCAACTAGAATAAAAGCCTCTTCTTTAAAAGAAAAAAAAAATTCAGTGTTCATAAATACAGTTTATTGGAACACAGCCTTATGTTCGTTTGTAATAGTATGTCTGTTTATGCATGCAAACAGCAGAATTGAGTAGCTGCAACAGAATCCACACATGGAAATATTGTCTATCTGGCCTTTTACAGAAAAGCTTGCTGACCCTTGTTCTAAACAATGCATGAAAACTAGGCTGATTTAGTAGATTCAACCTCTCTCTTGACTCCACAATAATAGATGGTGCAAAAATACAAAAATACCACCTCTATATATGAACATTAATATTATAAAAAATCTTAGGATGAAGAAATTAATCATGAGTACAAAATTGTTAACTGACCCAGGGGCAGCCTTGAACCTTCTGTGCAAATAGCACAAATTCTTGATTCTTACCCTCATAATTTAGTGACTCCTACTGTTTCTTTTGACTAAATCTAACCCTTTTCTGAAAACTGTCAAATTTGACATAAATTATAATAAACTTTGATAAACTAATTTTTAACCATATCACCAAATCTAGATGCCTACTCTGTTGCAAAGAGCAAACACTGATATCATTGATCACCTATATGTGGCATAGCCTCTAAAGGATGAGTTCACAGTGTCTTAAGTCAACCCCCACAGCATGCCTCAGACTGATTTTGTTATCCTAAATCTGAGTCTCAGAGACATTAAGTGACTTGCAATTTGCTCTTGGTTGCCCTACTAGCAATATGGCAACAAGGCTGTCCCAACCCAGGGCGGGTATCAGTGCCCACACTTTGCTGTTACCAACTATGCGTCTCTTGCATTTGGATTAAAACCCTTATACAGGGTTTCCCTGACGGTTCAGTGGTGAAAAATCTGCCTGCCAATGCAGGAGACATGGATTCGACCTGATCAGGGAAGATCCCACATGCCTCAGGGCAACTAAGCCCATGCACCACAACTACTGACCCTGTTCTCCAGAGCCTGGGAGCCGCAGCTACTGAGCCCACATGCCTCAACTGCTGAAGCCTGGGCGCCTTAGAGCCCATGCTCCACAAGAGAAGAGGCCACTGCAATGAGAAGCCTGAGCACCACAGCTAGAGTAGCCCCTGCTCGTGGCAACCAGAGAAAAGCAACAAAGCAATGAAGACCCAGAGCAGCCAAAAGATGATAAATAAATAGAAAAAATTATATTTTAAAAAGTCCCTGTGCAATGAACTCCCTGGGCAGTCCAGTGGTTAAGACTCTGTGCTTCAACTGCAGGAGTCATGGGTTTGACTCCTGGTCAAGGAACTAAGATCCTGTATGCCAGGTGGTGCAGCCAAAAATTAATTAAAAAACAAACAAACAAACAAACAAACCTGTACAGACTGTACAGGTTCCAAAATCATATACAGTAATGTTATGCCAGAAACTCCAGAGAAAATTGTTAGAGTATACTTCTCAAGGGAGGCAGATGAAATTTCCACTGGGATAGGCTGGTGTTAGATTTTTGCCTCCAGATGAAATAATCACCAGTATAAAGGAGATCAAAGCACCAAGAATAAAACATCATAGCATGCCATATTTTAAATTTAGTAGCAATTATTGACCTTCAGTTCCAAGACATACATTTAAAATATGTTGATATTAAGGCCGATGATGTTGCCATTTGACATTACTGGCCATTCAGAGGTGAAAATGAATCTCTATTGACAGCAATTATTCCTGAATACTCAGAGGCTTGTATGAAATAAGAGTATTTAAAATTTTAAAAGGAGATGATTTCAGAACTTGAGGCAGAAGCTGAAATGATTTCAAGCTTTCAAGACATCCGAGCCTTTTCTTAGATTAGGCAATATATGAATATTGCTTCACTAAAGATTAATCATACATTTGCCACATTATTAAGTTAACAGGTTTCTGTGTCTGTGATTCATGCTGATAATAACTTTATTCCCATTAACAATAATTCTCGTTTGAAATCAGTAACAGAAACTTCCAAGTTGTGCTGTGAGCCTCTCAGTCTTAGAAGGGCTCTGCTGCCAGCACTTTTTCTTAAAAAAAAAAAAAAAAATCATTCATTTCCCTCTGATTAAGGAAGGAACTTAATATTTTCATGGAACTAGGGCAGAACTAGCTAGTGTTCCCTTCTCGCTTGCTGTCTTTACCCAACTATAACAATCCTGTTTACTATCCCAAGGGTCACATTCAAGATCGGAAGATAAATTATCACCAAGACATATTTTATAGAGATCAAAAAAAAAAAAATTCTCAGTGAAAATGTAGTTCATCCCTGGATGGAGGCAGTTAATAGAGCAAAAGGCTCATTTTATAATCGGTGGACTTGTTAGCAACTGTACTGACTTATGACTCTGCTTCTCCTTATGCTTCTCAAGTTGCACAACCTGATAATTAGAGAAGGAGACAGTGAAGGTTTCAAACAAGAAGTTATCATCTGGATGTTTGAGCCAGGTTGCTCTCCCAGGATGGGGGTAAAGCAGGAATCCTAATGAAGTGCACATACTGTAAGAAAAAAAAATATGGAGTCTCCATCCTTTAAGGATAAAACTTGGATTGACTTTCTCACCAAGCCAACTAGTAGCTTTGTGTGCCACTGGGAATTAAAGAAATACTCTGTGCTGCTAATGATAATGACAAAGTTGTGATTATTGCAACAAAGTTCATGAAGTGAGAAGATACACCTTTCCTGTGACACTGTGCTTTAGTTCTGACCTAACAGTTATAACCTAACAAAGGGTTTGGAGCACATGAAGAGACTCCAAATTAATGTAGAGTTTTAGTTAGCATTAGGATTTATTTAAAAATGAAATTCTGACAGTATGTTGAGGGTTTGCAGTGAGGCAGAGGTATTGTTAGTTGTTGTAGGTTCTTTTGCATGTTTGGTTTTTTTTTCTTCTACTTTATTGTGCAACTTTTTTCATGGAATTACCTTTTTGGTCCTCTAGTGCTTCACAATTAGTTTAAAAGGAGTGTATAGACACAAGTCTGTTTTCTCTCTTTTTTTCTCATTTTACTCGACATATTAAAAACAAGACCAATCCAGGGAGCCTATAAATATAGCCTACATCAAGTAATGGGTTTCTACACTGGGCCCCTCTTCTTAGGGAAAAATCATTCTTACTTATTTTGCTACCAAACTCAATGCTATTGAAAGGATATACTAGCCACAATCTACTGTTTATGAGTGAAAAGAAAGTCTTAATACTTTCTGCTGGCTTTTGCTTTATTGTTGGGAAAAACAAAAACTTTACTTGCTGATATGGAATATTTGTTACTTGATTTCTTATGTGTCATCTGAGGCACAAAATTAGGGTCTTTGTTACTTTTCCAAGGAAAATTAAGAAGAAAGACTAGATGACAGAAGATTCATCATAAAGAATCGGTAGCATCGTCAATAGACTAAACAGAGCTCCTACTGACCTTTGTCAGCTCATAATCATGACCTCAAAGACATGGGGAATGTCCAGCTTATCTGTCACAGTGTACAGGCAAGGGACAAGGCATCTGCCACAGGAATCTTCCTCTAAAGTTAAACCACTGTCTTTTTCTTCTTTTTTGAAATCATTTTATTTATTTATTCATTTATTTTGGCCTCACCATGGGGCACGTGGGATCCTAGCTCCCCAACCAGAGACCAAACCCACACACACCTGCATTGGAAGCTCAAAGTATTAACCACTGCACCACCAGGAAAGTCTTAAACCACTGTCTTAATGCACGGCTCTTTCCCTGTTGGAAAGCAGATTCCTTCCGGATATTGTCTGCAGACCGTGAATTCCAATCTTAATCTGCGTGGATCGCTTCTGCCAGTTTCAGTCATGAATGTCATCAGTATCCTACCAGTACTCCTTCTGGCTCCTTTTATGAAATATTTCCAGCACCTGCCTGCTTCCCTCTAAGAGAGATGGCTCTTTTCTGTCAGCATGCATTCGTAAGTACAACTTACCATTTCTAGTAAGTGGTTTGTAACTTTTTTTTTAATTCGAGGATAATTACTTTGCAATACTGTGCTGATTTCTGCCATACAGCATCATGAATCAGCTATAGGTCTACATATGTCCCCTCCCTCTTGATCCTCCCTGCCACCTTCCACACCACTCTAGGTGGTCACAGAGCGCTGGGTTGAACTCCTTGTGTCATACAGCAAATTCCCAGTGGCTGTCTGTTTTATGTATGGTACAGTGCATGTTTCCATTCTACTCTCTCAATTCGTCCCACCCTCTCCATCCCACACGAAAATAAGAAACACTGTACAAGGCTCTAAGTTAGCTATGTGCTCTGGAGTAGAGTCTGATTTTGACAAATTAGGAAGAAGGTACATTCAAGAGTACTGATGTCCAGTTTCCCAAGTCTCTACATGGACATCAGTGTTCCATTTTCTTCCTAACCTTTTATGCTTCTCAGAAGACACATCTGATGTAAAGACTCGGCGAAATTTTCAGCGCCACAAAATGGCCTCTCCTTCTTCATGTAAAACAGTCTCTACTCCTAAGTTGATGCTGAGAATGTTTTAAAAATTAACACAGGTAAGCAATAATACTTGGGAGGAATTAACTTCTGTACCAGCAAAAAAATTATTACAAGTTAGTACTGTGATTCAGTTTCAGTACAGTATTTCTTCCAATAGTGAGGTGTGCAACAATAATTTTCAAACAATTTTTCCACCTTGAGATATAATTGACGTTGTTGTTCAGTTGCTAAGTCATGTCCAACTCTTTGGGATTTCATGGACTGCAGCACGCCAAGCTTCCCTGTCCTTCAGTTAAAATTTTAATTTTTAAAAATCATAGTTTCATGGATCTAAAATTTCATGTTCAAATAAGAAAGAAAGTGAAGTCGCTCAGTCATGTCCTACTATTTGCGACCCCATGGACTGTAGCCTACCAGGCTCCTCAGTCCATGGGATTTTCCAGGCAAGAATACTGGAGTGGGTTGCGATTTCCTTCCCCAGGGGATCTTCCTGACCCAGGGGTCAAACCCAGGTCTCCCACACTGTAAGCAGATGCTTTACTGTCTGAGCTACCAGGGAAGCCCATGTACAAATAAGGTCTACTTATATTCATATATTCTCTCTATTCCTTGGAGTGTCTATTTATATATTCTTAAAGAATTATCCTTCCATTTTAAAAATAAAGATTCAGTCTCTCAGCCATGTCCAACTCTTTGCAAGCCCATAGACTGGAGCACACCAGGCTTCCCTGTCCTTCCCTATATTCCAGAGTTTGCTCAAACTCACGTCCATTGAATCGGCCATGCTATCCAACCATCTCATCTTCTGTCATCCCTTCTCCTCCTGCTCTCAGTCTTTCCCAGCATCAGGATCTTTTCCAATCAGTCAGCTCTTTGCATCGGGAGGCCAAAGTATTGAGCTTCAGCTTCAGCATCAATCTCTCCAGTGAATATTGAGGGTTGATTTCCTATAGGATTGACTGGTTTGATCTCCTTGCTGTGCAAGGGACTCTCAAGAGTCTTCTCCAACACCATAATTCAAAAGCATCAAATGTGTGAGTTTAAGGTACACAGTGTTATAAACTGATACCATTCTATATTGCAAAATATTTATGACAATAAGGGTAGTTAACACATCCTTGACCTCACATAATTGCTACCTTGTTGTTGTTATGGTCCCCTCTTAATTTTTAAAGTGAAAAAATGTAAGACATCTTACACAGATTCCATCCCTGGATCAGGCAGATCCCCTGGAGAAGGAAATGGCAACCCACTCCAGCACTCTTGCCTGGAAAATTCCATGGACAAAGGAGCCTGGTGGGCTACATTTCATAGGGCGGCAAAGAGTTGGACACGACTGAACACTGACCTCATATTATCATCATGTTGTTGTTGTTGATATGGTCTACTCTCAATTTTTTAAAGTGAAAAAAAATGTAGGACTTCTTACTCAGAACACAATCTATAGAGAGTGAAGTAAAATTTCTGCCAGTGAGATGGGAGAGGAGGAGCATTCTGGTGACATTCTCCTCTGCCTCGCTGTGGTCCCCCAGGCACTGCCATGGAACAAGAAGATAGGAAACAGGAAAACCAAGCTCATCCGATGACCAGAGATCGGGGTCTCAGCCCCTGCTCTGCTGCTCAGCTGTTCCTGGGTGACTTGGAAAAGCCACTTAATTTGTTCTTCTAGTTCACTTTTTCAGTTGAGGGCCATACCCGAGATAAATGTTGGAACCCTTTGTTCTGTAAAACGTTTGAAATCATTCAAGGTGATAATAGCGCCTAGAGCACAGTTGGGGCACAGAGTGGAAGTTCTATAAATATTAGCTAATACTAAGTCCTCGTTTGCATGGGCAGGTCTAATTGTTTGGTGAGGATAAACAGAAAGCAGAGGAAGTTTGAAACTCTTAAGAAATAGCATGCAATGGCAACATTATGTCTTATCATGTACTTGAGAAATAATTTCATTGCAAGTCAAGGCCAGGCATCTGGAAGTTTCTTTTCTCTTGGTTCAGTTCAGTTCAGTTGCTCAGTCGTGTCTGACTCTTTAGGACCCCATGGACTGCAGCATGCCAGGCCTCCCTGTCCATCACCAACTCCTGGACTTCAACCAAACCCATGTCCATTGAGTCGGTGATGCCATCCAACCATCTCATCCTCTGTTGTCCCCTTCTCCTCCTGCCCTCAATCTTTCCCAGCATCAGGGTCTTTTCAAATGAGTCATCTCTTCGTGTCAGTTGGCCAGAGTATTGGAGTTTCAGCTTCAACATAAGTCTTTCCAATGAACACCCAGGACTGATCTCCTTTAGGATGGACTGGTTGGATATTCTTGCAGTTCAAGGGACTCTCAAGAGTCTTCTCCAACACCACAGTTCAAAAGCATCAATTCTTTGACGCTCCTGTTGTCATTCTTAAAACCTCCTTTGTAGAGATCTGTGAAGACAATGCAGTCTTCTGGCAACCCATTATTATATATATATATTTTTTTGCTGTTTCTCTGTTTATAGAAGTTACATTTTAGCATATGTGTCTCCTGTTATTTACCAGAGCCATCAACAAGATCACTCCAGACCACATCACAGAGTAGATTTGTTTTTAGAAAGAACTCAAAGTGATTATACTCAGTTTATTTTATCTTCAATTGTAGAGGTCTTCAGTACAAAATATTTTTTGATTTATTCTGTAAGCCAGTAGCCCTGACATTATTTATTGTTATAGGTTTAGATAAACTATAAAACTTAATAGGTTTTAACAATCCTTAAATCTTACAAACTGCTTTTTTTTTTTTTTGTCTGCTAGTATAGAAATCCAAACCAGTATTTAGTGAATGTCCAGCAATGTTTGAGGATACAAAAGAAAAGTAAGACTTTGTACATACCCTCAGCAAGTGTACTATTAAAATATAATGAATGCAGAACAACGTGGGGGTAAATTTATATTGCAAAATGCCAAAACTCTAGGCAGTCCTGTACAAAATCATGAAAATTCAGTCTAAGCTTCTGAATTATGCTTTATTACTAAAAAATTTTTAAATTGGGTTACTCTAGACTATACAATATGGATTAAAGAACTACTTTTTAAAATCCTTCCTGTGAATTCCTGGCAGTCCAATGGTTAGATTTAACTAATGAGGGCCCAAGTGAGGACTCAGGTACATTCTCTGGTCGGGGAACTAAGATCTTGCAAGCCATGTGGCATGGCCAAACAAAAAACAAAATCCTTCCTGAGTATAAGAAATCTTAAATTCACTTGAAATATGAGCACTTTCTCTTGGACAGTTCTCCAGTCTCACATATTTGAAAGCATGTCTATTCTTAAAGAAGTGTATGTGGTTTTTCTGGAGGGAGGAAAGTTAGCTAGAGTTATCTGATATATTATTTTATGTTAATGAACTAAATATTCCCTGTGAAGGTTGGTAACAGACTTAGTGGGCACAAAGAAAAGGAAAAAAACTAGATTCATCTAAAAAATCTGAGCTATATCCTTCTGAGTACAAATTACTGAATTCAATTGTTTCTAAGCCAGACTCCATTCATTTGTTCATTTACATACTTGCTCACTTATTTGCATAATATTTTGCTCTGGGGAAATAAAGAGGTGTGATGATATGTATCTTTTTAACTAGATGTTTGCTTAAGTTTTCCATATCCTGCTTGTGATTATGGAAGATTAATAAGTTTTATCAGGACATAGAAGCATAAACCTAGGGTACTTTTTGATAGTGATTTACATAACTGAATTAATCTAACATTAAAATTTACTTTCACTTTGAACCTAAGTGCCTTGAAAATGTGAGTGAAGTATGTCAGTATATAAATTATGAACAAACAAATATTTATGAATTCCTCATTTGAACCTAGGCACCTTCCTATGCATATCCCACTTAATCTCATGATAAATCATCATTTACTAGGTCAAGGATCTCAAAGATAATGTCTTATTTGAATTCAGACTTTCTAATTCTAAAGCCGTTGTTTTATTATTTGCTATTATTATTCCACTTACTAGCTATCTATAGTTCCTTTTATTGGAGTATAATTGTTTTATAATGTTGTGTTAGTTTCAGTTGTACAATAACGTGAATCAGTCATATGTATACATATATGCTTTCTCTCGAGTCTCCCTCCCATACCCCGATTCCTACCCCAATTCCACCCCTCTAGGTCATCACAGAGCACCAAGCTAAGCTCCCTGTGCTGTACAGCAGCTTCCCACTAGTTATCTGTTTCACACATGGTAGTGTATATATGGGAGAAGGAAATGGCAACCCACACCAGTGTTCTTGCCTGGAGAATCCCAGGGACGGGGAGCCTGGTGGGCTGCCATCTCTGGGGTCGCACAGAGTTGGACATGACTGAAGTGACTTAGCGGCAGCAGCAGTATATATATGTCGATGCCACTCTCTCAATTCATCACCCCCGTTCCTTCCCCACTGTGTCCACAAGTCTGTTTTCTACTTTTGTACCTCTATTCCTGCCCTGCAAATAGATTAATCAGAACCATTTTTCTAGATTCCATATATATACATTAATACACAATATTTGTTTTTCTCTTTTGCACTTACTTTACTCTGTATGACAGGTTCTAGGTTCATTCACATCACTACAACTGACTCAATTTCGTTCATTTTTATGGGTGAGTAGTATTCCATTGTTGGAGACGCAATGGCACCCCCACTCCAGTACTCTTGCCCGGAAAAATCACATGGATGGAGGAGTCTGGTGGGCTGCGGTCCATGGGGTTGCTAGGAGTTGGACACGACTGAGCGACTTCACTTTCACTTTTCACTTTCATGCATTGGAGAAGGAAATGGCAACCCACTCCAGTGTTCTTGCCTGGAGAATCCCAGGGATGGGGGAGCCTGGTGGGCTGCTGTCTATGGGGTCGCACAGAGTCGGACACGACTGAAGCAACTTAGTAGCAGCAGCAGCAGCAACATTCCATTATATATATGTACCATATGTTCTTTATCCATTCATCTGTCAGTGGCCATCTAGGTTGCTTCCATGTCCTGGCTATTGTAAATAGTGCTGTTTTGAACATTTAAATTATAGACATTATCAGTGTTAATTTGGAATCCTTACTGCTGTTTCTAATCAAGGCTATGAAGTAAATGAAAAATCCTTCTGCCATCACAATGAGTTGGTCAGTCACTCCCTGTTCAAGGACTGTCATGTTTAAGGAGGCACATGGTGCCAACACTGATATGCTTAGGGTTTGACAAGGATAATGACAGCCCAGGCCAAGAGTGAGGGGTAGAGAAATCTCATTTGGTTGGTCAAAGTAGAAATTTAACAAAGGAAAAAAAATGAGCTTGCTTTTCTTTATCTAGCTCATAACAATGCAAGGAAAGAGGTTTCTGATTGAAGACAGGACATTCTTGAGTTTATCAGCTAAAGAAATTAACAAGTATATGACCGTACCAATGATTAAAAAAACCTACAAATCTTTTAGAACTTGGACGGCAGTGGTTTGATACACACAGTGTTTCATCAAGACTGTATTTTCCTAACATTACAGGAGACAGATGTGTCTATTTAAAGTGTAAGTGAAGTCACTCAGTCATGTGCGACTCGTGGACTGTAGCCCACACCAAGCTCCTCCATCCATGGGATTCTCTAGGTAAGAATACTGGAGTGGGCTGCCATTTCCTTCTCCAGGGGTCTAAGAATACTGGAGTGGGTTGCCATTTCCTTCTCCAGGGGTCTTCCCGACCCAAGGATTGAACCCAGATCTCCCACATTGCAGGCAGACGCTTCCAACCTCTGCACCACCAGGGGAAAGGAAGCCAGGTTGAAAGAAGAAGGGGGAGGGGGCGGGAGAGTGGGGGTGAAAGGGGTGGCCTTACAGAAGACGTCTTCTGCCACCTACAGATACCCAGGCGTTATGGGACTTTTCCCTGGGCCTCCAGAGAAGGGAGGACTGGAACTCGGCCCTACCAGAAATCAGAACCAGAATTCGAGTTCTCTGCCAAGAGGAGGTGATCAGTCTCCAATCCTCAGCTCAGGCTGAGGGTCCTTCGACCAGATTCCTGCGTCCAGGACCGGGGGACTAGAAAAACAGGGAAGGAGAGGAAAGGTGAAGGAGAGGAAAGAGAGAGCGAAGGGGAGAGAGGTCAATAGTCTCTTGTTCCTTACCGGTCGGGGCACTCTGGCCAGTTGTTCACATCAGGAGGAGACCAGGGACAAGGGTCCCAGTTGCGGCCGCTGGGTCTGGTCCATTGGCAGGCAAGCTGGCCCCTGAGTACCCCGGAGTGGTCAGGATGTCAGTCTCAGTGAAGAAGAATCCCACCAGAGTCGCCATTTGTTGCAGCAAGGAGGACCCCTTCCAGGGCCCGAAACTGGGCTCTTGTCTAACACTTGGAAATGAATTGTCTGAGGAGACACATGTGCTAACAAAGCAAGAGATTTTATTGGGAAAGGGCACCCAGGTGGAGAGCAGTAGGGTAAGGGAACCCAGGTTAAAAGTCAGTCTTAATACACCAAAAATCTAGAATCAGTGATATTATGATGTATCCTCTGTCATAGTTGGATAATACTTTGTTTTATCTTTTTCAGTTCAAAAATGTTTGCACCATGAGTCTTTCCTCTCTTACCATTAGTTAAAATCCAGTATGTGGCATTTAGTAGCTAGTGCTGACACACACCAGTATTAATCTGACTAAAATTAGCCTAATTAAAATTGTTATTAAGCCTTATACAAAGCAGAAGAGCACAAAGCAGTAGGTAGCTGTTATCTTAGCTTTTAAGTAACATTTATATTGAAATGCAGACAAAGTATATCCAAATATCTTCCAGGCCTTCCTCTTTAAAATGAAACTTGAAAATTCAAATCCTAATTCAAAGTTCTTTAAGATTCAGGTACAGCCAAGATGTTGGTCCCTTTATATATATATATATACCTTCTACTAGTTTATATACAGTACCTTCTACTAGTTCTAATAATTGACAGAGTTTCTTTTTGGTTGGAATCAAAGTGCTTGATAAATTAAAAAACCAGCCAGGGATCCAGTTACCTTCATTGAATGTAGGATTATTTCATTAAAACTACTTTTTCTCTAGTATAGTTTTTAGAACTGTGACACCAAGAAACATCATGGTGTATACCTTCTGCAAAATACCTGGCAAGAAGTTTTGTAAACACTGAAAAAAGTAACATACAAATATCTAGCTTGAATAACTCGTTCATTCAGTTGCTCATTTGTTTAATAAAAGCACATTGATGTTCTTAGGTTCTCATTTTTAAAGTTGACATCAACACTGGAATTAAATTTGAGGTGGTGGCTCAGAGGTTGAAGCGTCTGTCTGCAATGCGGAGACCTGGGTTCGATCCCTGGGTTGGGAAGATCCCCTGGTGAAGGAAATGACAACCCACTCCAGTATTCTTGCCTGGAGAATCCCATGGACGGAGGAGCCTAGTGGGCTATAGTCCACAGGGTCGCAAAGAGTTGGACACAACTGAGCGACTTCACTGTTCAAGTAGACCAGAAGGAAAATAGTTTGTTTGTTTGTTTTTTTCAGGGAAAATATTTTTTCCGTGGGTTGGAGCGGGGAATGGTTTCCAAATGATTCAAGAGTGTTACATTTATTGCTCACTTTATTTCTATTATTGTTATATCAATTCCATCTCAGATCATCAGACTTTAGATCTTGGAGGTTGGAGACCCCTAAATTAGACCATCTAGTAAGTCAGCTGAAGCAATATTTTATGCCTTACAGATACGTTTGTGTAACTGATCTCCATGCAAATGAATGACCTGTTCCAGATTCAGAAGTTAAACACAAACTGAAGCTGAACCTCCTGAAATGAGTTCCCAGTGGTCTAAACAAAAACAAAAGACAGAATATGGATAGCTCAATTCAAACACAGGAACATACCACTAACAGGAGAAACAAAGCAAAAAACATATACCAAATAGCAGGTGAGAAAGATCTTCCACAAAGGCAGAAATATACACAATGATAAAATCATAGCTATCTTTATAAGAGTGTTTTATGGACACCAGTGTGTTCTTACATTAGCCAGTTTCCTGTTTTTGGAATTTGCCAAAATCATGGATCTGAGGATAATTTCTCAAGGACTCAGTACAGTTTCATCCTTTCAGTTGTATTACATATCAGAGACTCATACCTCAAATGACACATTAAAAAAAAATCCGTAGTTATCTCAATGAGGCAAATTTACCCAATGTTGGAATCATCTTTACATATTTATATTGTAGTGTTAGATTTTGCTTCAACAGGAAGCAGCAAGTACAACCAAAATGTTTGAAAAAATTCTGACTTAAAAAATTCATTGTGGTCTGATTTGAAAAATTATTACATGATGGGATAATAGAATAAACTCTAAGCGATTTAAGACTTTTAGAGAGTTGTCCACAACCATGTGTGTGTTCAGCCTCTTCAGTCATGTCCAAATCTTTGCAGTCCTATGGAATATAGCCCACCAGGCTCCTTTGTCCATGAGATTCTCCAGGCAAGAATACTGGGGATACTGGGGTGGGTTGCCGTTCCCTCCTCCAGGGGATCTTCCAGACTCAGGGTCAAACGCAGGTTTCCTGCATTGCAGGCAGATTCTTTACCATTTGAGCCACCACTGAAGCCCCTATAATGACATAGCCAATATTAAAGCATACATTATTTATCTGAATATAAGATCTCCTTTGGAACCATGTGCTTTATCTTGAAAATACAGATCTGCTAGAGGTTTAAAATGTGTACTTTCTGATAAACTACACTCTGCTTTGGACAAGTTATGATCTCATAGGTGTTAAGGATAAAACTGGAGCAGATTAATTTAGGTTGGAATGCAGCTTTGTTTTGAATTTTTAAAAGCCATTTTTCATCTGCGTCAGAGTGCAGTAGCAAATAAAAAGCAAATGCAGTTAGTTTCATGTTTCAGGTAAAATATGCTTTGCCTTAAAATATCTAGGTAGATAAACTAAATATTTGTGCTTTGCTTGAAATTGTTTGGAGAACTGTCTCTCGTTGGATTTTCCTAGAACAGGTGTCAGAGCTTCTTGGATCTGGTTGAATGTAGGTCTGATCAAACCTTCTAGAATAGAGCTTGAAATTCTATCTAGCAAGCTGCCAGGTGATTCCTATGCTGTTGATCAAAGACTAGACTTTAAGTTCCAAGGACAGAGCAAAAAGCCAAGAGACTGCTCTCTCACATTTCCTGCTTGTATACTGCCAGCAGAGGCTTAGGTAAAAAAAAAAGCTACAATTTCTCATCAAGTCAGAGCTAAAATTCAGCGGTAGGCAATAAAAGCTGACAAGTCAACCAAAATCTGGCCAACCATTACACTCATGGGCCAAATCTGGCCTGCCATTTGCTTTTACATTATCTGCAAGCTAAAAGTTGTTTTCACTGATGAACATTTGCAATTGATTTGATAAGAAATGATAACTTTGAATACCAATTAAGTGAAATTACATTACACCCTCAAAAAAGCATTATTAGTTTGAATCTTATCAATAAAAAAATTTGTAGAAAATATATTCTATTTCTTGTTATATAATACTTACATAGCTTCAAAATGTTGCCTTTTGTCACATAAAACCAACAATACTTACCACTGGTTTTTACAAAAAAAAAAAAAAATTTGCCCATATCTTGTCTAATCTATTGCCTCTAAAGCTATAAACTTTTCTGGATAAAATACAATATAAGCCTGTTTATATACAACAGGTGATAACAACAAAAAAAAAGGTGGGGGGAATTAGTTAGAATGAGATGTACTATAGAAGATACACAGAGAATTCAAATTCTAAAATAAGAAAGCCAAGAAAATTTAAAAATCTATTCTCTCTACCTTGATCCTTTCTTTGAGGTTCATGGGAATATCTTACAATTTAATTGCACAATATTTGAACAACTTAATTTTTTGCATGAAGGATCTTAGTTCCCCGACCAGGGATTGAACCCATGCCCCTGCATTGGGGAGCTCAGAGTCTTAACCACTGGACTGCCAGGGAAATTCTTGAACAATTTAATTTTCATGTAATACCTGAACATACCTGTAATCAGTTGGCTAGTGCTACCAGAACAAGATATCATACACTAGGTGGCTTTCACAACAAGTTTATTTCTTACAGTTCTGGAGGCTAGAAATCCAAGATCAAGGTGTTGGCAGGTTTAATTTCCCCCTAAGACCTCTATCCTTGGATTGTAGATGGCCAGCTTCTTGCTGTCTTCACCCTTCCTTTCCTCTGTGTCTGTATAGGCATGGTATCTTTTCTTCTTGCAAAGATAACAGTCATACAGGGCTTCCCCTGGTGGCTCAGGCAGTAAAGAATTTGCCGGCCAGTGTAGGAGACCCAGGTTCGATTGCTTGGTTGGGAAGATTCCCTGGAGAAGGAAAAAGACAACCCACTCCAGTATTCTTGCCCGGGAAATCCCATGGACAGGGGAGCCTGGCAGGCTGCAGTCCACGGTATTGCAAGTGTTGAACATGACTGAAGCAACTGAGCACCATATTAAATTAGTGTCCCACTCTTACGACCTCATTTAACCTTAATCGCCTCTTTAAAGGCTCTGTCTTCAAGTACTGACTTTGGAGGTTATGGCTTCAAATGTATGAATTTTGAAGGAACACAATTCAGTCCATTGTATGTGTGCATGAAACTGGGTTGCATATGATGCTAGATTGGCACCATTTTTTTTCCTTTCTCAGTGGTATGAAAGAATGTTTCCTCATAGAGCTAAATTAATCTGAGATTCAGGGAAGCATGGTAGGTGAGAAAATCAATAGTTCTGAAAGTTTTAAAACAGTAACTAACAGTCTCCAACCATTGCTTTCTTTACATCCAATCAGTCATAATTCCCAGAGGCAAGTCATTTTTTTTAAATCTTTAGGTGTCATTTGTCTAATACTGTTGAATAATATGATTATAAAAACATTTTTAAACAGCAATAATATGTATGTCATTGCAAAACCAAAGAAATAATTTATTTTTCTATACTTAATAAATAGGTTGATTTCTGCACAGTTGCTCAGTCATGTTCAACTCTTTGTGATCCCACAGACTGTAGCCCACCAGGATCCTCTGTCCATGGAATTAGCCAGACAAGAATGCTGGAGTGGGGTGCCATTTCCTTCTCCAGGGGATCCTCCCAACCCAGAGATCAAACCCACGACTGTCTCTTGCCTTGGAAGACAAATTCTTTACCTCTAGTACCACCTGGGAAGCCCATACTTCAGCCTTTAACTTCCTATCTTCCTACCTTCAGTATCACTCCCAGTCTATCAACCAGCACCTGGCTCTTAGAGTTATCATCCTAAATGCCAATTCTAATCTTTTCATTTGTGTTTAATATCTGCAATGATTCCATTTTCTTCAGAGCAATTTGAAAACTCCTTAAAAATTTATTAAATGCCTCTTATGACCTGACCTCAATCTGTCTTCTCCCCTGATACCTAAATAACTTGAGTTTCTCACCATTCTGAAAATCTGTCTGATACTCTCATGACTTTGTGCTTTAGCTCAGGCCATTCATGCCGCCCTCACCTCTTCCTACTGAAACGCTTCTTTCTTTATTTTTCAGTATTTATTTATTTATTCACTGCTGCTGCTGCTGCTGCTAAGTCACTTCAGTCGTGTCCGACTCTGTGTGAACCCATAGACGGCAGCCCACCAGGCTCCCCTGTCCCTGGGATTCCCAGGCAAGAACACTGGAGTGGGTTGCCATTTCTTTCTCCAGTGCATGAAAGTGAGAAGTGAAGTGAAGTCGCTCAGTCGTTGTCTGACTCTTTGCGACCCCATGAACTGTAGCCCACCAGGCTCCTCCATCCATGGGATTTTCCAGGCAAGAGTACTGGAGTGGGGTGCCATCACCCACTGAGTCTTAATTGCTGCATGAAGGCTTTTTCTAGTTGCAGCAAGAAGGGGCTACTCTGGTTGCATTTCAAGGGCTTCTTATTTTGGTGGCTTCTCTCGTTGCAGAGCACAGGCTCTGTGACGTGAGCTCAGTAGCTGTGGCATGTGGGCTTAGTTGCTCCAAGGTATGTGAGATTTTCCCTGCCTAGGGATTGAACCATGTCTCCTGAATTGGCAGGAGGATGCTTAACCACTGGACCACCAAGGAAGTTCAGTCCTTCTTTCTTTAAATCATAGGATTTCTCTCACTTTTCCAGCTGGAAGTAAATTCTTCTCCTTTTAGACTAGCACTGAAAGTGAAAAGTGAAAGTGAAGTCGCTCTTTACGACCTGTGGACTGTAGCCCACCAAGCTCCTCCGTCCATGGGATTCTCTAGGCAAGAATACTGGAGTGGGTTGCCATTTCCTTCTCTAGGGATCTTCCCGACACAGGGATTGAACCCAGGTCTCCCACATTGTAGGCAGTCCACAAAAACTGAAAACATTTTCTTTTCAATCTTACCTCCCCAACTGCCCTAACAGACAACTTTACGTATAGCAGTAATAGAGTAAATATTAAATCAAATTGACATTTTAGGTCTCTTTCTAGAGAGTTTTAGTGTGCTAAGTATAGATAAATTCTGTGATGATTTTATCTTCCAAGGTGTGTGCGTGTTAGTCACTCAGTTGTGTCCAACTCTGCAACCCCATGGACTGTAGCCCTTCAGGCTCCTCTGTCCATGGGATTTTCCAAGCAAGAATACTGGAGTGGGTTCCCGTTCCCTTCTCCAGGGAATCTTCTTGACCTAGGAATAGAACCCAGGTCTCCTGCATCGAAAGTGGATTCTTTACCCTCTGAGCCACCAGGGAAGTCATATCTTCAAGATAGGTAATATTAAAATTCCTGTTTTCAATCGGAGCTGTTAACAGAACCAAAATCTCTACTTCATTATGAACGGGCCTTCACGGAATCTAATTTAAAGTAATAATATATTTTAAAAATCCTTAAATTTTCTGTTATTCAGATTTCCTTCTTTTTATACCTTCTGTTTCTTGAGGTCTTAGAAAGAGCAGACTCTATGGATACATTTAAATGTTGAGATACAATCAAAAAATTTACCTACCAGTTTCTCTATCAACTAAAACAAACACTAAGCTATTTAAACATTAGATTGATTTTTCTAAATTGAAAGTTTGCTTATCTGAAATTTTATGCAAGTTAGCAAAAGGTGACTATCTCTAAATTTCAAGTAAATTCCATCAAGCTAAAGTTTGCCTCTGATCTAACAATGGGATAAGTCCAGCAATATGAATGATAACTTGAGAAATGAAATGGTTGCAGTAGATATCAGTTCAGTTCAGTTCAGTCGCTCAGTCATGTCAGACTCTTTGCAACCCTATGAATCGCAGCACGCCAGGCCTCCCTGTCCATCACCATCTCCCGGAGTTCACTCAGACTCACATCCATCGAGTCAGTGATGCCATCCAGCCATCTCATCCTCTCTCATCCCCTTATCCTCCTGTCCCCAATCCCTCCCAGCATCAGAGTCTTTTCCAATGAGTCAACTCTTCGCATGAGGTGGCCAAAGTATTGGAGTTTCAGCTTTAGCATTAGTCCTTCCAAAGTACACCCAGGGCTGATCTCCTTCAGAATGGACTGGTTGCATCTCCTTGCAGTCCAAGGGACTCTCAAGAGTCTTCTTCAACACCACAGTTCAAAAGCAGCAGTTCTTCAGCACTCAGCTTTCTTCACAGTCCAACTCTCACATCCATACATGACCACAGGAAAAACCATAGCCTTGACTAGACGGACCTTAGTCGGCAAAGTAATGTCTCTGCTTTTGAATATGCTGTCTAGGTTGGTCATAACTTTTCTTCCAAGGAGTAAGTGCCTTTTAATTTCATGGCTGCAATCACCATCTGCAGTGATTTTGGAGCCCAAAACAATAATGTCTGACAGTGTTTCCACTGTTTCCCCATCTATTTCCCATGAAATGATGGGATAAGATGCCATGATCTTCGTTTTCTGAACAGTGAGCTTTAAGCCAACTTTTTCACTCTCCTCTTTTACTTTCATCAACAGGCTTTTTAGTTCCTCTTCACTTTCTGCCATAAGGGTGGTGTCATCTGCATATCTGAGGTTATTGATATTTCTCCTGGCAATCTTGATTCCAACTTGTGCTTCTTCCAGCCCAGCATTTCTCATGGTGTACTCAGCATATAGGTTAAATAAGCAGAGTGACAATATACAGCCTTGACGTACTCCTTTTCCTATTTGGAACCAGTCTGTTGTTCCATGTCCAGTTCAAACTGTTGCTTCCTGACCTGCATATAGGTTTCTCAAGAGGCAGGTCAGGTGGTCTGGTATTCCCATCTCTTTCAGAATTTTCCACAGTTTATTGTGATCCACACAGTCAAAGGCTTTGGCATAGTCAATAAAGTAGAAATAGATTTTTTCTGGAACTCTCTTGCTTTTTCCATGATTCTGCAGATGTTGGCAATTTGATCTCTGGTTCCTCTGCATTTACTAAAACCAACTTGAACATCTGGAAGTTCATGGTTCACATGTTGCTGAAGCCTGGATTGGAGAATTTTGAGCATTACTTTACTGGCGTGTGAGATGAGTGCAATCGTGCGGTAATTTGAGCATTCTTTGGCATTGCCTTTCTTTGGGATTGGAATGAAAACTAACCTTTTCCTGCCCTGTGACCACGGCTGAGTTTTCCAAATTGCTGGCATATTGAGTGCAGCACTTTCACAGTAGATATAAACTGTAACAAAGTCTCTTCTCATTTTCAAACAAAATTTCCTAGGTAATTCCTTAAAAATAAGAGAAGAGTTGAACTGCTATCGGAATAATTCCTTCCATTTATATTTTCTATCCACTTAATTACATTTAATATTTTTTCCTAAGCAAAAGTTCCTAATCTTTAATTCTGTAATAGCTACTTTACTTTTTCTGCAAGGATTAGGGAAATGTCAGAAAACCAAGGACTGATAATGCTTACAGTTTATTTCATAACCTTTTTAAAATAGTAATTACAATCTTTTGGAGAGATCATTTATTTTAAATTTTCCCAAATCATTTTTTATTCAGACATTGATTTTAAATTTTTTCAGAATAGTATATTTTATCTGAGGATAAAAGTTCAACACCATTGCTTAGCTTCAACAATAACTGCTACTAATTGCTACCAGGAATTGTAACAATAATACCTGGGCATGCTCAGTCACCTCAGTCATGTCCAACTTTTTGCCATCCCATGGACTGTAGCCCACCAGGCTCCTCTGTCCATGGGATTGTCCCAGGCAAGAATACTGGAGCAGATTCCCATGCCCTCCTCCAGGGGATCTTCCCAACCCAAGGACTGAGCCCACGTCTCCTGCATCTTTTGCATTGCAAGTGGATTCTTTTCCTCTGAGCCACCAAGGAAGCCCAATATTACCTGTATGTGATCTTATTTAAATCTCATAGCCATCCTACAAAGTAATCACCTTTTAGAGCCAAGGAAGGGCTTCCCTGGTGGCTCAGATGGTAAAGAATCTGCCTGCAATGCAGGAGACCTGGGTTCAGTCCTGGGTTGGGAGGATCCCCTGGAGCAGGGCATGGCAACCAACTCCAGTATTCTTGCCTGGAGAATCCCCATGGACAGAGGAGTCCAGTGGGCTATAGTCCGTGGGTTTCAGAGTCAGACATGACTGAGAGACGAAGCACACAAACACAGAGCTAAGGAAAATGATAGTGAGGTTAAATGACTTAGGCCATCTGGATAGTTAATCAGTAAGTTCAGTTCAGTTCAGTTCAGTCACTCAGTCGTGTCAGACTCTTTGTGACCCCATGAATTGTGGCACGCCAGGCCTCCCTGTCCATCACCAACTCCCAGAGTTCACCCAAAGTCATGTCCATCGAGTCAGTGATGCCATCCAGCCATCTCATCCTCTGTCGTCCCCTTCTCCTCCTGCCCCTAATCCCTCCCAGCATCAGAGTCTTTTCCAATGAGTCAACTCTTCGCATGAGGTGGCCAAAGTACTGGAGTTTCAGCTTCAGCATCATTCCTTCCAAAGAAATCCCAGGGCTGATCTCTTTTAGAATGTACTGATTGGATCTCCTTGCAGTCCAAGGGACTCTCAAGAGTCTTCTCCAACACCACAGTTCAAAAGCATCAATTCTTCGGCGCTCAGCTTTCTTCACAGTCCAACTCTCACATCCATACATGACCACAGGAAAAACCATAGCCTTGACTAGACGGACCTTCATCGGCAAAGTAATGTCTCTGCTTTTGAATATGCTGTCTAGGTTGGTCATAACTTTCCTTCCAAGGAATAAGTGTCTTTTAATTTCATGGCTGCAATCACAATCTGCAGTGATTTTGGAGCCCCCAAAATAAAGTCTGACATTGTTTCCACTTGCTGTATTCATTAATTTCTGGGGAATTGTTTTTCTTTTGATAGGAGGAGGTAATTACAGAATGTCACTTCTCATGAGACCCTGTCTGCTGTCTTTCTTTATTATACTTTAACACAAACTGGTCATTATATTCTTATTAGGTTTTTCAACAGGGCTCTATTCAATAATGAGTCATAGATAACCCTCAGAAAAGGTAAGTCCTGTGTAAATATAGGAGGATGGAATGGAAGATTTACTAATCTGGTTAAAGGTAGCAATCATTTGGTCAGATACACAACAGGAGAAAATTCTGCTAAAACCTAGAAGACAAGACCAATATGTAACCTTTCCTCTGATCTTCTCCCTTTCCTCTCCCCACGCTCTCCCTCTCATTCATAGATAAACTCACTTATATACTCCCTCCAAAAATGACATTTGTAGTGTACATTGAGAGTATATAAACATGCAAATGAAATGAAAGTTTAAGCCAGTTTTCCAGATAACTCAGTGTCTTTAAAATAAATGACACTTAATGTGTGATCACTAATGTTTCATAAGACAGGTTCAAAATAACTTTATTAAGTATCAAGAGTTTTCTGTATCATCTAGATGCTGATATTAATTAAACTAGCCACTTCAAAATTCATCAAAGTATTTCAGTGACTTCTTACAAAACTGCAATATGTATGTGTGAGTGTGTGTATGTGTATACTTATCAGTGTGTTCTACTGCATCTTATATTTCTGTCTTCCTTGTAAGTTCCCCACACAGAGAATCTTGATTGTAACTCAAGGCAATTATACTTTACCAAAATTATTTTTATAACTTCCTGACTCTCTTCCTGCCTCTAGTGTCTCTCCCATTCTATCTGCTCAACTCAACCTTTTAAGCAATTTTCATCAATGACAATTCTAACTAATTCTCTTGTCTAAAATCTTCAATTATTCTTAGATTCCTCAAAGCAATATACATATATATATATATATATATATATATATATGCACACATACATATATATGACATCAAGGTAATTCTTTTTAAAAATCAAAATAAAATTAAATGTGTAATTACAGCCATATATGTATGTTAGACTTCTTTTTATAATTTTAAGTCATTTAATTCACATGAAATAAATAGTTTTATGAGATTCTAAGATGTGGCTATCACTGTTTGATACTAGAGGGAATACAAAAAAGTATAAAAGAATGTCAGCACACAAATGTTTGTGACTTCCCTGATGTTTCCAGAAGATTGTTGGAAGTAGTCAGCTGGCATTTTATAGGTAATGACTGAAGGTGATGAGTGAATGCTCATGTGCTCAGTTGTTAAGTCATGTCCAGCTCTTTTGCGACCCAATGGACTATAGCTTGCCAGGTTCCTCTGTCCATGGGGTTTTCCAAGCAAGAATACTGGAATGGGTTGCTATTTCCTCCTCCAGGGGATCTTCCTGACCCAGGGATCGAACCCGAATCTCCTGTCTTCTGCAATGCAGGTGAACTCATTACTGCTTGAGTCATCAAGGAATCAATGAAGGTGATGAGTGAATACAGTCAGGAAATTCCCAGCCAGCTAAGCAATTGTGGTTCAGCATTTGAAAGCCAGAGAGGTACTTTTAACCAGAGAGTTAAAAAGGGAGATTGTGTCATATTAAGCACTTAGTCCATCCATCCCTGATTTCCCATCTGAAAACTGAGGTCCAGCTAAGTCCACTGACTTTTCCTCTATAGAGCTCATGGGACAGGGAGAAGAAGATTTCATTTTAATTTCCAGCCTTGTTATTAACTACATATGTGACCTTAAAAATCCACTTAGTCACTAAGCTTCACCTTTTAGACCTTTAAAATGGAAATACTTATAATTCTTCCTCATATCACAGCATCGGTGTAACAGTCAATGGGAATGAAACCTACTCCTGAGAATTAAATGACATAAAATGTGCGAGGGTGTTTTGAACTATGAAATCAAGAATCATTCTTCTGGAAAGCAGTTTGGCATAGTTGTTAATATCCATAAAGTCGGGCAGAACTGAATTCAAACCCAGTTCAGCCACTGACTAGTTGTGTGAACTTGGCAAAATTATTCTGCATTTTTGAGCCTTTCTCATCATCTGTAAAATGAGGAAAGGATGTTGTAAGGGCTAAGTGAAATATTTCATGTAAAGGAAAAAGCAGCGTGTACATAGACAATATATAGGATAGACCGCGCTCACCATTAACAACTGTATAGCTTCCCTGGTGGCTTAGACGGTAACAGTCTGCCTGCAATGGGAGAGACCTGGATTTGATCCTTGGATTGGGAAGATCCCCTGGTGGAGAACATGGCAACCCACTCCAGTATTCTTGCCTGGGGAATCCCCAAGGACAGAGGAGCCTGGTGGGCTACAGTCCATGGGGTCGCAAAGAGCTGGACACGACTGAGTGACTAAGCAGAGCACATGTGCTGTTACTATTGTTACTATGCTTCAGGGAAATTAATAGTCCAAGACTCAGGCTCAAGCACAGATGTCCAGCTCACAGGTCATAGTAAAAACCACACCTCCCACAACTTGAACACCAGGAGATCTGATAGTGGGAGCAGTATTGTGTCTTTGTCACCAGTCATCCAAAGTTCCCCTTTTTTTCTTCTTAATTCTCACCTCCAATCCAACAGCAAGTCTTCATCTTTACTCTGAAATATAATTTAAATCTGGTCCTGTCTCATCATCTTCTTTTCTATTCACCTGCTTTCTAATCCCAGTTCTTTTTTTCCCCCTGTACACGTCTTATTTTAAAAAAATAAAATAAAAGATTTAATATTCCAGGGATATAGTGGACTTAGGTTTGAGTTGTTTAAATATTTTTAATAAACATCACTGCTGGAAAAGTGGTATGTAAATACACAGGTGGGAGTGTGTCTGGCAAGAAAATGCAAGGAGTCTCATGCAGTTGGAGGAGTGAGGAAGAGATAAACTGGTCAAACTGTCAAACTTGATTTTGCTCCGGTGGGGGTGCCCAGGTTCAATCATTTGTTTTGGGAAACTAGATCCCTCATGCCACAACTAAGAATTCACATGCCACAACTAAAAGATCCTGCATGCCGCAACTGGAGAAGGAAATGGAAACCCACTCCAGTGTTCTTGCCTGGGAAATCCCGTGGACAGATGAGTCTGGCAGGCTATAGCCCATGGGGTCGCAAAGAGTTGGACACAACTTAGAGACTGAACCACCACAACCGTGCTGCAGCTGAGACCTGGCACAGCCAAATAAATAAATAAAAATTGTCAAAAAAAAAAAAAAAAAAGACTGGTCAACAGGGTTATGTGGTTTTCACTAGTTACATCAGACTGCATGGATCTAGGAGCAGATAGTGAATTGTCTTGCCAGTCAATTTCCAGAAGGCAAGAGACAGGCAAAGACATGAGGGACTGTGGAAGAATATGATTCTAATAGTTGACCGTGGAACTTAGCTTGGATAAAAGAGTAGTGAGAACATGTAGGGCATGAAAGAGGTGAAAATAATGAAAGGAGTAATGGAGTGGACATGCGTTGGCAAACTTTTTCTTAAAACTTTCAGACAGTAAGTGGTTCGGTTTTGCACTCGTTTCTGGTGCAACTACTGAACTCCATCATTGTGGTGTATAGGCCGTCAGACATGATATACAATGAATGGGCATGGCTGTGTCCCAATAAAACTTTATTTATAAATAGGTGGCAGCTGGACCTTATCTGACCATAGTTCACCAACCCCTGTTCTGAGGTACAAGTTTCAGCATGTGTCCATAGGTGTGAGTGGCTAAGGTCAAGTAGGGGACAAGGACATTAGAAAGGGGGCCATGGAACTATCATTCATTTCAGTTCAGTTCAGTCATTCAGTCGTGTCCGACTCTTTGCGACCCCATGAATCGCAGCACGCCAGGCCTCCCTGTCCATCACCATCTCCCAGAGTTCACTCAGACTCACATCCATCGAGTCTGTGATGCCATCCAGCCATCTCATCCTTGGTCGCCCCCCTTCTCCTCCTGCCCCCAATCCCTCCCAGCATCAGAGTCTTTTCCAATGAGTCAACTCTTCACATGAGGTGGAGTTTCAGCTTTAGCATCTTTCCTTCCAAAGAAATCCCAGGGCTGATCTCCTTCAGAATAGACTGGTTGGATCTCCTTGCAGTCCAAGGGACTCTCAAGAGTCTTCTCCAACACCACAGTTCAAAAGCATCAATTCTTCAGCGCTCAGCCTTCTTCACAGTCCAACTCTCACATCCATACATGACCACAGGAAAAACCATAGCCTTGACTAGACGGACCTTAGTCGGCAAAGTAATGTGTCTGCTTTTGAATATACTATCCAAGATATGACAGAATGGAAGGTTGGAAAGATGATCTATATGTATGTGTGTGTTAAAATTGCCAGGGGACTTCTCTGGAGGTCCCAGTGGTTAAGACTTCACTTTCCAATTCAGGAGGGTTGAGTTTACTAGGGGATTAATATCCCACATGTGTTAAAGCCAAAAAATAAAAATAAAACAGAAGCAATAGTATATAACAAATTCAATAAAGACAGAAATAGAACACATCAAAAATATATATTTTTAAAAAACTGCCAAGAATTAAGAAAGAAGTGGAACCAGAGAGTGTAACGATGAGAGGGGGAGCTGATGACTTTGAAAAACATAAGAAAATGTCACAGAGATTGGCAGCTGACAGCCAAGAAAATAGTAGACGCTCTAACCAGGTAACATGAGATTCAAAGTTGAAGAGTCTGTAGAGATGAGGGAGGAATAATGATCTGAAAATGGTAATAGCATAAAGTTCCATTGTCTAGTTCTGCCATACTTCACATGTTCAAAACAAACCCCTCACTAAATGCAATAAACACATTTTAACTGTTTAAGAACAAGTGAAGTAAAAGAAATTTCCAGGAATGAGTCTCCAGTACCAGCTGCCTGAGGAAGGCAGTTATGGCTCTATAGTTTATAAATTCCACATAAACTGTGATGGGGCATCTCTGCGAACACTACAGTCTCCACCTGGAGACAAATTTCAACTCGCTCTTTGGCAACAAGACCGGCTTTCCCATACACTGTATACTTTTTACTGTGTCTTCACAGTAAAATGATCTTCCCTGGTGGCTCAAGCAGTAAAAAATCTGCCTGCAATGCCAGTGACTCAGGTTTGATCCCTGGATCTGGAAGATCCCCTGGAGAAGGGAATGGCTACCTTTCCAAGTATTCTTGCCTGGAGAATTCCATGGACAGAGGAGCCTGTTGGGGTATAAAGTCCATGAGGTAGCAAAGAGTTAGACACGACTGAGGACGGAGCAACTAATACTTTTCACAGTAAAATTAGGATTTTAGAATAGTGGCAGACTTGTTGATTACATCTCCACTACAGTATGCTAAAGGAAATATCATGAAACCTAAAAAATCAAGTCGATGATCACCAAAGTCAAAAAGATCAGAACACGCAGGTAGATGCCTGAAATTGGAGTTCAGAGGACTTAAAAAGTGAAGTCCTATCAAAGAGAACCAGAAGTATTCAAAATGAGGAAAATGACACCAAAGAGAGATTAACCAGCAGGCAGAGAGCTGGCAAAGTGTGCTCATGAATTATATACTGTACCAGAAGTTCTAGCAAAAGAAAAGCACGGGATTAATAATTAACTAGCAAAGTAATAATGGGCCCGAATTTCCCGCTTTTTCTCACGGAAAGAAATCGTCCTACTTCATCTTCCTGCCCATTGTTTGTCTCCTTGTATTTAGAAAGAGGAAAGTTCATCAGCCAAATCCTTTTTGTAACTGAGTCATTCCTGCCCAAAGCCTCTTCAGCATTTCTCTTGCACTTTCCTTTGGCTCTTCCTGAGAAAACTTGCAAGCTTGGCCTCAAACTCCTGCAAGTGATTTTCAGGGCACAAGACCGCTCTGGAACCCACGTCTCCTGCTGCCAATATGTGAAGCCTTTCTTCACAGTATTTTACTTATCATCATTACCTTAATCTCCAATAACAGTATTTGTGATATTAAGCGGCTGGCTAGTGCTGCCGTTAGCATTATGCATATCTGTGCTCTCTGCCCTCCCAGAGTTCAAAATCCAGGGAAGATGTACTGATACTTTCTCCCACCCTCAGCCTTAGTACTTCAGCACATCTGAAGCACAGAGATTCCTTTAAATGTTTATTGAATTATAAATAAAAACACATGGAGAGCACAGAGAAAGCAAAATGAACACATTAAATAAATACAGAAAAGAACAGTAATACATTTACTTTAAGTATTAGTAAATTCATTTAAAAGTGCTAGACAAGGGACTTCCCTCATGGTCCAGCAGATAAGAATTTGCCTTCCAATGCAAGGATGTGAGTTCAATCCCTGGTCTGGGAACTAAGATCCTACATGCCTCGGGATGACTAAGTCCTCTCACCACCATGAAGACCCAGACAGCCAACAATAAAAGTAAATTAACTTTTTTTAAAAGTGCTGGACAAATGCAGAGTTTTACTGGGGTAAAATATGAGGAAACTAGGGGTGAAGTCTTCCTGAAAGGGAAGGGGGAAGATAATTAAATTTCATTCTTTGTAGAGAGAGTGAAACTAAAGTTTAGTGTTCATAGCATATCAGTTTTCTACCACCACCTTTCTTTTTAAAAAGAGCTTCAATATTTATTTACAGTCTCTCATTGCAGAAAAATTTGCTAAGTACAAAAGAGTAGGGAAAAACTTAAAAATCCAATCATGCAGCCACTCAGAGCTAAAACCATTCATATTATCTAATGTGTTTCTTTATAATTTTTTGCCACTTATATACAGAAGAGAGAGATTAGTACAATAAACTCCCATGTATTCACATTCCAGCTCTAATAATTTTCTACACATGGCTCAAACTGTCTCTTCTCTACCTTCAATCACATAATGTCTTCCTCTTCATGATATAATTATGAAGCAAACCACAGGTATCAAATTATAATAAATACTATAAAGATTTTAGTTTGTATCCCTAAGATGGCTCTTCATAGTTATGTTGATATGGAATGTATACAATTATATATGCTTACTTCATTTATTTCTGATATAAAAATTATGTTCAATTGAAATTTAAAATAAAAACTTTCCTTCATAATTTTCTTTTCACCCCTTGTCACCATCATTCAGTTCAGTTCAGTCACTCAGTCGTGTCTGACTCTTGAACATCAGGGAGTTCACGGTTCATGTATTGCTGAAGCCTGGCTTGGAGAATTTTGAGCATTACTTTACTAGCATGTGAGATGAGTGCAACTGTGCGGTAGTTTGAGCATTCTTTGGCATTGCCTTTCTTTGGGGTTGGAATGAAAACTGACCTTTTCCAGTCCCGTGGCCACTGCTGAGTGTTCCAAATTTGCTGGCATATTGAGTGCAGCACTTTCACAGCATCATCTTTCAGGATTTGAAACAGTTCAACTGGAATTCCGTCACCTCCACTAGCTTTGTTTGTACTGTTGCTTTCTAAGGCCTACTTGACTTCACATTCCAAGATGTCTGGCTCTAGATTAGTGATCACATCATCATAATTATCTGGGTTGTGAAGATCTTTTTGTACAGTTCTTCCATGTATTCTTGCCACCTCTTCTTAATATCTTCTGCTTCTGTTAGATCCAGACCATTTCTGTCCTTTAGATCAATCCCTGGGTCAGGAAGATCATCTAGAGGCAGGCACAGAAACCCACTCCAGTGGAGAATCCTGTGGACAGAAGAGCCTGGCAGTCTTCAGTCCATGAGGTTACAAAGGGTCGAATACAACTGAAGCAACTTAGCATGCATACATGATACTCTCCAATACAAGCCTTAGCTCAATCCAAAATCCATAAGAAATATTCAAATTGATGTATAATTTGGGTGGATATTTTGGGACACTCAGCCACTTAGCAGTTAAATTTTCCTTAGAGCTATATAGGAGTGTATTTTGCCACATTTTATTCCTTGTAGATATCTGTAAACTGTAACATCATATCAGCTCAGTTCAGTCACTCAGTCTTGTCTGACTCTTTGCGACCCCATGAATCGCAGCACGACAGGCCTCCCTGTCCATCATCAACTCCCGGAGCTTGCTCAAACTCTTATCCACCGAGTCAGTGATGCCATCAAACCATTTCATCCTCTGTCGTCCCCTTCTTCTCCTGCCTTCAATCTTTCTTAGCATCAGGGTCAGTCAGCTCTTTCCATCAGGTGGCCAAAGTTTTGGAGTTTCTGCTTCAGCATCAGTCCTTCCAGTGAATATTCAGGACTGTTTTCCTTTAGGATTGACTGATTGGATCCCTTTGCAGTCCAAGGGGCTTTCAAGAGTTTCTCCAACACTGCGATTCAAAAGCATCAGTTCTTTGGCACTCAGCTTTCTTTATGGTCCAACTGTCACATCCATACATGACTACTGGGAAAACCATAGCTTTGATTCTACGGACCTTTGTCAGCAAAGTAATGTCTCTGCTTTTTAATTCACTGTCTAGGTTTGCCATAACTTTTCTTCCAAGGAGCAAGCATTTTTTAACATAATATATCTTACTGTAGTAATGTTAACAAAAGTGAAGTAAAAGTCTCCCAGTCATGTCTAACTCTTTGCAATCCATGGACTATACCACGCAATTCTCCAGGCAAAAATACTGGCATGGGTAGCCATTCCCTTCTCCAGGGGATCTTCCCAACCCAGGGATCAAATCCAGGTCCTTTGTATTGCAGGTGGATTCTTTACCAGCTGAGCCACAAGGGAAACCCAATGTTAACAAGGCCCAACAGAAATTTTACCTGCATCAGTAAACTTTCTTGGAGGTGTGACCAATACCGATTTGAGGAGTATCCGTACTTTTACTTTAGAGAGAATTTTCTATGAACTTATGGTTGCTGGGAGGAAGAATGGAGGGAAGAGTTAGTTAGGGAGTTTGGGATCAATATATACACACTCTTGTATTTAAAATAGATAAACAACAAGGACCTACTGATTAGCACAGGAAACTTGGCCCAAGGTTATGTGGCAGCCTAGATGGGAGGGGAATTTAGGGGAGAATGGATGCATGTACCTGTATGGCTGAGTCCCTTTGCTACTCATCTAAAGCTATCATAACACTGCTAATTGGCTGTGCTTCAATATAAAATAAAAAATTTTTAAAAAGGAATAATGTTCTAAATTCTGAACTTTTGTCTTCTCAGTCTCTGTAACATACAGATTTGTTCCAAGTACCATCAGAAGAACTTTTATGAATTGCTTGACACTGATCAATGGATTTGCTTGTTTCATGGGGGCACTGCTATTGGAGTTGGTTTACCTCATCTCAGAAGGTAAAAAATGGTTTGCTTATATATATATATATATTGATTTGATGACTAGAGAATTGAGAAACAAAACCTTAAGAGAGGCTTTGCCAGCGTAGTCTTTTTTTTAATTGATCCACTTTTGCAATTAAGATAGAATTAAGATAGGAAATAGACTCTTGCTGTATTCATTAATTTCTGGGAATTGTTTTTCTTTTGATAGGAGGAGGTAATTACAGAATGTCACTTCTCATGAGACCCTGTCTGCTGTCTTTCTTTATTATACTTTTACACAAACTGGTCATTATATTCTTATTAGGTTTTTCAACAGGGCTCTATTCAATAATGGGTCATAGATAACCCTCAGAAAAGGTAAGTCCTGTGTAAACATAGGAGGATGGGAGTATCTGGATGATCTTTTATCCAGAAATATAGTCTGTAACCAAAGAGAAATTGTGAGTTGAATTGGAAAATTTTCCCAATAGATATTTTGGTCAGAAGAAACAATCAATCTGAAAAAGTCACATGCTACATAAAAGTACTACTCTTACATGGACTGGTAAAAAAAAAAAAAATCAAACAGAATAACATTAAAAATTAGCTGTCATGACAAAATGTCTTTGGTTGTATTTTAAATCTACAGACTTTTCCTTTATTTGTTCTGAGATATTAATACAGCTTAAAATTTATTAAATTTGCTTGTGCTTATTTTATGGGAAATACTGAAGACTTACTGTTCTCCCCTTTCAAAAATACAATACGTTTTAAAATTGTAAACAAATATTCATATTCTTTACAAATAAATTTAATTTACCTACCTTCCATCTATGGAAAAAATAAATTCTATGAAAGAGAAACTCCTTTTAATACTAGGTATCCATTCAAAAAATATTTATGAGGATCCACTCTGTTCCAGATACCATATTAGGTACTAGAGATACCATGCCAAGAAAAATTAACTTCCAGATCCTCACAAAATTTCCATGGGTGTAGGGAAGCAATAAAATTGAGTAATAAATTAAATGATAGGTATAGTAGAGTTCAAGGAACAAATCTACAGTCTTTGATTGTTAAGATCAAACCCTGTTCTTAGTTAACTGAGAAAGTTAAGCCAAAGTATGTAATGAGTAGTTACCATGTGCCAGGCTCTACATTCTTAATACAGGGAATTATGTGAGACATGGTTCCAGTTCTTAAGAGCTCACATTCAAACTGTCATAACTAAGTGTGAACAACAGAACTTGTTGATATCTCTGATGATTGGAGTCTTTAAATGTAAACAAAGCCTAGAACACTGATATTAGGATTTTATAAGATAGCTTGGAAAAATGTTACCAATACCTCTACCTAAACATCTCTTGATAAGCTGGCTATAAATGTGGAGATTCCCCACAGACTCCCCTTCAGAAATGATAATTTGCTAAGAAGCATAATACTTGTGATTACAGCTTTATTATAGCAAAAAAAAAAAAAGTACAAATCAGAATGAGATAAAGGCAGAGATGCATGAAAAAAAGGTCTAGGAGGGTTCCAGAAACAAAGCTTGCTTCATCCTCAGAGATGTGGTACCCAACTGGCACATCAGTGTGACAATACACAGAGCACTGTCACCTAGGAGAGTTTGCCTGAGCTTCAGTATGCAGAGTTTTTATTGAGGTAGGGGTTTCCCTAGTGTCTCAGGCTGTAAGGAATCTGCCTGCAATGCAGGAAGACCCAGGTCCGATCCCCGGGTTTGGAAGATGCCCTGGAGAAGAGAATGGCTACCCACTCCAGTATTCTTGCCTAGAGAGTCCCATGGACAGGGGAGCTTGGCAGGCTACAGTCCTTGGGTTCACAAAGAGCTGGACACGACTGAACGACTAACATTTCTGTCTTATGTGAGCAGGATTGACTGAACCTTTGGCCATGTAGTTGAACTCAGTCTCCAGCCTATCTTCTCTCCCCAGAGACTGGGCTGATACCCACTCTGTGGCTCAAAATGCCAACCCTCTAACCCTATGGTTGATCTTCCAGGCTTGCCAGCTCCCATTCTGAGTCATGCCATTAAGAAAAACAGTTGGGGGCGGGGGGTGCTTAATGAGCCAATCATGAATAACAAAAGAGACTTCAGTCGCTTGGGAAATTCAGAGATTTTAGAGTTTACCTCCCAGGAACCAGGAAGAAAGGCCAGACAATTTCCTTATTACACACACAACTGTTCTTGCAAATATATTTTACTGAAAATTTATTTTTACTGAGAATCTGCACAGTATGGTAGGATCTGCTATGTAACATTACTGGGTCTATTACAACAATTTTATAAAGTTGGCAAAGCGTCTACTCTCTAGTTGCAGTGGGCAGGCTACTCATTGCAGTGGCTTCTCTCCTTGCAGAGCACGGGCTCTAGGGTGCATGGGCTTCAGTAGCTGCAGCACAAGGGCTCAGTAGTTGTGGCTCCCTGGCTCCAGAGCTCAGACTCAATAGTTGTGGCACATGGGCTTAGGTGCTCTACAGCATGTGACATCTTCCCGGATCATGGGTGGAACCACGTTTCCTGCAGTGGCAAGCTGATTCTTTACCACTGAGCCACCATGAAAGCCCAAAAGTTTATATAGTTTTGGCAGAGTTTGGTACCCATTAAAGGAGGTCTACTAAGAACACACAGTGAGTACATCCTAGCATCATGCACTGTGAGGCAGAGGGGAGGAGCAGTCTCTAAACTTATATTGAAAAGAACATCATTTAAATTACTGCTAATTGATTTAATTTACTTCTTTAAAATGTTTTTCTATTGATACTGTGTTACATCAAGTCATATCCTAATCAGTTCAGTTCAGTTGCTCAGTCGTGTCCAACTCTTTGCGACCCCAGGCCTCCCTGTCCATCACCAACTCCGGAAGTTCACTCAGACTCACATCCATCGAGTCAGTGATGGATGACTCATCTCATCCTCTGTCGTCCCCTTCTCCTCCTGCCCCAAATCCTTCCCAGCATCAGAGTCTTTTCCAATGAGTCAACTCTTCGCATGAGGTGGCCAGAGTACTGGATTTCAGCTTTAGCATCAGTACTTCCAAAGAAATCCCAGGGCTGATCTCCTTCAGAATGGACTGGTTGGATCTCCTTGCAGTCCAAGGGATTCTCAAGAGTCTTCTCCAACACCACAGTTTCAAAAGCATCTAGAATCTTGCAATTGGGTGTCACTGTAGAGGTCATCTAATCTAACACTGTACCAAAAACTAGAAGATGTACAATCTTCTTCTAGTACCCAGGAAATGGTCTCTACTTTGAGAAGTAGCCCATCTGTTGATAAATATATTTCCCAGAATTAACCTACTTTTTCTGTCCACATAGCAACTGTTCAAAACATTCAATAAATATTTGGGGCAATAATGAACAATGTTAAAAGAGTAGGTTCTCCACAGATTCCAGTCCAGGTAGTCTAGCTGTGTGTCTTCAGTTTTCATGTCAATAGCAACAATAAATAATTCATTGTGTTGCTTAGAGGATTAAGTAGTTTAATATGCATAATAAGTATTCAATAAAGACAGCTATTTTGACCCCCTTCTAATATATAGACAAACCACTCCAATTTTTTTCATAGTACATGATTCCCTGATTTTTCATTATCAAAGCCCCTCTATCTTGATGGATAGATAACAATTTGTCAGTATCATTCTTAAAATATGGTTTCCAGACTCAATCACAAGGCTCAAAATGGGTACATCCAAGATAGATATGTTACTTTTATCAACGTTCTCACTCTCTCTCTCTCTCGGCATTTTTTAATAGAATGCCAACAGAGATTATAGTTACTTTTTCAGTAGTTGCATTACACCTATGTTCAATTCAAACCTGACGCTTCTTTTTTATTTTTAGCAGTTTCTCTCAGTTCAGTTCCAATCATCTTATCACAATTTCGTTGTCTAATTAAGTGCAGGACTTTATCTCTTATCCTTAATAAATATCAGCCCATCATTCTAAATAACAGACAGTTAAAAACTTGATTCTGTCATCTGGTGAATTACTGGTCTTTACTTCTTTACCCAAAGAAGGCAATGGCACCCCACTTCTTTATCAGCTTTGTGTCACTGGCAAATTTAGTAAGCAAGTTCCTAGACTTCTTTCAGGTAATTGATAAAATTGTTGAATTGGACAGGACCAAAAGCAGAGCCTTGTGGAAAATTCCTAGAGATCTCACTGTAAGTTAATGGTAATCAACTAATCCTCTACTTTTGGATATAATCAGCCACCTCTTCACTTAGTTACTATCATTGAGCTCACACAATTCTCCATCATTCCCAAAATGACATCACAGGAGACTTTTGTCACATAGTTTTTTTCTGGGAGTAGATATATCTGAGTTTGTGACAGTCACTTTGGCCATCAGATTAGCATTCATCAAGAAAGGCAATGAAGTTCATTTAGATGATTTTATTTTAGTGACCCTAAACTGGCTTATGGTGACTAATTAGGGCCTCTAAAAAGAGTGATCCTTAGACTATCTGCATGATTTCAGGTAAGACACCATCTCGTTAAGAATGCTTTAAAAAGGAAACGCTGCAGTGCAGTTCACTGTTCTCAGAGATGGTGAGAAGATAAAGTTAAATAATGTATTTGAGCATTTTAATGTTAGAGATTATTTTAAATATAGAATAAAGCCATAGTGGCCCATTCAGTTAGAAAGAAGATCAGTCTGTTTAATCAAACAACCAGACCAATTTCTTGACAGAACTGAGCATCATCAAAAAGAACTCTATAGCTCTATGTTTAAGCATCCCACAAGCCTCCACATTCCATTTAGCATATAGGATATTTTAAATCTTTAAGGATTCATGTCAGCAGAGCATGTGTGTATGTGAGTGTGTGTGTGTGAGTGTTAGCGTATGATTGGAAAAAGATAATCAGTTATCACAGTCTCCAAGCTGCATTAGTCATTTTTAGCACCATGATGGAGAATGGTGTGAATGCGGTAAATTCAAAAGATTTCTCAAAACTTGACGGTGCAGACAGATAGCTGTTAGAGTGACATTTTCAGTACAAGTGAGAAAACTGATGCTTCTGGGATCTCTAACTCTAAGTGCCTTAAAGGAGAAGATACAAGACTAAACCCATCCTCCTACACTAATCACTGCAGAAATAGTTTATCTAAAAGTAGCAATGCTAATAAAAGGGAGTGAAGCAGTCAGTCAAACTGCTTATTTCGGCTGTATGCCATTAGCAACCAGATCAATTTCCTCACATGCGTGAGCACAAGCTTACCTTCTGACAAAAATAACAAAATGGGAATTCAGTGAAAAGTGACATCTTAGTTACGGACGTGGAGGTGATTGAAAGATCCAAAGCAGAATGTCTCAGAGAAAAAAAGGATAATTGGGCAGAATCAAGAGGTCAGGGTATACATCTTCCTGTCCCTGTTAGTCCTTCCTCTTCAGAGTTCAGCAAAGGGGCAGAGAACGTAGCAGTTTAACACCCACCAAGAGCCATTTTGAAATAAAACTGTGATCTTTTAAAATTCTCATTTAAATATCTCTGATGATTGAGACCACTGACAGCCTTGTCGGCATGAATCACGGAGTTGTTCTTGAAATGGGAATTTGCAATTGCAGTAAACTTGAAAGAAGAAAATATTTATGCATCTGGAAAGCTATTCAGCTGGATTTCACAGGTCCACGCCTATTTTCTTAGAGACGGGTTTCTTCAAACTCAGGTCAGTGCCTAAGGTCCAACTTCATATGGGTTTTGAAATGACAGACCCAGACGGGAAAAGTGGCTCGCTACCCAGGAATTCACCTAAGTTGTTGTTATTCAGTCGCTAAGTGGTGTCCAACTGTTGCCTGCCAGGCTCCTCTGTCCCTGGGATTTTCTAGGTAAGAATGCTGGAGTGGGCTGTCATTTTCTTCTCAGGGGATCTTCCTGACCCAGGGATCGAACCTGTGCCCCTTGCATCTCCTGATTGGCAGGTGGATTCTTTACCACTAGGGCCACCTGGGAAGCTGGGCCATATTCTACATTTGATTGTCAGGTAGTTTAGTGCCCCCATTCCCATGGATAACATGGCAGGCCCCCAGTGCTCCACAAGCAAACCCTGCTCTTCTTCCTCAGTCAGAATCAGGTGCAGAGACCCCCTCATCCAATGGGATTATATGTCCCAGAAACAATTTATTCTTCACCCTCAACATTTGGCTCCACAGAGACCCTCAGCATTGCCCCGAGACCTTAAGTTTTTACAACAGTATCAGGTCAAAGCTCAAAATACCTTTCCTACATGGAGAGCAAGTATCTAGTGCTGCTGGCTCATGAGAGGTAGAAAGGGCAGAATTTGGAGTCAGAGCACTTGAGTTAAAACTCAACTCTGCCCTTAATAAGCTGTGAAGTTTTTAGCTCTGGGGGTTCAGAACAGGTCTTCCCAAGATGAGTTCCTTTGACATGTGGATTATTTTGAGTGAAAGGCAGTGGGGACCCTACTGCCTCTCTCTTAGCTTCCTTGAAAAATTTAAATTGGAAAGTTTTCCCCAGAAAAAAGAGTTTCCATCAGAGATACACTTTATCTAAGATGACAGAGCAAACATCTAATTACCAAAGGTCTATATTTATCTAGGCCTATGTGCTCAGTCGGTCAGTTGTGTCAACTTTTGCAGCCCTCTAGACTCCAGCGTTCTTGCCTAGAGAGTCCCAGGGACAGTGGAGCCTGGTGGGCTGCCATCTATGGGACTGCACAGAGTCAGACACGACTGACGTGACTTAGCAGCAGCAGCAGCAGACTTCAGCCCACCAGACTTCTCTGTCCATGAGATTCTCCAGGCAAAAATACTGGCATGGGTAGCCATTCCCTTCTCCAGGGGATCTTCCTGACCCAGGGATAAAACCCACATCTCCCACAATGGCAGGCATGTTCTTTACCACCGAGCCACCTGGGAAGCCGCAAGGTTCTTACACTATTACGTTATTATATTTATCTATATGGCAGGGCAGACATCTAGTTATCAAACTTCTGCTGTCTTTCTTATCATCCTATGAATGCCCATCCTCCTTTCTTGGAAGCTCCAGGTCCCTAACCCATTTCTTACATTGTGTTGGCATATATACCTCATTGTATCTTTCTCTCTTTGAACCTGTCATGTGGGGGAGGGGGGTCATGTGTGTGTTGGGGGAAGTACAATATTCAATTTTATTTTCTCCTGTCAATCTCTCTCAGGTCAGTTTCATTCTTAGACCAGCCAGAAGAACCTAAAGGGACAGAAGAAAGGATTTTGCAACTCTGACTGCACATTACTTAATTTTTCTGAGTCTCAACTTCTCCTTCTCTAAAATGGTGTCACTAACAACTTCCAAGATATCTTGGATGACCAGAGGAAATAGATATAAAGCACCAAATCAGTAAAAGCACACAAAAATAATGATTTGTGTTGTTGGGGTGGTTGCTATTGTAATTTGAGTGGGATCTCAACATTTTCCAAGTGGGCTAGGATTATCATGGATATGATGTTCTAGTCTGGCACTTTTATAATTCTTCAGGAATATGTTCCATAAATGCAGAGCACAGATGTCCTAGTCAGCTTCAATTCTAGGACTGGATTGGGATGAGATGAAATAAAGCTATGTTCTGAGATTTTTCTTGGCCCTCTTGGACCCATGTCATTAGTGGTACACCCTTTGCAAGGCAAACTTACACATCTAGATAGAGTTAGACACACATCTGTGTTCCATGCCTGCAGTGCTGAAGTTGACTCTAGAAAGATGAATGGTATTTGCCTTGGTAAGCATAATGGTGAAGAATTTCTGGTAGAGAGAATATATAACAAGTGAAAGTGTTAGTCGCTCAGTCATGTCCAACTCCTTTGACCCCATGGACAAAAGCCTGCTAAGCTCCTCTGTCCATGGAATTCTCCAAGCAAGAGTACTGGAGTGGGTAGCCACATCTTTCTCCAAGGGATCTTCTCAACCCAGAGAATGAACCCACATCTCTTGCATTGGTGTATACTTTACCACTGAGCCACCAGGAAAGCAGGCATATATCAAAGCCTAGAAGTAAGGAGTCACCTGGTGCTCAGAAGATCAGTAGCCTGAAATTATTCAGGGAGAATCACGTGAAGTCAGGTCAAGAAAGTAGGAGTAATATCATACAGGAACTTTGTCTTAAAGATATTTTTTAAAAGGCTGTATGCAATATATATGGAATCTAGAAAAATAGTATTGATGAACCTATTCATAGGGTAAGAATAGAGACACATAGAAACAGACAGACATAGAAAATGGTCTTGTGAACACAGTGGGGGAAGGGTGGTGCTGCTGCTGCTGCGTCGCTTCAGTAGTGTCCGACTCTGTGCGACCAGTTGAGAGTGTAGCATTGACATATATGCACTGCTGCTGCTGCTGCTAAGTCACTTCAGTCGTGTCCGACTCTGTGCAACCCCATAGATGGCAGCCCACCAGCCTCTGCCATCCCTGGGATTCTCCAGGCAAGAACACTGGAGTGGGCTGCCATCTCCTTCTTCAATGCATGAAAGTGAAAAGTGAAAGCGAAGTCACTGAGCCGTGTCCAACTCTCAGCGACCCCATAGACTGCAGCCCACCAGGCTCCTCCATCCATGGGGTTTTCCAGGCAAGAGTACTGGAGTGGAGTGCCATTGCCTTCTACCATGTGAAAAACAGATAGTGGGAAGCTGATGTACAACACAGGTAGCTCAGCTCAGTGCTCTGTGATGACCTACATGGATAGGATGGGGTGGGTGGGAGGGAGGCTTAAGAGGGAGGGGATCTATGTATACTTATGACTAATTCATGTTGTTGTACAGCAGAAACCAACACAACATTGTAAAACAGTTTCCCTCTAATTTTAAAAGATCTATATGCAATAAGAATGTATAAAGGCACTAAGCAAGTCACATATATTTGCATTTTAAGATCACTGCGGATGCAGTGTAATTTGAAAAGGAAAGAAGAATGGCTTGGGAGAAGCAGGATGGGTTCAACTGAAGTAAAACTCAGGCAAGTCTAGTAATGATGAACTAGTGACAAAGTAGGCAGATGGAGAGAAATGGGTGAATGTGAGCTTGATTTTAGAAGTAGGGTAGTGATGGTTTTGAGTTAAGAGGTGGTAGCATGCAGGAGACAGAAGTGGGGTCAAGGAAGTATTCCAGATTCTGCCAAAAGATAACTGGGGGGACAAAGATTCTATTTACCAAATGGAGAACATTAGAAGACAGATACGTTGAAAAACTTATCACCTTTAACACATTAAGTTTGACCTATCTATGAGACATCCAAAGGGAAATACCTAGAGCTCAGAAAAAGGATCTGGGTTAGATCTATAAATATGACAATCTGTGGCACAAAAATAGCATTTGAATCCAAAGAAGTGAACAAAATTATCTAGTGTGAGTATTAAGAATGAGAAGAAAAGGAGAGAAGGGCCTAGAGGTTGGGTGGAAGATAAATGGCCGGCTAGAGAATGAAGAGGACAGCCAGAGAGGTAGGGGGAAATATATGCATTCATGCATGTATGTGTATGTGTGTGCATGTGTGTTTGCATGCTGTGTGTTCACTGAAAATAGGAAATGGTAAATTGTGTTAAATGCTACTGTGAGATCTGAAACTATCACCACATTGATAATCGGCTATAATCCAATACAAAATAAAATATCTAACAAAAATAGGACTTCCCTTGTGGCTCAGACGGTAAAGCATCTGCCTACAATACAGGAGACCGGGGTTCGATCCCTGGGTCGGTAAGGTCCTCTGGAGAAGGAACTGGCAGTCCACTCCAGTACTCTTGCCTGGAAAATCCCATGGATGGAGGTGCGTGGTAGGCTACAGTCCGTGGGGTCGCAAAGAGTCGGACACAACTGAGCGACTTCACTAACAAAAAACAAGGATCAGTATGAAATGAAAAAGAAAATTCTAAAGATGCTCTGAGGGTGAAATAGCTCAAACAAGTAATGTAAGGAATGGTCAAAAAAGAAGAAATAGAAAGTATAAAACTCAGAAAATTCATCAGTCTTTTAGTTTCAGAAATGCTGCTCAATGATGAAGTAAATGAAATCAGATATTAAATATCTGTATAGAACACATTTCTATTTAACAGCAGCAAAATAGTCATTAACATCATTTGATAATGAGCAGTCCTTTACCTTATATTCCCTGTATTTTATATAAACAATATATGTTATGTATTAAAAAATGCTTCTGTGAGATCAAATAATAGAATGAAGAATAGAAAGTATCCTTAGATTTGCAACATTATGATCCCTAATAACTGTAGCAAGGGTCATCTCAGCAGTGAAAAGGGAAAGAAAACCAGATTTGAGCAGGTCAAAAATAGCTACTAAGTGAGGAAATAAAGGCATCACATTTAAAACAATTCTTTTTTTTATTTTTTTACTTTACAATACCGTATTGGTTCTGCCACACATCAACATGAATCCACCATGGGTGTACATGTGTTCCCCATCCTGAACCCCACTCCCACCTCCCTCCCCATACCACCCCCTCCAGGTCATCACAGTGCATCAGCCCCAAGGATCCTGTATTGAACCTGGACTGGCGATTCGTTTCTTATATGATATTATACATGTTTCCACGCCATTCCCCCAAATCATCCCACCCTCTCCCTCTCCCACAGAGTCCAAAAGACTGTTCTATACATCTGTGTCTTTTTGAAGAACTTTCTCTGAATATTTAAAAAATAAACTGGCTGGAGGAAGCTGTGGGTAGATTTGACAACTTTAGCAGATAAAAATACAAGACACCCAGTTACATCTGAATTTAAAGTAAACTATAATTTTTTTAGAATAAATATATCTCGTGCAATAATATGGATGTACTTTTCATAAATTATACTTTATAAAATTACCAGTACAATGTTCAGGACATGCTCCTTCTAAAAAATATTTCAAGGTTGCTCTCAAAATCAGATTTAACTATGGGTCCTGTGTTTTATCTAGGAAACTGAGATGTGAGTTCAAGATACATTTTTTTTTTATTCTTGGAAGATACCTGAGCATGTTTAACTGATGAAAATATCTGGTACAAGTGGAGAAATTACAAATGCAAGAGAATGGGGGAGAATGGATACATGTATGCGTGTGGCTGAGTCTCTTTGTTGTGCACCTGAAATTATCAGAATGTTATCAATGGGCTATATTCCAAGAAAAAATAAAAAGTTTTTAAAAAGAAAGAAATATATGTGAGCAAAAAAAAAAAAAAAAAAGATGCACAAAAGGGAGAATGACTTCTTATCAGAGGGTGGATATTTCTTTCCTCTACTGAAACAGAGGAAAAGAGAGTGGGTGTGCAGGTGCAAGAAGATGATAGTTCTCGTATTAGAAATACACTGGAGTCTTCCTTTCAAGGGTCCCAACTTTCTTCATAAAGTAGGCAGCAAACCGTTCATGAGAGCAAAAGGAAATAGGATGAGAATGAAGCATAAGAAGAACGGGCGATAGGAGAATGTTATTTCGAGAGCTAGAAAAGATGATTTAGAAGAGAAGTGTTGGACTTCCCTGGTGGTCCAGTGGTTAAGCTGCCCACCAATGCAGGGGACACAGGTTCAGTCCCTGGTCCGGACAGATTCCACATGCCGCAGGGCATCTAAGTCCACACACCACAATTACTGAGCCCATGTGCCTAGAACCTGTGCTCTGCAACAAGAGACACCACCACAACGAGAAGCCCATGCACCACAACTAGAGAAAGCCCTGTGCGTCAGTGAAGACCCAGCACAGCCAAAAATAAATAGAGAAAAAGAAGAAGAAAAGTATTAAGATGGGTGGTAGTGTTGAAGGATAGTTGACACTCATGATCATGAAGGGCAATTTCAAACCACCTAAAGCATGATTCTACCCAGTAATATTCAGGTGCTCAAGGCAGTCATGAGCCTGTCCAGTAGATTGTTAAATGGTCTAAAAACCACAAGACACAGGGAAAAAGGCACAAGCTCTATTCATGACTTTAAGTACTCTGGGGGTAAATCCTATAGGCTATTTTCTTATAAATATGCAAAAAGTGAGAAAGCTTTCTTCTCAAATTCTGAAATTAATGTCTGCACCATTAGCTAACTGAAGCTGCAAATGAGTGAACAGACTGTACAAGAAGGTAGATTTGGGACAAAAGTCAGTTCCTGCTATAGCCATGATGTTATTTAAATTCAATATTTCACTCTTTGAAATAGCTCCACTTAGAGATGGATTTATTAAATCAGTCCACAAAAACATATTAGGTTCCTACTATGTGCAAGTACAGGCTAGATACTGAATTAATAATACCAAGGCTGATGTTTAATTAACAAGAAGAATCTTATAGAAATATTTGACACTCAAATTAATATCAGATATATTCATTTGACTAATGCTGTTACAATTACAGTTCATAGCTAATGGCATTATCGGGCTATTATCACAAAGCATTACCTCTCTTCTAAAACTCATTTCCATGATAATTCATTGAAATCATCATGAGAACACAGTATCTTGATGGGTTTTTACCTCCCAATGCTCTTCAAAAGAATGAACTCACCCTTCTAAGGAAGCTTGTTATCCCAAATAGTACCCAGGCCCGTTCTCCTGCAGTTGAAGTGAACAATGCATAGAGATTTCTCTACAGTTTTGAAAGACACTGTGTCCCTTCCTGGAAACAGCAAGCTGATTTCATTTTGATCCACAATTCCCAAGAAGTAGAAATGCAAATTTAAGTCCCTATGCAGACATTGTTATGAGAAAAAGTATTGAGCATGTGTAGATTCAGGACCCAAACTCCAACCACCCCTTCATTCAACAAATACTTATTCTATCTCCTTTACATGACTTTAGGCAAACAGTTCAGCCTCTCTGTGCCTCTGTTTCCTTGTCTGTAAATTGAGGGTAATAATAATTTGAGGAGTTATTAGATAAATATGAAAAAAGTGGTAGAAAAGCTAAAGTTAGAATATAGTTGTTAGATATTATTTCCTTCAGGTATCATGAAAATTAATGTGTTTTAAAAATTAACTCAGGTAGGAGAGCTATGAATCTCAAATGAAGCATTTAAATCAGGTTACTGAAAGGAGGAAGGAAAGAAATTAACATTTATTAAGTGTCAGTTATATGCAGACCTTGCTACATGCATTTCACAAGGATATTATTTCATTAAATCTTCACAACAATTCTTTGGGGGTAGGCATTTGTAGCCCCATCACGGATAAGAAGGAAATGAGCTCAGAAAGCTATACAAGTTGCCCAAATCCTATAGTGGTGGATTCCTGATTGGAAAGCTCTTTTTAGTGCATAGGGTTTATTTCTCGAGATGCAGAAGCACATACACCCTGAAGAATGATGGTTACATCTTTTTAATTGCCTACTTCTTGGCTCCAAAGCCAAAAGCAGACAGTGAAGTGATAGATGTGCCTAAAATAAAGTAAGGTGTAAAACCCATTTCAGTTTTGCCTCAACCCTTTTGGATGTTTGCTAAACCATTCCCATTATAAAATAACTTAAAAAAAAATCTAACAAAGTTTGAAGGAAATAATTGCTCCCTGTGCCCAACAGAAGTCCTTGAAAATTTTCAAAATGCACATTTTAAGGTTTTTGACTTTTCAGTTCAGTTCAGTTCAGTCGCTCAGTTGTATCCGACTCTGCAATCCCATGAATCACACACACCAGGGCTCCCTGTCCATCACCAACTCCCAGAGTCTACCCAAATCCATGTCCATCAAGTCGGTGATGCCACTCAGCCATCTCATCCTCTGTCGTGCCCTTCTCCTTCTGTCCTCAATCTTTCCCAGCAACAGGGTCTTTTCAAGCGAGTCAGCTCTTCACATCAGGTGGCCAAAGTACTGGAGTTTCAGCTTCAACATCAGTCCTTCCAGTGAACACCCAGGACTGATCTCCTGATCTTTGACTTTTAAATAAAGATAAAAATAAACAAATAGGACCTAATCAAACTTACAAGTTTTTGCACACCCAGAGGAAACCCTAAACAAAATGAAAATACAACCTACAGAATGGGAGAAAATATTTGCAGATGATATGATGGACAAGGGCTTAATTTCCAAAATATACAAACAGCTCATACAACTCAACAACAACAAAATAAAAAACCCTATCCAAAATTGGGCAGGAGATCTAAATAGACATTTCTCCAAAGAAGATATACAGATGGCATATAGTTACTTGAAAAGATGCTCAACACTGCTAATTGTTAGAGAGACGCAAATCAAAACTACAGTGAAGTACCACCTCACACCAGTCAGAATGGCCATCATTAAAAAGTCCACAAGTAATAAATGCTGGAGGCAGGGTAGAGAAAAGGGAACCTTCCTGCACTGTTGATGGGAACGTTAGTTGGTGCAGCCACTATGGAAAACAACGTGGAGGTTTCTCAGAAAACTAAAAATAAAATTGCCACATGATCCAGCAATCCCACTACTGGATACATACCCAGACAAAACTGTAATTCAAAAAGATAGATGCGCCCCTATGTCCATAGCAGTGCTGTTCACAATAGCCAAGACATGGAAACAACCTAAATGTTCATTGACAGATAAATGGATAAAGAAGCTGCTGCTGCTACTGCTGCTAAGTCATTTCAGTAGTGTCTGACTCTGTGTGACCCCACAGAGGGCAGCCCATTGGGCTCCGCCATCCCTGGGTTCTCCAGGCAAGAACACTGGAGTGGGTTGCTATTTCCTTCTCCAGTGCATGAAAGTGAAAAGTGAAAGTGAAGTCGCTCAGTCATGTCTGACTCTTAGCGACCCCGTGGACTGCAGCCTACCAGGCTCCTCCGTCCACGGGAGTTTCCAGGCAAGAGTACTGGAGTGGGATGCCATTGCCTTCTCCGGCTAAAGATGTGGTGTATATTTATATATATATATATACAATGAAATATTGTGTGTGTGAGTCATTCAGTCATGTCTGATTCTTTGTGACCTCTTGGACTGTAACCCACCAGGTTCTTCTGTCCATGGAATTCTCCAGGCAAGAATACTGGAGTGGGTTCCAATGCCATTCCCTTCTCAAGGGGATCTTCCTGACTCAAGTATCAAACCCAGGTCTCCTGCATTGCAGGTGGATTATTAGCATCTGTGGCACCAGGGAAGCTGGCAATAATTACTGAACACCTATGTGTGATAGAATGAAATATTACTTAGTCATAAAAAAGAATGAAATAATGCCATTTGGAACAATATGGATGTAAATAGAGATTATCATACTAAGTGAAGTAAGTCAGAAAGGAAGATAAATACCATATAGTATCACTTATGTGGAATCTGAAATATGACGCAAATGAATCTGTGAAACAGAAACAGAATCACAGACATAGAGAACAGACTTTGGTTGCCAAGGAGGAGAGGGCTTAGGGGAGCGATGGAGTGGGAGATTGGGGCTAGCAGATGTAGGCTTTTATATGTGGAATGGGTAAGCAGCAAGTCCTGTTGTATGGCACAGAGAACTATGTTCAATATCCTATGATAATCATAACGGAAAAGAATATTTTAAAAACAGTGAGTATTTATATGTACATCTGAATCACTTTGCTGTACATAGGTAATAAACACAACACTGTAAATCAACTATACTTCAATAAAAATTTTTAAATATTTTCACAGCTCCATAACATTCAGAATGAAATGTTAGTAAAAGAGAAAATACTACCTCTTCCTCCAAAAAGAGATAGTTGAAATCTGCCTGAAGTCAAAAACAATTTGCTTGTCATAATTGAAATCTGCCTGAAATCAAAAACAATATGCTTGTCATTATATATATAATATATATTATATAGTGTGTGTTGTACTGCAGAAACCAACACAAAATTGTAAAGCTATTTTCCACCAATTAGAAAATAAATAAAATTTTAAAAACACCCAGTATGTTTTAGCACTTAAAATAATGTCATGTATACCTGAAGCATTGGGTAAATCTAGGATTTCAAGACGGAATATAGTGAAATGTCACTGAAGGGTTGAGACTCAACTGGTTATCGTCACTTGGGGTATTATAATTTCCAAAATAAAATCCTAGGATAGGTTCATGAATAGCACATAACTTGCAACTTACAATATCGAGGCTGTCATCCAGACTTTGACTGCTGATAAAGAGTTGATTGTAGTGGAAAACCAGCCATTTTTGGTCTTTTATATTAAATCAGAAATAATTTTTAGAAGTCAAATATCCTCTAAAGTATGTTTGATGAAGTGATTTAAAAATATTTTTCTCCCATAAAGGTGCCCATATATGTTTAAAAATATTATTATTCTGCCATATATGATGAAATAAATTCAAAGTATAAAGGAATGGAGAAAAGGCTGTGGCCCATGGGCACAGTAGCCATGGCTCCCCTGCTCTGGAGCACAGGCTCAATAGTTGTGGCGCACAGACTCAATTACTCCGCAGCATGTGGGGTCTTCCTGGGTCAGGGATCAAACCCATTTCTCTTGAACTGGCAGGCAAATTCTTTACCACTGAACCACCAGGGAAGCCCTATGGGCATTTATTTTAAACAAAATTAGTGCCTGAATTAATCCTGCTGAAAGCTCAATACACAAATTTGTATCAAGTACCTACCTTTTGTTCTTTCCTTAAAAATACTGAGAGAGAGTCCCATGTCATTTGAAATTCTTCTCTGAAAGAAAAAGGAAAGCTTACTTTTAACAATTACTTCATATGTTTTATTGTGTGGATGGGGATATATATTGGTTTAATTTTAATATATATCATGTACATGTATACTATATATTAATTTGCCTTTTCCTCCTTAAGGAATGTTTAGATTTTTCCCATTTTCTAATGCTAATAAATATTACTAAGGTGTGCATATTTTATATAATCTTAAAGTACATCAGATAAGGGTTGTCCCCTTAGAATAGAATCTTGGAAATGTGATCGCTCTTTCAATGAAGTTAAATATTTTAAAGACTCTTGAGAAGTAAAGCCAAATTGTTTTCTAAAAGGCTAATCAATTATGCCACCAGTGTGGTAGGATAATACTTGTCTCAATGTATTAATTTCAGCCCTGAGCAGATTACTATTTTAATCTTCATCAATCTGATTAGCAAAAAATTATATTCCATTGTTACTTTAATTTGTATTTTTAAGAACAGGAAATTGAAATTTTTAATGTGATGAACATTGCTTTTTTCTTCATAAAATGACATATATTCTTTGCCTATTTTTCTTATTGCTTTCCATGTTCTTTAAACTTTAGGGATATTATTATACCATTGCCATTTATTGCTAATATTTTTCCAGTTTGAACTAAACATTTAATTTTATAGATGAGTGTTTTACCTGTGTTTTGTTGATATATATTAATAATCAAATCTATCAACTTTTTCATTGTGATTAACTTCACTACATTTATCTATGGTTATGGAATTTTGCATGCTTAGTCACTCCAGTTGTGTCCAGCTCTTTGCAACCCCATGGACTGTAGCCTGCCAGGCTCCTCTGTCCATGGGATTTTCCAGGCAAGAATAGTGGAGCTGGTTGCCATTTCTTACTCCAGGGGATGTGAACCCAACCTGGGTCTCTTGCATTGCAGGCAGATTTTTACCACTGAGATACCAGGGAAGCCCTACAGAATTCTAGTAGAACAGACTTATTCATGTGGACTTAATTTTTGTATTAAGTGAAGATAACACTTCTTTGATTCAAATAAACAAGTTTCACAACATAATTTGATATATTTTGAGAAAAGCTAGTTAAACCAAAAATATTCCACAACTATAAGATAAATGAAATGAAACCAGTTAGTGATGTGTACTTTAATATAGACTTAGTTCTCAGGAGGTCTTAGCATTGTTTCAAGGATGTCTTTCTGTCTTGTTCCTTTCCAGTGCCTCTTGAGTTTAGCTTAGTATCACTCTCTTTTTAATACAGTTTTATGATATATAATGCATCCAGTGGCTCAATGGGTAAAGAACCTGCCTGCAAATTCAGGAGACATAGGAGATGCAGGTTCGATCCCTGGGTCAGGAAGATCCCCTGGAGGAGGAAATGGCAACCCACTCCAGTATTCTTGCCTGAAAAATCCCATGAACAGAGGAGCCTGACAGGCTACAGTCTGTGGGATTGCAAAGATTCGGACACGATTGAGCAACTAACCATGTGTGCATGCAGTGCATATCAGGTATTATTAATCATACTTCTTGTGGTGATTCATTTATAAAATATAATAAATGTAAAAATTGTATTCCCTATGGTTTATACCTCCATATGAATTTTTAAGGCATTTTATTAGTTTTACCCAAATCCTGTTATTTAAAAAAATAAGTAGAAGTCAATAGCAACTTTTAGTGGGGAAACTTTTTACAATAGTTAGTGTTCCATCTAAATGTGTAACATTTTTAATTTATTAGTGGTCAAAAATTCAGTTTAGTAAGATTTTTCTTTGCATATATCCTGAACATTTCTTAGAGTTATTGTTGGCATTTTATGCTCTTTTTCTTTTTGCTATTATCAACTGAATCATTTTCCCTCATTACAACTCACTGAGATAATCACTATTATATAGGGAGTTTATTAATGTTTATGTCTTCATCTTGCATCTAACTTCTTAAACTTTCTTAGTAAATTTATGAGGGCATTTTAGTTGATCCTTTTAAATTTACAGCTAAATTCTCTAATCTTAAGATAAATATAATTTTCATCCTTATTTTCAATATTAACTCCTCTGCTTTGCATCCTCATCAGGATGCAGAACTTAATACCAGAATACAGTCACATTTTATCTTTCTCATGACCTTAATAGGAATTTTTCTTAATTTTCTGTTAAGCATATTTATAGGTTTATAAAGAGAATCTTAAAGGATGCTATCATAAGAACATTTCTGTTTCTTGTTCTCTAAGATTTAAATGAAGCAGGCTAAATTTTATTGAATGCTTCTTAAGCAGTTCTTGAGATCACCTTTGATTTTTCTTACTGCTCCTGACATTACATTATATTTAATTAATAGACTTTTCAATATTAAATCATTTTAACTACATGGGATAAACAATCCTCAGTAGCATCAATACTTGATGATCTTTTGCTCTTTAAGATCCAGAGGAAAGACTCACTTCTTCCATGAAAATGAAAAGGTGCCTTCAGACCTAATGTGTCTTTGAGGATCATTCTTTGCAATGTTTCTTTCCCTGCTATTTCTTGCCATTAAGATTTTTCATTTCTTTTAGGTTCTATTTTGGCAAATAACATTTTCCTAGATAATCACCCTGTTTCCAGAACATTTTTTGACACTAACCTAGCATACTCATAACTTAACACTTATATCGTCTGATTCTTTAGTTGCATATTTTGATTGGATTTGTCAAGTTTTTTGTTGCTGTTACATTTTCCTGCAATGAATCAGTTCTTAAAACTGTTTAATATACTTTAAGATATTGACTTTCTATTCTTTTTCCTTCTTCCTACTTTCTTTACATTTATTTATTTTCTGATTTTCATGTTCAGTGTTTAATTCATGTATGCTTATTCTTACTCTAAAAGTGAAAACAGTGTGCCTTTAAATGTCTCTTAATAAGATTTAAATCTGTATGCTTTAATTTGTAAATGCAATTTTCTCATTTTTTTTTATTTTCTAAATACATTGTGATTGTAAATTTCATTTCCTCTGTGACTAGCTAGTTATTTAGGAGCAGAATCTTCAATTTACAGGAATTTGTTTTGTCGTTAATGTTATCTAAACTTCTATAAGTCCTCTAACATTTTTCTTTGTACTCAACAATATTGTAATCTTAATTAAACTCTTACCAATCATATTATTCCTTTTTATTGAAGTATAGTTGATTTACAGTATTGCATTAGTTTCAGGTGTACAGCAAAGTGCCAATTACTTTATTCTAATTCTCTACATTATTTCCTTTTTGCCTATTCTATCAAAAAAAAAAAAGAATCAAACTATGATATAATCATTCAGCAGAATTATTTATCTATCTGTTTTTTATCTCTGCATTTCCAACAGATTTTGTTATGTTTCATTACCTAAGAGATAGTCATTGACATAGCTGCAATTTGAATTGAGCTTTTTATCAATATAAAAGATCCTCGATGTCCCTTTGACATGGTTATTCCTTTGAATTCAGTTTTTCCTGAAATTAGTTTTTTCTGCTGTTTTATTTTTACATTTGCTGTATGCTGCTGCTGCTGCTAAGTTGCTTCAGTCATGTCCGACTCTGTGCGACTCCATAGACAGCAGCCCACCAGCCTCCCCTGTCCCTGGAATTCTCCAGGCAAGAACACTGGAGTGGGTTGCCATTTCCTTCTCCTTTGCTGTATGAGTTTCTCATTTCATCATTATTATTTTAACCTTTGTCATTTTGTGTTGGGGTATTTTGTAAACAACAGTAATAATATGTATTATCATCACATTTCCTCCCTCATATGGATTTTTTTCTGTTTACTCATCTCAGTGACAGTGAAAGTGTGTTAGTCACTCAGTCATGTCCAACTCCTTGTGAACCCATGGACTGTAGCCCACCAGGCTTCTGTGTCCATGGCATTCCCCAGGCAAGAGTACTGGAGTGGGTTTCCATTTCCTTCTCCAGGGAATCTTTCCCACCCAGGGGTAGAAACTGAGTCTCCTGCATTGCAGGCAGAGTCTTTACCATCTGATTTACTGAGAAACAGATTTACTGAGGAAAGCTCAAGGAACAGATTAACTGAGAGGCAGTATCTACTAACTGAGACTGTATATGGATTTCCTTACCTCCAGTCACATTCCCAAGTGGCGCTAGTGATAATGAACCTGCCTGCCAGTGCAGGAGACATGAGAGACACGAGCTGAATCCCTGGGTCAGGAAGATCTTCTGGAGGAGGGCATGGTAACCCCACTCCAGTATTCCTGCCTGGAGAATCCCAAGAACCGAGTAGCCTGGCTGGCTATAGTCCATGGGGTTGCAGAGCTGGACACGACTGAAACAACTGAGCACAGTACAGTCACATTCCATATTTTTGCTAAAGTCTTTTGTTAAAGAGTCCCAATTAAACCCAAGTTACGACAATAAGCAGACTGCCATGAGAACGTTATCTACTCCCATTTTCTAGTTCTTCAACACTCTGATCATATAGTGTGATTATAACCTTCAGTCTCAAGCGTACCTGACTTTCAGGTGCTCCCAGAATTCATGTTCACCTATAATACTTCTGAAAACTACACTTCTGGGATGCAATGTCCCCTGACTGTGCTGTGCCCCTGTTACTTCTTGTCTGGTGGTTTATGGAAGTTCCACTCTCAATATAATAATTTAGAAGCAGAGGTACTTGGTGCTAGGTACTGGCTAGAGGGGTATAGGGAAGGGCTTCCCCACCATCACCAAAGCAAACAAACAAACCAGTAACTGTGCATTAGCTCAACAACAAATACCATCTTTCTGTCTAGGACTGACCTTGATTTCTGGGATGGGGCATGTCCCAGTCACCTCCTATTCACCGTGTTGGCGAGAGAGGGATCCTCCTACCTAAATAGCATAAGATGAACACATGGGCAGATGAGACTGATGGCAGTTTATCTGTCACCTGTGCTCATGTTAAGGTACAAGAGCATGCTGTGCCTGGCCCCATGGGGCTGCACCCAGGATGAGAGCATACAAGCAGGGCCTGTGAGGGACAGACATAGCAGCAGCGATGTGATCTCTGCTTCCCACACGAGGATGTGACTGCTGGGCTGAATAATGGTGAGGGACTGGTAAGAAGTGAAATCTGCTGAGGACCAGTTGGAGTGTAGCTGGTCTGGCTGATAGTGAGCTAGCTGGAGGGGACAATATCCCCCTGGGTGGGGAACATATCTGATGAAGCAGGGAAATGTGTGGTCAGGCCTTTAGGGCTCTGTGACACTCAAGACACAAAGGCATTACATGAAATGTTAGACTTCACATCACACGGCATAAGATGCAATAGGATTTTCTTTTAATAGATGCAAAAGTATTTTCTTTCACATTAGCAGTTTTGTGCGGTTTACAGCATCATAGCATGTGTGGGTCACTATACGTATTTCTCAAGCCTATTCCTAAAACCTTAAATTTAGTGTAAATTATTCCGAGTCTCATAATAAGTTGAATATCAATCCCAGGATTTAGGTGGAGATACCATCTTTGATATTTTGGATGTTATTTGGAGCAAGCTATTTCAAAGACTGCTATCCAGATGTTTTTAGACTATTGACAAGATGCTAAGGAAAATCATAATTAATTGTTACATTAACACCAATATGGAGCTGTAGTTGTGCAGCTTTAAGAGTAAGAAATGAAGGTTCTGGAAATTTCCTCATAGTCCAGTAGTTAAGAATCTTCCTTGCAATGCAGGGCGCACAAATTTGATCCCTAGTCAGAGAAGTAAGATCCCACAAGCTTCAGGGCAACTAAACCCGCAGGCTGCAACTAAGACCAATGCACTCAAACAAATAAATATTTAAGAAAAAGAGAAATAAAAAGCCCAAAATGAAAATTTTGAGTGAAGCTTCCCTTTATCTCTCTGTGCCTTCATTTTTTCATTAATAAAATACAAGAACTAGTTTAGATAAGTCTATGGTCCTTTTATCTCTAAAATGACCGTGATAATTTAAGATAAACAGAAACATTTTATTTAGTGCCTATAAAGTCTAATGTTCAAGAATAATTACTGGTATACCTCAGAGACACCGTAGGTTTGTAAAGTAAATATAACAATAAAGCAAGTCACGTAAATTTTTTTCGTTTCCCAATGTATATAAAAGTGCTGTTTACACTATACAGTCTATTAAGACAGTATGTGTAAAAGACATTGTATATTAAGACACTATATTGTCTATTAAGATGGTATAGCATAAAACATGTTTACACTGTAAGTCTACTAAGTGCCCAGTAACATATGTCTAAAAAAAACAATGTACATACCATAATTAAAAAAAGGATTCTGTTTGGGGGACGTTTCCTGGTAGGCCACTGGTTAGGACGCTGCACTTCCACAGCTGGGGGCCCGTAGTTCCCATGGTTGGGGAACTAAGATCCCACACGCCACATAGTGTGGCAAAAAAAAAAAAAATCTGTTGGAAAAATGGCACCAGTAGTCTTGCTTGACAAGAGGTGCCACAGACCTTCAGTTTGTAAAAATGCAAGATCTGTGAAGTGCAATAAAACAAGGTACCTGGTGTATCTCTTTGTATGTTTCATATTACTAATCCATGAGTTTCTTTGCTTAAGCGATGGAATGCCCATTTCCTGGTACATAAAAATTTCTTACATGATTTTCAAATGAACAAATAAATCTAGCTGAGTGAGAGATGATTTGGGGGACGGTGAATAATGCCAAATATTTTGTGAGTGTTCTACTAGTCAGTAGTTTAACACTCATTACTAACAAGCTGGTTACAATATCAAAATACATCACCAAGGCTTCACTGTTAGCATTAACAAACAGCACTTTGTCATCCCCCAGAGTCTTCATGTGGCTATTTTTTCTCATGTTGTTAACCTTCCTGTCCACCCCAGCTAAGACCTAGAGAAGTCTCGTTAGTCTCATTCGAGACCTAAAGCCTTCACTTTGTCTCCTTTTGCAAGGATGCTCCTGATTTCAATCAGCTACTAGAAATGTCAGATGAAAAATGGCACAAATGTGAATTACGACAATAAAAGTTTATAAGCTACTAAAATAAAGTTATAGTACCTAAGAGCTGAGTCAACTGACAATGTTAAATGGAACATTTTACAACCAGTCCTGGGATAATGATAAAACAAAAAAAAAGGCACACAGAACATGAAATATCTGACAGGAGATGGGCTCAAGATCAAGCTCAGGCTCCATGAGTTTGTATGAGCACCACTCAAGTGAGGCGCAAGAAGGGATAGCCTAATGATTATGAGGGTACCCTTTCTGTGCCCAACCCTCAACATCTATTCTCTCTTTTTCTTTTCATACCAGCTCAGTGAGAAGGGGTACTGCTATCATTTTAGAGAGGAGAAACCAAGACTGAAGCCATCTATTTGGCAAATCCTCAATAATCAAACTATTAAATAATAGACTTCAAAAGTCTCTCTGATTCCAGCAATGCTGTTTCTATATTTTTTTCTATATCTTTCTATAGGCAATGCTAGCCCTAAAGAGCACACATAGACATGTAATACATAGACATGTAATCTCATATATAAAGCAAATTTAGCTTCACAAAGAATCTCTCTCTCCAACTTGATGCTAGTGTTTGTTCCCTGTAATCAATTCAGGTGATGGTTTTCTTGACCACGAAGTGCACCATGTAAATTAGCTACACAATCAAAGGCTTCCTGGGGGCTCAGATGGTAAAGAATCTGCCTGCAATGCAGGAGACCCAGGCTCCATCCCTGAGTTGGGAAGATCCCCTAGAGAAGGAAAGGCAAAACTATGGAACTAGAATGAGATCAGCATTAGGAAGAAAGATGAACATTAAAAATCAGATTTTAGAAAGAATACTCCTATATATAAAATAGAAAACTAATATGAACCTACCATATAGCACAGGGAACTCTACTCAATACTCTGTAATGGGCTGTATGGGAAGAGAATCTAAAAAAGAGTAGATATATGCATATGTATAACTGATTCACTTTCCTGTTCAGCAGAAGCTAAGAAACATTGTATATCAACTATATCCCAATAAAAATTTTAAAAGAAAGAATAAAGGACTTCCCTGGTTGCTCAGATGGTAAAGCGTCTGCCAACAGTGTGGGACCTGGGTTCGATCCCTGGGTCAGGAAGATCCTCTGGAGATGGAAATGGCAACCCACTCCAGTACTCTTGCCTGGAAAATCCCATGGATGGAGGAGTGTAGTAGGCTACAGTCCATGGGGTCGCAGAGAGTTGGACACGACGGAGCGACTTCACTTCACTTCACTTCAAAGGAGTATTATCAGGAGTTTGACTGGGTGGTATGGTTCTCTTTTATTTTTAAAATAATTCCAGTCACCCAATATCTTGTGTTATTCATAAATTTCCACTGCCTTTCTCTAACTTTTCAAGTACTACATCCTCCTGTCAGCCCCATGCATATGATACCAGGTGACACTATTTCTCTTGTGTGCCCACCCCAGCACCCCCAATGAGAGAGATGCACGCACACTAAACCCACACCAGGCGTGTGTGTGCATGCTCAGTCTCAGTTGTGTCGAACTCATTGTGACCTTATGAACTACAGCCCGCCAGGCTCCTCTGTCCATGGGATTTTCCAGGCAAGAATACTGGAGTAGGTTCCCATGCCCTTCCTGCTCCAGGGGATCTTCCTGACCCAGGGATCAAACCCCTGTCTCTTATGTCTCTTGTATTGGCAGGCAGATTCTTTGCCATTAGCGCCGCCTTGGAAGCCCTGATAGTCTGGTATTTGCTGTAATTGCACTATTTCTTAGAAATATGTTTTACCTTTAAAGATCTTACAAAATGTATAGTCTTCTCCCTCATCTGACTTTGTTATGCAATAAAGATAGTCTTTTCAATTACTTATTATGGAGTAAAATTCATGCTCCAAGAAGAATTAATGTCATGTTAATTCTGAGGCTTTGCCTACTCTGTGCAAACTACTCTTACTCTAGCCAGAGAAACACGGTGATAAAATGGTATAATCACAAGACATGCAAAGTGCTGATGTGAAATGAAAAGGACAGAAATATGATTGGGATATTAATTCAGGAGAAATAAGGAAATGGGACTGTTTGAATAGGCTTAGCAGGATGGTTTAGTTCTTCCTGAAAATAAGTGTGATGCCATCTCAACTTACCCTGACCTCTACCCTGACTCCCACATTCAGGTACAATCAAATGTTTAGTTTCTAAACACACACACACATACATGCATTAAAAGGATTACAAAATACCCAATACACAGACACAGACATTCAGTGAAACTTCTAAATATCAAATAAAGGCAGCATGCCAATGTAGCAATAAAACCATAAATTTCTATTGTAATAGAACACAAATTAATAAAATGGGGAAGTAGAACTTACAAAATAGCTTTAAACTCAATACCAGATTTCATTATAGGTCCTAGACTATAATGGACACAAGATAATTTTCATGGTTGATCCATAGTAATAGTCATTGGGAAGTTAAATGACAGAAGAGCAGCAGCTTTAAGTGGGAAATGGCACAATTCTTCACAGCTGTCATGCTTGTGCACTTGCTGACTATCAACCTTGAACAAAGCATTTAATTCAAACCCCATTTTAAAAGTATACACTGTCAAGAGAGAGGCCAAAAACCATATGCTGGTTGAGGAAGCAACGTATAACCCATGTGCCAGAGATGACACTGAAGATCAAGTCGGTTGGAACGTAGATGGATTGTTCACAACCCATTGTAGGAGCTGACTATTCAGAGATGATCTCTTCCTGGTCTCACAATGCATAACATTTTGCAGGGTGGCCACCTGATGGGAAGAACTGACTCATTGGAAAAGACCCTGATGCTGGGAAAGATTGAAGGCAGGAAGAGACAGGGACAAAAGAGGATGAGATGGTTGGATGGCATCACTGACTGGATGGACATGAGTTTTAGCAAGCTCTGGGAGTTGGTGATGGACAGGGAAGCTTGGCATGCTGCTGTCCATGGAGTCGCAAATAGTCGAACATGACTAAGTGACTGAACTGAACTGACTATTTTGCCCATTCAGAACTGCAATTGAATTTAAATTCTCTCTCTGAAGATAGATTTTGCCTTTTAAGTAATCTTTAAACTTCCATAATGCTATTTATCTATGATATATTATTACTACTAAGATCCTACTGCTGTTTTTAAAAGTAGTGCATAAAATAAGTGCTACATGTATAATGTATATGATAGAATACATCATAGTTCATAGAATATATTCAATATTAAATTTCAACACCCACCGAGGAAAAACTGAGTGTGTAAGTCATAGTGATAATATGGATATAGATACATAGATTTAGGTATGAAAAGAGAGTTCTAGCAAAGATCCAAAGCAAAAGTCACAACTTAGAAGTGTAGTAAAAGCAATGACCTTGAACCCTAATTAATTTCCTATATACTCAGTTTGGGGCTTCCCAGATGATGCTAGTGGTAAAGAACCCACCTGCCAGTGCAGGAGATATAAAAGATGCGGGTTCCTCCCCTGCACTGGGAAGATCCCCTGAAGGAGGAAATGGCAACCCACTCCAGTACTCTTGCCTGCAGAATTCCATGGGCAGAGGAGCCTGGCGGACTACAGTCTGCTTCTGCAATCCCATGGACTATAGTCCACCAGGCTCCTCTGCCCGTGGGGTTACAGAGTCAAACATAACTGAAGCAACTTAGCACAACACAGCACATACCCAGTGTGACATCAAAAGGAGGTGAAGATTCCTTACTTACGGGTATTAAATCAAGGAATTCTCATCAGGTTAAAAGAAAATCTTCACATCAACCACAGACTGAAATATGACCAATAGGGTCTGTGGTATTAAAGTAACACTGGATTTATCCTATCTCAGTTATCAAAATAAAGTAACATCTGGCATCTACATGTATTATTTCACTAACCTTACAATTGGGCTTCCCTGGTAGCTCAGCTGGTAAAGAATCTTCCTGCAATGCAGGAGATCCCAATTCAATCCCTGGGTCAGGAAGATCCCCTGGAGAAGGGATAGTCTACCCACTCTAGTATTCTTGGGCTTCCTGCTGGCTCAGACAGTAAAGAATCCACCTACGGTGCAGGAGACCTGGGTTTGATCCCCGGGTTGGGAAGATCCCCAGGAGAAGGGAATGGCTACCCACTCCAGTATTCTTGGCTGAAGAAGTCCATGGACAGAGGAGCTTGGCAGGCTACAGTCCATGGGATAAGAGACAGACACAACTGAGTGACTTTCACATTCACAACCTTACAATTAGCACATACAATGGGCTATCTGGTGATGACAAATTTTTTCATACATTCAATGTATTTTACCAAACAATCCCTATGGGGGTGCCAAGCACTGTTCTATATATTAAACATATAAGAATAAATTTAAAATGTGATTCTTGCAAATTAGAAGCATAATCAGGTTCTTCTGATACCTATATTGTGCTACCGAAATCAAGTTTTTGACCTTCAAAACATTTGGCGTGCTTTGCTTATTATTTTACTGTTAATTACGGAATTAAATGAATTTTAACTCTGAGTTTCAGATGTGCTTTTTGCTCTGCAGATATTATTCAAGCGAATAAAACTCTATGAATTGTGGAATGATAAAATATTCACAGAAACTTACAACTCTGCAGTTGAATAACAATTACATTTGTTCCAAACAGGCAATTGGTTTCCAAACACATTAAACAAAGGCAATTTAGAAAACTTCTTCTTCTTCTTGGCATCATTAACATTGTTGAACATCCTGGGATTCTGGAGTGTTTCACAAAGGTAAGTGTGTGGTAAGATGAACAATTTCTGAGTCCATGAAATATTGATCTGGGAGCCATCACTGAGCCAATGGGAATCTTGTATTCCATGACTGGACAAATTAGCATATTAGAGAAATTTAACAGACATTCAGAGCAAGAAATTTCCATTTAGACTTCACTTTTTCCATCAGTCCTTATAATAAAAAGTTCTTTGCTCAACTCTAAAAAAAGATATTTTTCCTCCAACATACAGTGCCATTTTAGAATTAGAAATAACCATATCGATAATAAGAATGAATGAGTCATTATCATTAAAAGCAAATATCATTAAACAAATAGCTAGAAATCTAATGAGCCTTAAGATTTGGATTCCATTCAGGCCTTTAAATCAGCAGTGACCATTTCAAGGTCAATAACAAACTGTGCAAAATCATTTAGCCAGTCACCTGAGACCATTCAAGTGGCTTAATATGTATCATCTACCATCCATCCGTTGCCAGCCTCTCTCTCTCAGTGATGTCTTCTTGGGTGGCTGTGTGCTTTTGAGCAAAGTGCCTCACCTCTCTGAGCCTCTGTCTTCACACATATAAAATAAGGACAATAATTCCAACCTTTTGTGGGCTTTTGGGGAGAAGAATTTTGATAAAAGACCAAGCATGCCTGCCATGTTGCAGGAACTAAATATGTCTTTATTTCCCTCACTTCTTCCCATTCATTTATCTATTTAGTCACTTAGTCTCATCTAGTGCCACTTATTCCTTGCCTGAATCATTCTTTTATTCCTCTAATAAATCTCTTTTGGAACATCAGTCATGGGATGTGGTAAATCAGAAGGACATGCAGTCAGCATCAGTCAATGTCCCTGCCACCTACGCCCTCACTATCATGGGGCCTATGGTCCAGCATGAGAGAAGCACTGAGACCTCATGTGAGACAGAATTAAAGACAAAAATTAAAAAAACCAAAAATTTAAAGTTTTAAGGGCTTCCTGAATTTTAAAATTTCTTACCTTCCAAAGTGTATGTTATCAGAGTGACCCTCTGTACTGTAAAATCTCCTTAAAAATGCCTGCCTGGTTCTTAGATTGACCACCACATTAGAAAGTCAGATTCTTGCAGAAGGATGTCCCCGTCTTTGCAGCAAAACAGAGTCGGCAATAAAAACTGAAACTGAAGGCAAGGCTCCTTTCCCCTCTGGCCATTGCCTCCAAATACATGAGTGTCACCCGTCAGCTAATTCTCACAAACCTGTGTTGTTTCTCAATTTCACGTACTCTCCCACTGTAAGATTTGACCCTGTGTTTCAAAAAGTAGTTTGGGTTGAGACGTGCACAGACCTCAAGTTTGTCATACAGAGTGAAGAAAGAGAAACAAAATCGTATCGTAACACATAAACGTGGAATCTAGAAAAATGGTAGAGATGAACCTATTTGCAGGGCAAGAATAGAGACAGACACAGAGAATGGACACACAGACACACAGTGAGGAAGGCAAGGGCAGGCTGAATCAGGAGAGTGGAATTTACATATATACACCACCATGTGTAGAATAGATAGCTAATGGGAACCTGTTGTATTGCACAGGGAGCTCAATGCAGTGCTCTGTGATGACCTAGAGGGGTGGGATGGGTGGAGGTAGGGGAGGATATATATATACATATAGCTGATTCACTTTTTTGTACCACAGAAACTAACACAACATTGCAAAGCAACTATACCTTAATTAAAAATACATATATGTCAATAAAGTTGAAAAAAAAAAAGCAATCTTTAGAGGCAGCCCAGTTGAGACCAGTCCCACAGCTTAGCTGCACAAACCTCAGCAAGTTGCGTAACCTTGCTAGGCCTCAGTTTCTTCTTTGTCAAAAGGAAACCATAAGAATGGTTTCTGTGCCATAAGCTTATTGTGAGGATAAGAAAAGACTCAAAAATGTTAGCAATAATAATAATAATGGCTTCATGTGTTGCTTTATGCTCTCTTCTTCCTCCTGTTTATTTTTCACCTAAGATACGGCCAAGATGACCATGACTGTGGGCTAAATTCAGGTATCACTAGCACGGGAACCATTACTCTGGGACTGACTCACACATTTATTCATTCATCCATTCATTCAACCAATGTGTTAAGTATCGTTCCAAGCACTTGAAAAATAAAACTGAAGAAAGCAAAGTACTGGTCTACATGGAGCGAGCACCTAGCACTCAAAATATTTAAGTGTGATTATTCTTCTGTGATTAGTGAGCAAGTGAGTTACTATAAAGTGAGAGATGCTAGAGCGGCGTTCAGAGAAGGAGGCAGGAATAAAAATATACAAAGCACCAGAGTTGCAGGGACCAGAGATAAAAAGGACTAAGAGATAATGTACGCAGGGCTTGTAAGTGTGTGCTAAGTCACTACAGTCATGTCCGACTCTTTGCGACACTATGGGCTATAGCCTGCTAGGGCTCTGCTGTTCATGGGATTCTCCAGGCAAGAATACTGGACTGAGTTGCCATACCCTCCTCCAGGGGATCTTCCCAACCCCAGGTATGTCTCCTGCAGCTCCTGCATTGCAGGTAGAGTCTTTACCACTGAGCCATCGAGGAAGCCCCAATGTAGGGCTTATTTAGAAAGAAATCGGATTCTTACCAAATCTTCTCCATTTCCTGTATGCTTTCTTTTATCTTGCATCCTTTTGAGGGAAGGAAACAAACAGAGGATGAAACAAAGCAGGATAAGAAGAAATTCATTTTCCATATGTTGAGCACCTCTGTCTTAAGCAGCATGATTGTCCACCTCTCTGATCTTATCACTCTGTACATGAGAACTGTGGTGTTGGAGAAGACTCTTGAGAGTCCCTTGGACTGCAAGGAGATCCAAACTGTCCATCCTAAAGGAAATCAGTCCCGAATATTCATTGGAAGGACTGATGCGGAAGCTGAAACTCCAATACTTTGGCCACCTGATGTGAAGAACTGACTCATTGGAAAAGATCCTGATGCTGGGAAAAATTAAAGGCAGGAGGAGAAGGGGATAACAGAGGATGAGATGGTTGGATGGCATCACCAACTCGATGGATCTAAGTTTGAGCAAGCTCCAGGAGTTGGGGATGGACAGGGAAGCCTGGTGTGCTGCAGTCCATGGAGTCACAAAGAGCGACTGAGTGTCAGTCCATGGACATGACTGAGCCACTGAACTGAACTGAATACATGAGAACACTGAAGTGAAAACCTAATTGAGTAAATTGTGCTGCTTCTAAGTGCCACAGAGGAGCCCTCTTCCTACTCTGATGACTCCTTAACTCTATGGGGATGGAGACTGTCCCTTCAGCTCAAGTAACTGTACTCAGCACCACCTGTTGATTAGCCTCCACAAGAAAAGAAAGGAGAGTCTGAAAAATTTGCTCATAGAGATTAAATAGCTAGAACCAACTACATTAGTTCAAAGGAACACATTGCCTTGGGTATCTATTCCCAGTTGGGACTGGAGAGGCCAAACCAAAAGCATTAAGCAAGAAACGATATGGAATATAAGTGATTAGATCAGTGTCTGCAGTGAGAGTGCAGGATTCCAGCTTATTTCTATGCTGAATGCTTTTGTCAAACACTGGCAATAAATAAGGGGCTTTCCTGGTGGCTCGGTGGTAAAGAACCTGCCTGCCAGAAAGGAGACTAGGGTTCGATCCCTGGGTCAGGAAGATCCCCTGGAGTAGGAAATGACAACCTACTCTAGTATTCTTGCCTGGACAGTCCTATGGACAGAGGAGTCTGGTGGGCTACGGTTCATTGGGTCACAAAAGGATTAGACATGACTTAGCAACTAAACAACAACAAACAATAGGATGAAAACAAGAGAAAACACAGATGTCTGAGGGATAGTATTATTGAAACATTATTTATGAGAGAGATGATGTTTTATCTCAGTACACTTCCAAACACAATCTAGTTCTTACCAAATCCAAAGGTATGTCTGGTCAGAGCCAGATATTGGTGATAAATCTATCAATGTCAGTCCCAAGTATCAAGGAGAGTCCCAAGCTATTCTTGTCCCAAAGATCCTGAGGCCAGTGGATTAATGATGAAACAGCACCCTCACTAATATACAAGTGGAATTAGGTCTGTGTTAGCATACAAGGACACCCCACCATCAAGTTTATATTACTGTGCTACAATCCTGGTTTAAGTCCTAGAACCAAACTAATCTTGTTGAGGTCAGTGGAAAATCACTTAACTGGGTATGCTACTGTTTAGTCTCTAAGTCATGTCCAACTCTTTTGCAATTCCATGGACTATAACCCACCAGGCTCCTCCATCTGTGGGATTTCCCAGGCAAGAATACTGGAATGGGTTGCTATTTCCCTCTACAGAGGATCTTCCCAACCCAAGGAGATTGAACCCGTATCTTCTGCATTGGCAGGGGAATTCTTTACCTCTGAGACACCAGGGAAGCCCTAGCTAAGTATAGTTAGGAATATTCCAGAGTGCCAGACCAGGTATACGTTCCATTTCTAAGAAGAAACAAAAGCAAACAGTCCCCTGCCTCTGTCTGAATTAGAGTCCTCTTCAATCACATCTGAAATAGTGACATGAACACCTGAGGCTCTCCAGGTTGGGGCTGAAGGAAGTAGGTAGGTAGATGAAATGTTTTCCCTTGCCGGAAAGTATTATACGAATATCGCTATAGACCTTAATATAAATATGCATCCTACATCAGATGCTAAGATATTAATAAAGGATATTATAGAGGTTTATTGGGTTTCCCAGGTGGCACTAGTGGTAAAGAACTCCCCTGCCAATGCAGGAGATATAAAAGACACAGGTTCAATCCCTGGGTTGAGAAGATCCCCTGGAGGAGGGCATGGTAACCCACTCCAGTATTCTTGCCTGGAGAATCCCATGGACAGTGGAGCCTGGCGGGCTACAGCCCATGGAGTCGCAGAGTTGGACACGACTGAATTGACCTAGAGTGCACACACAGATGTTTATAGCAGGGGAAAATAGAAGGGTATTTATTATTACAACTTGACACCATCATCCCTCTAATATTGTAAAACACATAAAGTTAATATCGTTGTGCTTAATTTGTTAATGATACCAGTAATCTTTTGTACATAACCTGTAACAATTAGTGAAAGAGACCTAAGTCAGAAACAAAGGACTAGTTATTCAAAGCATATCATTTTCTTATAGATATTTTTAGCAATGTTGAGAAGGGAAAGAAGGCAAAGTTAGCATCAGAAACCTTCGCAAATTAAAAACGCCTAACCTCGGAGACGTATGTGTCTTTGATAAAATTGAACTTATGGTTCTTATTCATTTGTTCATCCAACCTATATTTATTGGACATCTGATATGTACCCTGGAGGAGGCCCACTCTAATATTCTTGCCTGGGAAATCTCATAGACAGGAGCCTGGCTGGCTATGGTCCATGGGTTCGCAAAAGGATCGAGCATGACTTAGCAACTAAACAACATGTACCAGGCACTGGTCAAAGCAGTAGGCATACAGCAGTGAATAAAACAGCCTTAAATTCCTCTCCTCCTAGAGCTTCTTCAAAATGTTTAAGAAACAATTGGTCTTCAGAGGCAGCATGCTATAGAGGAAAACGGTCAGGACTCAGAGTTCTGGTTTCAAACCTAAGCTCTGTCAACTCTTACTCATGTGAACCTAAGCAACTTATGTAACCTCTTAAAACATCCGTCTTTTTGCCTGTGAAATGGGAATGGTTCCATCCTTCCCAGGTTGTAGTGAGAATTTGGTAAGTTAGGGTGAGTACTGGGCCCTGGCTTACTGTCTGGCATTTAGAAGATGGGGAATCCGGATTTTGCGTTAAGCCAGGGATAAGGCAGTTTAGAAACACATTTGTAGATGTCTTCTTCAACAGTGGTATTTTCCACACAGTCTCAGCGCTGAATTTACAAACCCCTAGTGCATCTGACCAGAGAAGGCAATGGCACCCCACTCCAGTACTCTTGCCTGGAAAATCCCATGGATGGAGGAGCCTGGTAGGCTGTGGTCCACAGGGTCGCTAAGAGTTGGACACTGAGAGACTTCACTTTGACTTTTCACTTTCATGCATTGGAGAAGGAAATGGCAACCCACTCCAGTGTTCTTGCCTGGAGAATCCCAGGGACAGAGGAGCCTGTTGGGCTGCCATCTGTGGGGTCGCACAGAGTCAGACACAACTGACGCGACTTAGCAGCAGTGCATCTGACCACTGTAAAGTGGCGCTGATGGAAAAGAACCCAGCTGCCAATGCAGGAGACATAAGAGACAGGAGTTCGATCCTCGGGAAGATCCCCTGGAGAAGGAAATGGCAACCCACTCCAGGATTCTTGCCTGAGGAATCTCACGGACAGATGAGCCTAGTGGACTACAGGCCATAAGGCTGCAGAGAGTCGGACACGACTGAAGTGTCTTAGCACACACAGTACGTCTGATAAATCTTTCCAGTTCTGCCGCCATTAAGTCTACAAAGCGGATAGTTCCAGACTTCCACGTTTCTCACCATCGGACTCATGGCAGACTGGAAAACAGCACCACCTAAAGGTCCTTGTGAGACCCTTCACGTGTCCTAAAACTCCCTTTGTCGTTTTATCCAGTCTCTTCTGGGGAGCAGGGCTCTTAAATAATCATCACCGAGGTGCCAGTATCTATGGGACTGTAATAAAAGGGAGACAAGCACGGGGAGAAAGCAAATGATTTATCAAGTCATCTACATCTGGCCTTAAAAAAAAAAACCCTTTCTTTCTTTCTTTTTTAGGTATTGTAATCTAAATCATTTTAATGCCCAGAACACCAGTGGAAATAATCTCGTAGAAACCCTTCTCCTCCAGGAAAAGTCTTTGAAATTTTACGACAGTACACAGGAATTTTCTTCAAGTATTGATCTCTGGGAAACAGCCATATGAAACTATTCGACTCAACCCATCATATGAGCAGAGTGTTCACTGTTTTCTTCAGCTGGCTGCTATGCCTTTAGTTTAAGAGCTAATATGTATTGGTATGAGAGTGGCCTTATGAACGTTATCTGTGCACTTTAATGGTTCAGCCGTTTAAAGCAATGTATGTGACACTTAGTTGTCATAGTTTTAAGTCCTTAGAATTGAAATAATAGTACGTCAGTATTCTTTCCTTCAGGACATTTACTGAGCCCTTATTACATGCCAGGCATAATAATCAGACACAGTTTATGTCAGAGTAATTAATAACCCTAAACACAAGTAACCTATATCTTATGCATAAATAATAAGCCTATACAGTTTTACTGTGCTTCATCTTGCTATTACACTATCAAGTTATGAGTGAAGGAAACTTTCTCTGAATTAAACGGCAGCATTACTGGGCCCAGTGATTAAGACTTTGCCTTCCATTGCAGGGGGTGCAGGTTTGATCCCTGGTTGAGGAGCTAAGTAAAGTCCCCAAAAGCCAAAACACAAACAATATTGTAACAAATTTAATAAAGACTTTTTAAAAATGGCCCTCTTTAAAAATTAAAAAAAAAAAAAGACAGCATTACTAAAATAGAGAACCTTAACCCAAAAGTGAATATTCACATACTGAAGAAACTGTAAAATAAATATAAGGGGTGGAATTATTGAGATTAAAGGAAAGAAGAAAATTAAGGAGGTTGAATGAGTATTGGGGGAAGGGCAAGTGATCAAATCAAAGAGATGCTTAAAGAGATTCTCTAACCTGGTTTCCACTGGTACCAGTTCAGATGCATTCAGAAAACTGTTTTCCAAAAGAGATTTTACCAGTATAAGCAAATAAATGTGAAAAAATTCATTAAAAAAATCAAATACAACTAGGGTCCCAAATCTTTGTAGCAGTGTTTATCAAGGTTTTGCTGAGGACCCCCAGTTTCAGGCAAACTTTTCTGGCCCCAACCACAGACCGCTTTAAGGCAAAACTTTTCCCAGGAATTGGCAGTTCTAACAAACCCACCCAAATCATTCTTAACGCTCTCTAAAATCTGAGCACCACTCTTTTCTGGGACAGCTCAAGCTGGATAGAAGAGGTGGGTTTTATCAGTTGATTGGAAATGATTCTGCAGTTAAAGCACCTCCTTTCTGTATATCTAAAATATTTTAGATCTGCAGAATAAAAGATTTATACATCTTGATGAGGTGTGATATGCATTTTTAATTGCAAAAGAGCAGCTGTAAAACGCCAGGTGTTTCTCTTACTCAAGCTATTTTTCATTTGTTTGTTCTGAGGACAGTGAAAAGACAAACCCTTACAGACAAAAATTCTTGCCCTGTAACTTTTTCAAATCCCTCTCTCTCTCTCTTTTTTTTTTTTTTGGCATTTGTTCTCTGATGAAACAGTGAGGCTGATCCCTGATCTGCCTTAGAATCTTTCTTTGTTGTAAAAGATTAAATGCTGAGTTTGTGATTTGGGTTTAATCAATGCTCCAAAGATCAAAAACCTTTAAACACACCTCATCTCAGAACAAGTCAGAAGCTCCAACAGTCCCTCTCACTGTTAGAAATAGGGTCTGCTTTATTTTGTTTTTCCGCCCCTCCCAAATTTGCCTTTGTCTTCCTAATTTCTACATCATGATAAGAGAAAGTGCTCATTATGCTTTCTCTCGTCATTAGAGATGAGAAAAGATCTACAGAATTATAAAGATGACCGCAAGCAAACACCAAAAGAGCTTAGAATTCTCACACTGGGGATGACGCTCGTGATCAGCTAAACTGCAGGGTCTACACACGCTTGCGTTGGAAGCAGGAGGCGTTCACACACTAGTTTCTTGCCTAGCGCTTAGCAGCATTATCACTGAGCGCCTGGAATAGTTTAGGCATTAAGTGTAATTGGTTTTGCTTTACATAAATCTGTAGCTTTGTAAATAAGCAGAGCATTTCAGCTTCTCTATAACACCAATTAACTTAAAGGGATGTGTTGTTTGCAGAAGCCTGCTGGGTTCTGTACAGTATTTCTCCAGTAATATGCTCAGTGGCAGGCAAAGTTCTGTGTCCCCGCAGTGTCGCATTGACTCCCAGTCACTTGTTGCCAAGGGTCTGAACCGAGACACTCATTTGCTCCACTTTTCAGTTGTAAAAGATGGGGAAGATGAAGTCTTTCCTAAGAATCACCTTCTGTGCTCTATTTCTGTCCATGACCGAGACCTGAAAGGTGAGGTACGTGAAAATGTTTTCTGTGACCTGCAGAGCACACATCTGACACCAGCTGACTCTGTCCACAACTGACAGCTCCATCTCTTTCCTCTTTCTTTTCTTGTAACACTTCAGTCCAATGCAGCCAAAAGTCCCTGCATTGAACTGTATACAAAATTAAGAAAACCACTTTCTTATAATGTGAATCTGCCAGTGAAAATGTTCCCATCAGAGTGACTTTTTAAATAACAGTTAGAAATCTGCTCCTGGAAGTTGGTAAATTTTTTCAAGCTTCTTAGATATTTCCCCTCATTGTCTCTTTGTTTATTAATTAATTGTTAATTAATTAATCAATCAGGTGTTAGTTGCTTCACCCATGATGCTTTTAGTTGCATCATGCCAGATTTTTAGTTGCGGTATGTGGAGTCTAGTTGCCCTGCCAGGGATTGAAACTGAGCCCCTTAAGTCTTAGCTACTGGACTACCAGGGAAGTCCCTCCCCTCATTATCTCTTGGACTCAGCTTAATCCTTTCTCATATCCCTTTCAGGTAATCTTGATTTATAGCATTCATTCCACTCTGGCCAAAATCTAATTCTCCTGGTTTTTGAAAGCTTTTATCGACTATCAGAGTAACAGTATCACCAAAAAACAGCTCATGATTCCAAAACGCTTCCTATTACTATTACATGATTTACAAATTGAAGGAGGGAGACTCCTAAGAACCACAGGATCCCTTTGCTGTATGACAAAAGAGCCTCAGCCTTAGCACCCTGAGCCAGTCTGGTGGTGGGCATAGCCCATCACCACTGCTAGAAAAGCCGACATACAATCACCAGCCACAGACGTATAAACAAGGTCCTTAAATGAAATCAACAGCTGAGTGACGACAGCACGCAGGTGCTGCTGACATTCAGGTCTGCTTGTAGAGAACAGGGAAATTAGAGGAACCACTCATAATAACAACTCATATCTGTGTCACCCTTTATAGTTTACAAGCTGCTGTCACATGCATCATCACATTTGGTTGGCACCACCCTGGGAAATAGACACATTTTGGCAAGCCCATTTCATACAGGAGACATTGCAGCTCTGAGACAGAACGAATAATCGAGAGTCACAGAGGCAGTGGGTGTCTCAAGATGTTCACTTGGTCTGTTTTTAAAGTGCCAGCCCCTTCTACAAAAGACACTCACAATAGTCACCAACACCAGATGATTCCCAGTGACTTGAGTGAAACACTCTCCACAGCATCCCAAAGGGAACAAGAATGAAAGGAAAGACCACACGGGGGTTCGCTGTTGTTTAGTCACTAAGTTGTATCCAACTCTTTTGTGACCCCGTGGACTGTAGCCTGCCAGGCTCCTCTATCTATGGGATTTTCCAGGCAAGAATACTGGATTGTGTTGCCATTTCCTTCTCCAGGGGATCTTCCTGACCCAGGGATTGAACTCATGTCTCCTGCATTGGCAGACAGATTCTTTACCATGGAGCCACCTGGGAAGCCCCACTGACAGAATGGTTACCCAGAACAGCATTGTTCTAACATCTCTTCCCCAGCCCTTAGCTCCCTCTATGGAGCCAGCCACTGTCCTTGTATGGGTCTTAGGCTTTCAGGAGCACTGCACTGAAAAGACGCCCCCAGACTAACCACCCTGGGGTTGGGAAAGAGGGTCTTGGGCTCAAAAGCATCCTTTCCTTCCCTTGCAACAAAATGCCCTCAGATGTGCTATAGTCAATTCCAAACTTCCTTAGGAAAGAACAGGTTAAGGAAAGCAAATTTAACCTCCAAAATATTATTAATAGTGGTGAAGACTCCTATAGTACTGCTAAAGACAAGGCTCTGTTGTTGTTTTTCTAAAATATTAACTCATTTAATCATCAGCTTCCCAGGTATTGTACTGGTAAAGAACCTACCTGCCAATGCAGGAGATATAAGAGAGGTAGCTTCGATCCCTAGATTGGGATGATCCCCTGGAGAAAGGCATGGCAACCCATTCCAGAATTCCTGCCTGGAGAATCTCATGGACAGAGAAGCCTGGAAGGCTTCCATCCAAAAGATCACAAAGAATCAGACAGGACTGAAGTGACTGACCATGTGCACAAGCATTTGGTCATCACAATAAATATAAGTGCAATTACCTCTATAAGTACAATGGTAAATCCTATTTTACAGATACAAAGCATGACAAACAGAGGAGTTAATAACTTTACAAAGGTTGTACAAGTAGCAAGGACGGAGTGAAAATTTGGACCTAGGGAGCCTGATTACAAATTCCCAGGGCAAGCCCTTTAGATGGAACTGCCCCTCAGTAAAGCTGTTGCCTACAATAGATTTTTATATATTCTCAGGACAATTCCAGGGAATACAGTGCCTTGGCCCAAGGCATTTCAGTATCTTCTATCCCAGTACAAAAGAACAGGACTTCCATCAGTAACTGTTCAAGCAAACAATATCAACTCTTAAAACCCCAGGGACTGCCCCTCCCTCTCTTTTGTGAATAATTATTGCTCTTCTGCTTAAACCCAAAGGCATGACTCTAAGGGCAGAATTTCAGGCTCTGTGGCAATTGTTGTAGGGGTCCTTTTGGAGATTTCCTTAATCTATAATTTAAGCTCTCTGTTCCTCAATTGACAGTTATTGTTAGATCAAGATGGAACCCTAGGCCAACTAGTCTCCACTTCCTTAGCCTCTACATGGACATTCCTGGGATTCCTCCAGTAAATTTACTAAAAGTGTCAGAGATAATAGAGCACTGTGATGATAAGACCCAGTCTCTCTGTCTCACTCTGCCTATCTCTGTCTCTCATACATACACACACTCATTCTCTCTCTCCATTATCTATCGTCTCCCTCTCTCTGGCTGTGTGTTGAATGGAGTTGGACTACGGTCTATGGTCTAGCATCCACTGTCTACGGTCTAATCAATGATATTTGAGAGCCAAGATTTTTCCCAAGTGATACATTGTCACAAATCTACTCAGAGACCTTACTAATTATTAAATAATATAACAGCACCCAAACTTTAATCTATCATCCACCTTCAATTCAATCAGTTCAGTTCAGTCGCTCAGCTGTGTCCAACTCTTTGCGACCCAATGAATCGCAGCACGCCAGGCCTCCCTGCCCATCACCAACTCCCAGAGTTCACTCAAACCATTGTCCATGGAGTTGGTGATGCCATCCAGCCATCTCATCTTCTCTCGTCCCCTTCTCCTCCTGCCCCCAATCTCTCCCAACATCAGAGTCTTTTCCAATGAGTCAACTCTTCACATGAGGTGGACAAAGTATTGGAGTTTCAGCATTAGCATAATTCCTTCAGAAGTACACCCAGGGCTGATCTCCTTCAGAATGGACTGGTTGGATCTCCTTGCAGTCCACGGGACTCTCAAGAGTCTTCTCCAACACCACAGTTCAAAAGCATCAACTCTTCAGCGCTCAGCTTTCTTCACAGTCCAACTCTTACTCACATCCATACATGACCACAGGAAAAACCATAGCCTTGACTAGACAGACCTTAGTTGGCAAAGTAATGTCTCTGCTTTTGAATATACTGTCTAGGTTGGTCATAACTTTTCTTCCAAGGAGTAAGCGTCTTTTAATTTCATGGCTGCAGTCACCATCTGCAGTGATTTTGGACCACCCTCCCCCAAAATAAAGTCTGACACTGTTTCCACTGTTTCCCCATCTATTTCCCATGAAGTGATGGGACCAGATGCCATGATCTTCATTTTCTGAATGTTGAGCTATAAGCCAACTTTTTTCACTCTCCTCTTTCACTTTCATCAAGAGGCTTTGTAGTTCCTCTTCACTTTCTGCCATAAGGGTGGTGTCATTTGCATATCTGAGGTGATTGATATTTCTCCCAGCAATCTTGATTCCAGCCTGTGCTTCCATTTCTCATGATGTACTCTACATATAAGTGAAATAAGCAGGGTGACAATATACAGCCTTGACATTCTCCTTTCCTATCTGAAACCAGTCTGTTGTTCCATGTCCAGTTCGAACTGTTGCTTCCTGACCTGCATACAGATTTCTCAAGAGGAAGGTTAGGTGGTCTGGTATTCCCATCTCTTTCAGAATTTCCCACAGTTTATTGTGATCCACACAGTCAAAGGCTTTTGCATTGCCAATAAAGCAGAAATAGATGTTTTTCTGGAACTCTCTTGCTTTTTCCATGATCCAGCAGATATTGACAATTTGATCTCTGGTTCCTCTGCCTTTTCTAAAACCAGCTTGAACATCTGGAAGTTCACAGTTCATGTATTGCTGAAGCCTGGCTTGGAGAATTTTGAGCATTACTTTACTAGCATGTGAGATTAGTGCAATTGTGTGGTAGTTTGAGCATTCTTTGGCATTGCCTTTTGGGGGTTTGGAATGAAAACTGACCTTTTCCAGTCCTGTGGCCACTGCTGAGTTTTCCAAATTTGCTGACATATTGAGTGCACCACTTTCACAGCATCATCTTTCAGGATTTGAAATAGCTCCACTGGAATTCCATCACCTCTGCTAGCTTTGTTCGTAGTGATGCTTCCTAACACCCACTTGACTTCACATTCCAGGATGTCTGGCTCTAGGTGAGTGATCACACCATCGTACTTATCTTGGTTATGAAGATCTTTTTGTACAGTTCTTCTGTGTATTCTTGCCACCTCTTCTTAATATCTTCTGCTTCTGTTAGGTCCAGACCATTTCTGTCCTTTATTGAGCCCATCTTTGAAAGAAATATTCCCTTGGTATCTCTAATTTTCTTGAAGAGATCTCTAGTCTTTCTCATTCTGTTCTTTTCCTCTATTCTTTGCACTGATTGCTGAGGAAGGTTTTCTTATTTCTTCTTGCTATTCTTTGAACTCTGCATTCAGATGCTTATATCTTTTCTTTTCTCCTTTGCTTTTCGCTTCTCTTATTTTCACAACTATTTGTAAGGCCTCCCCAGACAGCCATTTGGCTTTTTGCACTTCTTTTCCATGGGGATGTTCTTGATCCCTGTCTCCTGTACAATGTCACGAACCTCATTCCATAGTTCATCAGGCACTCTCTCTATCAGATCTAGTCCCTTAAATCTATTTCTCACTTCTACTGTATAATCATAAGGGATTTGATTTAGGTCATACCTGAATGGTCTAGTGGTTTTCCCTACTTTTTTCAATTTAAGTCTGAATTTGGCAATAAGGAGCTCATGATCTGAGCCACAGTCAGCTCCCAGTCTTTTTTTTTTTTTTTTTTTGCTGATTTTATAGAGCTTCTTCATCTTTGGCTGCAAAGAATATAATCAATCTGATTTTAGTGTTAACCATCTGGTGATGTCCATGTGTAGAGTCTTCTCTTGTGTTGTTGGAAGAGGCTGTTTGCTATGACCAGTGCGTTCTCTTGGCAAAACTCTATTAGCCTTTGCCCTGCTTCATTCCGCATTCCAAGGCCAAATGTGCCTGTTAATCCAGGTGTTTCTTGACTTCCTACTTTTGCATTGCTGTCCCTTATAATGAAAAGGACATCTTTTTTGGGTTTTAGTTCTTTAAGGTCTTGTAGTTCTTTGTAGAACTGTTCAACTTCAGCTTCTTCAGCATTACTGCTTGGGCCATAGACTTGGATTACTGAGATATTTAATAGTTTGCCTTGGAAATGAACAGAGATCTTTCTGTCGATCACCCACCTTAGACAAGTTTGAATCCATGTACTGGCTGGGAATTAGGTTGTTATAATACTTAAGCCTGCTAAACCACAAGTGACCAAACCTTGTCTAAACAGAGTAACGAGTCAATAGCTGATAACAAGTGTCTATTATCATGGTAGCGGCAAGTCGGAAGCACATTTCAAGACACTGATACCAACAGCAAGGCAACAGTGCTAACAGGGATAAAAGAAGCCATAAAATGGAATCAATGGGAGGCAGAAATTCAGCAAGAAGCATGGGGAAGTCATCAGAACATCGAAGAAACTATCAAGAAAGCACATGCACCATCATCATGACAGTTTTCATTTTCCCAAAGCCATCTCTGGAAACAAAATGAGAGTCAAGAGACCATGCTGGCTTTTTAAGGAAGAGAAAGAGCTCTCTGTCAGAAATGTCAGACAGGAAGGGTGAGCTTTAGAAGCCAGAGCAGTAAGACATCATCTGAAGACACTGATTTCCCATGTAATAAAACAGGTATCTCCAATGAGGCAAGGAGAAGGCAATGGCACCCCCACTCCAGTACTCTTGCCTGGAAAATCCCATGGACGGAGGAACCTGGTGGGCTGCAGTCCATGGGGTCACGTAGAGTCAGACACGACTGAAGTGACTTAGCAGCAGCAGCAATGAGGCAAATACCCTTTTAGCTAGACTCATTAATGTGAAAAATAATTTATGATATAGCATGGATTAGCAGCAGAGAAAGCCGGAAGGAGAGAAGCCCTTGGATTCTTTGCACCTGCTCATCTAGCCAGTGAACTTCATGGACAGTTACACATGTAAGCCTCTTGGTAATTTAAGCCTTCTCTTGTGTGCTGCATACGGTGATCTGTGCCGGCCGTCTGGGATGTGACCCCTGCTTTGAGAGTAATGATAAAATTTCTAGCAGTCACTGTTGTTGTGGGAGGCAGACTGTCGTGGAAGTGTTATTATTAATGAGCACTACTGGACAGCTTGAACTCCCGTTTTGGGGTGGGATGCATTGCAGAGTAAGTGCCTTAATCTCCCTGAATTGATGAGGCCCCCTTGAGCATAACAGAATGCTTCCTAATGCATTCCCACGCCTCACTCACAGGGGTTAAACCTTCCTGACTGGTTTCTACAGTATCTCCAGAAATGCAGACTTCTGTCTTTGTGCAGCTTGTACAGTTCTGCCTTATTTCTTTGCAGCCAACCATTCCTGAAAGACAGGAACAAACAAGATGGACAAGTGTGGCAGTGAATGAACCATTTTACTGCAATTAGAAGTTCACAGAGAATAAATTATCCCCTCATTCAAGCTGTCCAGTAGTAATGCTCATTAATAATAACACTTCCACGACAGTCTGCCTCCCACAACAACAGTGACTGCTAGAAACTTTATCATTACTCTCAAAGCAGGAGTCACATCCCAGACGGCCGGCCCAGATCACCGTGTGCAGCACTCAAGAGAAGGCTTAAATCACCAAGAAGCTTACATGCGTAACTGTCCATGAAGTTCACTGGCTAGATGAGCAGGTGCAAAAAATCCAAGGGCTTCTCTCCTTCCAGCTTTCTCTGCTAATCCATGCTACATCATAAATGATTTTTCATATTAATGAGTTAGTCTAGCTAAAAGGGTATTTGCCTCATTGAAGATACCTATTTTATTACAGGATCTTTATTTTCTACATGTGGCCTTAAGATTATGGAGAATATGTGGTCCATGAAAACAGAATGTTTGTGGAGAACTGCATCTCCACCTATACATGTACATATACATATTCATATCGGCTTTGCTGGTGGCTCAGTGATAAAGAATCTGCCTGCAGTGCAGGAGCCACAGGAGATGCACATTCGATCCTTGAGTCAGGAAGATCCCCTAGAGGGAGGCATGGCAACCCACTCCGATATTCTTGCCTGGAGAGTCCCAAGGACAGAGGAGCCTGGTGGGCTATAGTCCATGGAGTTGCAAAGAGTAGGACACAACTGAGCAATTATACACAAATACATAGAGTTACACCCATGTACAGAAGGAGCATTCCAGTTAGTAGCTGACGCTACTATGCCTCTCCATTGGGCTTCTCCATGTCCTTCTACATGGGCTCCTTTGGGCTTCTTTGAAACCTGATGGCTGGTGACCTATGGCAAGTATCCCCAGAAAGAAATGAAGCCAGGCAGAAACAATATCGTCTTTTGTGACCTAGCCAGGGGCTACACAGCATCACTTCTACTGCTTTCTGTTTGTTGAAGTAATCAGAGAACCCTGTCTAGATGTGAAGAGGGAAACTGTATCCAACTCTTCATAAGAAGGAGCAAGACTCTAGAAATGCATGTGGGACCCCAAATGTCAGTATGGACATTTTTTGTCTAAAGAGGAACAGATATCTGTTAGACAAAGGGCAGAAGCAGGAGCATTTCAGGTGACGTTGGGAAGTAGCATAAGCAACACGGAAAAGTACAAAACAGCACAGCTTATTCTGAAAACTGTAAGTCATTTGGACTTTTGACAAGAGCAGTTGTTTGGAGCACAAGATTCGAGGGCAGAATAACATGACAGATTTGTGCTTCAAAAGAACACTCAGTCCAAAAATGTAGAGGATCAATCGGTAGGGGCTAGACAAAAATTAGATCAGGATATTCACTATGTGTAAGTGAATATTGGTAAGAGATAACGAGATCCAGACTTCACTGGTTGTCCAGTAGTTGAGACTCCACCCGCCAATGTAGGGGACACAGGTTCGATCCCTAGTCCAGGAAGATCCAGCATGCTGCAGAACAATTAAACCTGTCTGCCACAACTACTGAGTCCACGAACCTAGAGCCTGGGAGCCAAAACAAGAAAAGCCACCACAATGAGAAACCAGTGAACTGCAACAAAACACAGCCGCAGCTCGCCGCAACTAAAGAAAACTCCATGCCCAGAAATGAAGACTCAGAGCAATGAAAGACAAATAAATTAATGTTTTATAAAGGATAAGGAGATCTTTATGAGGCTAGGGTAGCAAGATGTGGATGGGAGATGGGAAAAACATCAGAGATTCAAAGGCAGAATAATAGGAAGAAACTATTGGATTTCCACTGGGACTGAGTAATCTCATGTAACTCTCACAACCTCTCTATGATCTAGGAATTATTCTTGTCTTCATTTTGCACATAAGGAAACTGAAACAGAGAGAAGCCAGGCTGTTTGCTCATTTTCCCCACAATTAGAACTTGGATTCATAGAGTCCAACATGGAAGCCCATACATTTAATCACTAAGCTATACTAATTGGATGTGGTGGTGACAAAGGAAAAAGAGTTCAAGATCATCACCAGGTTTCTGATTCAAGCAACAAAGTGACCGTTAATGCCACTTATCTAAAGAAAAAAATACAGGAGGATGGGGGACTAGGACAGTGGAAAGGATGCAAACATGTTTGTATAAAATGAGTTTGAGGTATCTGTAGGGAACTAACCAACCTAGACAGCATATTAAAAAGCAGAGAGGTTACTTTGCCAGCAAAGGTCCGTCTAGTCAATGGATGTCAATGTCAATGTCTGGTCAATGTCTAGTCAGTGGATGTGGGAGTTGGACCATAAAGAAGGCTGAGTGCCAAAGAACTGATGCTTTTGAACTGTGGTATTGGAGAAGACTCATGAGAGTCCCGTGGAATACAGGAGATCAAGTCAGTCAGTCCTAAAGGCAATTAATCCTGAATATTCATCAGGAGAGATGCTGAAGCTGATGCTACAATACTTTGACCACTTGATGCGAAGAACTGACTCACTGGAAAAGACCCTGATGCTGTGCAAGACTGAAGGCAGGAGGAGAAGAGAGCAACAGAGGATAAGATGCTTGGATGGCATCATGAGTTTGAGCAAGCTCCAGGAATGGTGATGGACAGAGAAGGCTGGTGTGCTGTAGTCCATGGGGTGGCAAAGAGTTGGACATGACTGAGTGACTGAACTGACTGACAGCAGGGAATTGAGTGGAGATTTCTAAAACTTTGTCGGTGATCTATACAAGGCATAATGGATTCTGTTCACATAGAAATGAATCTGAATCATCAAGCAATTATACATAATAAGGACCTTAAGGAACATCTAATCAAGTTTTTTACTTTATAAATGAAGAAATCTAGGTCCAGAGAGGTGATGCAATTTGCCCATATAGAAACCCCTATTTCATTGAGAAAGCTTCCAAGAGTTCTGACACTCAGTCTGGCTCCATAGAGTATAAATTCTCAAAAGAATTATTAGGGAAGAAGTGTCCATCATCAAATGCTGGATTTAACAAGCAATTTAGTTTGATGTCTTCAGGACTTCTCAGAAGCTTTATTATATACACTGGGAATTTCTGAGAAATGGATTTGCTATTCAGTGTTTTCTAAATTCATGTGACCACTCAATCCTTTACTCAGAGAATATGTCTCAGCACTGGTATTCTTTGCTATATATCAGAGCTGCTGGTAGGTTCTCTGTAGGCCAGACCAAAGTGGGAATGGCAGTCACTGAATTGGGAAACCTAAATGCAATCGGAGTGGTTGGACCCCAGAGTGGCAGAGGCCAATGGCAGCACTCAACCACCAAAGGCAAAGTGAGCCTTCTTACTATACTGGACAGCAGAGTCAAAGCAGAATAGCCTGACTCTGACTCTGACCTATGGCACTGACTAGTTGACCATGGTGTTCCTGGAAGTAAGGTGCTAAATTCTTATTTAATCTGTACTGACAGAAAAAGTTCTAGATCAAATGAAAGCAAGTTTAACCTGATCATAAAAACAGAGTTGCAGCCACTTAATCAATTTTCAGACTTGAGCCTCTTTCCAGAACAATTTGGGTGAAAGGGAACCAGGTCCCCTTGAGAAAAGACCCCAGTACACTGCAAAATATACTGTCAATTTTTCTCCCAGGCCTCCCCAAAAGGGATCTGCTATCTTCTACTCAAATACCTGTATACTGTGCATAAAGAAATGATCAAAGCATTTGGGAATTACCGGATTCAGGCTCTGAACTGACACTGATTCCATGAGACCCAGAACATCACTATGGCACACAGGTTAGAGTAGAGACTTATAATGATCAGATGACCAGTGGAGTTTTAGCTTAAGTCTAATTTACAGTGGGCCCAGTATGTTTCCAAACCCACTCTGTGGTTATTTCTCTAGTTCCAGAATGTGTAATTGGAACAGACATACTTAGCAGCTGGCACAATTTCCACATTGACTCTCTCTCCTTGTAGATTGAGGGTAACAGTAAGACCCCTACATGTGAACCTTCAAGTTGTGAACTTTCAAAGTGGTGATTGTGTGTTCACACGTCTAATCACATAAGTTAGTTCAGCTGTCTGACATACATTGTCACGTGTGTGCATCCTCCACAAGTGGCTGTGCTTTCGTGCATTTTACAGTACAGTACTCTATAGTACTGTATGAGTACAGTAGTACAGTGTTGTATTTCAGCCCAGGATGTAGGGAAGCAAGCATAAAGGCAGTGGTGATGTAACTGGTGCTGTACTCTATAGCCAATGGTGTTGAGTAGTTAGGTTAACATTGCTGGATTTATGAATGCCCTCTCAGAATGGAACTTGTTCATATATAGGGAACTTACTGTATTATGGTTAGAAAGCCCATTCGAACACATTAGAATAGCCTCTACATAGGAAAACAGTAAACCAAAAGCAATACTATATTTCTGGAGAGATTACAGAAGTTAGTACCAACCATCAAGGGCTTGAAAGATGCGGATCTGGTGATTTCCACCAAAAACCCATTCAACTCTTCTATTTGAACTGTGAAAAGGACAGGTATCAATAAAAAAAATACCAACAAAATACAAAAGAAGACAGCAAGAAAAGAAAGGAGGGACCAAGTAACTATAATACTAACAGGAAACCAAAAAAGTGGCAATAATAAATCCTTCCCAATCAGCAATTATTTTAGGTAAATAGTTTAAATTCCCCAATCAAAACACATAGAGTGGCTGAATGGACTAAAAAAAAAAATCAAACTGTGTGCTATCTATAAGAAACTCACTGCAGGTTTGACACATACACTGAAACCCAACAGCACATTAGAAGGAGTACCATAACCAAATGGTATTTATTCCTAAAATGTAAGGATTATTCAGCAATGAAAATGAGTTAATTTGATACAACACATTATAGAATAAATGATGAAAAAATTCACGTGATTATCTCAGTAGATGTGGAAAAAGTATTTGACAGAATTCAACACTATACCATGATAAAAATTTTCAGCAAAGTAGGAATAGAAAGAAATCATCCCAACACAATTAAGACTATATATGAAAAGTTTTTTTAATATAATTAAGACTATATTTGAAAATTCAAGCCAGCATACTGGAGTGGGTAGCCCTTCCCTCCTCCAAGGGATATTCCTAACCCAGGGATCAAACCCAGGTCTCCCGCATTGCAGACTGATTGTTTATCAACTGAGCTATCAGTGAAGCCCTAGACTGTATATGAAAAGCCCACAGAGAACATCAACTCAATGGTGAAAAACTGAAAGCTTCTCCTCTAAGATCAGAACAAAGCAAGGATGTCCAGGCTCACCACTCTATTCAACATGATATTGGCATCCTCACCAGAACAAACTGATAAGAAAAAACAAAAGGCATCCCAATAAGAAAGAAGTGAAACTGTCCTTCTTTGCAAATAGTATGATCTTGTATATGGAAAACCCCCAAAGACTCCATTTTTTCTAATGTCAGAACTAATAAGCAAATTCACTAAATTTCAGGATATACAATCAACATATAAAAATCAGCTGCATTTCTATACAAAAAGAATGGACTATCCAAAATTAAGACAATCTATTTACTGTCTGGCATGAAAAATAATAAAATACTTGGGAATAACCAAAAGGTGAAAATTTTGCACACTTAAAACTACAAATCATTGATGGAAGAAATTTTTTTAAGAGACAAATACATTTACTTATTAGAAAAAAGTGAAATAAAAGACATCCCATGTTCATGAATAGAAAGATTTAATATTTTTAAACTACCCAAACTGCCTGCCCAAAGTGATCTGCAGATTCAATGTCATTCATATCAAAATCTCAAAAGCAATTTTTACAGAAATTTTTAAAAACCTAAAATTCATTGAAACCACAAAATACCATGAATAGCCAAATCAATCTTGAGAAAGAACAAAGCTGAAGGAATCAAATCTCCTGATTTCAAAATATACTATAAAGCTACAGTATCCAAAACAGTATGGTTTTGGCATAAAGACAAAGAGACCAATGAAGTGGAGTAGAGAGCCCAGAAATAAACTCACACATATTGGGTTAACTGATCCTCAATAAAGATACCAAGAACACACAATGGATAAAAGATAGTCTGTTCAGAAAACAGTGTTGAAAAAACTGGATCTCCACATAGAAAAGAAGGAAGCAGGACCCTTGTCTTACCCTATACACAAATTTCAACTCAAAATGGATTAAGCATTTTAAACATAAGACCTGAATCTGTAAAATTCCTAGCATAAAACAGAAAATGCTTCATGACATTGCTCTTGGCAATAATTGTATGGATATAACATCAAAAGCACAAGCAACAGACACAGAAATATACAAGACTACATAAAACTAAAAAGTGTCTGCACACCAAAGGAACTAACAACAAAATGAAAAGGCAATCTATCTAAAATTTCACATTTCAAAGCTGTGGTTAAACAGTTTGCCCTAAATCTAAGAAAGGGACTAACATCTTCTAATTCCCACCTTCCCATTGACTGTGCCACTCCTTGTGATGAACCCAAGTTAATAAAGATCAAATATCACAGACATGCTAAATTTTTGTCTTGGCTTTGAGGGACTATACGGACTCTCTGTCTTTGGTATCTGATATAAGAAGGCATATGTCCAAAGAAAATCCCAGACAACTAGTATCTTCCTTGGACTTTATTATTCATCCCTAGAAACAATTTAGCTCCTATGTACAGCTGAATTGAATATGAATGAGAAAAAAACAAGTGGAAAGGAGCACTCTTCTCACCCTCACCTGTGCCAATCACAAGTAAAGTTGCTTCCACGCAGAACTAGTTAACTAAAGACATGGCAGCGATAAATATAACGGGGAAAATGAAAATAAGAAAGGAGGGGAAGAGAGGGAGGGAGAGAAGAAAGGAGGAAACGAAATAAGGAGAAAAGGGAAGAGGAGGGAGAGAGAGAGGAAGGAAGGAAGGAAGAAGGAAGGAAGGAAGCGAGAAGTTGACCCTTCTCCACAGAGTGCAGAACATTTCAATTTAGTAAGTTTGGTGCAGCTGTTCTCATAAACCCATGAGAAATGGAGCCAATTGTCCATTACACATTTACCAGCCATTCCTAATCTTTGCTATGCAAAGTGTCCTTGGAAGATTTCCCTGTACTAGTTGGTGAGAATTATTCTTCCTTTCGAAGTCATTTATGTTCACTGAGGAGTCTGAATGGCATGAAATGGACTGTTCATCATATAACCAAAATTTTATATGTGATTACTAACTTTGTCAGATCTCAAGTTGTCCCAAAGCACTTTGTGTGCTTAAAGAATGTGTAAAAAAAAAAAAAAATTCAACCAACTATCTGAAAAGATAAATGACATTTTAAAAGCCAACTATTTCCTTAAATTTGGGGCTGTGTAAGGGATGTTTACTTGAGAATAGTAACCATTCCCTCTTAACCCACTATATCCAGATTTGCAAAAGTGCAGCCAGGGTTAAAAGAATACTTCTAATTCGTCTGAGATAACAACTAGCAAAATCTAGAAAACACCAGCAACCCTCTGAAATGTCAAAATAGCCTGATCCAAATTGTTCAACTCTTCATGCTCACATTAATTATTTCAAAGATATGTATTGACTGCTGCCCTGCCCATATAGTACCTACTAATACAAAGGTGAGGAAGACAGAGAAGATTCCTCACGGGACATACAGTCTAGGGAAGAATCAAGAGGTAGGTTTCATCTAAAATGCTGAAAGACATGCAGTGAAATGAAAGTCGCTCAGTTGTGTCCGACTCTTTGTGAGCCCATGGACTATACAGTCCATGGAATTCTCCAGGCCAGAATACAGGAGTGGGTAGCCTTTCCCTCCTCCAGGGGATCTTCCCAACCCAGGGATTAAAACCAGGTCTCCCACACTGTAGGAGGATTCTTTATCAGCTGAGCCACAAGGGAAGCCCAGGAATACTAGAGTGGGGTAGCCTCCCTTCTCCAGGGGATCTTCCTGACCCAGGAATTGAACCAGCATCTCCAGCATTGCAGGTGGATTCTTTACCAACTGAACTATCAGGGAAGCTGAAAGATGAATATAATTTAATCAAACAAGGGGGACACTTGGCAGCCCTCAAATGATTGTGTTCATCATACAGGAAGTCCTTGGAGACCTAGAATTATTTTTATAAAGTCTCTTAGAAGGGGCCTCATGTTCTTCTCTCCACTCTCATTCTAGGATTAGTTTCAAGGAAAGTGAAGAAGGGGATAGAATCCTGGGATGATTTGGGAAACCCAAAAGAACTCCAAGTTCTTCTGGAAGTTGGGAAGATAGCATCCGTGTTCACTCTAGTCACTCAATCAACAAACATTCATAGTGATCCTTGTTCTGTGCCAGGCATATCTTCACAGGGCTTTTGTTGTTGCTTATATCACTAAAGCAAGGCAGTAGTAGAGCTGACTGGCTTCATGGGATGCCTGGGGCAGAGAGTCCAAGGCATGTCCAAGTCTCCTGCACTCCCACTTTCCCTCTTCAGGATACAGGAGTTATAGCTCTGAAAGAGAGGAGAGAAAGACAGGGAACAAACAAGTGCCCCCCATATGTGTTTTGAGGTCATGATGAAGGGTCACAGAAGCACAAAACACCATGGTGGACCAAATGGGAGAATTACTTATCTCAGGATAAACCAGTGCAGGACTGGTGAAGACCAGGGAGTAGGTGCTGTCTCATTAGTATTGCTATGAGACTGTGTTATGAGCTCCTATTAGCACCCAGGAAAAGCAGAAACTATGGCTTAAGGGCTTCCCTGGTGACTCAGACAGTAAAAAAATCTGCCTGCAACACTGAAGACCCAGGTTCAATCCCTGGGTTAGGAAGATCCCTTGGAGAAGGAAATGGGAATCCACTCCAGTATTCTTCCTTGGAGAATTTCACGGACAGAGAAGCCTGACAGACTACCGGCCATGGGATTGCAAAGAGTTGGACATGACCAAGTGACTAACACTTTCATTTTCATCTTTCATGACTTGATGGAATTTAAACCAGAAACAGGGAAAACTCAGAACTGACTTAGAGCATGTGGTTTATAGCCAGAAAGTGATAGTGTCTTTGGATGTGTACTTAGCTGAATTATATAAAGTTTTATTTTCTACACCCTGGAGAAGGAAATGGCAATCCACTCCAGTATTCTTGCCTGGAGAATACCATGGAGGGAGGAGCCTGGCAGGCTACAGTCCATGGGGTCGCAAAGAGTCGGACACGACTGAGCGACTTCACTTTCACTTTTATTTTCTACACAACCAAGACACTTGAAAATATGGCAACATGTACACAAGCAGGGTGTGTGTGTATACATGTGAGTTTACACACGAACCAAATGCACTCTAACATTGGACCTTTCAGAATAGCCACCTTGGGAGGTTCTATTTATGGTATTGTCATTGTTCAACCCTTTCTAAAGCCTTCAGGATCATTTTATAAACCATACAAGAAAATCAATTCCATTACTTCATATTGACTTTCCTTGTTTGATTACCAATTGTAAAAGAAATAAAGAACAAAAAAGATCCAGTTAAATCAAGGTTTTATTTCCCAATCTTGGCACTTGCAGGCTTCTGGCAGTTTTCAAAATTCAACAGATATATGTTTATGGGCTGTGAATATTCACAAATATAAGCAATGGCAAAGATACTTTTTGAGCAATGGCTACTGTGTCGTAATACACGTTCTATCAAGGTAACTCTTTCCAATGAAAACATTCATTTGAATGTATTAGTATATTTGTGGAAGACAAGATCCAACCCCCATTATAGTCCTGGGTATTAACAGCAGTGATGAAAAACTCAACTTTGACTGAATGGTCTTTCCCCTTGAAATACCACATTCTCTGTCATTGTCTCTAGCTTCACATGCCTCAAATTTCTCAGCACTTTAGAAAGAGCTTTCCCAAGGGGGCCACAACATCAATGCTGCCACACGAGAAGAGAAGAGAGCTTGTGAGAGTCTGAGTCACGCTTCCTCTGCTGTCTCTCGCACAGGTATCTTTGCATTTTTACAAGCATTACTCTTAATCTCATTTTTCATTCCCATCTTGCAACTTTATGCCTTCCTATTGATCTTAGTTCTGCTGCTTAGAGACACCAATGAGAAATGCTGAGAACATTCAATAAATAAAAATATCCATCTACCCTGAACGTGATTCGTCTTTAGAAAACTGCAAGTATCAATAAAATAGCATTTTTCTGCTCCTTGTTCATTCCTGAGACCAAAGTCTATGCCCTGAATGTGGAATTGACTCCAGGAATAGGTAGAGGGTGTTCTAAATTTCAAATCTCAGTCCTGGTTCTGAAGCCCAATATTGCCTTAGAGAAGTTTCCTTCTATAATTATTGATTACCTCTCACATACTGGAACTGAAGTCACATCTACAAAGATCTCAGTTTAGATTATAGCATTTGTGAATCTTTCCTGAATGAGAAGTACATTTATTTGCATTATTTCTATAAAAGTATTTGTTTGCAAGTGAGAAAACGGTCTTCTATCACATATATTTTGCCAGTTTGAATTTAGTCAGGGACCTTGGTGTAATGGTACATATTTCATATAAATAATACTTTGTTTTAAAATTTTTGCAGTCACAGATCACCTAGGAGGTGAATCTTTTTATCACACACTTGAGTCAATTCAGGAATCAAACTTAGGCTCTTTATCTCTGAACTATGGACAACTGGAGTAAATACCAAAGAGAAGGATGGAAAGAACTCTGATCTAGGCATAGGTGATAGGCCTATGTATCTGCTCCCAAGCTATGTGGGTTTAAGACTTCCCCAAGCTCCTTTTATGTGTGAACATGAAGGGATTGACACCTGATCTTCAATATCACTAATATTTTCAGGCTTCATGGACAAGGTATGAGGATTGCACTTCGTGGCAACCTTATCTATCTCTCTTCCCTCATTTCCAAGTTTCTTAAGAGCACTAAAAATATTTTGTCTATGGAGAGAAAGACTACTGAGGAGCAGGAGCTGAGCTGTTGCATTGGGAAGCCATCTTGTTTAAATTTTTAAGTTCTAAGTGATGAAAAGAGTCAACCTAAATTACACAAAAGAAAGTGAAAGTTGCTCAGTTGTGTCTGACTTTTCTGCAACCCCATGGACTCATCCATGGGATTCTCCAGGCCAGAATACTGGAGTGGGTAGCCACTGCCTTCTCCAGGGGATCTTTTCAATGCAGGGATTGAACACAGGTCTCCAATTGCAGGTGGATTCTTTACCAGCTGTGCCACCAGGGAAGCCCAGATTACACAAAGAAAACAGGAATTTATGAGCTTAATGCCATTGAAAAGTCTAGTTACTGGCTGAATTTAAACTGACTTGGATTACATCAAATGTATAGGCTGAATCCTTAACCCCTAGTAACTTTGAATGTGACTGTATTCGGAAATAGTGTCTTTGAAGTTGTAAGTAAAGTTAAATGAGATCATTTAGGTGGACCTGAGATTGTTGGAGCTTCTGCCATACTCAGAATCTCACCCCAAGGGGCTCACAGGGTCTCCTGGAAGAGCCTTCTCCACTCCGTGTGGATAAGTAGCCACTGCTGTGTCACACCTCCCCTCACACGCACACTCCCTACAGAGTCACTCAGGAGGATAGCAGCGGCAAAGCTGTAGTGTGTCCCTACAGTGAGGCTGCCAATCACAAAGGGTCTGCATTCCAGGACTCCCAAGATCCCCCAGGCACCACCATGGCCATACATCCTCGTCAGAGCTTACAGGTATCTTGACAGCCCCTGACATTGTAACTCTGCTACTGTCTCTTAGACTCCATATGTTGAAGCCCTCAATTTAGTGAAGCAATATTTTCTTCCCCTACTAAAGGGTTTTCCCATTTAGAGCTCCACTCTGTCACACAAATTCCAAAGCAGAGTAGCCAGGCACCCTTAGGTCTTGTGAACATCTTAGTGGCAACAGCCAAACGGAAATAATAGACACCATCATGTATTCTAAATCCTTTCAGCTATAAGGCTAGTAGTAGTTAGAGTAAGCTTGGGTGCCTGGAGCTCTCTTCTCCAAGAATTTCTTTCCTGAACAGAGAGTTGCCAAGTAGAGTTGACATAGAGTTGACAAGTCCCTTGGGCAAACAGGCTCCTGGTGGGTAACCTCACTGTCTTGGTTTTGTCCAAAGGAGTAAATGTGTCCAGCTGTCTGGAGTGACAGCAGCTTGAACTCAAGTGTGGAACTCACAAGCAGTAAATTCAGTCTGATGATGAATTTGGTCAGGATTAAGTCTGAGCCTGACAACTTGTCCACAACTAGGGAGTTCTGGGGGTACAGATTACCGAAATGTTACTCTGTTTCTCATAGAAACTTCTGTGATTGTTACTTGAAATTGAATGTAGTGTTCTTGACATATCATACAGACAGATTTCATAGGAACTTAGCTCTAAGGGTGAATTTTGATATCATCTAATACAATTCCTTCTTTTTGGCCTTTGAGGAAATTTTTTTCAGCTAGTAAGTGACAAAGCTGGAACTAGAATCCAGATGTTTCTTTGTTTTTTTCCTCACAGAAAAATCACAGGGACAACACGGAAAAGATTTCTGGTATTCTTAAAGCTTTGGCATCCGCTGCATTTGTCCTGGATTATGGAGAATACGTGGGCTTCCCTGGTGGCTCAGATGGCAAGCTGTCTGCCTGCAATGTAGGAGACCTGGATCCCTGGGTTGGGAAGATGCCCTGGAGAAGGAAATGGCAACCCATTCCAGTATCCTTGTATGAAAAATCCCATGGACAGAGGAGCTTGGTAGGCTACAGACAATGGAGTCACAAAGAGTCGGACACGACTGAGCAACTTCACTTTCTTTCTTTCTTTCCATAGAGAATATACCCTCATATAATCCAGACCACTTCTTATTCTGTACTTTCATGAGAAAGAATAGAGATAAACTGTCAAACTTAGAAACTGTCCAGCGAACTTTAAGTGGCATCTATTTCCAAGGTCTATACGACAAAGCCAGGGTCTTATATCTTATTTTCCATTTTATGTTCCATAGCAGGTATCCTGACTCTTCCAGTTTTTCCATGATTTTTTTCTCATCAGTGACCCATCTAAAAGGAATGATGTTATCTAAATGATTTTGCCTCTCACACACCCACTCTTTTCCCCCTAAAATGAGGATGCAACTCTAGAAAGCTAAGGAACTCAGATCTCTTTAAAATATCATAGCTCTCTCTGAAGTTGGCCTCGCTCCAAGCTCCAAAGCTAGTTCTCCAGAGGTAAGAAAGAGTTTTCACAGAACAAAAAACAATAAAGGCTTGGGTCACTTTAATGATGGAAAAAAAAAGAAAAGTTCAGAGTCACACAAAGACCCTCTAGGGACATGACTGGGACAATGCGATCTTGACCCTGGGCTACTAGACAGGATCTATATATTATTCAAAGAATAATCTTGCTGACTCTGATCCCTGTCCACAATTAGACAGAGATCAGATATACCTTGAGAGGTGTGTGTGTGTGTGTGTGTGTGTGTGTGTGTGTGTGTGTGTGTTCGGTTCATGGCATTTAGCCCAAATCGTTTGCTGATTATTTATAATGAATATGCTTCATGAAAATGAACTAAATAACCTTACTCAGTCCTGCCGCCCACTTTTTCAGTTATGCAAATAAACAAGGACCTACAGGACTAGTCCCCTAGGTCATCACCACCATGAGTAATTTAGTTGTCAGCCTTTCCAGTAAAGCTGCCTACCTGGATTTCAATTAATGCTAATTATTATAGGGACTCCATTACCCAAGTGAGGAAATGTCTCTGCTGATAAAGTCAATGCCACAGAAAAAGAAATTCAAATTTGCCTGCTTCCAATCAAGCATCCAAATTCTAAGTGTGCCTAATACCCAACCCGGGGGCTTGCCAGGTGGTGCTAATGGTAAAGAATCTGCCTGCAATGCAGGAGACGCAAGAGATGTTGGTTTGATCCCTAGGTTGGAAAAATCCTCTGGAGTAGGAAATGGCAACCCACTCCAGAATTATTGTCTGGAGAATCCCATAGACAGGGAAACCTGGTGTGCTGCAGTCCATGGGGTTACAGAGTAGGATGAAACTTAGTGACTGAACAACCACAGTGGTCTAAGTGGCTGCCCCGAGCATTGTAGGATAGTTTGCAGCATCCCTGGCCTCTACTTACTGGATGCCAGTAGAACCACTACTGAGATTATATACCAAATATATCTCAGTTCAGTTCAGTTCAGTCACTCAGTCACGTCCGACACTTTGAGACTCCATGGACTGCAGCACGCCAGGCTTCCCTGTCTATCACCAACACCTGAACCTTGCTCAAACTCATGTCCATTGAGTCGGTGATGCCATCCAACCATCTCATCCTCTGTCGTCCCCTTTTTCTCCTGCTTTCATTCCCTCCAAGCATCAGGGTCTTTTCCACTGAGTCAGCTCTTCGCATCATGTGGCCAGAGTATTGGCATTTCAGCTACAGCATCAGTCCTTTCAAAGGATATTCAGGACTGATTTCCTTTAGGATTGATTGGCTTGATCTCGTAGTCCAAGAGACTTTCAAGAGTCTTCTCCAACACCACAGTTCAAAAACATCAATTCTTCGGTACTCAGCTTTCTTTAGTCCAACTCTCACATCCACACATGACTGCTGGAAAAAACATAGCTTTGACTAGACAGACCTTTGTTGGCAGAGTAATATCTCTGCTTTTTAATACACTGTCCAGTTTGGTCATAGCTTTTCTTCTAAGGAGCAAGTATCCTTTCATTTCATGGCTGCAGTCATCATCTGCAGTGATTTTGGAGTCCCATAAAATAAAATCTCTCACTGTTTCCATTGTTTCCCCATCTATTTGGCATGAAATGATGGGGCCAGATGCCATGGTCTTAGTTTTCTGAATGTTGAGTTTTAAGCCAGCTTTTTCACTCTCCTCTTTCACTTTCATCAAGAGGCTGTTTAGTTCCTCTTCACTTTCTGCCATAAGGGTGGTGTCATCTACATATCTGAGGTTATTATTTCTCCCAGCTATCTTGATCCCAGCTTGTGCTTCCTCCAGCCCAGCATGTCACATGATGTACTCTGCATGTAAGTTAAATAAGCAGGGTGACAGTATACAGCCTTGACGTACTCCTTTTCCTATTTGGAACCAGTCTGTGGTTCCATGTCCTCCATGGTAAGAGGGGCAAAATCACATTTAGAATCAAATCCCATACTCACCAGAGACTCTCAGAGAGCTCAAACAAAACCCTGTGCACACCAGGAAACCCCACAGAGACTGAGCCAGACCTGCCTTTGAGAGTTTGAGTGTCTCCTGCAGAGGTACAGGTCAGTAGTGGCCTGCCACAGAGGCAGGACCTCTGGGTGTTTCAGACCTGGGTGTGCCATAAGCCCTCTTGGGGAAGGTCGCCTTTAACCCAACCAATGATCCACCAGAGCTTACAAAGGACTGAGGAAACAGACTCTTGGAGGACACAAACAAAACCTTGTGCTCACCAGGACCCAGGCGAAAGGAGCAGTGACCCCACAGGACATTGACCCAGACTTGCCTGTGAGTGGCCAGGAGTCTCCAGCAGAGGCGTGGGTTGGCAGTGGCCTGCTGCAGGGTCGGGGGCATTGAGTGTGGCAGTGCATGCATGGGACCTTTTGAAGGAGGTCACCATTATCTTCATTACCTCCACCATAGTTTGGTCTTAGGTCAAACAACACGGAGGAAACACAGACCTGCCCATCAAAAGAAAATGTATCTCAAGACATTGCCATATGCCCCCAGAGAGGAAGGGGGTAAAACTACTCGAGTTGAAAACCACTTATCTAGGGTCATAGAAATGGATCAGGAAAAGGTCACAGGTAAGCTGGCTCTCAAAAGATGATTGTTAACCTTTTTGGCATCTCAGTACTCTCACAGAATCCAGTGAGGAACTCTTTCATCTCATATCCACAAATACACTTAAGTACATATGGTCAAATTTTACTTCAAAAACTCCTTCCAGCTGAAAAAAATTAATGCTCTAGGCACCCTTTTCTTTACATCAACACTGGAGTTTTTCCATACAAGACTTTCCCAAGAAGCCAAGCAAAAAGAAAATAAAGCAAAATACTAAAAATGTAGACGTTCAAAGACAGACAAGTTTTACAAGATAGAGATATCTTAAAATAATTAAAGTCACCTTACAAAAGGCTTGGAACAATTTAAAGACTCATAAGTTCTACATTTTTCCTTCTATTCTGAGTGATTTCATCCCATTGTTTTTTTCCAACTCTCCCCTTCTTTCCCAGACAAGCATGGAGTTAGAAGTAAGAGTAGTAATAGCTAACTTTTGCCTATAAGCACCATCCTCAGTGGTTCACACGGTAAAGAATTTGCCTGCAATGAAGGAGACAGGTTCAATCCCTGGGCCAGGAAGATCCTCTGGAGGAGAGAATGGCTACGCACTCCAGTACTCTTGCCTGGAAAACCCAGTGGGCAGAGGAGTCTGGCAAGCCTCAGTCCATGGGGTCACAAAGAGTCAGACATGACTGAATGATTTTCACTTTTACTTATAACTTACTAAATACCTTAGGGGGCTTCCTGGTGGCCCAGACAGCAAAGAATTTGCCTGCGTTGCAGGAGACTGGGGTTCACTCCCTTGGTCAGGAAGATCCTCTGCAGGAAGGAATGGCTACCCACTTTAGTATTTTTGCCCAGAGAATTCCACAGACAGAGGAGCCTAGCGGGCTACAGTCCATCGGGTCACAAAGGGTCAGGCACAACTGAGTGACTAACACAATCGCTATCATTCACTTACTAAGGGCCTGGCATGTTCAGAGTACTTTTACTTATATTTGCTCAGGTCATCCTCACAACAACTCCATGGCCTAAATACTATGATTATTTCCATGTTACAGATAAGGAAACTTAGAGATTAAGTAACTTTCCCAAAGTCACTCAGCTAATAAGTGGCAGAAGCAAAAGTTAGTTGTAGACCAGTCCCAGAGTCCATGTTTTTGGCCTCCCTGCCCTCCAAACAATGTGTGGTCCACAGTCCTAAGTGGACAATGGGAAGCAGTTATATAATGGTGAGACAAGATCTTCATACATTTTCCTAGGATGTATTGCCATAGCAATCAACACTTACAACACCTGGCCAACTTCATTTATTCCTTGTCCCTCACTTCCCCTTCAGTTTCTCTGCCTCTTATCACCTCTCTTCCCCTAAAAGAGTAAAGCTTTGTTTCCTCATAGCATCCTGACTAATCTCCTGTGAATTCAGATGATTCAGGTATCACTTACTATTGCTTCTCAAAGTTTGACCAAAGAACCATCCGAGGATGAATCACCAGTAGTACTTATGAAAATAGCAGATTCTTGGGTCCTACCATAGATTCACTGAATTGAAGTCTTGATTAAAGGACTTCCCTGGTGGTACAATGGATAAGAATCCACCTGCCCACGTAGTAAACACAGGGTCAGTCCCTGATCTGGGATGATTCCTCATGCCAAGGAGCAACTAAGCCCGTGTACCACAACTACTGAGCCACCTGCTGCAGCTACTGAAGTCCATGAGCCCTAGAGCTCATGCTCTGCAACAAGAGAAGCCACTGCAATGAGGAGCCTGTGTACCACAACAAACAGCAGCCCCCCTTGCAGCAACTAGAGAAAGACTGAACACTACAGTGAAGACCCAGCACAGCCAAAAATAAAATAAATAATAAATAAATAAAGATAGAATCTCGACTAAAATCAAAACTGCATTAGAGCACAAGTCTCAAAGCAAGTTGCTTAGAGGATTCTGATGCACACAAAGGCTGAGCTCCATGTGTTGTTATTCAGTCCTTAAGTCAAGTCTGACTCTTTGTGACCCCATGGACTCAGCACACCAGGTTTCCTTGGCCTTCACTATCTCCCAGAGTTTGCTCAAACTCATGCCCCATTGAGTTGATGATGCCATCCAACCACCTCTGTCACCCCCTTCTCCTCCTGCCCTCAATCTTTGCCAGCCTCGGGGTCTTTTCCAATGAGTCAGTCCCATGTAGATTTCTGTGACTGGCTAGCTCAGCAAGTTAGAACTAATTACGAGGCTGTTCAGTTGTCAGACAGAGGAGTCAACTTTGTTTGGCAGTTTTACTCTTACCCTTTTCTTATTTATTTAGTGTTCTTCCAAACTACAAACAGCTGAACAACATGGGAACATGGGGAAATAGTATAGATAAAGCCAAACTTATTACCAAAACTGAAACGACTAATTTCAAGGGTGTTATTTTGATCCAAAATGGACAATATTTTTACATTGGAATTTCCTGAATGAATACAATGCCTAATTTTCAATGAAGATACAATAATAGTTTCTGAAAAAGGAAAACATAAGTTATACTCCAACTCTTGCTTGACTCATATCTGCGTCTTAGATCCAGAGATCTTAAAGATAGCATAACCTGTAATTTGCTGCATCCAGCATCTTGCAAGGTTACACTGTGAGTAAATTATGTTTACAAAATAAGGACAATAAAGGCTTTCAGTGGGCTAAGCGAAACCAATGGACGAGAGTTGAGTCTTGGCCGTAGACCCTGATTAGATAACTTCTTCATCAACACAACTCCTGTACCATCAAACCTCTTAGCAGTTTAGAATCACTCTCCACCAAGACAAAGCTCATAAAAACTTCTGAATCTTATTCAGTCATTCATATTAGGAGTGTCTCTGAACCAACACTAATGACAGAAATACTAAACCACAATGGGGAAAGATATGGATGGGGGAAGGATAAATTAGGAGTTTGGGATTAACATAGACACACTACTATGTATAAAACAGACAGTCAAAAGGACCGACTGTGTAGCACAGGGAACTCTACTCAATATTCTGCAGTAACCTATATGAGGAAAAAATCTGAAACAGAGTGGATATATATATATATATATGTAAATATATATATATATATGTAACTGAATCACTTCACTGTACACCTGAAAGTAAGACAGCATTGTAAACCAAATACACCTCAAAATAAAATAAAAATTATATTAAAAATAAAAATAACCTCTCTACCTATTCAAAATAAAATGATAATACTATAAACTACATAGAAACATTGGTGTTATTGCAAAGGCTACATAACAGAAAAGGCAGTCAGCCTCCTCCTTGCAGAAAAACTAATTGGCAGCCTGGTGGTCTATGCTCAGAACTGCGCATGCACGTTCTCCCAGCAGATGAGCACCAATATCATTTGTCCAGCAGGAACCATGTGCCATGACTGCTCTTTAGTTACCTGCAAGGTTTTTCCCCCTAAATGAAAATAAAATAGTCTCCTGGTAGCATGGAATTAGAGATACAAGACTCCATTTGGGAGCTTGATGGAAACTGTTGGAGACTGAGGAGAGTCCTGTTTTCCATATTTGATGAATGTTTCAGACAGAGGTTCCAGAACCAGTGATGTAACTCCTTTGGCACTTTGTCCTGTATTTGATTTCTGCACAGCCATGGGGTTGATGGTGCAAAGTAACTTTTCCTCAACTTTGTAAGGCAAGCAATTCAATATCACGGTAATCCAAGTCTATCCCCTGACCAGTAATGCAGAAGAAGCTGAAGTTGAAAGGTTCTATGAAGACCGGAATGCACAAGTAGAAAGTCAAGAAACACCTGGAGTAACAGGCAAATCTGACCTTGGAGTACAGAATGAAGCAGGACAAAGGCTAATCGAGTTTGCCAAGAGAACGCACTGGTCATAGCAAACACCTTCTTCCAACAACACAAGAGAAGACTACACATGGACATCACCAGATGGTCAACACCAAAATCAGATTGATTATATTCTTTGCAGCCAAAGATGGAAAAGCTCTATACAGGCAGCAAAAACAAGACCAGGAGTTGACTGTGGCTCAGATCATGAACTCCTTATTGCCAAATTCAGACTTAAATTGAAGAAAGTAGGGAAAACCACTGGACTATTCAGGTATGACTTAAATCAAACCCCTAACAGTGGAAGTGAGAAATAGATTTAAGGGACTAGATGTGATAGACAGAGTGAACTATGATAGATCTGATAGCCTGATAAACTATGGACAGAGGTTCATGACACTGTATAGGAGACAAGGATCAAGACTTCCCTCAAGAAAAAGAAATGCAAAAAAGCAAAATGGCTGTCTGAAGAGGCCTTACAAATAGTTGGGAAAAGAAGGGGAGTAAAAAGCAAAGGAGAAAAGGAAAGATATACCCATTTGAATGCAGAGTTCCAAAGGATAGCAAGAAGAAATAAGAAAGCTTTCCTCAGTGATCAATACAAAGAAAGAGAGGAAAACAATAGAATGGGACAGACTAGAGATCTCTCCAAAAAGTAGAGATACCAAGGGAAAAATTCACGCAAAGATGGGCTCAATAAAGGACAGAAAAGGTATGGACTTAACAAAAGCAGAAGAAGAGGTGGCAAGAATACACAGAAGAACTATACAAATGAGAGCTTCATGACCCCAATAATCATGATGGTGTGATCACTCATCTAGAGCCAGGCATCCTGGAATGTGACGTCAAGTGGAGGTTAGGAAGCATCACTACAAACAAAGCTAGTGGAGGTGAGGGAATTCCAGCTGAGCTATTTCATATCCGAACAGATGGTACTGTGAAAGTGCACTCAAATTGCCAGCAAATTTGGAAAACTCAGCAGTGGCCACAGGACCAGAAAAGGTCAGTTTTCACTCCAATCCCCAAAAAGGTTAATGCCAAAGAATGCTCAAACTACCACACAATTGCACTCATCTTACATGCTAGCAAAGTAATGTTCAAAATTCTCTGAGCCAGGCTTCAACAGTACCTGAACCATGAACTTCCAGACATTAAAGCTGGATTTAGAAAAGGCAGAAGACCAGAGATCAAATAGCCAACATCTGCTGGATCATTGAAAAAGCAAGAGAGTTCCAGAAAAACATCTATTTCTGCTTTGTTGACTATGCTAAAAAGTAGGAAGTCAAGAAACACCTGGAGTAACAGGTAAATTTGGCCTTGGAATGCGGAATGAAGCAGGGAAAAGACTAATAGAGTTTTGCCAAGAAAATGCACTGGTCATAGCAAACACCCTCTTCCAACAACACAGAAGACTTTACACATGGACATCACCAGATGGTCAACACCGAAATCAGATTGATTATATTCTTTGCAGCCAAAGATGGAGAAGCTCTATACAGTCAAAAGAAGACTCGGAGCTGACTGTGGCTCAGATCATGAACTCCTTATTACCAAATTCAGACTCAAATTGAAGAAAGTAGGAAAACTGCTAGACCATTCAGGTATGACCTAAATCAAATCCCTTATGAGTATACAGTGGAAGTGAGAGATTTAAGGGCCTAGATCTGATAAAGTGCCTGATGAACTATGGAATGAGGTTCATGACATTGTACAGGAGACAGGGATTAAGACCATCCCCATGGAAAAGAAATGCTAAAAAGGAAATTGGCTGTCTGGGGAGGCCATACAAATAGCTGTGAAAAGAAGAGAGGCAAAAAGCAAAGGAGAATAGGAAAGATATAAGCATCTGAAGGCAGAGTTCCAAAGAATAGCAAGAAGAGATAAGAAAGCCTTCTTCAGAGAGCAATGCAAAAAAAATAAAGGAAAACAACAGAATGGGAAAGACTAGAGATCTCTTCAAGAAAATTAGAGATACCAAGGGAACATTTCCTGCAAAGATGGGCTTGATAAAGGACAGAAATAGTCTGGACCTAACAGAAGCAGCAGATGTTAAGAAGAGGTGGCAAGAATACATGGAAGAACTGAACAAAAAAGATCATCACAACCCAGATAATCATGATGATGTGATCACTAATCTAGAGCCAGATATCCTGGAATGTGAAGTCAAGTGGGCCTTAGAAAGCATCACTACGAACAAAGCTAGTGGAGGTGATGGAATTCCAGTGGAGCTGTTTCAAATCCTGAAAGATGATGCTGTGAAAGTGCTGCACTCAATTCGCCAGCAAATTTGGAAAACTCAGCAGTGGCCACAGGACTGGAAAAGGTCAGTTTTCATTCCAATCCCAAAGAAAGGCAATGCCAAAGAATGCTCAAACTACCACACAATTGCACTCATCTCACATGCTAGTAAAGTAATGCTCAAAATTCTCCAAGCCAGGCTTCAACAATACATGAACCATGAACTTCCTGATGTTCAAGCTGGTTTTAGAAAATGCAGAGGAACCAGAGATCAAATTGCCAACATCCACTGGATCATGGAAAAAGCAAGAGAGTTCCAGAAAATCATCTATTTCTGCTTTATTGACTATGCCAAAGCCTTTGACTGTGTGGATCACAATAAACTGTGGAAAATTCTGAAAGAGATGGGAATACCAGACCACCTGACCTGCCTCTTAAGAAATCTATATGCAGGTCAGGAAGCAACAGTTCGAACTGGACATGGAACAACAGACTGGTTCCAAATAGGAAAAGGAGTACGTCAAGGCTGTATATTGTCACCCTGCTTATTTAACTTACATGCAGAGTACATCATGAGAAACGCTGGACTGGAAGAAACACAAGCTGGAATCAAGTTTGCCGAGAGAAATATCAATAACCTCAGATATGCAGATGACACCACCCTTATGGCAGAAAGTGAAGAGGAACTCAAATGTGTCTTGATGAAAGTGAAAGAGGAAAGCGAAAAAGTTGACTTAAAGCTCAACATTCAGAAAAGGAAGATCATGGCATCCAGTCCCATCACTTCATGGGAAATAGATGGGGAAACAGTGGAAACAGTGTTAGACTTTATTTGGGGGCTCTAAAATCACTGCAGATGGTGACTGCAGCCCTGAAATTAAAAGACGCTTACTCCTTGGAAGAAAAGTTATGACCAACATAGACAGCATATCAAAAAGCAGAGACATTCCTTTGTCAACAAATGTCCATCTAGTCAAGCCTATGGTTTTTCCAGTAGTCATGTACGGATATTAGATTTGAACTATAAAGAAAACTGAACACCAAAGAACTGATGCTTTTGAACTGTGGTGTTGGAGAAGACTCTTGAGAGTCCTTTGGACTGCAAGGAGATCCAACCAGGCCATCCTAAAGGAAATCAGTCCTCGGTGTTCATTGGAAGGACTGATGTGGAAGCTGAAAGTCCAATACTTCGGCCACCTGATGCGAAGAGCTGACTCATTTGAAAAGACCCTGATGCTGAGAAAGATTGAGTGATGGAGGAGAAGGGGAGACAGAAGATGAGATGGTTGGATGGCATCACCGACTCAATCAACATGAATTTGAGTAAACTCTGGGAGTAGGTGATGGACAGGGAGGCCTGGCATACTGCAGTCCATGGGGTCTCAGGGTTGGACACGGCCGAGTGACTGAACTGAACTGAACTGAACTATGCTTCAGCTTCTCATCAGTAAAGGAATACATTTCATTTGTACTCTCCTTCCCTCTGTAAGGGGTTTCCCTAGTTGCTCAGAAGGTTAAAAAAAAAAAAAAAAAAAAACCTACTTGCATGCAGGAGACTGGGGTTTGATCCCTAGGTCAGGAATCCCTGGAGGAAGGCATGGCAACCTACTCTAGTTCTCTTGCCTGGGAAATCCCATAGACAGAGGAGCCTGGAGGGCTACAGTCCATGGAGTCACAAAGAGTCCCTTCATAAACCCTAAGGACTAAGTAAGTATCTGTAACACCTTTCTTTTCAGGATGTTCCACTTTCCTAGGTTTCTTTTCTTTTCTTTTCGGTGAAGCCTTAGGATTTGTGCATTGTTCCTGACAGTTGCAAAGAGGGAGTTGATGTGGTTAAATACATTTTCATCACCTCTGAGTAGATAATAAAATATATTGTAAGTAAAACTAAATCCTTCTATTTTCCTTTTTAACTAGACCAAAGATCTCTGGAAGATTTAATATTTTTTTAGCTTTTAATTGTTTCCTAAATTCCTAATATATTTGACATTTATTCTGTAACCACTGTGTCCTCGGTTCTTTCAAATATCACTTGAGTTTCTCAACAAATCTGAGGACAGGGCTGTGATACCCATCTTACACATAAGAACCTGAAGTTTAGAAAAGCAAAGCATATGTGTCTAATGTCACAGAGCAAGTAAGAAATAGAAATAAGATTCAAATTCTGGTCTCTTAACTCTCAGTCCAATGTCAGGCTAGTTGTCCTACAGCTATTACCAAGTTAGGTACAACGGATGAGGAAAAAAAAAAAAACCCTGAGTTTCAGAGCTTCTATCTTGCCAAAGAATCCCTTGTACTTTGTATTTTTCACTCTGGTGAAGAAAGTTTTCACATGCTCTGCAACATTGGCATGCTCCCATATTCTCACCCTTTCCAGCTCATACTTGTTTCCCCTGCAGGCATTATAATAGCTGTATCCTCAGTTACTTTCTTTTTAGAACTTTTGGGAAAACTGGCCATTGTAGAGGATTTCAGAAGTAAATATGCAATGACACAGAGTGACATGAACCCAAGAATTTTTCCCACTGAACCCAGTCTCTAAGTCTCCCATTTCTAGTCCATCCCGCTGTCACCAGGGGCAAGCAGTACTGCTAAGCACGCCAGAACTCTTGTAGGATCTTTCTAAAGGTTCCCTGCAAAATGTATTGCTTTTATAACTGCCAGTTAAATGATGCCTCAACTGCATTTGAGGAAGAGTGGGGACATCCAGTGGCCATGTAGGTTGATAACAACTGAATTATCACTACAGTGATATCTTTTGATTTGATACAAACTCTAGAACTGCAAAGGCTCTTAAAGATTTTTGTTTTCAACAAATTTAAATTACTGCAAAAGGGACATTTTGGTAGCCCTCAAACTTGTATTTAGAGTTCAATTGACAAGTGCATCTCCCCAAATAATCTTATTTTTCAGATGCCTAGGTCATAGTTTACTGCTCAAAATTATCAACCACATCGAACCTAAGTACACGATGATCTTAACTCTTCCCCCAAATATCTGAATTTTTAGGCTTTCTAGATGGTGCAGTGGTAAAGAATCTGCCTACCAATGCAGGAGACTCAGGTTCGATCCCTGGGTCAGGAAGATACCCTGGAGGAAGAAATGGCAACCCACTCCAGGATTCTTGCCTGGAAAAATCCCATAGACAGAGGAGCCTGGTGGGCTACAGTCCATAGCGTCACAAAGAATCTGACACAACTGAGCACTCAGTAGACTCTTTGACTCAGTCCATTTACATGGATGACCGCCTGGCCTCAGTGTGTGCATTGTACACAAGTATTGGATGCAGTCTCCTTTCCGTAAGAAGAGAAATGAAACAGTTTGAGGGATCAAGACATTTCATTGACCAGCTAGTGCAGTTTTGAAACTGAAATCTTTAGTGAGGAAGGAACACGTGTCTTTTTAAAAACTCATTGGTTAATTTATTTGTGGCTGCACTGTGTCTTCACTGTTTTGCACAGGCTTTCTCTGGTTGTGGTGAGCAGAGCCTACGCTCTAATTGTGACGCTTGGCCTTCTCATTTGATGGCTTCTCTTGTCGCGGAGCACAGTCTCTATGGCAGGCGGGCCTTAGCAGCTGTGGGGCATGGGGCTCAGTGGCCCACCAGCATGGGGAATCTTCCCGGACCAGGGGAACCCGTGTCCCCTGCATTAGCAGGCAGACTGTTGACCACTGGGCCACCAAGGCAGTCCAGAACATGTGCTTTTAACCTCCCTAGAATATTATTATTGAAAGGTGCTGATGTTGTCCTGCCATGTGATGAAGTAGTCTGGCCAGTTTTAAAAAAAAGCACATGATATTGTTCTAGAACGCAGTTTAATGACCATGTCCTTTTTTTTTCTTCTCATCACAGGGTAAATTCTAAAACAATTTAAAACGCAGCATTCAGATTTGTAACTGAATAGAACAGCTCAAGGTAGAGAACAAGATAAACAGATCAAGGACCAGGGAATTCCCAGCATGGAATCTCTGGGACATACATTGTTGTATCTGCTCTGAAAGTTGCTTTACTCAGGGGCAACCGGCCTCAAACAAGTTGCGAGTAGGTATGTCTAATAGGTATGTCACATTTCTCAGTCTTGGTCCAAACCCTTGTTTTTTACAACACTTGTTGCAGGTCTCAACACACTTGCCCTGTGGGCCATTCTCCCACCTTCCTTAACCTTTCCATCCACTACCAAAACTAACCACGGCATACACTCCCAGGGCAGTGTTCCTGAGAAGAAGGGAAACTGATGAAACTTTAGAAATGTAAAGATGAAAGACAGATGCTGGTTGCCAGTATTATTCCTCCAGAAGAATCTTCTCCCAATAGAAGACAATGCCTGATCACAAAGAAATATCTTCCAATATTGGAATTTCATCCAAGAGTTTAACTGTCCATCTCAGAGTTTTATAGACTCTCAGCTACAGATAAAATCAATCCTGGGACTTCCCTAATTGTCCAGTGGTTAGGACTCTGCACTTCCACTACAGGGGGCCCAGGTTCGATCCCTAGTCAGGAAATCTCGATCCCACAAATCATGTGGTGTGTCCCCACCCCCCAAAAAAAGTCAAATCCTAACTCTTAACCATTAAAATTAATCAGAAAAAAATGAAGACTTACATTCTGGTATTCAAAAAACTAAATTTTGCTTGACAACCACAAATCATACATTGCATGTGTTGTACTTAACCTTATTGTTATTCACATTCACCTTGAGCACAAAGCTCACATAGACAGTTCATCCCTGGATAATTCTTCTAGAATGTATTTCTTTTCTGAGGTTCATCAGTGTGATGCATAATTCAGGGTTATACTGCAGGATTGCTTTAGAAAGACTGAGGACCAAGAGACCAGAGTTCCAGCTCCAATTCTGCTACTCATTAACCATCCAACCCCACATCAGTCAGGGTACATTTCAAGTTCAGTTTTCTCATTTTATCTCCTGGTGTAATGTTATAAAATATTCTCTCATAGCATTTCTTTGTTTGGAATTGTTTTACCCAGTATACCACTACCCTGGGTTGTGAAGATCCCCTAGAGGAGGGCACGGCAACCCACTCCAGTATTCTTGTCTAGAGAATCCCCATGGACAAAGGAGCCTGGCAGGCTAGAGTCCAGGGGGTCACAAAGAGTCAGACACAACTGAAGCGACCAAGTGCAGCACATATGACTGTACAAAAGTGGACTGAGTAATATTCCAGTGTGCATACATACCATATCTTCTTTATCCATTCATCTGTTGGTAGACACTTAGGTTGCTTCCAAGTCTTGGCTATTGTAAATAGTGCTGCACTGAATACTCAGGTGCATGTATCTTTTGAATTATAATTTTCTTCAGCGATGTGGCATATTTATATACCAGGGAAGCCCAGATTAACATATATTCACTGCTATATATTAGGCTTACCTGGTACCTCAGGCAGTAAAGAGTTGCCTGAAATGTAGGAGACTCGGGTTTGATCACTGGGTAGGGAAGATCCCCTGGAGAAACGAATGGCTACCCACTCCAGTATTCTTGTTTGGAGAATCCCATGGACCAGGGAGCCTGGCAGGTTGCAGTCCATGGAATCACAGAGTCAGACAGGACTGAGCAGCTAACACTTTCACTTTCACTGCTGCTGCTAAGTCGCTTCAGTCGTGTCCAACTCTGTGGGACCCCGTAGACAGCAGCCCACCAGGCTCCCCCATCCCTGGGATTCTCCAGGCAAGAACACTGGAGTGGGTTGCCATTTCCTTCTCCAATGCATGAAAGTGAACATGAAAGTGAAGTCACTCAGTCATGTCCAACCCTCAGCGACCCCATGGACTGTAGCCTACCGGGCTCCTCAGTCCACGGGATTTTCCAGGCAAGAGTACTGGAGTGGGTTGCCACTGCCTTCTCCATGACTTTCACTACTATATATAAAATAAATAACCAACAAGGACTTATTTTCTAGCACATGGAACTATATGCAATGTTTTAAAATAACCTATAAGGGAAAATAATCTGAAATATATATATATATGTATATGTATACCTATATAAATAAAACTGAGTCACTTTGCTATACACCAGAAACTAGCAAAACACTGTAAATCAACTATACTTCAACTCAAAAAAAATTTTTGTCTAATATAAGGTATTTTCAGAAGATTCTCTCCTTCTAAAAGAAAGAATCACAGAAACTCGCTACCCGAAACACCTTCTATACTTAGGAAATTATCTACCAACCTTTGGTGTTGATGATGTGTGGCATAGGAATACCTCATGTAGATCCTTCTCTAAACACCCAAAGCACTTTATTATACCTCCTGTCTGCCATAAGATACAGAAAAGGAGAGAACAAAATACAAACCCAGGAATCCTGCATCCTCACTTTTTGTTCTAAACAATTATCATACTGATTTCTGAAGAAAGCAGGAAAAAAAGAGCAGTTCCGTTGCTCACGCCATGGTTCTCAACAGTTTGCCATCATACGCATTTGAAGATCTTGCTTCTTTCTCTCCTGCCAACACAGGAATAGGAGGCAGAGCAGCCATGAGGGATATCACGAGAATTAGCTTTCTCGGTCTTAAGAAGAACCATTCCATTTCTTGCCTGAAGTTTAACTTGATTATGCATTCATTAAAGACGAGTGATGGTGATGATTAAACAAAAACATCTTTAAAATGCAGAGTTCATTTCAGCCCATTTGGTTTTGTTACACACAAATTGGATTTGCATCGCATCTTGCACAGCAGGTACTCCACTTGAAATCAAAGACAGATGCTTTTATGGGATTAAAAAGAAAACCTAGGAGGAGGGGGAGAGGGCGAGAGATTGAGATATTTTTGCATTTCAGTAATAATGGCTCCAAAATGAAATTGCTATCATATTACTGCTTTATCCATGTAAGTGTTGGGGCTATAATTAAAAGGAAACAAGAGCCCCCATATAACTTGAATCATCGTCAAAGAAGAACATTTAATTTGCAGGGGGAAAAATGATTTTTCCCATAAATGTCTAATAATACCTTAGCATATTTGAAATTTAATCATAAGTGGCTTAGAATTAAACCATTTGAATTATTACTGAAACATTTCAAGTGGTGACATTAAATGCTTTGTTTGAAATTAGCCATTAATTCAAAAGTCTTCTCCAGTGCTGCTGTGAGAGTTTAACTCCTCATCTGTAAACAGAAGTTCCTGGTTCTCACACTATATAATTAATCTTCATACCTCTACAATGTTCACATTGCTGGCTGTTTACTCTGATATCTTTGGTTCAATGATGCCGGACAGTATGATTTTATAATTGATACTATCCCCGTTTTAAATTTGTATATATTCATCAGTTTATTAGTGTTTCATTGCAAGCACTAAGTAAAGAAGGGCAGAACTGACAGAACCCCTGTGTAGCTCACCTTCCTGTTATTTCCAAGACGTTTTATACAGTGCATATGGTGAACCCCTAATGTCTTGCAGAGTGTCTGACTCTTTAACAGCATATTAGCCTTTCTTGTCTACTTGGTATTTGCATCTTGTGGTGGATAGACTGCGCTGGTGATCCCAATTACTGGCCCTCCTGGTCTATGCTCTTTGCAACACTGCAGATCTTCCCATGAAGAGGTGGAATCTATTTCCCCTACCTTTGGAATATGGGCTCAACTTGTGATTTGCTGTGATCATTGGAGTTTGGTGAAAAGGATAACGTGTCAGTTCTAAGCCAAGGCTCTGGAGGCCTTGCGTAATCACTTCTTTCTTTTGATTCTGCAATGAGAAAAGAGCTAGCCTGATGAAAGATGGGAGAAATCACCCCATAACTCCTGCCAACATTCAACCTACCCCCAGAAGCATAGCTGCTTCGCCAAATGAAATTGATCACAACCAAGACCAGAAGAACTGTGTGGCCATCTTAAGACCAAATAAATTATTAATCTGGAGGATATTTTGTTACACAGCAATGGGTAGTGATACACAGCTGCATCATTTAATTTGGACTTCAACGATGAATAAAATTTCTGATGCTTAACACATCTTTGTGTCATAGTATGTGTTGGTATATGTTTAATAAGCATGTATTGATTTATAATTGGGAGGAGGTTCATTTCTATTTTAATCTGGGGATCAATATGTTCTAATAAACTCTCATAGCATGTAACTATCCCTTCCATACTTAATGTAGAGCGCTTGGGGCTGGGGAAACCAGAACAAAGGCATTGTGCTCCATTTTTTCTCACTGAGAATGTCACACATGAAAAACGACCCAAGAACATGGATAAAGGGCTTACTGGAGAGAGAAGTCAGCCTCATCAGCATGTATGTTAATTGGCCTGAAAATTCATGTGGAATTGTGCTTGGATGAAGCTTACCATCTCAAAACCCTCATGGGGGTCTTCCCTGGCAATCCAGTGTCTAGGACTCTTCACGTCCAGTGCAGGGGCACAGGTTCCATCCCTGGTCGGGATGGAGCAACAGGGTTGGACCTAGAGAGTATCAAACTGAGTGAAGTGAGATGTCAGAGAAAGACAAATATATGACATCACTCATCTGTGGAATCTAATTTTTTTAATGATATAAATGAACTTATTTGGAAAACAGAAACAAAGTCACAGGTATCAAAAACAAACTTATGGTTACCAAAGGTGAAACGTGAGGGGGTGGAATAAATTAGGAGCTTGGGATTAACACACACATACTATATATTTAAAATAGACAACCCACAAGGACCTATTGTATAGCCCAGGGAACGCTACTCAATTTTCTGTAATAACCTATACAAGAAAACAGTCTGAAAAAGGATGAACATATGTATCTGTGCAACTGAACCGCTGTGCTGTATACCTGAAACTAACACAACATTGTAACTATACTCCAGTCATGTGTGCAAGCTAAGTCACTCAGTCGTGTCCAATTCTCTGTGACACTTTGGGCTGTAGCCCGCCAGGCTCCTTAGCCCGCCCACCTATGGGATTTTTCAGGCAAGAATAATGGAGTGGGTTGCCATCTCCTCCTCCAGGGGAATCTTCCTGACCCAGGGATCAGATCTGCATCTTTTGTGTCTCCTGCACTGTAGGTGGATTCTCTCCCCCACTGACCCATTTTTAAAAAGAGACATCTCATGAAACAGCTCACAGGAGCTGAATCAGTTTGCTTACAATATGGCCTTATGCAAGTCAATCGATGCATTTGAATGCATGCTTTTATCTGTAAAATAAAATGAGAATACTTTATAATCTTTCCATGATCGTTACTAGAAATAATGTACAATGGTTAGTAAAGTGTCAACATACAGTTAGTGGTAGTGGTGGTGGTGTGGGAGTAGTAGTATCAGTTATGATACCTGTCTTCAGCAACCTATGAACCACTTTAGTTCAATTACCTTTTTAAATTTTATTTTAATTTTTTTGACTACACTGAGCCTTCATTGTCACACGAGGGCTTTCTCTAGTTGTGGCATACCAGCTTAGTTGCCCTGTGGCATGTGGGATCTTAGTTCCCTGACCAGGGATCGACCCCCATCCCCTGCAATGGAAGGTAGATTCTTAACCACTGGACCACCAGGGAGGCTCCTCAGTTCAATTACTTTATCTTCACATGTTTTAAGCAACATCCACCATATACTTTTGTCTATAAACCCATCCATTCCCTATAAATCCACTCCATTCAATGGAGCTCCAAATATTCCCAGAATACCAGAACCAAAATTCAGATGCCTGAGTGATAACAGGTGGAACCGTTCACTGACCTTGGAGCAAGGTTACCTTGTTACTAGTCAAGACTTAGAACCCTGTATCTTCACTGACTACTATTTGGGATCTGCACTACCCTCCAGTCACAACACTTCTAGTCCCTTTTGGTCTGCTCATCTGTACAGAGACTTCTGTCTTGACCTCTGATCCTAATGACTGATGTAATTTCCCCCAAGAGTACCTGACACCCTGCCACGACTAGCACTCTTGATTTATCCATTCTGGAAAGGCTGTATTGCTTTACTCCTGATAGAGCTACTTCCTTTAAAATGTTGCTCTACAATGTAGAATATTGGAATCTTATTTGTAGTAATGACTAACATCTACGTAGCACTTTATTAGAAATCACTTTCACATCCATCCTCAGAAAAACCCTGTACGAGAGAGATTATTTTATCCTACAATGAGGAAACAGAGACTGAAAAAGGCTAAATGAATTCTCCAACATCATACTAGTTATCTCCAAGCTAAATCAAGTCTTCTGGCTCCAGCATCTATAAAGTTATCATTTGTCACCTTGATCAAAACATACACAGGTTTATTCATCCAATGAACATTTTGTGAGTACCTAAATGCTACAGGTACCTTCACCCTCAAAGATGTTCACAACCTAGCCAGCATGCAATCATGTAAACACAGGACCAATGCCTTATTTTTCTTGGGATTAGCAGCTTCTGACACAGTATCTGCACTTTCCAGGTGACTCAATGGTAAAAGAATCTGCCTGTCATTGCAGGAGACGCAGAAGATGCAGGTTCAATCCCTGGGTTGGGAAGATCCCCTGGAGAAGGAAATGGCAACCCAGTATCTGGCACAGAGCATATTGAATGAATGAATGAATGGTATATGAATGAATATATTAAAAAGTAAATTACTTTTAAGCAAATGCTAACACAATGAGAAATTACTCTATAAAGCACAAAGTGGTATATAAATTTTAAGCATTATTACTGTAGTCAATTTTAAGAGGAATTTTAATTTCAATTAGAATGCCAGAGTGAGCTCTTAGATAATTCTAATAATGTCTTTTTTATCCTATTTAACATTATTTCCTTCAAATTCAATATACCATCAGGAGAAAGGCTGTTTTAAGTCCCTCCTTCAAGAGTTCTTTCATCCTCTGACCTGATTGCAATCACTTCATCAAATGCACCCACACCCTGATTCTGTCACTGCCAAAACTCCCATATGGAAGGAGAGGAGCCCTCTCAGAGGACTTGGCACAAATCCCCATAAAACCACTTAGCACAGTTTATTGTAATTATCTGTTGACATGTCTTTTTCCCCCTCAAATCAATGCCACTTGATAATTTACCTACTAAAAGTTTTCAAGATCTCACAACACAACTGTCCACTTTTTAAAGTAAAATATTCTTTTAAAATTAACCTCAAATACCTTTCAGTACAGGAGACATGGGTTCAACCCTGGCCAAAGAACTAAGGTCCTACAAGCCAAGGGGCAACTAAGCCACAACTAAGACCCAATGCAGCCAAAGAAATAAGATAAATGAATAAAACTAACCCCAAATAAAGCTCCTTTATGTTTAGAAAATATATAATAATGCTTCCACTGTTTGGTTCACTTTCCTTATACTTGCCCTTTCATAAACACTTTAAACCAACATGTAAAATCTTAAAATGAATACTCAATTTTTAAAATACACCTAAGCTAATTTGAGAGGATAGTTTTGAATTAGAAGGTCCTCTGCTTCCAGCTTATGGTAATAATGCCCAGGCTAATCCATTTCATTATAAAAGGTCAGTCTACTCGGTTACTACCAAATTATTAACCAAAACTACTGTTGTGTGGCTGAGAATTCCATGAGGCACTTTCAAACAGACGTCATGGACCTGGTGCTGACTTTATTTTTAAATATGATACACTTAAAGTAGCTTTTTTTCAGTTTAAGAAAAATACTTAAAGATTGGGTAAAATCACTGTTTTTAATAACAGATGGTCATTGCTTCAAATTCATTTTCCTATGTGTTAAATTTGCTTATCATTTTATGTGATATTTGTGCACACATGTCCAGAGACTGCAAATTGTGCTAGGATCTAATCACTACCAATTCCTCAGAGAAAGAGAGGAAGCGTCTTGGAAGCTCAGTTTCTAAAACAGTTGGAATAGTTCCTGGAGTGATCTGTTAGAGAGACCCTTGGAAGGCCAAGATTTTCTGCTTTACGTAATTATGTCACAAGCAGATGTTTAGAGTTTATGCTGTGTACCAGCAACACAGACATTGGATTTACTTCAGACTTATGAGAGAGGCAGACCAGAAATAATATTTGACTCTCAGAATTAAGCTTAGGATTCAGTAGTTAATTTTAAGTAAATAGGATAGCAGGCGACATTCATTCTTTAATTCTATACTGTGCGTGCTAAGTCACTTCAGTTGTGTCTGACTCTTTGCGACCCTATGGACGACAGCCCACCAGGCTCCTCTGTCCATGGGATTTTCCAGACAAGAATACTGGAGTGTGTTGCCATGCCTTCCTCCAAGGGATCTTCCGGAACCAGCAATAGAACTAGCATTTCCAGCATCACCTGCATTGCAAGTGGATTCTTTACTGTTGAGCCACTGGAGAAGCCCCAGTGATGTACTATCTATGTGCCAATTCCTATGTTTTTAAATCTTTATTTACTTGGCCACACCAGGTTTTCACTGTGGCACGTGGGATCTAGTTCCCTGCCCAGGGATGGAATCTAGGCCTCCTGCATTGGGAGCAGGAAGTCTTAGCCAGTGGAGCTCAGGAAGTCCCTATGTGCTGTTCGTGCAAATTCCAAAGCTCATCCCTTCAATTCATTACTCTCTCCACCCCGAGTTATTTTCAAAAAGGAATTCCAGGCTATCATGTTCAGAAAATTAATTTTAAGGGTAAAAACAATCACAGAAGTAAAGAGGTCACAAACAAGTTAAAGGCAAAAATGTGGAGAAGGAATATCATGTCAAAAAGAATTCCAACCACACCAGCTTAGCTGTGACAGCGGTTACTCCTGATAGCTGACTGTTGAAGGCAGAGTTGCTGGAAAATGACTGACACATTTCATCAAAGCTTCCACTCAGCTGCCTCTGCCAACTGTCGCTAGTAAATGACTTAATCTTTGCTAAACTTTCATGCAGGAAACGCAGAGTAGCTGAAATGCACCCACATATAGACCTGAAACTCTAATGAGATCATTTGACATTCTGATTGATAAGAAATCTACATTGTGTTTTGACTTGCCTGCCACCATTGATATGGTGGATCCCAGTTTGAAAGGTTCTAAAATGATAGTTATTTTACAATATATCCTAATGGTAACAGAGAACGAAGAAATGTGGAAATGAATGAGTTAATTGTGTTATTTGTTACAAGGTAAATTTTTATCACATTTCATACTTATTATTTTTTTTCCTTAGGGAAAGTAATTGGTTAGGAGGACAGAAAGACATAAATATTTTATGTAACCTCCTAAAAATAAAGAGTCATGTGGGTTCTTTCAAGAATGTGTGTTTATATGCCTTAGGTTGAGGGAATTTATGCAAGAATGTTGAAATGCAAGATAATGTTGCCAATTGCAACATTTGCCTATCTCAACCATGGATCTGCCACTGCCATCATAAGACATTTATTATTATTATCAATATTATTATTATTTGAAGTGTAATTGCTTTTTATCACAAGCAATATGCTAAGCAACTAAGAATAGCCAGCATACATACATCTCCTCCTTCTGGAACCTCTCTCCTACCCACTCCCTCCCCCCATCCCATCGCTCTAGGTCATCAAAGAGCACTGAGCTGAGCTCCCAGTGCTATATAGCAGCTTTCTACTAGCTCTCTATTTTACACACAGTGGTATATGCATGCTAAAACTACTGTCCCAGTTCATTTCATCTTCCCTTTCCCCTCCTGTGTCCTCAGGCCCATTCTCTTTGTCTGTGTCTCTATTTCTGACCGGCAAACAGGCACCCATAACTTTTTACTTGGATTTAAGATTGGTTTGTGTGTTATGGTAAATCCACACTTCCTAAAAGTGTTTGTAGGGCTGTGAGTTTTTCTGCTTAATTCTGATCTTTTCTACAAGCCTACGGAGCCTTTGTGAGCAGGAGTCAGAAGTAAAATGAATTCTGGGTGCCTTCACTCTACCGTACTGCTAAGTCAGTAAATCCTATTATAACATTTACATATGAGGTGGGAGAGAGAGCTGGCATCTGCATTCATCGACCTCCTCCATTTTCATTTCATTCTGCTTGAAAAAGATTCTTTGATGCTACCCGGAGAATCAAGAGGAAAAATGTTTGCCTTATGTCATCCATAGAGCTTCCCAGGTGATGCAGTTGGTAAAGAATCTGCCTGCCAATGCATTAGGTGCAAGAGATGTGGGTTCAATCCCTGGGTCAGGAAGATCTCCTGGAATAGGAAATGGCAACCCACTTGAGTATTCTTGCCTAGGAAATCTCACAGACAGAGGAGCCTGGTGGGCTGCAATCCATGGGGTTGCAAAGAGTTGGACATGACTGAGCACACACAACTCAACTACTTCATCCAAAGTTATTTTCCCAGGGAAACTGGACTAAACTTGTTAGTCACACAACGCACGAACATGCCGACTCTGTGATCAAACACTATGACCTCCAAAATGCATTCTGCCCATTTCTGTTTTCCCTTCCACCTTTTAAGAAGAGGTCAGACCATCTGATGCTGATTCTTTACAATTAACTTGGTACATTGGATTTCTATCTCTCTTTCTCCCTCTTTCCCTTTCTCATTGTCTTAAGAACTGATTTTCTTTTAACTAAGACATTTTTATCTTGCCAGCAATCAGAGTTCAAATACAGACATATACAAGTTTCCGTAGAAACTCTTAATACGTAAAATTTGAATTGCTTCTAAACTTGGCAAAATGCCTTGCCTTCTCCGAATTCATAAGACAGATGAGACACAAAAGTGAGATAAATGATGCCGTCCTGCAATTTCAAATGCCATATTGATATAGTCATTATTTGTGCCAATAAGGCTCACTGTCAGCTAATTTTAACCTGTTTCTGTGTTAATTATGCTTAATTTTTGTCTTTCCTGTCTTTCGACATCTTATGTTCTTCATTTACTAGAATCTAAGTCCGTGAACAACCAAATCTTTCAAATAGCTTTCAGAGAGCCTATTAGGTGCAAAACACTCTACTTTTATCTTTGGTGAGGGTTGGGGTGTATGAAAATATGAACCAGATAGGCCTGACATAATGCAGGCTTAATAAAATGTTTGAAGGATGAAAAGGAGAACAAGATTGAGGGAGAGAGGGAAATTTTAAAAGTCTAATAATTCAGTCCGTGTAATACAATGGATGCTCTATTCCATCATTCTGCTGTTATTTCTTCACAGTGGATGCTATTACCTGATACAATCTTGATTATTTATGTATATATTATCTTTCTCTTTAGCCAAAAAGTGAGTACCATGACAGAAACAAAGTTGGTCTGGCTCACGATTGTGGAAAAGTGTTTTTGCTGATCACCTAGGAAATGCCAAAGAAATGTGAAATTACAGATAAATGAGGGACTTTCCTGGTGGTCCAGTGACTAAGACTGGACGCTTCCACTGCAGGGAGTCAGGTTCAGTCCCCAAATGGGGAGCTAAGATCCCACATGCTACGTAGTGCAGCGAAAATAATAAATAAAAGAAAACTAGGACCCACAGTATAGCACAGGGCACTCTACTCAGTACTCTGTAATGACTTACATGGGAAAAGATTCTTTTAAAAAAGAGTGGATATATGTACGGTGGTGGTTTAGTTGTGAAGCTGTGTCCAACTCTGTGACTGCACGGGTTTCTGCCCATGGGATTTTCCAGGCAAGAATACTAGAGTGTGTTGCCATTTTGTTCTCCAGGATATACTTATATGTACAACTGATTCAGTTTGCTGAGCAGCAAAAAATAACACAGCACTGTAAATCAACCATATTCCAATACAAATTTTTAAAAATAGAAAAATGAGTGAATCCTCTGATCTTAGAAGGGCAAGAATACTTTTGCACTTTCCACATCTCTCTCCAATGAACAGCCTTCCTTCTAGAATCTTTACTCTGACAGTAAGACATCTACTCTGAGTGTATCTTGCTCATCCAGTCATTGGTTGCTACATGGAGGGAATAATTTCCTAAAGAAGTCCAGGCTGGAAAATGACTGCATTTCTCCTCAGCTGATTAGAGGTATGATCCCTATACCTACTTTTAGTCTTGCCTCTCCACCTGTCCCTTCCTCCATTTCATGTTTATTTGGGCTTTTCTTTTTGTATAATTATTCTCCATTTAGCTTCTAAGATTTCTCCCACCTCTTCCTGACTCAGGCATTCTTAGAGCTACTTCCTTGGAGTCTTAGCTTCTTTATTTCTCACTTTGTTGTATGCCCTGTTTTTCAAACACATTTGATTTAGCACAAATGGTAGTCAATTTCCTCTTAGAAAAAGTGCAGTAGCCTCAGAGAACACTGCTAATAACTTCCCAAGATGTCTCTCTGCTTTAGTGTATTTTAACAGAAGCACCAGTCATGTTTTTATCACTTTTAGAGAGCATTAAAGAATGCAAACCATCAACGCTTGTAGATTACCTTATATGTACGTACAAGCACAAGCCAGGTGTGAAGAAGGAAGCCTTCACTGAATGATACTGAGCCTCACCATGATGCAGATTCTTCAGCTAGAGACCACAGGTCATTTAACTAGATCAGTGGGATTGGAGGACCAGATTCTGAATATAATTTTATTTTCTCATCTTTTGAGAAAATGATTATAAGTTATTTTAGGATTATACTAAAAATATATGTGGTTTGATAAGTTGGGGATGAATGTATGCTCAGTTGCTCAGTCATATCCATTTCTTTGCAACCCCATGAACTGTAGCTCACCAGGCTCCTCTATCTGTGGAATTCTCCTGACAAGAATACTGGAGTGAGGTACTGTTTCCTCCTCCAGGGGATTTTCCTGACCCAGGGATTAAACCCATGTCTCTTACATCTCCTGCATTGGCAGGAGGATTCTTTAGCACTAGTGCTACCTGGGAAGACCAAGTTAGGGATGATTATATGTAAATATATGTTAAATTAAGCAATATTATAAACATGCTATGAGAATTATTTTTAGGAATTTCTTGGAAATATCTCTTAACCGTGCAAAGAATCTTTCTTCAATATAAATAATCATATTTTATCATATTGCAGGAAAAATACTGCTAAAAACACTGCTAAAATAACAGGAAGTTCATAGACGATTCAGTTCAGTTCAGTTCAGTTCACTCACTCAGTCATGTCCGACTCTTTGTAACCCCATGAACTGCAGCACACCAGGCCTCCCTGTCCATCACCAACTCCTGGAGTTCACTCAAACTCATATCCATCAAGTCAATGATGCCATCCAGTCGTCTCATCCTCTGTCGTCCCCACTCCTCCTGCCCCCAATCCCTCCCAGCATCAGAGTCTTTTCCAGTGAGTCAACTCTTCCCTTGAGGTGGACAAAGTCCTGGAGTTTCAGCTTTAGCATCATTCCTTCCAAAGAATACCCAGGGCTGATCTCCTTTAGGATGGACTGGTTGGATCTCCTGGCAGTCTAAGGGACTCTCAAGAGTCTTCTCCAACACCACAGTTCAAAAGCATCAATTCTTCAGTGCTCAGCTTTCTTCACAGTCCAACTCTCTATTTGTACTTAATTATAGTTCAACTGAGCAACTTCACTTTCACTCTTCACTTTCATGCATTGGAGAAAGAAATGGCAACGCACTCCAGTGTTCTTGCCTGGAGAATTCCAGGGGTGGGGGAGCCTGGTGGGCTGCTGTCTATGGGGTCACACAGTGTCAGACACGACTGAAGCTACTTAGCAGCAGCAGGAGCATGTTCAGATACCCATGAAAAATTCCTCACTCCTCTTTGTATCACGGTGTAGTGATTACGGATCCCTATACATCACTCTCCAGTTCTCCTTTAAAAGCCCTCCTCTGTTGGACAGTGGTGTTAGTGGCTCTTAATTTCATATTACATAAGTAGATTAAAAACAGGCAGCTTACCCTTGAGATATTGGGATGAGTAGGTTTTTCTGTTTTAAGAGGAAGATAAAGGGATGAAGACCCTCATGGCTGGTTGCCCCAAATGAGTCTGGGGTCTGCCCCAAACCAAATTGACATAGTGCCATTAGCAGTGCTCCTGACTCTGTGGATTCATTAATTTCAGCCTCATTTATGATCCTCTTGTAAAAAAATAACTATTATTATTTATTTTTTCATTTAAATAAGATCTCATACCTTTCAGAAAGCTGTCATTTTGTAAAAATATTGCCAGTCAGTGGGCTTCTACTAAAAATGTGAGACTTGTGTGATTTGTATATCCCTGTGAAATGCAAGTGCCTGTGAACTCTGACCAGTTCTAATTACTGTAAGCAGAGTCAGCTGTCAATTATTAGTGTGACTTTTCTTCATGGGTGGCTTTTAGCAAATACCTGAAATTCCCCTATTAGACATTTATATGTTTAGGTCAGTGATTCTCAAGAGGACAGAATCCGGAGACATGTAGGCAAAAGGTGCAGGGGGAAGATGAGACTCTTCATGTGGTTTAGAAAGCGTATCTAATACTGCATCACTTGGTTATACAATTACTGGAACTAAAGCTGTGGTTTTGTCTTTCCTGACAGAAAATGAAGTAGAAAAGCACTGAAAGATGCATAAGTTTTGCCATGTTGAACAGTAATTATTTGGGTGGAAACTGACCTTCTCCATGGTCCGTGGAGTAGGTAGAAAGGTCTTAGATGTTAGTTTATAGGCTGACGTCCTTCAACTGGATCAACCTAGGTAGAAAGGTCTTAGATGTTAGTCTATAGGCTGACGTTCTTCAACTGGGTCAACCTAACAGCTGTATGACCGACCATGTTTTAAAGTGACAGAGCAAGATCAGATTTGCTTGTGCCTAGAACCTTCCTCCAATCTTTCTCTGGTCCCATTGAGTCCTGTGGTGCCTCCTGGGGCCTTGGCAAACAGTGGAGCAGGTCATGCTCTGCATATCTCTAGAGATGGCTGTTCACACTGCAGTATATATTGACCCCAAATCTTACTTCTCTCTACTGCCCCTCACCTCCTTTTTCATCTCCTCCCTCCTTTCTCAGATAAGATTCCATGATTCGTTATCATAATCCCTCTCTGACATACAGCCTCCATTTTCTGGCCCCTTCTCCCTCTCCCGTGAACCCATTTCTTTATGCCGATTATGTTCCTGTCTTCAGTCCAGACCCACCCTTTTTTGCCCTGCTTTGTGAAATGGGAGCTGGATTCTGCAGAGTTCATTTTGCTTCCCGGCCTGCAGCGCCACAACAGGCTCTGCCGATAGAGGGCGCTGGAGGGTGCCTGCAAGCCTGGAGGAAGAAGGCCCTTCTGGTGTGAGCCTGGCATATGGGCGTCCCGCGACACAAGCACAATGGCACTGCGCACCCACAAGCATCGCTCTGCAGCACACAGCTCCTACAGCAGCCATGCGCTCTCCTCAGAGACCTGAACCTCAGTCCCATGTGGCCCTCCTCCGGGTTTCCAGATTCCTTCTTTGTTCATCTTTCCTTCAGCCTGAGACCTGGACGCCACTCTCTGCAGTCGTGACTTCCATGTACCCAAAGTTATCCTTACCCCTCTAATAGTTAGACAGGGTTCACCTGTTGTTCTTCCGTCGCTCATTAGTGATCAGTGGAGTCTTTGCGACCCAGTGGACTACAGTACAGGTTTCCCTGTCTTTCACTATCTCCCGGAGTTTGCTCAAACTCTTATCCACTGAGTCAGTGATGCCATCCAACCATCTCATCCTCTGTCGACCCCTTCTCCTCCTGCCCTCAATCTTCCCCAGCATCAGGGTCTTTTCCAGTGAGTCAGCTCTTTGCATCAGGTGACCAAAGTACCGGAGCTTTAGCTTCAGCATCAGTCTTTACAATGAATACTAAGAGTTTATTTCCTTTAGGATTGACTGGTTTGATCTCCTTGTAGTCCAAGGGACTCTCAAGAGTCTTCTCAACACCACAGTTCAAAAGCATCAATTCTTTGGTGTCCAGCCTTCTTTGTGGTCCAACTCTAACATCCATACATGACTACTGGAAAAACTTAGGTACTGCTACTTATATTAATTGTTCCCTGTTTCTGGTTCCTGGTGTGGTTTCTGACTTATAATTATAGCCTGGTTGATAGACCTTACAAAACCCCAGTGGTGGTTAAATCAACTGTCTCCTCCACACCTCTGGCATCACCTTCTACCATGTGCCCCTTGCTCCCTCCCCTCCAGCTCCAAGGGCTCCCTGCCATTCCTTGCATAAACTCTCACCACTCTATTTTCTGCTGTTCCATAAACCTAATCTCATTTTACCCAATAATCATTTTGCTGACTCCTACACTTCCTTAAATTCTCTTTGGCCAAATACTGTTTCATTGAGGAAATTTCCCATGACTGCCTGACAGAAAATAGTGATTCCCTACTCCCAGCTCTCCTCCTGCCCTCTCTCCATTTCATTTATGGTTTTTCAAGTATTTTTTCTTGCTTCCCACTAAAACGAAGTATCTTGGACTCTGTATTTTGTTCACTGTAGTATCCTCAACATCTAAAACAGACCAGGCAAATAGCAGGTTTAAAATTTAGATACATGAAATGTTGTTTGAATGTAAATGAATATCCAAGGGGGAATCCTATAAAAGATGGCTTAAGAGAGGCAGGGAGTCAATGGGCAGAGGGGAGTTTATGGTTTGGATGATGGAGTTGATGATGATGATGTGGTAAACCAAGACGGAGAACACATACTAAGGGGAACAAGACTAGAGACAGTGAATAGAATATTAAATACAGTGAGTTTGAAATGCCAGTAGGAATTGAATTATAGTTTGGTTCTAGAAAGTGAATTTCATCTGGAGATAGATGTGAGTAGCATCTACCCACATACAGCTGTATTTGAAGTATTAGAACTGGATGGTCTCCTTCAGAGAAAGTCTTCCCTTCACGAACACCAAGAAAAGGCCTTGAGGATCTCTGTTTACTGATACTGAAAAGAAAGTGAAAGTTGCTCAGTTGTGTCTAACTTTTTGAGACCCAGTGGACTGTAGCCTGCCAGGCTCCTCTGCCTATGGGGTTTTCCAGGCAAGAATATTGGAGTGGGTAGCCATTCCCTTCTCCAGGGGATCTTCCCCACCCAGGGACTGAACCGTGGTCTCCTGCATTGCAGGCAGATTCTTTACTATCTGGGCCACCAGTGGTGGGGGCTATTGGTACCAGATTAATGGTGTTCCTTGTGTCTGAAAAAAGCTTTATGATGGTATCACATTTATCTCTGACTCTGAAACCTGGATAACCGAATAGACAACATCCAATAAGCTGATAGCAGACTCTCAAGTTTCATGCTTTTTTTCAAACAACAAAAAAGTGTATTACAAGAAATAACAGTGATTCTTACATTCACTTATTTTTAGATTAGCAGCCCATTTCTTAAAGGTAAAATTTCTATTTTCCAAGGGACTGGCAAGAAAAGGTGACTATTTTCCAATTGCTTCCACAAAGCATGAGACCCTGGATCTTTTAATAAAAAAATTAGTTTTCTAATTCCTATTCCAATTAAATGTGTGTCTTTGGAAGGAGCTGAACTTCATGATCTCATCAGTAAGCCTGCAGAACTGTGTACTAGACTTTATGGTCTTCTGGCCATGCAGAACCCTTTGTTTATTTATAGTATCAATATGTCCTCCATTTCCTTGCTTAACCTCACTTCTCTATTCTCTGAGTATGAAATTCTGATGTAATTAACACCATCACCCCACCCCAGGGATAAGCATGTAACTTAGACTGCAGGAGAAGAAAATCCCATCCTCCTAGCCACACTGATTCATTGTAGGGAGAGCCTATGACCTCAGGGCGGATGAGAGTCAGTGCCAGCTTCCATCTAGTTTATTTAGTGAATGGGCTTCCCCGGGTGGCACTAGTGGTAAAGAAACCATCTGCCGATGCAGGAGACGTAAGAGACGTGGGTTCAATCCCTGGGTCATGAAGATTCCCTGGAGGAGGGCATGGCAACCCACTCCACTATTCTTGTCTGGAAAATCCCATGGACGGAGGAGCCTGATGGGCTACTATTCATGGGGTCTCAAAAAGCTGGACACGACTGAGCACGTACACACACATTTAGTGAATAGCGTTCTTTTTCTCTATTAGATGTGAATGTGAAGAATGCTGGTTTGGAGCTCCAAGCTTCCCAGTCACTTCCCAACAGAACTGTGAATGAAGCCAATAAAGAAGGCAGAAGGAAAAGATGATGGGAGAATTGGTCCTCCTTGCATCATTTTAGCCCCTGTATCAAGGCAATCTGAAGTTAGATCTAGCCTGGCATTGCTGTTCCCAAGCCAATGAAGTCTTTTTTTTTCCTACTTAAGCCAATTTGAATCAGGTTTTCTGTCATTTGTAAATCAAAGAGTCTAATACAGAGATTATGGTGGGAGTTAAGATACTTGTAAGAAGAAAGTTCCAGACCACAACCTGCAGATAATCTGTGGGAAACAAAATGCGCATTTCATTCCTACAGCCCGGACTGTATTAGGGTTACAAATTCTGAATCTGCATTTCAGTTTCTTTAGGGGTAAGTTGATGATAGGCTTCCCTGGTGGCTCAGACAGTAAAGAATTCACCTGCAATGTGGGAGACCTGGGTTTGATCCCTGGGTTGGGAAGATCCCCTGGAGGAGAACATGGCAACCCACTCCAGTATTCTTCTGGAGAATCCTCCTGGACAGAGGAGCCTGGCGGGTTACAGTCTATGGGGTCGCAAAGAGTCAGACACAACTGAGTGACTAAGCACATTCAAGTTGATGAAGGAAGTCCATTTTATTGTTTTCAGGGTACAAATGGCACTTTTGAATGTGCCTCCATCTAATAGAGGTAGGATTTGTTTAGTTCTTACAAACCGGGGGTGTGCAAGATGAAGATTTCCTTAGAGACAGCAAGACAATTTGAATAAGCTTGCCCAGGTCTGTTCTGCTCCCTAGAATAAGTTATAGCTATAAGCAATGCCACTGCAATTCCAAGACCTAGGTTTATTTAAGTAAACCTAATAAACTTGTCCCCAGGTTTCCAGCTCTCCAGCTTGGGGGTTTGATTAATGTCATAATCAATTTATCAATGATCTGGGTCCAAAGGGGATTTTGATCTTAATATTATTCTCCCTCCGTCTCCTCCCCTGTAGACAGAAAATTAGCAAAATGTGCCAATTAAATAGATTTTTAAAACAAACCTATTATCTTTTACAGTGATCAATTAATAGGAGGTCAAATAAAATTTTACTATATCCACATGGGTATCTTCTGGAAGAAGTAATTTTTTTCTGTTTGTTTATTTTTGTGTTTTTTGTTTGTTTAATCTAAGAGAATAGGAGCTGGCGCTGCCTACATAAACCTTGTTCTTTTCATCCTCTGACAGAGATTCCCAAAGGGAGATCCTAGGAGACATTATCTATTCCAGCAGGAAAACAAACAGAATCCCATCCTGCTTTTGAAGTTTATCACTTTTAAAATATTGCTATTATGATGATAAGCCCTTTTGAGATTGACTTTTATTTGTTTTCATGGACATTCTGATAGTGTTCAAATCAGAAGCAAGACAAAGTCACCTTTGGATTTCTGGTTTTTGTGAATTGCGCATCACTGAAAACTGAACACCACATTCGCACAAAAAGAGACCAACAAAGTAGTCTGGTCTGGGGTTCCTGGGTTAAATGTGATGGTCTCCATAAGCCATGCTATCCAAACTTCAGTGTGCCATTAAACCTGTTCCCAACCATTGTCTTAATGTCCCAGCAGCGCTTTCCCGTCCATTTCTGCTCTCTAGAAAAATGCACTTTATAGCTCAGCCTGCTGAGAAAATGTTCATTTTATCTCTGAACCCTCCTGACCAATTGGACATTAAGGGACAATGTTGTAGGGGGAAGCTGATAGAGAAGGGATTTCTTGCTGCTACTGGCGTAAGAGTGAGATACCCTAGCACCTCTAGCAAGAAGCACTGAGCAGAATCAAAGTAGCTTTCTTAAGCATTCAGCAAATAATTATTGGAACAATTCCCTGGGGGTCCTGTGGTTAAGAATCTGCCTGCCAACTCAGGGAACCTGGGTTAGTCCTCTGGTTCAGGAAGATTCCACATGCCGTGGAGCAGCGAAGCCCGTGTACCACAATTACTAAAGCCTGCATGCTCTAGAGCCCATGCTCAGCAGCAAGAGGAGCCAGTGGGAAGCCTGAACACCGTAACCAGAGAAAGCCCACGCGCAGCAGTGAAGACCCAGCACAACCAGAGATTGCACAAATAATGACAAAGTAAATTAGCAAATACAAATTTAAAAAATAATAATAATAATTGGAGACCCAGAATGGTATAGGCATGCATTTTCCTTCAGCCTCAAGGACGAGTATCTAGAGCAGTATTTTGATGAACATTATTTATCACTGTAAAACCTATTATGCTCTTGATGTGAGAGAAGTTTGCTTTGTCTTAGTTCCAGATAGCTCAGTCCAATATTTTTGTGTAAGTTGTGAATGCCAGTGGCTAAAGATTGGAGTAGACAATTAACAGAAGAAAAACTGAACAGCCAAAAAAAAATTAAAACCCATATGAAAAAATGTTCAGCTTCATAACCAATTTAAAAATCCAATTTTAAACACCAGTGACATATAACCCAATTTAGTCTTCACAGGGGAAAAAGAAAGCCTAAATCCTTCCTAATGCCTTTGGAATTCATCAGAATCACTTTTAATTCTTTTTACATCTTATTTCAGTTTGGGTGAGTAAGTTTTGTGCCCTGGACAAAGCATTTTGTTATCTTGTGATTCTGTCCATTTTTTGTAAACAATGTGCCACAAATATGGACAATATCCCCCTTTCACTAATTTTCATATAAAGAACAGATTTATCAAAGGTTTACGGTGACAGAAAGGATGGGAGTCAGATTTTTCTATGATCTACTTATTTTAAAGTCTGCCCCATTGTCTCTATTTTCTGAATCCCTGTGCTGGGACTCAAACCCACCCCCACCCCTGCCCTGAATTCCCTACCTACATCAAAACTCAACATCTTTCTTCTTTTTCCCTGCAGTTTTTCACCCCTACTTGGCTCAGGTATCCTGAGTCACTGATATTTTCCCCTAAATAATAAATCTCTATTCTGCATCCCAACTCCAGCACAGAAAAGCTGAACTGACAGAGACTTTGAAATTTCCTGCCTGACCTTCTGTCAGTTCCACAAGTTTTCCTGAAAAGAATGGGATGGTTGAGGTTGTTTTCTCATTATTTTGAATTAGGCCACCTCCTTTGAAAAGCAGAAAGTGCTGTAATCAGTCTGAGCTTAAATATACATTTTTCACGCTTTAAAAATTAATTAACTGGATTAATTTAATCCAGGGACTCAAGTTTGATCGCTGGATCAGGAAGATCCCCTGGAGAAGAGCATGGCAACGCACTCCAGTATCCTTGCCTGGAGACTGTCATGGACAGAGGAGCCCAGCAGGCTACAGTCCATGGGGTCGCAAAGAGTCAGCAACTGAGCACCACACACACCGTGCAGACAACTCAGAGCTATAAAGTAAGTCCCCCACAAATGCACCTTCAAGTTGCAAACTTTCAAAGATGTGCATTCCATCAGCGTCAGGCATGAGTGAAATTGCAGCTTGCTCTCTGTCTCCTGTGGCTGATCATCTGCAGCTCTACCATCTTCCACCTCCTCTCTCATCTCCAGTCAATAACTCTTCTTGCCAGTTGACTTGATGCCCACCCCACCCCCCCAGCCGCCCCTGTATGCTGGCTGCTGTACTGTACTGCTGTATTTTTCAAGGTACTCTACTGCGAGATTTAAAATGTTTTATCTTTTGTGTTTGTTTTTATATATTATTTGTGTGAAAAAGTATTACAAACCGATTACAGTACAGTACTGTATAGCCGATTGTTAGCTGGGTACCATGGCTCACTTGTGAACAAATCGGACTTAACCGAACGTGCTCTCAGAGTGAAACTTGTTCATGTGTAAGTGACATACGATGATGAAGTACTGAAATACGTCCACTCTGTAGGGAGATGGGGGAGGAGGGGAGAAGAAATCTGAAATATCCTGGCGAAAACTGTCTACACTGCTTGAAAAAACAGACCCAAGTATATCAGCCACCAACCTTTCAAAAAGAGTTACATAGTACTCATGATCAAAGGAGAGCACATTTTCCCCAAATTGCAGTAAACCTCTCCCTCCCATACACTTAGCTCTCGCTGATAATTTGAGAAGACTAACATAACTACATAATCTATGAAGAATTTGGATTTATGCCTGCAAACCAACTCAAATTCCTTTTTGTTCGGCTATTAGTCTTGATTGCAAGGTTCCCACAAAGCCCAGGTGTTATATTAATAAAATTACCTGGTTAAAGATCCTCCAAAAATCATACATTCAGCAGAGAAAAATTCAATAGTTACAGGCAAGATTAAAAGACAGAAATACTGTATATCTATTTATGTACTATAACCCTTCGGAGGGTCATAAATGATAATCATATCCAATAATTTTGTCCCCACTCCAACATGGCCAAACTAATTTTTGCTCTTTGAGGAGCAGTACCATTTCCATTGAGAATGAATGGTCTGCACTACAGCTGATGGAGACAAAAGCTATTGAAAGTGCAATGCTCTTACTATGCAGGGCTGGATCTGTATAATTATCTTTATATACAAGATTCAAAGCAAATATAAAAGACAGCACATTATTCTCTTAAGCATTTAATTCAATCAGTTTATTTTTTTCCCCAGATAGTTTCTATTTCTTTGAAACTTGGGGAGGTGGGCAGTGAGAAGTAAAATTTTAAAAGAAAAAATTCTGACAAAAGAGAAGCAACAAATGATTAAATTAGAGATAAAATTCACTATCTCTTCCAGCACTCCTGACATGCCTTTGATAGATTGCTATTAGCAATTCTGTTCATAGTGCCTTGTATTTCTCTCTTTGCCCCTCTCTCCTGTTCTCTCTCAATCATTCACTCTGCATATAACATATACAGCCACATATCTATATCACTGAGAAAGGATCAATCATTTTTTCCCTATGTTGCTAAGATATACAATATTTATCACAGGTTATAGCAAAGAAGAAAAGAAAAATCTAAGAATATCCCCTTCAGCTGTATTTCTGTTGTGGAACCAGAGCATCCCAGTATTCCTTGTTTTGTTTAGTTGTCTGCTCAGCCTGGAACAATCCTCAGTGCAACTAGGATGATAAAGTTAGGTACCCACTGGCCACTGGAAAGAAAAACAGACCTGGTTATTGGGGATCTTCCTCACCGTAACAAACACAACTCCCATTAGACAAACTCCTTTCCATTTCTTTAAACCTCTCAATACCTTGTAAATCAAATATTTATCAACTGAGAACCTCTTTTCTAGCTGTCTGATGTTTCAACTCTGACAAAGTTGGATGCTAGCCAGTTGGTGAAGAAACCTGTGAAAGGAAATCAGCCACAAGAAAAAGAAAAAACTCTATTTCATTTTTATTTCACAGAAACAAACTGCCAACAACCTTCCCCCGACTTTTTCTCTAAACTTGCCCTTGTAGGAATGCTTGCCTGGAAAGGAGCAGGCCTGGATCCTCACTGAATCAACAAATATTTACTGGACATTCATCAGGTCTTCGGGTCCTTGTAATCCATGTTAAAATGTTGCTGAAGGGCCCTTAAGGTGGACGCTGTAACCACTAGGCAACTCATAGGAGTATGTGCCTAAGACACAGTGGTTTACAAAGGTGAACTAGTATCTGTTCAAGCATCCATATGCTACTGGAGGATAGAGGAGCTGTTTACAGAAAACTTTCTGGAGGAGACAAGCCCTAAACTCTGACTTAAAACAGAAGAAGGAATCCATATGGTGAGTGGGAAGAGAGAGGTGTCAAGTCTACATGAAGGCACAATTGGCCTACTTCCAAGACTCGCTGCAACACAATTACCATGTAGATGGACCACATTTTAAACAAATCAGAACCACTTTCTGTAACCAGTTACCTATTCTAAAGTAGCACCATCAATAATTATCTACAAAATATCTTCAGTTAAGGAACCTCAGTGTCAGGACTTCTCTGACAGCGGAGTGGTTAAGACTCTATGCTTCCAATGCAAGGGGGTCAGATTTGATCCCTGATGGGTCTTTTCTGGAGCTCAAACAGTAAAGAATCTGCCTACAGTGCAGGAGACCTGGGTTTGATCCCTGGGTTGGGAAGATCCTCTGGAGAAGGGAATGGCAATCCACTTCATTATTCTTGCCTGGAGAATCCCATGGACTGAGAAGCCTGGCAGGCTATAATCTGTGGGAGCACAAAGAGTCAGACATGACTGATGGACTAACATTTCACTTCACCAGGAAACTAATCCCACATGCTTCACAATGCAGCCAAAAAAGAAAGAAAGAAAGAAAGAAACATAAAAGGGAAAATAGAAATTTCAGTATCATCAGTAACCTTGCATCCACTGTAGTTATTGGCTTATCAATTTTCAGAAGGACATACTCAACACTCTGAACACAAATTGTGTTACCCAGGACCAAAGTGCGTCCTCTATTTTGTTCTGAAGTCTGATACATAACAAAATGACAAGTGGCAATTTTTAAACATATGCACTCTCAGGACTCACGACTAGAGTTTCTATTCCAGTGGATCCTGGGGTACAGCCAAGACATCAGTGGTTTTCAGAAACTCTACAAGTGATCTTAAATTGCACTACAATTGCAAACTATGGTTCAGCACAGTTTCTTACAGCAACAATTTTCAAAATCACTGGCTTCAACTTAGTAACTGAGCAAGTCTACACACTGTTTTGAAAGTTGGTTCTTTAGCTTAGTCTGCATTTTCCACTTTCAGAATCTACTTTCCCTTTGGGGAAAAAAATCATGAACACTTCCTAGATGCTATAGCTAAGGATTTCTGCATAATTGTATTAGCCCCTTGCTCTTAACACTAACGGAAGAATTCTGGCATGGAATAAATATGCCACCATACTTGCAAAAGCCTAGTGGCCTTGGACAGCAAGAAATCAAACCAGTCAATCCCAAAGGAAATCAACCCTGAATATTCACTGGAAGGACTAATGCTGAAGCTGAAGCTCGAATACTTTGGCTACAACCTGATGGGAATAGCTGACTCATTTAAAAAGACCCTGATGCTGGGAAAGATTGAAGCCAGGAAGAGAAGGGGACAACAGAGGAAGAGATGGTTGGATGGCATCACCAACTCAATGGATATGAGTTTGAGCAAACTCTTGGAGATGGTGAAGGACATGGAGGCCTGGTGTGCTGCAGTCCATGGGGTTGCAAAGAGTTGGACATGACTGAGAGACTGAACAACAACAAGTGGCCATCACATGACCAAGAATCTTAGGTAAACGATGTTGCTGGTTTAAATCAGGGGGTGTGTGTAACTAAAGAAGAAAATGGAGAAGACAGGAACGTCCCTGGTGGTTGAGTGGTTAAGAATCCACCTTCCAATGCAGGAGACAGAGGCTCAGTCCATGATCAGGGAACTAAGATCCCACATGCCAGAGGGCAACCAAGCCTACACATTGTAATGAAGACCCAGAGGAAGCTAAAGAAACAAAAAAGAGAAGATATTTTCTGGTCTAACTCTCATATCAAATGCCTATCAGGCATCTCGCTGGGTACTGGGCACCTGGCAATTCCTGGTGGTATCACCAAACTTGCCTTCTTAGAGTACAGCAGAAAAGGCAGAAAATGAATAAATAAGTATTCAACATATTCACTAAATAAGCCCATTCAACATATCATTGGACTTCCCAGGTGGTGTTAATGACAAAGAACCTACCTGCCAATACAGGAGACTTAAGAGACACATGTTCAATCCCTGGGTTGGGAAGATCCCCTGGAGAAGGAAATGGCAACCCACTCCAGTATTCTTGCTTGGAGAATCCCATGGACAGAGGAGCCTGGTGGGCTACAATCTGTGGGGTCACAAAGAGTCAGACAAGACTGAAGTAACTTCACACACACTGTATCGTGACTCATATAGTAAGTACTGGGAAGCAAATCAAGGAGATACAGCGAAAAGGGAAAGGATAAAAATTCTTCCCAGATAGGAGAGTCAAAGGTCTCTTTAAAGTGGTGACATTTAACATTTAAGCTTTCAGCTAAGACCTGATGGATAAGATGGTGTCACAGGCATATGAGAAAACCTGGGGCTGGAAAGAACCATCCTGGGCCATATGCAAAATGATGAAATTGAGCTTCTTGGTTTCAACTGATACTTCTTGCTCTAAAATTCTATCAAGAACAGACTCAAATAATTAGCTGGTATGTAGGGAAATGAAAAGCATTAAGCAAAGCAGTTTACTCCAAATTGATAGACATGCTACAGTTAGAAAAGATCTGTTTGTCTAATTCCAATCCCACCAATGGGTTTAATGACCCAGAAATAAGGTTATTAACATTTCCATGTTAGTATAATTAGGAACCTCTACTCACAGGTCATCTACTTGGCATTTCTTGAAAACACTTCTTTAAAAAGAAAGCTTAATGGACAAAAATACATAAGAGAATAATGTAAAATGAAGACAGGAATCAATTATTCTCATTAGTCAAAAAGACCAAAGAAGAGCTAGTGACTTTTAAGCTGTAGTAGGGAAAACTTGGGTTAAATAGAGCAGAACCTCACCAATTCTCACTTCAATAATTTCCAAACCCTATAATTTCCAGTAGGAAAACTAATAGTCTTGGCTATATTTCAATAAGCATTTAATAGCACAGAGGTAGATAAAGAGCTCCCTCACAAAGTTCTGTGACTCTTCAAAATATGCTACAAGAATATTTGTAAGGTAGAGTACCATGTGATAGTACTCATAAAGTGGAAGGCCTTTGTTGAAAATAGTAAGTTAAATATAAATGTGACTATGGAAGCTTCCTTTCCTTATAGAACTTCCTATGTCAGTAGAGCTTTATTCTCAAGATCAATAAATCATTGGAGGGTTTCCATATAAAAATGTGAATTAGAAATCAGACATCAAAGTATCTTCTTTCCATCGGGAAGGACCACATTTGCTTCATAAGGTCTTCTATGTTTTAAATTGATACATCACAAAGAAAGATGGAAATTGTCCTCCAATGTCATATTTTCTATATATTCACAATACAAAGAAAAGCACCACTTCAAAATAAAACCAAAAAAAGTAAGGAAATGTAAACAGAAATGTATATTATGTCTGTTTCAGTATTTAAGAGGCTAACATTTTCTGTTTGACTTAGAAGGTTCACGGCCAAGTTTGCGCATGGAGTTATCCAACATTGGATCTGTGATTCTTCATGATTTCCCACTACGTCCTGATGGACTGCAACCCTCCAAGGACCCATCAGCAATTTGTGTTAAAACTAAGGCTGTAAACTATTGTATGAAAGGCAATGTCTTGTCAGATAAAATGCCTTACAAAGAGGACTACAATTTGCTGGGAGAAAAAAAGCAAACAGTATTGCATAATGGTCAAGTGGGTAATGCCAAATAAATGCTCCTGGGCAACATTTACTGGGTGAGCGCTATATGTCAGGTGCTCCTGCAACTCTTCACTATGTCTTTTCATCTTCACAATAACCCTCAAAAGAATATTGTTATTATTCCTGTTTTCAACACCAGAAAATAGAGACTTGTTGAGATTAAGTAGCTGCCTTAATTTCAAAAAGTAAGTGGTAGAACTGGGACTAGAACCCAGAAAGTCTCTTTTCAATGCCTAGTCTCTGAATGTTTACATTGCAATTCAAGCTATAAAGGGTGAGAGGGTGTTAAACCAATCTACTTGGTTATTCCCAACTCAAAAATATCTTATATCTCCTATATTAAACCTATGACAGGAGGACTCAAATCACAGGGTTCCTTCCAAAATGAAGAGGGCATATGCCTTCTTTCATACTGATCTGACAACAAAGTTTACAGCCCTTAAGTATATGGCCCATTTGGTACACAATGGAAAAGGTCCACTCCTTTCAGACGATGGGATTGTGGGAAGATTTTGGAAGAGGTAGAAAAGAAAGCAGATATCAGAGTCCTTAAATGTTTTCTCCTACCTCACCTTTCTCATGACTTTGGAGAAGTACAGGGGTTAGAACCAAACAAAAGAGAAGGGAGGGTTTCTTATACTGGTATCACATTTCAGCAGTGGTCACTACTAGAACCACATAATGATGGAGGCAGAGACTGGAGTTATTCACCTGCAAGCCAAGGAAAGCCAACAACTGTGAGTGTACCACCAAACATTAGGAAAAGGCAAGGATAGAGTCCCCTTAAAATTCTAGGCAGAGCATGGCCCTGGCAACACCTTGATTTTGGACTTCTCTTCTCCAGTGCTTCCACGCTAAGTTGCTTCAATTGTATCTGACTGTTTGCAACCCCATGACTGTAGCTTACCGGGCTTCTCTCTCCATGGAAGAATATTGAAGTGGCTTGCCATTTCCTCTTCCAGGGGATCTTCCTAACTCAGAGAGCAAACCCATGTCTCTTACATCTCCAGCATTGGAGATGGGTTCTTTGTCATTAGCACCACCTGGGAAGTCCCTCTGTTCTCCAGAACTTCGGACAACAAATGTCTGTGTCTTACACCACCCAGTTTTTCATATGTTTCTATAGCAAGCAACTAGGAAACTAATCCCTGCTTATTTAACTTATTTGCAGAGTACATCATGATAAATGCTGGGCTGGAAGAAACACAAGCTGGAATCAAGGTTGCCAGAAGAAATACCAATAACCTCAGATATACAGATGACACCACCCTTATGGCAGAAAGTGAAGAGGAACTACAAAGCCTCTTGATGAAAGTGAAAGAGGAGAGTGAAAAAGTTGGCTTAAAACTCAACATTCAGAAAAATAAGATCATAGCATCTGGTCCCATCACTTTATGGGAAATAGATGGGGAAAGAGTGTCAGACTTTATTTTGTGGGGCTCCAAAATCACCAAAGATGGTGATTGCAGCCATGAAATTAAAAGGTGCTTACTCCTTGGAAGGAAAGTTTTGACCAACCTAGATAGCATATTCAAAAGCAGAGACGTTACTTGGCCGACTAAGGTCCGTCTAGTCAAGGCTATGGTTTTTCCAGTGGTCATGTATAGATGTGAGAGTTGGACTGTGAAGAAAGCTGAGCATTGAAGAATGGATGCTTTTGAACTATGGTGTTGGAGAAGACTCTTGAGAGTCCCTTGGACTGCAAGGAGATCCAACCAGTCCATTCTAAAGGAGATCAGTCCTGAGTGTTCACTGGGAGGACTGAGTCTAAAGCTGAAACTCCAATACTTTGTCCACCTCATGGGAAGAGTTGACTCATTGGAAAAGACCCTGATGCTGGGAGGGATTGGGGACAGGAAGAGAAGGGGATGACAGAGGATGAGATGGCTGGATGGCATCATCGACTTGATGGACATGAGTTTGAGTAAACTCTGGGAGTTGGTGATGGATAGGGAGGCTTGGTGTGCTGTGATTCATGGGGTCACAAAGAGTCAGACAAGACTGAGCGACTGAAGTGAACTGAGGAAACTAATCCAATGGGTATGGAGATAGAATTCCAAAAGACTGAGCATTTTATGTGACCCATCTACACAGAGGTTTATTCACATAAAGAGACCATTTAAGCACTAAACTAAAATATAGCTGGATTTTCTTTCCCTACTATCCAGTGGGTGGGAGTTTGTGAAGATGAGCTTACTATTGAAAAATGAAGAATTTTCATTTTCTTTGCACATCTGACTATAGTATATCTGTGATCTCAAATCATGTGATGACTAAAACTGTCATAAGAGTGCTTCCTAAATAAATAAGAAAACATAGTCAGAGCAGTAAACAGTCCTGGGAGGCTGAATGGCAGCAAGTGGATACGTGATCACAATGCACGTTTTTTTCTCAGTTTTCCAAATTTGCTTATTTAACAACTGTTTCTATTTTAATCCCCTTAAGTGTGTTGCTAGAAATTCCAGTATTATGAAAGGTGTTGACACACAGATATTTAAGAACCTCTGCTCATTATCCTCTCTTTCAGACACTGTCGACCAGAGTCGCTTACTAAACACACACTGTGGGTTGGACTCTACAGTTATCAAGCCAGAAGGATATAATCTCTCTCCTCAAGAAAAAGTCAAGTATGTCATGGACTATAGGGAAGTATGTTAATTATGTGGCAGGATATTATTTCTTTAATAACTTTCTCAAATGGGATTAAAATGCAGGAAGGGGGAAGAGAGACAGTGAGACCTCAGACTATAAATCTAAATAGAGACACAAGAAATCAGAATGATTTCCCACCTAGCAAGGCATGAGAGCAGCAGCAGGCCTGAAGGGGCCACATGAATGAGAAAGTGCATTCTTTCTCTAGAGATTTCCTGAAAAACAAAAACACCCCAAATTAGGTGACTTAAGGGCTTCCCCAATGGCTCAGCAGATAAAGAAGCCTCCTGCAATGAAGGAGACAAAGGAGATGTGGGTTCGATCCCTGGGTTGGGAAGAACCCCTGGAGAGGGCATGGCAATCCACTCCAGTCTTCTTGCCTGGACAATCCTATAGAGAGAGGAGCCTGGTGGGCTACAGTCCATGGGGTTGCAAAAAGTTGGACGTGACCGACAGACTGAACACATAGGTGACTTGAAACAGAAAAATATTCTCTCACAGTTCTGGAGAACAGAAGTCCAAAGTTAAGAGGTCAGCAGGGCTGGGCTTCCTGTGAAGGCTCTAGGGAACAGTCTGTTCCATTCTCTTCTGGCTCTCCTGGGGGCTGCCACACTTTAGTATCTGGCAGCTTGTAGATGCTAGACTGCAGTCTCTGCCTCTGTCTTCATCCGGTCTTCTTCCCTATGTCTCCTCTGTGTTTTCAAATTATAAGGATACTAGCCTTGGACTTAGGGCTCACCTTAATCCAGTATGACCTCATTTTCACTTGACTACCTCTGTGTACATGCATGCACAGTCATTTCACTTGTCTGAGTCTTTGTGACTCCATGGACTGAAACCCAACAGGCTCCTCTGTCCATGCAATTTTCCAGGCCAGAATACTGGAGAGGGTTGCCATTTCCTCCTCCGGGGGTCTTCCCATCCCAGGGACTGAAGTCGTGTCTCCTGTGTGTCCTGCACTGGAAGGTAGAGTCTTTACCTCTAGCACCACCTCTGTGCCCCATTGCCCTGCACACAGAAGAAATCAGTTTCCCTAATCCTGTGTATGTTTAAGCAAATGTTGGACAAAGAGCAAAGTCATTAAATGTTTGATGAACAAATTGAAAATTAATCGGTGAACCCAAGGAAGGAGAGGCACCCTCAGATTTTGAATTTCTGAAATTTCAAATGCACAGTGTTGACAGAGATGAATGTTGGGGAAGAATTTTAAACTTCTTAGCAATGCTTTAACTAAATAGACGATGCACAGGGCCAGAAGATCAAGTGTACACTCAATTATCTCTAGTGTATACTTCTGTTCACATAATCGAGACTGATATACATATAGGATTACTCACTGAATATTCTGCAGCTCAAACTCTACATACACAGGCACATACACACACCCGTACCTCTCTTTTCTCCTCCTTTTAAGCCTGTTTTTCCCTCCCTCTCTCATCTTCTCACATACCAATCTCTCTGGAACCTTGTACACTGAAAGATTCCCTGTTTTGGCATCAATCACCATTAACTCGACCATCCATCTTGGAGTATAAGTCATGAAGATGGTTAAAATGTCATCATGGCTTAGACAAGGAGGTTTCCACTTCCTTTCAGTTGGGTATCATGTGTTCACCTGTGGTTTTCTTGTACTGGTTTTCTTTTGTCATCAATACCACAAGAAGTTGGTGTACCCTCTGTAGTCTTACCCTAGATTCTATTTCTCTGTGCATCACTAGCACTAGAAAATGTCATTTACTTTTATGGCATCAACTACAATCTAGGCCTAATAAAATGCTATACCCTATACCTGAGTTCCAGAACTATTTCTAAATCTATCTATTAGGTATCTCCATGTGGAGCACTACAATTTTGTTGTATCCAAACAGAATTTTCATCCTTTTTCCCCCACTACCCTTTCATAAACCCATGCCATCTCTTGAAATCTTGATCTTCATTCATTGGAGAGAGGTCTTTTAAAGTAAAGAATAGATGGAAAGTCAAAATAACCATGATCCCAGAATTCTATTGCTTTAACAGAAGCTCTGCAACCTCATACAAGAAGGGGAGATTTGGGACTTTTTAAGCAGAGAGTTGGTCTTATTAGACATTTTCAATAGCAGAATGGGTAGATCACCATGCAAAATCACCCCCACCATGCTGACTGAAAAAAAATCTTTTGGATTGCCAAATTCAGCTTGATGCACATGTTTCTTTCTCTTATTTTTCTGCTTGGTCTATGAATTCCAGCAGGCTAGTAGAGTCAAGTGAGAGTCTATCTAAAATGTGAAGGAAAAAAAGTTTCACTGAAGACTTCAAACTCCTTTTGCCCAAAGATAGGACTCTTTTATTATTATTTTTTAAGTGAGTATTTTATCAACCCAGGAAAAATCCCATCTCTTATCCCACTGTGTTCATCTAAAAAGCAGCTGCTCATTTGTAAGCATCTGTGTTCTCCACCAAACACCTTCTAAGCAGGCACACAAGGAAAACTTTGGTTTGAATGTCACAGACTGATTAGATAAGACATGTCTAGCCTGTTAATTGGTCTCTAGGCTTTATTCATCTATCTCTTATCACTAAACTTGCTGCTCCTAAATCGGAGACACAGAAAAATCCTCAAGAGCTGGTAAGTAGCTTTATCAGGACTCTTAATATTCTGTCAGTGCCTGTGGTAGTCAGCTCCTGAGTTACACTAAAGAGAACCAAACTCTAGGGGAAGGGACTAGGACTATGCTTTGTCTGTTTAGCAAGCCAAGGAGTATTTCTTCTTCCCCATCAGTTATGAAGTGAATGTTTGTAACTCCCCCTCCAAGTCTATATGTTGAAATCTTAACCCTCAATGTGATGGTATTAGGAAATGGGAGGTGATTAGGCCATGGGGGTGGAACCCACATGAATAGGATTAGTGCCCTTTTAAAGGAGGCCCCAGGGAATTCCGTGATGGCTCAGCTGTAAAGAATTTGCCTGCAACTTGCAGAAGGTGCAAGTTAAATCCCTGGGTCAGGAAGATGCCCTGGAGGAAGAAATGGCAACCCACTCCAGTATTCTTTCCTGGAGAATCCCATGGACAGAGGAGCCTGGTGGACTACAGTCCACAGGGTCCCAAAAGAATCAGATGCTACTGAATCACTGACCACTTAATCTGAAAACAATAAATTACTCTCAAAACCATAAATTACTCTCAAAAGACCAAAAGTCACTGGAGTAAAAAAAAAGTACCAGACTACATGATTTAACTTTCTAAACTATAAAACGTCTGTTGTAGTGTTTGACACATAGCAGGTACTCAGTAAATGTTCTGATCCTTTCCCTCCCCACTTCCTTTCCTACCTTCCCTGTCCCCTCCTTTTCCTTCCCTTTCCATCTCTTTCCATTACCACCTTGCTATAAATGACTTGTCCCTTGTTTTTGCTCAGTTGTATCCAACTCTTTGAAGCCCCGTGGACTGTAGCCCACCAGGCTCCTCTGTCCATGGGATTTTTCAGGCAAGAATACAGGAAGGGGTTACCATTTCCTCCTCCAGAGGATCTTCCCAACCCAGGGGTCGAACCCACATCTCTTGTATCTCATGCATTGGCAAATGGATTCTTTACCACTAGTGCCACCTAGACTGTATGTTACCAACAGAAAATAGGCAAAAGTGTATCATAGGAGCCAAATTACTTTCCTCTAGCTCAACAAATAAGATGAGAGATCCTATCCAAGACATGAATACTTAGAAGATTTTGAATCCTTTTAAAGAAGTGTTGAAAGGCTAAAGGGACAGTTTATTTGTCAGGCAGCCTTTTCTACACCCTATAGGAGAAAATATTTCTAACAACACTTGAGACATAAGAGACTCAGGTTCAATCCTTGGGTCAGGAAGATCCCCTGGACAAGTGCATGACAACCCACTCCAATATTCTTACCTAGGGAATCCCCAGAACAGAGGAATCTGGCAGGCTAAAGTCAGTAGGGTGACAAAGAGCTGAACATGACAGGTAACTTAACAAATACACACACATACGTAACTGATAATTAGCACTCTTAAGCTGCACAGCTTTTCAAAGCAAGGAAAGTAGTTGCCCCTATTTTACAAATAGATAAATTAGCACTCAGGGCCTCTTCAAGGTCATATGGCCATAAAGTAAAAAATAATGTAAGATATCCTTCCTGTCAATCTTCAGTGAGTTGACAACATGAAAGCAGCTCTATTTAAAAGGGTCTTTATTGAACCCCAGAATGTGAAACATGATTCCAACATGAAAGTTTTCCTCTCTTGACTTTCATCTCTTCTAGGTCTTTCTGGTCAACCTTCAAAGTTTATCTCAACAGCATTAATATAGTGAATTTTTTTTTAATTTAAAAATTGCTCCAAAAAATTTGTGGTTGAGTCACTCAGTTATGTCCAACTGTTTGTGACGCTATGAAGTGTAGCTCCTCCAGGCTCCTCTGTCCATGTGATTCTCCAGGCAAGAATACTGGAGTGGGTTGCCATTGCCTTCTTAAAAAAACAAACTAGCATATTTAAGTTGGGTACTTGGGTTTCTTTCACTAAAAAATCTTCTCAAGTTTCCTCTGATTCTCATGCCTGGGCTCTCCTACCTGAAGAAGTTGAGAAGATAAATCAAATTAATCCAGTGGCTATTCTAATGACACCAAGGAACACATCCATATCCTACCCCTCCTCCGTCTCAACAATCAAGATTCGGTAGTTGGTGTCAAACAAATTCACAGACACTGGTGTATAAATATCTTTAAGATGGCAGATTTTAAATTAATCAAAGTCTAGAAAGTACTAGAAAGCAGCTTTTTCCCATTTACAACCTCAGAGCTAAGGGAACATGTGTAATCTCTATCCATATATACATTAATATTTCCCACACAGCCACTACATGATAGCATGCTGTCACCAGACTCTCATCCGCAGCACGTGAGCTTGAAGAATGGAAGGAGAGATAGAAAGGAGGGGGAGGAAGGAAGAGATGGAAGGAGGGAAGATAGAAGAAAGAGAAAGGAGGAAAGGAAAAAAGGGAGAGAAGGAAGGAAGGAAAGGGGAAGAGAATGAAATCTAGCTTTTATCTAAATACTCAGTATTGAATAAGTCATTTTGAGAACTTGATAGCAGAGTCAAATCGCCTTTTTCAGTCTCGAAGTAAATTATCAGCCTGGTACAGACCCAGGCTAAGACAGATATAGCATTTAACTTCACGGGTGGCCATAATTTCTGGATTTGTGAAAGAGTGATTCCTGCTTAGTATATTCCAAAAAGGACATGAAGTTTCTTAAAGGCCCTGTATAAATCAATTCACAATCATCCTCAGATAGTTTGACTGTGACTCCAAAATGTCTTGAGTTTCATTTTCTCCCTGTTAGAGATGAAACCACTGACATTCATTTTTTATGGACATTTCCAGCTAAAGACTTTTTTTGGTGAGTTAAAATTTGAAGAGCATGAAAGAGAAATTATTCTGATTTATGATGACTTCCAATCAAGACCAATTAAGAGAAAATGAACCAGGGAAATTGGAGTGGGGAAGGGAAATAAGATCCTGGAAAGTGAAAGTATTTAAACCTAAGTTTTCTTTCCCTTTCGGTCCCCTGGGTAGAATCCAGCAAAGGCAGCTTCAGGAACAGAGTCTTTGTGCCCCCAGGTGTCGCCGACAGTCAGCTATTTCACCTCTCATCTGGCTCCAGGCACAAACAGCTGCACCTGTGCTACCCTGAGCTGCCCATGTGGTCCTAGTGGTAAAGAACTTGCCTGCCAATGCAGGAGACATAAGAGATACGGGTTCGATCCCTGGACTGAGAAGATCGCCTGAGGAGGGAAATGGCAACCCACTACGGCATTCTCGCCTGGAGAATCTCATGGACAGAGGAGCCTAAAGAGCTAGGATCACAAAGAGTCTGACACTACTGAAGCAAATTAGGATGCAGTATGTGCTGTCTTTTACCCAGGAGCCACGGGGCTTCCTTGGTGGCTCATTAGTAAAGAATCTGCCTGCCACTGCAGGAGACTTGGGTTGGATCCCTGGGTTGAGAAGATGCCCTGGAGAAGGAAACAGCAGCCCACTCCAGTATTCTTGCCTGGGAAATCCCATGGACAAAGGGAGCCTGGCAAGCTACAGTCCATGGGGTCACAGAGAGTGGGACATGACTTTGCGACAAAACAACAATCATAGCCCAGATAAAGCAAATGACTGGGATGAGGACTTAACTTCTCAAAAGAAGAACTGACCAGTCTCTAGCCAAGGCCTCAAAGCTAGGTCAAGATAGACTTTTTTTTATAACTACACATAGTTGTTTTTTTTTTTTTTTTAATACCTACACATAGATTTCAGGAACAGTACCTTGCAAAAAATCTTCATTTGATAAAGATGCAGCTACCAATCACAATTAAATGAGTAAAAAAGTTGCTTTTTGCTTGTTTTATTTTGTTTTGGCTGCAAGACATGTGGAATCTTAGTTACCCAACCAGGGATGGAATTCGTGCCATCCATGAAAGCACAGAGTCTTAACTTCTGGGCTGCCATAGAAGTCTCTAGAAAGTTTTGGGGTTTTTTTCTTTCTTTTTCCAAAAGTCAATAAATGCAACAGACCATCCATCTTCTTTACTAAGTGAAGATTTCATTACTGATCCAACAATGAGAAGGAATGTAGGGCCTCCTATATTCTTTTCCTGGCATGAAAAATGTTAGGTGTAGATCTAACTGAATATGATTCAAAAGGATTTGAAATGACCTACAGAAATCCGATGAATGCATTCTCAGTCGCACAGCTGTGTACAACTCTTTGAAGCCCCATGGACCTCTATCCATGGAATTTTCCAGGTAGGAATACTGGACTGGCTTGCCATTTCCTCCTCCAGGGGATTTTCCTGTCCCAGTCATTGAACCTGCATCTTTTGTGTCTCCTGCATTGGCAGACATACACACTGGAGAAGAAATGCTAGGTGAAGAGAAAATAAAGAGAAATACATCCAGAGATGTAGCCCTGTTCTCCAGACAACTGACCACATCAAAGCTTGTGTGTTTAGGGCTCAGATCTTATAGGGTTTGCAGAGATGCCACAGATGTGTCTGCCCAGTGACCTAAACAAAGAAAAAAACATTATCTATTTCAAAATTCACAAAATATTCATCAGAAAAAAGACAACCCGTTGTTCCAGAAGAAATGTACCTTTTCAAGAAACTGAGAAGAATCCAGTCTCAATTCTTGGTGCTGAAAATCATCTGTTGTGCGTCGACTGCAATGAACATTTGTAGCAGGAGGCTTTCTATACACTAAACATTAGCTTAGGAGTTCTTTTACATCTTGGTTTCCTTTTGTAGGAGATATTAGAGTCAATGGTGAGGTTGTTCTCATGTATGCTTGCTCTCAGCACCACCGGACTTGCGCAGGTGATTTCAGGGAGAGGGGATGGTGAGGAGCCGCTGGACTTTGGGACGCAGGTGCACTAATGCAATCACTAATTGGCAAGGATGCGTGCCTACCCATTGCCTAAGGCTCCAAGTGACTGCAGCTGCAGTACCAGCACCATTCACACTCCCTGTCCATCTTCCCCAGGTTTGGAGCACAGAAAACGACCTCTAGGTCAGCCTCTGGATGTTAACAGGCATTCTGATCACTGAGCAAAGGATGTTACAGTCAGAAAATACAGAGGAAGGCATCGTGGTTTACACATTTCAACTCGTCTATTTTTGCTCAATAAAATTATATGCTTCTATGAATTCTAGTCATGTCAATCAGTCAGTTCAGTCACTCAGTCGTGTCTGACTCTTTGAGACCCCATGAACTGCAGCACGCCAGGCCTCCCCTGTCCATCACCAACTCCCGGAGTCCACCCAAACCCATGTCCATCAACTCGGTGATGCCATCCAATCATCTCATCCTCTGTCGTCCCTTTCTCCTCGTGCCCTCAATCTTTCCCAGCATCAGGGTCTTTTCAAATGAGTCAGCTCTTCACATCAGGTGGCCAAAGTATTGAAGTTTCAGCTTCAACATCATACCTTCCAATCAACACCTAGGACCGAACTCCTTTAGGATGGACTGGTTGGATCTCCTTGCAGTCCAAGGGAATCTCCAGAGCCTTCTCCAACACCAAAGTTCAAAAGCATCAATTCTTCAGCACTCAGCCTTCTTCACAGTCCAACTCTCACATCCATACATGACCACTGGAAAAAACAGCCTTGACTAACAGACTTTTGTTGGCAAAGTAATGTCTCTGCCTTTTAATACACTGTCTAGGTCTAGTCATGTACAGATGTGAAAGCTGGACCATAAAGAAGGCTGAGTGTCAAAGAATTGATGCTTTCAAACCGTGGTGCTGGAGAAGAGTTTTAAGAGTCCCTTGAAAGCAAGGTCAAACCAGTCAATCCTAAAGTATCTGAATATTCATTGGAAGGACTGATGCTAAAGCTACAGCTCCAATACTTTGGCCACCTGATGCGAAGAGCCGACTCATCAAGAAAGACCCTGATGCTGGGAAAGATTGAAGGCAGGAGGAGAAGGGGGGTAACAGAGGATGAGACAGTTGGATGGTATCACTGACTCAATAGACATGTATCTGAGCAAACTCTAGGAGATGATGAAGGACTGGGAACCTGGAATGCTGCAGTCCATGGGGTCACAAAGAGTCAGACACAACTGAGCGATTGAATAACAACAACATGATCTCTACAGCAAAATATCACAAAATAACCAACTCAGTGCAAGAAGAATGGTGCGTATTACACTGTCCAAGAAGAACCACCCTTTTGTAATAATTAAACTCATTGCAGAAGATTCTAACAACTGTCACCAAAACAGTTCAAGTTACCACTTCAGACAATTTGTTTACAATGATCAGGGTTACAAATGACCTTCCAAATCACATCCTGGGCAGGCCTAACAAATTTTTCTGCCAAGTGTGTACTGGTCCAGCAGGGCAATTTCTAATCTGTCCCCAGAGCACTACAGGAAGTCAATTTCCAGTTACAACAAGTATCTGACCTATACATACCTTTTATGTGATATGTGAACTGTCATTTACACATTGAGCCACCTACTCTAAGGTTGCCTACTATAACTCTTGTTTCCTCCAGCAGTGAAAAAAATTTAAAGGCACTCATTGACAAATTTTAAAAGCGTATCCTTTTTTTTTTCATTCCATGACTTGTTTATTTTTAATTAATTATTATTGGAGTATAGTTGTTTTCCAGTGTTTGTTAGTTCCTGCTGTACAGCAAAGTGAATCAGCCATACATATCCATCACACACACACACACACACACATATATACACGTATACATATACCCCCTTTTTCTGGATTTCCTTCCCATTTAGGTCACCACAAAGCACTCAGCAATTTCTTTTTTAAAAATATAAATTTATTTAATTGGAGGCTAATATTTTACAATATTGTATTGGTTTTGCCATACATCAACATGAATCTGCCACAGGTATACACATGTTCCCCATCCTGAACCCCCTCCCACCTCTCTCCCCATACCATCCCTCTGGGTCATCCCAGTGCACCAGCCCCAAGCATCCAGTATCATGCATCAAACCTGGACTGGTCATTCGTTTCATATATGATATTACACATGTTTCAATGCCATTCTCCCAAATCATCCCACCCTCTCCCTCTCCCACAGAGTCCAAAAGACTGTTCTATACATGTGTGTCTCTTTTGCTGCCTCATATACAGGGTTATCATTACCATCTTTCTAAATTCCATATATATGTGTTAGTATACTCTATTGGTGTTTTTCTTTCTGGCTTACTTCACTCTGTATAATAGGCTCCTAAGCACTGAGTAATTTCTTTTTAAAGTCGCTCAGTTGTGTCCGACTCTTTGCGACTTTATGGACTATACAGTCCATGGAACTCTCCAGGCCAGAATACTGGAGTGGGTCACCTTTCCTTTCTCCAGGGGATCTTCCCAACCTGGGGACTGAACCCAGGTCTCCCACAGTGCAGGCAGATTCTCTACCAGTTGAGCCACCAGTGAAGCCCAAGAATATTGGAGTGGATAGCCTATCCCTTCTTCACAGGATCTTCCCAACCCAGGAATCAAACCAGGGTCTCTTATACTGCAGGTGCATTCTTTACTACTATGCCATCTGGGAAGCCTCAGAGTATCAATAGTGTATATATGTCAATCCCAATTTCCCAATTCATTCCACCCCTAAGCAGTTCTCTTCTTTAAAGCAAACAAACTAAACACCCTCCCATTTCTAAAAGCTTGATATTATGCAGAAATTATTTTCAGAATGGTTGCAAGTCTCCATCTGCTTCCCCTAACTAAGCCTCGTTTCTGTACTGTCCTGGTTGCATTTAGTGAGTACTCATCCTTGGTGGGCACTGTCTTAGGTGCGTTAGTGCACGTGCATTATGCCATTTTATGCTCAGGACAACCCTATGAAATTATCTCCACTTTACAGATGAGGAGACCAGAGCCAGAATGAGCTGAAAAATCTGCCTCAGTTAACCCAAATAAAATAAAGACCTAGAATTCAAATACAGGTTTATTGAATACAGACCCTACATTTTTAACCACTATGCCCCTAACAATTGTGCTGTAACTTAATATTGCAGATGCATGATTTGCTAATGTAATCAAATATGTATATGTGTATGTATTTATATGTGTGTGTTGTACACATATGATACTGTATTTCAGGTACATGATAGGTTAAATAGACTTTTGGGACTAGCCAGAGAACCTTTCAATCATGTTCATTTTAATTTTTCAAATAAAGTGCACCGAGTTTTTAACTTAAATTGAATATCTCTTCATTAGAGAAATGTGGAAATGTGCATAAAAGGAAAAAAAAATCCACACTCTCATGTTTAAAGATGAACACAGCCTAATATTTTCTTAACCACAAATTGCAGCATTTTCTTAGGAAAAGATTCTATGGGACTATATATTTTAAACTTGAAAGGCCCAATCTTTTAATATTTCTTAAATAAAATTTAGCCAACTTAGGAGTCAAACAGACATAAGTTCAGGTCCCAGAGCTACCACTTACTGGCTGAGTAACCTTAGAAAGCTGTTTGACCTCTTGAGTCTGAGTTTCTTTGTATGTAAAGGAAGAATATTTCTTAAATAATAAGAATATTTCTTTAAAAATTATTTCTATCCCACAAGGATGTCCTGAGAGTTGAATGGGACAATGTTTGTAGAGGTCTTGGCAAACAGTGCTCCAGAGAAGAATGTGGCAGTGGATAAGGCATAATTTTCTTTTTCTTTCTGAATGGCTGCATTAAAACTGACAAAACAATGAGGAAGTAAACCAAATCCATGGTCAATATTGACTATGATACTAGAAATTACATTTCTTTCAGTTTAGTCGCTCAGTCGTTTCTGACTCTTTGCGACCCCATGAATCGCAGCAGGCCAAGCTTCCCTGTCCATCACCAACTCCCAGAGTTTACCCAAACTCATGTCCATCGAGTCGATAATGCCATCCAGCCATCTCATCCTCTGTCGTCCCTTTCTCCTCCTGCTCCCAAGCCCTCCCAGCATCAGGGTCTTTTCCAATGAGTCAACTCTTCACATGAGGTGGCCAAAGTAATGGAGTTTCAGCTTTAGCATCAGTCCTTCCAATGAACACTCAGGACTGATCTCCTTTAGGATGGACTCATTGGTTCTCCTTGCAGTCTAAGGGACTCTCAAGAGTCTTCTCCAACACCACAGTTCAAAAGCATCAATTCTTCGGTGCTCAGCTTTCTTCCCAGTCCAGCTCTCACATCCATACATGACCACAGGAAAAACCATAGCCTTGACTAGACAGACCTTTGTTGGCAAAGTAATGTCTCTGCTTTTGAATATGCTGTCTAGGTTGGTCATAACTTTTCTTCCAAGGAGTAAGCATCTTTTAATTTCATGGCTGCAGTCACCATCCGCAGTGATTTTGGAGCCCCTCCCAAATAAAGTCTGACAGTGTATCCACTGTTTCCCCATCTATGAAGTGATGGGACCAGATGCCATAATCTTATTTTTTCTGAATGTTGAGCTTTAAGCCAACTTTTTCACTCTCCTCTTTCACTTTCACCAAGAGGCTTTTTAGTTCTTCTTCATTTTCTGCCAAAAGGGTGGTGTCATCTGCATATCTGAGGTTATTGATATTTATCCCGGCAATCTTGATTCCAGCTTGTGCTTCTTCCAGCCCAGCATTTCTCATGATGTACTCTGCATAGAAGTTAAATAAGCAGGGTGACAATATACAGCCTTGATGTACTCCTTTTCCTATTTGGAACCAGTCTGTTGTTCCATGTCCAGTTCTAACTGTTGCTTCCTGACCTGCATATAGGTTTCTCAAGAGGCAGGTCAGGTGGTCTGATATTCCCATCTCTCTCAGAATTTTCCATAGTTTGTTGTGATCCACACAGTCAAAGGCTTTGGCATAGTCAATAAAGCATAAATAGATGTTTTTCTGGAACTCTCTTGCCTTTTCCATGATCCAGCAGATATTGGCAGTTTGATCTCTGGTTCCTCTGCCTTTTCTAAAACCCGCTTGAACATCTGGAAGTTCATGGTTCATGTATTGCTGAAGCCTGGCTTGGAGAATTTTGAGCATTACTTTACTAGCGTTGAGATGATTGTGAGGTAGTTTGAGCATTCTTGGCATTGCTTTTCTTTGGGATTGGAATGAAACCTAACTTTTCCAGTCCTGTGGCCACTGCTGAGTTTTCCAAATTTGCTGCCATACTGAGTGCAGCACTTTCACAGCATTATCCTTCGGGATTTGAAATAGCTCCACTGGAATTCCATCACCTCCACTAGCTTTATTCATAGTGATGCATTCTAAGGCCCACTTAACTTCACATTCCAGGATGTCTGGCTCTAGGTGAGTGATCACACCATCGTGATTATCTGGGTCGTGAAGATCTTTTTGTACACTTCTTTTGTGTATTCTTGCCACCTCTTCTTAACATCTTCTCCTTTTAGGTTCCTACCATTTCTGTCCTTTATCGAGCCCATCTTTGCATGAAATGTTCCTTTGATAGCTCTAATTTTCTTGAAGAGGTCTCTAGTCTTTCCCATTCTGTTGTTTTCCTGTTTCTTTGCATTGATCACTGACAAAGGCTTTCTTATCTCTCCTTGCTATTCTTTGGAACTCTGCATTCAGATGCTTATATCTTTCCTTTTCTCCTTTGCTTTTCGCTTCTCTTCTCTTCACAGCTATTTGTAAGGCTTCCCCAGACAGACATTTTGCTTTTTTGCATTTCTTTTGCATGGGGATGGTCTTGATTCCTGCCTCCTGTACAATGTCACAAACCTCCATCCATAGTTCATCAGGCACTATGTCTGTCAGATCTAGTCCCTTAAATTTATTTCTCACTTCCACTGTATACTTATAAGGGATTTGATTTAGGTCATACGTGAATGGTCTAGTGGTTTTCCCTACTTTCTTCAATTTCAGTCGGAATTTGGCAATAAGGAGTTCATGATCCGAGGCACAGTCAGCTCCCACTCTTGTTTTTCTCACTGTATAGAGCTTTTCCATCCTTGGCTGCATAAAATCAATCTGATTTTGGTGTTGACCTTCTGGTGATGTCCATGTGTAGAGTCTTCTCTTGTGTTGTTGAAAGAGGTTGTTTGCTATGACTAGTGCATTTTCTTGGCAAAACGCTATTAGCCTTTGCCCTGCTTCATTCTATACTCAAGGCCAAATTTCCTGTTACTCCAGGTGTTTATGAATTCCTACTTTGCATTCCAGTCCCTTGTAATGAAAAGGACATCTTTTGGGGGTGTTAGTTCTAAAAGGTCTTTTAGGTCTTCATAGAACTGTTCAACTTCAGCTTCTTCAGCATTACTGGTTGGGGCATAGGCTTGGATTACCATGATATTGAATGGTTTATTTTGGAAACGAACAGAGATCATTCTGTCGTTTTTGAGATTTCATTCAAGTACTGCCTTTTGGACTCTTTAGAAACTTCAAAACATCAGCCAGGGAGGATAAATCAGCACAGTCACAGGCTCACAGTGGTACCAGCATCTGTGCAGAAGAAAGTAGAGAGAAGCCAAGATGAACACTGTGAAACCACTTGGTATCAGCCACTGACCCCAGGAGGGCTTTATGCAATCCACTGGTGGGCAAGTGCAGGGCTCCCCTGGTGGCTCAGATGATAAAGAATCTGCCTGCAATGCAGGAGACCCACATTCAATTTCTGGGTGGGGAAGATCCCCTGGAGAAAGGAATGGCAGCCCATTCCACTTTTCTTGCCTGGAGAATTCCATGGACAGAGAAGCCTAGCCAACTGCAGTCAATGGGGTCACAAAGAGTCAGACATGACTAAGCAACTGACACACACACTCAATAGGCAAGGCAAGTCTCAAGGTGGAAACTGGGACTGGAAGAATCTAGCAATTTTTCTTGCAGGACTGAAGTCCCTTTCAGGAAAAGTTCCAGCGCTGAGGAGAAACTTCTGGAATTAAATCAACATTAAATGGAATAGGCCCAATAGAGACCAAGGAAAGAAAAGATGCAGATGCAGATACATTTGGAGGTGGAAAACACAACCAGGAAGTCTTGGAAAACAATAGAAGAGAGGATTCTCTGAAATTAGAAATATTAGCCTGAATCAGGCCTCTGAAATTCCAGAAAACTGATTTCCCATAAAATTGAGCAGCAGAAAAGAATCGAAGTCAAGTCCTATGCAAAGTTATTATATGATAAAAGAGAATAGAAAGCAGAATAACATCACCATAGATAATAAAAGCATATCAGAAAGACAGGGACAGATCAAAACTGTAACCTATTTCAAAATGAACTAAAAGACATTAAGAAAATGATATAAGATGTAAAGGAACAATCTAGTCAGAATTTTAAAAACTCAGAAATGAAGTGACAGAGCAGCAGAATTATAAATAAATGAAAAGACATTTTGGAAACAAAGACTAAACTGGAACACAAAAGCAAATAAACACAAAATAAGCCTTAAGAAAATAGGTGAAAAAGAGGAAGCATTTAAAAATCAAAAGGAAATAAAGAAGGATTAAAGGGAAAGTAGCAAAGGAAGATAGCAAAGAAGATTCAAATTACATAATGAAGTGAACTTAAGGATCCCTAAGGAAGAAAACTGAAGCAAGAAAGAGAACAAATACTAAAGACAATAACTTAAGAAAAACTTCCTGAAATGAAAAATGAAAATTGAAACTACATGTTGAAAGAGCACATCACACATCTGAGCATATCAACTCAGAATGGCCAACAGCAAGACATAATCTAATAAAGTCTTTGGATTTTAAAGGAAATTAATTGTCTGAGCATCTAGAGGGAAAAAGCAAGCTATTTATAAGGGGGAAATTTAAGTTACCATCAAACTTAAAACACAAATGCTGTATGACAGGGAAAAAAGTAGAATGACTTAATTAACATACTCAAGAAAAGAAGTGTCTAAAGGAAATACAAAGAAAAGGATTTTTTATTCAGCAAATCTGACTTTCAGACATCAAGAGCATACACAAACTGTTATCAATATGTAAAAACTCAAGGAATATTATTCCTATGAGCCTTGCCTGAGGAATACACTATAAATGTGTTTCAGAGAGTCAAAACCACTAGAGAGACATAGACACAAGGACTGATAGAACTAAATATATAAAACACATAGTTATTATAGAATTAGGGCTTCCCAGGTGGCAAGAGTAGTAAAGTACTCAACTGCCAATGCAGGAGATATAAGAAGTGGGTTCAGTCCTTGGACTGGGAAGATCCTCTGGAGGAGGGCATGGAAACCCACTCCAGTATTCTCGCCTGGAGAGTTCCATGAACAGCAGAGCACGGCATGATACTGTCCATAGGGTCACAAAGAGTTAGACACGACTGAAGCAACTTAGCATGAATGCACACATTATAGAACCAAGAGCAAATGAGCATTAAAAAGGAAAAGTATAGTGTTAACAGCTATATGCTTAGACAATATAGATATAGTCATTACATGCTCACGCTCTGTCTTATTTAACTTTGCAACCCCATGGACAGCAGCCTGTCAGGCTCCTTTGTCCAAGGGATTCCCCAGGCAAGAATACTGGAGTTTGCCATTTCCTACTCCAGGGGATCTTCCCAATCCAGGAATCAAACTCGTATCTCTTGAGTCTCCTGCATTGGCAGACTGTAAAAATTAATGGAGATGGGGGAAATGTATACAAAAAAAAATTAGTGATTGTTTTCAGTGATCATATTTTTGTTGTTCAGTTGCTCAGTCATGTCCAGGTTCTTTGTGACCCCATGGACTGAAGCACACCAGGCTGGCCTGTCCATCACCAACTTTCAGAGCTTGCTCAAACCCATATCCATTGAGTCAGTGATGCCATCCAACCATATAGTTCTCTGTCATCCCTTCTCCTCTTGCCTTCAATCTTTCCCGGCATCAGGGTCTTTTCCAAGGAGTCAGCTCTTTATATCAGGTATCCAAAGTGTTGGAGCTTCTGCTTCAGCATCAATCCTTTCAATGAATATTCAGGGATGATTTCCTTTAGGATTTACTGGTTTGATTTCCTTGCAGCCCAAGGAACTCTCAAGAGTCTTCTCCAACACCACAGTTCAAAAGCATCAGTTCTTTGGCACTCAACTTTCTGTATTATCCAGCTCTCACATCCATACACAACTACTGGAAAAATCATACTTCTGACTAGATGGACCTTTGTCAACAAAGTAATGTCTCTGCTTTTAATACATGGTCTAGGTTTGTCACAGCTTTTTTCCCAAGGAGCAAGCATCTTTTAATTTCATGGAGGCAGTCACCATCTGCAGTGATTTTGGAGCCCAAGGAAATAAAGTCTGTCACTGTTTTCATTGTTTCCCTATCTATTTGCCATGAAGTGATAGGACCAGTTGCCATGATTTTTGTTTTTTGAATGCTGGGTTTTAAGTCAGCTTTTTCACTCTCTTTCAACTTTATCAAGAGTCTCTTTGGTTCCTCTTCACTTTCTGTCACAGGAGTGGTGTCATCTGCATATCTGAAGTTCCTGACATTTCTCCCAATCTTGATTACAACTTGTGCTTTATCCAGCCTGGCATTTCACATGATGTACTCTGCATAAAAGTTAATAAGCAGAGTGACAATATACAGCCTTGACATACTCCTTTCCCAATTTTGAACCAGCCCTTCATTCCATGTCCTGTTCTAATTGCTGCTTCTTGACCTGCATACAGATCTCTCAGGAGGCAGGTAAGGGAGTCTGGTATTCCCATCTCTTTAGGATGACCATATTACCAGTAGTAGTTTTAGTATCATGTGTGTATATAATTGGAGAAGGGCATGGCAATCCACTCCAGTGTTCTTGCCTGGAAAATCCCATGGACAGAGGATCCTGGCGGGCTACAGTCCATAGGGTCACACAGAGTCGGACATGACTGAAGCAACTGAGCATGTGTATAAAATATTGGAATTGAGTAATGATGCAACATTCCGATTCTATCACTTCCTGAGTCCTTGACAACTAAAATTTTGGTATGAAAGAAAGGAAATAGAGATGCAATACAGAAATCAAGTAAAAATCCCCCTCTTACTAAATTTAAGTGCCAACTATTAGTTTGAAATCATGAAGTAACATGTCCACTTTAGAAGCCTTGAAATAATGACTGTGGTTTTGAGATACCATTTTCCCTGAAAAAAATGCCAAGGCTTCTTAGAGAAGTAGCTATTTCCATATCTGGGGCCCGAAATGCACAAGATGAGCCTGGAAAACCTTGACACACCCAGTAGCAAAGAATTCACAAAAGACTCAGAAGCTGATTAAAGAGGCCCCCACTAGCCAAATACAGGACAATTTGAGGTTCAGTAAAGAAATTTGGATGGACAGAATGGGGATTCAAATATCTTCACTTGCAGAAGGGGTCAAACATGGGTAGGCAACGTGTGGGTCCAGCTGCCAATTTGTAGGGAATACAGAAGAGAGAAGAAAATGTTAAAGTGAAAAATCCAGACAATGAGAAAGAGAAGATCACATACCGCAAGTTTTTCAACTTATGTGAGGGAAAGAAAGGGATGGAGGAGGAAACTGCAGATTCAAAGAAATGTAAAAGACTTACATTTTTTAAAAGCAGGCAAGTCAAAATTATAGAGTCTGGGGATGCACTTTTTTTTTTAATAAAACTCTAAAGAAATGCAAAGAAGTGATTATTATAGAATCTACAAGGACTTCCCTGGTGACCCAGTGGTTAGACTGCTTCTACTGCAGGGGGCTCAAGTTCAATCCCTGGCTGGAGAATTGAGATCCCACATGGTGCAAAAGATAACAGTTTGCCCGCAGCTAAGATCTGGCACAGACAAATAAATAAATAAATATTTTTTAAAAAGAAAATCTGAGCAGTGGTTACTTTGGAGAAAAGGAGGAAAGCTGAGATTGGGGTAGGGTAGACAGAGGGGTTGCTGGGGTAGCACCGCAGAAAAGTTCTATCTAAACCTGAGGAGGGGTTACAACAAACATAGAATTCGTTACTCTGCTTTTTCATTTGATTTTCTATATCCATGTTTTATTTTACAATAGAAATGTCAAGCAAATAATACGTGCTAAATAAATATTAGCTAAACTTCAAATTAAGCTGAAAACATCTTTAAATGTCTTATCATCATAAACAGCCAAGTGCTGGAAAATGTACACAAAATGAAGACATTCTAAGAAAGTCTCAGCAAACACCTAGATTTGGCTTTAATCTTGGGAACTGTCTTAGTGACAACATGAAATCCAAGACCTCTGTTTTCTTCCTGAGTTGCAAAGGGAATTTGCTTATCCTTCGGGATTAGAGTTCTCAGAAGGATGAACAAATTAACTCTCAGTGCTGGGAATAACAGGAACAAAAAGGGAACTGAAATAGAAAATCAAAACTCAAGGTATGTTTCGGGGCTGAGCGGTATGGATATGGAGCAGTCAACAGTTTCATCCTACAGGTATGAGGAAGTGACCTCCCCATATGAGAGGACAAAGACACTTGTTCTGACCCACTCAAGCTAACATAGGCCTCCTTGATTCTATGGTTGCTGCTGCTCAATCACTCAATCGACTCTTTGCCGCTCCGTGAACTGTAGCCTGCCAGGCTCCTCTGTCCATGGGATTTCTCAGGCAAGAATACTGGAGTAGGTTGCCATTTCCTACCCCAGAGGGTCTTCCTCCTCCAGGGATCAAACCTACCTCTCTTGTGTCTCCTGCATTGCAGGCCAGTTTTTTACGACTAGTGCCACCTGGGAAGCCCCAATTCTCTGACTACCATCTTTAATATTTTGGAATACACATGTACCCTGGGTCTAGTGCTCCTTGGAGTGTTTTAGCTCTTAAAAGGATGACCTCTTGTCTCTCGAGAAATAGTGACATAGAATGTGCCAGGCCAATCTCCACAGCAGGATGACCCTGAAACCGAGAACTGCATATATGAGATTTATAGAGAGTGCCCTCAGGGACCACCATCTTGAGAGAGTGAAGAAAGAAAAACTGGGCAGAGAGAAGACTGGAGTTGTGATGCAGGCAAAACACAGACCATAGACAATCTTCCAAAAGCCTCTGGAGCTGGAATAGCTATTCAGACTTGTGTTACCTTGAGGCAACGGGCATGGGACTTCACTCCCCACCCTGCCACTTCCACCACTTATCATTCCCTTCCCCAATAACCAGTCATTGGATGTGGGCTGCTCCTGGGGAAGCATCTTGGCTAAACTAAGTAGCTATCTCTTCCTTCAAGGGTAATTCCCTGTTGTTGTTGTTGTTGAGTTGCTCAGTCGTGTCTGACTCTTTGTCACCCCATAGACTGCAGCACACTAGGCTTCCCTGTCCTTCACTGTCTCCAGGAGTTTGCTCAAACTCATGCCCATTGAGTAGGTGATGCCATCCAACCATTTCATCCTCTCTCACCACCTACTTCCCCTCCCCTCAATCTTTCCCAGCATCAGGATCTTTCCCAATGAATTCTTCAGGTAAGAGCTGTCATCACCAATATCTCCAGGTGCTAGGACAGGAGTGTCTCTGTTTTAAAGAAGCCCTGGGCAGTGAGCCATGGCATCCACCTCAGAGAGTCATCAACCATCTCACTTCTCTTCGGTCAACCTGTGGATCATGAGTACTTTGTGTCTACAAACTTGCATTTCATCCGGCCCTCTCAGTGCCTGTTAGTCATACTCAGAAGAATAGTTTTGCCTTAACATTCTAAAGGTACCTAGGAACTTGACCTTTAAAGAATAGTCTTGGCATACCAACCTTCAGGTTAAGTGAAGACTAACAATACATACCTAGGATCACAGCATTCTCATCCACTCATTTAAGTATTTATTGAATGCTTTCTGGGTGCTAAGTCCTAGAAGCTAAGCAGGAGAGCCAGAGTGGTTAATAGAACAGAGTCACCTTTCGGGTATTGTTCAATGCTGTGTAACAGTGATCTCTGCATCTGTTCAGGATAATCCTTCATTTGACTTCCATTCTGGGGTTGAATGCTACAGAAGATAATTCTGTCATTCTTGAGAAATCCACAAGATTCTTCTGAGACATGACTTCCCTGAGCTATGTGGCTTCTTTGACTTGATGTCTATTTGAGATGGTAGCCAGATGAATTAGGCAGGGACTTTAGAAAGTAATTCAGGATAGTATTCTTGACACCTTTATAATGATGAAATTTCACTCTTTGGGACAGCTGACAAAAATCACACCACCTGTGTCTGTAGTCATCTGATATTATTCACTTTCTTGCATAAATGTATATGCATAGGATATGCACATATGTTAGGATGTAATTCTCCAGTGATCTTTCACCTTTCCATATGCGGGCTTCCCAAGTGGCACAGTGGTAAAGAATCTGCCTGTTAATGCAGGAGATGTAGGAGACCTGGGTTTCAATCCCTGTGTCAGGGAGATCCCCCGGAGAAAGGAATGGCAACCCACTCCAGTATTCTTGCCTGTAAAATCCTATGGGCAGAAAAGCCTGGCCAGCTACAGTCCATGGGATCACAAAGAGTCAGACACAACTGAGCAACTGAGCACCATGGTTCACTTTGCAGTACAGCAGGAATTAATACAACATTGTAAATCAACTATCCTCCAATTTAAAGAAAAAATTTTTGAAGAAAAATAGTAAACAGTCTGAAAAATATTTATTGAAACAATTATTTCTAGAAACAAACCAAAAAGATGTAATGGTGATCCTTGCAATGGAGACACAGATAGAGAGAATAGACGTGTGGGCACAATGGAGGAAGGAGAGGGTGGGACAAATTGAGAGAGAAACATGGAAACATATACATTACCATATATATAGCCAGTAGGAATTTGCTATATGATTCAGGGAGCTCAACCCGGTGCTCTGTGACCACTTAGAGGGGTGGAATAGGATGGAAGTTGGGAGGGAGGTTCAAGAAGGAGGGGACATATGTTTGCCTATGGCTGGTTCATGTTAATGTATGGCAGAAACTAACACAACATTGTCAAGCAATTATCTCCAATTCAAAATAAATAAATAACATTGACCCTTTCTGACAATGGCTTCCTCCCCTACCTTCCCACTTCCTGTCCTTCCCACTTCTCCATTCACAGTATCCTTCGTTTCCCATCTTGATCTGGCCAGCATACTTGTTGGAAGACAATACTTGTTCTCTTTGATAAGAAGGCAACATTCCTATGATTTTGTATGAATGAGATGCAAGAGGTGACCTATTCTGGGATACCTCTTCCCTAGAGCAAGATGGCAAGATACCTGTAGGCTGGGGCCTCTTAGGGTGTTTCTCCACACTCATGAGGGAGAGATGGAAGGTGGGGAAGAGTGGAAGAGCTGGGAATCCTGGGGAACTAACTTCTCATGACTGTGGATGCGTATGTGGCTGCTTCTCCTCTTCCAGCTGCCATCTGACTACAGAAAATGGGATCAGCAGAGTCTCTCCTAAGAGCTCCTAAAACAATCCTGTTTCCCCTCTGGTCTTCTGTCCAGATGAATGCCTCTGGGCTATCTCTAAACATTGTTGAACTGGAGTCAGATTTATTTTTAAAGATTTCTTCCTCTATTTATTTTTGGCTGTGCTGGGTCTTCATTGCTGCACATGGACTTTCACTAGTTGTGGTGAGCCGGGGCTATTCTTTGTTGTGGTTGGTGCATGGGTTTCTCATTGTGGTGGCTTCTCTTGTTGTGGAGCACCAGGCTCTTGGCACACGGGTTTCAGTAGTTGAGGCTAGTGAACTCAGTAGTTGTGGGCTTCAGGTTTAGTTGCTCTGTGGCCTGTAGGATCTTCCTGGACCAGGGATCGAACCCATGTTCCATGCATTGGCAGGAACCACTCCCAACCACTAGACCACCAGGGAAGCCCCTGAAAGCAGATTAAACTGTGTATCAACCCCAATCTCTCCTACCACCACCACCACCAGGAACACTTAACTCCAGGCCTATCCCGTGGCAGAGACCACACTGCCCACACCCTCTGCATGCCCTGGTCATAGCAATAGTAAGGGTGGTTTTTTTCGCTCTGGCATCATAAGTGACTTCCAGAAGAGGACTATGTGAGGAGACCAGCCTTAGGCTCATTTAATAGCAAATTAGTCTACATGTGAAAATGGATTTCTGTCAAAAGAAGGCAAATCCTTCTAAAGGATTTATTTCAGAGCAATGTTAATTAATCCCTGGAGCTAGACACGTGTGTTGTTTCCTGCTGTTCCTGAGAAAGAGGCATCAGCACTCTCCTCCCAGTTCCAAGGTTCAAATGCTCTGGAGGAGGCCCGCAGAGCTCCACAGTGGCTGCCACCTCAGGGCAGAGCCTGAAGAGGGCCTCTCGACTTTTCTCCAGCAGCTCAGCGGATCATGTCTGACTCTTTGCAACACCAAGGACTGCAGCCCACTAGACTCCTCTGTGTGGGGGATTTCCCAGGCAAGAATACTGGAGTGGGTTGCCATGCCCTCCTCCAGGGGATCTTCCTGACCCAGGAATCAAACCCAGGTCTCCCATTGCAGGCAGATGCTTTATTATCTGCGCCATGAAGAAAGCCCAATATGGGTAGAATTATATTAATAAGTAGGGGCAGGACAGGATGGAAATACACCAGGATTTCCAGAACTTGATTAAAAAGGAACACTTTTATGGGCTCAATTTTATGTAGTATAAAGGAATCTATTTCTGACTCTTTTGTGGCCCTATGGACTGTAGTCCACCAAGCTTCTCTGTCCATGAGATTCTCCAGGCAAGAATACTGGAGTCAGTTGCCATGCCCTCCTCCAAGGGATCTTCCCAACCCAGGGATCAAATGCACGTCCCTTGTGTCTCCTGCGTTGGCAGGCAGGTTCTTTATCACTAGCGCCACCTGGGAAGCCCTCAATATATACATATATATAACTTAAATTCTCTTTTTCCCTTATCCGATGGAATTAGGGGAGGTCCAGAACTTCAGAGCCTTGGCCTTAGGGATAAGTGTCAAAATTTCCCTTGTCTTTCACAATATTGAAGTCAAAGAGGCAGCCTTTGACTCTAGAAATACTAAGCTGCACTTTGGCCAGGTGGGCTCTTTAGAGGAAAGAGGAGAAAGAGAATTCATGAACATGGTCATTTTCAAGAAAAGGAAAAAGAACATGATGGAAGCTCAGGAAGACAAAAGTATCAGTTCATGCAACCAACATTATTTCTGAGTCAGAAAAAGAAGTGGTCATGGAGTTAGATTTTGAAAGATGAACAGGTGCCGAAGCAAGAAGGGCCTTGGACACAGAGACTAGCATGAGGAAAGGTCGAAAAGGGTGAATGAGCAAGTGCAGTTCAGGAAACCTGGAGCGTGGGTGCTGGCGAATAGACAGCGGTCTGAAATCAGACTAGAGAGGGCAGGGGCTTGACCGCCCGGGGCCCTTTGCCAGAGTGAAGACTCAGGCAATGGGAATTCAGGCCATTACCACCTCTAGGAACTGAGATGTAGCTAGTAGTTACAGGAGTTTAAGGCTACAGGAACACCATGTGATGTAGTGAAGCTACATCAGAGAGATGTAGACATGTTCTTGCAAGGGAGTACATGGAAATCCATCTCTTCACTTCAAACCCATCTCTTCACTGTCCTAGGACCAGCCTCGTGTTCTGGGGTTCTAGGCCCAGAACTGACACATTTATTCACTATCTGAGCAAGTCACCTTATCTCCCTGAAACTCTTCATTCTTTCAAGTGAAGATATTTATAGCTCTTTTACAGGGTTACTGTTACATTAAATGAGTCTATAATGTAGGTAAAGGCATATAACAGTGTCAGCCTAAACTCAGCAAATGCTGTTTTATTTTCTGTTTCTTTTCTCCTTTCTTCTACATTTTTATGTTACCATAACCCTACTGAAATGAATTTCAACCCCACCTCCCCTCAAGTAAGTCAAATGTTGCTTGACTTGTTCGTTTATTCATTACTCTGTTCATTCAGCAATGGTTATTAAGGACTTGGCATGTACCAAGAAGTGTGGCAGGAGTTAAAGATGAATATAGCAATGTCTACTCTATCAAAAAGTAAAAATAAATAAATACACAAAGGGAATGTAAAAATAATAGGAACTCTTCCTTGACTACTCCAGTTGTAAGTGATCAATCGTTTCTCTGCTTCTTTATGCCACCTTCCTCACTTATGGCAAAATTACCTTGTAATGCAGTCAACTTTTGAAGTGGCTGCAATTCATTTCCCCCAACCAGATGTAAGTTACATAAGGATGGGCACCATACCTCATCATTGTGTAGTCTCTTCCATGCCTTGATTGTGAGAATTCAATAAGTACATGTTAATACTTGTGGTTGAGATGAAGAGGCAGAACCTTACTCATTCACATACTCACAAGTAACTTCCTATCATTAATGCACTCACACTCAGCACACTCTGTTCCTCCTTTTGTCTCATCATGAAATTGATATGAAACAAAACAAGGCACACATTAGCATTATCAGTTTTCATTCATAAGACTGAAGTGCTCTTTCTCATTCCCTACAAACAATCCTCTTCCTAAATTTTAACCCTTCTCAAGACTTCGATGCCACCCATGGTCTCCTTATATTCTGCAGATGGGTGAGCTAGCTTTCTTTTTCATAGAAAAAATAAAGCATGTTGAATGGATGTATCTCAGTTGTTCTCTCCTGTCCCTCTTCAATCTGGGCGTGAAAGTGAAAGTGAAGTCACTCAGTCGTGTCTGACTCTTTGCGACCCCATGGACTGTAGCCTACCAGGCTCCTCTGTCCATGGGATTTTCCAGACAATAGTACTGGAGTGGATTGCCATATATATCCCCATTTATTTGTCTCCTCCTCCATCCTCTCTTCATTCTCCAATTTTCTTCCAATTTCAGATAAATCTTGCTTCCTCTCATATTCTTCCCTGTCCCACAACTAATCTGCAGTATTTTTTCAAATATTTATTTACTTAATTGTACATTTGGCTGCCTTGGGTCTTAGAAGCATGAGATCTTGTGTCATGTGGGATCTATTGTTGAGGTGCAAGGACTTTCTAGCTGTGGTACATGGGCTCCAGAGTTTGTGGGCTTAGTTGCCCCACATTATGTGGGATTTTAGTTCCCTCATCAGGAATCAAACCTGTGACCCCTACAATGCAAGGTGAATCCTTAACCACTGGACTATGAGAACCAGTGGGGATTAGGACCCCTAATCCCCAGTATATTAGGTCTTTCAGTGCTGACTCCTCCCTCTGAGCAAATAAGCATGTTCCAGGTGTCTCTAGTTAACTAAAGAAGAACAGAGAGAATAGAGGTGGGAGAGAAAGATGAAGAAAAGAAAACCATTCCTTGACTGATTCCCTCCACTAACTGCCTTATCTCTGCACTGTATTCATAGCCAGATTTGGTTTGGGTAGAGATAGTATGTTTAATGACTTTTCCCAAAACTAAAAATTGAATACATTCTCAATGCAGAAGTCTTAGAAAATATATGTTGCAAGCATTTCTTATGTCTCTATATTCCTTTCAACATAAATTTAATGGTAGTATTTTTTCATCAAATGACTGAATCATAAATTAATTAACCAATGTCTAATTGAACATTAAAGTTATTCCCAATTTTGTATCATTTAAATAATGTTATGATCAGTATTGATATATGTACATTCTTGTGCATATCTTAGATAATTTCTGTAGGAACAAAATACAATTTCTGGGCCAGAGACCACATTTTTTTAAAATATAAATTTATTTATTTTAATGGGAGGCTAATTACTTTACAATATTGTCTTGATTTTTGCCATACATCAACATGAATCTGCCACGGGAGTACATGTGTTCCCCATCCTGAACCCCCTCCAACCTCCCTCTCCATACCATCCCTCTAGGTCATCCCAGTGCACCAGCCTGGAGCATTCCTGTATCCTGCATCGAACCTGGACTGGCAATTCGTTTCACATATGATATTATACATGTTTCAATGCCATTCTCCCAAATCATCCCACCCTCACCCTCTCCCACAGAGTCCAAAAGACTGTTCTATATGTGTGTCTCTTTTGCTATCTCGCATACAGGATTATCGTTACAATTTTTCTAAATTCCCTATATATGCATTAATATACCAGCTGGTTTTAGAGAAGGGAGAGGAACCAGAGATTAAATTGCCAACATCTGCTGGATCATGGAAAAAGCAAGAGAGTTCCAGAAAAACATTTATTTCTGCTTTATTGACTATGCCAAAGCCTTTGACTGTGTGGATCACAATAAGCTGTGGAAAATTCCTAAAGAGATGGGAATACCAGACCACCTGACCTGCCTCTTGAGAAACCTGTATGCTGGTCAGAAAGCAACAGTTAGAACTGGACATGGAACAACAGACTTGTCCCAAATAGGAAAAGGAGTACGTCAAGGCTGTATATTGTCACCCTGCTTATTTAACTTCTATGCAGAGTACATCATGAGAAACGCTGGACTGGAAGAAGCACAAGCTGGAATCAAGATTGCCGGGAGAAATATCAATAACCTCAGATATGCAGATGACACCACCCTTATGGCAGAAAGTGAAGAAGAACTAAAGAGCCTCTTGATGAAGGTGAAAGAGGAGAGTGAAAAAGTTGGCTTAAAGCTCAACATTCAGAAAACGAAGATCATGGCATCTGCTCCCATCACTTCATGGGAAATAGATGGGGAAACAGTGGAAACAATGGCTGGCTTTATTTGGGGGGCTCCAAAATCACTGCAGATGGTGACTGCAGCCATGAAATTAAAAGACGCTTACTCTTTGGAAGGAAAGTTATGACCAACCTAGACAGCATATTCAAAAGCAGAGACATTACTTTGCCAACAAAGGTCCATCTAGCCAAGACTATGTTTTTTTCCAGTGGTCATGTATGGAGGTGAGAGTTGGACTGTGAAGAAGACTGAGCGCTGAAGAACTGATGCTTTTGAATTGTGGTGTTAGAGAAGACTCTTGAGAGTCCCTTGGACTTCAAGGAGATCCAACCAGTCCATCTTAAAGGAAATCAGTCCTGAGTGCTCATTGGAAGGACTGACGCTAAAGCTGAAACTCCAGTACTTTGGACACCTCATGCAAAGAGATGACTCATTGGGAAAGACTTTGATGCTGGGAGGGATTCGGGGCAGGAGGATAAGGGGACGACGGAGGATGAGATGGCTGGATGGCATCACCGACTCAATGGACATGAGTTCGAGTGAACTCTGGGAGATGGTGAGGGACAGGGAGGCCTGGTGTGCTGCAGTTCATGGGATTGCAAAGAGTCGGACACAACTGAGTGACTGAACTGAACTGATACTGTATTGGTGTTTTTCGTTCTGGCTTACTTCACTCTGTATAATAGGCTCCAGTTTCATCCACCTCATTAGAAGTGATTCAAATGTATTCTTTTTAATGGCTGAGTAATACTCCATCGTGCATATGTACCACAGCTTTCTTATCCATTCATCTGCTGATGGACATCTAGGTTGCTTCCATGTCCTGGCTATTATAAACAATGCTGCGATGAACATTGGGGTACACGTGTCTCTTTCATTTCTGATTTCCTAGATGTGTATGCCGAGCAGTGGGATTGCTGGGTCATAAGGAAGTTCTATTTCCGGTTTTTAAGGAATCTCCACACTGTTCTCCATAGTGGCTGAACTAGTTTGCATTCCGACCAACAGTGTAAGAGGGTTCCCCTTTCTCCAGACCCTCTCCAGCATTTATTGCTTGTAGACTTTTGGAGAGCAGCCATTCTGACTGGCGTGAAATGGTACCTCATTGTGGTTTTAATTTGCATTTCTCTGATAATGAGTGATGTTGAGCATCTTTTCATGTGTTTGTTAGCCATCTGTATGTCTTCTTTGGAGAAATGTCTGTTTGGTTCTTTGGCCCATTTTTTGATTGGGTCGTTTATTTTTCTGGAATGAGATGCAGGAATTGCTTGTATGTTTCTGAGATTAATTCTTTGTCAGTTGCTTCATTTGTTATTACTTTCTCCCATTCTGAAGGCTATCTTTTCACCTTGCTTATAGTTTCCTTTGTTGTACAGAAGCTTTTAAATTTAATTAGGTCCCATTTGTTTATTTTTGCTGTTATTTCCAATATTCTGGAAGGTGGGTCATAGAGGATCCTGCTATGATTTATGTCAGAGAGTGTTTTGCCTATATTCTACTCTAGGAGTTTTATAGCTTCTGGTCTTACATTTAGATCTTTAATCCATTTTGAGTTTATTTTTGTGTATGGTGTTAGAAAGTGATCTAGTTTCATTCTTTTACAAGTGGTTGACCAGTTTTTCCAGCACCAGTTGTTAAAGAGATTGTCTTTTCTCCATTGTATATTCTTGCCTCCTTTGTCAAAGATAAGGTGTCCATAGGTCCATGGATTTATCTCTGGGCTTTCTATTTTGTTCCATTGATCTATATTTCTGTCTTTGTGCCAATACAATACTGTCTTGATGACTGTGGCTTTGTAGTAGAGCCTGAAGTCAGGCAGGTTGATTCCTCCAGTTCCATTCTTCTTTCTCAAGATTGCTTTGACTATTCAAGGTTTTCTGTATTTCCATACAAATCTTGAAATTATTTGTTCTAGCTCTGTGAAAAATACCGTTGGTAGCTTGATAGGGATTGCATTGAATCTATAGATTGCTTTGGGTAGTATACTCATTTTCACTGTATTGATTCTTCCAATCCATGAACATAGTCTATTTCTCCATCTATTAATGTCTTTTTTGATTTATTTCACCAGTGTTTTATAGTTTTCTATATATAGGTCTTTTGTTTCTTTAGGTAGATATATTCTTAAGTATTTTATTCCTTTTGTTGCAATGGTGAATGGAGTTGCTTCCTTAATTTCTTTTTCTACTTTCTCATTATTAGTGTATAGGAATGCAAGGGATTTCTGTGTGTTGATTTTATATCCTGCCACTTTACTATATTCATTGATTAGCTCTAGTAATTTTCTGGTGGAGTCTTTAAGGTGTTCTATGTAGACAGAGACCACATTTTGAAGGGGTTTAATGTATTCACAGCTAACCTGCCTTGAAAGGGTACACTTACTGGGATGACCTAGAGGGATGGGATGGGAAGTAGGTGGGAGGGGGGTTCAGGATGGGGAACACATGTACACCTGTGGCAGATTCATGTCAATGTATGGCAAAACCACTACAATACTGTAAAATAATTAGCCTCCAATTAAAATAAATAAATTTATATTAAAAAAAGAAAGGGTACACTTACCAACTACATTTAGTGCCAGGTAAAGCCTAATATTCACTCCTTTTTTTTAATGAATCATGAATTAACTTATTTGTTTTTATTGAAGTATAATTGACTTGTATTAGTTTCTGGTGTGCAGCAAAGTGATTCAGTTATATATATATATTCTTTTTTATACTATCTCTATTATGTTTTATTATACAATATTGATTATGGTTCCCTGTGCTATACAGTAGGACCTTGTCATTTATCTATTTTATATATAGTATTCTGCATCTGCTAATCTCAAATTCCTAATTTATCCCTTCCCCACTCTTTTCCCCTTTGGAAGCCATGAGTTTGTTTTCTATGTCTGTGAGTCTGTTTTTGTTTTGTAAATAAGCTCACTTGCATCATATTTTAGATTCCACACCTGAATATTATCATATGGCATTTGTCTTTCTCTTTCTGACTTACTTCATTTAGTATGATAAGACCCAGGTCCATCTGTGCTGCTGCAGATGGCATCATTTCATTCTTTCTTATGGCTGAGTAATATCCATTGTATACATGTACCCCATATTCTTTATCCATTCATCTGTTAATGGACATTTAGGTTGCTTCCATGGTATTCACTCTTTAATGCACTAATGTCTAGCTTCTACTTCCATCACATTATTGGATTTTTTTGAATTGTCCTGCCACATCCTACATTGGTCTTCATAACCCCTCTAAAGCCTTTGTCACCATTGACAACCACTCCCCACTCCCATGATGCTTTCTCCTCCCCTGGTTTCTGTCACATCACTGTCCCTTGATTTCTTTCTTGATTTTCTCTACCCCTACCTCCAATTCAGTCTTTCCACATTTCCTGTGCTTCCCATTAAAACTGTTCCTCTTTTCAGTCAAGTCTATCAACTCACATTGTGAACCACCACATAGAAACAGATAACTCCAAAATCTCTATCTCCAATTTAAATACACCTCTCCTTACCTCTAGACCAGTATATTCAACCAATATATCTACAGGTCATTGCTTACAGAATAGACAAACTCAATCTTTCCAAAACTGAACTCATTATCTTTCCCCCAAATTTGTTCCTTTGCCTGCATTTTACATCTCAGTTATGATAAGTCTTAGTTGTTCAAACCAGAAATCTTGGGGCTATGTCCATCTCTAATTATTTACCAAACCCCATCTCTTTTCCTTTTAGAGTTTTCCTTTCCTCTGAATGATGTCTGTCATAATCTATGATACCTTCATTTATATAGCACTTTATACTTTGAACTAAGCTTGGCCTTTTTGTTACTATAACCTGTTTTTCTATGGCCTCTGGGTCTACGTCATGTCCTCACTGGGGACTGAGTTTGTATCATAACACAAAAATTCTTTGGTGTATGAGGAAGGATATAAAATAATAAATCATGCATTTACATTTAGCAAAAGTTTACTGAATACATGAATGGATGAACAAACAATGACATCACCTCTCCTTAGCAAAATTCTAAAACAGGAGGTACATCCTTGGGTCCTGCCTTCTTTTTCTGTATGCCTTCTATTATTTCTTCCTCTGTCAACATCCTCAGGCTTTTCATACTGATGATTTGATAAAATTTTTCACTCTAGCACCTTTCCTAGGAATATTTGCCTGTTGAGAGGTCAATGCAACTGCACAGTTTCACAAAAACAAATCATTGACAAGGGGAAGATACTTTGGAATTCAACAGAGGATGCTTGCAAGTAGCTCAAGCTGCCTTTGTATAGCAGAGACAGAGTTCTCTCATGATGTAGAGGTTACTATAAAGAAGTAATTATTTTGCTTTGAAAAATACATTTGGGAGATGTCAGTGCTTATGGTCCCCCAGACAGAAACCATGGTCTTAGCTCATCCTCTTTGTTGCTGACTGAGGGACAGGGGCTGTGCTCTGAAAGTGGGTGGACAGGAAGCTTCTTCCTAGGGGGTAAAAACAGAGCCAGATTTACTTTGCCTACACCGGCCTTGTGGTACGTGATTTTGATGTCAATAAGCCTCATATCTCAATCTAAAAAACTCTCTATAGTCCTTTCTTCAATAGTTTAAAGGAGAAAGAAAAAAATTTCAGACACGCTGATTCTGTGTGCATTTTTACATTAAAGTCATTAAAATCCCTCCTTAAAAGCTTTCCAGGTGCTTAACTGGATTTAAAAGGAAAATGCAGGACAGTTTGTATTTCAAGAATTACATTCTACTCGGTTGGCTTAGTCTGTTTTGTTTTGTTTTGTTTTTCCAAACTTGAAATGGCCCCCAGTTCCACTTGGAAAATAATAGTAATGCTGGCAGGCACAGCAGTCTCCCATTTTTTCAGACTGCAGGATTCCTCGTTACACACGGCTAAGATAATGTTCTACACGGATACACCGAGAGCTCCACAAACGTCATGGCATTTATGCAATACACCCTTTTATTGGTGAGGAAAGAGAAATTTCAGGGTGGGATCAGGACAGCAAGAGACTGGTCTTTGAAGTGCTATGACATTATTTCACCAACTGCACGTCTCCATCCAAAGATATTTCACACTATAGACGCTAAATTTCACTCCACCTTTTTTTTTTTAAGTTATCTGCTAAGGTGCGTTTCCTTTTATTCCTGTAACATTAGCATGAAGAATTGAAGTGTTCCCATTGTGCTAAGTAGCAGTGATTGGCTTTGCTGGCATCTACATCTGCCGCAGCTGCTTTCTGAACCAACAGTTCCTGACAGATGACATAACCAAAGGCTTTGTTTCTGTTATCCCCACTGGCAACGTGTGGCATGAAGACTGCAAATCTAATTCTGTTTCTCCTCCTCCTCCATATTTCTTCTCTGAAGTATGGCTCCCAGTACTTCACTCATTCACCTATGCAATACCTATTGAGTATTAACTGTACACAAGAAATTTATGTTCTTCACCATAATTCAGTTCTCTGACAGGGCCTTTTTGTGTGTGTGGTGGTGGCTCTGAGATTCTAAGGGGTAATCAATGAACTTCCCCTGTGATCCAGTGGTTAAGACTTTGCCTGCCCATGCAGGGGGTGCAGGTTTGATCCCTAGTTGGGGAAACTAAGGTCCCACATGCCTTGTGGCCAAAAAAAACAAAACACAAAACTGAAGAAATATAGTAACAAATTCAATAAGGACTTTAAAACTGGTCCACATCAAAAAATCATGAAAAAAAAAATGAGTAATCAAAGATGTCTACCAAACTCTTGGGATTGACATGTACATGTGACTGTATTAAAAACAATTACCAACAGGACTTACTGTATAGCACAGAGAACTCTGCTCAATATTCTGTAATAACCTAATTGCATCTGAAAAACAGATACACATACATGTATAACTGATTCACTTTTCTGTACACCTGAAATTGACACAACATTGTTAATCAACTATGCTTGAATAAAATAAAAAAATTTTAAAAAGAATATCTTAGAGGTATCCACTGCCAGCCAAGATGAATAACAGTGACTAGACTTAGCACTCTGCCTGAAACAAATGGGAAAAAAAGACAAAATATGTTTCAAAAGAGGTTTTCAAGAAATTGGATATCAGAAAATTAAAGGCAACCATTACTAAGAGACAAGAAGGAAATAAGATGAGCTTTAACACTGCCTCGGGTTCCCAGCAAGGGAGAGTTCCCAGGATGAAGAACAGGAGACAAGAACCCACAAGGAACCCTGAGGCACACTAAGCAAACAGAGCTGGAAGTCTAGGTAGGCCAGGGCAGCTAGAATTCACAGAGAAGGGTAACCAGAGAAGTGAGAGCTGCAGACAGAGCTCTGAGAATCTACAGTGGGTGTCCCTTGAGTATAAAAGAATTATATTCCATAATGGAATTCTGCCCAGAAATGACACAGGTGATAAGATTAGCAGAAAACAAGAAAGAATATTAAAACAGTTATGACAATTGTATTCCATATGGTCACTGTTAGATGAAAGACTGAGCATGTCTAAGTAGAAACATGAAAATAAATTTTTAAAATGCAAATCAAACTTCTAGACATGAAAACTACAATCCCTGAGATGAAAAATACACCCTATAGGGATAATAATACATCAGATGCTATAGATGAACATATTAGTGAATTTTCAGGCCTAGAGCTAGAAACTATCCAAAAAGAAACACAGAAAGAAAAAAAGATTGGAAGAAAATGACTAGATTTTCCATGAGTTGTGAAATATCTTCAGGTGGGTTAACACACATGTAATTGGTATCCGTGAAAGACATGGGGCAGATAAGTGTATAGTGATCAACTTTGTTTCATAGTGGATGAAAACTATGGTGGCCCAGCAGCTAAAGAATCCATCTGCAATGCAGGAAATGCAGGAGATGCAGGTTTGAACCCTGGGTTGGAAAGCAAAACATTTTTTAAATGCAAAAGCTGAACTAATGTATTAGGTATCTGGGAGGAGGAAATGGCAACCGACTCCAGTATTCAGGCCTACAGAATCCCATGGACAGAGGAGCCTGATAAACCCACAGGTCCTAGAATCTCAACAAACCCCAAATACCCATGAAGAAAACTACACCAAGGAACATCATAATTGGGATGCTTAAACTCAATCATAAAAAGAAAAAAAAATTTAAAGCTATCAAAGGAAAAAAGGCACAGTATGTACAGAAGAACAAACATAAGGAGGATAGCAGACTTCCCCTTGAAAACAAGACAGATGAGAAGACAATGGAGCGGCCATGTTTAAGGCACTGGAAGAATGAGAGTGTTGACCGAGAATTTTAGGTCCTATAAAATGCACTTCAAAACAAAAGAAAAATAATTTTTAAATGCAAAAGTTGAAGTAATGTATTAGAAAATATTTGGATAATATAAAAACTTTTTTCTTACTATGTAAAATTCCCTAAAAGATAATAACATGCCAGTTCAGTTCAGTTGCTCAGTCGTCTCCAACTCTGCAACTTCATGAACTGCAGCACGCCAGGCCTCCCTGTCCATCACCAACACCTGGAGTCCACCCAAACCCACGTCCATTGAGTCAGTGATGCCATCTAGCCATCTCATCCTCTGTCGTCCCCTTCTCCTGCCTTCAATCTTTCCCAGCATCAGGGTCTTTTCAAATGAGTCAGCTCTTCGCATCAGGTGGCGAAAGTACTGGAGTTTCAGCTTTAGCATCAGTCCTTCCAAAGAAGACCCAAGACTGATCTCCTTCAGGATGGACTGGTTGGATCTCCTTGAAGTCCAAGGCACTCTCAAGAGTCTTCTCCAACATTACAGTTCAAAAGCATCAATTCTTCAGTGCTCAGCCTTCTTCACAGTCCAACTCTCACATCTATACATGGCCACTAGAAAAACCATAGCCTTGACTAGACAGATCTTTGTTGGCAAAGTTACGTCTCTGCTTTTGAATATGTCATCTAGGTTGGTCATAACTTTCCTTCCAAGAAGTAAGCGTCTTTTAATTTCATGGCTGCAGTCACCATCTGCAGTGATTTTCGAGCCCAAGAAAATAAAGTCAGTCACTGTTTCCAATTTTCCCATCTATATCCCATAAGGTGATGGGACTGGAGGCCATGATCTTAGTTTGCTGAATGTTGAGGTTTAACCCAACTTTTTCACTCTCCTCTTTCACTTTCATCAAGAGGCTCTTTAGTTCTTCTTCACTTTCTGCCATAAGGGTGGTGTCATCTGCATATCTGAGGTTATTGATATCTCTCCCAGCAATCTTGATTCCAGCTTTTGCTTCTTCCAGCCCAGCGTTTCTCATGATGTAATCTGCATGTAACTTAAATAAACAGGGTGACAATATACAGCCTTGATGTACTCCTTTTCCTATTTGGAAGCAGTCTGTTGTTCCATGTCCAGTTCGAACTGTTGCTTCCTGACCTGCATACAGGTTTCTCAAGAGGCAGGTCAGATGGTCTGGTATTCCCATCTCTTTCAGAATTTTCCACAGTTTATTGTGATCCATACAGTCAAAGGCGTTGGCATAGTCAATAAAGCAGAAATAGATGTTTTTCTGGAACTCTCTTGCTTTTTCAATGATCCAGTGGATGTTGGCAATTTGATCTCTGGTTCCTCTGCTTTTTCTGTAACCAGCTTGACATCTGAAGTTCACGGTTCATGTATTGCTGAAGCCTGGCTTGGAGAATTTTAAGCATTACTTTACTAGGTGTGAGATGAGTGCAATTATGTGGTAGTTTGAGCATTCTTTGGCATTGCCTTTCTTTGGGATTGAAATGAAACGTGACCTTTTCCAGTCCTGTGGCCACTGCTGAGTTTTCCAAATTTGCTGGCATACTGAGTGTAGCACTTTCACAACATCATCTTTCAGGATGAAATGCCTCAACTGGAATTCCACCACCTCCACTAGCTTTGTTCGTAGTGATGCTTCCTAAGGCCCACTTGACTTCACATTCCAGGACGTCTGGCTCTAGGTGAGTGGTCACACCATCATGACTATCTGGGTCGTGAAGATCTTTTTGTACAGTTCTGTGTATTCTTGCCACCTCTTCTTAATATCTTCTGCTTCTGTTAGGTCCATACCATTTCTGTCCTTTATCGAGCCCATCTTTGCATGAAATGTTCCCTTGGTGTCTCTAATTTTCTTGAAGAGATCTCTAGTCTTTCCCATTCTATTGTTTTCCTCTATTTCTTTGCATTGATCATTGAGGAAGGCTTTCTTATCTCTCCTTGCTATTCTTTGGAACTCTGCATTCAAATGGGTATATCTTTTCTTTTCTCCTTTGCTTTTCACTTCCCTTCTTTTCACAGCTATTTGTAAGGCCTCCTCAGACAGCCATTTTGCTTTTTGGCATTTCTTTATCTTGAGGATGATCTTGATTCCTGTCTCCTGTATAATGTCACAAACCTCCATCCATAGTTCATCAGGCACTATGTCTATCAGATCTAGTCCCTTAAATTTATTTCTCACTTCCACTGTATAATCATAAGGGATTTGATTTAGGTCAATTCTTGAATAATCTAGTGGTTTTTTCCACTTTCTTCAGTTTCAGTCTGTATTAGGCAATAAGGAGTTCATGATCTGAGCCACAGTCAGCTCCTGGTCTTGTTTTTGCTGACTGTACATAGCTTCTCCATCTTTGGCTGTAAGAATATAATCAATCTGATTTGATTTCAGTGTTGATCATCTGGTGATGTCCATGTAAAACAAAAATAATAAAAGTGAATTGAACAGATCTTAGACATCATTAGTAATTAGGGAAATACAAATTAAAACCACAATGAAATACCATTATGCACCTATTAAAATCACTCAAATTAAAAATACTAATGCGAACTTCCCTGGAAGTCCAATAGATAAGACTTCATGCTCCCAATGCATGGGTCCAGCTTCAATCTCTGCATCCTACATGCCTCAGTGAAGATGGGAAATGCTGTATGCCGTAACTAAGAGCCAGCATTGCCAAATAAATAAATAAAAATATATTTAAAATACGGATGGTGTGGAGCAAATGTAATGCTCATGCACTGCTGGCAGAAATGTAAAATAGTATAACACTTTTTAAGATAGCTAAACAGTGTCTTTAAAAGTTATACATACACCTGCTGGCCATTTCTTTTCTAGGCATATACTTCAGATAAATGAAAGCCTAAGTCCACAGAACTACTTGTACACAAATTGTGGCTGCATTTTTATTTATAATTGTCAATAATTCAAATGTCCAACAAGAAATGAATGTACAAACAAGACGGCATATCTATACACTGGAATTGTATTCAGTAATAAAAGAAATGAACTACATGATACATGCAACAACACAGATGAATATCAAACTAATTATATTCAGAAAAAGAAGTCATACAAAAAATAGTATATATATAAACTTCTAGAAAATATAAACTAAATCCATACTGGTAGAAAGCAGATCAGTGATTGTTTGGAGACTGAATGGAGTGATAAGGGGATTTCCCAGGTCTGTACATATGCTAAATTATTTTATTTTAAAGTTAAATTACATACTTTATATATATATATGAAGTTTATTGAGCTAATACTTCTCTAAAGTTGTTTTTAAAATATAAAAGAATGGCATTCAAGACATGTAAACAACCCAAGGGCTCATCAACAGATAACTGGTTTAAGAAGATGTGGTATACATATGTATATATGTATACACACACATATATATAATGAAATATTACTTGGCCATCAAAAACATGAAATATTGCCATTTCCAACAACATGGATGGACCTAGCGAATATCGTACTAAGTGAAGTAAGTCAGACAGAAAAAGACAAATATCATGTGATATCACTTGTATGTGGAATCTAAAATATGATACAAATGAACTTACAAAACAGAAACGTACTCACAGAAAACAAACTTCTGGTTATCAAAGAGTAAAGGGCAGAGTGGAGGAATAAAATAGGAGTATGAGATTAACAGATACAAACTATTATACATAAAATAGATAAGCAAGAAGGATTTTCTTATAGCATCTGTTCAGTTCAGTCACTCAGTCGTGTCTGACTCTTTGAGACCCCATGAGTCGTAGCATGCCAGGCCTCCCTGTTCATTACCACCTCTCGGAGTTCACTCAGACTCACGTCCATCGAGTCAGTGATACCATCCAGCCATCTCATCCTCGGTCGTCCCCTTCTCCTCCTGCCCCCAATCCCTCCCAGCATCAGAGTCTTTTCCAATCAGTCAACTCTTCGAATGAAGTGGCCAAAGAACTGGAGTTTCAGCTTTAGCATCATTCCTTCCAAAGAAATCCCAGGGTTGATCTCCTTCAGAATGGACTGGTTGGATCTCCTTGCAGTCCAAGGGACTCTCAAGAGTCTTCTCCAACACCACAATTCAAAAGCATCAATTCTTCGGTGCTCAGCCTTCTTCACAGTCCAACTCTCACATCCATACATGACCACAGGAAAAACCATAGCCTTGACTAGACGGACCTTAGTCGGCAAAGTAATGTCTCTGCTTTTGATTATACTATCTAGGTTGGTCATAACTTTTCTTCCAAGGAGTAAGGGTCTTTTAATTTCATGGCTACAGTCACCATCTGCAGTGATTTTGGAGCCCCCACAAATAAAGTCTGACACTGTTTCCTCTGTTTCCCCATCTATTCCCCATGAAGTGATGGGACCAGATGCCATGATCTTCATTTTCTAAATGTTGAGCTTCAAGCCAACTTTTTCACTCTCCTCTTTCACCTTCATCAAGAGGCTTTTAGTTCCTCTTCACTTTCTGCCATAAGGGTGGTGTCATCTGCATATATGAGGTTATTGATATTTCTCCCGGTAATCTTGATTCCAGCTTATGTTTCTTCCAGTCCAGCATTTCTCATGATGTACTCTGCATAGAAGTTAAATAAGCAAGATGACAACATACAGCCTTGACGGACTCCTTTTCCTATTTGGAACCAGTCTGTTGTTCCATGTCCAGTTCTAACTGTTGCTTCCTGACCTGCATACAGATTTCTCAAGAGGCAGGTTAGGTGGTCTGGTATTGCCATCTCTTTCAGAATTTTCCACAGTTTATTGTGATCCACACAGTCAAAGGCTTTGGCATAGTCAATAGTGCAGAAATAGATGTTTTTCTGGAGCTCTCTTGCTTTTTTCAATGATCCAGCGGATGCTGGCAATTTGATCTCTGGTTCCTCTGCCTTTTCTAAAACCAGCTTGAACATCAGGAAGTTCATGGTTCATGTATTGCTGAAGCCTGGCTTGGAGAATTTTGAGCATTACTTTACTAGCATGTGAGATGAGTGCAATTGTGCGGTAGTTTGAGCATTCTTTGGCATTGCGTTTCTTTGGAATTGGAATGAAAACTGACCTTTTCCAGTCCTATGGCCACTGCTGAGTTTTCCCAATCTGCTGGCATATTGAGTGCAGCACTTTCACAGCATCATCTTTCAGGATTTGAAATAGCTCAACTGGAATTCCATCATAAGGAACAACATTCAGTATCTTAACAGATATCTATAATCTTTAAGGAAAGTACCTGAAAATATATATATGTATAATGGAATCACTTTGTTGTATACCTGAAACTAAGAATTTCTAAATTAACTCCACTTCAGTTCAGTTCAGTTCAGTCGCTCAGCCATGTCCGCTTCTTTGTGACCCCAGGGACTGCAGCACGCCATGCTTCCTTGTCCATCACCAGCTCCTAGAGGTTGCTCAACTTCATGTCCATAGAGTCAGTGATGTCATCCAACCATCTCATCCTCTATCATCCCCTTCTCCTTCTGCCCTCAATCTTTCCAGCATCAAGGTCTTTTCCAATGAGTCAGCTCTTCGCATCAGGTGGCCAAAGTATTGGAATTTCAGCTTCAGCATCAGTTCTTCCTATGAATATTCAGGACTGATTTCCTTTAGGATTGACTGGTTTGATCTCCTTGCTGTCCAAGGGACTCTCAAGAGTTCCAACACCACAGTTCAAAAACATCAGTTCTTCGGCGCTCAGGTTTCTTTAAAGTCCAACTCTCACATCCATACATAATAATGGAAAAAACCATAACTTTGACTATACAGACCTTTGTTGCCAAAGTAATGTCTCTGCTTTTAATATGCTGTCTAGGTTGGTTATAGATTCTCTTCCAAGAAGCAAGCATGTTTTAATTTCATGGTTGTACTCACCATCTGCAGTGATTTTGGAGGTCCCCCGAAATAAAGTCTGTAACTCTTTCCACTGTTTCCCCAGCTATTTGCCATGAAGTGATGGGACCAGATGCCATGATCTTCATTTTTTGAATGCTGACTTTTAAGCCAGTTTTTTCACTCTCCTCTTTCACTTTCATCAAAAGGCTCTTTAATTCTTCACTTTCTGAAATAAGGGTGGTGTCACGTGCATATGTGAAATTATTGATATTTCTCCCGGCAATCTTGATTCCAGCTTGTGCTTCCTCCAGCCCAGCATATTTCATGATGTACTCCGCATAGAAGTTAAATAGGCAGGGTGACAATATACAGCCTTGACGTACTCCTTTCCCTATTTGGAATCAGTCTGTTGTTCCCTGTCCAATTCTAACTCTTGCTTCTTGACTTGCATACAGAATTCTCAGGAGGCAGATACTGTGATCTGGTATTGCCATATCTTTCAGAATTTTCCAGTTTGTTATGATCCACACAGTCAAAGGTTTTGGCATAGTCAATAAAGCAGAAGTAGATGTTTTTCTGGAACTCTCTTGCTTTTTTGATGATCCAGCGGATGTTGGCAATTTGGTCCCTGGTTCACTGCTTTTTGTAAAACCAGCTTGAAAATCTGGAAGTTCATGGTTAATGTACTGTTGAAGCATGGCTTGTGAATTATGAGCATTACTTTACTAGTGTGTGACATAAGGGCAATTGTATGATACTTTGATCATTCTTTGGCATTGCCTTTCTTTAGGATTGGAATGAAAACTGACTTTTTCCAGTCCCGTGGCCACTGCTGACTTTTCCAAATTTGCTGGCATTTTGAGTTCAGCACTTACACAGCATCATCTCTCAGGATTTGAAATAGCTCAACTGGAATGACATCATCTCCACTAGATTCGTTTGTAGTGATGCTTCCTAAACCCACTTGACTTCACATTCCAGGATGTCTGGCTCTAGGTAAGTGATCACAACCATCATGATTATCTGGGTCATAAAGATCTTTTTGTACAATTCTTCTCTGTATTCTTGACACTTCTTAATATCTTCTGCTTCTGTTACATCCATACCATTTCTGTCCTTTATTGAGCCCATCTTTGCATGAAATGTTCCCTTGGTATCTCTAATTTTCTTGAAGAGATCTCTAGTTTTTCCCATTCTATTGTTTTCCTCTATTTCTTTGCACTGATCACTGAGGAAGGCTTTCTTATCTCTCCTTGCTATTCTTTGGAACTCTGCATTCAGATGCTTATATCTGTCCTTTTTTCCTTTGCTTTTTGCCTCTCTTTTTTTCACAGATATTTGTAAGGCCTCCTCAGACAGCCATTTTGCTCTTTTGCATTTCTTTTCCATGGGGTTGGTCTTGATCCCTGTCTACTGTACAATGTCACAAACCTCCATCCATAGTTCATCAGGCACTCTGTCTATCAGATCTAGTCCCTCAACTTTACTGCTCACTTCCACTGTATAATCATAAGGGATTTGATTTAGGTCATACCTGAATGGTCTAGCGGTTTTCCCTGCTTTCTTCAATTTCGGTCTGAAATTGACAATAAGGAGTTCATGATCTGAGCCACAGTCAACCCACAGTCTCGTTTTTGCTGACTATATAAAGCTTCTCCATCTTTGGCTGCAAAGAATATGATCAATCTGATTTTTGGATTGACCATCTGATGATGTCCATGTGTAGAGTCTTCTCTTGAGTTGTTGAAAGAGGGTGTTTGCTATGACCAATAAGTTCTCTTGGCAAAAATTTATTAGCCTTTGCCCTGCTTCATTCTGTACTCCAGGGTCAAATTTGCCTGTTACTCCATGTGTTTCTTGACTTCCCACTTTTGCATTCCATCCCCTATAATGAAAAGAACATCTTTTGGGGGTGTTTATTTTTATTTTAAAAATAAATCTTGTAGATCTTTATAGAACCATTCAAATTTAGCTTCTTCAGCATTACTAGCCAGGGCATAGACTTGGATTACTGTGATAGTGAATGGTTTGCCTTGGAAATGAACAGAGATCATTTTGTCATTTCTGAGACTGCATCCAAGTACTGCATTTCAAAGTTTCTTGTCTACTGTGATGGCTACTCCATTTCTTCTAAGGGATTCCTGCTCGCCATAGTAGATATAACGATCATCTGAGTTAAATTCACCCATTCCAGCGCAATTTAGTTCGCTGATTCCCAAAATGTCAACCTTCACTCTTGCCATCTCCTGTTTGACCACTGCCAATTTGTCTTGATTCATGGACCTAACATTCCAGGTTCCTATGCAATATTTCTCTTTATAGCATTGGACCTTGCTTCCATCACCAGTTACATCCAGAACTGGGTATTGTTTTTGCTTTGGCTCCATCCCTTCATTCTTTCTGGAGTTACTTCTCCACTGATCTCCAGTAGCATATTGAGTACCTACCAACCCGGGGAGTTCCCCTTTCAGTATCCTATCATTTTGCCTTTTCATACTGTTCATGGGGTTCTCAAGACAAGAATACTGACGTGGTTTGCCATTCCCTTCTCCAGTGGACCACATTCTGTCAGAACTCTCCATCATGACCCATCCATCTTGGGTGGCCCTTTATAGCATGGACTTAACATCATTTCACTGAGTTAGACAAGGTTGTGGTCCATGTGAGTTGATTGGTTAATTTCCTGTGATTGTAGCCTTCAGTCTGTCTGCCCTCTCAAGGAGAAGGATAAGAGGCTTATGGAAGCTTTTTGATGGGAGAGACTGACTGAGGGGGTAAATAGGTCTTGTTCGGATGGGCTGTTCAGTTTGGCTCAGTCACTCAGTCGTGACCAACTCTTTGCGACCCCATGAACCACATCATGCCAGGCCTCCCTGTCCATCACCAACTCCCGGAGTCCACCCAAACTCATGTCCATCAAGTCGGGAATGCCATCCATCTCACCCTCTGTTGTCCCCTTATCCTCCTACCCTCAATCTTTCCCAGCATCAGGGTCTTTTCAAATAAGTCAAATCTTCACATGAAGTAGCCAAAGTATTGGAGTTTCAGCTTCAGCATCAGTCCTTCCAATGGACACTAAGGACTGATCTCCTTCAGAATGGACTGGTTGGGTCTCCTTGCAGTCCAAGGAACTCTCAAGAGTCTTCTCCAACACCACAGTTCAATTCTTCAGCATCAATTCTTCAGCATTCAGCTTTCTTTATAGTCCAAATCTCATATCCATACATGACTACTGGAAAATCCATAGCCTTGACTAGACAAAAAAAAAGATCTTCACAACCCAGATAATCACGATGTTGTGATCACTCACCTAGAGCCAAACATCCTGGAATGTGAAGTCAAGTGGGCCTCATTAGGAAGCATCACTATGAACAAAGCTAGTGGAGGTGGTGAAATTCCAGTTGAGGTATTTCAAATACAAAAGATGATGCAGTGAAAGTGCTGCACTAAAATGCCAGCAAATTTGGAAAACTCAGCAATGGCCACAGGACTGGAAAGGTCAGTTTTCATTCCAATCCCAAAGAAGGGCAATGCCAAAAAATGCTCCAACTACCACACAATTGCACTCATCTCACACGCTAGCAATGTAATGCTCAAAATTCCCCAAGACAGGCTTCAGTAATATGTGAACCATGAACTTCCAGATGTTCAAGCTGGTTTCAGAAAAAGCAGCGGAACCACAGATCAAATTGCCAATATCCACTAGATCACTGAAAAAGCAAGAGAATTCCAGAAAAACATGTATTTCTGCTTTATTGACTATGCCAAAGCCTTTGACTGTGTGGCTCACAATAAACTGGAAAATTCTGAAAGAGATGGCAATACTAGATCACCTGACCTACCTCTTGAGAAACCTGTATGCAGATCAGGAAGAACAGTTAGAACTGGACATGGAACAACAGATTGGTTCCAAATAGGAAAAGGAGTACATCAAGGCTGTATATTGTCACCCTGCTTATTTAACTTCTATGCAGAGTACATCATGAGAAATGCTGGGCTGGAAGAAGCACAAGCTGGAATCTAGACTGCCGGGAGTAATATCAATAACGTCAGATATGCAGATGACACCACCCTTATGGCAGAAAGTGAAGAGGAGCTAAAAACCGTCTTGATGAAAGTGAAAGAGGAGAGTGAAAAAGTTGGCTTAAACCTCAACATTCAGAAAACGAAGATCATGGCATTCGGTCCCATCACTCCATGGGGATAGATGGGAAAACAGTGGAAGCAGTGGCTGACTTTATTTTGAGGGGCTCTAAAATCACTGCAGATGGTGATTGCAGCCATGAAATTAAAAGACGCTTACTCCTTGGAAGGGAAGTTATGACCAACCAAGATAGCATATTCAAAAGCAGAGACATTACTTTGTCAACAAATGTCCATCTAGTCAAGGCTATGGTTTTTTCTGTGATCATTTATGGATGTTAGTGTTCGGACTGTGAAGAAGGCTGAGTGCCAAAGAATTTATGATTTTGAACTGTGGTGTTGGAGAAGACTCTTGAGAGTCCCTTGGACTGTAAGGAGATCCAACCAGTCCATCCTAAAGGAGATCAGTCCTGGGTGTTTACTGGAGGGACTCATGTTGAAGCTGAAACTCCAGTACTTTGGCCACCTGATGCGAAGAGCTGACTCATTTGAAAAGACCCTGACAGTGGGAAAGATTGAGGTCAGGGAGGAGAAGGGGACAACAGAGGCCAATTCAATGGGCATGAGTTTGGGTAAATTCCAGGAGTTGGTGATGGACAGGGAGGCCTGGCATGCTGCAGTCCATGGGGTTGGAAAGAGTTGGACACGACTGAGCAACTGAACTGTACTGACTGATAGATCATAACCGCCCCACCTTCTCTGTTTCAGCTGCTACCAAGCACAAACTTGGTTGCTAAGTAAAAACTAAATGTTTAATATCATAAGAACCTAGGACTTGGGGATTTCCTGTTACGGCAGCAGCAATACATAAACTAATGTAAGACCTGAGGAGGTAAAACTCTGAGCTGAAATCCATTAAGACAGACTGAGGAGATCACTGTTCTGCTCTTTTTAAGTCTCAACATCCGATTCTCCTCCCTGTTCTATATCTACTTTGAATATATATGTGTAGGTTCTTACAGCAAGGAGATGCAACCAGTCCATTCTAAAGGAGATCAACCCTGGGATTTCTTTGGAAGGAATGATGCTAAAGCTGAAACTCCAGTACTTTGGCCACCTCATGTGAAGAGTTGACTCACTGGAAAAGACTCTGATGCTGGGAGGGATTGGGGACAGGAGGAGAAGGGGATGACAGAGGATGAGATGGCTGGATGGCATCACAGACTTTATGGACATGAATCTGAGTGAACTCCGGGAGTTGGTGATGGATAGGGAGGCCTTGGCGTGCTGCGATTTCTGGGGTCGCAAAGAGTCGGACACGACTGAACGACTGAACTGAACTGAAAGCACATTTATCCACTCATTATTTCAACAGTTTCTAAGCATCTCCCGTGTGACTGGTATTGGAAACTAGGGACTCAGCAGCGCACAAGACAGATGAAGTTGCTACCCTCGTGTAACATATGTTTAAATGAAGGACTCTGTTGAACAAATAAATGAAAGAAGAGATGAATATATCAGAAGAAATATAAGCAGTAACCACATCACAGTGAATGGTTTTATTCTCCAGAAAGTGTTCTGATACATAAGAATCACCATACTATCCATTATGTGTGTGTGTGAAAGTCGCTCAGTCATGTCCGTCTCTTTGCAACCCCATGGACTGTAGCCTACCAGGCTCTTCTGTCCATGGCACTCTCCAGGCAAGAACGCTGGAGTGGGTAGCCATTCCCTTCTCCAGGGGATCTTCCCAGCCCAGGAATTGAACTCAGGCCTTCCACACTGCAGGCAGATACCTTATCTGAGCCACCAGGGAAACTCTATAGCTGCAGAAGAGAGAGAATGGAGAAGACACATGTGCTTCACCATCTTGACTTGAAGTGATATCTCTATCCCTCCAAGAACTAATCACAACCTTCCTTATCCTCTGTATTACCTGTTAAGACCATCTTACACCACTGTAAGACTTAATCCCCTTTGAGCAGAAAATGCCCTAGTAAATGAATGAGTCTGAAACCATCATCTAGGAAACCATAACAGAAAAGAAGTAGTAGAGTGGGGAGAACCATTCATTCTCTTCCTAACCCAAAGTTAAGGACTTAGAGAGATACCATTTGAGAAGCATCCGTTTTTGCCCATAAACCAGATTTCATTCTATCTGGCAGTAACATTACCTTTAGAAGATGAGTACACATTCTCTTATAAAAATATAGTATTTTGGAACTTATTATAACAATCTTACAGAAAGAGCTACAACACAACTCTATAGTAATGAACTTAAAATGATATGATAACCATATACAGTATAGCTGGGCTTTCAAGTTCAATATCTAAAGCAATAATCATTTTTAACTACTATTATGTATTTTGTATGTAAGCAATTTTAACAGCAAAATATTTTTTAATTAGCCACATGAAGAAACTATACAAATTAGCTTAAGCCCCCATTTCCCTAAACTCAAGAGATCGCTGAAGGTCGAGCCCAAGCTCAGACATGGCTTTTGATATAAGTTCAGGCTTTTACTTTTCCTTTTCTCACTTTAAAAAATCAATCCCTTTAACCCCAACAAAAACAAACTACTTTAAAATATTAATTACCTACTCTGTCTTTTTATTTTTTATTTTTTAATTAATTTATTTTTTTAATTACAATACTGTATTTTTTTGCCATACATTGACATGAATCAGCCACAGGTGTCCACGATCTCCCAGTGCCAAAGCCCCCTCCTACCTCCCACCCCACATCCTCTCCCTGAATCATCCCGTGCACCAGCCGCATGCGTCCTGCATCCTGTATTGAACATAGACTGGCGCTTCATTCTTACAAGCACTCTCCGACATAAATCACAGCAGGATCCTCTATGATCCACCTCCCAATATGCTGGAAATAAAAGCAAAAATAAACAAATGGGATCTAATTAAAATTAAAAGCTTCTGCACAACAAAGGAAACTATAAGCAAGGTGAAAAGACAGCCTTCTGAATGGGAGAAAACAATAGCAAATGAAACAACTGACAAACAACTAATCTCAAAGATATACAAGCAACTTATGCAGCTCAACTCCAGAAAAATAAACGAACCAATAAAAAAATGGGCCAAAGAACTAAATACTCTGTCTTTTTAAAGTACAACTATATATAAAATATGCACAAAGGGATGGAGTGGAGGAGGGGAGGGAGGCTCAAGAGAGAGTATATGTATAATTATGACTGATTTGCCTTATTGTACAGCAGAAACCAACACAACATTCTAAAGTAATCCTCTTCCAATTTTTTTTAAAATGAAAATGTGCATGAGTAATAAATATGTAGCTCAGTGATCTGGTCTCAGTGGGAACATACTCACATATCACTCCCCAAGTTAAGAATTAGAATAGTCTCAGACCTCAGTCCACTTGTCCCCTCCTAATCATAATCCCTTCAATCCTTCAGGCAACCTACATCCTGATGCCTAATACCATAAATTAGTTCTGCCTATTTTTGAAATTTATGGAAATGGACTCATACAATATGTAAGTTTTGTTCTCTCAAACTTCTTATTTTGAAAACCTTTTACTCCTAGTGAAAAGTTATGATTGTATTTAAAATGCCATGTATAATTAACCTAGATTTACTACTTGTAAATATTTGACCACATTTGCTCAATCTATCTCTCTTTTGATAAATAGAGGATTGGTGGATAGATAGATAAGGCAGATAGATAGATGAATTATTAAGAAGTAAATTACAGAATATGGATATGAATTACATTTTTAAAAGCTTCATCATGCAAATCCTAAGAATAAAGTCTTTCTGTTACATAACAATAATTTAATCACACTTAAGGACATTAATAATAATTCCATGATATCTAATATCCAGTTTATATTTCAGTTCAGTTCAGTTCTTTCAGTCGCTCAGTCGTGTCCTACTCTTTGCAACCCCATGAATCACAGCACACCAGGCCTCCCTGTCCATCACCAACTCCTGGAGTTCATATTTAATTTCCCTCAATTACACCAAAAATTATTTCTCTAAATTCATTTTCTATGCAATATCTAATCAGTTCTCACTTAATATATTTGGTTGTAAACTATCTCTTTGAAAGTGAAAGTGAAAGTTGCTCAGTCGTGTCCGACTCTTTGCAACCCCATGGACTACACAGTCTGTGGAATTCTCTAGGCCAGAATACTGGAATGGGTAGCCTTTCCCTTCTTCAGAGAATCTTTCCAACCCAGGGACTGAACCCAAGTCTCCCGCATTGCAGGCTGATTCTTTGCAGCTGAGCCACAAGGAAAGCCAAGAACACTGGAGTGGGTAGCCTGTCCCTTCTCCAGGGGATTTTCCTGACCCAGGAATTGAACCAGGGTCTCCTGCATTGCTAGTGGTTTCTTTACCAACTGATCTACTAGGGAAGCCCTACTATCTCTTTAGTCTTTTTAAATCTAGTACCTAACCCCATCTTTTTCTTCCATGACATTTTCTTTTAAGAAAATTTGTCTTTAAAGTACCCCACACTCTGAATTTGCTTCTCTATGGTGTCAATTAACTTGTGCCTCTATCCCCTGTATTTTCTCTACTCTACAGATTAGGTCTGGAGGCTTCATGAATTCAGATTAAATATTTTTGGCAGGAATACTTTATAGAAGTATACCCTATGTTTACACCACTTTCATAATCACTCTTCTTATATAACTTCCTTCCCAATTTCTCATGGTGTTTCCAAGAATAGCAGCAACAATAAAACTGAAGAGGTTCACTGAATGTATTGAAGAAAATCTTGGAATATATGCATGGCAGTTTAACTTAGAGGCCTGCAGCATCATTTTTTCTTTCACTGAGGTCTTAGTTCCCTATCTCTCATGATGGCAAAACAGAATCTTAAGTTTCATATGAGAAGGACAGCATTCTTTTTTAATTTAACTATTTCAGACAGAGGTAGCCAAATCTGATTTTGCTTTGCAGTTCAGTTTAGTCGCTCAGTCATGTTTGACTCTGCGACCCCATGAATCACAGCACGCCAGGCCTCTCTATCTATCACCAACTCCTGGAGTTCACTCAAACTCATGCCCATCAAGTCGGTGATGCCATCCAGTCATCTCATCCTCTGTCATCCCCTTCTCCTCCTGTCCTCAGTCCCTCCCAGCATCAGAGTCTTTTCCAATGCTTTCAGCATTGGACCTTGCTTCTATCACCAGTCACATCCAGAACTGGGTATTGTTTTTGCTTTGGCTCCATCCCTTCATTCTTTCTGGAGTTATTTCTCCACTGATCTCCAGTAGCATATTGGGCACCTAATGATCCGGGAGTTCCCCTTTCAGTATCCTATCATTTTACCTTTTCATACTGTTCATGGGGTTCTCAAGGCAAGAATACTGAAGTGGTTTGCCATTCCCTTCTCCAGTGGACCACATTCTCTTAGATCTCTCCACCATGACCCGTCCAGTCTCAGGTGTCCCCACACAGCATGGCTTAGTGTCATTGAGTTAGACAAGGTTGTGGTCCATGTGATCAGATTGGCTAGTTTTCTGTGATTATGGTTTCAGTGTGTCTGCCCTCTGAAGCCCTCTCGCAACACCTACTGTCTTACTTGGGTTTCTCTTAAAAATATGGAACCCTTCATGAATTTGCGTGTCATCATTTATTAAAGACAAACATTTAACAGTGCTTTTTATGTCTATTGGCATCAAAAAAAGGCAGAAAAATAAGAATGAAATGAAATTAGACAATTAGGAGGCAAATAATGACAGTATTAGAGGGGTGGCTTTTAAGCTTTTGGACCATGACTTACAACCAAGTACACACAAGGAGATATAAGTTGACAAAAAAAAAATTCTTATAAAACCAAACTTCATTATGTGTGAAGAAACCCTGATACTTTATATCCTAGTCTCTCGTTAATTTTTTAAAAGAAAAGAATCTGTGTTTTATCCCTAAAATATGGTTCATAATCTGGAGTTGGTGGAGGAGTGCATTAGGCTAGCTAGATTAAGTGTTTTACAGACAAATGAGGATGAATTGAAATAATAGCCCAACTCAGTAGAAAACTACATTTTAATTATTCAAATCAGTGTTTTCCTTCAGCTTTAGCATCTTCCCAAGTGCTCAGTGGTAAAGAATCTGCCTGCCAACACAGGAGATGTGGGTTCGATCTCTGGGTGGGGAAGATCTCCTGGAGAAGGAAGTGGGAACCCACTCCAGTTTTCTTGCCTGGGAAATCCCATGGACAGAGAGGTCTGGCAGGCTTCCCATCCATAGGGTCACAAAAGAGTCATCCACTACTTAGGGACTAAACAACAACAACAAAAAGATAACTGGGAAATGCTTAAGTTTGAATTCTCACCTAATTAGTGACTGAACAATGAACAAGGCTACCTTGAGTGTATTTAGGGGGATTGGATTCCTCTACTGTGAAATTAACATGATTAACAAGTTCTCTGAATAAAGGTTAAAGGAGAAAGAAATGTGAAAGGGCTTGGCACAAAGCAACAAGTGAAGAATCTGTTTGGTTCCAGGGAGTGAGCACTAAGGCCATAGAACTACAACTGCCCTTTTCTTGAAATCAGAATGTGTAACTCATGAGAACATTCAGAATCACTTTAGAGTGTGCCCCTGATAAACCATCACTTCCAGTGTTTCAGACTATTTGGAGAAGTGTTAAGTCAGACAGTGAGAAGTTCTCAGCCATAAAGGTCTTGGGTATATAACTAAATCCTCCCTGAGTGACAAGATTTTTGGAATGAGAAATGATGGAAATTGGCACAAATGACCAGCTCAAATGATGTGAATTTCCTGCCATGAAAATAGTCATTGAAAACTAGAAAAATGGTTTTAGTTTGTGCTGGTTTATTCCTCTAAGCAGATGTGTCTCGCTTATCATTTGTTTTAATTATTCCTGATGTGTTGCCTATCACATCACAAGCTTCTTCAAAGGGAAAGGAAGAAGCAGTTGTCATAACAACAAAGCTCTTCATTACCCTGGGAAACTTCGACAGCTTTATTTAAAATGAAGGAGAAAAAGAACCCTAACCAATTAGCTTTATCAGTCTGATTCATGTTCTTAAACTGATAACAGTGTTTCCTGAAGAACTTACAATTTGATGGGGAATGTGTCATGAATATTTATGGCAACATAAAACTGAAGAAAAAATTGGCTAGCTAATTATCACTTGGAAGGTGTCTCTGGTCAAATTCCTGCCCAGTGATCCATTTGATTTTTTTTTAATGACTTTTATTAAACAAATCAAAGAATTAGCGAGACTTCTGCCAGCTTATATCCATTGGTTCAAGAACAGCAATGAGACCTATTTAGGTTTAAACTTTAAAGCCCAGGCTTCACCCTCAGCTGATCTGATTTGTGTTAAGTTTGCATTCAGTTACACCGGAAACATTCTGTCCAGCCTTTGCCCCTTGCTTCTCTGTGCCAGAGATACAGCGGAAGTCCCCAGAGAGTTTTAATTCTGCCCTTCTCTGCAGAATTAAAAAAGCAGATGTTTTCTTCTGGTTGCGAGAGATAAGACTGAGAAGTAATTATTGTTCTGGTCCCAGATCCCACAGGTGTTTTCATTCCTGCCCCGTGACCACAGGAAAAATAAACAATAAACCTGAGAAGGTCTAGTTGAGGTGCTCTTCAAGTTCAGACTTGAGGCCAAATGTTTGAATACCTCCTGCACATTAAAAAAAAAAAAAAAAAAAAAAAACTATGCAGAAGTAAGCAAACTTTTTCTGTAAAGAACAAGACGCTAAATATTTCTTACTTAGCGGGGACCTAAAGTTTCTGTTGTCACACTTCAGCATCGCCATGCTTGAGTGAAGCTGTTTTAGACAATGTGTAAACCAGTGGGTTTGGCTCCATCTGGTCCTGCCATTGTTTGCAGACCCAAAAGGATTCCCAAGAAATTAGATATCTACCACCAAAGGAACAAGTGCATAAATTCTTCAAATAAACAACAGTGAACACCTGGAAAGCATGTCCACAAAGTTGTCTGCACATATATTACTTCATTTAACCCTGAAATGAGGATTACTCTAACTGGCAAGCATATCAATTTTTATCTTACACTTGAGAAAACTAGACCTGAGGTGCTCAGGTAACCTCCTTGCTTTTCAAGATCAAACAGCTGGTCACTTGATGCCAGTTTTAAAGATCTTTCTACCACCTACCCAATTATCTTGAAAACAGTACAGTTTATACAGATCAAACAGAAAGAAGTATGAATGATAACAATTTCTAACTCTTCTTCTTCTATGGGTAAGTGTAGTCAGTGCTCAAGGGAGTGAAAAAAGATCGTCAACAGTCCTCAAGGTCTGCTGAGTTTCGAGTGATGCTAACTCAAGCATTAGACCTAGCTAAGAGTGACCAGAAAGCCAAAAAATTATGTTCAGGAATTAACTATATAGGCCTGGTTTTCTCTAAACTGCCTACCTTCACAACCTGAAACCAAGAAGGGCTTCATCGACTGCTTGGGGGTCAAAAAAGAAATCTACCAGAAACAGTCCCCACTGAGATAAATGCAGGAGCATTTACTGATCAGGATTGGGATATTAAAGTCCACATATAGAAGAGATTCTTTTACCAAAGATTGTACAGGCAACTATTACTTAATTATGACAATTATACACAGTCAGGATATTACATTAGGAAACACAGATGCACCATCTGTTAAGGAAACATGATTTAACTGATTTTTTTCCCTAGACTTTAGCCTTGTAAATATTAACTCTACGTGGTTCAGCTCAAATAAGAGTCTCCATGAAAAACATTGCCAACAGGACATCTATCAGTCATAGCCTTCCCTTCAATTCTACAAGCATTTACTGAATGTCTCCTAAGTGTCAGGCATAGTAAAATAATCTCTGCCTTCAAGGACTTTATACAGTGAGCAATAAGAATAAAATACATATTTAAATGAATAAGACAAGGAAGACTTCAGGTAGGAAAGGATTTAATATTACATGGATCTAGAGGAAAAAAGAGATCTGGAGGAAAAGAAAGGATATTTCTTAAAGAAGAGGGTCAGGAGAAGTTTCAGAGTGAACTGACATAAAAAAGTACAACATCTGTCCTGGTCCATGAACCGGTGTAAACAAAGATACGATGGCAGAAAATTGAATTGGGGGTTGGGAGTTTAGTTGGTTTAGAGTTTGCCATGGTGGTTAAAACTAAAAATTCAAGGACCAGGTGCCACTGGCTAAAGGCTTCCCCCACCCTCCACCCTGGTTGTTTTCTCTCTTTTGGCATCTTGCCAAAGATGGGGCATCATCAAGGGAACTGATGTTCCCACAAAATGGACAGGAAAGTTTGATGTGAGTGGTGTGATAAAAGATATGTTCACATGCTGAAATGCAAGGAAGTCATTCTGGCTTATACATGAGTTAACTTGAATTTTATGCTAACTAAAAGAGCCTGTTGTTGGCTGATCAAACATACATTGTACATCTGCTTTAATTATGAAAGAAAAAGGGCATGTTGACCAGAAGTAAAGAATGTCCATGATAAAAATAAAGATTAAATACCCCTTTTCATAGGGTGCCAGTGCTGGTCCTTCTCCATGATAAATCTCCCTTCCCAGGGACAAGGCCATGGTCACTCGCTGTGTACATGCTGTTCTTTAAAAAAAAAAAAAAAAATCCTTGAAGAAACATAACCCTGACTTGTTTAGTGTTCTTTGTTCTGACAAGACATAAAACTCTGTTGGAAAGTCAGTTTCTCAGAGTTATATGGAAAGCGGGGGGCTGGGTTAGCCCTCAGTTTGGCTCAAATAAAACTCCATGCTTGGGGGCATCCCTGGTGGTCCAGTGGTTAAGAATCCACCTTCTAATGCAGGGGACATGGGTTCAATCCCCTGGTTTGGGAAGATCCTACATGCCCACCGCTAGAGAAGACCACAAGTGCAATGAAGACCCAGCACAGCCAAAAACACAAAACAAAGAACAGCTAACACTCTATTCTTCTTATTGTTTATAGATTATTTTTGTAGATAAGCCCAAAAGCCAGGACATCTCCATAAAGTTGTTGGTCAAGCTGCACAGGCTTCTGGCTGGAGGAGCTGACTCCACCGTCAACCAGATTCTACTGAAGAGGTTGCTCGTGAGTCCCACCCACCGGACACCTCTGTTCCTTTCCTGGATGACCCAGAAGATGAAGCGTCCTGGCCACGAAAGCAAAATAGCTGTGGTTGCAGAGATTATAACGGATGATGTGTGTGTCCAGGTGGTACCCAAACCGCAGGTGTGTGCTCTGCAGGGGTGCAGGTGGGCAGCCACACCCAGGGCCGCATCTTCAATGCCAGGGGCAAGCTCCTCTCCTTTGACCAGCTGGCCCTGGGGCCTCTCTCCCAAGGCCTGTGGTTATGAACTCTCCAGTCCTTGAAAGGGCCAGGAGGTGTCCAGACATTTTGCCAAGGCCCCAAGAACCTTTGCACAGCCACAAGGGCTCAGAGTTTGATGGGCCAGCCATGGCTACAAAAACTAATCCCAGATCTGCCTCGTTATGAAAAAGATTTCAGATGCTGCAAAAATTAAAAGTTTTAAAAAAAAAGATAAAAGTTCAAGGACCTTATTCAGTCTGGAAATCTTCTATTTTCTTTTAGAGTTTACATAGTACATATCTTTTTCTCTTTGAGTCAATTCCCACATTCAAAAGTTGGAAATTCCAGGCTCGTCTTAAAGTGGAAAAGCCAGCAACCATGCCAGCCATTATAGTCTATCAACATTCAAAGTCCTGGAGAGGCTGACCTTCAAACAGGTCCTCCCCCACGTGTCTGGTCCTCTCCAAATCCACTGTATCTACTTGTATTACCTATATGGCCTTTGTAGGCATTTGAATTGTAACAACTAGTTCAGAAGGAACATATGTGGTATCTTCTAAGAATTTGAAAGAATTTCACTATGATGAGGAAGGGGTGTCAAATTATCCTACTTACTTCACAAACTAAGAAACTATTAAATTATAAGCCATGAGTTAATGAAATAGGAAAAGCAGGCTGAGTCATCTATACTGTGGAGAAGGCTGAAAAAGATAATTGAGCTGCTTATAAGCTGAAAATTGTTCATTTGATTCAAAAACAGTGATGGGCAATGGGAGGTTTTTGAACTCATGAAACTAACTCTGGCTTTTTCAAAAGATGTTAATTCTGACTAAAATAAAATTCTAAATGTATATGCCTTGTTTTAGTGAGAATGCAGGTTATTTTGCAACTATGTTGAAAAAAAATGTACTGTGAGCTACACCGATGCTTTGATTTGGTTGACCTCAATTTGAATCATTTGTCCTATAACCTTTTTTTCAGTGCTCTACATGAATTTCAAAACACATTCCTATAAACTCAAGCATAAATATATGAGGAACCACAATCATTAAAATACTTAGTTCTACAAGTTGTGTGTTTGCCTATAACTTTCCTTTTTAATACCACTTAGAGGCAATTATTTCCAAACAGAAAATAACTCAAGCTGAATATACTCTAAAGTACATTTATAGGTAAAAGGCAATCATTTCTGAGAAACAGGTATTCTAAAATTCTTCACATTTGCTGGGTTTTTGCAGTTCACTATAAAATGCCAGTTGATTACATAAGGAATTTAAAGTGATTTCTTTCATAACACTGATATATGCAGAGTCAGCCTTTTGAGTAAATAGCAGCTCCAAAAAGAACTATTTTTATCCTATGTTTAAAACATTCATGTTTTCCTTATACACTCATATAATTTTAGTAATTTACTGCTTATATCTTTGTTTAATGAACAAGGTAATTTTTAAGCACCTTCCTGATGACCATTAAATTAACCCAAGCTCTCTCATCTTTCCTAAGAAACATCTCATCCTTTAGTCTCTTTTGCTTGCTTTTCATTTCTTTCTGCCGTTCTAGTTACCTCTCCTCTCCTGAAGTGTTAATCGCATCTCCCTTTGTCGTTGTTCAGTCACTAAATCTTGTCCAACTCTTTGTGACCCCATAGACTGCAGCACACCAGGCTCCTCTGTCCTCCACTATCTTCTGGAGTTTGCTCAAATTCATGTTCATTGAGTCAGTGATGCCATCTAACCATCTCATCCTCTGCCGCCCCCTTCTCTTTAAGATACTATATAATCACTTCTCCCATTAAGATGCTATATTTATAAAATTTCAAACCCAACACTTGGGTTACTAGAAAAGAATAAATCTATCAACAGCTACCAGTTATCCATCAGCTAAGGTTATTTTTCATTTCTATTGACACTAGAACCATTTTAGAACCACAGTTTCTTCAGCTTATTACACGTAATCTTGAATTTGACAACTGTATATGAATTACACAGATTTTTATTTCCTGGATAGTGTCTGTCTGATAACAAATTTTAAAATAATCTCCTTTTCAAGGCCAGGGATCTTAAGCCAACAAATGCTCATCCCTGACAACAGAATTGCAATATATATAGTGTGTGTGTGTGTGTGTGTGTGTGTGTGTGTGTGTGTGTGTATAATTATTTTAATAATCATTTGTTTTCTGTAAGATGCTCACATATATGCACAGATTTAGGTGGTATTGTGCCAGTCACACCTCATAAATCAATCTGACAGGTCCTTATAATCACTGGTACTTTTCACATTGGAATCTCCTGTTTTTTAACATCTTCCTTGCACTGAAATCCTGAGACTATGTGCATTATTCCAAAAGTGTTTCACCAAGGGGATGAAAACAGACTAGCCTATGTCTCCCTTGATCTATGCTGTGATTTTTTGGCTTGGTCCACATAAAATCATATTGTCCTTTTTATGCCCCCTTACATTACATGTTCACATGAATTTGCCACCGACTATCACCCCAGTCCATTTAGCATTACTGCTTTCCAAGTTTTCCCTCCTACATGAATATCGTTTCATTTCACATTTTCCAAATACAACAGCTCCATTTATCAAAATATCATTACTTGGAATAATTCTCTGTATATAGTTAGTCGGCAAATTGTCTGTTCACATTCTATGCACACCCATGCCCTAGTATGAATTTGGTGGTGATTTCAGGAGTCCCTTTAAATAATGGCATCAAACTCTAAATAACTGCATCAAACTCGAAAAATGTGACTGATACTGAATTTTCTTTATGTGGTCATTTGGGTCTCTAACTTCTTCCTGCTTAAGATTTTAAATTCATCTAGCATCACTGGAATTAGACGATGTCTACATCTTCATGATTTATAGAATAAAGCCATCTTCACGTGTGTGTGCAAGAAGGGACAAACAACACTGATCGGCAGTGTGATATACTAGGTCTGTAATGAATATCAGTGGCCACGTAGCATAAACAGCCTTGGTAGATATCTTGCAGCACTGTCTTGCATGACCATTCAAGTCTTATATTTAACTTTTTATGTCTTATCTCTTTATATACATTCTAAACGCTTGAGAACATGCTTCTAGCAATATATAGTGTATATAACAGAGACTTAGAAATATATGAAGAAACAAGGAAGGGAGAGAAAGGCAAAGGAAAGAGGCAGTGGGAATAAGAACCCTTGAATAAGCCCAGGATGAGAAGAGTAGGAAGTCCAAATCTTACCAAGTCACCTGTTACTAAAATTTTATAGGGAAGAGAGGTAGCTGGACGAGGTAAACACTCATATACTGCTTATATTTTTGGAAAAAAAATAATCAGTAGTGGACTTCTCTGATGGTCCAGTGGTAAAGGATCTGCCTGCCAAGGCAGGGGACAGAGCTTTGATCCCTGATCTGGGAAGATCCCGCATGCTGCAAGGCAGCTAAGCCCATGCGCCACAACCTACTGAGCTTGCACTCTAGAGCTAGGGACCTGCAACTGCTGAGCCCGTGTGCTGCGGCTCCTAAAGCCTGTGTGCCCTACAGCCTGTGCTCCACAACCAGAGAAGCCACCCCAAGGAGAAGTCCGCACACCGCAACTAGAGAAAGCCTGAGTGCAGCAACCAAGGCGCAAAAATAAATAAACAAGCAAATAAATATTATTTAAAGATCAGTGCTACTGTAAAGAAAAGGAAACCTATCAGCTTTGAAAGAGGTGAGACTAAATATGAAATATCGGGTTGGCCAAAACGCTTGTTTTGGGGTTTTCTACAATGTTATCGAAAAACCCTGAACAAAATTTTTGTTCAACCCATATAAAGGATGGTTAGATAGCAATGGCTGGATGTTCAACACATATGCAGCTGTCATTCTGTACCCCACAGGCACTCAGCACATGTTTAGGACCAATTAATAGTAAATATCACCATTTCTATGAACACACTCATATGCCAGTCATTGGGCAAAGGTTTTTACGTGAATTATCTATGGTGAAAAAACTCATGAAATTTATCTAAGCAGGTAATCAATTCATTTTATAGAAACACTTATTTAATGTACCTGACTTTCCTTGCTGGATTCAGCTCTATACTGCAAACACTCTTTTAATCTCTATGTATACGTTTATGCAGATGGGGAAACTGAAGCTACAAATGAGGAGTGACTGACCCAAGCTTTCACAGCTAGCTAGGAAATGGCTCAATAGAGTTCAAACGCTGGTGTTCTAACTCCATAGCCTGCATTCAGACACTACCCTAGAACTCCTGGGACTCTTGATTAAGTAATGTGCTTTACAGGACAGAATGATGCAATTCTGTTTGTACGTTCTTACCCGTGCCAGGTACCATAATATTAACTAATAGGTGAGTCCTATATATAGCATACCCAAAAGGTAGCCTTGGGACTTCATTAAGAGATTTCTGGGGAATGCCTGAATCCATACACAGAAATGAGAGCTATATACATTTTGCTATTCTTGGGCCTAATTGTGGACTGCTACTGCTGCTGCTGCTAAGTCATTTCAGTCGTGTCCGACTCTGTGCGACCCCATAGATGGCAGCCCACCAGGCTCCCCCATCCCTGGGATTCTCCAGGCAAGAACACTGGAGTGGGTTGCCATTTCCTTCTCCAATGCATGAAAGAGAAAAGTGAAAGGGAAGTCGCTCAGTCAGGTCCAACTCAGCGACCCCATACTGCAGCCTACCAGGCTCCTCCGTCCATGGGATTTTCCAGGCAAGAGTACTGGAGTAGGGTGCCATTGCCGTCTCTGAATTATGGACAACAAATTACAAATACTATACCGTGGAGTTGACATACCAGTTCCTCTTAGAAACCTGAAGTTTGTGTAAGCACAAAAACAGCTTCTGACCTTGAATCTTCTCTGTGCATTGCCCAGTTCTTCTACACTTTTGTGTGTGAGCTGGGTTTTGTTTTTTTTGTTTGTTTTTTGTTTGTTTGTTTGTTTGTTTGTTTTGAGGTCTCCACTGTGAAGAAGGCTGAGTGCTGAAGAATTGATGCTTTTGAACTGTGGTGTTGGAGAAGACTCTTGAGAGTCCCTTGGACTGCAAGGAGATCCAACCAGTCCATTCTAAAAGAGATCAGCCCTGGGATTTCTTTGGAAGGAATGATGCTAAAGCTGAAACTTCAGTACTTTGGCCACCTCGTGAGAAGAGCTGACTCACTGGAAAAGACTCTGATGCTGGGAGGGATTGGGGGCAGGAGGAGAAGGGGATGACAGAGGATGAGATGGCTGGATGGCATCACCGACTCAATGGATGTGAGTCTGAGTGACCTCTGGGAGTTGGTGATGGACAGGGAGGCCTGGCGTGCTGCAGTTCGTGGGGTCGCAAAGAGTTGGACACGACTGAGCGACTGAACTAAACTGAACTGAGGATCAGTTCTTAAGTCTTTTCATTTGCACCTGCTTATAGTTCTCTTGGGCTTCCCAGGTGGCACTAGTGGTAAAGAACCCACTTGTCAATGCGAGAAATGGCAGTTTCCATCCCCAGGAAGATCCCCTGAAGAAGGGAATGGCTACTCACACCAGTATTGTTGTCTGAAGAATCCCATGGACAGAGGAGCCTGGCGGGCTACAGTCCATGGGGTCGCAGGGAGTCGGACACAACTGAAGCGACGTAGCATCCCTGCATGTAGCTCTCTTGCGTGCCCTCTTTCTGAGTTTCTGGAACAGGTAGAGTTTTAGGTGCTCGCCTTCCTCACTTGCGTCTGGTGCAGAGTAGTCTGTCCTGCTGCATCTCTCGTGGCCAGTTCCTATCTCTTTGGCAAATAGGATCAAAGTATGGATTTTGAAGTCCATTGTCTTTGCCATCAAGAATGGCTTCCTGGGACTTCCCTGGTGGTTCAGAGGCTGAGATTCAGGAAGGGAGCAGTTCCTAATCAGGAAACTAGATCCCACATGCCACAGCTAAGAGTTCACACGCTGCAGTTAAAGACCCCGCATCCCTCAGTGAAGACCTAAGAGTGCTGCAACTGAGACACAGCACGGCTAAATCAGTAAGTTGTTGCTGTTGTTCAGTAGCTCAGTCGTGTCCGACTCTTTGGGACCCCATGGACTACAGCATGCCAGGCTTCCTTCCCTGTCCTTCACCATCTCCTTTGCTCAAACTCATGTCCATTGACTGGGTAATGCCAGCCAACCATCTCATCTTCTGTTGCCCTCTTCTTGTGCCCTCAATCTTTCCCACCTTCAGGGTCTTTTAATAAATAAATAAATATAATTTTAAAAAGAACAGCTTCTTATTTTAGAAAAATCTTTACCAGTGTCCTGTACCACCCTATTTTCTATCCCGGGGAGCAGCGGCTCAGAGACATTTTCTTGCATGGCTACATACCCAGTGCTGTGTAGGCTCCCTCTCTACTTTAGGATTCATTCTCTGCATCCTCACATCCTTTCCTTGTGTTCCTTAGTGAAGTGAAGAGTGAAGTCGCTCAGTCATGTCCGACTCTTGCATCCCCATGGACGGTAACCTACCAGGCTCCACAGTCCATGGGATTTTCTAGGCAAGAATACTGGAGTGGGCTGCCATTTCCTTCTCCAGGAGATCTTCCCAACCCAGGGATCGAACCCGGCTCTCCTGCATTGCAGACAGACGCTTTACCGTCTGAGCCTCTAGGGAAGCCTCCAAGTGTTCCTAGTGTGTTCCTTAGGGCCAGCCTTTATCACTCGTCCATATCTGTGCTCTTTGTTCCTTTTCCATCCTTTGAGATTTCCCAGTCCTGGGGTCCTGGGTCAGAGAAAAAACTGTAGATAAGCCCCAATTCCAATCCATGGCAGACCATACTGTCACACTCTCCTGTAAATAATTCAGTGATTCTGCCATGGTTCTAGTTCCTTTGTTTACATTGAGACCATCTTTCATCCATCTTTTGATGTCAGTGACAAAAAAATGAAATCCCAAATTCTTTATCCTGAAATGTAAGAATCTTTGTGATCTGAACTCAAGAAGCTGTAACTTCAGCCACTCTACAGACTTTTAATAACTTCTATATACACACAAAGGTTCTGCTATCGTAGCACTTACATTCTATGACTTTGTCATTGCTAAGTCACTTCAGTCATGTCCAACTCTGTGCGACCCCACAGATGGCAGCCCACTGGGCTCCACCATCCCTGGGATTCTCCAGACAAGAACACTGGAATGGGTTGCCATTTCCTTCTCCAGTGCATGAAAGTGAAAAGTGAAAGCGAAGTTGCTCAGTCGTGTCTGACTCAGTGACCCCATGGACTGCAGCAGCCTACCAGGCTCCTCCGTCCATGGGAGTTTCCAGGCAAGAGTACTGGAGTGGGATGCCATTGCCTTCTCCGGACTTTGTCATTAGTTAATATTTATCAACTACACTTGATATGGAAGACATATGTTAGGTGTTTGGGGCAGCCAATAAATAATATCCCTCTTTCCCAGTTGAATTCAGAAGCAATTTAGAGATAGAAGAAATAGACAGATGGCAATCAAACCAACAGCTTTATTACTGCTAAAGCTGATTGGAGAATGTGGCTTTAGATCTGCCTTTATTGTTGAATTTAAAAGAATTCTTTTCTTATTTGCTGGGATAGTTTGACAGCTGCAGGCCCCTTTCCCCTAGAAACTGAGCCCTTTCCACTTGGGAGAGGGCTGGTGGGAATCCATGAAGCCTGTGGACACATTTACTCAGAAAAAGGAAAGTCCAAAAGGGATTGAGTTCCAGAAGGGGTTGAGTCCAGCTCCTTCAGTTTCTTCTGTTGAACCCATAAATCAGATAGCTGAAAGGAGATGCTAGGAGTGTCATTCTAGCAGAAATCTCATCATATGGAAGCAAGAGACCAGTGTGTTTGTTTAAACAAATAATAAATGAGACTCTGAGAGCAACTAAGGTTGAATCAGGGAAACTTATTTGTCCTCGAAACACTAAAGGTTTATTGAGTCTCTAAGAGTCATGGGTCCATGAGTTCTTTAAAACACTGATTTTGAGAGTTTCTGCAAATGGTCTTAATACTAATGATGACTTTAATCGTGAAAGCAAAAATTGCAGGTGAGGCAAAGATGTAGATTAGGAGTTGCAAAGCTTTTCATTCACATCTGGATGAAAATAAACAGCAATTTAAAATACAGTCTATATAACGGTGAAGAGTAATTGTGACAGTAATTGGAGGAAATACTTTTAACAAAGCATGACATGTAGAGACAAGCTGTTGGAAGAGGCCTATCATTGAAAATTCAGTATCACTTCCTTGCAGGTTTGGATTTGTTAAACTATTTTCCAACCGAATCTAAGAAGAAACAAATGGTTTTTAACCATAACAACAGAAGTAATAACCAATGAAACCTCAAATAACTTTCAGTGATGACTCTTTTACTCTGGAGGCTGCTGGAAACACAAGAGTCAGTCTTGTTCCTTGTTGCTTGTTCCTAAGAGATCAGGTCATACTGTTGAGTCCCCCAATTTATTTAGATCTGTTATTTTATTTCAAGTGCTAATTGTCTCTCACAACAAACAGAGACTCCTTTTAGCTGCAATTATTGGCATTACAATAGATAATCAACAGGAAAGTCTGAATGCAGAGCAGGAAGAGTTGCCTTGGTTACAAACTTGAGATTCCTTGGTATTGCGGTTCTAGCCATGTTTTGAAATTTCCTGAAACCTCCCAAGAGCAAAGTATTACCTGCTTTTCTTTTGTTTCTTTGCATCCCGTCCAACTTAGTTTTCACCAATATGGAAGCCTAGACTTACAAGGATATATGTACAAGGTCTCCTCTATAAATAACCCTACAAAACTAGGCTTTCATCGAGAACATTTGTGTATACGTGTTCATTCACTTTCAAAATAATGAGAAGGAATCAGTTATTGTTTCGTGCTACAGAAGCATATTATTATATTTCCTCTATCCATAATTACACAATTCAGCCATTAAAACTACATTATCCTCTCATCTCTCTTTTGAAAAAGCAAACAGAAAAATAAGTCAACTTAGAGCCCATCACTGTTCACATTCCCAAACGGTATTTTCTCTCTTGAGGGCAGATTGAGCAAGGCTAGAAGGGCAGGCCAACAGGTCTCTGCTAGCAATTGCTTTGTTTTGTTGCTTCCCGGCTATTTAAGAAATTGAGATTTTAAAAGTTAGGGTTATTATTCAGATAATGATCTATTAAAAAGTACATTTAAAAATCCATGCTCGCATTCCTAGAACTCCTTATTGTTTATTAGGCTGTATTAGTGGCCAGAATGAGCTCTTCCTTTGCTTCTGAATCTTGGTTACAAGAGATATTTTTGTTTATCTCCAAAATATCAAGTGAGCCCCCAGATGAATTACATTTCACCTACCTCAGTAAAGATATTCAGATGTGTACATGATAAATACCATTTATTAAGAACTTTATACATGATAAACCCTACACTAGAGCTTTTAACAAATGTTGCATTATCTAATCATTACAAAAATCCCATCTTGCAGACATTGTTGTTGTTGTTATTTAGTCACTAAGTCATGTCTGCTTCTTTGCAGCACCATGGACTGTGGCACAACAGAGTCCTCTGTCCTCCACTCTCTCCCAGAGTTTGCTTAAACTCATGTCCATTGAGTCAGCCACATTATCCATCTAACCGTTTTATCCTCTGTGGCCCCCTTTTCCACACAGACATTATTATTCTTATTTATAGATAAGGAAACTAAAGCTTACAATATCACTAGAAGAGTTTCTTTTTAATCCAAAAATTATTTTATTAACAGTGTACACTGGAAAGCTTAAAAGTCAGAATACTGGAGTAAAATCTTAGCTTTGTCACTTGGGGCTGTGTGATTATTGCCAAGTTACTTAACCTCTCTCTCTGTCATAGTCTTTTTTAATCTATAAAATGGAGAAGGTAAGAGAAATAGGGTTATGGTGAGAATTAAGTGCATTAATACATCTAAAGCACTTAAAACACTGCCAAGCACAGTATAATTATCCAATGTTAGGCAGAAAGTGAAGAGGAACTAAAAAGCCCCTTTATGAAAGTGAAAGAGGAGAGCAAAAAAGTTGGCTTAAAGCTCAACATTCAGAAAATGAAGATCATGGTATCTGGTCCCATTACTTCATGGAAAATAGATGGGGAAACAGTGGAAACAGTGTCAGACTTTATTTTGGGGGCTCCAAAATCACTGCAGATGGTGACTGCAGCCATGAAATTAAAAGATGCTTACTCCTTGGAAAGAAAGTTATAACCAAACTAGACAGCCTATTCAAAAGCAGAGACATTACTTTGCCAACAAAGGTCTGTCTAGTTAAGGCTATGGTTTTTCCAGTGGCCATGTATGGATGAGAGAGTTGGACTGTGGAGAAAGCTGATCGCCGAATAATTGATGCTTTTGAACTGTGTTGTTGGAGAACACTCTTGAGTGTCCCTTGGATTGCAAGGAGATCCAACCAGTCCATTCTGAAGATCAACCCTGGGATTTCTTTGGAAGGAATGATGCTAAAGCTGAAACTCCAATACTTTGGCCACCTCATGCAAAGAGTTGACTCATTGGAAAAGACTCTGATGCTGGGAGGGGTTGGGGGCAGGAGGAGAAGGGGATGACAGAGGATGAGACGGCTGGATGGCATCACTGACTCGACAGATATGAGTTTGAGTGAACTCCAGGAATTGGCGATGGACAGGGAGGCCTGGCATGCTGCGATTCATGGGGTCGCAAAGAGTCACACAGGACTGAGTGACTGAATTGAACTTTTAAATATTTAGAATATTATATAATTTCCCAATGTAATGATGCTTCAATGTTTCAAATTATATTACTATTTAGTTGTTCTTATATCTGCAAAAAGTTTAATCATTTTCATTAGAGTCACTGAAAATTATAAAATATCAACATGGATATAAAGTATTTTTTCTTTACACCATGCTTAGCATAGCTGGATAAGCAATGCAGATTTTAAATATAATAAATATATATTGCTCTGTTACTTACAGATTTATTGATATTCAGAACTAGCCTTAACCTTTCTATATTACTATTATTATCTAGAGGCATCAAAGCTAGTACTATGCAAAATTGCTACAAGGTTGCCTTTCTATTCTGCTGTATACTCTCCTATAATTTCATTCATGTTCCCCTCTAATTCCACTGCTCCTGCTGCTGCTGCTAAGTCACTTCAGTCGTGTCCGACTCTGCAACCTCACAGACGGCAACCCACCAGGCTCCACCGTCCCTGGGATTCTCCAGGCAAGAACACTGGAGTAGGCTGCCATTTCCTTCTCCAATGCATGAAAGTGAAAAGTGAAAGTGAAGTCGCTCAGTCGTGTCCAACTCATAGCGACCACATGGACTGCAGCCCACCAGGCTCCTCCATCCATGGGATTTTTGAGGCAAGAGTACTGGAGTGGGGGTGCCACTAGAATCTATTTAGGTTTTCTTCTCTGTCAAACCCTGTTTTCAGATCTTTCCATTCATAATGGTTTTTGGGTTTTGGGGGGTTTTTTGGCTGCTACAGGTCTTCGCTGCCAATGAGGCTCTCTCTAACTGCAGCAAAGGATGGTTACTCTCTCATTGTAGTGCACAGACTTTTCATTGCAGTTGCTTCTCTTGTTGCAGAGCATGGGCTCTAGAGCATGCGGGCTTTAGTTGTTGTGGCACAATGACTTAGTTGCCCCAAGGCTCGTGGATCTTCCCTGATAAGGGATCAAACTTCTGTTACCTGCATTGGCAGGTGAATTCTTTAACCACTAAACCACCACGGAAGTCCCATAACAGTTATTAAGCTACCCTCTCCCAGGGCAATGTAAATCTACCCCTCTATATTATAAGATGCTAGGACTAGGACTTGGCAAATCTGTTTATCCTTTGTCTATTAGGCATAGCCAGTAGAGAGAAGGAGAGAGAGAGGGAGGTGGAATATGGACTTGATTTTTATATGCAAATTGCTCATGTCTTGCCAGCAACAGCCTAGTGATTCCAGTCCCTAGCTGTCTTCATCACTCCCAGATGATACCTGAGAGGCAAAGCTGGGAACCTACCCATTAAGTTTCTAAGTCCTGCATCCATGGGGCCAGTCCTCAAACTTCTAGGTACCAGATGCTGCTACACAGCTCCATATACTGAGCAATATGAATCCCAACTCTGCAGGGTCCCCTCCTTAAGCTTGTAGATTTAGATGACTCAAACTTCTTCCTTTTGTTTCTCAGGTGGATACTTCCTACAGTTACTGTCTCCATGTAACTTAAATATTCAGCCTCTGCTTTTTCATTCTTCTATCATTTGCTTAAGTAACTCTTTATCTTAAACTCTCTCTATTGAAATATCTAATGTGGTTTCTGATTTCCTGTATGGACCCTAATTGACCCCAAAATTTATAAATAACTTTTTGAAATGTTATATTCTTGGCAGTTTTAGAAATATATCAAGAAGAGTGAAGGAAAACTTGAAGCCTCTATCAGTTCAGTTCAACCACTCAGTTGTGTCCGACTCTTTGTGACCTCATGGACTGCACCACACCAGGCCTCCCTGTCCATCACCAACTACCAGAGTTTACTAAAACTCACATTCATTGAGTTGGTGATGCCATCCAACCATCTCATCCTCTGTTGTCCCCTTCTCATCCTGCCTTCAATCTTTCCCAGCATCAGGGTCTTTTCCATGAGTCAGTTCTTCACATCAGGTGGCCAAAGTATTGGAGCTTCAGCTTCAGTATCAGTCCTTCCAATGAATATTTAGGACGGATTTCCTTTAGGATGGACTGGTTGGATCTCCTTGCAGTCCAAAGGACACTCAAGAGTTTTCTCCAACACCACAGTTCAAAAGCATCAATTCTTTCACGCTCAGCTTTCTTTATAGTCCAATTCTCACATCCATACATGACTACTGGAAAACCCATAGCCTTGACTAAACAGACCTTTGTCAGCAAAGAAATATCTCTGCTTTTAATATGCTATATAGATTGGTCATAACTTTTCTTCCAAGGAGTAAGCATCTTTTAATTTCATGACTGCAGTCACCATCTGCAGTGATTTTGGAGCCTCAGAAAATAAAGTCTGACACTGTTGCCACTGTTTTCCCATCTATTTGTCATGAAGTGATGGGACTGGATGTCATGATCTTAGTTTCCTGAATGTTGAGCTTTAAGCCAACTTTTTTCACCCTCCTCTTTCTCTTTCATCAAGAGGCTCTTTAGTTCTACTTCACTTTCTGCCATAAGGGTCTGTCAGTAGGTAGTATAGACTTTCATGGGGATAGAAAAAGAGTTTTCCTTCCATCCAAATAAGTATTTTCTACCAAGGCAGTTAACTCTTCCCACAGGCAGGAGAAATTCTCTTACTAGGGGAGAATCAGACTTTTTGTTTCATATAAGCCTTCAAACAATTAAATGAGATACATCCATATTATGGTGGGCAATCTGCTTTATTCAGTCTACCAGTTTAAATGTTTTGTTGTTCAGTCGGTCAGTCATATCCAACTCTTTGTGACCCCATGGGCTGAAGCATGCCAGCCTTCCCTGTTGTTCACTATCTCCCAGAGTTTGCTCAAACCCATGTCCATTGAGGCAATATTAGCAATCATCTGTTAACTTCATCTAAAAATATCCCCATAGAAATAGCTGGAATAGTGTTTCACCAAATACCGGGCACCCCTTGACTCAGTCATGGTGACACATAAAGTTAACTGTCTCATTTGCTAACAAAATATGGGACCAGTTGGGATTTCCGTAGTCAAGTCAAATAGCTGTAATTGAGGAACTTCAGGGTAATTCCCTGGTGGCTCAGTCAGTAAAGAATCCGCCTGCAACACAGGAGATCTGAGTTCAATTCCTGGGTTGAGAGGATCCCCCGGATGAGGGCATGGCAACTCACTCCAGTATTCTTGCCTGGAGAATCCCATGGACAGAGGAGCCTAGTGGGCTACAGTCCATAGGATTGCAAAGAGTCGGACACAACTGAGTGACTAAGCACAGCACAGCACAGGGTAACTCAGTGTTCACTGGAGATTTTTCCTTCTATCCTGCCCTTGTGTGAACATCATGTGTCTTTATTGTTTGGAATTTTTGCCCGTGTTGGCCAGAACTGTTTGCATCTTTCTTGGCTGCTAGAAAGGCTCTTTAGTCCTTAGGCTTCCACAAACCATGAATGCAAGTCAGTAGCAGAGTGCTGAGAAAATGTACAAAGAACCAAGGAAGATCCTGGGAAGAATGGGCTAAATAAGAAGGTATAAAACACCCCAGATTATCTTTAAAATTATCTATATTTTGTTTTAAATGGACAGTGAATTTTAAAGGTGTATGATATTTTCCTAAGGGCTATACTGGTCCAGAAAGAGTGCTTCTGGAAAAAAAATTAGACAGGGAATCAGCAAGATGGGCTTCTTCTTCATTAGGAATTTTTGATGATGCTTCCTTTTGTTATCTGAATTATGTCAACAGCAAGTAAAACACAGGGTCTAGTAGTCCTCAAATTTTAAATTATTCAGAGACTGATTACATGGTTTGGGAATTACTGTATCTCTATTCATATTTCACACTTCCATTAGCATTAATATCAACAATAAGAGTGTGTCTTTATAAGAGTGAAATTCATAAAATGGGATCTTTTTAATCTGAAAGAGATATTTAAAGGCACAAACCATGCCTACTCCAAGAACATCCAGGTGTACAAGCTGGATCTAAAAAGGCAGAGGAACCAGAGATCAAACTGCCGATATCTATTGGATCATAATCTATTTCTGCTTCATTGGCTATGCTAAAGCCTTTGACTGTGTGGATCACAACAAACTATGGAAATTTATGGAAGAGATGGGAATACCAGACCACCTTACCTGCCTCCTCAGAAATCTGTATGCAGGTCAAGAAGCAACAGTTGGGACCAGACAGACTGGTTCCAAATTGGGAAAGGAGTATGTCAAGGCTGTATATTGTCACCCTACTTATCTAACTTATATACAGAGTACCTCATGCAAAATGCCAGGCTGAATGAAGCTCAAGCTGGGATCAAGATTGCCAAGAGTAATATCAATAACCTCAGATATGCAGATGTCATTACCCTTATGGCAGAAACTGAAGGACTAAAGAGCCTCTTGATGAAAGTGAAAGAGGAGAATGAAAAGCTGGCTTAAAACTCAGCATTCAGAAAACTAAGATCATGGTATCTGATCCCATCACTTCATGGCAAATAGATGGGAAATAATGGAAACAGTGACAAGCTTTACTTTCATGAGCTCCAAAATCACCACAGATGGTGACTGCAACCATGAAATTAAAAGATGCTTGCTCCCGGAAGAAAAGCTGTGACCAACCTAGACAGCATATTAAAAGCAGAGACAATACTTTGCCAACAAAAGTCTATATTATCAGAGCTATGGTTTTTCCAGTAGTCACATATGGGTGTGAGATTTGGACTGGAAAGAAGACTGAGTGCCAAAGAACTGATGCTTCTGAACTGTGGTGCTGGAGAAGACTCTTGTGTGTCCCTTGGACTGCAAGGAGATCCAACCAGTCAATCCTAATGGAAATCAACCTGATTATTCATTGGAAGGACTGATGCTAAAGCTGAAACTCCAAGACTTTGGCCACCTGATGTGAAGAGCCAACTCATTGGAAAAGACTGCGATGCTGGGAAAGATTGAAGGCAGGAGGAGAAGTGAGCAACAGAGGATGAGATAGTTGGATGGCATCACTGACTCAATGGACATGAGTTTGAGCAAACTCCTGGAGATGGTGATGGACAGGGAAGCCTGGCATGCTGCCGTCCACGAAGTCACAAAAGTCGGACACAACTGAATGACTGAACAATTGGCTACTCCCTAACAATTGTTGTTGTTGCTGTTTTAGTCCCTAAGTCATTTGTGATCCCAAGGACCGCAGCCCACCAGGCTCTTCTGTCCATGGGATTCTCCAGACAAGAATTTCCTTCTCCAGGAGTCTTTCTGAACCAGGGATTGAACCTGAGTCTCCAGCATTGGCAGGCAGATTCTTTACCACTGAGCCACCAGGGAGGTGTACTCACTAATGATGTGGTGAGCCAATTCTCTTAAGAAGGGAAGGTAAATTGCCAAGGCTAATGAATGAGTTAGTAGAAGGGATTAAAATTAGGCAACTGTTTCTTGTAAACTAATTTGCTTACACCTCTAGAGTACTTCAAGTGAAGACTATGACAACAGAAACGAAGGTAAGGATGACAAAAGGATTTAAATTTTTTGTCTTACTCTTATTTCTTCTTCTCTGGAAAATTGGAAGTTAACTTCAGTAAATTACCTCTATTCCTGGAAAAGATATGTAATATTTCCTAATCCAGGGTCTCAGACCTAACATATTTATATATAGTATAAAAGTGAGTGAAAGTGAAGTTGTGTCCAACTCTTTGCGACCCCATGGACCCCTACCAGGCTCCTTTGTCCGTGGGATTTTCCAAGCAATAGTACTGGAGTAGATTGCCATTTCCTTCTCCAGGGGATCTTCCCGACCAAGGGATCGAACCCAGGTCTCCCAAATTGTAGACAGACGCTTTACCGTCTGAGCCACCAGGGAAGTCCTATATATATATAGTATAATATAAAATAAATATAAACAATATAAAGCTATATTGTATATCTATAATTACACTAAATATTTTAGATGTTACAGTGGTGATGGTGGATTAGTCACTAAATTGTGTCTGAGCCCTGCACCCCCATGGCTCCTCTATCCAGGGGATTTTCCAGGCAAGAACACAGGTGTGGGTTGCCATTTCCTTCTCCAGGGAATCTTCCCAACCCAGGAAGTGGACCTGGGTCTTCTACTTCTGCACTGGGGACAGAGTCCTTACCAACTAAGCCACCGGGAAGCCCTTAGATATTATAGATATACCTAAAACATACTATATATCTATAATACATGTAATATTTGTGTAATATAAATATACATAAACACACTGCTGTTCTTTATCTTTGAAAATGCTAAGATCGACAGTTTTCTTTTCCTTGCTTATGATTACAGCTGAAAAGCCTGAAGAATCCCCAGCTGGCCCTTCACACTGACGCTTGTATGAAATGGCCTTCCAGAGCACTGACGTCCCTTGACTCCAGCATCGTCACTGGCTGAAGCTAGTATCAGTCTGCTTTCTACCATGGTTTTTTTAGCACCCAGCAACCTGGCAGGCCTGTAAAGGAGGCTTCCCAGTAAGGTTGTAGAAACCAGAAACTTAACCTCTCAATTCATCCTGGCTATTCCCCTTATGCTGCACCTGTGCTTAAGGACAAGAAAACCAGAGCAAGAACAGGGAAAAGGGCAGGTGGTCCACATAAGGTGCCTGTTCTTCCGAGAAGAGCTGGAAATTAACCCTGCAAGAGGTACACTGAATCTGAGTGGCTTGCTTTCCAGATACAAGGATTAAAAATCATTACCCTGATTAAAATCTGTCCACGGCTCCCCATAGCCTCCAAGCAAAATGCTGAGCCGGGTCCTTTGTGATTTTACTTCTGACAGTTTATCCAATTATTTCTCACTGCATTTGCCCAATGCCACCTTCCTACCTCAAAACTCTGAATCGTATAACAGAACAATGGTTCAACACCTGCCATTACCTTTCACCTTCCCATTCCTCTGCACATGCTAGTAATAACGGTGGTTGGGACACTGTTTTATTCTACATCACTTGCTAATGCAAAGTGCCATTCTTACCTCTAGTATTCTCTCTGGCAGGAACCTTCCCTCCCTCTGGTTTATTGTAGGGTATCTGTAGTAGCCAGTCTTTACAATGGCCTGTGATTATATTATCTCTTGATATTCACAATTTTGCCATCATCTCTTAAATTAAGTAAACTTGACCTGTGTATCACTTTAGTCTCTCAGTCATGTCCGACTCTTTGCGACCCTGTGGACTGCAGCACGCCAGGCATCCCTGTCCATCACCAACTCCCGGAATCCACCCAAACCCATGTCCATCAAGTTGGTGATGCCATCCAACCATCTCATCCTCTGTCATCCCCTTCTCCTCCTGCCTTCAATCTTTCCCAGCATCAGGGTCTTTTCAAATGAGTCAGTTCTTCTCATCAGGTGGCCAAAGTATTGGAGCTTTAGCTTCAGCATCAGTCCTTCCAATGACTATTCAGGACTGACTTCCTTTAGGATGGACTGGTTGGATCTCCTTGCAGTCCAAGGGACTCTCAATAGTCTTCTCCCACACCACTGTTCAAAAGCGTCAAAAAACATTTGACTTGTGTAACCTAATGGAAATTGTCAGATATGTGATTTTTTTAAACTGAAATATAGTTGATTTACAATGCTGTGTCAATATCTGCCATACAGCCAAGTGATTCAGTTTGTGTTACATATATATACATTTTTTAAACATTCTTTTTCCTTATAGTTTATCACGGATACTGAATATAGTTCCCTGTGCTATGCTGTAGGGCCTTATTGTTTATCCATTCTATATATGTATATTTAGTTGCTCAATCATATCTGTCTCTTTGTGGCCCAATGGACTGTAGCCTGCCAGACTCCTCTGTCCATAGCATTTTCTAGGCAAGAATACTGGAATGGGTTACCATTCCCTACTCCAGGGGATCTTCCTGACCCAGGGATCAAACCCACATCTCTGTGTCTCCTGCACTGGCAGGCAGATTCTTCACCCCTAATGCCACCTGGGAAGCCCCACTTCTATATATATAATAATTTACATCTGCTAACTCCACTACCCAGTCCATCCCTCCCCCATATCCCTCCTTGGTAAGAACAAGTTTGTTCTCTGCGTCCCATTGTTTGTTTCTTGTCTGCTGCATCCATTAGCCTGAGGGTATCTTGACTGCAGAGAGCAATGCCTGTTTTAATTTATAGAGTTTCAATGGTCCAGCAAAGGATGACTCCTAACAGTTGTACAGGCTGTATAAGAGCTCAAGGGGGCCTGCTAATGTGCTGAAGCAAATGGAGACTGAAGTCCAGCCCTTGCTCACCCAGCGAGTGAAAGGTCCTGCTGCTACCATGGGAGAGACACACCCTCTTTCCTTGGTACTCACTAAGTCCTGTCAAAGGGTCACCATTCTAAAGCCTCCATTGTGTTAGGAAGGGTCTATTCAGGAGATAGAAACCATGCATACTGTGACTAAGGAAAGTTTAATGCAAAGAATAATTAAATACAACAGGGGATGGGAGTAACAGAGGGAAGGTTCCAAGGGTAAAGAGAAGTTGAAACAACAAGGGAATCACTGACACGGGCATCAGCCATTACCCCCCTCAACTGAGGCAAAGCACCCAAGTAAGGAATGAACCTAAAAGACAGACCCTTGTCCACTGGGGCCAAGATACAGGTTTTACTGGAGAAAGCACGGGTCCCAGAGATGGCAGAGAAGTTTGCTGAGGTACAGCCAGAGCAGACTTTCTGGAAAGCCATGCTATGGAAAACTGAAGGAAGACACTAATTGCAAGATGCCTTACTGCTGAAAGAGAGCACACAGTGGAATGGGAAGAGGGACATCTTTTCCCATGTCCTTCCACCACCCTCCATTGACAGGCTTAATTTAGTGCAAAAAAGAAGTGTGGCAGAATTATTGGCAAGGCAAAGAAGAGTGGATCTGTGGCTGAAAGGCTGTGCACTGATAACAGGCACATCCAACTAGAAAGCGGCCTTTTTCTGACTTGTCTACCAAAAGAGATGCCTTTTTCAGACTCTCAAGAAGGCAGTCTACATTGGTTTCTGAAACAGTCATGGGTGGTTTGGGGTACTTTGCGTTCAAAGGTTGTTCTTTAAAAAAAAAAAAAAATTATTTGTTTATTTGGCTGCACTAGGTCCTAGCTGTGGCATGTGGGATCCAGTTTCCTGACCAAGGATCAAACGCAGGCACCCTGCATTGGGAGCAAAGAGGCTTAGCCATTGGACCACAAGGGAAGTCGCTCAAAGGTTGTTCTTAGTCTCAGCAACCATTCTGCTCAGATGGCTGATTCTCGGAGACAATTTATGCAAGTGTCATCTCTTAGTCGGGCTTTCTAGATGGCACCAGTGGTAAAGAACTCGCCTGCCAATACAGAAGATGTTAAAGATGCGGGTTTGATCCCTGGCTTGGGAAGATCCTCTGGAGAAGGGAAAGGCTACCCACTCCAGTATTCTAGCCTGGAGAATTCCATCGACAGTCCATGGGGTTGCAAAGAGTCAGACACGACTGAGCAACTTTCACTGTCACTTTCACTTTCCAGTATTCTTGCCTAGAAAATACCATGGACAGAGGAGCCTGACAGGCTATAGTCCATAGGGTCACACAGAGTCGGACATGACTGAAGCAACATAGCATGCACACACGCGTGTTCATCTTTCTACTGACCATACTTTCAAACTGAACTTAGCAGCCTCTTGGCATTATTGCATGTCTCACATCAGACTGAAATGACCTACACAGTGACTGGTCCCCCTCTTCCTGTGGCTTCCTTTCCCAAAACACAACAGCCTGCGCTCTCTGAGCTTTGATGTCAACAGAACACCTGGATACTTTGTTGTTACAAATGTAGGCCTTGCAACTGATGTCATATACATCGACTGAGTGTGACAGATGAAAGATGAAATCCTTTCCAGTGTAGAATCTGATGAGGATACGGGACTTCTGTCATTTTCAGGCTGACTGGTTCTTAAAAGCAGTTTGGCTTATAACATCTGTCAGGAAAGGGTAACGTTTTGTGATATCAAATCTGAATTGTATCCCCACTAATAGGGACATCATAGTAATTGATACCTGCGTAGATTCACTCAGCATGAAACTGTGGCTTGTCATCTCTTCTTATTTGTACAATTTTTCTCAAAAATGAAATGATAGCATTGCTATAAACACCTAGCAGTCTGTTTATCCTGCTGATCTCAAGAAACACACTAATTATATGTTGAAGGAAAAGTTCAATTTCTAATGTATTTAGGGTAGAATCAATGTCAGTTAGTCCAGACAACATTTATGGAGTCTGAAGAAGTTACAATGAAAGAAGAAATTATATCCTTGCCCAGAAGTAACATACAATCTACTATTTCTTATCATGGCTCAGATAATTAAAGAATCCACCTACAATACCAGAGACCTGGGCTTGATCCCTGGGTTGGGAAGATCCCCTAGAGGACAGCATGACAACCCACTCCAGTATTCTTACCTGGAGAATCCCCATGGACAGAGGAGCCTGGCAGGCTACAGTTCATGTGGTTGCAAAGAGTCACACATGACTGAGCAACTAAGCACGCTACAAATCACCATCTCCTCTATTTTGATATATCTATATCCTCACTTATTTAAGGACCTTTAAAAATGTAAACAGTTGGAAAGTGAACGTAAATCTAGTTCTATATACTTATTAAAATGTCTTTGATAAGCAATTTTCATGACAGAAAATTGTCACACAAAACAAATTTATATACAAGCTTTAAGTGTTTTGCTATATTTCCTGGAGAAACAGAGCAGGGGGAAAAAAACAAGACTTGCAAGCAAATAGAATATGTTGAGCCTAATAACCATTGCTTTTAAGAAAAGAAACACAGGCAGCTACTGTAAATCAAACTTACATATCAATAACATCTTTCCAGAGAATCTAGACAATAAGCTTGGTTAGTACTAACTCAAAGAGATAGAAATGATGTCAATGAGAAAGGAAAGGAGTCAGAAGTACAATGATAATAGTAAAAATGATAATGTTAACATTCCCTGAACTCCCTGAGCCAGGTACTGTTATAAGCCTCTGCTGCTGCTGCTGCTGCTGCTGCGTCGCTTCAGTCGTGTCCGACTCTGTGCGACCCCATAGACAGCAGCCCACCAGGCTTCCCCCGTCCCTAGGATTCTCCAGGCAAGAACACTGGAGTGGGTTGCCATTTCCTTCTCCAGTGCATGAAAGTGAAAGGGAAGTCGCTCAGTTGTGTCCAACTCCTCACGACCTCATGGACTGTAGCCCACCAGGCTCCTCCATCCATGGGATTTTCCAGGCAAGAGGACTGGAGTGGGGTGCCGTTGCCTTCTCCGCCTGCTCTCAACTCCCTAAATGGGTCTGTTAGTTAGGCATCTCCAGAGACAATAGAACCAAGCTGTTTCTCTAGAGAACCCAGAAACAGACAGGTATAGATATATGGACATACATATATATAGAGAGAGGTTTCCTGGGCGGCTCAGGGGTAAAGAATCTTTGTCAATGGAGGAGGCACAAGAGATGCGGGTTTTATCACTGAGTTGGGAAGCTCCCCTGGGGGAGGAATGGCCCCTACTCCAGTATTCTTGCCTGGAGAATCCCATTAGCAGTGGAGCCTGGCGGGCTACAGTCCATGGGGTCGAAAAGAGTCAGACACGATTGAGCACACACACACACACACACACATACATATATAGAGAAAATCATAATATATATTATTTAATGAGGAGGGCATGGCAACCCACTCCAGTATTCTTGCCTGGAGAATCCCCATGGACAGAGGAACCTGGCAGGCTATAGTCCATGAGATCACAAAGAGTTGGACACAACTGAGCTACTAAGCACAGTATATTCAGTTCAGTTCAGTTCAGTGGCTCAGTTGTGTCCGACTCTTTGTAACCCCATGAATCGCAGCACTCCAGGCCTCCTTGTCCATCACCATTTCCCCGGAGTTCACTCAGACTCACGTCCATTGAGTCCGTGATGCCATACAGCCATCTCATCCTCTGTCATCCCCTTTTTCTCCTGCCCTCAATCCCTCCCAGCATCAGAGTCTTCTCCAATCAGTCAACTCTTCGCATGAGGTGGCCAAAGTACTGGAGTTTCAGCTTTAGCATCATTCCTTCCAAAAAGTCCCAGGGTTAATCTCCTTCAGAATGGACTGGTTGGATCTCCTTGCAGTCCAAGGGACTCTCAAGAGTCTTCTCCAGCACCACAATTCAAAAGCATCAATTCTTCGGTGCTCAGCCTTCTTCACAGTCCAACTCTCACATCCATACATGACCACAGGAAAAACCATAGCCTTGACTAGACGGACCTTAGTCGGCAAAGTAATGCCTCTGCTTTTGAATATACTATCTAGGTTGGTCACAACTTTTCTTCCAAGGAGTAAGGGTCTTTTAATTTCATGACTGCAGTCACCATCTGCAGTGATTTTGGAGCCCCCACAAATAAAGTCTGACACTGTTTCCACTGTTTCCCCATCTATTTCCCAAGAAGTGATGGGACCGGATGCCATGATCATTTTCTGAATGTTGAGGTTTAAGCCAATTTTTTCCCTCTCCTCTTTCACTTTCATCAAGAGGTTCCTTAGTTCTTCTTCACTTTCTGCCATAAGGGTGGTGTCATCTGCATATCTGAGGTTATTGATATTTCTCCCAGAAATCTTGGTTCCAGCTTTTGCTTCCTCCAGGGCAGCATTTCTCATGATGTACTCTGCATAGAAGTTAAATAAGCAGGGTGACAATATACAGCCTTGATGTACTCCTTTTCCTATTTGGAACCAGTCTGTTGTTCCATGTCCAGTTCTAACTGTTGCTTCCTAACCTCATACAGATTTTTCAACAGGAAGCTCAGGTGGTCTAGTATTCCCATCTCTTTCAGAATTTTCCACAATTTATTGTGATCCACACAGTCAAAGGCTTTGGCATAGTCAATAAAGTAGAAATAGATGTTTTCCTGGAACTCTCTTGGTTTTTTAATGATCCAGCAGATGTTGGCAATTTGATCTCTGGTTCCTCTGCCTTTCTAAAACCAGCTTAAGTATCTGGGGGTTCACGGTTCACAAATTGCTGAAGCCTGGCACGGAGAATTTTGAGCATTACTTTGCCAGCGTGTGAGATGAGTGCAAGTGTGCAGTAGTCTGAGCATTCTTTAACATTGCCTTTCTTGGGATTAGATTGAAAACTGAACCTCTTCCAGTCCTGTGGCCACTGCTGAGTTTTCCCAATTTGCTGACATATTGAGTGGAGCACTTTCACAGCATTATCTTTTAGGATTTGAAATAGCTCAACTGAAATTCCATCACCTCCACTAGCTTTATTCATAATCATTGTTCTTAAGGCCCACTTGACTTCACATTCCAGGATGTCTGGTTCTAGGTGAGTGATCACACCATCATGATTATCTGGGTTGTGAAGATCTTTTTGTATAGTTCTTTGTGTATTCTTGCCAACTCTTCTTAATATATTCTGCTTCTGTTAGATTCATACCATTTCTGTCCTTCACTGAGCCCATTTTCGATGAAATGTTCCCTTGGTATCTCTAATTTTCTTGAAGAGATCTCTAGTCTTTCCTATTCTATTGTTTCCTTCTATTTCTTTGAATTGATCACTGAGGAAAGCTTTCTTATGTCTCCTTGCTATTCTTTGGAACTCTGCATTCAAATGGGTATATCTTTCCTTTTCTCCTTTGCTTTTCACTTCCTTTCTTTTCAAAGCTATTTCTAAGGCCTCCTCAGACAGCCATTTTGCTTTTTTGCATTTCATTTTTGGGGGAATGGTCTTGATTCCTGTCTCATGTACAATGTCATGAATCTCCATCCATAGTTCATCAGGCACTCTCTTTATCATATCTAGTCCCTTAAATCTATTTCTCACTTCCACTGTACAGTCATAAGTGATTTGATTTAGATCATACCTGAATGGTCTGGTGGTTTTCCCACTTTCTTCAATATAAATCTGAATTTGGCAATGAGTTCATGATCTGAACCACAGTCAGCTCCCAGTCTTGTTTTTTGCTGATTGTATAAAGCTTCTCCATCTTTGTCTGCAAAGAATATAATCAATCTGATTTCTGTGTTGACCATCTAGTAATGTCCATGTGTAGAGTCTTCTCTTGTGTTTTTGGAAGAGTGTGTTTGCCATGACCAGTGTGTTCTCTTGGCAGAACTCTATTAGCCTTTGCCCTGCTTCATTCTGTACTCCAAGGCCAAATTTGCCTATTACTCCAGGTGTTTCTTGACTTCCTACTTTTGCATTCCAGTCCCCTATAATGAAAAAGACATCTTTTGGGGTGTTAGTTGTAGGTCTTGTAGGTCTTCATAGAACCTTTCAACTTCAGCTAGCCCCGGGTCAGTAGGTGCTCAATATGCTACTGGAGATCAGTGGAAAAATAACACCAGAAAGAATGAAGAGACAGAATCAAAGCAAAAACAGTACCCAGCTGCGGGTGTGACTGGTGACAGAGCAAAGTTCAGTGCTGCAAAGAGCAATATTGCATAAGAACCTGGAATGTTAGGTTCATGAATCAGGGCAAATTGGAAGTGGTCAAACAGAAGATGGCAAGAGAGACTGTCAACATTTTAGGAATCAGTAAACTAACTTGGACTTGAATCGGTGAATTTAACTCAGATGACCATTATATCTTCACTGTGGGCAAGAATCCCCTAGAAGAAATGGAGTAGCCATCATAGTCAACAAAAGGATCCAAAAATGCAGTAAGGTAAGGGAAGGTACGTCACTCAGTCGTGTCTGACTCTTTGCGACCCCATGGACTATAGCCTACCAGGCTCCTCCCTCCATGGGATTCTCCAGGCAAGAGTACTGGAGTGGTTGCCATTTCCTTCTTCAGGGGATCTTTCATTACTTGGATGCAATCTCAAAAACAACAGAATGATCTCTGTTTGTTTCCAAGGCAAACCATTCAATATCAGGTTAACCCAAATCTATGTCTCGACCAGTAATGCTGAAGAAGCTGAAGTTGAATGATTCTCTGAAGATCTACAAGACCTTTTAGAACTAACACCCTTTTAGAACTAACACCCTTTTCATTATAGGGGACTGGAATACAAAAGTAGGAAGTCAAGAAACACCTACAGTAACATGCAAGTTTGGCCTTGGAGTACAGAATAAAACAGGGCAAAGGCTAAAATACTTTTGCCAAGAGAATGCAGTGGTCACAGGAAACACCCACTTCCAACAACACAAGAGAAGACTCTACACATGGACGTCACCAGATGGCCAACAACAACATCAGATTGGTTATATTCTTTGCAGCCAAAGGTGGAGAGCTCTATACAGTCAGAAAAAAAACAAGACTGGGAGCTGACAGGCTCAGATCATGAACTTCTTATTGCCAAATACAGACTTAAATTGAAGAAAGTAGGGAAAGCCACTAGACCATTCAGGTCTGATGCAAATCAAATCCCTTATGATTATACAGTGGAAGTGACAAATAGACTCGAGGGATTAGATTTAAAGACAGAGTGCCTGAAGAACTATGGATGGAGGTTCATGACATTGTACAGGAGACAGGAATCAAGACCATCCCCAAGAAAAAGAAATGCAAAAAGGGCAAATGGTTGTCTGAGGAGGCCTTAGAAATAGCTGTGAAAAGAAGAGAAGTGAAAAGCAAAGGAGAAAAGGAAAGATATACCCATTTGAATGCAGAGTTCTAAAGAACAGCGAGGAGAGATAAAGCCTTCCTCAGTGATCAATTCAAAGAAATAGAGGAAAACAGAATGGGCAAGACTAGAGATCTCTTCAAGAAAATTAGAGATACCAAGGGAACATTTCATGCAAAGATGGGCACAATAAAGGACAGAAGTGGTATGGACCTAACAGAAACAGAAGATATTAAGAAGAGGTGGCAAGAATACACAGAAGAACTGTTCAAAAAAATCTTCATGACCCAGACAACCAGGATAGTGTGATCACTCACCTGGAGCCAGACATCCTGGAATGTAAATTCTTGTTGGCCTTAGGAATCATCACTATGAACAAAGCTAGTGGTGGTGATGGAATTCCAGTTAAGCTATTTCAAATCCTAATAGATAATGCTGTGAAAGTGCTCCACTCAATATGTCAGCAAATTTGGAAAACTGAGCAGTGGCCACAGGACTGGAAAGTTCCGTTTTCAATCCAATCCCAAAGAAAGGCAATGCCAAAGAATGTTCAAACTACCACACAATTGCACTCATCTCACACACTAGCCAAGTAATATTCAAAATTCTCCAAGCCAGGCTTCAACAATACATGCTGTGAATTTCCAGATGTTCAAGCTGGATTTAGAAAAGGCAGAGGAACAAGAGATCAAATTACCAACATCCACTGGATCATTGAAAAAAGCAAGAGAGTTCCAGAAAAACATCTATTTCTGCTTTATTGACTATACCCAAGCCTATGAAAGTATGTATCACCACAAACTGTGGAAAATTCTTAAATAGATGAGAATACCAGACCACCTGACCTGCTTCCTGAGAAATCTGGAGGCAGGTCAGGAAGCAACAGTTAGAACTGGATATGGAACAACAGACCGGTTCCAAATCGGGAAAGGAGTACGTCAAGGCTGTATATTGTCACCCTGCTTATTTAACTTATATGCAGAGTACATCATGAGGAACGCTGGGCCGGAGGAAGCACAAGCTAGAATCAAGACTGCCAGGAGAAATATCAATAACCTCAGATATGCAGATGACACCACCCTTATGGCAGAAAGCGAAGAAAAACTAATGAAAGTGGAAGAGGAGAGTGAAAAAGTTGGCTTAAAACTCAACAGTCAGAAAACGAAGATCATGGCATCCGGTCCCATCACTTCACGGCAAATAGATGAGGAAACAGTAGAAACAATGACAGACTATTTGGCGGCGGGGGGTGGGGGAGGGGCCTCCAAAATCACTGCAGATGATTACTGACTCCATGAAATTAAAAGACGCTTGCTCCTTGGAAGAAAAGTTATGGCCAACCTAGACAGCGTATTAAAAGCAGCAGAGATTACTTTGCCAACAAAGGCCCACCTAGTCAAAGCTATGGTTTTTCCAGTATTATATGTGGATGTGAGAGTTGGCCTATAAAGAAAGCTGAGCCACCAAAGAATGATGCTTTAGAACTGTGGTTTGGAGAAGACTTTGTGAGTCCCTTGGACTGCAAGATCAAACCAGTTAATTGTAAATTAAATCAGTTCTGAATATTCATTGGAAGGACTGATGCTGAAGCTGAAAAACTTCAATACTTTGGCCACTTAACGCGAAGAACTGACACATTTGAAAAGACCCTGATGCTGGGAAAGATTGAAGGCAGGAGAAGAAGGGGATGACAGAGGATGAGATGGTTGGAATGCATCACCAACCTGATGTAAATGAGTTTGAGCAAGCTCCGGGAGGTGGTGATGGGCAGGAAAGCCTGGCGTGCTGCAGTCCATGGGGTCACAAAGATTTGGACACAACTGAGCAACTGAACTGAACTTAACTGAATGTGTGCATGAGTGCTCAATCACTTCAGTTATGTCCAACTTTTGTGTCCCCATGGGCCATAGCCTGCCAGACTCCTCTGTACATGGAATTTTCCATGCAAAAATTTTGGAATGGGCTGCCACTTTCCTCCTCCAGGGCATCTTCCTGACCCAGGGATCAAATCCAGGTCTCTTGCATCTCCTGCATTGGCAGGCGGATTCTTTACCACTAGCATCACCTGGAAAGTTTATGTGATTCAAGTCACATGACATGCTTAGAGTAGAATACATTTTACCTATTATTATTATTATTGCCTCTTATTATGGTATGGGTCAACTCCTAACACCTGTTATATCAGTGACCACGAGATTCAATACAATTCAGCCACTTCTTTTTTTACTGACTAATTTCCTTTTTTCCTATATGAAAAATCTACTGTTCCATAGGTTTGGGGGCAAAAATATTGAAGGATTTCAGGATAAGAGGAATGTGAGGGTCAATTCTTTTTAAAAACATCATTTTAAGTCATTAACATTTCTCTGCACTCTTAAGGCATAAATAAAATTGTGGTGGTTGATAAACAATAGAAAGTTTTTGGATTCCAAGGAGGAACAAATAGAAAAATGAGCCTTGAGCAGTGGTCCTTAAGGCAGTTGGAGCTACTGTAATGGAACTGACCAGTCAATTATTTCCAGCACTAACTTCACTGGCTTTTCCATTTAATTGACTGGTAGCTTGACCACTGTACAGATATGCTCTGGAATGCAAGCATTATTGGACAAAGCAAAACAAAGTGACCTATTAAAGTGGATTGCAATGAAAGGAACAGGGCTCTACTGAGAGCTGGTTTTAAATAAGCTGCCCCAGTTTGAATAACAGAGCCTTCTTTTCAAATCTTCATTATTCGAAGTTATGTTGCAATTTCTGGTGTAAATGTAATTCTGGCACTCTCCTCTGTTGCTCGGAACAATCTCCTCTCCATTTCTAAGTTTCTGTATAACATAGTTGTCACTATTGTTCAATGGTTAAAGTCATGTCCAACTCTGCAACCCCATGGACTGCAGCAGGCCAGGCTTCCCTGTCCTTCATTATCTCCTGAGCTCAAGCTCAGGTCCATTGAATCGATGATGCCATCCAATCATCTCCTCCTCTGTTGCCACCTTCCCCTGCCCTCAATCTTTCCCAGCATCTCTGTCTTTTCCAATGAGTCAAGTCCTTGCATCAGGTCACCAAAGTATTGGAGCTTCAGCTTCAGCATCAGCCCTTCTAATGAATATTCAGGGCTGATTTAGGATTTTTGGATTTAGGATTGACTGGTTTGATCTCCTTGCATTCCAAGGCAGTCTCAAGAATCTTCTCTTGTAGACAATTATTTTAATTCTAGTCAGTCTCTTAATTCTTATTCTTCTCTGAAATCTGACATTATACACTGTTTTTAAGAATTTAGATAATTTCTCCATTTGTCCTATAAAGGAGAAAACTGCTTTTTCTTTTTTTTTTTCTTTTGCTGGATAAGTGACTACCCTCCACCTCCTTGTATTAACTTATCATTCACTTTGTACTGCTTTCTCACTGTCAAAAAAAAAAAAAGAAAGCTTTTTTAAAGTCTTTTCCCTCTGTACTGTCACTTCAGATTCACAGTTGCTAAGTGTTCCAGGAGCCCACCAGAGGGACTTTCTTGTGGTGTGATCTGCAAACTTTGAAATAACACCCACCAGCAGAAGCACCATATGCTATGGAGTTACACAGTAAACTGACAGGAACATCTCATTTGTCATTTGAAATTCAGAAAATGTCAGCAATTTTCATACCCAACAATTTCCTAAATGCCTCTCTGGTTAGCAAGGAGTAACATTTGCTATAAATGCATGTGAAAAGATGAAATTTTATGTTGTGCTTCTAGAGGAATAATGATAGCAAAGCCAGTATTAAGACCTACACAACTCGATGAGCATATGGACAGACATATCAAACTTCTACACTCACTCTGATCTATCCTATGTGTGCGTCACTAGGGGAATGGTTTTATTCATAACATTTATGACATTTGGACTACTCACATTCTATAACACTGGTGATTCAAATGTGTGCCTTCTTATGACAAAATATAATACCAAAGAATATTTTTAATCCATTAAAGGCAAATTTAACATAAAACGCAAGCTGTCCCCTTTGTGATTAAGCTGAATTTGCATCCAGCAGCACTTTTAGCCAACAACAGAGCCAACAGAGAAAACTACTTGGCAATTCTTCCTAATTAAAAGATGTTAATTACTGCTAAATATTATACACTTTCTATGTTATAAACGTTCATCTAAATCAATGTTATCACAGTACTAAAGACATTAATAATGATTTTAAGTCTGGTAAAGTGTGGCCAAATTACCCATTAGTTTATACTGTCAAATGACTTCACAATGAAATTTCTGAATGGATATCATATAAAGAACAGAACATCCATGGCCTCACACATTTAGCACATCTTTTATGTGTCAGTCATAGTAGCTGGTGGTGTGTCTATTTCATGCCTAATATCAATGACATGAAGAAGCAGCAGAGATTGTGTGAAGGTGAAGAATAGAACACGGTTTGAATCTGGGTGTTTCCTTCACTCTGAATTTTCCTTTAGCCAGCTTGGCCTCTTTGGAACAGAGAATGTTAGATTGAATTCTCTACTATCTGTATAATCAGTAGGTCATGACCAGTAAGAACAGGAAACTCACATTTACTGAGCTTCACAACTTTTATCACTGTGATACAACTGTCCCTCAGGGCAAGTGCTGAAGAACTGATGCTTTCCAACTGTGGTGCAGGAGAAGACTCTTGAGAGTCCCTTGGACAGTAAGGAGATCAAACCAGTCAATCTCAAAGGAAATCAACCCTGAATACCCATTGGAAGGACTGATGCTGAAGCTGAAGTTCCTTACTTTGGCCACCTGATTCAAAGAGCTGATTCACTGGAAAAGACTCTGGTGCTGGGAAAGATTGAAGGCAGAAGGAGAAGAGGGCAACAGAGAATGAGAAAGCTGGATGGCTTCACTGATACAATGGACATGAACTTGGGCAAACTCCAGGAGATATTGAGGGCAGGGAGGCCTGGTGTGCTGCAGTCCATGGGGTCTCAAAGAGTTGGACATGACTTGGTGATTGAACAACAATAACAAATGTCTCTTTTTGTATATGAGAGTTTTGGTGCTCAAAAGTGGAAGTTGCCAAGTTTACACAATAGGTGGCAGAGTTCAAGTCCAGTCTCTGACCTCAATTCACAGGTTCTTTCTACTAGATCACGCTCTCTGTTATGTAAAGGATATCCGAAAACCTCATTTTGATTTATGAGCCAGTATTCTTCCTTCTGTTATCACTTGACCACAAGTCCTACTGTTTGAGTTTTGGCTCAAAAGGAGACTTGTTAAAAAAAAAAAAAAGAACTCCAGATTCGGCTCTGCTGTTGACAAAGTGACCTCGGAGCATCACTTTCTGCATTTGAGCCTCAATTTCCTCATCTACAAAAGGAGTGACTAACTCTCTCCTAAGATTGTGGTGATGATCAAAGGTGTTAAGAAAGGTATTTTTAAAATATATAAAGTGCAGCAAAGGTAAGGCACTTGGTCAACTGCTACACAGGAGAATGAACAGAGATGGAAAGCAATTTGGACTCTTTATAAGCCACAACTGATAATCCACTATTTGTAATCTGCTAATGGTTATGGGAGGCAACAGCATAACCAGGGGTCCCCAACCCCAAAATCATGGACTGGTAATGGTCTGTGACTGTGTGTACCTAGCTGCAAAGCAGGAAGTGAGCAGTGGGCGAGTAAGTGAGGCTTCATCTGTATTTAATGTGAGCTCCCCATTGCTCACATTACTGCCTAAGCTCTGCCTCCTGTCAGATCAGCAGCAGCATAATAAATGGAATGTGCTTGAATCATCCTGAAAGCATCCCCCACCCCACTGTCCAAGAAAAAATTGTTTTTTTACAAAACCATTCCCTGGTGCCAAAAGGGTTGGGGACCATTTGATAGCTGATTTATTACAGTACTGAACACTTGGGAATGTGAATTTTAGAATCAGACAGACAGATCAGAGTTCAAATCCAGGCTCCTCCAACTTCTGATGGTTTGAGCTGAAGTATACTTCATCTGTCCCACCATCACTATCTCACCTGAAAAACAAAAAAGTGAAGTACTATCTCATAAGCAGGGAAGACTTCTTGGACACACAACCTTGCCTAGTTACACAGGACCGTGTTCTCAACAGGGTCTCACACTTGGTTTAATGCCTTGTGGTCACTAACTTGAAATTCAGAATAATTTTCTCTTTGATCTTGGGTTTTGTAAGTGAAGTCCAAACTGACAATGGAGCATGCACGTGGGTAGAGGAGACATACATAAAGTGAATGCCTTGCTAGTCCATTAGCATATAACAGTCAGGATTCCCATGAGCACAGAATTCTAGTGGACCCACCAGGTATGAGAGTTCAGTGAGATTCAAAGCAGGTACAAAATAGGCATTTTAGGTCTGTTGTTGCTGTGTAGTTGCTAAGTCACGCCCAACTCTTGGCGACCTCATGGACTGCAGCATGCCAGGCTTCCCCATCCTCCACTATCTCCCAAAGTTTGGTCAAGTTCATGCCCATTGAGTTGGTGGTGCTATCTAACCATCTCATCCTCTGCCACCCCTTTCTCTGTTTGCCATCAATCTTTCCCAGTATCAGGGTCTTTTCCGATGATTCAGCTCTTTGAATCAGGTGGCCAATGTACTGGAGCTTCAGCTTCAGCAATATTAGGTCTATGACCAAGTGGTAGTACTGACAGCCTGAGAAGCTATTCTTTCCCTTTGAACCAGAACTTATTTGAAATAAAGAATACGTACTCTGGAGTTAGACTGCCTACAGCTAGGTTAAAATCCATATTCTTCCTCTTTGTAGCTGTGTGATCTTGGGCGGGTCATTTAACTGTTCAGAGTCTCAGAAAAAAATCCACAGACCTCACATGGTGGTTGTAAAAATCAGTGAGTTAACATGTAGAATAATGACTATAGAACATGTAAACATTCATTACATTTTTGAAACTGTTAATTTTGTTGTTTTATTGTTAGAATACAGAGAAATTTAGTCAAACTTAGCGAAATTAAGAAAGGCTTTACAAGCTTTAATTGAAAAAGATACATGCACCTCAGTCTTCACTGTAGCACTTATTTATGACAGCCAAGACATGAAAGCAACCTAAAAGTCCATCAACAGATGAATGGATAAAAAGATATGTAGTATGTAATATATATGTGATGGAACATTACTCAGCCATAAAAAGAATGAAATGATGCCTTTTGCAGCAACATGGATGTACCTATAGATTACCATACTAAGTGAAGGAAGTCAGAGAAAGACAAATATATCACTTACATATGAACCTAAAAAAACAGTACGAATGAACTTGTTTACAAAACAGAAACAGACTCACAGACATGGGAAACAAACTAATGGTTATTAAAGGGGAAAGGGTGGAGAGAGTGATAAACTGGAAATATGGGATTAACAGATGGGCACTACTACATACAAAATAGATAAGCAACAAGGATTTAATGTCTAGCAAAGGAAACTATATTGAATATCTTGTAATAATCTATAACACATGTTTTAGTTTGAAAAGAATCAAAATAAAAATATATACATATATATGTATAACCCAGTTACTTTCCTGTATACCTGAAACTAACACAATACTCTAAATCAACTGTACTTCAATTTAAAAAAAAAGGAAACGCTTTACAGAGGAGAAAACATTTGATCTGTCCCTTGTGAACTTCTCAGTCATAGTGAAAATATTAGTTGCTCCATCGTGTCCAACTCTTTGAGATCCCATGGACTCTAGCCTCTGTTCATGGAATTCTCCAGGCAAGAATACTGGAGTGGGTAGTCATTCCCTTCTCCAGGGGATCTTTCTGACCCAAGAATTGAACCCAGGTTTCTCACACTGCAGGCAGATTCTTTTCCATCTGAGCCACCAGAGAAGCCCCAGTAATGCAAAGCCAGCTGCATAGATGGCTTGAAAGGGCCTGAACCATTCAGTGATTGTATTGGGCCCGGCACATCCACCATAGCCCTCTCCAAACTTTCAAATAACTGGGGCTTCCCTGGTGGCTCAGTGGGTAAAGTCTGCCTGCAGTGTGGGAGAACAATGTTTGATCCCTGGCTTGGGAAGATCACCTGGAGAAGGAAATGTCAACCCACTCCAGTATTCTTGCCTGGAGAATTCTGTGGACAGAGGAGCCTGGTGAGCTACAGTTCAGGGAGTCACAAAGAGTCGGACATGACTGAGTGACTCACACTTTACTTTTCAAAACTGTTTAGGAGAGCATACCCTTCTCTTTATAATTTGATTTATGCTCTTAGGAAGACACTTGTAAGAAAAAATAAAAGTCTTTAAAAACACAGAGTTGTCAGAAACCATTTGAGATTCCCTCACAGGAAGCCCGCATAAGAGAACCTCTTAGTATAAAATTGCTTCTTCGTGTGCAGGCGCACACAGGAATCAATCAGTCCCTTCCTGCAGCTCCGGTCTGTTCATTTTATATAGTTGCCCAGTTTGACAAGAAATCCAAAGAAGGGCTAAGGAGTGTTGTCAGCACAAAGATGGGAGGGGAGTGATATACTAGGCTAATAAAAAGACTCACAAAGGTCCCTGAAGTCATAAATCCTTCTTGCGGCTTTTACAATCTGTTTCTTTTGTAGGATTGCGATGATGGATCCCTAACATGTGCCCTTTCCTTCCCTTCCCTCTGCATATCAGGAACCCCAAGCTCAGTACTCAGTGTGTAGGGAGAACAGAATCCAGTACAACTCCCTGCCTTCACCGTTCTCTCCTTCCATGTGGGTCTGGGCAGATGGGGACAAGGGGCCTGCTGCCTGGACCCCACGACTCTCTCCTGCCTGCCTTACCCTCCCCATACATTCTCAGGATTGCCTCTTTCCCACACGCGCCTGGAGAACTACCTGGTTCTCTGAGGCATCAGCCAAAATCCTGGCACTAGGATCCTAGTGTTTTTATTACATAGGAACCTTCAAGTTTCAGGCTTTCAAAGATGTGAACGTGCGTTCACACCTCCAGTCATGTAAGTTAGTCCACATGTCTGGCATACATTGTTACATGCATGCATTCTCTGCTAGTGGCTCTGCTTTTGTGTACTTTACAGCACTGCATAGAGTATACTAGCAGTTGTTGGCACATAGTCGCTAAGCCATGTATGACTCTTTTGTGTCCCTATGGACTGCAGCCCACCAGGCTCCTCTGTCCATGAGATTTTCCAGATAAGAATACTGGAGTGGGTTGCCATTTCTTTCTCCAGGGGATCCTCCTGACTCAGGGACTGAACCCACGTCTCCTACATTGGCAGAAAAATTCTTTACCACGGAGCCACCAGGAAAGTCCAGAGGATAGTAGTACAGTATCTTTATTTCTTGCCTGTTCACTTGATGCCAGGCTCTGTATGTCAGTGATTGTACTTTTTGAGGTACTGTACTGTAAGGTTAAAAATTTTTTTTAATTTTTGTGTTTGTATTTTTAATATATTATTTGTACAAAAAGTATTCTAAACCTATTACAGTATGGTACTATATAGCCAATTGTGCTAGTTGGGTGTCTAGGCTAACTTCGTTGAACTTAACGAACAAACTGGACTTGCGAACTTGCTTTCACAATGGAAATCGTTTGTATGTAGGGGACTTGCTGTAATTAGATGGTTTTCTTTTGGTCTTATGTCAGTTTCTTCTGGGCTTCCCAGGTGATGCTAGTGGGAAAGAACTCGCCTGCCAATGCAGGTGACATAAGAGATGTGGGTTTGTTCCCTGGAGAATTCCATAGACAGAGGAGCCTGGTGAGGTACCATCCATGGGGTTGCACAGGGTCGGACATGACTGAAGTGATTTAAAACACATGCATACGCACAGCTTCTTCAGGTGAAGCTGGCATGGGAAATACTGCAAATAAACCACTGGAGTCTGACTTACCTCAGCAAAGAAAAGTATCCAGAATCCCACAAAGAGGTCATCTTTGAGCATGAGCAGTAATCACAGTGTTGACAAAAGCCATGGACAGAACGTGACTGGCTACTGACCCAGGAGCTAGATGGACTCAGGCAATCAGAGGCTCCTCATCCCTCCCTGTCCTGGGAACGTCCATTCTGCACCCAGTCTTACAGCTGAAGCCATTTAAAGCATGCAACCTTGAGAGAGTGAAGTGGTGTTGAGACCATCAGGATAGTACATGTGGCTGAACCCCAGTAAGACTTCTATGTAAATTCCTAACATTTTGGTGGGTGGGGGCAGAGATCTATGCATCATGCAGCCGTCCAAGACAAGCCTGGTATGTAAGTTTTCTTGCTCCTGAGAACTGCCACCTTCCTTTGTTCTCTTCTGGCTCTCCTTGTTCAGTTTCAGATCTGCCCCCTGGGAGTTCCTGAGATTATGAACCAACATACAAATGTAGTCAGTTTCCCCATTTCTCTACTTGGGATAATCTGCTTTCCTGTGCTTGGAAAATACAATTTGTCTTTCTATCAATTCAAGTAAAATGCCACTAGGAATATAAATTGATAAATGCCACTATAAAAATGTACTCTCCCGAAGAAAATACTAATGCATTTTTATTGTCGGAGTTTTTATTTACTGTTACATAACTTTTCCTTCTACAGGGTAAATATTTCAGAGTTGCTGGAGATAGGAACATAAGTGCCCTCTCTTCCAACAAAGATATTTAAACCAAAACCAACAAAAGTCCAGCTTTTAAAAATGAATCTACCTATAGGGATGGGTTGTAGGGGTGGGAGAGAGACTCAAGAGGAAAGGGATATATGTATGGAGAGAAAAAATTGTGGTTAGTGGCTCAGTCGTGTCTTACTCTTTGTGACCTCATGGACTCCTCTGTCCATGGAATTTTTCAGACGAGAATACTGGAGTGGAGCTTGTTTGTATGTAGGGATGCCATTTCCTCCTCCAGAGGATCGTCCCAACCCAGAGATCAAGCCTCTGTCTTCTATGTCTCCTACATTGCAGGTACATTCTTTACTCACTGAAGCATTGAGGAAGCCCAATGTATACATATATGTATACACAACCCACTGCAATAGTCTTGCCTGGAGAATCCCATGGACAGAGAAGTCTGATGGGCTATAGTCCATGGGGTCTCAAAGAATCAGACACAGCTGAAGTGACTTAGCATGCATGCATACATATGTATACATATATGTATAGTTGATTTACATTGTACAGAAGAAACTAATACAAAATTGTAAAGCAATTATCCTCCAATTAAAAAATTTTTAATGAATAAACCTAAAGCACATACTATAAAAATTCCAAAATAAAAAAATTACTCTACAATAAATTAGATTTCCCTTCAGCCAACTATGGGACGCAGTGTGTTCATTCCAACTCTACAGTCAGTGCCCCCAAATGTTTGTGTGTATGGTCCACTAGGTTGCATTTTCCTCCATCAAGAGACAAGGCCCAGCAGCATGGGTCCCAAAGAGAAGACATGGAGCAAGCCAAGCTGACCCAGCTGTAATGGGAGCAAGAGACGAGTCCATGCTGCCATGTAGGCAGCATCCCCTAGTCTAAGGGGAGGGATGGAGTGTAGCACTCTGAGCCTCAGGACAAGTCCAGTCTCTCTACAGCCACTTCTCAGCCGTTATTTTCCTTAGCAGCTTGAGCTGACATGTCATTCCCTACGTATCAGCCATTGGTACCAAATCACTGTGGGCCATTTTAACAAATTAATTTTGCTCTTAGATGAATTGGATCACTGTCACTGAGTCATTGATGGGTCATCATCCCGCTGCTGTATTGGGTGTGTATGTAGTCATCTGTGGAGTGGGCAGGAGAATTGTTTCTGGAGTCAGGCTAGACCAAGGTTTCCACCGAGAGCTGCCCATAGCACCTTAGGCAGAAAACAAGACAAGAGCATGGTCCAGAAGAGAAGTAAAGATTTCCCCTAAGATTGTGAGCTCATTGTCATGTCTGATTTACAGAAGGAGAGGCAAATGAGAGATTAAGTAATAAATTCAAAAAACAAGACAATCAGAATTGGGTGAGAATAAGGTGTAAGAAAAGAGGAGAGGACTTCCCTGGTGCTACAGTGGGTGAGAATCTGCCTGCCAGTGCAGGGGACATGGGTTCGATCCCTGGTCCGGGAAGATTCCACATGCCTCAGAGCAAGTAAGCCCATGCGCCACAACTATTGAGCCTGTGCTCTAGAGATCACGAGCTGCAATTTGCTGAAGCCGGTGAACGTACAGCCTATACTCTGCAACAAGAGAAGCCACTGCAATGAGAAGCAAGCACATCGCAACTTGAGAAAGCCCATATGAGGCAAGGAAGACCCAGCACAACCAAAAATAAATAAATATACAAAAGAGCAGAATAAGGAGTCTGAGACGTAAAGTAGTCAAATGGTGAGCGAATATTTGAAACTTACTTTCTTACGGAGCCACAGAATCCTGAAGCTAATCAAAAGAATGTTCCTAAGGCTCTAAAGTCAATTCCAAAATAACAGTTCCAAAAATGTTTTTATCAGTGACTCAGTGACACTGAAATAAGCATATAAACATCCCAAGATGCCTACTTTGAGGGGGGAAAAAAAGCACCATTCTTGGGTGTGTGAATTCTGGCATATTTGCTAAACATCAGACATATTCCTTCAGAGTGACTCTTTAAATATGCAGTATGTTCAGAAAAACCAACTTGGAACACTGGTGTGTTTTATTTCTTTATTGCTAGAGGTCCTATCCTTTTCTTTGTTGTTTTTCCTCAAAACACAATCTTCTTACTTGAAAATATTTATGTGTGTACGAGAGGACAGGAGATGTCTGAATTGTTCTATGAAACTTTTTTCCCCTGCTGCTGCTGCTAAGTCACTTCAGTTGTGTCCGACTCTGTGCGATCCCATAGACGGCAGCCCACCAGGCTCCCCTGTCCCTGGGATTCTCCAGGCAAGAACACTGGAGTGGGTTGCCATTTCCTTCTCCAATGCATGAAAGTGAGAAGTGAAAGAGAAGTCGCTCAGTCGTGTCTGACCCTTAGCGACCCCATGGACTGCAGCCCACCAGGCTCCTCCATCCATGGGATTTTCCAGGCGAGGGCACTGGAGTGGGGTGCCATTGCCTTCTCCATTACTGTGTTTTCAACATCTTTCTCTGTGGGGCAGAATGACTGTGTTTTTCTTTATAGCCATCAGTTGGCAAATCCATGGGGACTCTTCATGGCACAGTTCATGATAACTTTCTAGTTCTGAAAGATTTGGGGGAGATGATATTAACTTTATATCAGGAGATGAAGTGATTCAACTTCATTTGAAACCTTTATGGGTCTGACTCTATGAGGAGAGGTGCCCTGGTTAGCCAGGTTGCATTCGGCCTGGTGACACATCTGAGGACGGTGACTCTGCTTACAGTTTGCATTACAGCAGTTCGTGTTGAGATTTGGGCTAAGTCACTTTGCCTTCTGGAATTTCATTTTCTTCTCCCAGTGCTTCCCATCCGTTTCACCAAGATTCTGTGAATATTAACATCAAAAGGTTTTGAACTCTCCTGAAGAAATGAATGCCTCCAAATATGGGGCAATTTGCTCTGAAAAGCATCATTTCATGCTGATCATATAAATAATCTAGGGGATTTTACCAAGAGAAAAGTTACTTTGTACTGCTGCTGCTAAGTCACTTCAGTCGTGTCTGACTCTGTGAGACCCCATAGATGGCAGCCCACCAGGCTCCCCCGTCCCTGGGATTCTCCAGGCAAGAATACTGGAGTGGGTTAACATTTCCTGCATTTCATGCATTTCCAATGCATGAAAGTGAAAAGTGAAAGTGAAGTCTCTCAGTTGTGTCCGACTCTTCGTGACCCCATGGACTGCAGCCCACCAGGCTCCTCCATCCATGGGATTTTTGAGGCAGGAGTACTGGAGTGGGGTGCCACTGCCTTCTCTGTTCACTTCAGTTCAGTTCAGTCATTCAGTCGTGTCCAACTCTTTTGCAACCCCATGAATTGCAGCACGCCAGGCCTCCCTGTTCATTACCATCTCTCGGAGTTCACTCAGATTCACGTCCATCGAGTCAGTGATGCCATCCAGCCATCTCATCCTCAGTTGTCCCCTTCTCCTCCTGCCCCCAATCCCTCCCAGCATCAGAGTTTTTCCAATGATGGCTACTCCATTTCTTCTGAGAGATTCCTGCCTGCAGTAGTAGATATAACGGTCATCTGAGTTAAATTCACCCATTCCAGTCCATTTCAGTTCGCTGATCCCTAGGATGTCGATGTTCACCCTTGCTATCTCTTGTTTGACCACTTCCAATTTGCCTTGATTCATGGACCTGACATTCTGGTTCCTATGCTTTCTCTGTACTTTGTACTAAATCCAGAGAAATAATGAAAATGCTTCAAAGAGAAACTTATATATGTAATCAAGATGTATATATAAGAACACTTTAACAGGGGTGGGAATAAAAGTGAATCAATAAGCAAACTGTGTGATTTACATTCAGTTCAGTTCAGTTCAGTCGCTCAGTCGTGTCCAACTCTTTGCGATTCCGTGAATTGCAGCACGCCAGGCCTCCCTGTCCATCACCAACTCCCAGAGTTCACTCAGACTCACACCCATCGAGTCAGTGATGCCATCCAGACATCTCATCCTCGGTCGTCCTCTTCTCCTGCCCCCAATCCCTCCCAGCATCAGAGTCTTTTCCAATGAGTCAACACTTCACATGAGGTGGCCAGATTACTGGAGTTTCAGCTTTAGCATCATTCCTTCCAAAGAAATCCCAGGGTTGATCTCCTTCAGAATGGACTGGTTGGTTCTCCTTGCAGTCCAAGGGACTCTCAAGAGTCTTCTCCAACACCACAGTTTAAAAGCAGCAATTCTTCAGTGCTCAGCCTTCTTCACAGTCCAACTCTCCCATCCATACATGACCACTGGAAAAACCATAGCCTTGACTAGATGGACCTTAGTCAGCAAAGTAATGTCTCTGCTTTTGAATATACTATCTAGGTTGGTCATAATTTTTCTTCCAAGGAGTAAGCGTCTTTTAATTTCATGGCTGCAATCACCACCTACAGTGATTTTGGAGCCCCCAAAATAAAGTCTGACACTGTTTCCACTGTTCCTCCATCTATTTCCCATGAAGTGATGGGACCGGATGCCATGATCTTTTTTTTCTGAATGTTGAGCTTTAGGCCAACTTTTTCACTCTCTACTTTCACTTTTATCAAGAGGCTTTTTAGTTCCTCTTCACTTTCTGCCATAAGGGTGGTGTCATCTGCATATCTGAGGTTACTGATATTTCTCCCGGCAATCTTGATTCCAGCTTGTGTTTCTTCCAGTCCAGTGTTTCTCATGATGTACTCTGCATGTAAGTTAAATAAGCAGGGTGACAATATACAGCCCCGACACACTCCTTTTCCTATTTGGAACCAGTCTGTTGTTCCATGTCCAGTTCTAACTGTTGTTTCCTGACCTGCATACAGATTTCTCAAGAGGCAGGTCAAGTGGTCTGGTATTCCCATCTCTTTCAGAATTTTTCATAGTTTATTGTGATCCACACAGTCAAAGGCTTTGGCATAGTCAATAAAGCATAAATAGCTGTTTTTCTGGAACTCTCTTGCTTTTTCCATGATCCAGTGGATGCTGGCAATTTGATCTCTGGTTCCTCTGCCTTTTCTAAAACCAGCTTAAACATCAGGAAGTTCATGGTTCATGTATTGCTGAAGCCTGGCTTGGAGAATCTTGAGCATTACTTTACCGGCGTGTGAGATACTGTCACTCATATTTGATGGAGGACATCAAATTAGTGCAGAAGGCAAAAATCTGACAAAATATTAATGTCATTAGTCACCAGAGAAATGCAAACGAAACCACCATGAGATAACTACACACCCAGTTATATAGTAAAGGTAGTTAATCAGCCACGTATAAAGCTAGTGAAAGTGAAAGTCGCTCAGTCATGTCTGACTCTTTGGGACCCTGTGGACTATACAGTCCACGGAGTTCTCCAGGCCAGAATACTGGAGTAGGTTGCCGTTTCCTTCTCCAGGGCATCTTCCCAACCCAGAGATCAAACCCAGGTCTCCCGAATCGCAGGCAGATCCTTTACCACCTGAGCCACCAGGGAGGCCCATATAAAGCTAGTAGCAGGGTTACAAGACAGAAGCAGTAAAATCACCTTTATCCACAGTAAGTAGCTGAGACACACAGAACAGAAGTTTTAAAATATGACGTCAAACACAGTAAAGCTTGTGGGCAAGGAGTGAAAAGGCAGGGTTACTAAAATCTTTTGAACCTAAGAAATCAGTAACAAATAATCACATACATACATACATTTTGGGGAATATAATCACAACTATCAATGGACATGAGTTTGAGTAAACTCAGGGACTTGGTGATAGACAGGGTCTGGTGTGCTGCAGTCCACGGGGTGGCAAAGAGACTGAACTGAACCGAATGTAGTATCTTTGTACAGTGGCACAACTAGACATTGTAGTAATCATTTGGAAACACAGAAATATCACACCACTATGCTTTGTAACAGGAACTAACACAGTGTTACATAGGTCAACTATTCTTCAAAAACAAACTCATAGTAAAAGAGATCAGATTTGTGCTTACCAAAGGTGGGTGATGAGATGAGGAAATGGATGAAGATGGTTAAAAGGTACAAACTTCCAACTATAACATAAGTAACTACTAGCGGTGTAATGTCCATGATTAACATTGCTGTATTTATATGGGAAAGTTGTCCCATTATAAGAAAAAGAATTTTCCTATTTCTTTAATTTTGTACCTGTATGAGATGATGGATATTCACTAAACTTACTGTGGAAATCACTTCATAATGTATGTAAGTCAAATCATTATGCTGTTTATCTTACACTCTGTGTTGTATGTCAACTGTATTTCGATAAAAGTAGAAGGAAAAAAAGTGAGCCAGATAGACAGGTGTCTGACCTCAAGAAGCTTAACTCCAGCAGAAAAGTAACAAACATTTCATCAAGTTTCCCATTTTCTTTTCTACTGTAACCCTCTCATCCCTCCGCTCCTAACCAGAGAAGCTTCACTGAGCTGAGGGGGTAACTCTCTTCCATTTCAGCCTTATTAGTTTCATTCCCCACTGCCGACAATGTGCACCCCACCCTATCTGACTCCAGTCTGGATAACCTATGACCTCTTACCTCTTCCTTGTGTTTTAATTTTTCTCTTTCCAAACTTTCCAAGACAAGCTTCTTTCTTCAATTTATTTTTAATTGGAGGAAAATTGCTTTAAAATATTGTGTTAGCTTCTGGCATACAACGACATGCATAAGCCATTAAGTATAACTATGTTCCCTCCAGACTCTTGACTCTCTCCCCCTAGTCCTATCCCACCCCTATAGCTTGTCATAGAGGACCGCATTGAGCTCCATATGTTATATATCAACTTCCCATTAGCTATTTTACATATGGTAAAATGCATATACATTCACAACTTCCTTGGTGGCTCAGGAGAATTTTGAGCATTACTTTACTAGCATGTGAGATGAGTGCAATAGTGTGGTAGTTTAGGAACAGGAGATCAAATTGCCAACATCCCTTGGATCATTGAAAAAGCAAGAGAGTTCCAGAAAAACATCTATTTCTGCTTTATTGACTATGCCAAAGCCTTTGACTGTGTGGATCACAATAAACTGTGGAAAATTCTGAAAGAGATGGGAATACCAGACCACCTAACCTGCCTCTTGAGAAATCTGTATGCAGGTCAGGAAGCAACAGTTAGAACTGGACATGGAACAACAGACTGGTTCCAAATAGGAAAAGGAATACGTCAAGGCTGTATATTGTCACCCTGTTTATTTAACTTATATGCAGAGTACATCATGAGAAATGCTGGACTGGAAAAAACACAAGGTGGAATCAAGATTGCCGGGAGAAATATCAATAACCTCAGATATGCAGATGATACCACCCTTATGGCAGAAAGTGAAGAAGAACTAAAGAGCCTCTTGATGAAAGTAAAAGAGGAGAGTGAAAAGTTGGTTTAAAGCTCAACATTCAGAAAAGGAAGATCATGGCATCCGGTCCCATCACTTCATGGGAAATAGATGGAGAAACAGTGGAAACAGTGTCAGACTTTATTTTGGGGGGCTCCAAAATCATTGCAGATGGTGACTGCAGCCGGTGACTGCAGCCATGAAATTAAAAGACGCTTACTCCTTGGAAGAAAAATTATGACCAACCTAGATAGTATATTCAAAAGCAGAGACATTACTTTGCCGACTAAGGTCCGTCTAGTCAAGGCTATGGTTTTTCCTGTGGTCATGTATGGATCTGAGAGTTGGACTATGAAGAAGGCTGAGTGCTGAAGAATTGATGCTTTTGAACTGTGGTGTTGGAAAAGACTCTTGAGAGTCCCTTGGACTGCAAGGAGATCCAACCAGTCCATTCTGAAGGAGATCAACCCTGGGATTTCTTTGGAAGGAATGATGCTAAAGCTGAAACCCCAGTACTTTGGCCACTTCATGCAAAGAGTTGACTCATTGGAGAAGACTCTGATACTGGGAAGGATTGGGGGCAGGAGGAGAAGGGGACGACAGAGGATGAGATGGCTGGATGGCATCACTGACTCGATGAACATGAGTCTGAGTGAACTCCGGGAGTTGGTGATGGACAGGGGAGGCCTGGCGTGCTGCAATTCATGGGGTCGCTAAGAGTCGGACACGACTGAGCGACTGAACTGAACTGGTGGCTCAGATGGTAAAGAATCTGCCCTCAGTGCAGGAGACCCAGGTCCTGGAGTAGGTAATGGCTATCCATTCCAGTATGCTTGCCTGGAGAATTCAGTGGACAGAGGAACCTGGTGTGCTATGGACCATGGGGTGAAAAGGACTGGACACAACTAAGCAGCTTAACACACTTACATATGGTAATGTATACATTTCAAGGCTACTCTCTGAACTCATCCCACCCTCTCTTGCCCCTTCTATGTCCACAAGTCTATTCCTATGTCTGTGTCTCTATTCCTGTGCTGCAAATAGGTTCATCAGTATCATTTTTCTAGATTCTCTATATATGCGTTAATATATGATATCTATTTTTCTCTTTCTGACTTAACTTACTCTGTATAACAAGTTCTAGGTTCATCCACCTCACTAGAACTCACACTGACCCAAACAGCAATCACCAAAAAATCTACAAACACTAAATGCTGGAGAGGGTGTGGGAGAAAACGGAGCCCTCCTGTACTGTTGGTGTGAATGTAAATTGATATAGCCACTATGGACAACAGCATGGAGATTCCTTTTAAACAACTAGGACTTAACTACCATATGACCCAGCAATCCCACTATGGGGCATATGCCCTGGAGAAAATTGAAAAGACTCATGCACCCCAACATTCATCACAGTACTATTTAAAGTAGCTAGGACATGGAAGCAACCTAAATCTCCATCCACAGATGAATGGATGAAGAAGTTGTGGTCCGTGTATACAATGAATATTACAAAGACAAAAAGGACATGTTTATTACCAAAGGTCTTTTTAGGAAAGGAAACTAAAAATTATTCAACATATCCTATGTACTAGGCATTTAAATACCTTATTTAATTTGTCATTATCGCTTAGATGATGTAGGTATTACTACCCCCATTTTTAGAAGAGAAAACAAAGCTTTTAAAGCAATTTCTCTTTTTTTTTTTATTGATGATAATTACTTTACAGAATTTTGTTTGCTGTCAAACCAGGTAGGACTTGAGGCTAGATCTGACTGACTGCCAAGTTTACATTCTGTTCTTACACAGACTTCCTCTTCGCTCTCCTGTAATAGCTCTGCTGGATCATATACATGTTAAGGTGTTCCTGTCATCTTATGTTGGGGGCTTCCCAGGCGGCTCAGTGGTAAACAATCAGCGTGCAGTGCAGGAAACACAGGTTCAATCCCTGGGCTGGGAAGATCTACTGGAATAGGAAATGGCAACCTACTCCAGTATTCTTGTTTGGAAAAGTCGTGTTTGAACAGAGGAGCCTGGCAGGCTACAGTCTATGGGGTCGCAAAGAGTTGGACGTAACTGAGCAGGCATGCACACCATCTCATGTTAGCTTATCCTTTAGACTGTTAGCTTTACAAGTATGAAAGAGTATTATTACTGGGATTTCCCTAGTGGTTCAGTGTGGTTAAGACTGTGCTTCTACTGCAGGGCATGTGGTTTCAATCCCTGGTCAGGGAACTAAGATCCCACATGCTATGCTGTGCGGCCAAAATAAAATTAAATTTAAAAAAATATTTTAAGAGTATTGTTCCTGTATAATCTAGAATAATGGGAGTTTAATAAACTTGGCTGACAGATTTTATTAAGATCTATTTTATTTATTGCTTTGTTCATAGAAGCAATACATGATCCACATTAAAAGATGAAAAACTAAGACAATCACAAAGAAGCAAATAAATCATACAGGACCTCACTATTCTGGGATATCTGATTATTGCTATTTTGTTATTTCTGTGTTTTTTCCTTCACATATAACCTTTGGAAACAGAATTGGCATCCTATTGTACATATCCTTTCATATTGTTTTTTAATTAGATTTTTGATACTTGGAATCATTTTCCTATGCCATTTAATATTCTTCTACAAAAATGACATTCTGCTGTAGTTATTTAATCATTTTCCTATTATTGTTCCTTAAGATTTTTACTATAAATAATGCTTGATGAATATGTCTATAGATATATTTGTGTACATCCTGCTTTCCAAAAAATAAACTCCTGTATATGAAAGTGTAACTATTTGCTACTTTATGTGTTATCAAATTGGTTTCCTATGAAATTGTGCCAATTTACCCTTCTACGGGCAGTAGATGGAGCACCCAATTACTGACAGTTTTGGCAGTGATTGGTATTATTATGTTCATTGTTAATTATTACCAGGATAATAAATAGAAAGTGATATGTCTTCTATCTGCTATTTCTTGGCTGTGAGTGAGTCTAAACAACTTTTCATAAATTAGGTATCCATGATTTGCAAAGTACCTATTTATGTCTTTTGCCTACTTCTCTATTTTTTATTGATTGGTAAGCTTTTTATACTTTGAGGCTTTGATTTTTTTTTCCTTCTTATGTTGCAAATTTTTTCTAGTTTCATTTACTTAAGAAAACCTCTATTTTTAAAAGGCTAGAGATTCTCATGAAGTTGTAAAATATAGTACAGAGTGCCTGGGAACCCTCCATCAAGCTTCCTGCACTAACATCTTATATTAACTGTAGTACATTATCAAAACCAAGAAACTAACATCGGTGCAAAACAGTTAGATACACTATAAACTTAACAGATGTCTTCAGTTTTCCTTAAATCTACTAACAGCAATTCGAAGCATAAATTTTAATGCAGCCATTCTTATTTTTTTAATCCTTTATATTCCCATTTCCAGTTTGACATGATAGAAGTTTGGAAGTTGCTACTCTCTCTTAACAAGAGGTGGAAAACTGAAGATACTGAAAGTCAACAACTCTTCTTGGATCCATAAGACACGTTCACAGGGAAAATCGCTGCCCCCAAGACTGGAGAAATAGGTGGATACAAAATTGTGGCTTCAGAGAGTCAAGACTCACAAGAAGAAACCAGCATGGGAACCAGTGCTAGGACAGGAAAATATGAATTGCTGGAGTCCCAGTGCAGATAAGTCCAAGAATTAAAAACTCCAAAGGAACTCATCATAGGGAGGCCCCAACAATATCGTGATATTAACACCCAGGTATTCAACCAGGTTTCCAAAGTAAACTTTGGAGACAAATCCTCTTTGGCTTCTGCAGGGGAAGGGGGAAAGGAATCATTCTGAAATACCTCAGAGCATCCGATTTTTTTTTAATGGCAGTTCTCTTTTTTTAACATATATAATTTTATTGATTTACTTTTGGCTGTTCTGGGTCTTCATTGCTGTGTGGGCTTTTCTCTCGTTGCAGCAAGCAGGTGCTACTCTTCAAGTGTGTCATGTGGACTCCTCATTGTGGTGGCCTCTCTTGTTGCAGAGCACAGGCTGTAGGAATTGTGGCTCCTGGGCTCTAGAGCACGAGCTCAACAGCTGTGGTACACAGGCTTTGTTGCTCCGCTGCACATGGGATCTTCCCAGACCAAGGATCAAACCCATGTCTCCTGCATTGGCAAGTGAATTCTTTGTCACTGAGCCACCAGGGAAACCTAGAGCACCCTGTTTTTAACAAGACTTCCCCAAGACAAGCAGGGGAAACTGCTTGTCAAGCGTTTAATCCATTCAGGTAGCATCAGAGCCTAACTGAACTGGGGAAGGGAAATATCCTACTCCAGCCCACTCTATGCTCTCTAAAAGGGGAGAAATAAAGCCTGAGAAACACTTGTGAAGTTCACAGTCCAGAGGTAGAGGCTTACTGAAAGACTGAGACCCATCTATAGGACTATAGAACACTTCTCCTGATCCCACACTTCACCATATTAACTAAAGGTCTATTTACTACAGTTCCCTTTACCTGGTACAGCACATCTAGCTATCAAGAAAAAGTTACAAGGCATACCAAAATGCAAAAATACACCTTGAAGACGCAGCTCAAACATCAGAACCAGACAAGGCAGGAATGTTAAAATTATCAGATGGGGAATTTTTTTTTTCAATTTGCTTACTTTATTTAATATTCAAAAGCAGAGACATTACTTTGCCGACTAAGGTCCGTCTAGTCAAGGCTATGGTTTTTCCTGTGGTCATGTATGGATGTGAGAGTTGGACTGTGAAGAAGGCTGAGCGTTGAAGAATTGATGCTTTTGAACCGTGGTGTTGGAGAAGACTCTTGAGAGTCCCTTGGACTGCAAGGAGATCCAACTAGTCCATTCTGAAGGAGATCAGCCCTGGGTGTTCTTCTGAAGGAATGATGCTAAAGCTGAAACTCCAGTACTTTGGCCACCTCATGCGAAGAGTTGACTCATTGGAAAAGACTCTGATGCTGGGAGGGACTGGGGGCAGGAGGAGAAGGGGACAACAGAGGATGAGATGGCTGGATGGCATCACTAACTCGGTGGACGTGAATCTGAGTGAACTCCGGGAGTTGGTAATAGACAGGGAGGCCTGGCGTGCTGTGATTCATGGGGTCGCAGAGTCAGACACGACTGAGCGACTGAACTGAACTGAACTGATGGTCTCAAAACCTTTCTCTTCATCAGATGTTTGATCCCTTTGCAAAAGCTTTAGGTTTCTGAGCTTGAACATGGAGCTTTATTCCATGAATAACACGGTTTTCCTGTTATCATATATTAAGTTCTTTTTCTGAAGAAAACTTAATCCAACCCATACCTCTGTGAAAACCAGTCTTTTTGTCAAAAGGAACAGTGCGTGCTGGTACCTGGCCAAACTGTGCAAATAGCTCAGTTGGAGGCCACAGTGCAGGAATTTTTCTGACAAATGCAACCAGCCAGTGGACGTTCATACACAACACAATAGCACCCCTCATTGCCAAAGCCACTATCTTTTTTTTTTTTTTTTTTTTGCAAATGAAGAATTTAAAACAGTTGTGATTAATATGCTAGGGTACTATAGATAAAGAACCTGCAACAACAGAGAGGTGATGGAAACATAAGCTGCATGATGGAAATCCTAAGAACAAAAATGAAATGCTAGAGGTAGGGCTTCTCTGGCAGTCTAGTAGCTGAGAGTTTGCCTCCGAATGCAGGAAACACGGGTTCATATCCCTGGTCCAGGAGGATCTCACATGTAGCGAAGCAACTGAGCCCATGCACCATAACTACTGAACCGACATGCTGCAACTACTGGAGCCCCCATGCCTAGATCCCATGCTCCGCAGCAAGAGAGGCCATCACAGTGAGAAGCCTGCACAACACAAAGTAGAGAGTCCTCACTCAGCAAAGCTAGAGAAACTAAAGCAGGTGCAGCAGTGAAGACCTGCTAAGTCGCTTCAGTCAGGTTTGACTCTATGCAATACTATGCCCTGTAGCCTGCCAGGCTCCTCTGTCCATGGGATTCTCCAGGCAAGAATACTGGAGTGGGTTGCCATGCCCTCCTCCAGGGGATCTCTCCCAACCAGGGATTGAACCCAGGTCTCTTATGTCTCCTGCATTGGCAGGCAGATTCTTCACCACTAGCACCACTGGCAGTAAGATTATAATAATGTTCTCAAGGCTAATATGTTGTTGTTGTTTGCAATAACTTGTATCCGACATTTTGTGACCCCATGGATTGTAGCCACCAGGCTTCTCTGTCTATGGGATTTCCTAGGCAGAAATACTAGAGTGGGTTTCAATTTCCTTCTCTAAGGAAGACCTAGCACAGACAAAAATAAATATATAAATTTTTAAAAAAGAAAAGAAATGCTTAGAAGTATACTTTAAAAAATCAACACTGTAACAGAAATAAAGAATTCCTTTAATGGACTTACTAGTAGACTGCACATGACTGAATAAAGAACCTGTGAGTTAAATGACATATCAGTATTATCCTCGAAAATTAAAATGCAAAAAGAATTAAGTCTGAATAAGAACAGAATACTCAAGGACTGTAGGACAACTAAAAAAGTATACCAAATTCATAATAGACATGTCACAGGAAAAGACAGACAGAAGAAATATTTCAGACTATGACTGAGGATTTCCTCAAATTCTTATCAGACACCAAACTGTAGATCCAAGAAGCTTCAAGAACACAAAGCAGGATAAATTCCAGAAAGACTACACCTAAGCATATGATTTCCAAACTACAGAAAGTCAAAGATAAAGACAAAATCTTGAAAGAAAACAAACGAAAAAAATCTTACTTATAGATAAAAGATAAAAATTATTTCTTTCTTCATCCTTGAGGTTACTAGTAGCCCCTTATATTTATGTACTGTAATCTTATGAATCCCCTATTGTTGGATTATTGTTGTAGATTCTTGGAGAAATACTAGATGGGTTTGAAAGTTCTAGTGCCAACCATAAGCTTTCTTTTCTTCTTCTGGGAACAAATCTAATATTGCCAAGGATCGCTATGCTCTGACAACTAAGAAATTTGCATGTTTGCACTGATGGAAAATGAGTCACTTCTATGAATCCTTTGATTAGAACCTGTGCACTTTATGAACTTTAAAAAGTATATATTTATATCTTCATAAGTTTTATGAGAAACTTACATTTTTATATCCTTAATTTGGCTACAGGAAGATATACAATAATTTTATTGCAGACTTGGAATTTTATTTCAGGAAAGGTAGCCCAGTCAAATCTGCATATGTAAAGCTATGTGGCCACTGGTGATTGTCCACCACAGCTACATACTTTCACCCTCTGGGGTAAAAGCCCGCTTCGGATGTCTGGACCCTTGGGATTTATAAGCCTTTCACCTTGAGGGAGATGGCTGATTGCAGGGCAGGTAAATCTGGAATATTATTTGGGTGCTGAATTTGATGAAGAACCAAGGGCACATGCAATCCTTCAATCAGCTTCTGACTCTTGGGATGCTGAACTTTCAATCTCATTATAATTAAAAGAAACGAGCTTCCCTGGTGGCTCAGTGGTGAAGAATCTGCCCATCAATGAAAGAGACAGGGTTCAACCCCTGGTCCAGGAAGATCCCACATGCCATGGAGTAGCTACGTCCCTGTGCCATAGCTATTGAGCCTGTGCTCTAGAGACCAGTAGCCACAATTACTGAGCCCACAGGCGGCAGCTACTGAAGCCTGCGCACTCTATAGCTCACGCTTCGCAACAGGAGAAGCTACCACAGCGAGAAGCCACCGCAGTGCCGCAGTGAGAAACCCAAGCACTGCAACTAGAGAATAGCCCCTGCTAGCCGCAATTAGAGAAAAGCCCATACAGCAATGGAGACCCGGCACAGCCAAAAATAAACACATAATAATAATAAAATAAATAAATAGATTAAAAATAATTAGAAGAGGGAATCAAGGCTCAGTCTGGCCCAGGCAGTGATTTCCAAAGCTGACAGAGCCTAAAACATGAACATTTAGGTCATTTTCTATTTCTTTTAAGGATTATAAATAACACTACAATAAGTATTAGTAGACAGTATTTATATCTTTAACATGTATTCAGTTATTTCCTTAGAATACATTCCTAAAAGTGGAATTCCTGAGCCAAAAACTATGCTTTATTTACAGTCTTTTGGCAGATATTGCCAAAACACTCTATTTAAGGGCTATACCAATCCATCTTCTTACCCATGGAAGGCTCCTTTCCCACATCTTTACCAAACTGGGCAAGGCCATTCTTTATAACTTCTGAAGAATTAAATATCTAATATGAACCAGATCATCCTGATCCCCTACTTTAAACCTCTAAATGTTCTCCACTATGCAGAGGACACATTCTCACATCTGATCTTTAAAATTACTAAGAGCCCTATACAGCTTTTGTTTATGTGAATTATACTTACTAATATTTGCTGTATTATAAATTAACACATTATCATACATCAATATAAATAAAATTTTTAATTTTTTATTCAATTCACTAAAAATGATAAATCCATCACATGCTAACATAAATAACATTTTTCTGAAAGACTGACTAATTTTTTGGTCTTAAAAATGCCTATTTATTATTTCACAGTTTTTCTGTGTCAAGATTCTTGGCAAAGCTTAATTGGGGCAAAGATAACTAATAGAAAAAAAAACACTAGTAAGACACTCGATATTGCTGTACATTTTTGCAAATCTCTTTAATGACTGGCTAAAAAGAAGGTGTTCTAGAAGCTGAAGTCTCAGATCTACTTTGGCACTCAATCTGTCGTAATACTGCACACATGTACTTTCTGGAAAACTCCCCTGTACACTCATGAGAAAATGAGTGTGAAAAAAGTAAATGATGTCTTAGTACTAGTATGAATGTAGTTTTGGACTCCCCCTGAAATGTTCTTAGAGACCTTAGGGGTCTCCAAAGCATACTTTTAGAACCAAACGTCCAAAGGATAAAGGCTTACTCATTATCATGCCATATAAGTACTTTCTTCATTCAACCCTAAACTTTTCTTGATTATCCCCTGTGTGCTCATTCTTGCAGCCAGACATAATTTTGACATCATGCATTTTCAGTTCCATATGCTTTCACATATACTATTCTCATCCAAGAATGCCTGTCACTGCTGGCTATATTGGGATTTGAGCGAGCCCAATAAATTATAACCTTATCCAAATTCTGAATAAACTGAGAGACAAAACAAAAAAGCAAACAGAGAACTAAGAATCACTTTTATTATCAATGGGGCTGGTTTTGAAGCATGTAGTTTACTAGATGGTGACTGTGAGCTCCCTGAGATTTTACTCTAGAACTTAACAGACCCACCTCCCAGAAACACACAGGTCTGGACAATGGCAGTTTTCCCGCATACAGCCCTGCTCCATTATTATATTCTGAGAATAGAGAAAGAGCTCACTCCCAAGAAGGGAGCAGGAATGACTGGAGCTACATTCAAATCCCCAGATTCTTATTTGAATGCAATGCATGTGCGTTCAGTTGTGTCTGACTCTGCCTAAAGTAGTCTGCCAGGTTCCTCTGTCTGTGGGATTTCCCAGACAAGAATACTGGAGTGGTTGTCATTTCCAAGGGATCTTTCCAATCCAGGGATCAAACCCGGGTCTCTTGGCTCTCCTGGCAGGCTGATTCTTTACCACTGAGCCACCTGAGAAGCCCATAAAATCCCTAGTCATACTCAAACATTAGCTATTGTATGAAGTTTTATTTAACTTCCTGACATAGTCTCCCTTCTGCTTAAATGACATATGGTACATATAAATTCAACAAGTTTTGAAGATCATAACAGGCAAGGCACAAACGATACAAATACAAATAAGGTACTATTTCTTCCTTCAAAACTTGGCGGGGAGTGGAGACTTCCCTGGTGAGTCAGTGGTTAGGCCTCCACACTGCCAATGCAGGGGGTGCAGGTTCGAGCCCTGGTGGGGAACTAAGGTCTCACATGCCACACAGTGTGGCCAATAAATAAATAAGCAAAAATAAATTCAGTTAAAAAATTTTTTTAACTTGGAGAAACAATATCTATAACACCCTTTATCCTCTACGTTCATTTTGTTGACAAATTTGGAAACACAAACACACAGACACCCTTTTTCTATGGAGTAATTTACAAGTATCATCACACCATCTGAAATCTGTCTGCATCATTTGACCCTCGTGAATCTGTTCTTGACTTTCACAATGCCCCTGAAATCATTCCAGACTACTATCATTTCCTAGCAAGATCTAGCCACATCAGTGCCACCAGTAATTACTACCCTCCAAACCTACCAATTCATTTTTTTGTCCTTCCCATTTCCTAGTAATTTTATACTTGGATGGATGCCTCTGTGTGTTTGTGTGTTTCGAATTTATAGCTATAATGGTAGAAATCTGCAGCAACACAGCTCATTATATAAGGATTTGGAAATAACATGGGCCAAATCCCAGATCTAAGACCCAGTAGTAAATATAATAAAAGCCTGATATAACGTTTAACCTGTAAGGAGGGCACTGTTTCTGTCCCTGAACAGCTCATTACAGATATTCCACTGCATTGCTGTTCCTCCCCATCCCCATGGCAGCCTGTACGTTGCTTGAGAGCACTACCACTGGCTGAATGGTTAGACTGAATGACCTTTGGGGGTCTGTTTCTATCCCCTGAAATTCTATAATTTTGGTGAGTTACCTTTTCTTGGAAGTATCACACAATGGTTACATTTTACCAAAATGCCTGGTATATTCTCTATTATCATAGTTAAAAACACAGATGTTGGAGCCAAAGATTTGCTATTGTTTAGTCGCTAAGTACTGTCTGACTCTTTTGCAATCCCACGGACTATAGCCCACCAGGTTCCTCTGTCATAGGATTTCCCAGGCAAGAATATTGAAGTGGGTTGCCATTTCTTTTCCCAGGGGATGTTCCCAACCCAGGGATCGAACATACATCTCCTGCCTTGCAGGTAGATTCTTTACCACTGAGCCACCTAGGAAACCCAGAGCCAAAGAGTAACAGGTCTCAAATTCCAACTCTGTGTGACATTAAAACAGATCACTTAATTTCTTTATATCTTCATCAACTAACTCATCTACAAATTGATAAATATAATTGTACTTATCTTGTAGAAATGTTGTGAGGATTAAAGAGTTAATACATATAAAGCACTTTAGAATGGTGCCTACAACATATTAAACTGTATAATCAACTACCAATTACTAGTCTGTATTAGCAAATGTGTTCAAAGAATTCTGCAATTCCGTGAATTTCCAGTAACTTAAAATATACATTAGGCACTCAGAAAATGCTAGAGAATGATCTCTGAATTTTATAGATTTATCCAAATCCTTCTAAATAACTTGTCTCATTAAAATGAAAGTGTTTAAATAAGAAAGGCAGTTACTCTTTTTTGAAAACTAATGCTCAGTATATATATCAGGCTACTGCTACTGCTAAGCCACTTCAGTCGTGTCCAACTCTGTGCGACCCCATAGAAGGCAGCCCACCAGGCTCCCCCTCCCTGGGATTCTCTAGGCAAGAACACTGGAGTGGGTTGCCGTTTCCTTCTCCAATGCATCAAAGTAAAAAGTGAAAGTGAAGTTGCTCAGTCGTATCTGACTCTTCGTGACCCCACAGACTGCAACCTACCAGGCTCCTCTGTCCATGGGATTTTCCAGGCAGATACCTGTTAAATCTATCAATGAAATCCTACTATAAGAACATGTTTGCATAATTCTTTTATGTTAAAAATACTCATATCCATGCTTTTTAGAGTAGAATCAAGCATCTACAAAACTATACTATCTCTTCTTTGCAAAATCTTGCTGTGGGCGAGTCAAATGTTCTAACCAGTCCACCAGGTACCGACACTGCTGTCTAAAAGACACAATCGAAGAGCATATTAAACACTTCCACAAAGCTTGGGAAGTACAGCTACCTTTCAACCATGGAAAGGTTTAAGCAGTAGGTAAATTTGGCACATTTGCTCTTAAGTCATTTTAAAGGCATTAAAACATATTTCAAATATTTCAAACATGCAATTATTTTTCCTGCCACTCAAAACATGAAATAAACATTGCTCTAAAAAGATATGTGCTTTTTTATCCATCAAAACAAGCAACTTAATGATTAAAAATTACTTTCGCGAACCATTTTTCATACATTTGCAACTCATCCAGCCAGTTTTTAAGTCTGAAATTACAGAAACCATTGGTAAAAATGGATCATTGTTCCAAAAATTTAAATGCATTAAACTCAAGGTGTGGTTACTCTATGAAAAACTCCCTAACATGTATCATGCATGTACTTTAGAATTCCAGTCACTAGCAAAGCTGTAGTTCTGTCTGCCTAACAGCGCTGATTTTTCTATTGTTGTTTCTCCTGTGGATCAGCCTTATTTTATAATCATACCTTCCCTGTATTTATCTAGAGTGATAGTTAGTTTTTAAATTAATTTAACAAATAAATCCTGAGCACCTACTCTCTGTAAGGAACTTTGTTGTGTATTGTAAGGGATTTAAAGCTGGTTGCAATAGTCCAACTGCTCAGAGTTCCCACTCGGGATGAGCAGAATGACAATGCTGACAGATAGACTGAACATAAGACAGTCTGCTCTGTCCCCATCCCTTTACAAGCTCCAGGCCATGTGCCACTGTGATGACGGGAGAATACACAGGCCAACCAGACTTTGGTCCTAGACCATCCCTGCTTGACTTATTAGCCACCATACCTCAATTTCTTATTCTGTGATCTCCTAGTTTAAAATCTGGCTCCCTCTACCCACCAGATATTTTAGAGCCTCTTCACAGACTCAGATTTGTCTTCACTCTGGAGTCTCAGACTTGCAAAACTCCCAGGTAAGAGATTTTCCCGTTCTGCTCTATCCCTCAGCATCCAGCCATCCATCCTCAGCACTCATTTCCAGATCACTGCAGATACCAAAATCCGAGGACGTTCAAGTCCCTTATATAAGATGGTGTAGTGGTTGCGTATAACATATGCACACTCCCATGTACTTTTACATTTATTTACATATTTTGACTGCACTGGGTCTCCGTTGTGGTGCGCGGGTTTCACCTTTGTGGTGATTTCTCTTGTTGCAAACATGGGCTCTAGAGCCCAGGCTTCAGTAGTTGCAGTCTGCGGGCTTGGTTGCTCTGCAGCATGTGGGATCTTGCTGGATCAAGGATGGAACTTGTATCCCCTCCATTGGCAGGTGGATTCTTATCCACTGTACCACCAGGGATGGTCACTCCCATACACTTTAAATCATCTCTCAATTAATTATAATACTTAACACAATGTAAAAAAAGAAAGAAGTGAAAGTTGCTCAGTCCTGTCTGACTCTTCTGTGGCCCTATGGACTGTAGCCTGCCAGGCTCCTCTGCCCCTGGAACTCTCTAGGCAAGACTACTGCAGTGGGTGGCTATTCCCTTCCCCAGGGTGCTCTGTAAGTACAGGCATACCTCAGATAGTGTGGGTCCACTTCAGACCACCACCATCAAGCAAATACTGCAGTAACATGGGTCACACACTTTTGGTTTCCCAATGCATGTGAGTGATGTTTACACTACACTGTAATCTGTTAGGTGTGCAACAGCATTATGTGTAAAAATAAAACATATCTGCCTTAATTGAAAAATACTTTATTGCTAAACAGTGCTAACCATCAACTAAGCCTTCAGTAAGTCATAATATTTTTCTAGTGGAGGCTTTGAAATATGGCAATAATTACAAGAATGTGACACAGAGACACAAAGTGAGCAAATGTTGCTAGAAAAATGGCGTGGGGACTTCCTGGGTGGCACAACGGATAAGAATATCCCTGACAATGCAGGGGACACAGGTTCGATCCCTGGTCCCAGAAGATCTCAGATGCTTTGGAGCAACTGAGCCCATGTGCCACAACTCCCGAGCCTGGGCTCTAGAGTCCATAAGCCACAACTACTGAGCCTGCGTGCTGAAACTACTGAAGCCTGCGCGCCTTATAGCCTGTGCTCTGCAACGAGAAGCCACTGCAATAAGAAGCCCGCATACCACAACCAGAGAAAGCCCACATGCAGCAGCAGAGACCCAGCACAGACAGAAATAAAAATTAAAACAGCATGTACATGTCAAAAATTTTAAAAAAAGAAAATTGAAGTATGGATGTTGTACATCTTCGAAGAGTGATGTGTTCTCCATGATTTAAAAAAAAAAAAAAATGGTGCAGATAGACTTGTTTGAAATAGGGTTGGCAAAACCTTCAATTTATAGCACACACACCATCAGGACTTCCTGGCGGTCCAGTGGTTAAGGCTCTCTGCTTCTACCGCCGGGGCATGGATTTGATCCCTGGTCAGGGAAATAAGAAATCCCCTGGTACAGCCAAAACATTTTAAAAATAAAACATCCGCTATCCATGAAGCAAAATAAAGTGAAGTACAATAAAACAAGGTGTGCCTGTAGTTGCCAGGGCAGGGCAAATTTAAGTTTGTTTTGGGGAACTGTATGGTATTTTTTTCTTTTAGTATTTTCGCTCCACAGTTGGTTGAATCCAGGGATGCAGAACTCCTAGATACTTGTCTGGCCTAGACTCCTACCCACCTCTTATTTCTCCCTCCCACCACAATCTGCCTGCCATAAAAGGAGAAATTTTAAAAGATACAAGGTAATGATTTTATTATAAGAATGAAAGAAAGCAGCCATTACAGGAGGTCATAGGAGTGAGACAAAGCTTCCGATTTCGAATATTCTGATGTTGTTTAGTGATGAGTTTCAAGGGTACAAAGCATGTTTATACTCAAACAATGATTAGATCTGTATTATCAAAGTAGTATATTTTTACATGTGTGATTTGTCGCTTTTTTTTTTTTTTGTAGTGCCATCATGGTACCAGAGAACTAGAACTTTACAAAGAGCTTCTACATGCCAGACACTTTCCAAGTTCAGTTTTATTTATTATTTTCCTGCACATCCTGATGGGGAAGACGTTTTATCTTAGGGTGAGATATTGAATAATGCCAGATGCCCGTGCTACAGTTTCAATCCATATTTCTTAGCACTTTCAATTTTAGAGTTGCTGTTTCTACTAGTGATTTCAAGGTCCATCAGAATTTATATTCATCCAAACACAATGAACAACTCTTTCTATTCAAATGTAATATTCATACAAATTCCAAATCCTTGACTTCAAAGGCAGCAGATCAAAGAAAGTTGCAAATCCTAAGAAGACAGACCCATAACTTCTATGGATCAACTGGAATAAGTACACAGACTGGCAACAGGTATTTTTACTGGACCCAGTTGAGCATAAAAAAGCAGGGGAGGTAGAGCTAAAAAAAAAAAAAAAATCATATAGCACCCGCATTATTTGCAGGAAGCAGCTTGTCGTCAAGGCAGGGTCAGAGAGCAAGAATGCAATGAGAGATGCCTCAAAGCCAATGATCCCTGGTGGCTAAGGAGAGTTAGAAAGTGAAAGTGAAGTTGCTCAGTCGTGTCCGACTCTTTGCGACCCAGTGGACTGTAGCCTACCAGGCTCCTCCCTCCATGGGATTCTCCAGGCAAGAATACTGGAGTGGGTTGCCATTTCCTTCTCCAGGGGATCTTCCCAACCCAGGGATCGAACCCAGGTCTCCTGCATTCCAGGCAGACACTTTAACCTCTGAGCCACCAGGGAAGCCCAAAAGAATTCACTAAAAATACAATTTTATATCATGAGGAACTTACCTGTCTGTGAACAGCAAGAATTCCCGACTGGTCTAGAGCCTGGACATGGTATCTCTCCACACAAATCTCTGGTCAGTAGCTTGTCCAGAAAAAAACTTTATCTTTTTAAAAAATGAGCATCTATGCAAAGCTACTGCAAGAAAATAAAAGAAGAATAGATACAATGGAAGATAAATACATCTTTCATTGTAGAACAGGAAAAATGTTTCCTTATAGTAGATAAAAATTGGGCCAAGCATACTGCCATAAACTTGAAACAAACAAAAAGACCAAACTAAAGCTACCGTATCTATAAAGAAAGAGCTCATATCAAATATACAAGAGCTCAGGGAAGCTGCGGTAAGATAATGGGATGTATGATTTGCAAGAACCCAGAAGGCAATGGCACCCCACTCCAGTATTCTTGCCTGGAGAATCCCATGGACGGAGGAGCCTGGTGGGCTGCAGTCCATGGTGTCACTAAAAGTCGGACATGACTGAGCGACTTCACTTTCACTTTTCACTTTCCTGCATTGGAGAAGGAAATGGCAACCCACTCCAGTGTTGTTGCCTGGAGAATCCCAGGGATGGCAGAGCCTGGTGGGCTGCCGTCTATGGGGTCGCACAGAGTCAGACACGACTGAAGCGACTTAGCAGCAGCAGCAGCAGGAAACAAATAATTCACTGGCAGCAACCAGATTTTGCCAAAAACATGGAAAGAAACAAGAGTGTCAGAAATAAGCAAAAAGAAGAAATGGAAAGTTCAAAGTAGGAAAAAAGAAACTTTAAAGAATTAGAAAAAAAAAATAGTAGCAAAACAGGACACATTAAAGAGGTCTTAACCCATGCAATAACAGTATCCTGATAAAGATGTAAAACATAACAATATAGGGAAAAAGCTAAAGATAGACTTCAAAGTAACTTTCTAGAAATATATCATAAACCTACAGACTGAGAGGGCATGCTGAGCTGCACGAAAATTTGACACAAAACATTCAACACTGTTTTAGTAAAGTTACTGGAATTGAAAGAAAAAACCAACAAACTTGTGCATTAAGGCTAAAAGTTTGAGTCAGAATGTTACTTTCTCCAGCCATGTTTAATGGCAGAAGACACTGGCAGTGGTACAAAGCCCTAGGGGGTATAAACTGCATGGTTTAAGAACTGCACGCAGTCAAACAGTCATCAAAGCATAATGAAGATGAACATTTTTCAACTTGCAAACCTCAGGAAACATTCCCTAAGCCCTTTCCCAAGAAACTACTACAAGCCAAACTTTGAAGAGCAAACAGATAAATGGAGTACTGGTCCTAAGTATTGACCTCAATAAACTGTAGGACTAAAATGAAGACAGTTTCTGGAGATCATGCTCACAGAATAGAATTTAAATGTTATAAACCTAATGATGTAGAAACAATACAGCCGAGGGAAAGAGGACAGATGGTGGGTAGGAATGTCAACCTGATGATTTTCTCGTCTGGTAGAGCAGAGGATTGAAAGATGACTGAAGCTGATAAATCATATAATAGAACTATAAGTACATTTCAAAATCTAGATATGAATGAAAAGTTATGTAATCAAGAGTCAGGTGACTCTGGAAGAAAGTGGAAAACACTAATTTTATCATTATTCATGGCAAGAAGTCAACAGACAGCTGCCTAAAGAAATGTAAGTTTAAGTATTTCGGGGAGAAACACTGTCATGTATCACTGGTGAGAAAGTATAAAAGGATGCCATAGGCTATCTCTAGACTGTTTTATGGGCCCAAGAGACTTTGCAGAGGCAAAGGGGCAAAGGGGCAACTTTGCAGAGTTTAGCTTTGGGGCTGACTAGAAGTGAATGGAGCTTCCCTGGTGGTTCGGTGGTAAAGAATCCACCTGCCAATGCAGGAGATGTGGGTTCAATCCCTGGGTCGGGAAGATCCCCTGGAGAGGGAAATGGCAGTATTCTTGCCTGGGAAGTCCTATGGACAGAGGAGCCTGGCAGGCTACCATCCATAGGGTCACTAAAGAGTCGAACATGACTTTAGAGACTAAACAAAAACAAACAAGTGAAAATACAGTTGAGAGGAAAGATCACAAACCATCTCTTCAGCATCAACTTGTTATATTATTGGGGACAACTATTATGACTGGTGGCCATCCAACACCTTTTGCATACTATCTTGCCACCTCCTCACAAAGGTCAAAGCTGTTGGCCCAGCTCCCTTTACAGCTAGGAAAGGAATGTGACTGAGGCTCCAACAACCAGACACAACTACACAGGGTTTGACACTCAAGAGAGCAGCTTTGGCCACAGGGATAAATGAGCATTTCAGCTTTCAGGGGTGGCAAAGACAAAAGTTCTAGGTTCAAGTGCCCAGAGATGCTAAGAGTAAGTCACCCGTGGAGCAGATCTTGAGATTCTGGGTAATGTTCAGAGCTTGCTGTCTCTGTGCCTATCTGGCTTTCCTAGATATTCTGTAAGGCAGGGGTCCCCAACCTCTGGGCAGTGGAGCAGTACCTTCAGTCACATCAGTGGCAGCATTAGATTAAAAATAAAAAGTGCACAATAACTGTAATGCACTTGAATCATCCCCAAACCATCTCCTCTACCTCTGGACAATGGAAAAATTGTCTTCCACGAAATCACTCCCTGCTGCCAAAAAGGTTGGGGATCACTGCTGTAAGGTACTCAGTATGATTTTTAAATAAACTTATTTTCTGCTTAACCTAGGTAGGAGGGATTTCTGTTATTTGCAACTAAGAACCATGCTTGACTATGTATAGTACCAGTAGAACACATATTTGAAAAGAAAAACAAAAACAATTTTTAAACACTTATTAGCCTTGAAGAAAACCAAGAACCTAATGTGTAAGTGGCTCCCAGTCACTTATACACAGTAAACTTCATACTAAGATGCTAAGTATCTGTGAAATGTTCCTCTCCTAGAACATGGTATCTGTTTCAAATATTAAAGAATGGATTCTGTTAAAATACATCTTGGTTTTAAGTGCAATTATCTAAGAAATCACCAAAAGTTAAAGCATTCCAAAGAGGTAAATTCAAATACCACCAAGTCTTACTATCTTGGCTTGCTGAAATCCTTTGCAAGATTTTGTGGATGATTCTACACTCATCTAAAATGTTTATGCTAGGCTCCAAAGCTTACCTGTAAGCCCAAAGTTTGATCCAGTTCACTGCCTACTGTGAAAGGATTAACAGATAATGTTATTCCATTCTCCCTTTTGTTCTCCACTATGAAAAGCAGTAAAAATACACATTTATCCTGGCATCTTGTGATAAAGAAGGTCTGCTGCTGAATGGATACATTTACGTTGGAATCTAGGTACTGAGTACAGTGGTTCTCAAAAATGGGTTTCAGGATCAGAGCATCAACATCACTTGAAAATTTCTTGGAAATGAAAATTATACTGAATGGGAAATTCTCAAAGTGGGGTCCAGAATTCTGTGTTATAAACTCTCCTAGTGTTTGTGTTCTATGCTAAAGTTTGAGAACCACCTTCTTTGGCAGCACAACGAAACCATTCCAATCAGAGGAGAATCAAACTCTGAGGATGGAATAGCAAGTTGCACCTTCTCAATTACACATTTCAGAGCATTAAAGGAGTTCTTTTCTAGAACTAACTTAACTTCACATGCAGCACAAACTCACTTCTTCACTGAGGAGAAATGAAAAGTTATGCCCTTTCAGTTCAGTTCAGTTCAGTTCAGTCACTCAGTCGTGTCCAACTCTTTGCGACCCCATGAATCGCAGCAGAGCACTAGAAAAAATGTAGGAGGTGAAGTCCATTTCTGCATTTGCTTTCCTCATCGTGCTCAAGAGTCTTGCTTCTCAAAGGAAAATAGATATTTTTACAACTACCACCAAATGATCCTTTCCAGGACTCTTGGTTACGAAGATCCCATATGGAATCTCTTCCTGGGACTGTTAGACCTCAATTACTCTTCAGTCTTCTTAGGCTAAGTAATCCCAGTTCCTTTCACCTTTATTTAATACTTTTTAAAAACTGTCATCCCTTTTAAGCTGTGGAGTAAAATATGACCTCATTTGACTGTTCAATCAAATTGAAATGCATTTCCTGTCACTGAACTATAGAAATTAATGTCACAAAACCTAAGTTTCTTATATTCTACCAATGTTTTATAATACGAGATGTACTTCTTAAAATAAAAAGTCAAACTTAGGTCTGCCCTTTCTAGATATTATCCCTCCTCTTCACCCCATTCCTCTTCCTAAAAAGTTCAGTTCATGGTAAGGTCACTAAGTATTCTGTATATATTGGATTAAACATTCTGATCCTCATTTGCCCTATTAAATAAGAACTGACCAGATGGATATGCCTCTGACTCTCTCTCTCCTGAGCAGGGTTTAGTTAATTAAAAATGATGATTTTTACTACATATTTTATATATTAGCCAGATGTTACCTGTGGTCACTTCTGGAAAGGATCATTTGGTGGCGGTTATAAAATAGACACTTTCCTTTGGGAAGCGAGACTCTTGAGCCCAATCAGGAAAACTAATGGAGAAATGGATTTCACCTCATACCTTTTTCCTAGTGCCCAAACAGGATAACTTTTCATTTTCTTTGAAAGTAGGATCTATAAAAATTCTGTCTTCTAACTCTGCAGTCTGGCTCTACTTATGTTGTATCCAAAAGGATCAATTGATTCAGGAAGAAAAATTAATGCTGGTTTCCGTCTGTACCAGAAGTGTAAATTGCCGTTTCCAAAGAAACTGATCTGGCTTCTCTGGATCTGGTTTAAGACAGATATAGGCATGACCCAGCAACTGCTCTGCTCGAGCAGGACAGGGACGCCACTGTGTCACTGTGACGATGGCCTTCGGATAGATTTATAACAGTTTCTGCTTTTGCACAGGTCTCCTTAGAAGCTACAGCTCCTGCAAACTAATGTGCCTAAATTCCCCATTAGTGCTAAAATACGCCAGGATGAGGCAAAGATACTGTAATTACAAATCTGTTTTGTGATTACACTGTCATTTTCTCTTCATTTACAGACAAGCTAGAAGCTAAACAAAGTGCCCCCTCTTTTTTTCTTAAAAGCAAAACAAACAAAAATAAAGCGATGTTCAACTTTCTTTTTTTTTAAATCAGTTCTTGAGATTAGCCAAAATTCTGAAAGTCTAACAGATTAAACAAACCACACTAGGGACTTTTCTGGTGGTCCAGTGGTTAAAGACTTCACTTTCCAATGCAGGGGATGTGGGTTCAGTACCTGGTTGGGGAGCTAAGATTCTACATGCTTCACAGACAAAAAACTAAAACATAAAACAGAAGCAATACTGTAGCAAATTCAATGAAGACTTCAAGATAGCCCACGTCAAAATATTTTTAAAGCAAAAAATAACCACACTCTCATTTGGTGTAGGGTTAGAGAGTTGGTCTTCCCTACAACACCATTTAGATGACTAGAGACAAATGTGAATCTTTCAAAAGTTTGACACTCACATGATGACAAACATAATCATTTGGTATGGCAGGCAGAGTGTGTGAACAAGTAAGACACATTTCATTCCAAAGCCGTGGCTACGTCTTGTAAAGTATCTCATGGCATGAGGTGGATCTATTAATAGGTTCTGGGCTCAGTTCTGATTTTCTACATCTTGCAATACTGACTTTCCCACCTGGAGTTGTTGTGTTGTTTTGTTTTGTTTTTTTCCTCTCTCTCTCTCTCATGAAAACATAGAACTAGATATTCTCTAAAGTCTTCTTAAGCCCCTAAGTGATATGATGGGCTGTTTGTTTAAAAATATCTTTCAGGCTTAAATTCTGCTTTCTTGAACCACTGCAACAATTTTTACAGAGAAAAGGGTAAGGGTGGAGTAGGAGTTGCTTCCATTAACTTATAAGCTTTAAATATAGAACACAGTGACTCATCTTCTGATGGTATAAAGCATCTGCTCCCTGTGTCCCGAAGTACACAAATCTGCGTACAGTAAATCACGGTCACCTCAGAAATGATCCCTTCCTCTTCTGTTTTCATGGCAATCCACATTTACTAGTGTTTTCCTATTGAAGTAAGTCATCTGGGATACATTTGATTTCAACAGCCAGGTCAGGGGCAGACATTCCTGATGAAGGGGCTGACGGTCCCTAGAATAAATTGTCCTCCCAAATATATGATTACTTACCTTTAGCTCAGGCCATGCTCATCAGCCTCTAATAAGTTTGAGAGACTCACCAGTCTTAATTTCCTATGTGAATCTATAATTGTCCGCAGAGGTCAATTTCAGTGGATGCCTCATATAAATTAGAATTGAAGATAATGATGCCTGTTCACTTGATCAACTGAAATGACCAGCTGGGTTTAATGGGAGGAAAACAGAAACCCCTGTGAAATTGGAATAGCTTCAAAGGTGAGGGAATGTAATTATTTTTCTGCAAAGTTTCTTCTCCAAAGGTGACTGGCCATCGTGCTGGTGGGCTTGTGGACCGGCATGTTATGGTGGCAGAAACGGCATTCCGAGCCACTGACCACATCCAGAGGCATAAGTCAGAAGTTTGCTCTCTGCTGAGCTGTGGGGGAAAGCAGAATTTCTTCTCCACTCTTATTTTTCATCATTTCATTCACAGTTGGAGAGGTGCTTTGAGTGACGTGCCTAATTGACTTCTGAGAGGCAAATTCTAACTTAGGTTGCTGCAAAAGTGTTTTCTCTTTATAGCCATAAACCATTATCTTAGATCTGTTATCATTATCTTTAGGGTAATATAATTTGAGGTCTGAACAAATCTTGGTATCACCTGCACCAACTCCTTTAACCTTACAGATGAAGAAACTGAGGCTCAGGTATATGAACAGACAGGACTAAGGTCACAAAGCTAGAAAGAGGAAGAGGCAGGGTTAGAATTCAGCAGAGGAAAAGACAAAGCCAAAACCGATACCCAGTCCAGTGTTCTCCACGTATGAGTAGCTGGAGACTTGTTTAGGGAGGAAAAAAGATGCTTTCCATGAAAATCACCATTTAAGAAAACTTAATTTCTACAAAGGTGGGAGGAAAGGAGCTGAGAGAGACAATGAGTCAACGAACCAGTAGCCCCCAGAGCAGATTACTGTTCCCCACAGCTGACCGGGGCTCTGGCTATGTGTCTCTGAGGGCCGGTGGACAGTTTTATGTACCTGCGGTGACAGCACAGACTCAGGAGCCACACTACCCGCCTGGGATTGATTCTTGCCTCTGCTAATTCTGAGCTCTGTGACCTTTGGCAAGTTGCTTAAGCTCTCTGTTCCTCACTCCCTCATCTGTATAAAAGGATGGTGACATCAATACTGACTGTTGTGAGGATTCGAAACCTTACTATACTAACCTTACTGTACCAAGAGATTAAATAAAGGCTAAAATAAACTGATATACATAAGGAGCTTCACACATACTAAGTACTATGTTAGGGTCTGCTGTCTCTTTCCTTTTCACTCTACCAGGAAAAAGTTTCAGAACATAAGATGTAAGTGGTACTTGTTAATAATGGACACAGGTGCTTTACCTGGATAAAGACACAAGGATTGTACTGGAGAGACTTAGAAAGTCATGGATAAAATCTCTCTTTAAGTTTAATAGATTAACTTTTCAATATGTATTACTATAATTTAAACTTTTTAATAAACGATAGGAATTTTTTCATTAAAAGTATTCAATGATGTCCATAGTTTCATATAAAATAACAGGTATCTCATTAGCAAAACAATTAGTAAAAAAGCATATATGCTGTGAAAATTAAAGACAAATTATCATGGCAGGAAATTCGTGCTGAGTGATTAGGAAATTAGTCCTGAAGTAGGGTGGAAGAGCAAGAGAAGTTTGGGGTGCTTCGTTTTCTTTTGCCACACAGTGGTTCTTGGGCAAGTCAATATTTGCCCCCTTAGAATTTAACATTATCAAAGCTATCATTAACATTTTATGCAGAGTTCTTAAGAGAAAACCTTTGCAAAATTAACCCTGGAGATCTAGTAACTTAGATCATTTCAGATATGCCTGAAATGGGGACCATGTGTAGATTACTTGGTTTTTCCCATTCATTCTTTAAGCTAAATTCAATGGAAATTTTAAGGGGGGGAGTTATCTATCCCCCATTTTTTCATTAAATAACTTTAGCTATCACATAGAAAGATAATTTTTACACATTGTTGCAGAGAACGTTTTTGGAATTTGTTGATGATCTAAGACATGGGGAGGTCATGGTAGGCTGCGTATCTTCCAGTCACGTGATGGTAAATCTGTGGGGAAAGCAGAGTTTAGTCATCAGTTATAATATTCCTGTTCATATCAATTAATAATGACACTATTACATAGTGATTTTAGTTAATATTTCATTATGAAGCCCCACTGTTATGTACTTCAGCAGAATCTCCTTCCAATTTTACTTTAAGTGGAAGTTTGCTTGGAAGAAGGCAGGTGGGGTATGATGAGGTCAAGGAACTAAGTTTTCATCTCTTTGTTCTCACAGTCCAATAAATGCCTTTTAAAAAAAAAAAAATTGAAGTTGACCTACAATGCTGTATTAGCTTCAGGCACACAGCAAAGTGATTTATATATATATATTTACACACACACACATATATTCTTTTCCAGATTATTTTCCATTATAGGTTATATAGTTCCCTGTGCTATACAGTAAATCCTAGTTTCTAATCCATTTTATGCATAGTAGTTTATATCTGTTAATCCCATACTTGGCTCCTCTTTCCCCTTTAGAAACCATAGTTTGTTTTCTAAGTTGTAAGACTATTTCTCTTTTGTAAATAGGTTCATTTATATTATTTTCTCAGATTCTACATATAAGTGATTTCATAAAATATTTGTCCTTCTCTATCTGACCTACTTCACCAAGTATAATAATCTCCCAGTCCATCCACATTGCTTCAAAAGCGTTATTTCATGCCTTTTTAATGGCTGAGTAATATTCTATTGCATATTATCACACACACACACACACACACACACACACATCATCTTTGTCCATTCCTCTGCCAATGGACATTTAGGTTGCTTCCATGTCCTGGCTACTGTAAACAGGGCTGCTATGAACATCAGTGTGCACGTATGTTTTTGAATTAGTGTTTTCTCTGTATATAATGCCCAGGAGTGGGACTGCTAGATAATATGGTAGCTCTATTTTTACTTTTTTAAAGGAACCTCCACAGTGTTTTCCACAGTGGCTATACCAACTTACATTCCCTCTAACAGTGTAGGAGGGTTCCCTTTACTCCACACCCTCTCCAGCATTTATTTGTAGATTTTCTGATGATGGCCATTTTTGATTATGACAAGAATACACAGAAGAACTATACAAAAAAATCTTCATGACCCAGATAATCTTGATAGTGTGATCACTCACCTAGAGCTAGATATCCTGGAATGTGAAGTCAAGTGGGCCTTAAGAAACATCACTATGAACAAAGCTAGTGGAGGTGATGGAATTCCAGTTGAACTATTTCAAATCCTAAAAGATGATGCTGTGAAAGTGCTGCACTCAATACGCCAGCACAATTGGAAAATGCAGCAGTGGTCACAGAACTGGAAAAGGTCAGTTTTCATTCTAATCCCAAAGAAACACAAGGTCAAAGAATGCTCAAACTACCGCACAATTGCACTCATCTCACATGCAGTAAGGTAATGCTCAAAATTCTCCAAGCCAGGCTTTAGCAATACGTGAACTGTGAACTTCCAGATGTTTAAGTTGGTTTTAGAAAAGGCAGAGGAACCAGAGATCAAATTGCCAACATCCACTGGATCATCGAAAAAGCATGAGAGTTCCAGAAAAACAGCTATTTATGCTTTATTGACTATGCCAAAGCCTTTGACTCTGTGGATCACAATAAACTGTGGAAAATTCTGAAAGAGATGGGAATACCAGACCACGTAACCTGCCTCTTGAGAAACCTGTATGCAGGTCAGGAAGCAACAGTTAGAAGTGGACACGAAACAAACTGGTTCCAAATAGGAAAAGGAGTACGTCAAGGCTATATATTGTCACCCTGCTTATTTAACTTACATGCAGAGTACATCATGAGAAACGCTGGGCTGGAAGAAGCACAAGCTGGAATCAAGATTGCCAGGAGAAATATCAATAACCTCAGATATGCAGATAACACCTCCCTTATGGCAGGAAGTGAAGAGGAACTCAAAAGCCTCTTGATGAAAGTGAAAGAAGAGAGTGCAAAAGTTGGCTTAAAGCTCAACATTCAGAAAAAAACTAAGATTATAACATCTGGTCCCATCACTTCATGGCAAATAGATGGGGAAACAGTGGAAACCGTGGCTGACTTTATTTTGGGGGCTTCAAAATAACTGCAAATAGTGACTGCAGCCATGAAATTAAAAGATGCTTACTCCTTGGAAGGAAAGTTATGACCAACCTAGATAGCATATTAAAAAGCAGAGACATTACTTTGCCAACAAAGGTCCGTCTAGTCAAGGCTATCGTTTTTCCAGTAGTCATGTACAGATGTGAGAGTTGGACTATAAAGAAAATTGAGAGCCAAAGAATTGATGCTTTTGATCTGTGATGTTGGAAAAGACTCTTGAGAGTCCCTTGGACTGCAAGGAGATCGGACCAGTCCATCCTAAAGGAAATCAGTACTGAATATTCATTGGAAGGACTGATGTTGAAGCGGAAACTCCAATACTTTGGCCACCTGATGCGAAGAACTGACTCATTTGAAAAGATCCTGATGTTGGGAAAGACTGAAGTGGGGAGGAGAAGGGGACAGCGGAGGATGAGATGGTTGGATGGCATCACCAACTCAATGGACATCAGTTTGGGTAAACTCTGGAAGTTGGTGATGGACAGAGAGGCCTGGCATGCTGCAGTCCATGGGGTTGCAAAAGTCAGACAGGACTGAACGACTGAATGGACTGAACGACTGAACTTAACTGAACTGATTCTGACCAGTGTGACGTGATACCTCGCTGTAGCTCTGATCTCATTTCTCTAATGATTAGTGATGTTGAGCACCTTTCCATTTGTGCATTGTCCATCTGTAAGTCCTCTTTAAACAAGTGACTTTTTATTTCTTTCTTAAAAGTACTTCATATCAGATGTCCCTGAGCCCAAGGAGAGTGGGCTGCCTCTCCTCACCTGCCTCTCAATGTCGGCAAGTAGAGTGCTGGCACCTATTCGAAAGAGTTCAGGCTTCATCCACTCATCTCCCAGCTCCTCCTTTACGAGAGAGAGCCACACAAGGGAGTCCTTCGCGCTGCGGATGCCTCCCGGCTGGTTTAAAGCCTACCTGAAAGAGGACAAAGGAAAGAGAACAATGCTTAACATTGTTACTATGTTGCTTTAAAAACCGGTCTTGCATTAATACAAGGTCTCCATCCTCTCTCTTTTCTAAATCCTATTTCACTTCCCCCAGCACTCAGAGCACTGACTCAAGCCCATTCACGGGACAAAACGACTTTTCCAAGATTAATGGGAAGAATGTCACTGCTTCCAAGGAGACACTAATGAGAGTTAATAACCCTCATTAACATTTCACTTGCTGGAAAGTCATAAGCCTTAACCATCTAGACTATAGCTATGAACCTGGCATAAACAAGAGAGGTGTCAATAAACAGGAAAACATAACACAAGAGCCCATTCATTCTCCATTTCCATCAGGAGGCCACGGGAAATGTACACCTTTTGGCCCTTCAATCTGAGCTGCAAAAGATACACTCGTGGGTTTAAAATGAGAAGAATCAGTGAGGGAGTACTAACCAAACCACAGCAGCCACCAAGGACAGGTGACAGTTATTTTAATCAACTTTACAGGGACTTTTAAGTTGTCAGTAGACTGAGCTGCATAAAACAGCCCAACAGCTAAATAAGCACAGGAGAGACAGTGTAGGGGCCCTTCACACTTCAGCAGTCTCTGCAGGCGACCACCAATAGCACAATCCAGCCAGTATCTGATGTTTACAAATGAGGTCCCTGAGTCCACTAGAAAAGGATAGATGTGTCCTATATACAGTAAAACCTGCTTATCTAGAACTACTTTTCTTAAGAACTTGACTATCCGATAGAGTAAATACCCAAAGTCCAAGGACTGAAGCTCACACATTTGACCACTCAAGAGTTTGGTTGCTCTGTGAGGGGAGTGTCGGAAGGGTGGTTGTTGCTAACAGAATGCCAAAGAAGGGACACAATAAATATATGGTCCATTATCAGCCCATAAAAAAATGAATAAACAGAAACCTCAATTAGGGACTTCCCTGGTGGCCCTGTCATTAAAAACCTGCCCTCGAAAGCAGGGGACATGGTTTCGATCCCTCATCCTAAGACCCCACAGCCTGCGTTTCTGCAACTACTGAGCCCATTTGTCACAAGGAAAGTTGCCCCATGCTGCAACTAAGACCCAATGCAGCCAAATAAATTTTTTTTAAAAGAAAGAAAAGGAAAACTCAGTTCAGTAGAGTTGGGGGCTCTTACTGCTGGATAACAGGAAGAAGAGAGGCTCTGCTTTCCTGGCAAGGACTCAGCCCATGAATAGTCCTAGACTCCTGGTTTACTACACCTCCCACCTTCCTCTTCCTCTCAAGCATTCTTCTTCCCTTGCCCTGCAGGGGAGTCGCATGTGGCTCGCCACATTCACTGATCCCCAGTAAATCCATCTTGGCTGGAGAAATAGCTGGCAGTCTACTTGCTCTAGGTCAACAAACTCTAGCTGGAAACTTCTAGCTAAACTGGCCTCCCCGCCTTTCCTCACCACAGTCAAGTCTCACCAAGCCCACCCTGTGAATCCCTCTCCACACACACACACACGCTTTCCTCTCAACTCTCCACACACACACACGCTTTCCTCTCAACTCTCCACCACACACATTCCTCTCAACTCTCCACACACACACGCTTTCCTCTCAACTCTCTTTTCCATTGGTTTAGTTCAGACCCTCATCAGTCCTCACAGGAACATCAGCAGAAGTCCCCGCACTGGTTTCCCTGCCTCAGTCACATGTCACACAGCTAAGCAACAGCCACACAGAGATTCTAACTCCATCTGCCTATCACTCTGGAGCCCAGGTGACCTTGTAAGAGTAAGGGGAGGTGAGGGTGAGAGAGGTAAGTGGAGTTAAGCTATTTACTGAGATAAGGCAAAAAGAAAAAAAAAATCAGTGAGCTGATATTAGCATACATGTTAATCATAGGAGCATTTTCTGTCAATTAGGCAGTACTGCACACAGATTTTTCTATAATTCTGTTGTATCAGCAAGTCTATTTGGCAATGCTTTGAGACAGAGTTTCCAGCGTAAGTTTATCCTGTCTTTTTAAGGGAGAGAATATGGAAAACATAAATCTGCAATGAAATCGGTTATAAAATATCAAACCTCTGCTTCTCAAGAGTGACACTAATCATGGTCTGGAAGGCAACCCATTACATTTTAAAACATCTCTTAAATCAATGATGTGGAAGCTTCACTGTCTAAGGGTTGCCTGGATAGCTTGTCAACCCTCGGAGAAAATGCCCCTGATTTGCACATGCACACATGGGTCCTTTCTTTGTGAAGTCAAATGTGATCCAGATGAATATGAACTGACTTCTATCTGCTTTTCAGTAAAACCAGGATGAACTTTTATTGGCTAAGGAAAGGGGCAATATAGTTAAAAAGAAAGTCATGAAAGATAGCAAACTGTTCCTCCCTCTCTACCGTGATCTAGATCATTGAACTGTTAAAACTTTTATTGAAATTCTTATGTAAGTGTTCTTTCAGGAAGGGGCGTGTTCACTTTTAAGATAACGGCTCAATGAGTGAATCAGTGAGTGCTTGTTAAAAACAATACAAGACTGGGTGCCCAGTGGAGAATTTAGCCCCGACTGTGGAGCTTACGAGGGCTTCTCTGTGTAGCTCAATGGTAAAAAAATCAACTTGCCAATGCAGGAGATACAGATTCAGTCTCTGAACCAGGAAGATCACCTGGCAAAGGAAACGGCAACCCACTTCAGTATTCTTGCCTGGGGAATCCCACAGACAGAGGAGCCTTGTGGGATAGAGTCCATGGGGTTGCAAAGTGTCAGATACACCTGAGCAACAAAACAACATCACAGAGTTTATGAAGGTAGAGATGCCTAAGGACTATCCCTGACCCAGGGCTGCTGGGGGTGAGGACCCAGGCATTTGGAAGTATAAAAACTTCACAGCAGTACTTCCCTGGCAGTCCAGTGGTTAAGATTTTGCCTTCCAATTCAGGAGCTGAGGGTTCAATCCCTGGTTAGGGAGCTAAGATCCCATATGCCTCATAGCCAAAAAAAAAAAAATCAAAACAAAACAGAAGCCATATTGCAACACATTCAATCAGACTTTTAAAAAATGGCCCACATCAAAAAATTCTTAAAAAAAAAAAAAAAAAAAAAACTGCATCTATTGGAATGTTTTTTGGCTGAGAGTAACCCCAGGTCTAGTGAATGGTGGTGATGTCTGAGAAGCTAGAGTTCTCATATTTACAGCCTTTCTTAAAAAAAAAAAAAAAAAAAATAGTTTTTAAATTTGGATCATTGCAGAAAGGCTACCAAGTAGAGGTTACTCAACTCAACTTTCCTATGTAGGTCACAGTAGATATTTATCCTATTTGTACTCTTTTAAGACATAAAGGTATTCTGAAGGAAAAATTCTGGAAGGAGTTCATCTCCTCTTAAACCTCGGTACCTTCTAAGAAAGGTCTCCGATTCCAAAATAAACTGAAATACAGTCACATATAAAGTCATCACATCCCAGCTGGCAAAGGATTAAAGTTCTTTTTTGGTTTCTATTCAGCAGACATCAAGAGATTGGTTTTAAAAGATGCCTTTCGTGAAGGCAAAGTCTCATTAAAAAAAAAAATTACCTTTCTCTCCCATGATGTAAAAAAAAAAGTAATCCTTTGAGATAATTTGCAGCTAAACAAGCAACTTGAAGTGAAAAGGAAAATCCAAATTCATTTTTTAAAAAACACCTCATACGCATTTTTTCCTTTTAAATTCATATGTTTCAAAAAATATGTATTATTTTTCGAAAAGCTGGCAAAAGCGAGCATACACCCTCCTCAGCTTAACAGTCTTCCAAAGAGCACATCTGACTGCCATAAAACGCAAAAATGGATATTTAATTCAAGAGCTATATAACGTCTAGCTACCTTTTTCCCTGCTGTTTCACAGCATTTCATTATTTTGTTTAATAAGTTCATCTCCTCGAGAATTTTCTCTTCACCTCACATTATTAAAAGTAATAAGTTTTTCTGGACCGGGGTTTCCCAACAGAAAAACCAATTTATGTGTGTCCTTCAATAATGACAGGAAAAGATTATTTCCCATTATATTGCATACTTTTCATATCACCACCACAGCTTATCATTCAATAAATGTTACTCTGCAATTCTTTCCATTCCTCAAGGAAGTTTAATTTCTGCATTAACCTGTTTTCGCCGGCCAACGCCTTAGCAGAAAGCCTCTGTTGTGGCAGAATTAGTTCGTTAAAGAACCCATTTAGGAATCTCTTGTCAGTGATAATATTGTCTTCAGTTAATAAAAGGACGAAAAGTGAGTTTACATCTTGATCACACCTACTAACTCCCTCACTCACCCTCACTTTTCTGTGAATCACACATTCTTTCTCCATGAATGTATTCTTTTGTCATGAAAGGTAAATTAAACGTTTATCTTAATAAAGGGAATGCATTCACAGCATCTGCATATAAAGACAGCTATCCGTGGCTGTGACTAGTATTATAAATAACATCATCTTTACTCCGAAGGAAGAAAGATTTGCTGACAATAAAATACCTTGTTTCCAGTTTTCCAGAAGAAATCTCTAATGGCCCGAAGCATAACTATAGCTACTGGAAAGGTAGCATTTACTGTTTCTTTTCCCGTAGAGGTCTTAATAAAATCTGATCCTAAAAAAAAAAAAAAGAGGAAGAAAACTCCATATCAATTTTTAAAATTTATTAATTAAAATACTTTTTTTTTTTTTCTTCCACTGTGAGTCAGTGGAAGGAGCAAGTCGTGTACCCTTTTTTTCCCTAAGGAATTTATTTTCCATCAATTATCTGAAAAACTAAAACCAAATCTCTCTTTAAAGGCATTCTGTCCATATTTTTTTTTCCTCTTACTTTGTGTGTATGCTCAGTCGCTAAGTCATATCTGACTCTTTGTGACCCCACGGACCATAGCCCACCAAGCTTCTCTGTCCACAGGATTCTCTAGGCAAGGATACTGGAGTGGGTTGCATTTCCTGCTCCAGGAGATCTTCCCGACCCAAGGATCTAACCCATGTCTCCTGAGTCTCCTAACTTCCTCTTACTATAAAATTAATTAAATTAGTCACCAAATGGATTCTTCCAGACCCCTGGGGCTCTTGCGTCTACATTTCCATATCATCAACTAAAACCAGGTTGGTTTATTTAATGGAAAACTGAGAGAAATAGAAACAATTTTTTTGCCCTATGCTTAGCATCATATATTATCACGCTACTACAAAACTGGAGGGCCTACTCATTTTCCCCTCATCTTCTTATGTGTGGTAGAAAGTGTGCAGTACAGCTGTGACAGTATAAGGGGAATCATCACTAGCTGATGTCTATTGCATTGTTTCTTAACAAAAGCTGTCCTCCAACTAGACTGTGACTTTCACGAAAGACACCACATATTTTCACCTTGCAAATATTTTAAACAACTTCCTGTCTCTCAAATATATCTTCAACCTAATGAAGTAGTTTAACAAAATAGCACAAGAGACAAAGAGAGGAGAGTAAGAGTTAAGAGTCACTGAGCTCTGGGTACTATGCACTAATCCAGTGATTTACAAGTATTGACTCAATCCGCACAATAACTGTATGTGTTAAGTACTAATATGATCCCTATTCTTAAGGAGGAAATGGTGACTGCAGCCATGAAATTAAAGACGCTTACTCTTTGGAAGAAAAGTTATGACCAACCTAGACAGCATATTAAAAAGCAGAGACATTACTTAACCAACAAAGGTCCATTTAGTCAAGGCTATGGTTTTTCCAGTAGTCATGTATGGATGTGAGAGTTGGACTATAAAGAAAGCTGAGTGTCAAAGAATTGATGCTTTTGATCTGTGGTGTTGGAGAAGACTCTTGAGAGTCCCTTGGACTTCAAGGAGATCCAACCAATCCATCCTAAAGGAAATCAGTCCTGAATATTCATTGGAAGGACTGAAGCTGAAGCTGAAATTCCAGTACTTTGGCCACCTGATACAAAGAAATGATGCTGGGAAAGATTGAAGGCAGGAGGAGAAGGGGACGACAGAGGATAAGATGGCTGGATGGCATCACTGACTCAGTGGACATGAGTTTGAGGAAACTTTGGGAGTTGGTGATAGACAGGGAGGTCTGGCATGCTGCAGTCCATGGGGTTGCAAAGAGTTGGACACAACTAAGCGACTGAACTGAACTGAAAGGAAAGTAACTTGCTTGAAGTCAAACAGTAAGTGAGGGAGGAAGAATTCTAACAAAAGCAATAGAATTTAACCCATGTGCTAGAGTGCCTCCAAAAAACTTAATGAGGATCACACAGTCAGACACAGGATCCATCCTCCATGTGGTAATCTACCCTCAAACTGTTCTGTGGACCGCAGCTCAGCATCACAGGCACTACCAGAGAGCTTGTTAAAAACGCAGACCCTCGGATCCCACACCGAACCAATTAAATCATAATCTGAATAGAAACTAAGTTCCCAGATGATTCCTGGGCAATTTATGGCCCACAGGCACAGAATCTGTGAAATCATTTGTAATCTAATCTCTGAGATTCTCCCAAGGTCCATCAAGGTGGTCAAAAGAAGTAGAGGAAAGAAGTGGGCAAAACTTCCCCCTCTAGTTTCAAGGGCACAAGACACTTCTAGGAAGACTCTGTGGATAGAGAAGTTCAAATCGACACACCTTGAGTGAGTACAATGTGAAAGGCACAGCAGAAAATATAAATAAAAATCATTCAAGCTCTTTCCCTCAAAAGTGTACACTCAAGGAGCAGGTGGGGATGCAGCTTAAATCCCGTGCAATCACTTGATAAGCCAGAAGTCAGGAGATCTGGTTTCTAGCTCTGTCTGACATTTACCTTGCAAATTCCATCACTTCACCTTTCTCACTTATAAAATATGTCTGGAAACCCTTACTTTCCTCATAGTGTTATAAAAGCAATCAAAAGAGACAGTCTCTTGAAAGGATTCTGAAAATTATCAATGTTATACAAACCAAAATGGAGCAGGGACCTAGGTAGGGTGTCAATCTGTGTAAGAGCGTTGAGAATTCTGATCTACCCAATCAGGTCATCAGAAGGTTTCCTTCCTTTGGACCCGAAGGCCCACTGGAAGAAATGGAGATGTGCTTGTCACGCCTGCATTCATGAAGAATTATTTACTGGGAGCTTACTGTGGGCTGCATTCTGTCCTACCTGCTGGGAACAGACCAGTACACAAAACAAAGTTCCTGCCCTTGTGACTAGATTCTCGAGAAGAAAAAGACAATAAATAAATAAACACATAATGAAGGCGACCTGATGCGAAGAACTGACTCATTTGAAAAGACCCTGATGCTGGGAAAGATTGAGGGCAGGTGGAGAAGGGGACAACAGAGGATGAGATGGCTGGATGGCTTCACTGACTCAATGGACGTGAGTCTGAGTAAACTCCGGGAGTTGGTGATGGACAGGGAGGCCTGGCGTGCTACATTCCATGGGGTCACAAAGAGTCAGACACGACTGAGTGACTGAACTGACTGACTGCATGAATGAAGGCCAGGTGGAGGTAAGTATGATGATGAAAAGTAATGAGCAAGAGAGTGATGGAGGTGGGGAGAGATAGCTGTAATTTAACAGTCATCATAAAAGTATTTCTGATGAGTGAAATCCAGAGACCTATGAAAGGAACCTTTGAAAAGAGCATCACAAGGAGGGAAACAGCAAGTGCAAAGGCCCTGAAGTAGGCATGTGCCAAGTTGATGAATGAATGAATGGTTGGGTGAATGAATGAATGGGACTACAGAACCAATACCTGGCCCCTACAATATCAGAAATAACAAGCAGAGAGAAGAAATGAACGCCAGGAAATACATGTAAAAGAACATCAGCAAAGATTCACACTCATACCAAGATGTGTTTTCCTAATAGGTGTCAGTGTCTTCTGATTCACTAGAAGGCTCTGGGTACCATACTGGATACAAGGCTTCCCTGGTGGCTCAGTGGTTAAGAATCCACCTGCCAGTGCAGGAGACACAGGTTCAATACCTGTTCCAAGAAGATCCACATGCTGAGGAGCAACTAAGCCCAGGCATCACAATTATTGAGACTGTGCTCTCAAGCCCAGGAACGGCAACTACTGAAGCCTGCACGCCCTAGAGCCTATGAAGCCACTGTAATGAGAAGCCCAGGAACTACAATAAAGAGCAGCCCTGCACTCTCTACACCTAGAGAAAAGCATGCATAGCAATGGAGACCCAGCAGAGCCAAAAACAATAGATAAAATTATTTTTAAAAAACCAATATTGGATATCATCTAAATTCTTCATCTCAGAAGAGAGGCTATCAAGGGTACATAGTAATAATCACTTCCCATTGTTGTAGATTATGGCTTCATAGTTCACTTCTTTTTATTGATGAATAGCATTCCATTGCATGGTTGTTCCACCATTTGTTTATCCATTCATCTATCTAAGGATATCTTAGTTGTTTTCACCTTTGGAAATTATGAATAAAGTTGCTATAAACACTCATATACAAGTCTTTGTGTGCACTTAAGCAATTTTCAAATCAGTTAAGTAAATAACAAGGAAAGCAATTGCTAGATTTTATAGTAAGACCATATTTAGCCTTGAAAAAAACTGCCAAATTTTCCTGCAAAGTAGTTATACCATTTTTCATTCCCAATGAATAAGAGTTCCTGTTGCTCTCTATCTTCATTAGCAACTGGTATCAATTTTTGGCAATCTAACAAGTATGCCTATAATCAAGGGCATGTGTTGTTAGATTAGATTATACCTATTTCAATTATGGATTACTATTCTTAAATTTCAAATTCCAATTGTCCATTACAGTAAATAGGAAAGAAACAGACCTTTGTATATTAAACTTATATCATGCAACCTTGGTAAACTCACTTAGTAGCTTCAGGAGTTCGTTGCTTTGGAGGGATTTTCTCCATAAACAGTCATGTCATCTACACAGAAAGGTAGTTTTATACTACACAGAAAGGAGTTATACTTTTCTTCTTGTATTAATTTCTTGTGATCATTATAACAAATTATAACAAACTAGGTAGCTCAAAGCAACTGAAATTTATTCTCACTGTTTTGGAGGCCAGAAGTCCAAAATCAAGGAGTCAGCAGGGCTGTCTTCCCGGTGGAGGCTCTCACGAGAACATCTTCCTGGCCTCTTTGACTTCTTATAGCTTCCAGCATTCCTTGCCTGCATCACTGCAAGCTCTGTCTCCATCTGCATATTGCCTCCCCTTCCGTATGTGAACTTAATATTACTTTGCCTTTCTCTTATAAGGGCATGCAGGTGCAGGAGTGTTCAGTTGTGTCTGGCTCTCTGCAGCCCTGTGGTCCATAGCCCACCAGGCTCTTCTGTCTGTGGAATTTTCCAGGCAAGAATACTGGAGTGAGTTGCCATTTTCTACTATAGAGGATCTTCCCAACCCAGAGCATACAGGATGGCATTTTGAGCCCACCTGGCTAAGCCAGAATAGTAATGTTATTTCAAAATCCCTAATTTAAACACATCTGGAAAGGCTCTCCCCACCAAAAAGGTAATGTTCCCAGGTTCTGGGGATGAGGATATAAATCTATTTTGGGGAGCCTTTATCAGCCTACCACACTTTCCAATCTTTATACATTGATTTTCCTTTTCTTGTCTTATTGCACCAACTAGGACTTACAATAAAATGTTGAGTAGAACATTGCTGAGAAAGAACATCCATCCCTGTTCTTAGAAGGGTCTTAGGGAAAAAGCATCCAGTTTCTCAGCATATTAGCTGAAGTTTGTTTGTAGATACGTTTTATCAAGCTGAGGGCATTCCTCTCTATTCCTAATTTGCTGAGAGATTTTGTTAGGATTAGGTGTTGGATATATCAAATGCTTTAATTGTACCAATTGATATTAGCATACAATTTTTTTTTCTTTTTAGCTTATTGATATGGTAGATTATATTACATTGAATCAATCTTGCACACCTGGAGTAAATCCCAGTTGGCTGTGGCATATTATTCTTTTTATATATTGGACTCATCTTTGCTACTACATTGTGGACAACTTTCACATCTATGTTCATGAGTGATATTAATATTCATCTATTGCTTTTCTTTCTCATAACTGATATTTGGGTAATGAAAGTCTCACAGAGAGTGCTCTCTCTTCTACTTTCTAGATGAGATTGTGGAGAACTAGTATTATTTTCTTCCTTAAATGCTTTGTACAAGTCATCAGTTAAACCATCAAGAGCTAGTGCTTTCCTCTTTGGAAGGTTTTAAATATTTTCCTTTAATAATTTGCTTAATATTTATTCAACAATGTATTAAAGTATCAATTATAATATTATTAGATAAATTATCAAATATTATATTATTAAAGAAGCAAATTCATTATCTTATAATACTATCATTAAAATATTTTATAAAATAAAATTAAAATAACATCACTAATAGCCATAGGTCTATTCAGACTATTTCTCTCAGTGTGAGTTTTGGTTATTTATATTGTTCAAGAAATTGATCTAAGCCATCTGTATTATCAAACTGTGGGCAAAGAGTTCTTCATACTATTCTTTTATTATTTTTTTTAAGATGATTGGAATAGTAATGATCTCTTGTTTCTGATATTAGCATTCTCTCTTTGATCCTTGTTTATTCTCACTAGAGTTTTATCAATTTGATTGATCTTTTCAAAGTACCAGCTTTGGGGGTTTTCAAATTTTCTATATTGTTATTTGTTTTCAATTTCATTTCTGTTCTAAATTTTATTTCTGTTGTTCTGCTTGCCTTAGGCTTAAATTGTTGTTCTTTCTCTTTGTGTGTCCTAAGGTAGAAGCTGAGATTATTGATTTTTGATCATTCTTCTAACATATGCAGTTAGAAATTTCCTTCTAAGCTCTGCTTTTGCAACACTTTACAAATTTTGATGAGTTGTACTTTAACTTTCATTTAATTAAAAAGAAATTTCAAAAACTTCCTTTAAAAATGTCTTGAACCAAAGGTTATTTAGAAGTATCTTAATTTTCAACTATTTGGGAAATTTTCAGCTGTCTTTCTTCTATTGATTTCTAGTGTAGCTTCATTGTAGTCCAAGAACATACTTTCTATTGTTTATTCTTTTAAATTCATTTAAGTGTGCTTTAAGAACCAGGATGTATCCTTTCTTGGTGAATGCTCCATGTGATCTTGAAAATATGTATTCTGCTGCTATTGGATAGTTTTCTATAAATGTCAGCTTGATTAATACGGCTATTTAGGCCAATTCCATCCTAGCTGATACTTCTGCTTGCTTGAGCTCTCCACTACTGAAAGACAGGTCACTGAAGTGCGGTTATAATAATAGATTTGTCTATTTCTCTTTTCAGTTCTACCAGATTTTGCCTCAGATTTTGATGCTCTGTTTTTAGAGGGATACATGTTTATGATTGTTCAGTATGTCTTCTTTGAGAAATGATCCCTTTATTTTTATGCAATGTCCTTACTTATCCCTAAAAATGTTCCTTTTTCTGAAGTTTTTGTCTGAAATTAATACCCCTTATTCTGAGGTTAGCATGGTATATGTTTCTCCAACCTTTTAGTTTGAACCTTTAAAGTCTTTATATTTAAAGTGGATTCCTTACAAACAGCATACAATAGGGTCTTATTTTTATAATTAATTATAACTTTCCTATGTGTTATATTTTTATTGTTACACTTCTTCCTACCTTCTCTGGCTTTAACTGAACATTTTATATGATTCCATTTTATCTCCTCTCAGCATATCAATTATGCTTCTTTTGTATATTTTTAGTGGTTGCCCTGTAGCTTTCAATATACATTTTTAAGTAATCTAAATCTATCTCCAAATAACTATATATTGCTATAAGTCCTGCAGTTATTTTTCAACCAAGTATTCCTAATTTTTCCCTCCTATCCCCTATAACACTGCTGTAGTTCATTTTCATTTATACATATGGTACAACCTAGACAGCATATTAAAAAGCAGAGACATTACTTTGCCAACAAAGGTCTGTCTAGTCAGGCTATGGTTTTTCCAGTAGTCATGTATGGATGTGAGAGTTGGACCATAAAGAAAGCTGAGTGCCAAAGAATCGATGCTTTTGAACTGTGGTGTTGGAGAAGACTCTTGAGAGTCCCTTGGACTGCAAGGAGATCCAACCAGTCCATCCTAAAGGAGATCAGTCCTAAGTGTTCATTGGAAGGACTGATGTTGAAGCTGAAACTCCAATACTTTGGCCACCTGATGCGAAGAGCTGACTCATTTGAAAAGACCCGGATGTTGGCAAAGACTGAAGTAGGGAGGAGAAGGGGACGACAGAGGATGAGATGGTTGGATGGCATCACCAAATCAATGGATATGCGTTTGAGTAAGCTTCAGGAGTTGGTGATAGACAGGGAGGCCTGGTGTGCTGCAGTCCATGGGGTCGCAAAGAGCTGTACACAACTCCCTGAGTGTTCTTTGGAAAGAATGATGCTAAAGCTGAAACTCCAGTACTTTAGCCTTCAATACTTTACTTCATTTTATTTTGACATGGTTTTCAATGGAAGTCCATTGAAATTGTTTCCTTTTCTTTTCTCTGGCTTTTTATAAAATTTTCTATATGCCTTTGGTTTTCTTCAGTGTGAATATTATATACTTATATACTATGTAAAGGAACTTCCCTGGTGGCTCAGATGGTAAAGCGTCTGCCTACAATGTGGGAGACCCGGGTTCAATCCCTGGGTCAGGAAGATCTCCTGGAGAAGGAAATGGCAACCGACTCCAGTATTCTTGCCTGGAAAATCCCATGGACAGAGGAGCCTGGTAGGTTACAGTCCACGGGGTTTCAGAGAGTCGTACACTACTGAGCAACTTTACTTTCACTTTCACATACCTATGTAAAAGGAAATGGCAACCCACTCCAGTATCATTGCCTGGAAAATCCCATGGACAGAGGAACCTGGTGGGATATAGTTCTTGGGGTTGCAAACAGTCAGACACAACTGAACATACATATCTAAGTATACTGTTTTTTGTTTACTCATTTCTGATATTTATTCTGCTGAGTGAGCTTCCTAGATCTATAGTTTGGTATCTATCATTAATTTTGGAAAATTCTTGGCCACTAGTACTTCAAATATGCTGTCTGCTCAATTTTCTCTTTCTTCTTCAACTATTCCAGTTACACGTGCCACACCTTCTGAAATTGCCCCCAGTTTTGGGGTGTTCTTTTGTTTTTTTTTCCCACCTGTTTTTTCCTTTGCATTTCAGTTTAAGAGGTTTCTTTTGATATATCTTCATAGTCACTGACTCTTTCTGCAGTTCTATCCAGCCTCCTGATAAGGTATTCTTCATTCCTGTTTCAGTGTTTTTGATCTCTAGCTTTTTCTTTTGAGTATTTCTTAGGATTTCTATCTCTCTGTTATATTACCTACCATTCCTCATGTTGTCTACTTTCCCCATTAAGATCATTAACATATCAGTCACAGTTACTTTAAATTTCTCTTTCTGACAATTCTAACATATCTGCTGCTGCTGCTGCTGCTGCTGCTGCATTGCTTCTTTCGCGTCTGATTCTGTGTGACCCCATAGACAGCAGCCCACCAGGCTCCCCCGTCCCCAGGATTCTCCAGGCAAGAATTCTGGAGTGGGTTGCCATTTCCTATTCCAATATTCCAATGCATGAAAGTGAAAAGTGAAAGTGAAGTTGCTCAGTCATGTCCGACTTGTAGTGACCCCATGGACTGCAGCCCACCAGGCTCCTCCGTCCATGGGATTTTCCAGGCAAGAGTACTGGAGTGGGGTGCCATTGCCTTCTCCGAACTCTGGTTAAATGTTTGTTTGTCTCTACAGATTGTGTTTTTTCTTGCCTTTTAGCATCTCTTGTAATTTTCTGTTGAATGCCAGATGTGACATCAAGCAATAAGAACAGAGAATAAGGACTTCAGTGTAAGATTTTATGTTAATCTGGCTAAGAGTCAGGCTGTGTTTACTGTCTGCTGTAGCCAAAGGTATCAGAGTTTTTGAAACCTATAATATCCTTGTTTTTGTCTCTGATGTTTACTTCAGTCTTCCTAAATCTTTCTCTTTAAGGAGAGTATATGTCTTTTAGCTCTGTCAGCTGTAATCCACTAGATTACTGGAGCCCTATTACTGTAATGATAATACATGGGAGAAAGGAAGTATTTTCTAATCTTATTATTAAATTTCAGTCTTTAAGTGGGTCTTTGTCCTTGGGCTGTAACCTTCATAAGTGTATCTTGGCTTTTCTCCCTGACTTTGATGATTTAAGAAGACTAGAGTGAAATGCCCTCCCCAGTAGGATGAGGCTCTAACAAAGCCTTTTGCCTTGGAAAGTCGACCTTTGTTAAGAAGAATGATCTGGGCATATTTCACAGTGATTATTTTCCTCTTTCCCTCTCAGGGCCAAGAGAAGATCTTTCTTGGCTCTTCACTGTGAGAATCTGGGGTTCCTGGAGAGAAAACCCACAAAAATGTAGGGGCCACATGCAGCCTCCAACACTTTGCCAAAATTACCATTTACGTGTTCCTACCAGTTTGACTCTCACAGGAAAGCAGATCTCTGCTATGACTCTCAGAATCTGCCAGTCTCTACAGATTTCAAGGTGGCAGTTTGCCCTGTGACTTAAATTCTTTAATGTTTGAGAAAAGTCATTTATTTTCTGAGAAAAGTCTGAAAAAAAGTCATTGATTTTCAGTTTATTTGGATTTTCTTACTCCAAGTACAGTTATGAAAGCATCCAAGATCTTCACATGTCAACCAGAAGTTCTTAAATTTTAAGGCAAGCCTTTATTGTCTGGGAAGTCACATATGGAAGAAGATACAAATCATATACCGTATTTGCATGTTTTGGATATAAGATTACAGTCAACAAGAATTGGAAAGGTTCAGATTCACGTTAGAAAAACAAGAGAAGGCTTCATGGCATGGGTGAAATTTGGGAGAGACCTTGAAGAAGAGATATAATGTGAAGATGAGAGAGCAGATGGAAGAAAAATACCATTAGAAGAAACACCAAAAGCATAGAAAGTTCAAGACATATCCCAACAGTAATAAATGGATCCATCTAAGGAATCTCTGTGAGGGACAGGAAGCATAGAAGTACAGAATGGTGATATTTGGGATATCTGTGTCAATGTGGATTCTAACGGAGAAGGCAATGGCACCCCACTCCAGTACTCTTGCCTGGAAAATCCCATGGATGGAGGAGCCTGGTAGGCTGCAGTCCATGGGGTCGCCTAAGACTGAGCGACTTCACTCTCACTTTTCACTTTCATGCCTTGGAGAAGGAAATGGCAACCCACTCCAGTGTTCTTGCCTGGAGAATCTCAGGGACGGGGGAGCCTGGTAGGCTGCCGTCTATGGGGTCGCACAGAGTCGGACACGACTGAAGTGACTTAGCAGCAGTAGCAGCAGCAGTGGATTCTAAAATCTGACTATAACAATCCCATAGGAAATATAAGGTCTGGTCATCTGAAATCAATGTTTAAGATGCTAAATATGGTGCCTGGATAGGCTGAGAAGGACAATTGAAAATCAGAGACTACATTAGAAATTCATAGAGCAGGTGGGTACAGGCACCACTGGCTATTCCTTTAAGTCCAGGAATATGACCTAGCTTTAATTACACAAAACACCTTAGAAAGTACCTTTGTATTTTACAACTGTCAAAAGAACAATGGATTTTCCAGTGGGAGTGAGTAGGCACACACTTTGTTTTACTTATTTTAATATTGCTTCCTTTGCCCCTCTGCTAAACCAAAATTACCTTAGAGAAATAAATGCTAGATTTGGAATTACTGACACCACAGAGCACCGGAGGTTCTCCTCAGAGCTCATGTAAATCCAACATTAAGCAAGCTCACCTTTGCTCAGCTTGGGGAAAAAACCTTATAAGAAAATATCTCACAATTAAAATAGCTATCCATATAAATATTCTTTCATCAGTGCCCATAATTTCAGCGAAATAACTAAACTAGGAGATGAAAGACCTGAAGGGTCAAAAGGAACACATTAAATAAGACAAGTATTCAAATGTGCTTGGTTGAAATTAAAATTAATAATAAATTTATAATATGATATTAAATTATATTTTTTTATTTTCCTAATTTGAAATCTCTAGCACAAGAGTTTTTTCATGGTCTAAAGCAACTCAAAGCTTTTCTAAGGCCTATAATTACAAGTCTCCATGGTACAGTTTCATTAAAAACTTTCATTAAACAACAGCTGCCCTTGTATATGGTCTTCTAATCAATTTGGTCAAACAGAATGACTTCTAATCAGCTGTTGATAAAAATAGAAGATGAAATTTTAATTCTAATAGATTAACCACAAACTCAAGACAGTCTTCAAAATCCATCTAGCTCTATTCTCCAGTGGATTTAATGACTATTCAGCAACTCATTACTAAATAGAACAAGATGAACATTTTCCAGTTCATTAAAGAAATGTACTATGTATTTTTGCATTGTCCTCATGATTCGTTACAGGGAGTCTTAATTACAAGATAATGGATAATGGTTATTAAATGCAGACTGCAGTAATGAAGCTCTATTCATTTGCGAACCTCAGAGACTGCAAAGAGAGGAAAATAAAATTACTAGCTTCAAAAGATTAACGGATCAAATTATTATTCAATTTTGAAAATCTCATTCAGACTTCATAGAAACAAGAAGAGATTAAAAACTAGTATTAAGACCAAAGTAGTACATTTAAAAAAATAATATCTTAAGGCTATTACTGCATAATAAGCTTCAGATGTGATTATTAGAAAAACATATAGCTAACAATGGGGAAACATACATTTTTATTTCCTGAACAAATCTTTTTTATGAGATAGGAAGTTACTGGTAGTATCTTAAAGGGAGTCTTGGTGAACATGGAAGATATATGCTACTAGGCTACAAAAGAACAGCACAATGGAAGGTATGATTAACATTTTATACTTCACTAATGAAAAATAGGATTTAAAATCAACTGCTGCTTGAGAAAGCTTGTCATTAAGTGGAATTCATGCCAACCCTATAATAAGAGCTTCTGGGCACATTATTCATTAGCACCATGTTTTCTACTGCTCTGTAAGAAATCACCGATTAAAGTTAGCAAGAGAGTTTTGTATGGTAATTATGACACTAATTTATACTAGAAATCTGCAATGGGACACTAAAAAAAATACTGTACAAAAATATGAAGCCCCCAGTTAAAACCAAATTCTTAGATATTGTATTCTTCCACCCAGCGTAGGCTTGAAAATAATTTGAGGTGAGACATAAAGTGAAAGCCAGTCAGTCACATCCGACTCTCTGTGATCCCATATACTGCACAGTCAATGGAATTCTCCAGGCCAGAATACTGGAATGGGCAGCCGTTTCCTTCTCCGGGGAATCTTCCCAACTCAGGGATCAAACCCAGGTCTCCCACATTGCAGGCGGACTCTTTACCAGCCAAGCCACCAGGGAAGCCTGAGACAAAAGATTCAGCATATGGTTGAAGAACTGGCCAGAGGATGGTTGGAAGCAGATGGCCCTTATGGAGGGCCCAACATGGCGCTCATACTCAGTCTGGAAACAAGTACACCACAAAGGCACCTTTACAGGATCCAGGGATATTGGCTAATCTTATGAAAAATGGGGGAAATGTTTGCCAAAGGAAGAGAAAAGAGCCAGATTGAAAAAAATAGAAACACTAGCTCTCTTAGTTCTTTCCTTCAGTTTGAAGAATGAGCTCTGGAAATACTGGGTTGGCCAATATTCAGGTTTTTCTATAACATCTTATGAGATCTCAAAGAGTAGCTATAAGATGTTATGGAAAAATCCAAATGAACTTTTTGATCAACTCAGTCTTTCTCATTTGGTCTAGCCCATCATGTGAAAAAAGCAACAGAGCAACACAATTAAGCAATAAGGCATGTTTGAGCAGAATGGCAATCAGAAAGCAACCACAATCTCAGAGTTAGAAAATATCTCAAATACCCCAAGGGGAAGATTAGTTCATGATAACCATATTCCTTGCAGTTGCCTTCCCTCAATAAAAATTAAAATGTGGCCATTTAAAACAATGCCAAACAGTATGATTCAAAAGAAATGCAAGGTAGAAACTCTGACTACATAATCCTTGATACTTGACAGTAATGACCCTGGGAGAATATTCTACACAGTTAGGCCAACCATACAAAGATATGTGTCCTCAAGTTATGTCTAATATGCCCGAAGTTTCCTTTCATTTCTAAAACTTAGATTCTTTGGAATGAGTTTTAGAACTGAAATAACATTAGAGATGAGTTACCAATCAATGCAAATAACGTCTATTTTATAGTGGATCTAAATTGTGTAATTTTTCAAATGACTTTAAATAGTTTAGTTTAGTTTTGCTTTTCCAATGTGATAAAAGGATTGTTTAATTCAAATGTTTACAAGGTCATATCATCAGCATTTGGGGCCATGATAGGCAATGGGATACAGCAGAAAGCCTTCTAAACTGAGCTCTAAACTTCCTCTGACTTTTACTACTGTATTAATTATTAATGCTCCTGAGGATGTAGCCACGTACAGTCAACAGTTCAGAAATGGGCTCCCTCAAATCATGCTCTCATAGTTCCCACCTCTTTGCTTCCTTCTCTGTCTTCTGAGTAAAGTTGCCACGGAAGCAGAGTGAGGGGTAAGTGAGCCCTAGATTTGTCACTAAAACCAAAGGTTCTGAAATTAGATCACTGGGAGTGGCTGCACAACTTCGTGAATATACTAAACATCCCCTGAACTGAAGCACCCTCTCAAACTGAATTTCACCTTATACGAATTACATTTCAATTTAAAAGAAAAAGAAAAAAATGAAGTTTGTTCATGAGGAGGAAAGCAGGAGAGAAAGGAAAACTAGTACAACTAACTCTAGGTAAAATTATTACTCAGTTGACAGACTAAATGCTTATAATCACCCGTACCCTCAACCTCTTCCTGAACTCATGTCTTAAGGCTACTCCCAGTAATCTCTGCAAGGGGTTTTCCATCAGCTCCCAAGTATGACATCCATAAACCAGGTTTCCTCTCTCATCTGTCTTAATAATTATAACATAATGTTTAGTGATCTCAACTGTGGTTGTTTACTGATAATGCTTCACTCTATAGATGAGCTTGGTGGTTAAGATGCTAACGAATCTGTCTGCAATGCAGGAGACCCAGGTTCGATCCCTGGGCAGGGAAGATCCCCCGGAGGACGGAATGGCTATCCACTCTAGTATTCTTGCCTGGAGAATTCCATGGACAGAGGAGTCTGGTGGGTGACAGTCCATGGGGTCACAAGGAGTCGAACATGACTGAGCAACTAACACACAACACGACAGATGAACAACATTCATATTCAAGCATTAAACGACCTACAGCAGTATGTTTGAAGGAAAATACTTCAATACACTTATCATTATTGTTCTTTAAAAAAATTTTTTTTTTAAGAATGGTACCCAAACTGAGCATTTCATGCAGGACGAAGAGGGAATTCTTATAAAAAGACCTTTTAGGACCAGCTCAACGATGTGCCCCAGGATCACTGCCTACCACTAGTCACCAGTACTGCCCTGTCAGAGATGGTGGTCACTCAACCGCATGGCTACTAAGCACTGGAAAAGTGGTTAAGCCCAAACCAGGATGTGCCACAAATATACAACACACATGGTGTTTTGAAGGCAATACAAAACACAGACTGTAAAATATCTCAGTAAAAATTTTCATACTGATTATAGGCTGAAATGAAATATTATGGATTTATTGGGTTAAATAATATATTTTTTATATTTAATTACTTTCACCTGTTTCATTTTACTTTATTACTATGGCTATTAATTTCTTTTTAATTATTTATCACAATTAGAGAGCACTCCTGCCTAGGGCTTCAATGAGACATCAAATTCTGTAATCACCTTATATAGGCTCCTATCTGATATCCTTTTAAACTAACAACCTTCAAATATTGCTTTAAATTCACTTAGCTAAAAAGGCTTAATCTTGCCTAAAGTAGAATAAGAAGATCCTTGGCAACAGCACTTAACTATATTCTCTCTTGTCCAAAAAATTTGATTCTGCACCTCCTGATTTGAATACTGCACTCAGCCAAACAAAAGCGCTGTAATGAACTGGGCACACCCCCCTTAGAAGCAGAGAAAATCTGTCTGGAGAACAAAAGAGCATGTCCCTAAAATGTCATAGGCCCAATCCCAAGGATGTATTACAGAGAAATTCTAGTAAATACATTTTTTTCTTTCTTGAATGTTCTGTGATTCAGTGCCATTTATGGATTCGCACCCTAGGAAACTGGCCAGCTGACTAGTCCCTTAATCCTGTTCAGAACTGGTCTTGCTGTTGGTTTTCAAACATATAAGAGGAGCTCTAAAATTACACTTGCAAGCTGATGACCATGTATGACACGCTCCCAGCTCTATGCTCAGTCCAACCACTCTATCCCAGCCTTATCCCAGTCCCTTCCAACTAGTATTTACTGAGCACTTACTATGCTCAGTCAGTAAAGAATCCACTTGTAACGCAGGAGACCGCCTGCAATGCAGGAGACACAGGTTTGATCCCTGGGTCAGGAAAATCCTCTGGAGAAGGAAATGGCAACCCACTCTAGTATTTTTGCCTGGGAAATCCCATGGGTAGAGGAGCCTGGGGGTCTACAGTTTATGGGGTCACAAAGAGTCAAGCACAACTTGGCAACTAAGAATAAAAAAAAATACCGTGTGTAGTACTCTTGTAAAAAAGGGGACACGGGCCTTCCCTGGTGGTCCAGCAGTTAAGGATCTGCCATGTAAGGCAGGGTACATGGGTGCAGTCTCTGGTCCGAAAAGATCCCACACGCCCGGAGCAACCAAGGCCCCGTGTGCCACAGCTCTTGAGCCTGTGCTCAGAGGCTGGGAGATAACGACTACTGAACGACTACTGAAGCCCTCACGCCCTAACGCCTGTGCTTGACGCCAAGAGAAGCCACCACAAGGAGAAGCGTGAGCACCGCAACTAGTGAGAAGCTCCTGCTCCTCGCAACTAGAGAGAGCCTAGCAACAAAGACCCAGTGCAGCCAAAAACAAAATCAATAAAATTCTTTTTAAAAAGGCGGGTGTGGGGGCGGCCACAGCAGTGTACAAAACAAGACTTCCCTTTATGGGGCTCTGCACCAATAGAGGAAACAACGACTTAGTTATGTAAGTTACATCTGTTTTCTCTTTCTCTTGGTCTGACTTCTGAAAATTTTTCTTTATCTGTCTCTATCACAGTACCCTCCTTTTCAGAAAACTGGTGGCACCATTGAGAAGAAGAAAAAAAAATGAGATTCATGACATTAGGCTGGTACCTAATGATCAAAAGAAGATGCCAGAAATATACACAGACATTGTCACTGTGGAGGTATAACAGTCTGGATAAAACAGTAAAGCATTTTAGTCTCAATATAAAATGAAAACATCAATCTATAAATCAAGGTACCATTGCCATATATCTCAAAATCAAAATGCTTTCCTTCTGGGCCACTGCCTAGAGCTGAACCTACTGATGTAGGGATTTATCATGGTAAATAAATGTCCTCTACTGACATAGTAGTTTTAAAGTCATCTTATCTTAAAATGACATATCTAATTTTTTTTTTCCTTTCCCATTTTCTAGGAGGGAAGAGGCAGACGAAACCTCAATAAAGGGTAAAATGTGATTCGGTATCACTATACTTTGGCAAAAAAGAGTAAAATGAAGAAGAGTTTTAACAAAATAACAAGCTAGATATGCTTTAAACAACTGAATTTCCTTCTGATTGTGCTTTCTATTGTCACTAGCAAGTTTGGAATATATAGTGTATATTAACATTAAAAGTCAGGTATGCTTGTGTGGAATCTATTAACTTGAGAGAAAATTACTCAAATTGAAGAAATCACTGCTTAAAATGGATTTAGAAATACATTTTACTGAACAAAAGCGAGCGAGAAAATTAGGCTACTTTATCAGGATTAGAAAGTGCTATGAATTTTAAACACAAAGCTTCTAAAAACAATGCAGAACATATTTGAGATTATCATACCTCAATGTCATCATAAATCTTTTTTCCCCCACCAATTGATGATAAGTAAGTAGAGTGATTTTTTACGGTGACCTGTCTTTGATAAAAGAAGTTGTGTTAATTTTCCTGAGGGTTGTTTTTATCTCTAGATATTGTTTCGCTGTACCTGGAGATTCACACGCTTCTCAATAGCAGATCCAGAGATGGGTGAACCTTGAAAAGCTCTGAATGGGAAGTATTTACATGTGGAGCTCTCTGGCCAGCCGTCTGGGTTATGCAGTGACCACTTACCAACTACTTACAAAGACAATGCTGCCCTTTGATCGTTCACAAATCATTTTCAAGTTAAAATTCTCACTATTTTTCAACTAGTCATGCCTTCATTTTTATCTTTCTTCCTTTTCCCTCAGTCACCACTAGAGACCTTGAGTCCTCGACAAAAGAGAACCAGCATGGAAAAGGAATAAGTAACAGAGCCTAGCAGATCTCCATGGTTAAGGGCACCACTGGGATGGGTCATCGCAAACTTCTGCCAAATAAGGGTGTTAGGGTCATTCACAAATTCCCAAAAACACACAAGGCAAGGACAGAGGAGGAAAAAGAAGTCTGTGAACTGGGCAGGAAGAAAGGTTCTGACCCAGACTGCAGAAGTCCTGAGTAAAGACAACGTGTCTGCCCGCTGGACCTATTTTATGTATTAATCAGAACTCATCTAAGAAATTAAAAGATGCTTACTCTTTGGAAGAATAGCTATGACAAACCTAGACAGTGTATTAAAAAAGCAGAGACATCACTTTTCCAATAAAGGTCCATATAGTCAAAACCATGGTTTTTCCAGTAGTATGTGTGGATGTGAGTTGGACCATAAAGAAGGCTGAGCACTGAAGAACTGTGGTGCTGAAGAAGACTCTTGAGAGTCCCTTGGACAGCAAGGAGATCAAACCAGTCCATCCTAAAGGAAATCAACCCTGAATATTCATTGGAAGGACTTGATGCTGAAGCTGTAGCTCCAATACTTTGGATACCTGATACCAAGAGCTGACTCAGAAGACCCTGATACTGAGAACGACTGAGGGCAAGAGAAGAAGGGGGTAACAGAAGGATGACATGGTTGGATGGCATCGCCAACTCAATGGACATGAGTTTGAGCAAACGGTGGGAGATAGTGAAGGACAGGGAAGCCTGGCGTGCTACAGTTCATGGGGTCGCAAAGAGTCAAACACAGCTTATCAACTGAACAACGACATCTAAGATCTACTTGAAAGTCACTTTTTTTTCAAGGCACTGACTTCCCAGTGAATAAATAAATATATATCCTCATATCTGCAAAGAGATCCAATTAGTCCATTCTGAAGGAGATCAGCCCTGGGATTTCTTTGGAAGGAATGATGCTAAAGCTGAAACTCCAGTACTTTGGCCACCTCATGCGAAGAGCTGACTCATTGGAAAAGACATGCTGGGAGGGGTTGGGGGCAGGAAGAAAAGGGGACGACAGAGGATGAGATGGCTGGATGGCATCACGGACTCGATGGACGTGAGTCTGAGTGAACTCCAGGAGTTGGTGATGGACAGGGGGCCTAGCGTGCTATGATTCATGCGGTCGCAAAGAGGTGGACACGACTGAGCGACTGAACTGAACTGAACTGATGCTCATATCCTGTATTTCCCTTACAGCAAAAGGGCTATATGTTCCTTTTCCAAAATTCTCAAGTAGAAATTGTATATACCCATACGGTAAGAAAGTATATTTCAGACAAATAGCTGACACTACACACTTAACACAGAGGCTTTATCTGCCTCTCACAGAACTCCCTATTATAAAACTAATAGGTCTGATTTAAGGCTACTGGTTTTTAGGAGATTCCCTCCCCCACAAACAGAATAGAAATAGTTTCTTAATATGTATAAGTTAAGTCTTCATTTACATTCCTTTTAAACCTATATTTTAAAATTTCAATACATAGTTAATGTTTTTAATACCGCCTATATAATTGCCTTGAGTGTGGCATTTATTCCCTCCCTCTGAAGTACATGTTTCATCATAGATGTAATTTCTCCCAGGTATTTCAGGGGAGTTATTAAATGTCAAAATTCGAAGTGAATATATAGGTAACTTTAAAATGTAAAACCCCAGTGAAGAAAAAATTTCAGCTGTTAAGTTGATTACCAAAAACGGGAAATGGGATTCACAATGATAACCTATAAGGGAAAAAGGCATTTAGAAAACTGGGTTAGAAACAGCAAACAGTGTCAACTTATGCCAGCAATCTATTTACTCGTGCTTCTGTCACAAATACCATCAATTTATTCTTGAGAAAGAAGAAGGTTCTCTGGGTTGACTTGGCCCAGGTTTTTATATTTAATACATGGAAACAAAAGAGCACAAAAATTTTTAAGTATGAAGCCCTAAAAATTGTTGAAATATGAAATGAACAGATAAGACAGGTTTGATGGTGGCATTTTTCATTTCACAAGCTTCAGCTGCTTAAACAGTAAAATCTTAAAATGTCCACTCTCCAGGGTCTGGATTTAACCAAATATTCCATTGTTCCCTTCTTCTGCCCGCCCTAGAGTATCTTGGGCTCTAGCTGATTCTGATGATGATAATATAACAACAGGAGGAGAGGGGTCTTTTATTTTGCTAAGAACTCACTAGGTGCTCGGCTTTATGTATCTATTCTCATCTGGCCTCCACAATAGCTAGGAAGGCAGGTTATTCTTACTATTTCCATTTACAAATGATGAAACAAGGGGTTATAGATATTGAGGAACCTAGGATAACAGTTTTTAAGTCTCATGAATGGAATTTAAAACAGCTTTTTCTAAGTCAAAGTCCAGGCTTTTCACCACTGCACACTTCTGCCTTCTAAACCAGACTCACTGTTTTGCAAAAACATCCGCTGCCTTATCAACCTCATACCCTCCTTCTTTTCCACCTGTCAAAATCCTACCTAGCCCAGTTCAACTATTTCCTTCAATATGAAGTGGCATTGACATTGCTTTCTTCCCATTTTTAATGTAAATGTGATGATTGGAGCTCTGGCAGCCACCTTTCAACCATGAGGGAAACATCAAGCGAATAACTGAGGTACCAATCTAGACAACGATGATGAACCAACAGCAGTAGCTGGCTACATCTCCAGACTTCTCGTTTTATGAGAAAAATAATTCCTTATTTATTTGAGCCATCACTGTTCATTTCCACGCTATCTATAACTGTTTGCTTTTACTCTTCTGACTTAGAAATTCAACGGAACACTACATCTGTTAATGTCTCTCTCTCTCTGCAGTCACTCTCTGCAGCCAGAGACACAAAGTATCACCCCCTACACATGCTCTGCTCTGCCTGGCTGAGATCTCAAGGAACTACCAGCTATGTCTATCTGGACCCCTAACTCTCCATCCACACTGGATGACAGGAGTCAAAGTCAGCTAAATAAAGCGTGGAAGGAAAAGTAGGAGGTGACCAGTGATTTGAGAAAGTTGGTAGGAATTATTAGGAAAAGCTCAAAGTGCAAAGTCACTGAACATCAGAGATTTCTGGTAGAGAAGGAACTTCTGAGGACCAGCAAATGACATCTCTATAAACCAATCTGTCTGAAGAAGTTACAAAAGAAGCAGAGAGAAAGGAATCATTTTTATCAACAGAGAGAAAATACTGGGAGCTCAAGAGAGTAAAATATGGAGGAAGAAACTCAAGTTCAAGTCTTTACAAGCTAAAATTGGAGGGCTTCCCTGGTGGCTAGTGGTAAATAATCCACCTGCCAATGCCCTGACTTCGATCCCTGATCCGGAAAGATTCCACATGTCACAAAGCAACTAGACTCCTGTGCAACAACTATTCAGCCTATGCTGTAGAGCCCAGGAGCCACATCTGCTTAGCCTACAAGCCACAACTGTTGAAGTCTGCATGCATAGAGCCCATGTTCCACCTTTTGCCTTCAATCTTTCCTAGCGTCAGGGTCTTTTCCAGTGAGTCTACATGTCACATCAGGTGGCCAAAATATTGGAGCTTCAGCATCAGTCCTTCCAAAGAATATTCAGGGTCTATTTCTCTTAAGAATGACTGGCTGGATCTCCTTGCAGTCCAAGAGACTCTCAATGAGCCTTCTCCAACACCACAATTCGAAAGCATCAATTCTTCATTGCTCAGCCTTCTTCATGGTCCAGTTCTCACATCTGTACACAACTACCACAAAATAGAGTTCTTTTTTTTTTCTACTTTTTATTTTATATTGGAGTATAGCCCATTAACAATGCTATGAGAATTTCAGGTGCACAGCAGAGTGACTCAGCCATATACATACATGTATCCATTCTCCCCCAAATTTCCCTCCCATCCAGGCTGCCTAGATTTCTATTGTTTAAGTCACTCAGTGTGTGGTACTATCACAGCAGTCCTACAAAACCAGTGTAAGAACATATATTTTAAAAGACGTCACATGCAGCACTATTTACAATAGCTAGAACATGGAAGTGACAGGGTAACAGGCAGGAAGGCCAGGGATCTCCAAATGGAGGAAATAGCCTGCAAGTGTCAGACATTTTATCTCTCTTAAGTGGCAGGAGGAAACAAACTAGCGATATTTTTCCCTCCTCTATACAAATTTAAAAGGAGGTTTCTCTTAAAATTCTGTGTTGCCATAATGACACCTAGTTTCACTTGAAGTTAACCATTGCCTTTTTCTTATGGAAATGTTTATCTTAAGCTATGCTAATGTACTACTATGCATTTACCCCAAACTCTGTCTTTTGGGCTCAGAACCTACTTGATAAACCAGTATGTTATACTCCGATATTGTTCCTCTAATCTATGTGAATGAAACTATTTGTATGGTGCTTTGCCTTTCTTCAAGATTCAAGTTAATCCTTTTATGGCCCAAGGTAAACCATTTGGTGCCAAGTGAAAATGAAAGTGAAGTCACTCAGTTGTGTCCGACTCTTTGCGACCCCATGGACTGTAGCCTACCAGGCTCCTCCCTCCATGGGATTCTCCAAGCAAGAGTACTGGAGCGGGTTGCCGTTTCCTTCTCCAGAGATTATCCCAAAATACATCTTATGGGTGAGGGGCCTGGTGCCATTCTAAGTTTTGAGACATTCCTTTCTTTCATTAACAGACTACTGGTGACTATATAACACCCAGCTGAAGACTAGCAGGAGGGTACTCTTTCTGCCCCATTCTTATGCCTATGTCAAAAGCTTTCTCTATCTCCTTTATACTTTAATAAAACTTTATTACACAAAAGCTCTGAGCGATCAAGCCTCATCTCTGGCCCCGGATTGAATTCTTCTCCCCTTGGGGCCAAGAATCCCAGCGTCGTGATTCCACAATCTTTCAGAAGCAACCCAGATGCCCATTAACAGATGAATGGATAAAGAAATTGTGGTCTATATACACAATGGAATATTACTCAGCCATAAAAAGGAATGCATTTGAGTTCTGATGAGGTGGATGAACCTAGAACCTATTATACAGAGTGAAATGAATCAGAAAGAGAAAGATAAATATCATATTCTAATGCACAAATATAGAATCAAGAAAAATGGTTCTGAAGAATTTATTTACAGGGCAGCAATGGAGAAACAGACATAGAGAATAGACTTATGGACATGGGGAGAGGGGAGGAGAGGGTGAGGATGTATGGAAAGAGTAACAGGGAAACTTACATTACTATACATAAAATAGCCAACGGGAATTTGCTGTATGGCTCAGGAAACTCAAACAGGGGCTCTGCATCAACCTAGAGGGGTGGGATGGGGAGGGAGATGGGAGGAAGGTTCAAAACAGAGGAGATATAAGTATACCTATGGGTGATTCATGTTGAGGTTTGACAGAAAACAACAAAATTCTGTAAAGCAATTGTCCTTCAATAAAAAAATAAACTTTAAAAAAGGCATCACATGAACAGGTGATAAGGAATGCGTCTATTATTACTTTTGGCTATGGTACGTTTTGGTTGTGGCACATGGGATTAGTTGCTCTGCAGTGTATGGGATCTTAGTTCCTCTGCCAGGGATCAAACCCACATCCTTTGCATTGTAAGGCAGACCACTGTATTGCCAGGGAAGTCCCAGGAGTGGGTCTTGAACAGTTCAAAAACTGAAGTTAGGTCACTTATATTTCAGACAAATCCAAAGTCAACTCTCCAAGGTGCTTCCCCAGGATGAAGCAGGGGACGAACAAAGAGATGAGAAAGGAAGGCACGGCCTGGAAAGCAGCCCGGGCCAAGCAGAGCATCAGATGCAGAGGAAGAGAAGAGAGGAATGGAATGACCCCTCACCCAAGACAGGGTGAAATTTCAGGAGCGGACAAAGACATAGTTACAGGCAGGGACCAGCTAAGGAAGAAAGACTAGGAGAGAAAAGGGATACCCCCAGAAGGCAGCAGGCTCTGAAGTGCAGGGGCATCCCCATGTCCTCTGCCAATGATCTTGCTGGTTCCTGGTCATGCATAAAGTCAAAATTACATCCAGTGGCTCCTACCTGGTGTTTCTTTACCTATCTGGAATCTCTCTAGCAAGTTCAGAGCTTCTAACCTTCTGGTTATAAAGTATCTAGTAACTATTGAAAGTGAAAGTAAGCACTGGACTGCTTCTGTCCATGGAATTCTTCAGTCAAGAATACCGATTAGCACTAGTTGCTAAGTCATTTCTCATGGACTGTGGCCTACCAGGCTCCTCTGTCCATGGGATTTTCCAGGCAAGAATACTGGCGTGGGTAGCAATTCCCTTCTTCAGGGGATCTTCTCGTCCCAGGAATTGAACCCAGGTCTCCTGCATTGCAGGCAGACTCTTTACTGTCAGAGCCACCAGGGAAGCCTATTATTCTACTTTTATTTGATTGAACCTATCTGGGGCACTAAGGAAAGGGACACTTTGTCTGAAAAGTCCACACTGGGAATTCCTTTCTAAGCTCCAAAAGCATCTGAACTCTGAACGAGTCTCCAGCCAAATGCTTCCTCTCCCCCATTTCTGACCCTGGGAACCAGGAGACACGTCATTCCATGCTAATATTCTCCTAGTCAGGCTTTCCTGGTGGTCCAGTGGTTAAGAATCTACCAGCCGATGCAGGGGACATAGGTTAGATCCCTGGTCTGGGAAGATCCCATATGCAGCGAAGAAACCATGAGCTCCAACTACTGAGCCTCACTCTGCGACTAGTGAAGCCTGCCCGCCTACAGCCTATAGCCTGCCCGCCTACAGCCTGTAGCCTGCAACAAGAAAAAGCTGCCTCAATGAGAAGCACGCACGCCACGACTAGAGGGTGGCCCCACTCGCCACAACTAGAGAGAGCCCGCACAGCAATGAAGGCCAAGTGCACGCAAAAATAAAGAAATAAATAAATATTTTTAAAATTCTCCTATTCATCACTTCATCATCCTCTGAAGATTCTTCTTCTAATACCACTGACTTTCTTCCTGTCTTTCCTCAGCTGTATTTTCCCCCTTACTACCTAATAACACTCTTCCTACTAACAGACACAAATTCAGACCACCACCCCACCTCTGGAAATTGGTGGGGTTCAGTAATCCCTTTGGGTGTAGAATTACTTAAACAATGTACATCCTTAAGAGAATCAAATGCGACATCACCCGAGACCACAGACAGTGGCTTCGCAATGCCTGTGTTCTTTTCTTTGTTTCTGGGCCTGAATCTCTTTCCCAGGTGCTTTTTCCCTGGGTCAATTACTTGAATAAAAATCCGGAATCTTTCCAGTCTAGTCCTGAAGGAAAAACCAGAAAAAGCAATAGTGGAGAAGGGTGGGTTCAACGGAAAACTATATTCAATTATAATTGAGTTCCCTGATCACCTCATGGGGCTTCCCCAATGGCTCAGCAGGTAAAGAATCTTCCTGCAATGCAGGAGACACGGGAGATGCAGGTTCAATCCCTGGGTCAGGAAGATCCGCTGGAAAAGGAAATGGCAACCCATTCCAGTATTCTTGCCTGGGAAATCCCATGGACGGAGAAGCCTGCTGGGCTACAGTCCAAAGGGTCTCAGAGTCAGACACGACTGAGCAACTAAGCACACTGATCACCTCATGGGAGTCTGTATGGTTAAAAAACAAAGAGGGAGAAAAAAGCAAAGAGGGAAGACAGAGTTATCAGCCATGCCTGGGTGTGGGCTTACATAAGGACAGAGGATGAAAGTGAGAAATGTACTTCAAAAATAATTTCAGCAGAAAAATGTATTTAATAACCACTCAATTTAGAAAATACCATCTCTAATGAAAATGTCTCCAAGTGATAGTTTTAAGGATTTTCATTTTATATTTTCGAATGGCATTAGAATAATGAACACTGTGAGATGAGTACACGGGAGAAAGCAGAAGAAAATCTGCTTTTTAACTAAGTTATCTCATCCGCAGTCCTACTCAGAAACTGCCACATCCATGAACGCGACTAGAGATAACATTATAAACTCTGAGGTAATTTATACACTTTTCCTTTTTATTAAAAAATAAACAGGCAAATTTTAATTATTCACTAGAATGTTAATATAAAACCAGTGTGATAGCAGCTAACATTCTACAAACAGCCTTTTGCTGGCTTTGTGTGACATGGATGATCTAAATTCTTCCCCATTTCATTGACTATTCAGTGCCTCCTCCGTTGTCCCCTGCCCAATTTAGCAGCTTTGTAACACAGGAAACTTAACTTTTGATGTCCCAGTTGATGATAAATTTTTTACAAAAAGAAAAGCATACTATAACACGAATTCTTAGGTCACTAGGAAACCAAAGCATCAAGATAATTCAAGTAAAAGCATGAATTTCCTTTTGCTCCCAAATCACGGAAATAACTGTATTCGTTCTGTTTTGCTTTATGTGCCTTGTCTTGCTAATGTTTTCTAAACATAAAAATAACTTCTCTTTCTTTTATCTTCATAGCCTTACTCAGACTTCGTTTAAAATTCTTCTCCTTGTTACAAGAACAGAAGAATAAAGGAGAAGTGTTGAGACTCTGGTGGATTGGTTCTGCAACAAGCTGGTGAGACAAACGAAGAGGTTACGAGACAGGTCTAGGATCTGGGACCCTTTGCTGGAATGCCTGTACCTGGATGGACTTTCCAGATGGCTCAGTGGTAAATAATCCTGTTGCCTACGTAGGAGACATGGGTTCAGTCTCTGGGTTAGGAAGATCCCCTCGAGAAGGAAATGGCAACCCACTCCAGAATTCTTGCCTAGGAAATCCTATGGACAGAGGAGCCTGGCGGGCTACAGTCTGTGGGGTCACAAAAGAGCTGGACATGACTGAGTGACTAAACAATAACAACTGCACCTGGACACACCTCTCCTTGAGCCACAAAATACAAAGAAACTGTATGGGACTAAAAATAACTGTGTGCATGTGCAGCTGGGACAAGTTCCGGATGAAAGATTAACAAGAGACCAGAAAACCCCTAATGCCGCTTCTGAAGATTCGGGAGCGAAAGCAGGGTACTGCACACGTACCCTTGTACACAATAGCACCTAAGGGGTGAGCAAAACACCTAAGTCACCCCTCCAGCCTGACCTCTGGACACATCCGTACCCTCACCCCATATAAGGAACCACCTCACCCCCAACTCAGAGAGGGAACAGGGAACCTGTTACTTGATTTCATTCCTCCCTTCCCCTTACTTCAGCAGAGACCCCAGGAAAGCCTTACCTGAATTTCCTATCTGGCCTCTAGTCAATTTCTATTGAGGAAAGCCAAGGACCCTGATGGATAACAGGAGGCAGAGGTTCAGCTTCCTGGGCTGAAAAAGCCTTGCACTGTGTGTTGAGTTGCTTCAGACTTGTCCCAACTCTTGAAGTCCTGTGGACTGTAGCCCACCAGGCTCCTCTGTCCATGGGGATTCTCCCAGGCAAGAAATACTGGAGTGGGTTACCATGCCCTCCTCCAGGGGCCCTTGCTGACCCAGAGATCAAACCCAAGTCTTACGTCTCCTGCACTGGCCAGTGGATTCTTCACCACCAGTGCCATCTGGGAAGCCCCACCTTTTGGGGGCCTTGCTCCCCCTGAACTTCCTATCCTGACAAACTGCACCATCACGAGCTGTTTTGTCCTCTTTCTCCCCTGTTTAGCAGGCAACCGTTCATCAAAACTATTCATTCCGCCCCTTTAATGTCCCCCTCAGCTGTCCACTCCTCTCCAGCCCCACCACTCTGCCCAGGTTCAGCTCCTCATCCTGGTCGCCAGATTGTGACAACAGCCTCCTAACAGGTTCCTGGTCTCCCCCAAATTCACTCCCCTGAAAGTGAAATTCTGATCACTACTCTGCTACTGCAGAGAGCAAGAAGGGAGGACGGGGAGTCTGGAGAAAGGGCATCTTATTGATCTTCATCCCCTGTGCCTAGCACCTAGCGGAGAAAGAAATGGATGAATGAATTTGTCGATCACTCACTTCCTGACTATAAACTGCCAAGGCTAAAAATTTTCCACACCCGCAGACAGGAAAGCAAATTCTGTAGCAGAGCCATAAGCCTCAGGCTGCTTACTCGCTTCATCCACTGGCTTGCCACGTCTCCACCCTAATCATATCAGTGTTCTCACCACGGCATGCTCTTCACAGCTCCAGGTATAAAAGGGCATGAGCTTCTTTGCCTGAGATGTCCCTTCTCTGCACCTAATGACTCCTCCACGCAGGTCACGTGCTTTGTGAATCCTTCTGCGAGACCTCAGAGGGTGACATGTTCCTGAAGGCCCAGAGTAAGTGTACTCACAGCTCTTACCATTCCCAATAGGGCAAATCATAAACCCCATTTTTTCACCTCCTCACCAGACTAAGAGACACTGTCGGCATTTAAAGGGAAGGCTCTGCCCGTTATTTTCTCTCTCCCCTCTCTCTCGTCATCTCCTTTCCCAATGCCCAGAATGTTGTTGCTGTTTTATTAACAGCAGAGTTGTGTGTGACTCCTGCGACCCCATGGACTGTGGCTCTCCAAGCCCAGAACAGCATCTGATAAACATTAGATGCTCGTAACATACCTCCTGGATGAGCCTATTCAAGGGAAACAAATACCCCAGGTATTAGGAGGACAGAAAATCTCCCCCTTCCCTTCCCCACCAGTCCCTCCTCCAGCCCCTGTCTTCACCACATCCCTTACCTCCCCTCACTCTCTCATTTCCTCCCACTCCCCAGTGTAGCTCGGACCTGGGCAGGGAGTCCCCATTCAAGTCCTAAATCTAATACCTTGCAGATGAAGGGAAGAGGGACCTCAATATCATCAAGGCAGCCAAAAAGGATGAAAAATGTTCATAGAGACCTAATTAGAAATACAAATTCAGGGCCTTTCATAAAACTCTGTTATGTGTTGGTTAAGATCTACAGAACTGCTGTTGCAGTGTGAAATTTCAGTTACTCTGTCGGCTAAATTCAGGGCTGGCACAGAGATCAAGTAACCATTCATGATCTTGTTCTACGGGAATACAGGTTCAGAGTTCCCAACGAGCCTTCTGTAAGGTAACTACCAGAACAGTCAGCTTGTTCATTGTGGACTGCTTTTGCTAAAGTTTTTCCCCTTGAGTTTGTAATTCTTTCCCTGAATAATCTTTAAACTACTAGGATGAGTGGAAAGGACTCTTGTCTTTTCATCAAGAAACCTATATTCCAGATCAAAGGCTCTCGTTCCTGCCTACACAGTAGACACACGAAGGGAGTCTTTTAAAGACTCATTCAAATGCCCCCATTCAAGATGGTTAAAATCAGAATCTCTGGGTGGTGGGATCTTTTCAACAGTTTATGGAAGAAGCTCTTCAGGAAATTCTAATTTGCAAACTGGGTGGAGAACCTAGACTGTGTTTTGACTCATTTGTTGTGGGGTAATTTCCTCATGAATCTGACTTGTCTGAATCTTGGTTTTCTTACCTAAGAAAATGAAAGCTTTGAGATGAACAAAAGTTTCTCTACATCCTATAAGTTTCTCTTATTCTTTTCAGTTTTCAAAACGTTTGGAATTTTTATGAGTTAATTTTTGAACGTTTAGTTGCTCTGTTCCTCTTGGCTTATCTGACGATGTACAAATCAAGAAAAACAGACAGAAATCTGCAAAGACCTTTTAGTAACTGAGACAGAAGGAGTTGCAGGCAACGTTCCAATTTGAAAAGTATTCTTCCCACATACTTAACTAGTTCCTGGGAAGACAAAAGTTACATGTACAATTACTTAATTTCACAGTTTTTTAAGAGCCATTATATTAAAACTTTTTAAAAAGGAAAAGAAAAAAAGTCCCCATACTATATAATATTTCACTCCCTCAGATATATAGCTTTATCATTCTAACAACGCCTTTTTTTGCATATGCTTCCATTTAAGCCATGACTGCAGAGTAAGCTGATGATTTCAATGATGCCCCCTCACTCCCGAAGTCTTTTTTATTCAGTAGCTCACTGAGCAATTTAACACACAGGGTCCCTAATTTCTTTCTTCTAAGGATGGCAATATAACCTTTGTCTTGCTTTGACCAATTTTTCTCTTAGTTAACACATCTTTTCAAGTTTAAAAAAATATTTTTTCATTGATTTGGCTTATAAAGTAAACCGAGAAACCTGCAAATAATTTTGTGAAAAACAAATAAAGAAATATTCACCCTTGCAGAAGAAAAGAGAACACAGGAGAATCGCTTGCTCCATTTTATAATATTATGGTACATTGTGTAGTCTCATGTCAGTATTTATTATCAGTCATTTAGTTTATGATAGAGAATAACTTTTGATTACTGATGCTTGTAGTATTACTCACTCTGTCTTGGACTGTTTGAAGATCTGTATTTTTATTACAAAGTCCAATAAAAATAAAGTGAAAAACCCATAGGTCCCAAAACTGATTCCTGGCTAGTGCTGTATGTCACTCCTTTCCAATCTAAAAGTATTTCCTTCTACTGTTAGTCTCTGCCTCTCGCTCATAAGCAAATTTATCTCCTAATGCTTCATTCTTTATTTTAGCCATTAATCTCCTATTGAGAACCTTACCAAATGCTTTTTGCAGATAAAAATATTTAATATCTACTAGATTTCCCCTATCCACAAAGCTATCCAACACTGCTTAGAGGGGAAAAATCAATCTTTTGTACCTGAATTTAAGTTTGCTGGTTTGACTCAATGTATTTTTCTCGAAACTTCTTCAGCTCTTTACAGGAAACAAGAGAACCATAGGGCAAAAATGCTGCTTCTCTTTGTTATGGGTTCAATTGTGCTCCCTAAAAGGCATGTTGAAGTTCCAATCCCCAGAACCTCAGAGAGTGACCTATTTGAAAATACTGTCATTTCAATTGCAACTAGTTAGGCAAAAATAAAGTCTTACTATGTAAGCTGGGCTATTACATGATGGGTGTCCTTATAAGAGAAGAGACAGAAACACACAGGAAGATGAGCGTGTGACAATGGAGGCAGAGATGAGAGCAACACAGCTATTAATATAAGCCAAGGCTTCTCTGGTGGCTCAGACAGTAAAGAATTTACCTGCAATACAGGAGACCCAGGTTCCATCTTGGGTCAGGAAGATCCCCTGGAGAAGGGAATGGCTACCCGCTCCAGTACTCTTGCTTGGAAGAATCCTTGGACAGGGGAACCTGGCTGGCTATATATAGTCCATAGGATCACAAAGAGTTGGATACGGCTGAATGACTAAGACACACACACACAAGGCATGCCAAGTATTGCCAGCAAACAACAGAAGCTTTCTAGCAAGAAAGGTTTCTCTGCTACAGATTTCAGAAGGAGAGGGCTTGTGGACACAACCTTAATTTCAGACTTCTGCCTGTCAGAACTTGAAAACAAACATCCGTTTTTTTTTTTAAGGTACCCAGTTCTTGGTACTTTCTTAGGGTGCAGTTTAGAAAACCAATACCCTCCCTCTTTTCCCATTAATCCTATATTTGCAGGCCCTGTCTATCCTGGATTTAAGTCTACCCAGAAATTTCATACATACACAACCTGTGTGTCTGTGTACAGGCATGTAAAATATTTTTCTCTTTTAGTATCAGACTCAACGCTGAAGAATCACAATTAACACTTAGAGCCAAAGGATTAGATTTAACATTTAGATTCAAAGGATCATAGACAGTGTTTCTTCTTTCAGGATCATATTTACCTCCAAAGCAGAAAGCACCCCAGTGGTCGCTGAGTATCATATATCTAACACTGGCTCCAGTGGGCTGTCATCCCAGCTGGTTCTTTGAATACCTCCTACCTCCTGACGTGGCCATGCAAATTCCAGAAAACTTGACTTTATCAAAACTCTGCTTTATACTGGGCTGACATCCATCTTTCTATATCTTCTGAAAGTAAGGTGCCAGTCCTCCGTCCTTGGGTAACAGACAACAGTCATGTCTTTTCATGCCTTGTTGTGTATGCTGCTGCTGCTGCTAAGTCACTTCAGTCGTGTCTGACTCTGTGTGACCCCGTAGATGGCAGCCCACCAGGCTCCCCCATCCCTGGGATTCTCCAAGCAAGAACACTGGGGTGGGTTGCCATTTCCTTCTCCAACGCATGAAAATGAAAAGTGAAAGTGAAGTTGCTCAGTTGTCCGACTCTTCGCGACCCCATGGACTATAGCCTACCAGGCTCCTCTGTCCATGGAATTTTCCAGGCAAGAGTACTGGAGCGGGTTGCCATTCTCTTCTCCACTTGTGTATATGCATGCATAAAAGCATGTGAACACAATTTCACAACCCCAATGCTCACATTCTTCCCAAATAAGATGTCCCCTTTCCTTTCAATCACTCTGCATGAGGATGTCTCAACTTCCCATGCTCGGCCATCCTTCTACACATGCTCCAGTACCATTTCCATCCTCACACCCTTTCATCATATCTCTCTGCTCCTTCATTCTCATATGGCCCTCAGCCTTGACCTCTCTCCTCATCCTTCCTCAGGTGGAAAAGAAAAAGATCAACTTCAACTGCTGCCTGCGAGCTGCTCCCTGGGCACCCCCAAGGAGGAGAATCTAAAACAAGCTAGAACCTTGTACAGAACTCAAGTGGCCATTGATATGCATGACCCTGCAGGTGCATCATCATGGGACCATCAGCAGAGCAGATAGATACAGTGGAAGCTACTTAAGCTCAGGGTTCTCTTGCAATCTTCTCTTTCATTTCAACAAGGATTTGCTGTGGGTCTGTCATGGGTGGGGCTCTGGGTTTGCCCTCATGTGGCTCTTTCATGAGTATTTCACGTCTACCACCCCCTAGGGGATTCCTTGGTGGCTCAGATGGTAAAGGATCTGCCTGCAATGCAGGAAACCCAGGTTTGATCCCTGGGTTGGGAAGATCCCCTGGAGAAGAAAATGGCAACCCACTCAAGTATTCTTGCCTGGAGAATCCCATGGACAGAAGAGCCTGGTGGGTTACAGTCCATGAGGTCGAAAAGAGTCAGACACGACTGAGCGACTAACTCACTCACTCACCCCCTAGAGTTTTTCTCCAAACATTCTCTCTCTATTGTCTTATTTTTCTTGTCCTCCATAGAAAAGTACCATTCAACATATAAATCTCATTCAGGGACTTGAGAAATACTTCTGGGCCTCCAAAGGTCAAACACAGCTTAAACTTATCTTTCATAATCTCGATTGATGGTGGGACAGAAAGCAGGATGGTGCAGTGACTAAAGTATGGAATCTGGGGTTGAGTCCTTCAGAATTCTGCTCCATCCTCAATGTGGCCTCAGTCTAGGCACTTAGCCTCCAAGCCTCCGGTCTCCAAGCCACTCAGTGCTGATAAGGTACCTCCCCTACTTTGCTTTAGGACAACTGCAAAAGAATTTGGTGAACTACTCCACAAGATTTATTAACCTTTGTTCACAAAATGATTCAACAAATATGTATGGTGGTGGTTTAGTTGCTAAATCATGTCTGCCTCTTATGACCCCATGGACTAAAGCCTGCCAGGCTTCTCTGTCCATGGGATTTCCCAGGCAAGAATATAGGAGTGGTCTGCCATTTCTTCCTCCAGGGGATCTTCCCAACTGACCCAGGGATCAAACCCACATCTCTTGCACTGCAGACAGATTCTTTACCACTGAGCCACCAGGGAAACCCCAAATATGTATATCAAGTATCTCCCCAGTGCAGAGGACTAAGGGGCCCATTCAAGGGTTTCAATTCCACAGCATTTATGAGTTTGCTAATAGGTGAGTAACTGGCACAGATACTATATGACAAATAACAAAAATCAACATGTTAGGAAATAAAGGCAAATGAATAACAATCTCAGAGACACAAGCAACTACCTATGGGTCTCACCTCTGAGTCATAAACCAGAATTTCACTAAGAAAAAAAAAAAGTCCCTAATTCTTCTGCTGAGAAAAATACAGATCTCTTTTAAAAAATGAATTTTATATATGTTGTTTATAATTGTATTTTTTGATGTCCTTGTACCTGATGACCTATCCCATAAAGAAGCATTTTCTAGGCACTGGCTATGTGCCAGTCTTTCTGCCTGGGAGATTTCTCTTAGCAAGCCAGGTCTGTAGAAGGCGGTTTATATGCTTTTGGAATATGGTGGGTTACTATTTTTAAAATTTCACATAGTAAAATTTTGTACAGACTAGTGTACACCACATAAAAAACTAAGCTTAGAAGGTATCCCTTCCCTGCCTCTCCTCCCTAGAAGTCCAGCCATGAGGAGGCACAGAAAATGCTTTATGCTTAAATGCTTAAATAGACTTAAGTGAAGTGAAGTGAAGTTGCTCAGTCGTGTCCGACTCTGCGACCCCGTGGACTGTAGCCTACCAGGCTCCTCCCTCCATGGGATTCTCCAGGCAAGAGTACTGGAGTGGGTTGCCTTCTCCAGGGGATCTTCCCAACCCAGGGATCGAACCCGGGTCTCCTGCATTCCAGGCAGACGTTTTAACCTCTGAGCCACCAGGGAAGCCCTAAATAGACTTAACCTGTTTTAAAAAGTGACATGCATGGACCAAAATGCAGCATCTGGAGTTCCTGCCATGCTGGGAAAACATGGGAAGTCCTCTCTTCTGTGGAGTTTTTATTTTATACTCAACAAAGGATGGAGAGGGTGTGGGTGGGCGAAGGTGAACGTTCTCCAATTTTTGCTTGGGGCCTTGAATAAGATGGCAAGTTAATTAGTTTTACTCTATAAGTGGTTTAATTTTCAGGGCTGGTTTAAGGAACTGTAAATAATTCTACACTTTAAATTCTTTACTTTTTAACCTAATACATGTATATTCTTATGCTTTCCACCATGATAAACTTTCAACTGAAGCAAACTTTTTCATAAATTAAATGCTTTTCCTATGAAAGGCAAGATCTTATTTAAAAAAAAAAAAAAACAGGCTGGAACACCACAGGGGTCTGGATGTGCCATCTGGATCAATACTCCTTCAGGATACAAAGATTTGCAGCCTCAGATGAAGGACTCAGTGTGACTTATGACAGTCTTTAGAAAAATAAATCTATACTGTCATTTATACTAGGATTGATTCATATTTAAAATTTTTTAACTTTTAAAAAAGTCTTAGATGTTAATTTGCTATTAATCACAGCATTTTTTTTTTTTTTTAGGGTTTTGGTTTCCTTCAGTCACAGCAAATTTCCCACTGCTTTCTCTCTTTTTATTTATTTAATGGCTTCCCTTCTATTTTCTTCTCTTTTTCTCAGCTTCATCTCATTGTTTCTGTATTACTTTGATCTTATTGGGTTGCACTTCGAGTATTCCCTCCCTGGTTCCTACTTTTTTCATTTTTTATTTCCTATACGTTACCAAATCCCAGCCAAGTTCAAAACTCATTTCGCATTCCCTTCAAGGTCTGCTTTTCTCAAGCCCCATATTTTTATGTTTGTACTCTTCCCACAGATCTTCATCAGCAATTCAAACCTGATGACATTACGATTGCATCTTTAGTGCTTTTCTACTCCAGCCTTATTTATCATGCCTGCATTATTTCCAAAGATAAGGTCTAGCATAACTTCAGAGCAGAGCTTGTTAGCTGTTGCGTGTGTGAACAGTCCAGGCTACTGAAAGATAAAGCCACGTGCCTACAATCTGGCTTTATTCTTAATGTGTGCATTTGCTGGGCGGAAATCCCTGAGCAGTAGATGACCTGCTTTCGACTTCTCTTTTCAATAAGCATGTTTCCCTTTCTATCTTACTTCCCTATCACCTTGTTCTTGGATTGTTTGATGAAAAAAATATGGTGCTCGTTTCTCTTCTCTGATTATATTCCCTTCAAACTGTTTACTCCTACTTCACCATCTTCTTTTTCTGTATTTCTCTCACCACGTTTCCACTAATGTAAAAGTAAGATCGATTTTCTCTCTGTTTTGAAATATTTTATTTTAATTAACTACTTTATTTATTTGGCAGCCTCGGGTCTTGGCTGCAACACATAGGATCTTTGTTGCATCGCGTGAGACCTTTCACCGCAGCGAACAGACTCTCTAGGTGGAGCGCAAGGGCTCAGTAGTTGTGAAAGCGCTTAGTTGCCCCATGGCATTCGGGGTCTTAGTTTCCTAACCAGGGATTGAACCCGAGTCCCCTGCACTGCAAGGTGGATTATTAATCACTGGACCACCAGGGAAGGCCCAAGATCCTTTTCACTGATGAAAAGTCAAGGCAAAATGTTTTTCCTTGGTCCTTCCCTTGCCTCTGGAACTATCTGAGAATCCTAAGAAACCCTTTAGACGTCATACCACACTGCTTGGATTGATCAAGCCATACTTTGTATACATAATCTCCTTGCCAAATATTTTTCTAACTTTTTGTTCAGTTAAAATAGAAATTTGCTCTCAAAACAACATGTCCAAACTCTACAAAGTTGTGACACACCAGGAAAGAGGAATCTAGATCTAATCTGATCTAATTTCATTTTGCCTGTTTTCACTTTTCTTTATCTCGTCTTGCTCATTGATTCATTTGTATATTCCACAATATTTCCTTAGGCTTTCCTAGATGTCAGACATGGTAGCAATCACAGAAGAATACAAATAAGTAAGATAAGAACCTCTTTGGCCTCAAGGAGGTTCATAGATTTATACACATACACACACACACACACAATGTATATATAACTTATATATATATATATATATATATATATGCACACACACATACCCCTAACAGGTAAAACAACTGATGATGATACTATATGACAAATGCTACTAGTATTTATAATTATCCAAGGAGGAGGATAGTATGAACAATTAGTTTTGTCTTTAAAAGATCACAGAGAAATCTGACAGAGTATGAAAATTTCACTTAAATCTTTAAAAACGGCTATCAGGAGGGGAGAAGGCTACAACAGACAGCAGAAATGATGTAAAGAAGACAGAAATACCTGGGATATTTACAAATAGCAATAATGACCATTCAAAACAGCAGTAAAGATAACCTTTTTTTTTTTCTTTTAACTATTGGGGTCTTATATTTGTTTGCTTTTATTAATTTCTTTGTTGCAGTATGCAGGATCTCTAGTTGGGGCACGTGGGATCTAGTTCCCTGACTAGGGATTGAATCCGGGCCCCTGCACTGGGAGTGCAGCATCTGAACCACTGGAGCACCAGTGAAGTCCCTACAATAAAGACACCCTTTTAACTGATTTAATTTAATTCTTATTTTACCATAGAAGAATACCTACCTCGCAGAGTTATTATAAAGATTAAATATAAATAAAACTCTTAAGAGAGTACCTGTCACACAGTAAATGCTCAAGAAATGCTACCTATCATTATTGTTATATTACAGATTATATCACATATATTTCATCTAGTCAAAATATTTTCTTTCTTTATTATTATTATTTTTTGGTTCTTGGATCTTTGTGGATCACTGTGGCTGCTGAATAAGTGATCTCATACATGGCTGAAGAGCTGAGGTGACTGCTACAGCTTTCATCATGAAAGAATTAGAAACAATGACAATGTCTAAAAAGTATACCATAAAAAAATGACACATCTAATTATGATTCTCAGTGAATCAGATTTCTTTTTAAGACAGAGTCAAAAGCTGGCAAAACAAGTTCATATGTAAGATTCATTAAACAATTCTACTAATACAATAAGTTTTAGGATCAGTACAGAATAAAGTCCAGCTCAGTTTCTTGTATCTCCAGCAGCTATACCAGGGCTTCCCTGGTGGCTTAGTGGCCAAGAATACATCTGCAATGTAGGAGCCTCAAGAGACATGAGTTCAATTCTCCAGAGAAAGATTCTTACCTACAGAATCACAAGGACAGAGGAGCTTGGCAAGCTACCGTCCGTGGGGTCACAAAGAGTTGGACAGGACTGAAGTGACTTAGCACACACAACTACACCAAAATCACATGCGTTACTTCATTTGAACTGATAATTAAATGAATTTATTTGTTCAAGGGTCACAGATTCTGTAAGACAGAACAAGAGGCCAAGTCTTCTAACTCCCATGACCATGGCTCCTTCCCCTAAAACATTCTGAAAGATTCCTCAGTGTTAGGTCCTCAGTCATGCTCGACTCTTCGCAACCCAGAGACTGCAACCCAGGCTCCTCTGTCCATGGAATTTTCCAGGCAAGGATACTGGAGTGGTTTACCATTTCCTTCTCCAGTGGATCTTCCCAACCCAGGGATCAAACCCGGGTCTCCTACACAGCAGGCAGATTCTTTACCAACTGAGCTACCAGAGAAGCCCTAGATTAAGCCAAAAACTAGGCTACTAATCACTTAGTTGGCCAAAAATGTAAACACACTCCAGATAACCAAGTGTTTACTTACAGTGATGCATAACACCAGACTAACATAGTTATATATATTTTTACCTCTCTCTCTTTAGAGAATTGGGTTTATAATAATAGAAATGGCTATCAAAATTATAAGAAAAAAATTATGAATGTAAATGACAAACTCCTTTCAAGATTTTTGATGCTAAATCGATGGGAAAACAAAAACCATGAAGAATTCCACACATGATAAAATAAATGTTATGAGACTTGCCCTCCTGCTATAAATTGTTATATAAATAACTGTGCAACTGAAAAATATATATAAGGCAACTATTTTTAGGCAATGGGAAACTGGTAGCTCAAGATAAAGAGCTTAAGGTAATTCAGATATACAATAAGGACTTTTAATCAGCTATTACAAATATGTTCAAGAATTTTAAAGAAAATATGATCTCAATGAATGAAAAAAAAAGGAAAAGAGTAGAAAAATTAAAATTCTAAAAAATAACAAACGGATTCTAAAACTAAAAATGTTCATCAGCACAAATTTCAGTGGATGGGCATAAAAGTAAATTTAAGGTAGAAAATAAGGGTCAATGAACTTGAAGAAAGATCCATGTATATTAGCCATTCAGAAAAAGGGGGCTGAGGGTTGGAGGGGAGATTAAAATTGAAGTTAACAGGGCCCAGTAAGCTGAGGACAATATCTAACACTCAGGAACTTGGGTCCCAGAAGGAAAAAAAGACCAGGGAAGAAAATATATTTGAAAAAATATTTTTTTAAATGTCTAAAACAACAACCTACAAATCCAAGAAGCTCGATAAACTCCAAGGAAGGATAAATATGAAGAAAACCACACTTAGGCACATTATAGTCAAGTTAGTGAAAAATAAAGACAAATATTGGTAGCCATAGCCAGAGTGAAATGAAACATTACTTACAGGAAAACAGGAAGAAACAGAATTCCAAGAAATGGAATGATAAGGTTAAGTACTGAAATAGAAGTAAAACTGTAACCTAAAACTCTATATTCAGCAAACTACCCTTGAAACATGGAGGTGAAAAAAGACATTTTCCAGTAAACAAAATCTGAGAGAACTAATCATCAGCAGACTACAGGAAGAATAAGAGATAAAGAAATGACATGCAAAAGACTAGTTTTACCTAGGTTTCTTCTTTTAATTTCCTTAAAAGACAAATATACATTAAAAATCACATCACTTTGAGGAGGGGTTTATAAACAGGTAGAAGAAGAAGAATAGTAAAATAATTCTGGGGACTAATCAGAGTGTAAATGGAACTGCTGTAAGGTTTTTGTATTTGTGACCTATGAAGTGTAAAGAGGAATATAGGTATGCCTCATTTTATTGTGCTTTGCATTATTACACTTTACAGATATTGCATTTTCTATAAATTGAAGGCTTACAGCAACCCTTCATCAAGTAAGTCTATCAGGACCATTTCAAGTCTCTGTGCCATGTTTTGCTAATTCTTGAAATGTTTCAAAAATGTTCATTACTATTATATTTGTTATGGTGATCAGTGATCAGAAATCTTTGATACTAATAAACTAATAGAACAAGTAGACCAAAATAAAACCAAACAAAATCAGATCTAAAAGATGTGACCAACCAACTTGAGTTAATTGACATTTACAGAACATTACAACTAACATTGGCAAATAAATGACACTTTTTTCAGTGCACTTGAAGCAGATACTTAAATATACCATAAAATGGGGTATAAAATAAATCTCATTAATTACAAAAGGCAAAAGATTCTTAAAATGGATATTCTCTGTGCATAAAAGAATTTTAAATTTTAAGTCAGTAATAATGATATCCATAGAAACATAAAATACTTGGAAATTAAACATTTCATACTAAATAACACTCCAATAACATCTAAACAACTAGAAAAATTAGAAAACATTTTTAACTGAATGGTAAAGCAAAATATTGGTGCTTTGAAAAGATTAATAAAGCTGGCAGATCCCTAGCAAAACTATATTTTCTACCAAAACAAAACAAAGAACCACAACAATAAAAGGAAAGAAAACAAAAATGGTTGATATTGGGAATTAAAAAGGAGATATAACTACAGACCCTACAGACATCAGACTAGTAAAAGAATATTCTAAACACCTTATATCAATAAATTCAGCAACTCCTATATTTGTACAATGAAAAACAAGCAAGGAAACTTCTTATACACAGAATGACGTGAATGGATCTCACAGGTATTACACCTTAGGGCACGTAGGTGAAAAAAAAAGGAAGAGTACATAGTGTGTAAGTATAATATTCTAAAACTGGCAAAGCTAGTCCATGGTGATAAAATCAGACCAGTTATTGCACCTGGAGCAGAAGGTTAAAAGAGCGGAACTGACATCAAAGAGGAACAAATGCTGTTTCTGGGAAGATCGAATATACAAACTGTCAAAACTCATCATATTATACATGTTAACACTTGAACTGTATTAAATATAAGTTTACTTCAATGAAGCTGATTTCGAAGAAAACAAAAGAAGTTTTTAGATAATACAGAAACAGGATGAAATGTGAAGGCAGTCCACAAATTTCATTTTAAAATTTTTCAAAAACTACTTCATTTCTATTATATACCTCCGTAACAGAATGAGAAGCAAAAACTGTGGGTCAGGAAGCACTAGATGCTTTCATATACATCTCACAAAGACTGCACCTTTAATTCAGGATAAGGTCTGGCACAGTGCCTTGGGAGACAGATACACTTGAGGCCAGAACACTTGGGTTCAAATAATGACTTATATGATCAGTTAGCTTTGGGACCTTAGGCAAGTCCCTCCATCTTAAGTTTCTTCATCAGCTACAGGGCTGGTGTGAAGGTGAAGGAACATAATTTTGAAGTATCTAGTAAAGCACATCACAAATAAAAGTTCTATCACTCACAGTATCAGACACTGATCAGATGAAAAACTGAAGGAGGTAAACAAGATGGACTGGGATATGAGCCAACAGGAAGAGACAGGTGATGGCATGTTTCCAGTCACATTTCTGTCTGTGGATGCAAAGGGTAGGGTGGGGTGGAGAGTGGAACAGACGTGTCCAAGCATGAGGACCTAATAATGTTCCTATTTTAAGCAACAGGTACAGGATTGGCTTTCTCACCCAGAATGAATACACTTTCACTGTGACCTGGATCATGCCACTCTGGGCTAACTCCCTGGTCTTGTTTCTAGGAGCATGAAAAAGGAGGCTACCTGTCTACCTATGACTCCAGTGGGTTTTCCCCAGGCTCCTGAGGGTTCCAGCATCTTCTATCATTGGGGACCTTTGGAATGCCAATATAACTGATGACCCATTCATTACAATGTTCCATTCTTCCCTATCCTTAGGTTTTCAGAGATTTCACTCTAAATAAAATAAGCAGAACAGAGATCTTTTGGATATGGCAGCAAACCAGGGCAACAGCTTCATTAATGCCTGGTTGGCTGATTTTCAGTACAATTCCAGGAAACCACGCTAGGTCTGAGAGTCTTTAATGAAAAGTACATGAGTAGAAAAATCTAGAGGGTGACTGCAATAGAGGCCCAAATCTGAGAAGCAAGAAGTCACATATATTCATCCAAACATGGAGCCACAAGCAGGGCAGCTAAAGATGCAACACTGCGTCTTGGTATAGAAAGTTATCTGCAGAGGTTTCAATAAAGCTCTATGAGGAGGATTTCCCTGGTGGTCCAGTGGTTAATAATCCACATTGCAGTGCAGGGGATGAGGGTCTGATCCCTGGTCGGGGAACTAAGATCTCACATGCTGCGGAGCAACTAAGCCCAGCGGGAGCAACTACTGAGCCACGAACTCTGGAGCCCATGTGCCACAACCAGAAAGCCAGCTGCTGCTGCTGTTGCTAAGTCGCTTCAGTCGTGTCTGACTCTGCAACCCCATACACGGCAGCCCATCAGGCTCCCTCATCCCTGCGATACTCCAGGCAAGAATACTAGAGTGAGTTGCCATTTCCTTCTCCAACGCATGAAAGTGAAAAGTGAAAGTGAAGTCACTCAGTCGTGTCCGACTCCTAGCGACCCCATGGACTACAGCTGACCAGGCTCCTCCGTTCATGGTATTTTCCAGGCAAGAGTACTGGAGTGGGGTGCCATTATCTTCTCTGAGAAAGCCAGCATGATGGATGCCGCAACTACTGAGCCCCTGAGCCAGAGCTACAGTCTGTGCACAACAGAAGATCCTGCGCCACCTGCAGGGCACGGCAGGTAACTCCAGGGAGCCTCGCACATGAAAAGGAGGGGACCGCGGAGGCTCAGGCAGAGTCTTGGGAAGAACCTTTATCAAAGCCAAGCTAAAGGAAATTATATTGTATCTTGAAAACGAAGGGCCGCCACCGAAGGATTTTAAACAAGCAGTACCACAACCCAATTAGCATTCTTGAGAGATCATTCTGGCAACAGTGTGGAGAACAGATTGAAAGGGGACAGAAACAGAGATTGGAAAACTAGTTAGAAGACCGATGAAGTGATCCATGTGGGGAATGACAGTGGCCTAAGATAGCAGCACACAGGATGGAAAGAATGTATGAGATACGGCAAAGAACAGAACTCTCAAGACTGATTCACTGATTCCTGCAAAGGTGAGAAAAAGCAATCAGTGTCAAGCTTGGGTGTATGAATAGCTAGACCTGCTGTTTGTGAAAACAAAGACTGAGTCAAGCTACATTTCAAAAAAGAAAAAGAAAAACAATGACACTGCCCTAAATTTAAGAAGGAAAAAAAAAAAAACCACCACAGACAAAAGCTCAGGCTGCCTTAGACAGGACGAATATGGATCTCTGAAAAAAAATCAAACACTTAAATTCACAAAGAGGAATAAGTCAGAGTCAAAGAAATTCCTGTCTAACATATGTTGATGAATGAATAATCAAAGACTAAGGCAGAAGGCAATTCACTAACAAGAGAGCCATCTACTGCCTTACAAGGATAATGCAGTGATGAAACGCCACCCAAAAACGTGGAAGAAAGCCAACTTTGTGACCATTTCCCACTGCACGTCTATTCATAAAATAGCTGACCCCTCCCCCCACACACACACACAAAAAAACCCTCCAAGTGGTTACTCTGTGCAACCCTACAGACAGCAGCTCTTCAGGCTCCCCTGTCCCTGGTACTCTCCCGGCAAGAACACTGGAGTGCGTTGCCATTTCCTTCTCCAAGGCATGAAAGTGAAAAGTGAAAGTGAAGTCGCTCAGTCCATGTCCCATGGACTGCAGCCCACCCGGCTCCTCCATCCATGGGATTTGCCAGGCAAGAGTACTGGAGTGGGTTGCCATTGCCTTCTCCGCAAGTGGTTAGCACTTTCAGTTAATAGCCAAATGCCACGACTTACCAATTTCTCTTAAAAGCATCCATTCAATATATACCATCATTTCAATATAAAACGCTTACCTGCCATCATGGCTATCATACTGGCTTTATAGACGTTGGTGAGAGATCCAAGTTCTCCTGTGGCTAAGATGGTTTTGAGATGAGCCTCCCCACAGGCCTTGCGAAACTGACGAATCTCATCATACAGGGCTGAGGAAGGAAATAATTGAGGCCGTTACAAAGCCGGCAAGTGATAACATAACTTGGCAGCCATTTAGAACTGGTAGAACCCATCTCAGATTCAGGAAACATACACCATTTGTCACTTTCTAAAAAATCACCCCAATTTAATATTGCCTCAAGCATTCTGTTGCAGTTCCCCTCCTGTTCTAAGGAACTCCTTCGTTTGCTACCATGAAACAGTTGCTATACCCTGGCCCCAGGTCCCAACCCACAGAGCTTTTAAAGTATCATTATAAAGACATGCAAATTACAAATAATTTCTACTGCTTTTGTAGGATGGTTACTTAGGAGAAAAAAAGAAATTCATCTACCATATATACAGGGGTGTATCACTTTTACAAACTAAAGAAAGAAAAATCCTCCAGTCCTTTTGAATTCTCCCATTCACACATAATAAGTTTTCTTGTTGGAATATAAAGCAGGCCTTTCCTGAGAGCTCTGCTAATTAAAATAAAGACATAACAGTTTGCCCCACTCTCTGTCAGGGTATTTGTCTATGCATGCGTGTGTGCTAAGTCGCTTCAGTCGTGTCTGGCTATGGACCATAGCCTGCCAGGCTCCCCTGTCCATGGGATTCTCCAGGTAAGAATACTAGAGTGGGTTGTCGTGCCTTCCTCCAGGGATCATCCCAACCCAGGGATCAAATCTGTGTCTCTTACATCTCCTGCATTTGGCAGGCAGGTTCTTTACCACTTGCGCCACCAATATATCAGACCAAAAAGCATTCAGCCTAGACAGGGAGTGATGGGTGTATGTACACAAATTCAGCCGTGGAGGAATTCAGAGATGCAGCTTGGAAGCTATTAACCTCTGACCCCAGTACCACATTTGCCTTCTAGAGCTCCATATAGTATTCATAAAGCACCCGAATTGAAAATATATATATATTTATTTTATACACACACACACATATTATACCCTCAAAGCCCATTATACTCAATAAAATTAAATTGAGGGGGAAACATTTCATATTCAAAGTAACAGAATATTAGCAAGCAAAATCAGTACAGTATAATGAGTATTAAAATTCTGAAAAATTATTTAAGACTGTCATTGCCAATAACACCAAGCTCTTACCCTGCATCAGGTTGGCTACAGCTCATTTCCTGAACTTCAGTTATTGCTACACTATCAGGATTAGGGTAATAATAAACATTAGGGTTATGAGAAGCATTTTTAATGCTAAAATGAGAGTTGTCTAATTCACAGGTTTTCTGAAGTACTTAGACTAAAAATCAGTCTTGAGTCAGAAAACTAAGTCAAACTACTCAAGTTTTTGGTGTTTTTCTTTTTGAGGGGGGATACGCACCATGCCAGACACCATGCAGGACCTTAGTTCGTCAACCAGGGATGGAACCCACGCTCCCCTGCAGTGGAGGCATGGAATCCTAACCACTGGACCACCAGGCAAGTCCCCAAACCATGAAAGATAAAGATGGAAACAAAACTTGTCTTCTCAATTTTAGAAAACCCAAACTTAACTTGAAGCGCGAAGGATTCTGCTACAAGATGCATGGAAATGTACAAGTTGTTGCCTCCAAGAGGTAACCACAGTTTTGTTCTGTTTTTTCAAGAAAGGGCAGAATATTTTTACAAATTCCTAACAGTCAGTAGTTGTATCAGAAATGACCCGAGATGCCACATTGACCACCTTACCCTGCATGTCGCACCTAAACCATGAGGAAATCATATCACCCACACATCCAATACAACAACATGCAAGAATAGGATAAACAGCAAAAGACTATGTGGCAGTAACAATTTATATTCTTTTAACTCAGAGAGTGAATCTTGGATGGAGTAATAGTTCTTGAAAATAGAAAGGTGCCCTCTAAGAACTAGTGACAAGGAAACCTCTTGAGCTAAAAATTCAAGAATGATAATCTGGAGTTAAGCTGTGATCTAATTAAGGATTTTTCTTCCTAGTACAATGCACAATCTCAAGGGTCAAACACAGGTGGATTTAAAACTCAACTCCAACACTTTCTGTGTGACCTTAGGCAAGTTATTTCTCCCAGCCTCAGTTCTAGCCTTAAAGTATCAATAATAATGTTTATTTTATAAATTATTTGAAGATTAAAAGATATATACAGATAGATAGGTATACACACACACAGAACTTTGTACATTGCTTGGCTTATTGTAAGCATTCAAAAGTTTAATCATTATTATTAAGTTCAGAATCCTAGTAAAATGAATTTCCACTAAGTGTTGTTGATAAAAGTCAAATCTTGGTTCATGCCTGACCCAACTTTTTGTACTACAATGAAATTTTGTTGTATGGATTAGTGCTTACATTCAGTGAGCCATCAGATAAGGCTTGAAAATATTTCATTACAGCATTTGTGAAAGGGAACTTTGGCCTGTATAACAAAATTTTTAAAACATTGATCCTGAGCATACTTATAAGCAAAATAACCAGCCTTTTTCTAAAATATATTACCCTTTAATATCCACTGAAGTTCTTCACCTACAGTTAAAATTAACCAGAAAACCCAGATGTATTTTATGACTCAATTATCAGCCACCTGGAATTCATGCTTTTTAATCCATGACCCAAACAGAATGAACCAAAAATGGTAACTCTGAGTTTAACTGGATTTAACCAATATGCAACCAGTGCCTTCTAATTCTTTAATTGCCAACTCCTTAAATTATGTTACTGACCTGTTTCATCACATAACAGGATCAAGGTTAACTGAAAAAGTATCTTACATCTTTAAAGATCAACACTGGGAAAGCTGTTATTTGTTTCTGTTACCAATCTGCCCGGAGTCTACCAGGACAGTTAAATCAGAAAGCATACCAAATCTGGTCTTTTTAAAATGCAATCTGTATGTGCTGTGCTAAGTCACTTCAGTAGTGTCCAACTCTTCGCAACCCTATGGACTGTAGCCCACCAGGCTCCTCTGTCCATGGGATTCTCCAGGCAAGAATACTGGAGTGGGTTGCCATGCCCTCCTCTAGAGATCTTCCTGAGTCAGGGACTAAACCCGAGTCTCTTCTGTCTCCTGCATTGACAGGCAGATTCTTCACCACAAGCACAACCTAGGAAGCCCAAAATGAGGTCTGGGCTCCATCAAAGGAATGTTTCTACATAATCCTTTGAATTTTACTGAGTGATGCAAAGATGAAAGACAGAGATTTTCATCAGTAATGCAACATCAGCAATGGCAGTAGATCCAAGAGTCCTGAGTGGTCACCAGCCAGCATGGTACCCACACTGGCCACTGGCAGCAGCAACAGTACCAGTCTTGTTAAGCAAACTCTTTCTGTTACACATCTGGCTTATTCTCTGCTCCCCAGTCTTCATGGTCCTGCTTGTGTACTGAGCCTGCTTTTCAGCTTCCCACTGATTCAGTAAGCTACCCCAGATCCTCCTAATAATAAATAATAAACCCCTTTTCAGCATGCCATGGGGCTTCCCTTGTGGCTCAGACACGAAGGGATCTGCCTGCAACGTGGAAGACCCAGGTTCGATCTCTGGGGTGGGAAGACCCCTGGAGACAGGCATGGCAGCCCACTCCAGTATTCTTGCCTGGAGAATTCCATGGACAGAAGAGCCTGGCAGGCTGCAGTCCATGGGATCATCGGAATTGGTTTATTAGTCCTCAACCTGTGACTCCAGTGTAACACATAGACACTGGGAAGTATGATATAATGGACAATAGTGTGGGTGCTCTGACTGCCTGGATTTATACGAGAAGACTACGCGCAGCACCAAAGGATAGCCCCGACTCGTCGCAACTAGAGAAAGCCCAGGTGCAACAAAGAAGACCCAGTGTAGTCATAAATAGACAAATAAACAAAAAGCAGAGGACACTACGATCCCAATCCACATTTCCTAAAGAACGTAAGATACAACCTCTTTAGGACACGAGAAGAGATGTCTAACTTACTTCTGTGGTGTTCAGTCGCCAAGTGTGTCCGACTCTTTGAGACCCCACAGACTGCAGCACACCAGACTTCCCTGTTCTCACTATCTCCTGGAGTTAGCTCAAACTCATGTCCATTGAGTCAGTGATGCCATCCAACCATCTTATCCTCTGTCTCTCCCTTCACCTCTTGCCCTCAATCTTTCCTAACATCACGGATAGATAGACAGAGCTGTATGCACGTTTATAGGTGTGTGTTGTATACATTTATGTATTTCGTAGATCTGTCCCCTGAGAAGGCATGGAAACAGCAGCAATCTTGTAGCAATGAGCACCCCGTAGCACCCAGATCTTGGTTTCTAAACACCAGCCTTCAATGAAAACAAGCAAAGCTCCTTGGGAAAATGGCTGATTCCAAGCCTGGGGCACAGAAAGCTAAAAATCAGCCTGAAATATCTTTTAAATAAATGTAAAGAAGGTCTTAAAGAATATCAAAAACATGTCAAAGGGCAGAGGAGCTAGTTTGAAGCAGCTCTCATCTGCCAAATCTGGGACAATTTGAGTACCAGAATAAATAATGATAGTAATGGATTACAACCAACTGAAAAAAAAAAAAAAAAAAGGCATCTATGAGTTCTTGAAGAGAGGAATAAAGGGAGGGGGAGAAGAAGGTAATGCTAACTAATGAGTATAAAAGAAATGATGGAATCAGAAAAAAATCACCATTTGACAACTATCAGACTATAACTGAAGAATTTCCAATGAACACTTAAAACCATTGAATAAAAGTGAGATGAAGAACAAGATATTAACCATATCTCCATTCATAGTGGATGTTAAATACGTACTAAAATACAAAATGTTTATCAATTTTACAATGGAGAAACCTGGTAGAAACCATCTTAGCCAAGTAAAAGTGTAACACCGTCAATAATAGAAGAGATCAACATTTCGGGACTCCTGAGAGCAGACAACGTTGAGAAGAACAGAACAAAACTTCAGGAGGTGGTCCTACCAAAAACACCTAGTGTGAATCTAATCGTGAAAAAAACATGTAACAGTTCTTCAAACACAAGAAAAGACTGAGGACTATTCCAGACTGAAGACCCCTAAAGAGACGTGTGGGCTTCCCAGGCGCTCAGTGGTAAAGAATCTGCCCGCCAGTACAGAAGGCGCAGGAGATCTAATGGTAACGTTAATAACATTCATGTTAATTTCCTGATTTTGATGGTTTACTGTGGCTTCATATGAGTGTCCTTGTTTTTAGGAAATACACACTGAAGTACTTAATAGTAATATATCAATAGGTCAGCAACTTAATCTCAAATAATTCAGAAAAAAATATCTATATCTATTTAACTTTTTGCATACATGTATAGAGACAGAAAGAGAAAGAGGGAAGGCAAAAATTTTAATGGGGTAGAATTTTATACCTGGGGTATCTGAGTGAAGAATAAGTGGGAGTTTTGTGTGCTATTTTTGTAACCTTTCTGTAAGTTGTAAATTATTCAAAAATAAAAGTTAAAAAAGATATGTTTGAAATACTGTTATAGTTTATTTAGTTCCAGGTAGTTTTCTTACAGGAGGGCTTTTGAAACTATCAACTATTCTACTGGTTTTTTTTTTTTTTTAGAAAAAAATGTGTGGTTATATATGGTATATATTATTTTGTAACCTGTTTTTCTTCCCTTTGATATATCTTAGACATCTTTCCAAATTAATAAATTCATGTCTGTAGCACAATTTTTAATGGCTGCACAATCTTCCGTTGCATGGTCATAAACAATGTATTCAACCATCTATTACTGGATAGTCAAAGTTTCAGATTATTTGCTCTTATAAGCAATACTTCAGTAAATCCCTTTATGGTTAAGTCTCTGCATATATCATGGCCTTGTTCCCTAAAGCATTTATTAATTTTTCTGCTCACATTCTCATAATACCCATTTACTGTTAAAAATTCAAACATTACAGAAACTGAAAATTCCCCATTAAAAAAAAGAACAATTCTTGCATGTATCAGAAAAATAATAATTTGGAAAGCTATTATAAAGATGACTGACAAATGAAAATGGAATTCAAACACCACAACTGCAAATTAGTCAGAATAATGCAAAATTTAACAAAACACACACACCAGAGCAGTGGCTGGCAGAGTGATGTCACATTAAGAAACCTGATAATAAATGTTTTGACTTATAATGAGGTTTTCAGGAGTAGCAAAAGTGGGTGTTCTAGAAACCCAAGATGGATTACATTGCAGATGCTTAATCAATGTAATGGCATAACCAGCAGAGGCGTGGTCTCCTGTCTGTCCCCCCTTGTCCCTCCTACTGCTGCTACACTGAGGAGAAGACACGGAGTTCAGGCCCTGACCTGCCCTTCTGCTTGTCCCCGCCAGTGGGAAAACAAGTGGGGCTGAGCCAGTGGAGTGGTCTGTGGCAGGATTTAGATAATTCAGCCACTCTGGGAAAGGCCTGGATGCTGACCCAAGGGGACGGAGGAGGTCACACTGCATTGGTTTTAAAGAGCATCCAAAACAAGGTGATCGCTGGCTCCCTGAGCCAGCAGGAACTTGCTTCTCAAGAATTCAACTTTTCTCTATCTAAAAGTCTCTTCTTCCTCTCCAGCTCCTACCTAAAAGGAAAACAGAATCTTCATCTTCAGGCTGCTGGCAACCTGTTAAGCTTTCTGGAAAAAAAAAGTACTACTGTAGATTTAGAAAAGGGCTAGCCAGATGGCTCAGTGGTAAGGAATCTGCCTGCCAATGCAGGAGACACAGGTTCGAACCCTGGGTCGGGAAAATCCCCTGGAAGAGGAAACTGCCATTTCTGCCAATAGTGCAGTATTCTTGCCTGGAATCCCACAGACAGAGAAGCCTGGCGGGCTACAGCCCGTGGGGCTGCCAAGAATTGGACACGACTGAGAGGCTGAGCACAAAAGCACACAGACATAGAAAACTGTTAGACAAGCTTTCGTGTATAGAAATTATGATTGAAGTTAAGAAGCCAAGTGTTTAAAGACTATATCGCCCATCTAAAAGCCATAAAGTAGATTTCCCTTTATATTTCATGCTATTCAAAGGCACTTAAAAATAATTGTTAACGAACATATCTAAGCAATTATTTTTGAGTACCAGAAAGATGTTCAACATTGTGTAAGAGTGGCCTGAAAATCACTCTTAAGATAATTATATGTACAGTAAAACACTTAATATAAAATTACATGGCAACCTTCTAATCTAAGAAAGTCACAAAATGCTCAAGAACAGTTTTCACCCACTAAGGCAACTAATTAATCTTGAAAGACTAAAACAGAGATGAGCTAAAACACTAGGTAGTAAAATAACCACCTACAAGAGATAAAACACACACATTTTTGTCAATAGTATTTGAAGTTTTGAAGAATCAGAGCATAAAAACAAAAACCATAAAAGCATACAGCAGTCGTAAGTATCTCCAGAAGGTTTCTATTATAAACAACCTTCAAAACAGAAAGCCCAGGTTATAGATTATGTGATTCCTCCCCAAAAAAGTGTCTATAGATTTAGAGATTGCTTTTCTCATAAGATATTATGATTAACAGCTCTACAAAACAAAGAAAAACCCTAACTTCTTTTAGGAGATATTCTTTCTACCACTATTCTTTTGTAAAACTATGCAAAGAAGAAAAATAAATTGTATCATCCTAAAGCTCTTGAGAATCTCAAGGCATAGAATCTCAAGGCATATACTCCATAAACCAAGTTTAGGAGAGCTGAAGAACCGAACAGGGTAGGGACATCCCTGGTGGTCCAGTGGTTAAGAATCTGCCTTGCAATGTAAGGAATGACGGTGTGATTCCTGGTTGGGGAACTAAGATTAAGATCCCACATTGCTTGGGGCAACTAAGTCCACACCTAGACAGACTGTGTACCTCAACGAAGATCCCATGTACTACCACTAAGACAATGCAGCTGAATAAATAAGTAAAAGAAAAAAATAATAAAACAACCGCAAAAAAAAAAAAAATGGAACTGAACAGGGTAAAAGGTATGTGAGGCTGTGGATACAGAAGACAAACGATAATTCCAGATGTGATTCTGAACACATAATGCTGGGAAAATGTCCCAGACGCGGCCACCTTTGGGGTCACCGGGGAGCTCGTGGTGGCTCGGTAGGTAAAGAATCCACCTGCAATGCAGGAGATGCTGGCTCTGTCCCCGGGCCAGGAAGATCTCCTGGAGAAGGAAACGGCAGTCCGCTCCAGTATTCATGCCTGGGGAATCCCATGGACAGAGGAGCCTGGCGGGCTATAGTCCATGGGGTCTCAAGAGTCAGCTACAACTTAGTGGCTAAACCCCCACTAGCTGCTCTTGCTTCAGTGCGGAATGGGTTTCCAAAAACTAGTAACACCAGCTCTAGGTCCTGGCAGATGCTTGAATCTGATAGTCTTTCCATATCACTGGTAATATATTAGGTAAATATATGCAGCAGAGTGGTCATAAAAGTTTTAAAAATTGAAAACCTCTGCATATTTACAGAGCATGGAATGCATTTAATTTTCAAAACCTGCTCAATAAGGTTTATGATGTGATGAACCTTTTCTGGTGAATTCTTTCTTCAAAGAACTGTTTAAGGACTGCAACTGAGGTGTCAACCTCAATATTATCATTAAAAAATACCGTATTACAAGGACTTATCATGGGAATAATATACGCAGACAAGGAACAACACCAAATATAAAATCACAGGCCATTATAGCTGGAAACACCCATAGAAAACCCTTATGTCTTATCCCCTCACTAGTAACTTAATTTATTATTTTATTTTTTGGCCACACTGCACAGCACGTGGGATCTTAGCTTCCCAACCAGGGATTGAACTAGCACATCCCTTGTACTGGAAGCTTAGAAGCACAGTCTTAACCACTGGGCCGCCAGGAAGTCCCTGGTAGCTTTTTTAAATGGAGGGAGGCAGTTAGAAGAGAAGTGCTCACAGACCAGGTGTAAATTACCTAAATGATAAACACTAAAACCTACATCTTTAGAATTCTTCTTCATCAACTGGATGCCTCTTGCTGTATCGTTACTTCCCTTGGCAACACACTACCTTCATCAGGAGAAGGGGAGAGAGAGGAAACCACAGTGGGCATGGAGAGATTCATCTGGGCCAAGCAAGAGGATGACCAATTTATGGACATCATCTAATTTAATCCCTGTTACTAATATAACCCCATGAAGCAGATGTCACTAGGCCTGTTTTACAGAAAAGGAACAGAAGGTACAGAGAGGCTAAGTGACTTACCTAACAGCAAACAGCCACTAACAATAGCACCAGCATTCCAACCAGGGTTTGTCTAATGCAAAGACCTTGCAAAGACCCTAAGATTTCCGGTCTCTTGGAGCAATCCTCCACCTTCTTGACTGCGTGCATGCTAAGTCACTTCAGTTGTGTCCTACTCTTTATTATGCTATGAATTACTTCTGCGTCCATGGGAATCTCCAGGCAAGCATACTGAGTGGTGCGTCCCCCTGCTGTGCCCCACTCCAGGGATCAGACTCCGCCCAACTCCTGGGATGCAGTGGGTTTTTGTCACTAGCACTACCTGGGAAGCAGCCCCCTACCCTTCTTACTCCACAGTATATTTGTCCTGGGTATTTTCTGGGTCTGACTGTGACTCCAATGACGGTTGGCTCATCTGGCCGGCTGACCCCACCCTCTCTGAGTCCAGCACAGGACAACTACTCTCTTCACCTAAGGCACAGTCTTCCCAGGGAGAGGAGAACTAGCCTCCCAAGAGCACAGAAGTAGATGTCTTTCTGGCGAAACTCAACAGAGTAACCCTGTTCCTTAAGCCTCCTGTTTACAGTCAACTGCAGAACCAGGTTTAATAAACAATATAAACACATGGGAAATATGATTTGTATTAATTAATGAATATTGCAAATTCCACAATGCTTCAATTATGTGGCACCTAATTCCCAAATGGTGCCAGTGGTAAAGAACCCACCTGCCAATGCAGGAGATGCAAGAGATGCAGAAAGATCCTCTGGAGGAGGAAATGGCAACCCACTCCTGTATCCTTGCCTAGAGAATCCCATGGACAGAGGATCCTGGAAGGCTACAGTCCATAGGGTTGCAGAGACACAACTGAGCACGCATGCCTAAACTATATAAAATCAAGAACTAGAAGCATGTTAAAAAAAAAAAAAAGTTGCTCCAAGTTAGTGCTTCTCCTTAGGCATATATGGGATGGCTGGTGGTGGGATGTGGAATCCAAATGATCTGGAGTGACTTTCAGTGTAGACCCTCAGTTCAGTTCAGTCACTCAGTCGTGTCCGACACTTCATGACCCCATGAGTCGCAGCACGCCAGGCCTCCCTGTTAATCACCATCACCCAGAGTTCACTCAGACTCACGTCCATCAAGTCAGTGATGCCATCCAGCCATCTCATCCTCGGTCTTCCCCTTCTCTTCCTGCCCCCAATCTCTCCCAGCATCAGTCTTTTCCAATGAGTCACCTCTTCGCATGAGGTGGCCAAAGTACTGGAGTTTCAGCTTTAGCATCATTCCTTCCAAAGAAATCCCAGGGCTGATCTCCTTCAGAATGGACTGGTTGGATCTCCTTGCAGTCCAAGGGACTCTCAAGAGTCTTCTCCAATACCACAGTTCAAAAGCATCAATTCTTCGGTGCTCAGCCTTCTTCACAGTCCAACTCTCACATCCATACACTCCTCCCTAAATCCAGCCCCCAATTCTGACAGTACACATAATTGGGGGGATGTCTTGGATTCTGTGAGACAGGGAGGTGAGGCAAATAACTAAGAATGTCTGAGAACCAGCAAGACATTCCACACCCTACCCAGTCAGAACTACTGTCCCAAGCAACAAGTTAGATGGTGTCCATTTCTCTGCCCAGATGGAAAGGAGTGAGGGAAGGACAGTGAAACGAGCTGACAGTAAAAAGCCTAAGAGCAAAGGACCAGGCACAACAACAATAGCAAAGATGTTTCAGTAAAAAGATATATGAAGTCTAAAAAAAAGCACAGCAGCCTGGACCATTAGCTATGGAGCCACCAGCTACAGGACCATCAGCTATGGGACCATTAGCTATGGGGCAAGTCATCTCCCAGACTTCAGCCCCTGAGAGCATCACTGTGTTCCAGAATAATACACAGGCTGACCTCAGTGATACTTTGGTTCAGTTTCAAACCACCGCAATAAAGCAAGTAATGGAATAAAATGAGTCATGTGAAATTTTGGTTTCCCAGTGCATGCAAAGTTATGCTTATACTATACTGTAGTGTATTAGGTGTACAGAAGCATTATGTCTAAACAAAACAGTGTACATACCTTAAAGGAAGAAATACTTTACTGCTAAAAATGCTAACCATCATCTGAGCCTTCACCAAGTCACAATCCTTGTGTAACAGTAACATCAAAGACTACTGGTCATAGATCACCATCATATAATAATAATAATAATAATGAAAAAGAGTGAAATAATGTAAGAATTTCCAAAATGTGACCCAGAGACATAATGCTGTTGGGAAAACACTGCCTACAGACTTCTCGACCCCATGGACTGTAAGCCTACCAGGCTCCTCTGTCCATGGGATTTTCCAGGCAATAGTATTAGAGTGGACTGCCATTTCCTTCTCCAGGGGATCTTCCTGATCCAGGGATTGAACTGGGTCTCCCGCATTGTAGACAGATGCCTTACCGTCTGAGCCACCAGGGGGTACTCAAAAGAAGAAATACTTTACTGCTAGAAAATGCTAACCATGATCTGAGCCTTCAGCAAGTCACAATCCTTGTGTAATAGTAACATCAAAGACTGCTGGTCATAGATCACCATCATATGATAATAATAATAATGAAAAGTGTGAAATAATGTAAGAATTTCCAAAATGTGACCCAGAGACATAAAGCGAACTAATGCTGTTGGGGAAAACACTGCCACAGACATATTCAACTCAGGGTTGCCCCAAACCTTCAGTTTGTAAAAATCTGTGACGTGCACTAGAGCAAAGCCAAATCAAATGAGGTGCCTGTAATCACTGATACAACTGTCATGAATGACCTAGACAAAAATAAGCTGTATTTAATAGAACAAGTAAATGAAGTCAGGGAAGTGAAAATATTTTTCACGGATTTCTAAAATGGCTGGATTCTCTGCTATGGTGAAGATTCACTGATTTTTTTTTAGGCTGTGCTGGGTGTTAGTTGCTACACTGGCGTTTCCCTAGTCATGGCAAGCAGGGGCTACTCTCTAGTTACAGCGTGAGGGCTTCTCACTGTGGTGGCTTCTCCTGTTGCGAAGCATGGGTTCCTAGGGCACACAGGCTCAGTAGCTGCAGCTCCCTAGCTCTAGGGGACGGGTCAGTAGTTGTAGCCCATGGGCTTAGTTGCTCCATGGCATAGAATCTTCCCGGATCAGGGATCAAACCCATGTCTCCTGCTTTGGCAGGTGGATTCTTACCACTGAGCCACCAGGGAAGCCCAGATTCACTGACTTTGAATATTTGCTTAAGTGAAACTAATCAATCAGTTCAGTTCAGTTCAGTCACTCAGTTATATCCGACTCTTTGTGACCCCATGAACCACAGCACGCCAGGTCTCCCTGTCCATCACCCACTCCCGGAGTCCACCCAAACCCATGTCCATTGAGTCGGTGATCCCATCCAACATCTCATCCTCTGTTGATCCCATCCAACATCTCATCCTCTGTTGTTCCCTTCTCCTCTCTCCTTCAATCTTTCCCAGCATCAGGGTCTTTTCAGACGAGTCAGCTGTTCGCATCAGGTGGCCAAACTACTGGAGTTTCAGCTTCAACATCAGTCCTTCCAATGAACACCCAGGACTGATCTCCTTTAGGCTGGACTGTTTGGATCTCCTTGCAGTCCAAGGAAACTAATCAATGAAAAGCATCATTTCATGGGGAATAATTTTAGTGGGGAAATGGAATGCAGGTTCCCAAGTCAGACAGACTCAGGTCCCCCACTCTGGAGGTTTAGTCCTCAGCACAGGTAACAGCCGAAATCAGTGTGGACGGGAGGTTCCCAAAAAACAGTGTGCAAAGCCTGAGAAATTGAGTTTGCTGGGACAGAGCCCAAGGACCACAAACACTTCAGTGAAGACAGGGGAGGTGGAAGAGCTTGCAACAAGACACAGGAGGCATCAGAAACACGAAGGAAAACCTGAAGACAGTGGGATCACCAAAGCCGTGACAAGAGAGTGTTTCCAGGAAGAAACTGTCCCTTGTGTCAACTGTTTCTGGGCTACAAAACTAAATGACCAAAGAGTATCCCCAGGGACAGCAAAGTAAGAGGCCACTGGGGTCTTGGGAAAAACAGATTCAAGGGAACAAGTAAACATAACTCTTGTAAGAATTTCGGCCATAAAAGGGAGAACAGAAAGGGAGACTCAGCTGGGGATGAGCAGGAATGGAAACTGTGGGCTTTTTTTTTTTTAATCATAAGAACTTTTGGATGTCTGCTAGGATGCTGATGGGAGGAGTGAGCTCGGAGAAGCAGCTGGGGAAGTGGACACAGGAGGAAGAAGACAAGGAAAAGGGGAGCAGACTGGATGCAAGGACCTTGAGGAAGTTCCTGCCTAACAGACGTATTTTCTCTGAGAAGTAGTAAGAAGGTAATTTGCCAAGACTTAAGGAGCCTCAGGGTGGTGGAGGGCTTCTCAGGTGGCACTAGAGATAAAGAACCCACCTGCCAAGGCAGAAGATGTAAGAAACATGGGTTCGATGCTGAGTTGGGAAGATCCCCTGGAGAAGGAAACGGCAAGTAAGAATCCCATGGACAGATGAAGCCTGGTGGACTACAGTCCATAGGGCCAAACAGAGTCGGACGTGACTAAAGTGACTTAGCATGCATGCAAGGTGGGTGGAAAAGGTTAAAAGTCTGAGGAAATAGATTATATTTAATTTTCTGATATGGGCCATTTTTTAAAGTCTTTATTGAATTAGTTGCAGCATTTCTTTTGTTTTATGTTTTGGTTTTTGGCCACGATCCATGTGGGATCTTAACTCCCTGGCCAGGGACTAAACCCACACCCTCTGCATTGAAAGGTGACGTCTTAACTACTGCACCACTGGGGAAATCCTGAGGAAGTGGATTTTAAATGGCCACCAAGATGAATCTAAGCAGAGGAATAACAAGTCCTTCTCATATCTCCCCTCTGAGTTTATATCCCCCTGTAACCATGAGAAATGGTGAAGAGACACTCTGAATGGACGGGTTTTAAAAACAGGATTCTTTCTCTTGGTTTTTAACCAGTGTCTTCCACATCTTAGTGCAAAGAGAAGAGGGACCTAGACTGGAATGTCTAACAGCCTCATAGATGCCTCCATCAGCAAATTCCAAGAAATCGATGATAGGCTCATATTTTAGAAAACAGCTAATATTAAAACATGACACTGAAAAACACAATATGTAATCAAATTTGGAACTGAAATTAAGACAAAATACTGCAGTGAAAAAGGGCCAAGATGTTTGCAGGCTTTTAGTTAGAATTAAATTTCTAGTATTCAATGGTCTTTTTCAATTTGTTTGGGGTCAAGAGGTTATTAACACCACAGAAAGAGTTAATAGAAAAGTATGGTCTGGGACAAAGATATGCTATTGTATTTTACATGAATGTCTGTTATTGGGAAATTATCAGTTGTTAAAAACAACCATTCCTGCTCCATTAAGGGAAAACCAATTACATCAAATCCCATCTCCTATTGTATTTGATTTTCCAATTAGTAGTATTCTAAAGACAGGAGCACAAGTTATAATACAATCTATACTTCTATGTCTATAATTACTTAATAAAAGATAAAGAACATACAGTTTTTTAATCCAACTAAATGACACAGAGTTTATTTCTAAATTTGCGCTAGTAGTTTTGCAGATGTAAGAGACATGGGTTCAGTCCTTGAGTCAGGAAGATCCCCTAGAGGAGGAAATGGCAACCCATTCTAGGAATCCCATGGAGAGAGGAGCCTGGGGGGCTACAGTCTACAGGGCTGCAAAGAGTCAGAGATGACTAATGCAACTTAGCACATAAAGCTTACTCATTTTTTTCCTACTCTAGCTTTAAATCTGAACTGAAATCTGTTACAAGAAGCAGACAAGCAGAATTAATATATAGGGACGAGGGACATCTACTTAAAATAAGCCATTTAAGGATGGTTGTAAATGCCCAAGGCACACATGACCCATAAGACAAGGAACAAAAATCGAAAGCACAAAAGATATTTGTGCACTATCAAGAACTGAAACCTGAACTTCCCTGGTGGTCCAGTGGTTAAGAATTTGCCTGACAATGCAGAGGACATGGGTTCAGTCCCTGGTCCAGGAAGATCCTACGTGCGTCGGGGCAATTAAGCCCATGCTCCACAACAAGAGAAGCCCCTGCAGTGAGAAGCCCATGACTGCAACGAAGAGTAGCCCCTGCTCACTGCACTAGGGAAAAGCCCACAAAAAGCAGCAATTGCCCAGCAGAGCCAAAACAGACAAACATAAATAACAAAGAATTTGAAAAAAAAAAAGTACTGGCTCAGACAGTAAAGCATCTGTCTACAATGCGGGAGACCTGGGTTCAGTCCCTGGGTTGCGAAGATACCCTGGAGAAGGAAATGGCAACCCACTCCAGTACTATTGCCTGGAAAATCCCATGGATAGAGGAGCCCGGTAGGCTACAGTCTGTGGAGTCACAAAGAGTTGGACATGACTGAGTGACTTCACCTTCACCAAGGATTTAAAAATGTTGGTGGGTACAGATGGGAGTATCAGAAAATGGGAACAACCTGAGCTTTTTTCCTAGACCCTTCAGAAGTGCTGTGGGCTTCTGCCCACAATGCAGGCGAACTGGGTTGGATCCCTGGGTTGGGAAGATCCTCTGGCGAAGGGAAAGGGTACCCACTCCAGTATTCTGGCCTAGAGAATGCCATGACTGTATAGTCTACGGGGTCGCAGAGTCAGACACAACTGAGTGACTTTCACTCTCACTCAGAACTGCTGTTCTAGTGGCTGGATTCTCCTGGAATACAGTGATGCTCCCCAGAGGCTACAGAAATCTGAGACAGCCTGCCCCATAGCTCATGGTCCAGATCGCTGTGCCTTTTGACTTCATAAATATTTTTACTTAAATGTTGCTATTGTTGCTTTGCCTCAACTTTTTAACAATTTATTTATTCTGGCTCGGTCATCACTGCAACACGAGGACTTCTCCGGTTGCAATGCACTGGATTCCATAGTCGTGGCGTGAGAACTCTGGAGTGCATGGCCTTAGTAGCTGTGGCGCAATTGCTTGAGTTACGGCCTGTGGAATCTAGTTCCCTGACCAGGGATCAAACTCGGGCCCCCTGCATTGGGAATGCAGAGTCTTAGCCACTGGACCACCAGGGAAGTCCCCTTTCGCTGTCAAGTTTTTTAAGATCACATCCTATTTAGCTCATGTGGCACAGTCTCTTTCTGAACCAGTATTTCCCTCACTCCTTTCCACTGAGGCACAGAAATGTGCACCATCCAACGTATAAAGAATGAACGGAAACACAGTGAATGTTCCAAGCCAGCACTTTTCAGCGTCGCTTGCAGCCAAGCCTGACCACAGAACTCGATTCAGGGCCCTGAGGTGTAATCAAAGATGGTGTGTGAGATCTAGAGACAGGACAAGACCCTGTTTCCTGTCTTCTGGGAGACAAGTGTAAGGGCTGGAGCTTCAAAAGCCATTGTGAACAATGGAGTGGTCTTGAAGCTGGGGTCAGATGCTATGACCTTGGGAAGCCGAAGGTAAAAGAAGCTCAGGCCTCTGAGAACTCTGAGGGACTGCCACAATACTCCTGAAATACCTACGCCTAGACTTTACGTGAGGGGGCTTCCCAAGTGGCTCAGTGGTAAAGAATCTGCCTGGCAAAGCAGGAGATGCAGCAGACAGGGGTTCGATCCTGGGGTCAGGAAGATCCCCGGGACAGGGCATGGCAACCCACTCCAGTATTCTTGCCTGGAGAATCCCATGCACAGAGGAGCCTGGTGGTCCATGAGGTCACAAAAGAGGCAGACAGGACTAAGTGACTATGCATGAACATAGACATTACATGACAGGGTAAATCCTTGAGCATTTAAACCACTGACTGAATTTTTGTTGCTGCCTAACCAAAAGCAATTTTTAGTGAGTAAACAATGCAATTAGAATTTACAGAAGATGAGCTAGATGGATCGATGGATAGAGTCTAGATACCTATGAGAGACTGGCAAGTCCAATTGCTGGTTAAGGGAAAATACATTAAGCATGATCCTATTTTTAATTCTAACTTTTTCACTTTTTAAAAAATATTTATTTTAAACTTTACAAAATGGTAGGCATTGCATATGTGTATATGAAGGGGAAATTGCTTAGAAAGTTGTGCGTTGAAGTGTTATTAAGGATTATTTGTAGGGGAGGAGATTAAGTAGAATACCTACTTCCGTTATTACTGGTTAATTAACAGTGAAAATTAATTTTAATTAATTAATTACAAATTACCCTTTGTAATTAGAATAAAACATGCCATTTATTTGATAGCTACATAACTAAAGAGGCAATACATTATTCTGGTTTTATCCTATGATTTCATTAAAAATTTTCAATTAAGCTATATATTACAATGATTTTTTTTAAAAAATACAGAATTGTACTTATTTTAGCTATCAACAATCTCTGTGGAGTAGGAACTGGCAACCCTCACTCCAGTATTCTTGTCTGGAAAAACCTGGCGGGCTACAGTCCATGGGGTCAGAAAAGTCGACATGATTGAGCACATCCTACCTCCTTTGATTAAGTAATGTATCAATATTATTAGCTCAGCTTCAGCAATTTTAACATATACACTGCAATAATATAAGATGTTAATGATACGGGAAACTGTATGCAGTGGGGTGTGCACAGGAGGTATATGGGAATTGCATACTTTCTGCTCGATTTTCCTGTAACTTAAAACCGCTCTAAAAATAGTCTATTAACTTAAAAAAAAACTCTATGTATATAAAATATATTTAATGTAGAAGCAAAATCAATCTCTTAAAAAAGAAACAGCTTGTTACTGGACTGGGCAATGTCTTATTGTAATTGACTTGACAGTAAATCACAAATCTTGAAGGTGAATACATAACAAAATCCAAAGGAGCTATGTTCAAGAATAGGAGTAAAAACGGACTTCGTAAACTAATCAGTAATCCCACATCTTCAAAATCCACAAAGATTAACATAAAAAGGGAAGCTTCCTCCAACATATTAAAATAAACTCTGCATAAAATACTTGCCTGGGGTGATTTTTGTACTGAGTAACAAAATAGCAGAGAATAGAGCAAAAGTTAATAATTCACTGCTTGGAAATAACTGATTCCTTAAAAGGGACCTAAAGAGTTCATGCAGGTAGGCATCTGCCCAGAGTCATAAGCAACAAGGATGAGCAGTCTTAGTCGTGTTTTCTCCTCCATTCACCCTCTGATCTAGTGACTTGTAATCTAGAACAGTGACTTCCAAACCACAGTGCCTCTTTTCAGGTCCTCGCCATCTGCTGACCAGGTAATGACTAAGTCCCTTGGGTAAGCACGTGCCCTTACCTTTCCACTGGCCTGTCAGCACCAAGGTCCTGTTAATCACCACATCGATTTCCGTAGCTCCATCTTCCACGGCCAATCTGATCTCTTCTAATCGTGTTTTCAAATGAGTCTGTCCAGCTGGAAAGCCAGTGGCCACTAGCAGAGAACGAAGGAAGGAAGAGAGGGAGGGAGACAAATTTCAGTCAGGCAGTATCTCAACAAAGAATTTCAGACCAAAAAAAGCAGTGTTCAGACCAAAGTATAAATGACACTTTAGAACCTCATGCATATCTTGCAAAGTGAACTGTGAAGAAACTGAATGCGATCAGTTAGCACTGACGTTAGGATAAACACTAGTAGTATATCCTTTGAAAGATCTGAAATTAAGCTGCTGGCAGAGATGCTAATGGGGGAACTTTAGGAAAATAGTGATTAAGAAGATACGTCATCATCACAGTGATACTCATAAAGTAGTAGCAGTAGCCCTGTGGATGGACACTAGTTAATTCTGGATCCTACTCTTGACCAAGTTGGCTATCACTGTTATGACTTATTCATTCATATTTATAGCTGTTGTAACCCAATGGAAATACACGTTCCATCCACTGCCCATCTTCAAATGAACAGTCAAGCAGATGAGAATAAAGGGGAAATACTGCGTGATGGAAAAGCACCTAATTAGTCCACAAAACTGGGGCGGCGGTGAGTCAGGAAGGACTAGCCCAAGTATGAAAGTGAAAGTACTCCACTGTGTCCAACTCTTTGAGACACCATGGACTACACAGTCCATGGAATTCTCCAGGCCAGGATACTGGAGTGGGTAGCCTTTCCCTTTCCCAGGGGATCTTCCAAACCCAGGGATCAAACCCAGGTCTCCCATATTGAACAGAAGGAAAACAGAAACACAATGACACTTTTGGAAAAAGTATTAACATTTTTAACATGCTTATCACCAATTTCATTCTTGTGTCTAACGGTAACCTTTCATGTTTCCTTGATGTTATTAAATTCCTTGGGCCTGCTGCCTTAGAGGAAAGTATGTTTCCCTGTTGTGTAAAGGAAAAGCTGAACTGATTGAGCCTAATGAAAAATATTAAAAAGCAGAGGTATTACCTTACTGACAAAGGTCCATCTAGTCAAAGCTATGGTTTTCCAGTAGTCATATATGGATGTGAGAGTTGGACTATAAAGAAAGCTGAGCACTGAAGAATTGATGCTTTTGACCTGTGGTGTTGGAGAAGACTTTTGAGAGTCCCTTGGTCTGCCAGGAGATCCAACCAGTCCATCCTAAAGGAAATCAGTCCTGAATACTCAGTGGAAGGACTGATGCTGAAGCTGAAACTCCAATACTCTGGCCTCCTCATGTGAAGAGCTAACTCATTGGAAAAGACCCTGATGCTGGGAAAGATTGAAGGTAGGAGGAGAAGGGAACAACAGAAGATGAGATAGTTAGATGGCATCACCAACTCGATGGACATGAGTTTGAGCAAGCACCATGAGTTCGTGATGACAGGGAAGCCTGGTGTGCTGCAGTCCATGGGGGTCGCAAAGAGTCGGACACAACTGAGCAACTGAACTGAACTGAATGAAAAATGAAGGCTGATTAAGGTGAAGCTGCCAAATACTTCAGGAATCTTCACAAATAAGCTATATTAATATATAAATACTGTATAGTTTGTTTCTCTTGATGTATCCCTAACAAAATAAATGAATGATCTTCTCAGCTTCCTTCTTTAAACCACTAGGATATCCCTCTAACATCTTTTAAAAGGAGAATCTAATTTAATATCTATCTATCCATTTGTGAACACACACACACAGGAAAGCATTCAGGAGGACTTTTCCCTCCCTCTTGCCTTGTTCTCCAACTGCATCTTTCTTTAAGTCAATAACTCTTGAACATACTCTCTTTTATTGTTCAGGTTTGGGGGTGGCTCTTGTCATCTCCCACAGGGACTACGATCAGTCTAACTCCATTTCAATCCCTTTTAATTTATCCACTACCATCCCCTAACTTACTACATTATGAAGTAGATCATGGCATTCTCTACTTAACATCTCTTGGTATCTTCCCCATCAACAAAATAAAACCCAAATGCCACAGCCTGGTAAGGTTTCCCCTGGGGTCTGGCCCCCATCTACCTCTCCAGCTTCAACTCCCCAGCTCTCCCTTTGTCCTACCTTAGGAAGCAACACCTGCAAACTCATTTCAGTTCCCTGAATGCACTTCTGCACCTGTACACATGCCAGCTTCTCTGCTGGAAATGCCACTCCTTAGCCTGCATGGCTGCTAAGTCGCTTCAGTCGTGTCCGACCCTTTGTGACCCTATGAACCACAGCTGGCCAGGCTTCTCTGTTCATTGGATTCTCCTGGCAGGAATACTGGAGTGGGTTGCCATGCCCTCCTCCAGGGGATCTTCCTGACCCAGGGATCAAACCAGCTTCTCTTGCATCTCCTGCACTGGCAGGCGAGTTCTTTACCACTAGTGGCACCTGGAAACCCACTCCCTAGCATATCCACTCTCTAAACTCCTCCTTATCCTTAAGACCCAATGCAGTTACATCTCTTTGAAGCAGCCCCTTACCCTCTGAGTGTCACCATCCTCTGCAGAATAAATCACTCTGCACTCAGAGTTACAACTGTATCCTCTGCATAGTTTTATTATTTTATTATTATATTTGACAAAAAAATAATATGTCCTACAATATGATTTTTTTTTAACTTGATTCCTCCTTAACAACTGAATTTCCTTTAAGGTCGAACCTGCATCTCCTGCACTGGCCGGCTGATGCTCCTACCGCTGAGTCACTGGGAAAGCCCACGACTCTGTAGTCTTAGGAATTAATATCATGTTTGTCCGTCTACTCAAGGCTATGATTTTTCCAGTGGTCATGTATGGATGTGAGAGTTGGACTGTGAAGAAAGCTGAGCGCCGAAGAAGAATTGATGCTTTTGAACTGTGGTGTTGGAGAAGACTCCTGAGAGTCCCTTGGACTGCAAGGAGATCCAACCAGTCCATTCGGAAGGAGATTAGCCCTAGGATTTCTTTGGAGGGAATGATGCTGAAGTTGAAACTCCAGTACTTTGGCCACTCATGCAAAGAGTTGACTCACTGGAAAAGACTCTGATGCTGGGAGGGATTGGGGGCAGGAGGAGAAGGGGACGACAGAAGATGAGATGGCTGGATGGCATCACGGACTCAATGGACGCGAGTCTGAGTGAACTCCGGGAGATGGTGATGAACAGGGAGGCCTGGCGTGCTGCGATTCATGGGATCACAAAGAGTCGGACACGACTGAGCAACTGAACCAAGTGACTGCTACTCAACAGGCAATTGACAGATATGAAAAGAATGAATAAATACAATCAATTAAATAGACAAGACTGGTTAACATTATAATATAAAATTATATGGGATTTCTCAAGTGGCTCAGTAGGTAAAGAATCTGCCTGCCAATGGAGAAGATGCAGGAAAAGCAGGTTAGATCCCTGGGTCGGGAAGATCCCCTCGAGAAGGAAAAGGCAACCCTCTCCAGTATTTTTGCCTGGAAAATCCCATGGACAGAGTGCCTGGTGGGTTACAGTCCCTGGGGTCGCAAAGAATTGGAAATGACTGAGCACAGTACAGCAGCATAAAATCATAGAGATAGGGACTTCCCTGGTGGTCCAGTGGTTAAGAATCCACCTTGCAATGCAGAGGACATGAGTTTGTCCCTGGTGTAGGAACTAAGATCCCACATGCCTCAGGCAACTGAACCCATGCACCGCACGCCACAACGACTGAAACCCACACGCCTAGAGCCTGTGCTCTGCAACAAGAGATGCCACTGCAGAGGGAAGCCTGCGCACCGCAGCTAGAGAGGTGCTCTGGCTCACAGCCAACTGAGAAAGTTAAAGTACAGTCAAAGATAAATAAAATAAAATAACTACATAGGCAATACCTCAAGGTGTCTGAGTTGAAGGGAAACATACTGAAAAAATGACAACAGACACCACAGACTTTACCTGATGCCACTGGGATGTCACAGCCTGCAGCCTTTAGAGCTTTCACTGCATCACACACGCGGGCTGGATAAACACAAACGGCAGCTGCAGTGATGCCTATGGAGAAAGGAGGCATCACGGCCTACTTCATTGAAGTTCAGGTCACACAATATGCTTTTAATTATTATTTATACTTCAACATTGGCAGAAATCAAAACCAGAGAAAAAATAATCCTCCTATGACATTGCAACAAATTAAAAGGCTTTTACTTTCCACATTCCCTTCTAGTTCTTGACAACATGGATCATTTTCTCACCCTTAGAGAATAAAATTATTTAATACATTGTTCCTGGAGGTTAATATAGTACCATTTGTTGAAAAAATATCCTAAATGGTAAACTTAGTGGCTTTGAATCAATGAAAGTGTTTCATTTCATGTAGATAACAAAATCTAAGTTTTTACAGGGTTCACACAGGACAGTAGATGAAGAAAAATAGAAGTGAACCTTGCAAGATAGTACAGGCAGATCTTGGAGATAGTGCAGGTTCAGTTTCAGAGCACCGAAATAAAGTAAGTATCGCAATAAAATGAGTGACAGGAATTTTGTGGTTTCCTGGTGCGTATAAAAGTTATGGTTCCCTATTGTAGTCACTATTAGGTATCCAATAGCATCATCTTTAAAAAGTACCTTAATTTAAAAATAAGGTACATAGTTTTTAAAAACATAATGCCAAATAATTACAATGGTAACATCAAACATCACTGATCACAGATGACCATTAAGAGTATTACAATAACGAAAAAGTGTGCATTACTGAGACAATTATCAAAATGTGACAGAGACAAGAAGTCAGCGAATGCTGTTGGAAAAACAATGCCAACAGACTTCTCAATGCAGGTTGCCACAAACCTTCCATATGTAAAACACAGGGTCTGCCAAGTGCAATGAAACAAGGGATGCCTGCACTGCAAAATGGCACATCATGAATCCTATCCTCTCTTTTGTAGAAAGTAATAAAATCTGGATCTGGAGCCCTCAGTTTGAGGAATAAGTTCTTAAATTAAAAAATCAGACAGACACTATAAAACAGTAGCATAACACTCATAGAAAGCTGCCGCTTTTAAGTGTTATAAATGGCAGGTGTTTTATCGTCAGCGTAAAAAGAAACATACTAAATACTTTCTAAATGCTATTCAGCTGTTTAGACCTATAAGTTATCTATTAACACAAACTATTTGTGAAAAAATACCTGCATTGGGTCAATGCAGCATTAGTTGCCTTCATTAGAGACAGGCACCTAGGATCCACGAAAGATCCTTTCATGGTTTAGATCTAGCTTCTAAAGCTAGTCCATTGAGAACGAGGCACACTCCAAGTCTCAGTTTTCACATTTAGAAACAAAGGCATTCACTCTCAAAGTCTCCTCCATTTCTAAAATGTTGAGGTTCTAAACTTATGGCAACTTAAGAAAGTCCTTTCTTTCATGTACATGAAGAGAGTGAATATAACTTTTTTTTCAAAAGATCTAACCCAATATACAAGCTGGCAATATTTCCCATTTGTATTTTATTCTCAAAAGCATTTCATTTACTCACAGAAGATACTTTATGTATGAGATATGATTATTAAGTAATGAGACTGGCTTTTTCACACATGGCTAGGGAATCAGAATCACAGGATTTGAGTCACTAGACAGAAAATTTCCAAAACTGAAGAACTGGAACGAAAAATAAAGAAACTCAATACTTGCAACTTTAATCCAGGATGGGAAAGAACTGAGCTAAAAATAAGGCTCAGATTCTCTCTCTGCTGTTTTTCAGAGAAGAATCGCAATTATTATTTCTCTGCATACACAATTCTATCACAGATTTTATTGTTACTATCATTTCAGCACCCAAATCTTAAGTCTTCTTAGATTCAGTGATTGCTACTGTAAAAAGGTAAACACCAGACAGACGGTACACATTACCTTTATCGTGCATATTTAAAGCTTTTAAGAGGTCTTCCCGGATTGGATACTTGGCTTTATAACACAGCCTTTGAACGTTGGAAGCTGTGTCATCACCTGAAAGTGTAGTAAGATCTATACAGGTAACAGCCTTCAGGAGCCATGCGGCCTGGTTTGAAGAAAAGTAAAAACAAGGTTTAAAAAAAAATAATCTCCAATCCAAAACCATTAGGTACATAAGGGTGCTAAAATCTCATGTCTAGGGACTTCCCTGGTAGTCTGGTGGTTAAAACTTCACCTTCTAAGGGAAGAAAGGGTTCTAGTTCAATTCCTGGTGGAAGAGCTAAGATCCCATATGCTTTGGGGTCAAAAACCAAAGCATTGAAAAAAAAAAAAAGCAACACTGTAACAAGGTAAAAAAGACCAAAAAGAAAAAAAAAGGTCCACATCAAAAAAAAAAATCTTTTTAAAAACAAACTGTTTTAAATAAAATAAAATCTCCTGTCTATGCTGTTCTGAGGCATACATTCTGATGTGTTCAAGCTTAATGAAAAAGATGAACGTTACATAGAGTAAAATAAAAGGGGAAAAAATTGCTTATAAACTTTTTTATTCCTCAGATACCCCAAATGGAAATTTCTAAAAGAATGAGTCTCTCGACATGTGACTTTTGCATCTCAACACAAGGAGACTCAGAGGTGGGTTGCCATTTCCTTCTCCAGAGGATGTTCCTGACTCAGGGACGGAACCCACGTCTCTGCATGCCCTGCACTGGTAGGTGGGTTCTTTACCACTGAGCAACCTGGGAAGGTTCTACCCTGATAAGGGAGAACTCGGGAACAAAAGTTTCCATCTTGTATTAGACCTCCAGCCCTGGGATCTGGAATGAGACACAATAAAGGGTCTCTACTTTCTTTTTTTTTCTTTTCCAGTTTAATCCAGTTTCAATTTTAAAACAATATTCACATTTCACAACTCATTCAAATAAATTCCTTTTATCTTTTCAATCAGATTATTTCTAAGGATGAGCAAAATGCAACCTGTCACCCTAAGGGATTCAATCACGATATTTTGCCTCACTTGTGGAATGAACTCTGAATTCCTTTCCGTCCTGAGATGCATAGCAAGGTTTTGGTTAGTACATACTGAAGAATATGCTGACCACCAGTACTCTACAAAACACCATTTTTCAAATTTTGAAAGATAATTTGGGAAAATTAACCATACAGTAGACATGATGATCAAAGAAGATCAACTCTCATAGCCTCAGGGCCTCCGGCAATGGACCCACCAGGGTTAGGTGCCATGGTTTTAAAATTAAAATAGAAGACAACCAAAGGTGTGTCTAAGAAACTAAATAAGTATGTTCAGAAAATATGCCATTTAATTCACTCATGAAAATAAAAATGCCTCATATTCATTTGCAGCTTTGCCACTCAAGAATGATAAGACTTTAACCTGTTTGGATAAGCATGTTATCTTTCTCCAACCCATCTTCATCATATATGAATTATTAAAATAAGTCATGGTCAGCTGCAGTCTTTTAAGTTGAGATGCAGCTTGAGTGAAATTCAGTCTTGTGGCCTTGAGGGAAGAGATCAGGGCTGTAAAGCAAGGGAAGAGTTTTTAAGAAAAGCCCTTACCTGCCACTCCTTTTTCACGGGTCTACGAGCCTGGATTTGTTCTGCACGTCTTAGCACTGCTGGTTTATTCACTTGTATTTTGGAGATCCAGCTAAGGTCTAGAAGCAAAATGAACAGCAATTTAAAACTTGAAGATTTTATTAAATATATTCACTTGTTTTTTACACAGTCCTCAAAAGGAAAGACTTATCAGTATCAAAACTTTTATTTACTTTATTTTTTTAAATTTTATTTATTTTTTTATTTTTATTATTTTGGCTGCATCTTATAGCATGTGGGATCTTGGATCTCCGTCCAGGGATTGAACCCACATCCCCTGCATTGGAAGCGTAGTCTTAATCATTGGACCAATCAGGGAAGCCCAAAACTTTTTTAAAAAGTTATATTTCTTTTCTGCTCAACTATAAATAACTTTCTTGAAGGAAGCCTAGCCATGAGAAGTCCTACTCTGTGCAAAATCAAATACATTTGGAACCAGGAGAACCTGTACTGATTCATTACACAGATATGCCTAATGGTGGAGGAAAACATTGTGTTATCCATGTCACAGGCTGCATTTCTGCCAGCAGAGAGTTATTTGAGAGTGCCCAGTCCAGGAGAATGAAGGGTTAATAAACATATAAATGAATTAACACTGGGGCTTAAAGGAATCCTTGATCAATATCCTCTCACTGATAAGATTAATATCTATTAGATGCTGATAGGATACCTCCATTCTTTCCTCAAAGGAGAGTTTCTCAAAGTGTATTAGAAATTAGAGTATTAAAACAAACAAACAAAAAAGGTCAGAAGAGGGAAAAGAGAAAACAAGTTGCTCAAAATTCTGGGAGAGGGACTTGCTGATAGTCCAGTAGTTAAGACTCCAAGCTCCTCGTGCAGAAGGCTAGGAGTTCGATCCCTGGTCAGGGAACTAGATCCTGAAGCTGCAACTAAGACCTGGCACAGCCAAAAACAAAAACAGCAACAAAATTCCCGGAGACATCTCTGTTGCTTGTTTTGAAATGCTCTCTCCTACCTGTAGGGCTTCCCGGGAGGTTCAGTGGTAAAAAAAAATCTGCCTGCCAACTCGGGAGACAGGAAACGAGCACTCAATCCCAGGGTGGGAAAGATCTCCTACAGGAGGAAATGGCAACCCACTCTAGTATCCTGGCCTGAGAAATCCCATAGACAGAGGAGCCTGAAGGGCTACAGTCCATGGAGTTACAGTCAGACTCAACTGAGCAACTGAGCACACACACAGCTTGACAAATAAAATTTGCGTATATTTAAGATGTATGTTTCGATAAACATATACACTGTGAAAGAATCACCACAGTCAAGCTAATGAACATTGCCTATTACTTCACACATTTACCATATTCTTTTTTCTTTTCATGTATGCTGGGAACACTTAAGATCTACTCTCATAGCACATTTCAAGTATACAACACAGCACTGTTAACTATAGTCACTCTGCTGGACAAAAGATAAAAGATCTTCAGGAATTCCCCATCTTGCGTAACAAAACTTTGTACCCCAGTTGCTTCTCATTAAAAGACTTTTGGATCTCTACAAGAGAAGTTGGGACTGAAAAATGAATACAATACCTGAGGGCACTCCCCTTAAAAACTAATTTTTACTACAATTTCCCACCAAAGATCAGAACCCACAAGGCTGGCTCTCGCACGTCTTAGATACCATTTGCTAGCGGTCCTTGCAAACCATCTCTGGGAGAATGTAATAGGATCACTTCTCTCACAGTATCAGCCTCCACTGCTAAAAATATCTTTAGTTGTCATAAAATCAGCCAGCCCCACAGTTAATCCAGCCACGGAATTTGCCTCTGTGACCTCCCATGATAATGAATTATGTAAGTGACTATCCCATTTTATTAGCATTTAATTTGCTACTCTTTAATTTCATCAGATAACCCTTGTTCTCCTATTATGGGGTCTGGGGAAAAGAAAGGACTGATTGGCCTTTGTTATGTCCTTCATAATTTTTAATATTTTATTCAAGTACCCTTTAGCATCTCCTTTCTCGGAGAAGTGATTCTAAGGCACACAATCTCATCAGGACCATAGAAGTTTCTCTTAAGGGGCCAGGAGGGGTTTCAAGCACATGTGTCTTTGGGGAGAATAGGCGTAAAGACATAATTGGAAGGTGATAACTCCTTTCAGAAAACTCTTCCATGGAGAAAATCCCAGTGCTCCTCTTAGTATGCCATTTCAGGGGCTTTCAGGCCCTTCTTTCAATTACAAATTTGTTCTTAAACACTCTTTTCCCTTTTTTTAAATCATTATTGTCTTTCTTACTTAAGTCTCCGTGGAGACAGACATCATTTTCCCTGAAAATCGACACTTCACCTTTCCATCACTTCCTCTTATGTTCATGACTGTTCCTGTACTTCTTCCCAATACTCCTGAAAAGTGTAACACCAAATAATAACTCCACAAAAGGAGGTTTATATTGTATTTTGATTTTATCTTTGCTCCTAATGGAGAAAAATACATGGTGATACTTCGTTAGACTTTCTCAAATTTGGAAAAGTAAGCAAGATAAAAAATTTCGTATGTTCTCACTTCTCACTCTTTCTGGGTTTTTATTTCTAAAATTGTGCCACTCTACCTGTGCCTTAGTGGTTGTCCCCAGTCAGTTCTTCAGATGCACTTCCATAGTATATTTTTAATCCCAGCATCTATTACAGGGTGCCTCTTCCTATTGTAGGCACCCAGATGTCTATTTTTCCTGTGCTGTTTATCTTCAGTTCTAATTTGCACCTTGCTAGGAATCACTCACAAATGCCAAGCACAGAAATAGGTGCTCACTGAGCCCACCACATCGCAGTAAATTTGTTTTTTACCTTAGACACTGAACAACTGAAGTATCAACTTCACCGTGTCTAGTCTTTCAACCTTAACCTTGGAAAGGGTTAACTTTTCTTTTTTTTTTTTTTTTTAAAAAGCCTTGGATGTCAATATATCTGATCCAGTCAAGCTCAGAAAATATTCAGTTTATATTAGTGAGAAGACTCAGCCTTGCCCAGTTGCTATACCAGAAAGATATAAGAGAGACTGTGCTAGGAGCGTCATCATTTCCAACAGGTGAGGTCTAGAATGACTCTTCATTTGATGGTCGAATCTAATATCCAAAAATATAAAATATATTTCTGTTGGTATATGTGCAAAAAAATAATAGAATATAGCCCAAATTGATTACAATGTTTGTCTTCAGAGGTAGAATCACGTAAGATTTTTACTTTCCCATGCTTTATAGTTACATAATACTTAAAACTGTTTTTTTTTTTTTTTTTTACTTAAAACTTTTACAAAGAGCATGCATTACCTTATTGAACAATAAAAGCAAAATATACTTAACTCTTTGGAATCAAGAGGCACTGACAGCAGTGTGCAGGTTATGAAGAGGGAGGGAGGGGAGGGAGGCTAGAGTAGGTAGACCATAAGAGGTCTGCTGCTGTAGCCCAGGCATTAGCACATGCAATGTGTCTGGGGCATTTCACCACACCAGTACATTCATGACCGATCCTCGGCCACAGAGCTCTTCCACAAAGCCAACCTGACATGACTACAAGGTGCCAGGCAGATATGATAAGGTCAGATCCCACTTTTACTGCTTCCATAGAAAAGGTCACCAAAAACCTTAGCACCAAATGTCGCCAGACAGAACCTTATTACTATATGAACCGTATATGACGCCAATGGGGCTTCCCTGGTGGTGCTGTTCATGGCATTCTCCAGGCAAGAATACTGGAGTGGTTGCCATTTCCTTCTCCAGGGGATCTTCCTGACCCAAGGATCAAACTCCCATACACTATGTATTTGGGATTAGGCTTTTTATTAAAAAAAAAAAAAAAAATCTATCAGCAACAATAAGCTCAAAATAGTATGTTTAATGAAAAATTAGGAACTTCCGTGGTGGTCCAGGGGCTAAGACTCCACACTCTCAATGCAGGGGGCCAGGGTTTGATTCCTGATCAGGGAATTAGATTTCATATGCCACAACTAAAGATCAAAGATCCTGTGTGCCGAATCTAAGACCCAGAGTGGCCAAATAAATATTCTTTTGAAAAATTAAATTCTAAATTTTCATTTCTCAGAAAAGTTCATGATCTGCAGTTTGCACAAAATGCTTCTCAACATTTCAGTTCAGTTCAGTCACTCAGTCGTGTCCCACTCTTTGCGACTCCGTGAACCACAGTACCCCAGGCCTCCCTGTCCGTCACCAACTCTCGAAGTTCACCCAAACCCATGTCCATTGAGTCAGTGATGCCATCCAGCCATCTCATCATCTGTCGTCCCCTTCTCCTCCTGCCCTCAATCTTTCCCAGCATCAGGGTCTTTTCAGATGAGTCAGCTCTTCGCATCAGGTGGCCAAAGTATTGGAGTTTCAGCTTCAACATCAGTCCTTCCAATGAACACCAAGCACTGATCTCCTTTTGGATGGACTGGTTGGATCTCCTTGCAGTCCAAGGGACTCTCAAGAGTTTTCTCCAACACCAGACTTCAAAACCATCAATTCTTCAGCACTCAGCTTTCTTTCTAGTTGATCTCTCACATCCATACATGACTACTGGAAAAACCATAGCTTTGACTAGATGGACCTTTGTTGACAAAGGTCAGCAAAGTATCTCTGCATTTTAATATGCTGACGTGAGTGTGACTGAACTCCGGGAGTTGGTGATGGACAGGGAGGCCTGGCATGCTGCAGTTCCTGAGGTTGCAAAGAGTTGGACACAACTGAGCAACTGAACTGAACTGAACTGAACTGAGGTTGGTCATAAACTTCCCTCCAAGGAGTAAGCGTCTTTTAATTTCATGGCTGCAGTCACCATTCACAGTGATTTTGGAGCCCAGAAAAATAAATTCTGACACTGTTTCCACTGTTTCCCCATCTATTTGCCATGAAGTGATGGGACCACATGCCATGATCTTCGTTTTCTGAATGTTGAGCTTTAAGCCAACTTTTTCACTCTCCTCTTTCACTTTCAAGAGGCTCTTTAGTTCTTCTCTTTCTGCCATAAGGGTGGTGTCATCTGCATATCTGAGATGATTGATATTTCTCCCGGCAATCTTAATTCCAGCTTGCGCTTCTTCCAGCCCAGCATTTCTCATGATGTACTCTGCATAGAAGCTAAATAAGCACCGTGACATTATACAGCCTTGATGCACTCCTTTTCCTATTTGGAATCAGTCTGTTGTTCCATGTCTGGTTCTAACTTCCTGACCTGCATACAGGGTTTTTTTGTTTTTTTTTTTTTTAATTTTATTTTTTTTTGTTATTGTCTCACTTTTTATTTTATTTTATTTATTTATTTATTTATTTATTTTTAAATTACAATACTGTATTTGTTTTGCCATACATTGACACGAATCAGCCATAGGTGAGCACAATCTCCCAATGCCGAAGCCCCCTCCCACCTCCCATCCCACATCCTCTACTTGAATCATCCTGTGCATCAGCCCCACGCATCCTGCATCCTACATTGAACATAGATTGGCGCTTTGTTTCTTACAGGAAAATATACATGTTTCATTGCCATTCTCCCAAACCATCCCACCCTTTCCCTCTCCCTCAGAGTCCAAAAGTCCACTCTATACTTCTGTGTCTCTTTGTTGTCTCATGCCAAAATATCTCTACAAAAATATCACTGATTCCAAGACCCAAATCTGCTTAAAAGGATTCATATCTACTTAAAATATTAGTAGTTATGTTAAAAAGCCTGTGCTTAATGATGGCAATTTCATATAGCCTCAGCAGATATAGTTATATAAAACTATGAAGCATGACTTCTCATTTAGATAAAATGAGTATTCTATATAGTGCTTGTTTTTATATCCCAAATTTCTAGTGTATGTTTAAGGCAGCAGTATTTATTAATTTGTTGGCTCCAGAAGCAGAAGAATTTTACAAACAACTAGAAAACACCAATTTATATTAGTCATGGGTGTTTCAAAGGGAAAAATCAGCTAAATTAATTCAAATATTGGCTCATTTTTTAAAAATCTAACAATAAATTCAAGAAAAAATTTTAAAGTCTATTTCGTTGAAGGTAAAACACCTGACATTATGTGACCACCACTATAAATTTAAATAGGTTAGCACTGAACAGAACAATTATTTGATTTTGCATAGATACCACAGATGCAAATTTTGTTGGAATATAGCATCAAAATGGAAACAATGTTCTTATTTAGAAACTGAGGAAGCAGAAAAACACTTGGATTTGGTTGTGACAGACACATAATTTATAATTTCATCCAAATAAGTTTTCCACAGTCTAATAATCAAAGTGCAAGCTATCGCTGTCAAATTTTAAATATTTTACATATACACAGAATAAATGAACTACCTCATCTTTGTGAGAAAACTGATGTTTAATTAAAAATAAATACTTCTTCCTGGCAGTGTGCACTATCTTTTTACTGGTTATCATCAGTTAAATGTTAGGAACATCTGACTCTTTGAAGAGGAAGGACAATTTTGTCAATCAATCTAAGCTGACATATGTCAGTCATGAACTATTTTATAGATAAGACTTTTAAATATTGGCTTTTTTTTTTTTTGAAAATCAGTTGAAAAATCTTTTAAAAAAAAAAACCGCTGGATAAGACTCTTGAGAGTCCTGTGGACTGCAAGGAGATCAAATCCATCAATCCTAAAGGAAATCACCCCTGAATATTCACTGAAAGGACTGATGCTAAAGCTGAAGCCCTAGAACTTTGGACACCTGATGGGAGGAGCTGACTCACTGGAAAAGACTCTGATGCTGGGAAAGATTGAGAGCAAGCAAAAGGTGGGGGGTGGAGGGGGTGGGGGAGCAGCAGAGGATGAGATGCTTGGATGGCATCACTGACTCAATAGATGATTTTGAGCAAACTCTGGGAGACAGTGAAGATCAGGGAAGCCTGGCACGCAGCAGTTCATAGGGTCACAAAGGGTCAGACATTACTTCAAAACTGAACAACTAAGTATGCACTTTCCTGGTGGTCCAATGGTTAAGAATCTGCCTGCCAGTATAGGAGTCAGGGGTTCAATCCCGATATAGGAAGACCCCATGTGCCACGGGGCAATTAAGCCTGTGTGCCACTACTACTGACGGAGTCTACCTGCCCCAAAGCCCCTGCGCTGCCACATGAGAAGCCACCACCACAAGAAGACTGTACACCACAGCTACAGAGTAGCTCCCACTCACTGCAGCTGGGGAAAGTCCTTGCACAGCAACGAAAACCCAGTGCAGCCAAAACTAAAATTTAAAAAAAAAAAAAAAACCTATCATGTAAATAAAACATCCACAGCCTCCAGTTTTTGAAACATAGTGAAAGTCGCTCAGTCATGTTCGACTCTTTGTGACCCCATGGACTGTATAGTCCATGGAATTCTCAGGCCAGAATACTGGAGTGGGTAGCCTTTCCCTTCTCCAGGGGATCTTCCCAAACCCAGGAATCAAACTCAGGTCTCCCGCATTGCAGGCAGATTCTTTACCAGATGAGCCACATAGTGAACCACAATTATTTGTTGACAATTATTTGCAAATATTGCAAAGAAGATGACCCTGAAATTTATCCCTCTGCAAAGAAGAGGGCTTAAACAAATTAAACGAGACTTCAATCCATGTACAAGGCTTAATTTTAAAATTCTAAAATTGTACTTGGGAATATCTCAACCTATCTAATTTGATTATTATCAATCATTGTGTAAGGGCTTCCCAGGTGGCACTAGTGGCAAAGAACTCGCCTGCCAACGCAAGAGATGTAAGAGACTAAGGTTCAGTCCCTGGGTTGGGAAGATCCATTGGAGAAGGAAATGTATTCTTGCCTGGAGAATCCCATGGACAGAGGAGCCTGGCAGGCTACAGTCCATGAGGTCGCAAATAGCCAAACACGACTGAAGTACATTAGCATGCATACCTATCGCTGTGTAACAAACCACCTCAAAATGTCATGCCTAAAAACAGCAATTCTTTTATGATTTCTCCTCACACTATTGGTTGACTGGGCTCAGCAGGGCGGTTCTGTTGCTGCTCTCACTTGAGATCAGCAACTTGTGACCACAGCCAGATGGTGATGGGGCTGCACTCCCAAGTCCTGTGCCTCAGAGGGAGTGGCTGGAGCCTGGGCTCTGCCAGGGCAACTCCATGTAAGTCCAGAACACCCCCTTCTTTATGAACCATTTCCAACAGGGCAGCTGAACTTCCCACAGAGCTGCTTGGGGCTCCCCAATCATACCACAGCTGTTAATCACTTCTGTTTGGTTACAGGGAGTCTCAGGGAGGGTGTGAATCAATGCAGTGGAGGACAATACAAAGACATCGATTTCAGAGACCAGGTCCCTCTTTGGAGACTGGCCACCATAAGCTCCAACATTAAACTGAATACACTGATATTCTGTACTGGAAAGAATTTAAATGGGGCTTCTGCACCTAATTCCAATGTGGGGAGAAGCAGTTTCTTATACCACATGCAATGCTTAAAACACCAATGTAGGATGAATTATCCTACAATTCATCTCAATTATGACACTATCTGTCCAGAGATATTTTCATCAGATTCCCCAGGTTAAGGGCTCAGTTCCACAAGACTGCCCAACCTCCAAGCCCACCCCACTCCACTTTAGACCCCAGGTGCAAGTCCAGGTTATCACCCAAGCTTCCAACTTACCACTGGAGGTTCCAATTAATCTGAATTCGATTGATCTGCTAGAGTGGGTCACAAGACTCAGAGAAATATTTTGCTTACAGATTATCAGTTTATTATAGAAGGGTGTAACTCAGAAACAGCCAGATGAAAACATGAAAAGATGCAAAGGGAAAGGTACAAGAAAGGGCAAGGAGTTTCCAAGTACTCTCGAAGGGATCCTGAGTCACCGCATGTTCCTCACCCAGAAACTCTCCAAACCCCATCCTTTGGGGATTTTATGGAGACTTCACTACATAGGCATGACTGATTAAATCACTGCTCATAGATGACTGAACTCAAACTCCAGCCCTTCTCCCTAACCCAGAGGTCAGCTGGGGGAGCGAGATAGAAAGTTCCAACTCCCCTGGGGGAGAACGGATACATGTATATGTATCTCTTCTCTGGTCACCTGAAACTATCAAAACATTGTTTGCTAACTGGCTATGACCTCTCAGCAGACACTGAATCTACCAGGTGCCTTGAGGCGTGTATGCTAGGTCACTTCAGTTGTTTCCAACTCCCTGTGATCCCATAGACTACAGCCTGCCAGGCTCCTCAGTCCATGGGATTCTCCAGCCAAGAATACTGTAACAGGCTGCCATTTCCTTCTCCAGGGGACCTTTCTGACTCAGAGATCAAACCCAGGTCTCTCATGTCTACCTGCACTGGCAGGAGGGTTCTTTGCCACTAGCACCACCTGGGATGCCCATAGTTATACCCCAATGGGCTAAACTCCAATACAAAATAAAAAGGTTAAAAAAAAATAAAGTTCCAACTCTCTAATCAGAGGTTGGTTCTCCAAGCACCAGCCCAGATGCTTAGCTGAGGCCCAAAAGTCACCTCATTAAATAACCCAGGTCTCACATTGCAGGGGGATTCTTTACCACCTGAACCACCAGGGAAATCCCATTAACATAACAAGATACCTTCACAGCTCTCATCACAGGAAATCCAAAGAGTCTAGGAGCTCTGTGCCAAGAAGAATAGATGAACACCAAATACATATTTCTTATTATAAACCACAATACCACAAAAATGAAATTGAGACAGCCTGTGATTTTATAGTATATGAATTTAGTAAAACATTCAAAGAAAATCAAGACCTCTTTTTGACAAGATTTGTCTTAAGAAAAGTGAAAGTCATTCAGTTGTGTCCACCTCTTTCCGACTCCATGGACTATACAGCCCATGGAATTCTCCAGGCCAGAATATTAGAGTGGGTAGCCTTTCCCTTCTCCATGGGGTTTTCCCACCCAGGAATTGAACCACGGTCTCCTGCATTGCAGGCAGATTCTTTACCAACTGAGCTATCAGGGAAATGGAGCAAAATACATTAATTGTTAAACTATTTGTACTAAAATATTTACATATTTCAATATTAAAAAAATGAGAATTGAGAATACTCTCCATTTATACAATCTCCTCTAAGTATACCAAGTACCAAGCATTTATTAATATTTTCTCAACTAAAAATATTATGTTCCACATAGAAAAATCAACTGATTGTGTCAAGGATTTCAAATTTAAGAAACATAAAATAAAAGTAAGAAAAAAATTGCTGGACATTTTAATACTTTAAGAAATTTTTAAAAACTACTCTTCAAAAAACTACCAATGGCATGATATCAGAGACTTATACAACTAAGAAATAAAGCTGAATAATTATTCAACTTACACTATAGTGCTAAAATAATTTATACAAATACATTTTTATTTGTGCATGTGAATTTATATTCCTTTACAATGAATTTTTATAGGTTTTTAAAAAAATGTGAGAGTTGGACCACAAAGAAGGCTGAGCACCAAAAAACTGATGGTGCTGGAGAAGATTTTTGAGAGTCCCTTGGACAGCAAGGAGATCAAACCAGTCAATCCTAAAGGAAATCAACCCTGAATATTCATTGGAAGGACTGGTGCTGAAGCTAAGCTCCAGTACTTTGGTCATCTGATGCAAGGAGCCAGCTCATTGGAAAAGACTCTGATGCTGGGAAAGACTGAGGGGAAGGAGAAGAGGTGACAGAGGATGGATGATTGGATGGCATCACAGACTCAATGCACATGAGTCTGAGCAAACTCTGGGAGATAGTGAAGGACAGGAAAGCCTGGCATGCTGCAGTCCATGCGGTCACAAAGAACAGACACAACTTGGTGACTGAACAAAGAACAGATCAAGTCTTAGATCTGTGATGGTTAATTTTATGCATCAACTTCACTGGGCCTCAAGGTACCCAGACAGGTAATCAAACATTATTTCTGCGTGTGTCTTGTGAGGGTGTTTAATGGATGGGGTCAAGGCCTAAATTGGTGGATGGAGTAAAGCATATTGCCCTCCCCAAGGTGGGTGGGCTTCATCCAACCTAATGAAGAAAGACCTGAATAGAATAAAAGGCTACACATACACACACACACACAGATATGTGTGTGTGGTTAGGTATGTATCTATCTGTCTATCCATCTACCTACTACTGGTTCTAGTAGTAGACTAATATAAGATATAACTTCCAACTTAAAATATAGAAGATACAGAAGTAAGTTAAATGACATCATGAGGAAATAATCAGATTAATCTAGAAGCTGGGTCAATCCACAGGTCTCATCACCTAGCATTACCAAACAGCAATTTATTTTGTAGCAATAATTAACATACAGAACATACAGAAACCAATACGAAAAGCTTGTAATAAGAAACTGATTCACAACTATAAAATAGTAGACTAAGAGTTATGTTTTTCCTTCCCAAACTTTAAAACCTAAGTATCTGGGACGTCCCTGGCAGTCCAGTGGTTAAATATTTAACCTTCTACTAATACAAATGTGTAAATCAAATTACACTGAAACTCACTTATATAGGTATGTAAAAACTAAACTATACACTTAGGATTAGAACATTCTGCCTGGAGAATCCCATGGACAGAGGAGCCTGGCGGACTACAGTCCATGGTGTTGCAAAGAGTGACTGGAGCGACTTAGCAGTAGCACCCAGTCTGCACGCTTTACCCTCCCCCAATCCTAATTCATATGCTGAAACTTCATCACCAAAGTAATTGTATTCAGAAGTTAGGCCTTAGGAGGTGACCAGGTCAAGAGATGGAGCCATCACAAACAGGATCACTGCCCTTATAAAAGAGGCCCCAAAGAGATTCCCTGACCCTTTGCCATGAGAGGTTATAGTGAAAACACAGCCACCAATGAGGAGACTGGTTCTCATCCAACATCAAATTTGCCAGCACCTTGATCTTGGACTTCCCAGCTTCCCAAACTATGAGAAATAAATTTCTGTTTCTTATAGGCTGCACATTCCATGGTACTTCTGCTACAGCATCCTAAACATATATCAACAACGTTTGTTTTTAAAAATTACAGTGAAACTCTACAGGTTAAAATATCATAGCAGTGGGTGCCCATGTTTCTAAATTCACCTCAATGTATTTACAAAGCTAACACATTTTTCACTTTTCAAAATATCTTTAACTTGACGTCCATCAATTGTCTTTCTAAGCTCTCCTCCAAAGAGTTCTGTTAGCACTAACAGTATTATTTGCCATAATAAAACTGGTATCAACCAATGACTGACCTCCCTGGGCAAAGAACAGCAGTTTTTCCTTTGTACTCTTCTTGCTATTGTTTAAATATGTTGAAATCTATGAAAAAAGCAATACTTTTTACTCTGTTGGCATTTTTCTTAAACCCTTAAGGGAAGCATTATCAAAAGGCTTTCAGAAACTAAGCTGATACTTCTCCAGGTTCCCAGTATGAAGCATTTCATTAACTAGTTCAAAGAGCTCTTAACCTGCCAGGTTGGGACCATATAGCTTTCCTCAGCAGTCTACATATCAAAGTTGTTTGAGAAATATACTGTTGGCTTGAGCCAAGAAGTCAAAGAAAGAGGCAGTTAAAATATCCAATAGTTCCCCGCCCTTTTCATTTTTAATTTACTAGAGTTCCAGTGAGTTCACTGTAAAACTTAAACAGCACAGTGGTAACACAACCAAACCCGCAGGCCATCTACTGAGGCCTTGTACTAGATTGCCAAGGATAGAGATTAACCCAAGTGTAAGAGTATCAGCTCTGGAGACACAGCAGTGCCCTGGAAGAAAGGAATTCTAGCTTCTGGTTCTACAATATGAGCATCACTGGGTCTGGAGCTGGGAAACCATGGATGGCTGTTTATGGACCATTGCCTCCATGTCAGGCACCTGTTGGCTACCTCACAATGTTTTTATAGTACAGCTGGTGTGACGGTGCAGGTCTTCTGTGATAAACTTACCCACCAAGATAGAAAGCCATTGCTGACAAGGAGGAAAGCAACAGCCAGCTTGGTGTGACAGCCATCATTCAATGGATCTAAGCAGGAATGCGAAACAGAAGGCATGACAGTGCAGAACAAGGCAGGAGCTTGGGTTCTGGCTCCAAATCCATCACTATGAGAAGACCAGGACGGCCAGGAAGATTCCAATGAGTCCACCTGCGCTGATTAGCAGAAATAAACTACAAGTCAAGGAGAGGGAAGACATTTCACATACTGGGTGTAATATGAATAAAGACCAAATATGGGAACGGCGATGGCTTGTTCACAGAACAACTAAGAATGACCAAAAGTTCTGTTTGGGAGTAAAGATACAGCGGCACAGGTAAGGTGCTATAAAGTCACAGGGAATCTTGAAATTTAGCCAGAGGACTCCACATGTGAAGTACTGGAGAACTACTATGACTTTATTTGGTCAGTTGGTATGTTAGACATAATAGAAAGGCTGGGGGCGGCGGGGAGATGGAACTATAGCCCAGTTTCTGCCAACTGTATAATGAACACATGTGTGCACACTAAGTCACTTTGTGTGTTAGTTGCTCAGTCATGTCTGACTCTTTGCAACCCCATGGACTATAAGCCCACCAGGCTCCTCTATCCACGGGGATTCTCCAGGCAAGAATACTGGAGTGGGTTGCCATTTCGTTATTCAAAGGAATCTTCCTGACGCAGGAATTGAACCCGTGTCTCCCACATTGCAGGCAGATTCTTTACCATCTGAACCACCAGGGCCAATCCCAAGTCACTTTAGTTGTGTCCAACTCTTTGTGACCTTAAGGCCTATAGCCCATCAGGCTCCTCTGTCCATTGGGTTTCTCAGGTAAAAATATCAGAGTGGGTTGTTGGCAGGCAGGTTCTTTACCACTAGCACCACCTGGCAAGCCTCATAATACATACTTAATTTCTCAAAATCTGGGAGGAAAAACATAAAAGTTAGTTTAAAATAGTTAAAAGAAATGGTTAAATGGGAAAAGAAATAGGGCCAAATGGGTAGGCTCTTTTGCCTTTGATATCAAATGATAATGTCAAATGAAGATACAAATAAAATGGGGACATTCTGAAGATGTTTAGAATGAGGATAACTTGGAACATTTACATATATTCTCTAATATATGACTGCAAAAACTTGAAGATAGATCACAGGGGAAATAAAAGGAATCTGCATTCAAATCAGCTAGAAACAAATTTAGTAAACCCTATCACACTAGGTAGACGTCCCAGTTGGCACTAATGGTAAAGAACTCACCTGCCAATGCAGGAGATGTATGAGACGAGGGTTCGATCCCTGGGTCAAGAAGATCCGCTGGAGGGGGCATGGCAACCCACTCCAGTATTCTTGCCTGGAGGATCCCATGGACAGAGGAGCCTGGTGGGCTGCAGTCCATAGGGTCACAAAGAGTTGAACACGACTGAAGAGACTCAGCGCAGCACAGCACATAACACTAGATGCCAAAATTACTGAGTTGGCCAAAATTATAGCTATTTTGCAACCAAAAGATGTAAAAATAAGAGTAGAAATAGGACCTAAGGTCTTATTCTATGTTTTTAATGAGTAAACAAGGGACACAGTGCTATGAAAGCTTAAAAGAAAGCGAGGATCTGCACTTCCCAGGTCATCTAGTGTTTAAGATTTCAAGTTCTGATGCAGGGGGCACAGGTTTGCGCACTAGTCAGGGAACTTGGGTTCCACATGCCACAAGGTCCAGCCAAACCAGAAGAAAAAAAATCTTTCTTTAAAAAAGAGAGAAAGTGAGAGTCTGCTGGTGCAGGAACTGAAAAAAACCATGCTGAAAGAATCACCCCAACAGCTGAGAAGGGGAAGAGATAAGGGGAGGGGTGGGGCAGCTGAGAAGGCAAAGAATTGCATTCTAAGTGAGACCCTAGGGTGGAAGAATTCAATTCAAATATAGTTTCAGTTCAGTTCAGTCACTCAGTCGTGTCCGACTCTTTGCGACCCCATGAACCTCAGCATGCAGGCCTCCCTGTCCATCACCAACACCCAGAGTTCACCCAAACCCATGTCCATCAAGTCAGTGATGCCATCCAGCCATCTCATCCTCTGTCGTCCCCTTCTCCTCCTGCCCCCAATCCCTCCCAGCATTAGGGGCTTTCCCAGTGAGTCAACTCTTCGCATGAGGTGTCCAAAGAATTGGACTTTCAGCTTCAACATCAGTCCTTCCAGTGAACACCCAGGACTGATCTCGTTTAGGATGGACTGGTTGGATCTCTTTGCAGTCCAAGTGACTCTCAAGAGTCTTCTTCAACACCACAGTTCAAAAGCATCAATTCTTCAGCACTCAGCTTTCTTCACAGTCCAACTCTCACATCTATACATAACTACGGGAAAAACGATAGTCTTGACTAGACAGACCTATGTTGGTAAAGTAATGTCTCTGCTTTTCAATATGCTGTCTAGGTTGGTCATAACTTTGCTTCCAAGGAGCAAGTGTCTTTTAATTTCATGGCTGCAATCACCATCTGCAGTGATTTTGGAGCCCCCCAAAAATAAAGTCTGACACTGTTTCTACTGTCTCCCCACTTATTTCCCATGAAGTGATGGGACCAGATGCCATGCTCTTTTAGGAAAAATTAAACTTCTTTTCTTTTACAGGAAAACATATCAGAGAGAAACAGAAACAAAGCCTGAAAGACAGGCTGGGAACATTTCACGAAAGGCCAAGATTGATAGATTGAGACAATTATATCTAAGTCAATACAAAAAGGGGAGACGTTAAAATTTTAAATCTGGGATGCATCATTACAATCTGCCCTAGGATTCTAAAAGCATTTCAAAAGTTCTTCAAATCCTTAGTTTGAATACTTAGGTATACATAACAGCTAATCTAAATTTCAGTATCTGCTTAAAACTAGTCCAATTGGTCATATTACCACTACAGAAACGAACCAACAAATCTCAGGTGACATCCAGAAGATAAAGTCAACAAGCAACAGACAAACTAATAAGAAAAACTTGCAACTAAAGTAATCATTCAACTCCTCACAAAGTCCAGCTTCTCATACCCAATGTAGTAAGTTTAAATCTGGATTCCTAAGCAAACATTTCATTTAGAACTTCATTGCTGTTATTTACATATCTGAAAAGGACATGGTATTAATTAGTTGGGCTTCCCTGGTGGTTCAGATGATAAAGAATCTGCCTGCAATAAGGGAGACCTGGGTTCCATCCCTGGGTTGGGAAGATCCCCTAGAGGAGGGCATGGCAACCCACTCCAGTATTCTTTCCTGGAGAATTCCATGGACAGAGGAGCCTGGCAGGCTGCAGTCCATGGGGTCACAAAGAGTCAGACACAATGGAGTGACTAAGTACATTAATTAGTTAATATAATTAACCACCAAAAGAAAGTGCCTTTCATATTACATCCCTGGTGCTTTTCTTCTGATTATATGAACCTCTGTAACAAACTGACAACTTACTGGGTTCCCCTTACAAGACACATCTACTCAAATAAACTTATAAGACTTCTGCCTAGAACGGGGCTTCCCAGGTGGCTCAGTGGTAAAGAATCTGCCTGCAATGCAGGAAACATGGGTTTGATCCTTGGGTCAGGAAGATCCTCTGGAGAAGGGAATGGCAACCCACTCCAGTATCCTTGCCTGAGAAATCCCATGGACAGAGGAGCCTGGTGGGCTACAGTGCATGGGGCCACACAAAGTTGGACACGACTCAGCAACTGAGCACACACGCACGCTCCCTAGAATACTCTCCCTTCATTCTCACCTGCTGCTGCTGCTGCTGCTGCTAAGTCGCTTAAGTCGTGTCCGACTCTGTGCGACCCCATAGATGGCAGCCCACCAGGCTCTCCCGTTCCTGGGATTCTCTAGGCAAGAACACTGGAGTGGGTTGCCACTTCCTTCTCCAATGCGTGAAAATGAAAGGTGAAAGTGAAGTCGCTCATTCATGTCCGACTGTTTGCGACCCCATGGACTGCAGCCTACCAGGCTCCTCCATCCATGGGATTTTCCAGGCAAGAGGACTGGAGTGGGGTGCCATTGCCTTCTCCCCTAGCTGGCTCCTTTCTCATCCTTCAGATACCAGCTTATTCCTTCTCGGAGAGCCTTCCCTGTCACCCCACATACAGTAGGTGCCCCTGCTAACGTGCCCCCAACACCTTGTACTATTTCTGTCGTCAAGATTATTGTCGAGCAGATAGAAGGGAACAGTAAAGGTTGATATCCAGAGCCACCATCAGCTTGCTTCCCCTCCACTTTGAGAACAGTAGCCATGTGCTTATGTTCCCCCAGGAAAAAGAACTGGAGGATTCACCTCCACAGAAACGGACCAGGCCAAGAGAAGACCATGAATTATTGAACAATTGAGTCTTTCAATGAAATAGCCCAGCAGAACCATCCTATGGTTGATAAGCCCCATCCATGCCCCCAAAGCATCTAATGAGCTTTTTACTGATACAAACGCTGGGAGGAATTTTCCCAGGACAACCATCATTTCTCACATCATTTGTAAGTTGAAAATCTATTGTTCAGTGAAGCCACCTTCAGGCTGCAGCTTCTACACCAGCACTTGCTGCTTCACCTTGCACTTTGTCGTTTAAGAGATAGTTCCTTTAGCTTCAAACTTGTCTTCTGCAGCTTCCTCACCTTTCTTTGGTTACTATGATTGTTATTTTAGCTGCTAAGTCATGTCCAACTCTTTGTGATTCCAGGGAGGACCCCCCTCTTGGCAGAGTCACAAAGAGTAGGACACAACTAAGGTGATTTAGCACACACACTCATAGAGTAATTAATTGGGCTGATTTCAATATTATTTACTCTCAGGGAATAGGGAGGCCTGAGGAGACGGAGAGACATGGGGGAATGGCAGGTCGATGGAAGAGTCAGAACACAGTCAACAATTATTGATGAAGTTTGCTCTGAACATGGTTCATAGTGCCCCCAAACAATTACAAGAGTAACATGAAAGATCTCTGATCACAGATTACCGTAACAAATATAATAACAATGAAAAAGTTTAAAATACTGCAAAAGTTACCAAACCATGACAGAGAGATAAGAAATGAGCAAATGCTGTGGGGAAAATGGTGAGGGTAGACCTGCTCAATGCAAAGTTGCCAAAAACCTTCAGTTTGTAAAAAATACAACTACTGCCAAGTACAATAAAGTGCAATAAAACAAGGCATTCCTATGTTTCATTTTCCCTCTATTTCAGAACTGTCATTAGGAAGTATACCATTATACTCCTAAAAGATGAAGCTTCTCCAAGCTTATAGACCACCAGGGCTCACATTCTGGACTTAGACTTAACATATGGATTTACATAATTGACATCTCATCATATCACTGATGCTTTGCTTTGTAAGGATCGGAAAAAAAAATCTAAGAAGCAAGAAGACAAAAGGTCCTTTACAGTTTCTTTGACACTCTACCTTATTTTTCACCTTATGAAACAGACTTATTCTATCAGCCTAAATCAAGCATTGCTTTTCAGCCTCTATCTATACCCTTTCCAGGCAAAGCAAGTTGGGAAGGTACATGAACTTTTTGAATTTGGAAAGCATGTGTTTTTAGACAAATTAGCATCTTAAATAAATTTGCATCTTAAATAAATTTGCTAATTGACAAAATTTCCCATATTGCAAGACATTTCCTTGCCAAGATCTTGATTTTACCCTATACCCTTTCATTAAGACACCCTATAAGGCTTACTAAACCACATGTGGTTTTAAGTATGTCCAAATACACAGTTAGCCTTTCAATTCAATGAACTTTGGGAAAACTTAAGAGTTTCTCCAAGCCCCTAAGTGTGCCCAGTGTTCAAAAGGAATCATTAGACCTCAGAGAAATTCATCAAGAAGCTAGAAAACTTTGGCCTCCTACTGGGTAAAGATCCATCTCTCAGTCCTTTGAGAAGATTTGATCGATTGTTCTAGGAGCTAACAGCCTCAGAGAAAACCTATTTAACTCTTTCCTCTCAGTGAGAGACTGGATGACAGGCTTTCCTAAATTAAAATCTGGAAGTGTCTCAAAAGGCCTTTGGCATTTTTTTTAATAGAAAACATTATTCACAAAGCTGTACCTCTGCGGGATGTCATGCCAGTCACACAAGTTAGTCTGCAAGGATACTTAAATGCTAGAACAGACTTACACACAACTAATTCTAACAAAGTATAAGCATAAATTAGAGGCTGCAGAACAGAACTTAAAACAGGAATAAAAGTTACTTCATTTCAGTTTAAACAAGTATGTTAAGCTCCCTTCCAAAAATAAAGAATAAATACATTAATGGAACTCAATAGTTACTTCAGTTCAGTTCAGTTCAGTCGCTCAGTCGTGTCCGACTCTCTGCAACCCCATGAATCACACAGCACGCCAGGCCTCCCTGTCCATCACCAACTCCCGGAGTTCACTCAGATTCGCGTTCATCGAGTCGGTGATGCCATCCAGCCATCTCATCCTCAGTCGTCCCCTTCTCCTCCTGCCCCCAATCCCTCCCAGCATCAGAGTCTTTTCCACCGAGTCAACTCTTCGCATGAGGTAGCGAAAGTACTGGAGTTTCAGCTTTAGCATCATTCCTTCCAAAGAAATCCCAGGGCTGATCTCCTTCAGAATGGACTGGTTGGCTCTCCTTGCAGTCCAAGGGACTCTCAAGAGTTTTCTCCAACACCACAGTTTAAAAGCATCAATTCTTCGGTGCTCAGCCTTCTTCACAGTCCAACTCTCACATCCATACATGACCACAGGAAAAACCATAGCCTTGACTAGACAGACCTTAGTCAGCAAAGTAATGTCTCTGCTTTTGAATATGCTACCTAGGAGAGAGAAAAGAGACAGGTGGGGAGTGTGTTTTTGATTCGTGGGGGTCACGGTCTGGGCAGAGGTGCTGCGCACCACGAGTTGAGTGCAAATTCTGGAGAAATTTTCTTCCTTTAAGAGCCTGTGTTGCCAGGCAACAGAATTGTGAACTAGAGTGAAGGAGAAATCTAGGAATATGAATTCCATGATGGCCATGGGTGAACCAAGGTTGAACTGGGATGTTTCACCAAAAAATGGTCTTAAGACGTTTTTTTCTCAAGAAAATTATAAAGATCAGTCTATGGCTCCAAGTTTAAAAGAACTATATATTTTATCTAGCAGACGTATAGGAGAAAGTTTGAATGCCTCAGCAGGTTCTGTAGAAAATGAGCCGACAGTTAATTCAGCAGCGCAAGCAAAGGAAAAAGTTAAAACCACAGTTGGAATGGTTCTTCTTCCAAAACCAAGAGTTCCTTATCCTCGTTTCTCTCATTTCTCACAGACAGAACAGAGAAATTATGTGGATTTATTGGTTAAATATGCAAAAGTCCCTGCAAATTCCAAAACAGTTGGAATAAATAAAAATGACTACTTGCAGTACTTGGAAATGAAAAAACATGTTAATGAAGAAGTTACAGAATTCCTAAAATTTTTGCAGAATTCTGCAAAGAAATGTGCCCAGAATTATCATATGCTTTCTGACAATGTTCATCTCTTCCCAGAGGTAAAGAAAAACACATTTATTTAAGCTGCCAAGTGACAGGCAATAGCAGCATTTTAAAATGTGTGATGATTTTCCAAAAGTATATATCAATGTTGTCAAATTAGAGACCAAATTGTATATAGGTCTTTTATTTGTCTTGTATTTAAGTGATGGAAACACTAGAAATAATAACATCTCAAAATCAGACACTACAGTATATTCATATATTTTCTTTTAATGATCTAGCTACTGTATTTGAGTTGTATTTTACTCATATAGATGATTTGATGTGATGAACCAATTTGCCTTATGAGAGAATGGGGTTTAAGGAGTTATCTTAGTCCGTAAAAATCTGAATGATCCTTTAGAACTGAGTCATAAATTTACGTTCACTATCCTCATGGTAAACAGCCACCAGATGATAAATTTCATCAGATAATTTTTTATTATTATATTTAAATTATTCATGCAGATATATTAGCAAAAAAAAAGCATGTAAATCATTCTGCCTTGCTACCTCCCATCATTTAGTGGACATAGTAAAAATTTAGAGTTGTAGTATTCATCTAGAAATATCAACCCCAGCCTGAATTATTTTTAAGCCTTTAAAACTAGTCTCTGTACAAATCAATGTTATACACTTAATAGTATTGAACTCTACACTTAAAAATGGTTAAGATGTAGATTTTAAGGGTTTTTACCACTTTTATAAAATAAACATGTTTATTAACAAAGTACATTATTTGATAGCTAGCAATCACGTTAAGTCTTTTTACCCAGATTGACTTGGCAGCACATTGTCTTGTTACGTTTTATATCTCACCCCAAAGACTCACTGATATTTAACTCATTTTTATTGTTTTCAAATTTTATTTTTATGCTATGAAATGTACCTATGGAAAAGTATTTAGAACAAATATATATAGCTTTCCAACAAATAATTATATATTGAACACCTTTGTGACTCTTCCAAATCAAGAAATAAAACATTACCATTAACCTGGAAGCCCTCTGTGTATCCCCCTAAATAATGTTTTCCCTTGTTGAGCAAATAATCACTGTGCCAAGTGACTGGTTTGATAATTTCTATGCCTTAAAAAAATTTTTTTTGGTCGTTCAGGCTTTCTTTTGTCTGTTTTTAAATTTTATGTGAATTATTATTATTTTTTAAATATTTATGTATTTATTAATCTGGCTGTGTTGAGTCTTAGTTGTGGCACATGGGATCTCTGTTGTGTCATGTGGGATCTTTCATGGCAGGGCACAGACTCTCCAGTTGTGGCATGTGGACTCTAGTTGTGGCACATAGGCTCCAGAGTGTGGTGTGTAAGCTTGGTTTCCCCAGGGCATGTGGCATCTTGGTTCTCTGACTAGGGATCAGACTCAGTTACCCTGCATTGCAAAGCGTGGACCACCTGGAGAGCCCCTCTTTTGTGCTATGTGAGCAGAATTCTTGCTTTACTCAATAGTATGTTAGTGAGTCTATGTATATGTCTGTGTGTGGTTGTATTTCATTCATTTTCAATTCTGAACATTTATGAATGCACATAAATAGTTTATTCTGTTGATCAAAATTTGGGCTGTTTGTACAGAGAATAGAGTTACAGACTTGGGGAGAGGGTGAGATGTATGGAAAGAGTAAGTAACATGGAAATTTACATTACCATATATAAAATAGATAGCCAATAGCAATTTGCTGTATGGCTCAGGAAACTCAAACAGGGGCTCTGTATCAACCTAGATGGGTAGGATGGGTAGGGAGATAGGAAGGAGGCTCAAAAGGCAGGGGATATATGTATACCTATGGCTGGTTCCAGAAAAACATCTGTTTCTGCTTTATTGACTATGCCAAAGCCTTTGACTGTGTGGATCACAATAAACTGTGGAAAGTTCTGAGAGAGATGGGAATACCAGACCACCTGACCTGCCTCTTGAGAAATCTGTATGCAGGTCAGGAAGCAACAGTTAGAACTGGACATGGAACAACAGACTGGTTCCAAATAGGAAAAGGAGTACGTCAAGGCTGTATATTGTCACCCTGCTTATTTAACTTAAATGCAGAGTACATCATGACAAACACTGGGCTGGAGGAAGCACAAGCTGGAATCAAGATTGCCAGGAGAAATATCAATAACTTCAGATATGCAGATGACACCATCCTTATGGCAGAAAGTGAAGAGGAACTAAAAAGCCTCTTGAAAAGTGAAAGAGGAGAGTGAAAAAGTTGGATTAAAGCTCAACATTCAGAAAATGAAGATCATGGCATCCAGTCCCATCACTTCATGGGAAATAGATGGGGAAACAGTAGAAACAGTGTCAGACTTTATTAATGGGGGCTCCAAAATCACTGCAGATGGTGACTGTAGCCATGAAATTAAAAGACGCTTAATCCTTGGAAGAAAAGTTATGACCAACCTAGATAGCATATTCAAAAGCAGAGACATTACTTTGCCGACTGAGGTCCGTCTAGTCAAGGCTATGGTTTTTCCAGTGGTCAGGTACGGATGTGAGAGTTGGATTGTGAAGAAGGCTGAGCGCCGAAGAATTGATGCTTTTGAACTGTGGTGTTGGAGAAGACTCTTGAGAATCCCTTGGACTGCAAGGAGATCCAACCAGTCCATTCTGAAGGAGATCAGCCCTAGGATTTCTTTGGAAAGAATGATGCTAAAGCTGAAACTCCAGTACTTTGGCCACCTCATGTGGAGAGTTGACTCGTTGGAAAAGACTCTGATGCTGGGAGGGATTAGGGGCAGGAGGAGAAGGGGACGACCGAGGATGAGATGGCTGGATGGCATCACTGACTTTATGGACATGAATCTGAGTGAACTCCGGGAGTTGGTGATGGACAGGGAGGCCTGGTATGCTGCAATTCATGGAGTCACAAAGAGTCGGACACGACTGAGTGACTGAACTGAACTGAACTGATGGCTGATTCATGTTGAGGTTTTCCAGAAAACAACAAAATTCTGTAAAGCAATTATCCTTCAATTAAAAAATAAATAAATTTAAAAAAAAAAAAGAATATGCTATCTAGGTTGGTCATAACTTTCCTTCCAAGGAGTAAGCGTCTTTTAATTTCATGGCTGCAGTCACCATCTGCAGTGATTTTGGAGCCCCCAAAAAATAAAGTCTGACACTGTTTCCACTGTTTCCCCATCTATTTCCCATGAAGTGATAAAACCTATACTTATTTTTCCTGAAAACAATTCCCCCATTACTCCTGCCCAGTCCTTCTGTTCTCATAACACACATCCCATTTACTTGTGAATGTAAGGCAACACATGAGCTCACCCAGGAAGATTTACTTTTTCTTTCTTAATTTTTATTGGAGTAGAGTTGCTTTGGGACTTCCCAGGTAGCTCAGTGGTAAAGCATTCGCCTGCCAATTCAGGAGACATGGGTTCGATCCTTGGGTCGGAAAGATCCCCTGGAGTAGGAAATAGCAACCCACTCCAATATTCTTGCCTGGAGAATCCCATGAACTGAGGAACCTGAAGGGCTACACTCGATGGGGTCAAAGAAGAGTCGGACATGACTTAGTGACTAAACAACGTAGTTGCTTTACAATATTGTGCTAGTTTCTGCTGTACAGCAAAGTGAATCAGCTACGTATACATATATACCCTCTTTTTCGATGTCCTTCCCATTTAGGTCACTATAGGCCTTCTCTGATAGCTCAGTTGGTAAAGAATCCACCTGCAATGCAGGAGACCCTGGTTCAATTCCTGGGTTGGGAAGATCCGCTGGAGATGGGAGAGGCTACCCACTCTGGTATCCTCGGGCTTCCCTTGTGACTCAGCTGGTAAAGAATCCACCTGCAATGCAGGAGACCTGGGTTCAATCCCTGGGTTGGGAGGGATCCAACCCAGATTGGGAAGATCCTCTGGAGAAGTGAAAGGCTATGCACTCCAGTATTCCGGCCTGGAGAATTCCATGGAGTGTATAGTCCATAGGGTCACAAAGAGTCGGACACTACTGAGCGCCTTTCACTTTCACTTTGGTCACATCAGAGCACTGAGTAGAGTTGCCTGTGCTATTCAGTAGGTCCTCATTTGTTATCTGCTGTATACAGAGTTGTATATAGGAACATTTACTTTTATGTTTTGTCTCTAAGGTAAGATGTAGTAAGTTATGAAGAACACATTTTAACAGGGGCGTAAACTTATTTCCTAAAGTTTGTGAGTTCATATTATTCCTGACACTTCACCTTTCAGGCAAATACTTTTTAAATGTCCCAAGGAGAATCACCACAATTTTGCTATTAAACTTTGTATATTTTGATTTTGAAACCAATATCCACTTTTACCAAAACAAAAATAGTAGATGAGCACTTACAGCAGAAATCGAAGAGGAACTAAAGAGCCTCTTGATGAAAGTGAAAGAGGAGAGTGAAAAAGCTGGCTTAAAACTCTACATTCAAAAAACTAAGATCATGGTATCTTGTCCCATCACTTCATGGCAAATAGATGGGAAAACAATGGAAACAGAGACAGATTTTATTTTCTTGGGCTCCAAAATCACTGCAGATGGTGACTGCAGCCATGAAATTCAAAGATGCTTGTCCTTGGAAGAAAAGTTATGACAAATCTAAATGGCATATTAAAAAGCAGAGACATTACTTTGCTGACAAATGTTGGTCTAATCAAAGCTATGGTTTTTCCAGTAGTCATGTATGGATGTAAGAGTCAGACCATAAAGAAAGCTGAGCACCAAATAACTAATGTTTCTGAACTGTGGTGTTGGAGAAGACTCTTGAGAGTCCCTTGGTCTGCAAGGAGATCAAACCAGTCAATTCCTAAAAGGAATCAGTCCTGAATATCACTGGAAAGATGCTGAAGCTGAAGCTCCAATACTTTGGCCACCTGATGCGAAGAAATGACTCATTGGAAAAGATCCTGATGCTGGGAAAGATTGAAGGCAGGAGGAGGAAGGAAAGACAGAGGATGAGACCCGATGGACATGAGTTTGAGCAAGCTCTGGGAGTTGGTGATGGACAGGGAAGCCTGGGGTGCTGCAGTCCATGGAGTCACAAAAGTCGGACACAACTGAGTGACTGAAGTAAACTGGACTGAACTGACTTGTCTGGGATTACTTGCCTAAAACAGTTACTCGATGACATCAATGATACTTAGCCAATAAACACTCTGTAGTCTGGTTATTTAACAATTTTCAAAGATACTGATCACCCCCAAAAATTAGAAAAATAAAAGAACTTGGGATGGATATATTCCCTTCTGGGGTGGTGGGGGAACCTCCAAATGATAACTACCTTTAATACATTTCCAAAGGAAGAGAAGCAAGTCACTAGAAAGGACTTCCCAGGTGGTGCTACTGGTAAAGAATCCGCCTGCCAAAGCAGGAGACGCAAGAGACAGGAGGCTGGGAAGATCCCCTGAGATAGGAAATGGTAACCCACTCCAGTATTCTTGCCTGGAGAATCCCATGAACAGAGGAGCCTGGCTATAGTCCATGGAGCCACAAAGGGTTGGCATTATTGACTACATACTTCTTTCAACATTAGACTCCAGCATACATTAGGCCTCCAGGTGCCCTAGATCCTCTGAACTTCACCCTCACAACCCCATGTTATACTCTAAGCAGCAATGCTCTTGTTCACAACCAGTTATTCTTGAGCATTAAGGTCAAAACCTTCCAACATTTCTGTTACATCTCTTGTAAAGAGAAGGCTAAGTAATCCTTACCATAGCGTACCACACTCCAGGCACCACGCCAGCTGCCCTACACATAATGCCTCATTTAATCTTCAGTCTGTGACCCAGCTTTTATTCACCACACATTTTTAGCTGTGAAAACTCAAAAATCATAGGTAGAAGAATCAGGACTCAAATCCAAGGCAGTCTGACTTCAAAGGCCAATCTCCTTCCAAAAAACAGAGGCTATATACATAAGTGGGTAACCATCCCAACATATATATTTATTTGCAGGAAAATTTAACCTAAGTGGGTTACAACTACATACCTAAATTCTCAAACTGGGACATCATCCTTTGAAAGTGACATGAACAAAGTTTTGAAAGAACAATTGAAAAAGAAACATTTATTGCATAGCTACTCTATGTACCATACATGCCTTATATCACCTCCTCAATATCCTCTGATTTACAGAAAATATCAAATGCTTTCCACAACCCTACATACCACAGTTTCCTCTCTCCAGGAATGCCTTTATCTGTGTGTAAATGCATATATCTACACACATGCAGAAGGAGCCTTGGATATAGCTGTACCCCTTAAACAGCAGGTGTCCAACACGTGCTAAAACACCCTGCCGGTAAGCAGGCACGGCTGGAGCTGATGCCGCGCCTCCCAAACAAACACACCACCCCCCACCACGTGATGAAACACAGTGACTGTCAACACTGGCTGGGAATCTCTGCTCAAAACAGAAGTTAGGCAATTCCCACCTCCTGGTGCATAATCAGAACTCTGCCTCCGGCGGCAGCAGCTGATCGCCTTCCACAATTTCTCCTCAGGAAGAACTTCTCTGATGGCACAGGATTTTAACAAGGGCGCTGCTTTTACCAGACACTCTGGGACACATCACCAAAACCTTGAAATTACCCCTACTTTAAACAAGAAGGGATCTGATGTGCCAACTCGGAAGTGCAGCTGAATCAGCTCTGGAAGAGCATCTCCGAGGCCATGGTCGTCGCTGGGAAACATCGGGGAAGCGGTCCCCCTCAGGGTGTACCCCTGGGAACACAGGCACCCCAGTGCCACCCCCACTGCCGCACCAGAACCGGAAGTTCCTGAGGCAGTCACATGACTGAGCCAGCTCTCCACAGGAGCTGGGTCCAAGTTTTACAAACAAGTCTGCTCCCTTCTGCAGAGGAGGATCTAACAGCTATGGAAGACTGGAAGCCTGAGAGATCTTCTGTAAGGTAAACTGTACCAAACACAGAGAGGACAGAAGTCAAAATGGCAGGGAGTCGCGAGAAGGTTCCTCGCCAGCCACCCAATACTCCCCCTGATTAAATGTTACAAACTGCACAACTAGAGGGTCATTAAAGTCACCTTTCCAGGGGAAAAGGAGCTCTCCACATCCTCGATCACTCACTCATTGGTGAGGAGGGAATTTTCTCTTCTTATTACAGACCACATTTTTTTTTAAAAAAAGGAACTCTTATTTTTGGCTGCTTAGGGTCTTAGTTGCAGTGTGCAGACTTACCTGGCCTGTGGCATGTGGGATCTTAGTTCCCCAACTAGGGTTCAACCAGTTCCCCAAATTGCAAGGTGGGTTTTTAATCACTGGAGATTTCCCAGACAGCTTTTATACAAAGGGAGAGGCACCCTCCATATACTGCAGGGGTAAGGAGAACTTGCAGCAAGAGGCAGGTGCCCCAGAGTCAAAATTTCCCCTGCCTCATAAGGAAAATCCCTAACATGAGCTGACTCTCGATTACCCAGAGGTTAAAGACCCAGGATCCAAACCTGAATTGGAAGGACCGATGCCGAAGTGGAAGGTCCAGTTTTTGTTGTTCAGTCACTCAGTCGTATACAACTCTTTGGGACCCCACGGACTGCAGTACACCAGGCTTCACTGTCCTTCACCATCTCCCAGACCTTGCTCAAACTCACATTCATCGGGTCAGTGATGCCATCCAACCATCTCATCCTCTGTCGTTCCCTTCTCATCCGGCCTTCAATCTTGCCCAGGGTCTTTACTCTGGCCAGTACTCTGATGCCAGGAGCCAACTCATTAGAAAAGACCCTGATGCTGGGAAAGATTGAGCACAGAACAAGAAGGTAGAAGGGAAAGACAGAGGATGAGATGGTTGGATGGCATCCCCAACTCAGTGGACATGAGTTTGAACAAACTCCGGGAGATAATGAAGGACAGGGAAGCCTGGCGTGCTGCAGTTCATGGGGTCGCAAAGAGTTGGACACGACTGAGTAAATGAACAACAGCAAGTAATATGAGGGATGTTAATAAAGCATCACAACAGGGAATTCTCTGGTAATTCAGTGATTAGGACCCTGAGCTTCCACTGTAGTGGGTGGGGATTCAGTCCCTGGTCAAGGAACTAAGCTACCACAAGCCATGAGGCATGGCCCAAAATAATAATAACAAAGCATCACTACAAAATGCAAACACAAGACAGAAATCAGCCGGTACCATAAGAGAAGGCAAAGGACTTTGGGAGATGAGTGGTAAACAGCAAAGGAAATGAAGCAAGCCTTTAGAGGAGGAGGTGCAGTAATAATGAAAGCCGTATTTTCAGAAGATCACTGGAATAATGGCTACCACTAATCAAGTTAAGGGTGATTTAACTATATTTCTCTTTGAATATTCATACTAATTCTGCCACAACGGCATTTGGTCCATTCTATAGATGAGGAAACTGAAAAAGTGTAAAGTGAAAGTGTCAGTCGCTCAGTCATGTCCAGTTCTCTGTAACCCATAGACTGTAGCCCACCAGGCTCCTCTGTCTGTGGAATTCTGTAGGCAAGAATACTGCAGTGGGTAGCCATTCCCCTGGAGAACCAGGGGATCTTCCCCAACCAGGACCAAACCGCAGTCTCCTGCATCATAGGCAGATTCTTTACCATCTGAGCCACCAAGGAAGCTGAAGCTCAGAGATTAAATTACTTGTCCAAGGTCACACAGCACATGTCAGGACTAAGATTTAAACAGGTCTCTATGATTCCAAGCTCAAAGTTATTTCTAGGATGCTGTATATAGAATCTTTAGAGCATAAAGTACATTTACTTAATTCAATTATTTGGCATGAAATTTTAACAGATGTAGGGCTTCCTGGTGGCTCAGATGGTAAAGCATCTGCCTGCAATTTGGGAGACCTGGGTTCGATTCCTGGGTCGGGAAGATCCCCTGGAGAAGGAAATGGCAACCCACTCCAGTACTTTTGCCTGGAAAATTCCATGGACTGAACCTGGTGGGCTACAGTCCATGGGGTCGCAAAGAGTCAGACACGACTGACAGACCACTTTCACTTTAACAGATGTTAATAGACCTTCCTATTTCCAGCTTTCAAAGAATTCAAATCAGTTCAGTTCAGTTCAGTCGCTCAGTTGTGTCTGACTCTTTGTGACCCCATGAATCGCAGCATGCCAGGCCTCCCTGTCCATCACCAACTCCCGGAGTTTACTCAAACTCATGTCCATCGAGTCAGTGATGCCATCCAGCCATCTCATCCTCTGTCATCCCCTTTCCTCCTGCCCCAAATCCCTCCCAGCATCAGACTCTTTTCCAATGAGCCAACTCTTCACATGAGATGGCCAAAGAGTGGAGTTTCAGCTTTAGCATCAGTCCTTCCAATGAACACCCAGGACTGATCTCCCTTAGAATGGACTGGCTGGATCTCGTTGCAGTCCAAGGGACTCTCAAGAGTCTTCTCCAACACCACAATTTAAAAGCATCAATTCTTTGGCACTCAGCTTTCTCCACAGTCCAACTCACATCCATACATGACCACAGGAAAAACCATAGCCTTGACTAGACAGACCTATATTGGCAAAGTAATGTCTCTGCTTTTGAATATGCTATCTAGGTTGGTCATAACTTTCCTTCCAAGGAGTAAGCGTCTTTTAATTTCATGGCTGCAATCACCATCTGCAGTGATTTTGGAGCCCCCAAAAATAAAGTCAGCCACTGTTTCCACTGTTTCCCCATCTGTTTCCCATGAAATAGATGGGACCGGATGCCATGATCTTAGTTTTCTGAATGTTGAGCTTTAGGCCAACTTTTTCACTCTCCTCTTTCATCAAGAGGGACTTTAGTTCCTCTTCACTTTCTGCCATAAGGGTGATGTCATCTGCATATCTGAGGTTATTGATATTTCTCCCAGGAATCTTGATTCCAGCTTGTGCTTCTTCCAGCCCAGCATTTCTCATGATGTACTCTAGTTGGCAAACCTATTTATCACCTCCTGATTGCCCCACTGGGTGAAGTATTGCCCCCTAGTGGTGAAGTATCCACCTATCAAATGCAGGAGACTGGAGTTCAATTCCTGGGTTGGGAGAAAATCCCCTGGAGAAGGAAATGGCAACCCACTCCAGTATTATTGCCTGGGAAGTCTCATGGACAGAGGAGCCTGGCAGGTTACAGTCCCGTGGGGTTGCAAACAATCGGAAACAACTTAGCAACTAAACAACACAAACAAAAAACCACCATCCATGCATACTCTCCCCATTACCAATGTCCCCCAACAGTGGCATAATTGCTACAATAGATTAATGTACCCTGCCATGCATCCTTTTCTCCAACTTGTAAAGTACAAGCCAGTGCACTGGCATCCCCTAGCCACATAGGACACTAGGGGACGAAGGTCACATAGCCGGATGCTGCCAGAGTAAGGACCTAATTCTGTGTGCTTTCCACAAAAACCACAATGCATAAACCTGGTGAAGTATACACAGCCAAGCACAGATCCCTGGACATTCACTGTGTAGGCTGCCTGAGTTTACTTGGCTTGTCAGGTGCTACTGTCAGCATCAAAACAATTGCACTCTCTTCCAGAAGCAGAGAGAACTCTGCTTTGCTTCTAAGACATCTTCCATGTTAGCATCAATGCTTATTGCCTGGACTCTGCATATTAAACACTAACTTCCACAACTTCTCTGTTTTATGTGATGACTAGTGTAATACTATAACCAGTCAATCAATAGTCCTCTGCAGACTGCAACTGTGACTTTCTTCCCGGAGCCAGATCCATGAGGTGTTGCCACTGATAAAAACCTATGCTAGATCTTCATTTGTCTCACCCAAGAGATTTCCCAGAGTACTTTTAAATGATTACCCAAAGGTCAGTAATGAATACCCTGTTGATGGGGTCATGGTTTGAAACAGGGCATCTGCACATCCCAAGGATGAGCCAAGTCTGCTTTCCTTGGCCAGAGTGAAGCTTTATGCTTTCCCAGTTTTAAAGTTTGATGACGAGGTTTCTCAAGGGTGGGGCATCCCAACTTGTATGGCCCTGGTCTCTTTCACAAAGACAGGACAATGCTGAACACACACCAGGTACTCTACATATTTGTGCTGGATGGAAGGATTTGAGAGTATAATAATGATTACTTCCTGAAGAATCAACACTTTTTGCAAAAGGAAAATAAACTCTGCTTATAAAGACACGGAAGACTGAAATATGTTGCTTTCTTTCTAAAAAATTATCAGAAGCATTTAAGTTTCTCCATAAATACTGAACAATTTTCCCTCAAAAATGCCAAAATACACAGAGCTGGAGCTACTTTACCAAATACAAGTGTAAAAGGATTGTACCCTTCCTCCCTGAGTCCACAATACAAACTTAATTTGTAATCTCCAACAAAATATGAATATGTTCATTTTCCCCCAGAAAATTAACTAAATTACTCTTTGTGGTAGACAACACCATGTCTCTAGGTATTAAATCTTCAGGGTCTGTCCCCTCCAGCCTCTGAGATCATGAAGAAGATGCTCTCAGGTCAGTTTCCAAAATCATCACAAAGACCACTGTTTGATCACATTTTTCTATTAGCCAGAGGCATTATTTGAATAAAACGTGCTCCATTTTTGATATAATGCACTTTTCAGATAAATACACCCATTTAACTGTCCTACACTCCTGATGCTTCCAATACTGCCTTCACAATATGCTTTAGACATCATGCAACATATTTCAACTAGGAAATAAAAGGATAAATTCTCCCCAAATTTGCTTACAGAAACTTAGCTAACCAATGATTAAAAAAAAAAAAAAACTATGACATATAAAGATATTAAGGCAAAAGTGACATAAAAAGGATTTATCAAAAAATAATCTAGTCATCGCTTGGCATCCACAGGATTGGTTCCAGGAGTCTTGTGGATATCAAAATCTGTGGATGCTCAAACATCTTACAGAAAATGGCATAGTACCACCAGCCCTTCACAGATGCAGAACCTGTGGATACAGGCCAACTGAATAGTCACTGAAGGTTCTCTGAAACTCAGCTAATCTGGGTCACTCTGTCTTACTGCAGGGTTCTGAATCTGCAGTGTTCCTAAGAACCTTCTGGAGAGCTTGTGAAAATGCAAGTTCCTGGGCTTCTCCTTCTCCTATGGATAGTTAAAGCTACTGTGGAGGTCAGGAATCTGCCCCTTTCAAACTTTTTATTTCATATTGGAGGGTTGTTGTTTAGCCACTAAGTCTGACTCTTTGCAACCCCATGGACTGTAGCTCACCAGGTTCCTCTGTTCAAGGGATTTCCCAGCCAAGAATACTGGAATGGGTTGCCATTTCCTTCTCCAGGGGATCTTTCCAACCCAGGGATCAAACCTGCATCTCCTGCATTGGCAGGCAGATTCTTTACTACTGAGCCACTATGGAGTCCATACTGGAGTACAGCCAATTAACAATATTGTGATAGTTTTAGGTGAACAGCAAAGCAACTCAGCCATACAGACACATATATCCACTCTCCCCCTGAACTCCTCTCCAGGCTGCCACATAACACTGAGCAGAGTTCCCTGTACTATACAGTAAGGTCTTTGTTGGCTAACCATCGTAAATATAGTAGTGTGTACATATCCATCCCCAGCTCCCTAACTATCCCTTCCCCCAGCAACCGTAAGTTCATTCTCCAAGTCTGTGAGTCTGTTTTATAAGTTCCTTTGTATCATTTCCTTTTAGATTCTGCATATAAGGAAGCTCATACAATATTTTCCCTTCTCTGTCTGACTAATGAGGAGGGAGGTATTGGAATAAATCAGCAACGAGAGACAGCTTCATGTCCAGTACCACCTGCACCAGTCACGTGCCCACAGGTTTAACTTCCTTACTTCTCCATTTACTCGTCTGGAACACAGGGATGTTAAACTGATACCTAAGATGCCTTCCTGCTAGGAAACTGTGACATGTTAAAAAAAAAAAAAAAAAGGAGCCTTATAAACGTGGACTCTGTTTATTTTCCTAGAAAACAGTGTTTGACTCTTCCTAGGTAATGTTTATACATAGATCTCTACATCAGAGGGACTTCACTGGTGGCTCAGATTGTAAAACATCTGCCTACTATACGGGAGACCTGGCTTCAATCCCTGGGTTGGGAAGATCCCCTGGAGAAGGAAATGGCAACCCACTCCAGTATTTTTGCCTGGAAATCCCATGGACGGAAGAGCCTGGTAGGCTACAGTCCATGGGGTCACAAAGAGTCAGACACAACTGAGAGACTTTCTTTCTTTTCTACAACAGAGATAAACAGTCTCTCTACCTGAAACATGCCAGACACTGAATGAAACCACACATTCACACACACACAGGCACACACATACACACACACCCTACCTTGTGGCCATGGGGCAGGAGTTGGGTCCACTAGATGCTCAGTTGAAAAGCTTATCTGAACCGAGATTACAAGAGCAGTTAATTTGGATTATTTCCGCCCAACATTAAAGGCCACAGTCTCAACATTATTAACCACAGTCCGAGAGAACCAAAGCACCAGCTAAGCAGCACCTCTTTAGGAAGTAACTACCGGAGGCTGCTCTTATCTCAGACTCTGCTTTAGGGGAGGAAGGCCTGACTCTACAAAGGGAGTCAGAACTCGCAGCCTGGAGTGTCTCCACACTTTAAAAAGTCTGTATAGTTTGCTGGAATGGAGATGAAACATTTATCCTTCTCGTGCGACCACGCTGGTTTCCAGGGAGCTGCCTGTCTGTGAACGGCTGAGGCAGGTGGAGGAGAAATACAACTGCAGACACGCACACGGCACACACCAAAGTTAACTGGAAAATTTCAAAGTGCCTTTTCATGCCTTTAACTCAAAGATGAACACATTTCAAGGTGACCCAATCCTCCAGTGACAGGCAGTGTTTTAAAAGGGCCGACACTCTCCACTTAAACAATTTCTAGTGACACGTCTAAACCACATCCTCCAGGCTCTCTGCGCTGTCTCGCTGACTAGTCTGTCTTTCCTGGCAGAGGCACCCTGTTTCACATGAGCGCTTGAAGTCTGTCTTCCCTTGTAACAATTAAAACCCACAGAGCTCAGATGCTTTTATTTTTAAGTTAGCAGGCACCATGCAGGACTGTTGATTATTTAATTATACCAGAGACACAAATCATTCCTTTATAGTGCTTTCTGTTTACTAAAATCATGCATCACACGTGCTTCCTCAGTCGTGTCCGACTCTTTGTGACCCCATGGACTGAGCCCACCAGCTTCCTCTGTCCATGAGATTTTTCAGGCCAGAATCCTGGAGTGGGTTGCCATTTCCTCCTCCAGGGGATCTTTCCAATCCGGGTATCGAACCCATGTGTCTTGCGTCACTTACATTGGCAGGCAGATTCTTTACCACTGAGCCACGTGGGAAGCCATTTATCAAAAATAGTATCAGAAAAATAAAAGATAGCCTTATCACTCATGCTTATAAGCAAAGGGTAAAAGACTTTTCATATAAAATCAAAGTTCAAGTTCAGAAAAGGAGGTCCCATTTAAAATCTAGAAGTATGGAAATTCTCTGGTGGTACAGTGGGTAACACTCCGAGCTCCCAATACAGGGGACCTGAGTTCAGTCCCTGGTCAGGGAACTAGATTCCACATCCCACAACCACTGAGTCCATATGCTAAAACTAAGACCCAGCACAGCCTAAACAAATAAATAAAATATTTTTTCAAAAACCAACAAGTGTACATAATTATATATTGACTCTGTGTATGAATTTCATACATAGAATATGAAGGAATTTTTTCTTCTTTCTTCACTATAATAGTACAGTTAGTCACTACAGAATGAAAAGATTGCACTAGAAATCTGAAAATTGGGTTCCTATAGTTAATGAAACATGCCAGGCTATATACGGTCAGTTCCTTTGCAGAAACTACTCCCTGTCAAAAACATCCTTTCCAAAAACCTGCTCTGGACTACCTGTAAATTCCTCTGTAACTTTCCAATTTGATTACTTCTATATGGCATGAGTTTGAACAAACTCCAGGAGATGGTGAAGGACGGGAAAGCCTGGTGTGCTGCAGACCACAGGGTCGCAAAGAGTCAGACACAACTGAGTGACTAAACAATAAAACAACAATATGGCCACCTGTATCATCCTGTGATCCTTTTTTATACATGACAGTCTCCTTTAGTTGACTGTGCGCTTCAGGAAGGCAGAGACCAGGCTACGCTCATTTGGCAGCCCAGCCATTAACATGGGCAACAAGGAACCAGTGCCAGGAACAGCGGGAACTCTACTTTGCCTTTTTTTTTTTAATGTGTGTAAGTTAATAATAAATAAGAATAAATTTTTAAAATGTATTCTGGTCCCCATCCTCTCCTAACAATTGTCCTAAACCCTACCCCCACCCTGGGAAGCAGGGAGTCATTAAGCCAGAGAACCACCTGCCGGGGGCTACCGATGTGGGCAGCAGCCTGATGCAGCAGCTGGAGTACAGGCTGGATGCAGGTGCCCAGCGCAGGGCGTCAGAAGTTGAGAAAGTCAAGAAGAATGACTACTGGGCATGGAGTATGTACAACCCAGCACGTAAAGGGTTTCAAACATGCAAAAGAAGAAAAACTGAATAAGTCTGTGATGCTGATCTGGAACTGGAAGAATCGGTGTAAATTCATGGTTTTCACTATACAGAGTGATACAGGTAGATGAGAAGTAGGTAGTTATAGAAGTAAATGTGTGTGTGTGTACACAGTCTAACTCTACCAAGTGAGGGGTTTAGGAGCAGGGACACGCCAGTCTCCATACCTACTGCCCAGATCATGGCTTCCAAACACAATTATCCACTAAAAAAAAACATTCCTTGGAGAAAGAGCTGACTCCAGTGCTAGGACAGGGAAAGTATTGAAAGTGAAAGTGTAGTCACTCAGTAGTGTCTGACTGTTTGCAACCCCATGAACTGTATGTAGCCCACCAGGCTCCCCTGTCCACGGAATCTCCAGGCAAGAATACTGGTATTTGCTGTCATGCTCTTCTCTGGGCAATCTTCCCGACCCAGGGATTGAAGCCGGGCATCCCACATTTCAGGCACATTCTTTACCATTGAGTCACCAGGGGAAGTATTGGGTTGGCCAAAAGTTCATTTGGGCTTTCCCATAAGATGTTATGGAAAAACCGGAACAAACTTCTTAGCCAATCCAATATAAGAGAAGCCTGGAACACCTTGTTAACCCAAAAGAGAATGAAGTACTTCAAAAATAATAAGACATGTTAAAAGAGAGAGGAGCTAGGATGAAGAGAATCCCATTAGCAAAACCTCAACAATTTCAATATTAAATAATAATAGTAAAAACTACAACCCATTTGAAAAAAAAATAGGAAACCTCAAATGTATACTAATATAAACAAACATAAATAAATGGAAAATTTGCAGAGAAACAGGGTACTTAATTTCAAAGTACCACAACACAAAAGACATATGAATTACAAAGGTTAAAAAGTAACTTTACAGTGGTGAAGCCTAGGAGACAACACATTAATCGAATGATCAAAATGAACATCAATAATGAGACAAATCAATATCATGGGCACTTAATAGGATGCAATGAGAAGTACATAGCATCATTCCTGTGAAATTCCTGCCAAGGATACATAATCTAAATCTAACCACAAAACAAACACGACAAACAGAAACAGAGGAACATTCTATAAAACAACTGGCCTCTGTGCTGCGAAAGTCAACAAAACACTACGCAATCATTTCAGCCTGAAGACAACAAAAGAGACATGACGATTCGAGGCAGCACACGATACTGAAATGAATTTTTTTGAACTAAACAAACATTATTTGGACAACTGGCTAAACTCTGCAAATTTTCCAAATTATCATTTGGATGATAATAATAAATTTATGTTAAAGTTTTCAATTTGAGGACCACAGTGTTGTTGCAGTCTTTGAGGAAACTGCCCTTGTTGTTGTTGCTGTTGTTAGTTACTCAGGTCAGTTCAGTCACTCAATCATGTCCGACTCTTTGCGACCCCATGAATCGCAGCACACCAGGCCTCCCTGTCCATCACCATGTCCAGGAGTTCACTCAGACTCATGTCCATCGAGTCAGTGATCCCATCCAGCCATCTCATCCTCTGTCGTCCCCTTCTCCTCCTGCCCCTAATCCCTCCCAGCATCAAAGTCTTTCCCAATGAGTCAACTCTTCACATGAGATGGCCAAAGAATTGGAGTTTCAGCTTTAGTATCATTCCTTCCAAAGAACACCTAGGACTAATCTCCTTTAGAATGGACTGGTTGGATCTCCTTGCAGTTCAAAGGACTCTCAAGAGTCTTCTCCAACACCACAGGTCAAAAGCATCAATTCTTTGGCACTCAGCTTTCTTCACAGTCCAACTCTCACATCCATACATGACCACAGGAAAAACCATAGCCTTGACTAGACAGACCTATGTTGGCAAAGTAATGTCTCTGCTTTTGAATATGCTATCTAGGTTGGTCATAACTTTCCTTCCAAGGACTAAGCCTCTTTTAATTTCATGGCTGCAATCACCATCTGCAGTGATTTTGGAGCCCAAAAAAACAAAGTCTGACACTGTTTCCACTGTTTCCCCTTCTATTTCCCATGAAGTGATGGGACTGGCTTGCCATGATCTTCATTTTCTGAATGTTGAGCTTTAGGCCAACTTTTTCACTCTCCTCTTTCACTTTCATCAAGAGGCTTTTTAATTCCTCTTCACTTTCTGCCATAAGGGTGTCCAAATCTTTGTGATCCCATAAACTGCAGCACTCCAGGATTTCCTGTCCGTCACTGTCTCCCAGAGTTTGCTCAAACTCATCTCCATTGAGTTGATGATGCCATATCTCATCCTCTGTCATCCCCTTCTCCTCAGCCCTCAATTTTTCCCAGCACCAGGGTCTTTTCTAATCAGCTGGCTCTTCATATCAGGTGGTCAAAGTACTGGAACATCAGTTTTAGCATCAGTCCTTCCAATGAATATTCAAGGTTGATTTCCTTTAGGACTGACTGGTTTGATCTCCTTGAAGTTCAAGGAGCTCTCAAGAGTCGTCTCTGTTATGGTAACTTATTTAAGGTACAGTTTAGGCATAACTATCTAATTTCTTTAAAAGACAAAAATAAATGGAAAGTAACAGCATATCACATTTGCACTTATTTTAACTGCAGCTTGGCTCAATGCAGCTAGCCATCAGACCTAGTTCTGTGAAGACAGGGACTCCCCTTGTCCATGTTGTATCCCTAGAGCCCAGGTAATGTCAACCAGTTCACAACTGCTACTCAATAACGACTTTTGGATGAATAAATGTATTTCATAAAATATAAAATTCCATCTTGCTTCTTGGTTTAGCAACTAATCCAAAGCTGATCTCCTTTATCTGTATTTTAAGCAAATAAATTGCCTTGTCTGTTCTGACTTGAATTACAAAAAATGTTTCTACAGAGCAAAACAGTTTTCTCAGTAATCATGGCTCCTGATCATTTCAGTTGTAAATATATGCCTAAAACAACTTCTTTTTACTGCAAAACAGGAAATTCATACAATTGTCCCCATCCTGTCTCAGCTAAAAATCAGTTTTCAAGGAGTTTTTTTCTTTTTTTTTTTCCGTTTTTCAGAAATCTTTGAAAATTTCCTTTCTGTACACAAGAGCTTGGCTTCCCCAATAGGTCATCAGGTAAAAGCCTTCCTGCAATGCAGAAGATGCAGGTTCGATCCCTGGGTTGGGAAGATCCCCTGGAGAAGGGAATGGCAACCCACTCCAGTACTCTGGCCTGGAGAATGCCATGGACAGACGAGCCTGGTGGGCTATAGTCCACAGGGTTGCAAACAGCTGGACATGATTCAGCATGCAAGCACATACATAAGAGCTTGCAGATATACCGGCAGACAGCAGAGAGATCCTTAGAAGTCACCTAATACAACACTCCCACTTTCCAGATGTCCCCCAAAAATATCACATTTGGAAGGAAGCCACACTACCAACATACTTCATAAGCCTCTTGAGATCTCTTTAAAGACAGAAGTAACAAAACTGAATTTTAATGATATTCAGAAAAGAGAAAGAAAGTAGAACATCACTGAAACTTCCACGTGGCTCTAGAGGTAAAGAACCCACCTGCCAATGCAGGAGATGCTGGAGACGCGGGTCAATCCCTGGGTCAGGAGGATCCCCTGGAGGAGGGCACGGAAGCCCACTCTAGTATTCTTGCCTAGAGAATCCCATGGACAGAGGAGCCTAGTGGGCTACAGTTCATGGAGTCACAAAGAGTTGGAGATGACTTAGCAACAAAAGAATAACAATAACAAAGGGCCAAAGGTGCACCACAGAAATATAAAGATTATAGTTAGATAGATATCTCTTTTTCTTTGAGCAGTGTTGGCTGTAAGTGGGTAGGTGACAGCTGTGTCTTCCTATGAAGAAGGCTTGACTAGCTTGGAATCAGAAGGAAAAAGAACCCTAGAGCTGGTCTAGCTTTTGAGAAGCCTGTAGCTTTGGCCAAGGTCCTTGCTTTCTTGAGTATGGCTCCTGGACCTACAGCATTAACATTAGGTGACAGCTCATTAGAAATATAAATTGAGATCTCAATGAATCAGAAGCTCTGGACATGGGGCCAAACCATTCCAGTGGTTCCGAAATGCACTCAGGTTTGAGAACCATAGGTCAATCTATAATCTAATTATAATCAAGGTGTGAAGTGAAAGTTACACAGTCATGTCCAACTCTTTCCAATCCCCTAGAATATACATTCCATGGAATTCTCCAAGCCAGAATACTGGAGTGTGTAGCCTTTCCCTTCTCCAGGGGATCTTCCCAACCCAGGGATCAAACCCAGGTCTCCCACATTGCAGGTGGATTCTTTACCAGCTGAGCCACAAGGGAAACCCAAGAATACTGGAGTAAGCAGCCTATCCCTTCTCCAGTGGATCTTCCCAACCCAATAAAGGATTAAAAATTCATTTATTTAAAAAAAGTTAGTGTTTATTTCAAAAGACTAAGGTACTAAGTAATATGCTGCATAAATTAATACTGAATGATTTTTTTCCCACTACATAAATATTTCAAATATTTTAGCATTTTAGGCTAAATCTCTGTCTGGATTAATGGTTAATACCAGTGAAGGAAAAACACTCAAGAAATATATCTGATGTTATTTAAACAAAGAGAATAAAACAAAACTATGATCATTTAAATAGCTCCATAAAAATTACATGTACTATTATTCTACATACCAATTGGTTTTTGTTCACAAAAACCAATTTTTCTACAGTTTCTATACAGCAATTGTTTTTCTTTTGTCTATACTGTTATTTTTCAACAAAGAAATGGACATGATTCTAATTCTTGCAAATAAAATTAAAATTTTCTATGTCAATTATAACAAGGGAAAAAAAAGCAAAAAAATGGTTTAATCGTGCTTCTTGAAAGAAAAACTTCTATGTTTTGGTGAAACAATAGTGCATCAAATGGTAAACAGAGTCACAGCCATACCCTGAAGATACCAAGGTGACTAAGGCCTATGTCCATTCTTATCCTCCATCCATCATCTTTCTGGATCTTTCAATCTAGGAAACTCCTTTTTAACTAAAGTCCACATTTCAAAGACACAACTAGAGTTTAAAATATAACCTACTAAAAGGCAGTGAGTAAAGGTGACTCAGTGTGGTGAGGAAATCACCTGCCTTCATAAAGACAAGCTTCTACCGTTCGAAAAAGTTCTGGACCATCTCATGAAATCCAAGCTCTTTAATGAGACCAATCACTTTAAGAGGAAAAAAAAAAAAAAGTAGTCATATGTATTACATAAACTTATAGCTAATTTTCACAAAATTGGCCCCTAAAAATAGAATTCTCCTTATACTATTGTATACTTACTTGGCATATTGTGAATACTATTATATACTATTTGCCAGTACTTAGTAAACTATTACATACCTTATACTTGCTGTATATGTGGTGTATAATCGTTTACTGCTGCTGCTAAGTCGTTTTAGTCGTGTCCAACTCTGTGCAACCTCATAGACGGCAGCCCACCAGGCTCCCCCGTCCTGGGATTCTCCAGGCAAGAACAATGGAGTGGGTTGCCATTTCCTTCCCCAATGCATAAAGTGAAAAGTGAGAGCGAAGTCGCTCAGTCGTGTTCGACTCTTAACGGACCCCATGGACTGCAGCCCACCAGGCTCCTCCGTCCATGGAATTTTCCAGGCAGGAGTACTGAAGTGGGGTGCCATTGCCTTCTCGTTTACTAGGTACTCACAAATAGTATGTGTGCGTGTGTTAGTCACTTACTTAGTCGTTTCCGACTCTTTGCAACCCCATGGACTGTAGCCCACCAGGTTCCCCTGTCCATGGAATTCTCCAGGCAAGAATACTGGAGTGGGTCACCATTTCCTTCTCCACACAAATAGCATATAATAGTAAGTATATGGTATATAATAGTTTATTAGGCGCTCACAATGTATCAGTTAACACCCTCTCATTTAATCTCCAAATCACTTTACAAGTACTACTATTATAACCATTTAACAGATTAAGAAATTTAAGCAGAGTAAGTTATTTGTCCATAGTCACACAGCTAAAGTGAAGATTCTGAATACAGATAAGCAAGCTATCATACTTAAACTAAGATCCCTAACCTTTGGCTCCATCATGGTTTTGCTATATATGAATTACAAATTTTTCACATTCAGGAAAATCAAAACTAGGTTTTCTTGCCAGAAATATCTGATAATATCAATGAAATGAAATAAATGGCAAAAAAAAATCCAAGCATTTTTAGAAATCATTGTACCTATAAAATTATACAATTTCCATCAAGTTATATAATCCAAGGACGTACTATATAGTGCCAGGTGGCGCTAGTGGTAAAGAACCCGCCTCACAATGCAAGAAAACATAAGAGATGCAGGTTCGATGCCTGGGTCGGGAAGATCCCCAGGAGGAGGAAATAGCAACCCACTCCAGTACTCTTGTCTGGAGAATCCCATGGACATAGGAGCCTATAATCAGTAGTGTTACAGAGTCGGACACGAATTAAGTGAGTTAGCATACAGCACACAGTCCAGAGACCTGACAACTTTTTTAACAGTATGACCACTCTGGACACAGAGGTGTGCCAGCAATAACCCATGGAAAGCCAGCATTAAATAGCACAAGGTAATTCTGTTAATATGGAACGGAGGTTTTCATCTGGTTTGTTTGCGGGTCTTTGGGTTTTTGGTTACTGCTGTTGTTCTTTGCAACCAAGTGAACGAACGAGCTGAAAGGTCAAAGTCGAATCCCTTCCGATTTCTTCCACCGCTTATAAATGTAAGGCTCGTGAGTCAGGACTTGCAGAGTCCACGTGCCCAAGGGTTGAATCTCCTGGATTGCTCCCCCGCGCCTGCGCCACCCGACCGGTCTAGCACTCGCCTCCGGGTCCCCCGGCCAGGGCATCGAGCGCCGCAAGTCTGGAGGAAGCAAGGGGTCGAGAGCAATGGAGAGGAGAGGGAGCGATTGCGGGCCCTTACCGAGCTCCGTGCCCTGCTGGTGCGCCGACATGTCGAAGAGGTCGCAGTACAGCTGGCTCTGGGAGCCCGCCTTTGTACTGCCCCTTCCTCCTTCCTCCAGCTCCTGCTTCGCCCCACCCCCTGCATCGCCATACCACGCCCCTCTTCCGCCAGGCCCCGCCCATCTGGGGGCGGGACCACTAAACAGTCCCGGATGGCTGGAATGTGACTCTCTTGACTGAAGAGAAAATCGCACCGCCTAGCCCGCTCTGTCCTCTCCGCCAGGAGCAGAACTCCCGTACTAACTCCCGCAAAATCATGCTGCGAGAACTCGTCGTCAAATACTTCAGTTACCGACTGCACTGAACAAAAGGCATTTTGAAACTTTCCCCGGATTACAAAACTAAGACGGGAGAAGCTCTTCCCAGTTACTGTTAGCAGAGCTCTGCGGCCCCACACCTGGAAGGGCATCGGTGGTCCCCGAACTTTTAAGGGCCACCAACCTGCACGCCAGAGTCCCCCAAGTCCTGTGACTTCTAACCTAGGCTTCCTGAAGAGAAGCAGCTCTGTGGCCTGAGAAACCAGGGGGCTTAAATGGGTCTTAGCTTTGCTCTGAAAGCGATTAAGTGTGACACTGCCCATAATTGCCTTTTTAAGCTTCATTTTCCTCATCAGTAAGAAAGTACCTTGAAACTTTGGAGCTCTAAAACTCTGATTCTGTGAAATTTTTCAGCCTGACTTTTTTATGACCTGGAGGTTTAAGTTAACTGGAGCAGTTCAGCACAGACTATTGATCAACTTCGTACTCAACCATCCGAGACAGCTCCTCTCTGATGAAAAAGGGAAAACTTAGTTACAGTTTGTTTACCATGAGCCAGTTATTAGTCTAAGTACTTTCAGAGAAATGATAGCAATGGAGTCTCAGAACAATCCCGCCAAGCATGTACTATATTCTCCATTGTTGTACATAGAGACATCAAATTTACGAACAGAGAGATCCGGGCGTAGTGGAAACTGCGAGTGTGCTCCGTCCTGTCCGACTCTTTCCGACCTCATGTACTGTAGCCAGCCAGCTCCTCTGTCCGTGGAATTTTCCAGGCAATAATATTGGAGTGGGCTGCCGTTTCCTTTTCCAGGCAGTCTTCCCCACCCACGTCTCTTGCATTGCCTGCATTGGCAGGCAGATTCTTCATCAGCTGAGCCAACTGGCAAGACCAGTGGAAAGTGAGCAGACTTCAAATGCGTCCAGTTCCTTAATACACCAGCAATTCCATCTGATGACTAGCTGATTCTAAGGATGTTCCTTCCTGTAAAATACAGATGATCAAAACAGATTTGACTTGCAAAGCTGTGTGTGTGTAAAGCAGTAATACAGTACACATTATGGCACATAGTAGGAGCTCAACAAGTGGAAACTGTTAATGTTATTGTCAGCTCCACACAGTAACTATAGGCTTCATAGGAAAAGTAATTCCAGTCTTTTCCCTGTACATGGAACTGCCTCTCATCCTTGTCAGCCTAAAGCCATTGCTGAACATTTTGGATGTGTCTACTACATCCCATTCAGACATAAAAGAGCATTTTTAAAAATTTTTTATTTATTTCATTTTTGGTGGCCGTAGATCTGTGTACTGTCACCCTGCTTATTTAACTTATATGCAGAGTACATCACGAGAAATGCTAGGCTGGATGAAGCACAAGCTGGAATCTAGATTGCTGGGAGAAATATCAATAACCTCAGATATGCAGATGACATCACTGTTATGGCAGAAAGTGAAGAAGGACTAAAGAGCCTCTTGATGAAAGTGAAAGAGGAGAGTGAAAAAGTTGGCCTAAAGCTCAACATTCAGAAAACTAAGATCATGGCATCCAGTCCCATCACTTCATGGCAAATAGATGGGGAAACAGTGGCAGACTTTATTTTGGGGGCTCCAAAATCACTGCAGATGGTGACTGCAGCCATGAAATTAAGACATTTACTTCTTGGAAGGAAAGTTATGACCAACCTAGACAGCATATTTAAAAGTAGAGACATTATTTTGCCAACAAAGGTCCATCTAGTCAAGGCTATGGTTTTTCAGTAGTCATGTATGAACGTGAGAGTTGGACTGTAAAGGAAGCTGAGTGCCTAAGAATTGATGCTTTTGAACTGTGGTGTTGGAGAAGGCTCTTGAGAGTCCCTTGGACTGCAAGGAGATCCAACCAGTCAATCCTAAGGGAGATCAATTCTGTGTGTTCACTGGAAGGACTGATGTTGAAGCTGAAACTCCAATACTTTGGCCACCTGATGCGAAGAACCAACTCATTTGAAAAGACCCTGATGCTGGGAAAGATTGAGGGCAGGAGGAGAAGGGGACAACAGAGGATGAGATGGTTGGATGACATCGCTGACTCAATGGACATGAGTTTGAGTAAACCCCAGGAGTTGGCGATGGACAGGTAGGCCTGGCGTGCTTTGGTCCATGGGGTCACAAAGAGTCGGACATGACTGACCAACTGAACTGAACTGAACTGAGGTCTTTGTTGCTGTGCATGTACTTTCTCTAGTTGTAACATGCAGGAGCTACTCTTCTTTCTGATGTGTACACTTCTCATTGCACTGGCTTCTCTTGTTGCAGAGTATAGGCACTACGCACGTGGGCTTCAGTAGCTGCAGCACACAGCCTTCAGTATTTGTGGTGCATGGGCTTAGCTGCTCCATGGCATATGGGATCTTCCCTAACCAGGGATCAAACCCATGTCTCTTACATTGGCAGGCTGATTCTTAACCACTGGACCACCAGGTAAGTCCTGTATAAGAGTATTTTACCTATTTTTATATTTACCCTGAAAGCCCGGAGCTGGCCTAGCACTCAAAGCTAGACCACTGCATTCCCCAGTAGAATACAATACAGTTTTACAGAACATCAACATCAGCCAAGGCCACTGGACCCATAATTAACAAAAACAAGATCACTTGTAATCATAAGTTCAGTTCAGTCGCACGGTTGTGTCCTACACTTTGCGACCCCATGGACTGCAGCACGCTAGGCTTCCCTGTCCATCATCAACGCCCGGAGTTTACTCAAACTCATGTCCATTGAGTCAGTGATGCCATCCAGCCATCTCATCCTCTGTCGTCCCCATCTCCTCCTGCCCCTAATCCCTCCCAGCATCAGGGTCTTTTCAAATGAGTCGGTTCTTCACATCTGGTGGCCAAAGTATTGGAGTTTCAGCTTCAGCATCAGTCCTGCCAATGAATATTCAGGACTGATTTCCTTTAGGATTGACTGGTTGGATCTCCCTGCAGTCCAAGGGACTCTCAAGAGTCTTCCCCAACACCACAGTTCAAAAGCGTCAATTGTTCAGCACGCAGCTTTCTTTATAGTCAAACTCTCACATCCACACATGACCACTGGTAAAACCGTAACTTTGACTAGACAGACATTTGTCAGTGAAGTAATGTCTCTACTTTTAAATATGCTGTCTAGGTTGGTCATAGCTTTTCTTTCAAGGAGTAAGCGTCTTTTAATTTCATGGCTACAGTCATCATCTGCAGTGATTTTGGAGCCCCCCAAAATAAAGTCTGTCACTGTTTCCATTGTTTCCCCATCTGTTTGCCATGAAGTGATGGGACTGGATGTCATGATCTTAGTTTTCTGAATGTTGAGCTTTAAGCCAACTGTTTCACTCTCCTCTTTCACTTTCATCAAGAGGCTCTTTAGCTCTTCTTCACTTTCTGCCAAAAGGTTGGTGTCATCTGGTATCTGAGGTTATTGATATTTCTCCCAGCAATCTTGATTCCAGCTTGTGCTTCATGCAGCCTGGCATTTTGCATGATGTACTCTGCATATAAGTTAAATAAGTTAAATAAGGGAAGGAAAGCCTAGAGTGCTGCAGTCCATGGGGTCACAAAGAGTCAGACACGACAAAGGAACTGAACTGAATTGAACTGAACTGAACCTGGAATTAATCTATACAGTTTGACCGTATCTTAAATTGGCAGCATTCAGAGACAGGGGGATACAATGCAAAAAGCGAGGTTTCTAAGATATTTTTATTTATTTTTGGCAGTTTTGGGTTTTCATTGCTGCACAGGGTTTTCTCTAGTTGCAGAGAGTGGGGGCTACTCTCTAGGCGCAGTGCACGGGTTTCTCACTGCAGTGACTTCTCTTGTTGTAGAGCACGGGCTCTAGGATCCACAGGCTTGAGCTGTTGCAGCAAGTGGGCTCAGTATTTTCAGCTCTCACATTTAGTTGCTCTGAGGCATGTGGGATCTTCCCAGATAAGGGATCGAACCCATGTCTTCTCATTGGCAGGTGGATTCTTTACCACTGAGCCACCAGGGAAGTGCAGGGTTTTGTTTTGTTTTATTTTCTAATGAGGAAATGTTGCTAAATTTCACTATGGATTTCAGTTCTACATTTTTTGCTTCTGAAACTGATAAAGTATCCATCCTTAAGATAAGGCCTCTCAGATCTGTGGGCCACCACTGCTATATTGGACTCTCCCAAAAGATTTTTCCTAAAGCAGATTCTAGGCTTCACCATAGCCTTACTGAATCATAATCTCTAGGACCTTGAAATCTGTACTTTTAAAAAATTCCTCAGATGATGTTTACACAAGCCAAGTGCAAAGAATCACCAGCCTAGAGGCAGAGAGTAAACCATGCATGCTAATCTGGAGCTCTGGCCCAAACTGTCTTTTACAGAGGTAAAGCTGTCTTTATTGTATTCTTTTTAGCCATGCAAATTTTGCATGCCATTCCTTTGAGACTATTGGATTTTTTTTTTTGCTCCCCCAGGTCTCTGTTGCTGAGTGCACAGCAAGCGGGTGGGGCTCCTCTCTAGCTGGGGTGTGTGGGCTTCTTATTGCAGTGGCTCTCTTTCATTCCAGAGCATGGGCTCTAGAGCACAGGCTCAGTAGTTGTGGTGCATGGGCTGTTGCCCCGAGGTGTGTGGGGTCTTCTGGGACCAAGAATCAAACCCATGTCCCCTGCATTGGTAGGCAAACTCCAATTATTGGACCACCAGGGAAATCCATGTATGTTTTTTAATAAAAATTTCAAGTTGTCAGATAAATTACTTTTCTCCTCGCCCTCCCACCCCTGACTCCTTCAATTAAAATTAAAGCCGTACCTTGAAACCTTTAGAACCTAGCTGACCTGGGAGATAGGAGTAATCCAAATGTTAAGGGTCAAAGGGCATGAACTAGTTGTGTTTGTTTAGTCACACAACCAGGCTTAGTAGAATATTTGTTAGATGAATGATTATTTATTACGCTTTGTGCTACTTTCTTAGAATGCCCACTGTTTTAACAAGTCCAATCAACTGCAGTCTCTGATTTCTTAGAGTAGCCATTCACACATTCCTTAGGTAAAAATTCACTTAGACTGTGGATTGTCACTAGTATTTCTAAATCAGATGGGGGAAACTGTAGAAACAGGGAGGGTTGGGAAAGAGTATGAATATTTGAATTGAAATATTTCAGAACTCTAGAGTGACTTCTAGAGCTTCTAATTCCTACTTCATGGTTAAAGAAGAAATTCCCAGGTGGTCCACTGGTTAGGAGTCTGTACTGTCACTGCTGGGGGCCAAGGTTTAATCCTTGGTCAGAGAACTAAGATCCCACACGCAGTGTGGCATGGCCAAAAATAAAAAAGGATTATATTATCTGATGAAGCTAAATTTATTCAATTTAAGGAATAGCCATTTATTCTGAGAGTCTGCCCTTCACTACCAACTAGGACTTCAAAATGTCCTCTCTTTCATGATGATGATGGTGGTAGGTGATGTTTTAATAGACTCACTTGGCAAAATTAGAAGCAGACCATTTTATCTTGTCATTGACACCCACTTCCCATCTTTTTCATCTATTTTTCTAACAAATCCCAAAGTTGGGAGGGATCACTGATAGAATACATAAAATTAGGGCTACCCAGGTGGCACAGTGGTAAAGAATCCTGCTACTAATACAGGAGACACAGGTTTGATCCTTGGGTCAGGAAAATCCCTGGAGGAGGAAATGGCAACTCACTCCAGTATTCTTGGCTGGGAAATCCCATGGACAGAGGAGCCTGTCCTCTGTAGCCTGTCCAGGGCTACAGTCCACGGGGTCGCAAAGAGTCAGACACCACTGAGAAACTGAGCATGTACCCACTAAGTTATATTAAGTGCTTCCTACGAGTTAAGCCCTCTCCATCAATTATTTGATCTCTTCCCCCACTAGGCAAACCTATGTGTGAAAACTGTCATCTCCTTTTATAGATAAAGAAACTGAGGCTCAAAGAGATTAGTCTATTAGTGCTAGAAGATGATTCAAACCCAGGCAGTGTAACTCACAGACACATGCTTATTGTTCCTACTATTTCTCTGAAGCCAAACTCATTAGACAAGTCATTTAACCTCTGAAATGAAGTCTCCCTATCTCACGGGTTTATTGGAGAAATTAAACAGTAACATTTTAAAACTAAGTGGAAAATCTAACATAAGGCACTTAATAAATACTATTTCCACACACATCTGTAAACTTAAACCAGTTCTTTTCCACTTGACCAGGTTCCATTCTCTCATTAATTACATAAAGTGGTTCAGCCTATAGAGTACTGTTACTGTCCATTAGCTATCATTTAGATGCATACTTTGGCCTTGTTTACTCAAGTAAATTTGTAAGATGTCTCATTTGTTTCTTCAGGAACTCTATTGATTTTAAACTCACACTTGTCTAGGTGATACTCTGTCACACCGGCAATTGTGCATTCTTATAGCTCAGCAAAGCTAGGCCTATCTGAGAATGTTTGTTTTCCAGTAATTCTTTGCCTTTAGGAATCCCCCTAGGGTGCAGTAACACATAGTAATCCAACAGAACCACTGTCTGAAAATATTCAGATGTAGAACATAAGGTTCCTACTAAAGAAATATTTTCCCTTGGTCTTCATTTTCAATTCCCCATTTTACTGTTGCTCTGTCCTGAAAAGTTACATCCATTTGCCTCCACCTTGGTCTCAAAGAACAGGCAGCTAAGTTAATAATTCTACTGAATTTGAACTATTAAAAAATGTAATCTGTAAATTATTTCATAGCCACTAAAATGAATGTGTTGGGACTACCCTGGCAATCCAGTGGGTGAGACCCTGAGTTTCCAGTGCAACGGGCTCAGGTTCCAGCCCTGGTCAGAGAACTAAGATAACACATACTGTGGGGCCCCCCACACCCCCAAAAAAAGAATGTGTTTACTGACTGCCATGAAAGATTCTTGAGAACTGACTGTACTCAGTCCTGGTTTCTTAGGAAAAAAACCTCTAAATGACACTAAAACTGAGAAGCAATGATGTATAGGGTAAATCATTAAAAATTAGGCAGGATTTGAGCTCTAATGAGATTAGGATGTGGAGAGGAAGCTGCAGAGGAAGAATGCAACGGGAATCAGAGTGGAGATGGGGAGACTATTATCACATGAGTGAAATCCTTGTAGGTGATTGAATCTGAGGTCAGCTGAAGCTATACGTGAATTCACTGGAAGAGGCATGTGCCTTGGGTAGGTGTCTGCCATATCCAACTTTCAGTGGATAGAAAGGTCTGCTCCATGGGGGACAGGTGAAAAATCGTCTCCCTGCTTTGGTGTGATTTGATGCTTGTTTAGGGACTTATTTCAACTTCTATGAGAGCACTTCCAATATACAAGCCACCTTTCTAAGCAAAGCAGTATTGGTGAAGACAAAAAAATAGACAAGTGTATTTCAGATAGCAGGAAGATTAAATAGGACAAAACAGCAAGTGATGAGGACTTGACACCTGAATCACAAGAAAGGGCCAGCCATGCAAATATTTAAATGAATGGCCCAAGTAGCAGAAATAGCAAGCAAGTCAAGTCAAAGGGCTTGTGAGGAGGGACTTTCCTGGTGGTCCAGTGGTTAATATTTCACCTTCCAATGCAGGTCCGATTCGTGATTGGGGAGCTAAGATTCCACATGCCTTGTGGTCAAAAATCAAAACATAAAGCAGAAGCAATATTGTAACATATCCGATAAAGACTTTAAAAATGATCCAACATCAAAAACAAAAATCTTCAAAAAAGGAGGGGGTGTTGAGAAATGAAGCCACTATGGCTAAAGCAAGTACAAGCAAGGGAAAAAGTGAATCACAGATTGCAGCAGTCAGAAAATAGTAAAAATATGGCATAATGGAAGATACTATGGATTTAAACAAGACAGTCACTCAGCCTCTTCAAATCCTCAAGTAATTAGCTTTCCTGTGTAGAGGACAGATAGGATAAGGGCGAGGTGAGGGAGTAGGGATAAAAGGGGAACAGTTAGGCACTAGACCAGAGAAGGTAATGGCACCCCATTCCAGTACTTTTGCCTGGAAAATCCCATGGACGGTGGAGCCTGGTAGGCTGCAGTCCATGGGGTCGCTAGAGTCATGCACGACTGAGCAACTTCACTTTCACTTTTCACTTTCATGCATTGGAGAAGGAAATGGCAACCCACTCCAGTGTTCTTGCCTGGACAATCCCAGGGACACGGGAGCCTGGTGGGCTGCTGTCTGTGGGGTCGCACAGAATCGGACACAACTGAAGCGACTTAGCAGCAGCAGTAGGCACTATACAGTCCACATGGGAATAGCCTGGCCTAGGGTGGTAACGGTGGAGATGAGGCAAGTACAGACTCAGAAGAACCCACAGGACTTACACAGAGACTAACAGACTCAAGGACTTTATGTCTTTCAGCTTGAAGAAGTATTAGGCAGTGCCCATGAGTGGAATGGGTAACAAGTTGAGGGGAAATAGGTTTGGTTGAGAAATTAAGATTTGTTTTGCACAGGTAAACCTGAGATGCTTACTAACAGTTATGATGGAGCAGCAACTGTGATATTAAATTCTGGCACTCAGGGCTGCAGGCGGGATATAGGAATTTGAAAGATTTCAGAAGATACTGAATCCTACATCTTATTTTTGGAGACCAGAGCTAGAAAGTACAGACCAGACCTGAGGTCAAGCATAAGAGGAGGAGCTGGCAGATACAGAAGCAGTCAAAAAGATGTAAGGAAAATCAGAAGTATGATAGAAGTTTCACAAAATCAAAAAAAAAAAAAAAAAACCTTCAAAAACAAGGAAGTAAGACAATTGAATGTTGCTAAAGGTTTAGTTATGGGGGCTTCCCAGGTGGCTTAGTGGTAAAGAATCTGCCTGCCAATGCAGGAGACGCGGGTTCAATCCCTGAGTCGGGAAGATCCCCTGGAGAAGGAAGTAGCAACCCATTCCGGTATTCTTGCCTGGGAAATCCCATGGACAGAGGAGCCTGGAAGGCTACAGCCCATGGGGTCAACAACGAGTCTGACATGACTAAATAGCAGCAGCGGCTAAATAGCATAGCGACCAAATAGCAGCAGCAAAGCTCTTATTAAGATCAAAACAGAAAGTAACCTGAGTTAGAAACACGCAGGACACCGGAGGCTTTGACAGATACAATTGTAATATACAAACTTGAACTTTTTGCTAAAATAAATTCTACTACAGGATTCTACCATTTGGTGCAGTAGGCACAGTAATGGCCCTCTAAAGATGTCCATATCCTAACCTCTGGAACTTTCTAATGTTTCTTACATGCCAAAAGGGACTTTGCAGCCGGGATTAAGAATCTTGAACTGATATGAGCCCAATGTAATCACAAATGTCTTTGACATGAAAGAGGGTTGCAGGAGACTCAGATTTGAAGATGCTGCATTGTTGGCTTTGACAATGGAGGAAGGGACCATGAACCAAGCAATGCTGGGGGCCTCTGGAAGCTGGAAAAAGTAAGCAAAGATTCTCTTCGACCAGAAGGAATGCAGTTCTGCCAACACCAGCTCAGTGAGACTCATTGCAACCTTCTGACAGGCTCAGCCATCATGTGAGTTTGTGTTGTTTCAAGCCATAAACCTGTGATGTTTGTTACAGCAGCAATAGAAAACTAAGACACAAAGGATACCAAACACTGGCTGTTCCCACAGCCTGTCAAGTGGTTTGTATACTTAACATGTGCAAGGCCACCAAGAAAAACAAGGGTACCTCTCAGAGCTAAACTAGTCAAGTCCCTAAAAACATATCCTCTGTTGTTAAAAGTAGCTAATGATCAACTCTATTAATCTGGCAAAAGCCAAAACCTAAAATGACCTAACTGGATGATCAGAATCTAATAACCTAAGAACTTGGCAGTTAATACAATACAATCAACCAGAGATCTGACCAACATGAACACTATAATTAGACAAGTATAAGCTATGGTATGACAGAGTTCCGTGGCCCGAAATTCAACTTAAAACTTTTTTTTACCTGGAGGATATTGGCTTTACAATGTTGTGTTGGTTTCTGCCATACATTAGTCAGTCACAAGTATACATATATCCCCTCCCTCCCACCTTCCCATTCCACCCCTCTAGGTCATCAGAACACGGACATGAGAGCTGAGCTCCCTGAACTATACAGTAACTTCCTGCTAGCTATCTACTTTACATATGGTACTGTACATTTCCATGGTACTGTCGGTTCATCCCACCCTCTCCCCCTATAGAGTCCGCAGATTTGTTCTGTCTGGTCTCTATTCTTGCCCTGCAAATAGGTTCATCAGTACCATTTTTCTGGATTCCATACATATGCATTAATATACAACGTTTTTCCTACTTCACTCTGTATATAACAGGCTCTAGTCTTCCACTTCACCAGCACTGACTCCAATTTCTTCCTTCTTATGGCTGAGTAGTATTCCTTTGCATGTATCTACAGCTACTTTTTCTTGATCTATGCATCTGTTAATGGACTCCTAGGCTGCTTCCATGCTGAAACTTTTACAGATTTCAAGCTATCTGCCACCCAGGGATGGTATCAGTATGCATTTATGTAGGGTCTATAGACCTTTAGGAAACCTAAGTAGAAGAAATTCTCTTTGGTCATGAACTTCACAAATTACCAGGCAATTTCAAAATTCCAATCTGGTGCATATAAAGCTCAGCTTTATTTACAGTAAGTCAGAGTATGATTAGAATCTGTGGTACACCAAGAATACTGCTGTTGCAGAGGATCAGGCATGTGGCAAGCTGACAAGTAAGTACACCCTCCCCCACCTCCTCCACCCAGGCGACCCTGTGTGGACCATCAGTTGACTTTCCGCAACACACCTCTCTCGGACCTCTAAGGCAGTCACAGCCTACTGTGCTTTCTTCCAGTTACCAGAAATCCTCAAAGACTTATTTTGGGGTTGGTTTTTTTTTTTTTAAGGAAAGTTATCAAGGATCATTCACAAAATAAACAAGGAGAGAAAAGCAATTTGGCAGATATTATTCATTTGTCTGAAGTATCTCCAAATAAGTTCAGTAGTCCGCTTATATTATTAAAAAATAAATGTATTACAAATCTAAACTCAGCTGATCCACTTTATTAGAAGGCTGGTAAAACGGCTTTTGGATTATCACCTGAACTTAAAATGGTAGTGAAACAAACAATGCAGGACTACAATTATCCCTCATTTTTATAAAATCTCTTCGACCTGTATATATACACACAAGGGTATACTAATGTGCAATGATCAGTTTTAACAGATTTTAGGGGTTAGTGTGATTTTGAGTGATTTTTCTGCTATCTTTCTGCTAATTCTGAACTTTTCTTGTAACAAGTATCTATCATTTAAATAAGTCGGGGGTTTTTTTTCTGAAAGTTTTTAAAAGGCAGTTCAAGCATTTCTGTCCAATCTAGGAGGGAGAAAGGCATATAAAACTCTACCAAAGCACATGAAGACTTCAAAAATCCAGTGCAAGTAACTGAATTTCAAAATCAGGAAACAATTTCTGTTCACTACAGATTCTTTACCTGGGTGGTCTCTTGATAGGATATAGAAAACCTTTCTGGCCATTTCCATTTATAAAACTACAATCTATGGGGACTTCCCCAGGGGTCCAGTGGCTAAGAATTCCCACTCCCAGTGCAGGGGGCCCGGGTTCAATCCCTGGTCAGGAAGCTAGATCCCACATGCTGCAACTAGGAGCCTGCATTTGCAACTGAAAAAATGATCCAAGTGTCATAGCCAAGACCTGGCACAGCCACAACATCCCAACTACTCAAATCTATCAATGTCCCCAAGAAACACACACAGCACTGTTTAGAGCCATTTTATTGAGACAACTAAAAACAATTAGATGTTCAGAAGCAGTGTACAATAGAAGAGAAATCAAACTGTTACTTTATCATGTATTCCCTCTTCTTTATAACTAAAGCAAAAAAAAAAAAAAAAACCACCAAAAAAACCAGCTTTCTGCTTTTAAGGGATAAGTCAGAAAAATAGGCCAATATATTTTCCCTCTTCATAATAACATAAACAGCTGCAAGAAATCTAATTGTAATAAGAGAAATTGGATGTTGGCTTACACATACTCATTAAAAAGACAACAGACCATCACATTATAAGAGCATAACTCCATATGCCTTTAGCTGATACTCGTGTTCTCACTCATAGGTATCACCAAGTAGGTTAGTTCCAGCACTGGAGCTAATTCATATTCCTCATTATTTACTGCTCATGTTGCTGTAAGCAGAGAGTAACTCTGGAGGTTGACGCTTCTCTCTGCTTGTTTTAGTCCATAAGTTGTGTACTGTCTGTGGCATTTGCCTGATGCTCAGGCCTTAACTTCGGGAGTTGAACTATAGATGGAATCTGAATTCTCTGAAGCAATTTCTTCTACAATTCAAAAACAGGAAGTCACATTAGTTGACTTATGGAAGGAAAGAAGCCACTCTTTATTTCTTTGAGATTAAGGAAGGAATGAAAAGTTTTTCAAGCATGCTGGTGAGGGGAAGCAAAAGAGAACAGTGCAGACGCCACGAACGATGAGCCCAGGCCACTAAGAAGCAACAAGGAAAGACTTGACCATTTCCCAGTGAGCCCTTCCACTCCAGGCGGGCTCTCTTTTGGTCTACATTTTCAGTGACTTCAACCGTCTAGTAGACACTGAATTAAAGTCAGATTTTTGAAGATCTGGCTCCCTTTTATTGATTTGAATTTAAATCAATATTATATTTGATCAGAGCACATTACAATTTATAATTCTATATCTGGGAAAGAGCACTTGGTGCTTAACAAGTGTTAAGTAAAAATTACAACTGCAATAGTCTATTTCAGCATCTGCCTCCCGAGTCAAACTCTAAGTTCTTTAAGAGTAACCGTGTCAGTCATCTCCATGATACATCTCCGTGGCTAGTACCATGCAGTAGGTATTTAAAATGATTTACCTTTTATGTATTTATATGTATATATAAATATATTTAAACTTCCTATTATTTAAGTATATGCTTACACTGAATAGATTTTGTCAATGAGTTAGCTAATACTTTAATTTTCCATCCTCCAGGACCCTACAGAAGTTAACTGTTAGTATTTACCTAGCTCCTCTTCCGCTGTCTCTGGAAAATTGATCTTGGGCTTTGCCAGCTCACCACTATCTTCTTCTAAGAAAAGAAAAGCAATGATGATTACATGAATTACAATGTCATGAGCAAGTTCTAGTATTTTAACAACTAAGAAGAGTACACCAAGACTATGGCAAGCAATAAACTGCAAAACACCTTTTTTAATAACTGTAATTCTAAAATAGTGTATCTTTCAGATTCAGACTTTTAAATCCAAACTGTAACTACTTGGGATCAATAACAGTATTTTTATTAAAAACATGTCTACTTTACTAGTAAGGATCAATAAGTAGCAGTATTCAGAGATTAATGGATGATTTATTCATCAGGCTACTCTTTGCTTAAACCTTATTCTAAAGAAGATAGAAATAGAGACAGAATCAATAATGAAAAATGATACAAAATTATGAATAAAAATTCTTACCAGGAAGCACACATTTCCAAAGGCCATATGTTTTTCCTACCACAGTTTGCCACAGTCTCAATGTTCCATCTTCAGAACCACTGGCATAGAGTTCTCCATCAGGACTAAATCTCACACAGTGAATAGGACCAAAATGTCCTTTGTAGGATTCTGAGAAAGAAGAGGGGTATTAGATAATTTAATACTTAAATAGGACATTAAGTATTGATACACTAGAGAAGATGTGAAATTCCTGAGGGCAAAGTCAAAGAATTAAAACTAAAGTGATTCTCATCATAAACAAAACAAAACAAAAAAACAAGACTTCATGTTCCAATAAAGATAAAGGAGACTTCTGTGATGGTCCAGTGCTTAAGAATCCTGCCTGAGAAAAGCAGAGGATGTGAGTTTGATGCCTGGTCCAGGAAGATTCCACGTGCAATGGGGCAACTAAGCTGTGTGTCTCAATCACTGAGCCAAAGCCCTAGGGCCCACAAGCCACAACTACTGAGATCGTATTCTGCAAGAAGAGAGATCAGTATGAGAAGCCCAAGCACCGCAACCAGAGGAGAGCCCCTGCTTGTCACAACTAGATGAAAAGGCTGCACACAGCAGAGCCAAAAACAATAAATTTTAAAAAGACATCCAGAAATCTTTTAAAATAAACAAAAAAAAAATGACACCCCACCTTCAAGTCTACAGAAAGCAGTCTAAAGTCTATCAATTCAATTCCCATTTTCAAATCCTAAACTCACTATTTACCAAGGAAGCAATTCTTACTATGACTACAGAGAACCACCAGATGGAGCTCTTTTACACACTCTGCCTGTCATACTCTCCTAGCAGACAAGCTGTAGTCCACTAGTCATTCGATCACAGAGTATGAAGATAAAGGATCAATACCGATCCTATATAGAGTTTAATGAGAAAATGTACACATTAGTAGTGGTGTTATTCTGTTTAAGGCATATCCTTATTTCCGAACTTTTTTCACTTACTTTCTAATGCCTCATCAACTTACCAGTTTTTGAAATTGTTTATTAGACCAGTGTTCTTATTCTGTCTCCATGTTCTCTCAACTCAAAGACATTCATGCACTAGCTTCTCTCAGGGAATATCATAACTGTGATATCATGAATATAAAAAATTATCATAAGAGTAGAAAGTATTTGAGATTTTGAAATAAGAATGTCTGCATCCAAGGTTCTATATTCACGAATAGCAACCTCAGATACCCAGCAAATAATTTCTCTTCTTCAGAGAATAAAACATGTGGCCAAACATTCTAAAACTTGAAAAGTAACATTAAATAAAAACGGGAAAGAATCTCTAAGTCACTTTATAGTCAACCAATAAATTATGAACACTCAACAATTAAAAGAGATTCTATTTAGTGTATTCACTGAGGTTCCATTTACCCAACACAATCCATCAGTTTCCCCAAAGAAACAAAACAAAATTGTGTTTTATACTGTGTACAATTCTAACAAGCTTAAGTTCATTGGACTGTAAAGCAGGATAGCTAGAAACCAAGTGAGTGAAGTGAAGTCACTCAGTCGTGTTCAACTCTGCGACCCCTCTTTATCAAGCTCCTCCATCCATGGGATTTTCCAGGCAAGAGTACTGGAGTGGGTTGCCATTTCCTTCTCCAGAGGACCTTCCCGACCCAGGGATCGAACCCGGGTCTCCTGCATTGTAGGCAGGCAGACGCTTTACTGACTGAGCCACAAGGGAAGAACTAGAAATCAAGTAGGAGCTAAAAAAATTGGCTAACTGAGGTGTTAATCACTGAAACCTAACCTTTCATCAAGGTACCTATATAATCTTGAGGGGAAAAAAAGAAAAACAACTTACCTAATTCTTCTCCACTATTATAATCATACTTATAAAGTTTAAAAATCTTCACCACCTGCAACAAGAAATTCTTTCTCAGGATGAAGAGATGCAGAATTGATGGTTGCAGGAGCTTCAAAGGATTTAATTGGGTCCAAACTAGAAAAGAAATTAATATGAGGAAATACTGTTACATTTAAAATGTTCCTAAATTCTAAAACTTAAGGAATAATACAATATCCATTTATTCAAATACACTGACATATGTGAGGAGGTCAGAGGAGCGTGGCAGGCTACAGTCCATAGGTCGAAAAGAGTCAGACACGACGCAGTGACTGAACAACAAAGTGCTGCTAAAAAAAAAAAAAGAACTAACTCCTCTAGGTGTGGCAATAAGGGAACCCTTATACACTGTTGGTGGGAATGTAAGCTGGTACAGCCATTATGGAAAACAGTATAGAGGTTCCTCAAAAAGCTAAAAATACAGTTGCCATTATGATCCAGCAATCCCACTCCTGGGTATGTATCCACACAAAACTATAATTCAAGAAGATACAGGCATCCCTATGTTCATAGCATTATTGTTTACAACAGCCAAGACTTGGAAAGTAAATGGTCACCGACAGGTGGATGGATAATGAAGTTGTAATACATAAATACAAAATATACTCAAACATAAAAATGAATAATGTCACTTGCAGCAACACAGGTGGAACTAGAGATTATTATACTAAGGGAAGTCAGAAAGAGAAAGACAAATGCCATAAGATATCACATATGTGGAACCTAAAAGATGACACATGAACTTATCTACAAAACAGACCCACAGACAGAATGGACTCATGGTTGCCAAGGCGGGTGGGGGATAGGGTAGGGATAGAGTGGGAGTCTGGAGTTAGCAGATGCAAATTATTACATAGAGAACGGGTGAACTAGGGCCCTACTGTAGAACAGAGGGAAATATACTCAATATCTTGTGATAAATCTTTAATGGAAAAGACTATAAAAAAGAATGTATATGTATGACTGAATCACTTTGCTGTAAAGCAGAAATTAAGTCTTATAGGTCAACTATAATTTTTAAAAGAGGAAAAACACCAAACAAAAACATATCTAAATAACATTAGGAAAAAAAAAAACCCAGAAGGCTACTATGTGAAATTCATACCCCAAATATACACCCCTTCTATAGAGGGATATCCATTTTGTGCAGTGAATGCCTTCCTGGAAATGATTAGGTTGGTTAATGAAAACCATATGGCTAATGTACTAGGATTCTTACTTTGAAAAAAAAAATTAATTCTGCATTGTTTAATTTTTCCAGGACAAACATGCATTACTTGGTAAACAGAAGAAGTTTTTACAGCAAGCAATTAACTAATATAAAGGATTATTTGTATATTACTTTCAGCTGCTGAGAACTTTTAACTTTCTGCAAAGGAAAAAGCTTTAATGCGGTGCAATATAAAACTGCTCAAAATGGCTCAGTTTTTAACTATCAAGCTATAAGATAATTACTAAATCTGAGACCATAGCCACATAATAAAAATCCATGCATTAACAGCGACTTCCCCTGAATATCAATGAGTTTGGGCATCAGCTCTTTTCCAGGCTAACCCTAAAAATCCTGAAAGGCTTCCAACACAAAACATTAGAGCATTTCAGCTTGGAAATGCTGCCATCCTACTCCCATCATCACACACTACAAAGCATGAAAATGAAAGTTAGTCATGACTTACGCAGGATCACTGAATAGCAACTTTCTGGCTTAAATGGCAGAATATTTAATAGGCCAGCAAACCTCCACCACCACCATTTCAGGCAAGGTTCTACAGCAGGGCTGCATGCTGCCCAAGTCCAGAAGCAACCAATGAACTCAGTTGCATGATTTAATGATTTGGGGCAATAACAGTCCATTATCAATTCACTGTGTGTGTGTGTGTGAGCATTCTTAATTGCTCATCTCCATCTTGATTGCCTTCTCTTTTCTTCAGCCATTCAATGAAGCTTAGCTCTGCAAGTGGCCCTTTACAGAGAAAAGGTCAGGACTGCTGGTCAGAATATAATGTGGTACATTCTTCATTGAAATCAAATAGGTGGTATGTACACTAAGAACTTTAAACACATGCCTACCCTCTGTTTTGTTTGTTTAAACTAGTTTATTCAGGGGGTCCGTTTTTACTCCTCAATAGATTTTCTGTATTTCTCACATGCTTCTTCACCCATCAGTTCATTTACTTCTAAGAGTTACTCAGTGTGGGCATCATCTTCATAACAAGATTTGTTGACAAGTCCTGGCTTTTCTGCAAGAGCTTCACTAATTTCACTTATTTCTCCTGAGAGAGGAGAACAGAGCTCACTAGTAGTTTTCACACTTTCCAAAGCACCTGCTCATCTTGTCTGTTCAACCTTGTTCCAACTTCAGGCAGACTAAACATCTCCCAAAGATTCCTGTAAAAATTGTTGATCCCAACTATTCAAACACCATCTTCTGTTGTTATCCCCTCCTGTTTCTCTGTGATTTTATCCACTCGAGAGCTGTACAGTGTGTGGGAAGCACCTGTCTAGGGCCCAAATGGGCAGCCAGGGGAAGGTAACAAAGCTGCACGCAGGCTGCAGACTGCGACAGCCGTGACATTCTTGACCTCGGAACTGACAACTCTACCGACAGGATTCTCTTGTGAAGAAACATGTAAGAGATGCGATCATAAATCTCACTGCAGAGTTAAAACAGGGGAACTAATGTGTGACGTGGTGGACTCTCTAATGCCTCCCTGCTGGTTCAGATGGTAAAGAATCGACTGCAATGCGGGAGACCGGAGTTTGATTCCTGGGCTGGGAAGATCCCCTGGAGAAGGGAACAGCAACCCACTCCAGTATTCTGGCCTGGAGAATTCCATGAACTGTATAGTCCATGGTTGCAAAGAGTCGGACACGACTGAGTGACTTTCTCTCACTCACTCAGACTCTATAATAATATACCTAGTAAAAAATGTTTTCAAAGAATTTTAATGGCTAAGAATATCTTAGAATAAAAAATGAAAATTATACTTACTAGGATCATAGTAACTAAAGAAAAAAACACATACACACATACAGCCCCCAAAGAAAAAAAGACCAGCAAAAACACAGCTACTAGTAACTTTCTGGTTCTATGGCTATAGGATTATACCCAAGTTTTTTTAAGTTTTATTTTCTAAATTTCCAACATGTGCATTTAATATATTTATAACCATAAAAATTAAGTCTGCTTTTAAAGAATTCATTAAATCTATGCCCTACTTGGAAACAGAAAGAAAAATCACTAATTTTTCTGAAATTTGAAAGTGAAATGGCAGAATCAAGATCACAGGGGTTTTAAAGTAATGAGCAATATAAATTACAGCATCAGTCTAGGGATCTTTAAAGAAAAATATACATTAAAAATTGTTAAATGTTACCAATAAATGTCCCAAACACTTGGAAACTAATCTGATTAATTCTTCTGATTAAAGTCTACCAAATTTTCAAAAACCTCACTATTATTAGGTATGGAAACAATCTTCTTCCATATTATATCATATAGGCCAAGATTTGCCTTTAAAATAATTAAATACCTTAGTACATGCCTTGCAAATGTTAAGTACTCTAAACTGTCCCTTTGTTACAGGAAAGAAAATGAAGATACTTCTCAGACATACCTTACTGCACTATGAAAAGCAATAGATCGTCCATAAGTTATTACCAAAATCTCTCCCTCAGGAATGTATTCCATACTGCTAACGGACATATTAAAATTTAGAGATTTCACTTCTGTCATAGTAGCATGATCCCAAAGGCTGCATAAAAAGAAAAGAAGGTGGTATTTACTCATGTAAGAAAAATACTTACAGCTTAAATTACACCCGCAGATTAACCAATGAAAAAATAACAACTGTATTAAAACAACTTCCACTCCAACTCACAAATTACAGATGATACTGAGAAATGTGGCTTTCGCACAAAACATCAAATTATTTGGTAGCTTGTTGGTAAAGTCAAAACAAATACTTTAATAAATATATTTCCCAAATGATTATGCTATTAAGACACATCTCCTAATCTAATCAATTTCAGCACTGCTCTAAATAATGGTTCTTACACTCTAATACCCTATGGCCAGCCAGTCCACTCACCCAGGTTAAGAGCACCTGCTTATAAAGATGTCAATAGTTTTAATTAAGTCTTGTGAATCTCACTCTGTTTATAACAGACAGCTCCAAAATATGTGACCCAGATGCAGCCACAGTTGTAATGTTCAGACACAATTCTTCCTACATGATAGTTACAAAAACTTAACTATAAGCTCCAAGGTCAAACATGTTTTCAAACTTAAAATTATTAAAGAAAAATTACTCACCGAACAGTTTTATCATCTGCTGAAAGGATTTGTTTATCCTCACTGCACCACAAAGCCTTTTAATACCAGAAGTGTGACCACTGATTTCCTTAGGTTCTTCAGATAAGACAATATAAAATACAATTGTTAATACACCTGCTATGTCTGGGCAAAAGCAGATGTTGCAGGCAATACCATTCAACACAACTTTAACTTTGGGTAAACCACTTAACCTTTTGAAGGCTACATTTCTTCACTGGTAAACTGGGATTAACAATAGTTACTATACCTCAGAGTTTAACAATCGAACATTTAAAGTTGCTCACCCCATCCTGAACCATCACTTAAAAGAAAAAGTTACTACAGGTATCTTACATTAAATTCCCTGAAGCAACAACCTCTATTCCCCAAGTTTTGTGTGTGGGAATTTGGAGGCTGGCCAGCGGTGGACAGGTCCAAAGAGACAACACTAGACCAGTACTATGATCCCAACGTACTCTTTGGCTGCATGATATTTGTGTGAATAGCAAGAACTGAATGCAAAACACAGACAGACACTGCTATCAGACACAGACGAAAACCGTGCACACATTATCGCAGCCAGCCCCTGAAGTTTCTAATCTGGTGTCTGACAGGTAAAAGCTCTTCTTTCTAATGCAAGACAGTGGAAGAGTCACTTTCAAAAGGCAGCTTTGAGAAAGGGAAAAGACAAAAGCTATCTGCCTGAGCCTTCAACTATCTTGCTGAGTCAGAAGGTACACTGATTTGGTGAGGTCAGAGTAGTCTGCTATGTTTCGGCATAAAGTTATTAATTCCCAGGTACCAAAGGAGAATAAACATAAACGCAGTTTGTTTCCTCACCTTAGAAATACCTTTAGAAAAGGTATCTCGAAGATAACTGCTTAACTTCCAACGTAGCTTTCACTTTGTTATAAGCTTCTAAAGCTTACTGACTTATGAATAAACTGTGCCCACAACACAAAATTTAAAAACCCAATTAATATATAATAAATAAAACTTTTCCTCATATTTTGGTAGCTTTTAAAATATGCAGCATGTGACTAGGAAAGCACTGAAATACTGCAAAATGGAGGTGAAGATCTGGACTAGGGAAGAAAATGTATCTCTTACAACTTCTGTGCACTGAGAGAATTTATAGAGGAAATGACAAGATTTCACCATCCAATTTTCAAAAATGTGTATAACACAAACCTTACTAACAAAATGTAAAAGCAAATGACGAGAATAAATTTTAAAACCAGTAATAGAATGAACAGGTGCTTATTAGTCCACAAAAGTAAATTAAAATGGTATTCGACTATTTTAACCTAATGAATTATTTTTCAAGTTCACATTAATAAGAATTTTTCTATTAAACTGGCAAAGATAAAGCTAGTTATCAGTGCTTGCTAGAACAGGTTGGCTATAAAGGTACATTTTTATACTTCACTGGTGGCCTCTTTGGTAATATCTATTAATGGCTTCCAAATATATCTTTTGTCCCAACAATTCTATTTCTATGTAGACATGCTACAGAAACAATTGTGAAATATTTGCAATTATAAGGATGTTTAACATAACACTGTTTTTAATCTTGAAAATTTGTAAATAGCCCAAGGAGGCCATAATAGGAGATTCGTTAGTTCGCCTATCCATAGAATGGAAAGTCACACAGTCAATACAAAGAATGAATAGAGTATTCACACATGAAAAAATTACTACAGATTTTAAACATTCTTCTGAATAGCTGATACACTCATGTGGTTCAAAAATCTAAGTATGTATATTTACGTTGAAAATTCTTATCCCTCTCATCTTCTACAGATAATAACCACTCCTTCTAACCAAAAGGTACTTAACACTGTTATGTACCTTTTAAGACTTAGTGTCATAATAAAAGTTTATCAGGATAAACTTTTTAATAGTGTAAAAAAATCCATTAAAAAAATCTGCAATAAAAAGAAAAAAGACTGGAAAAACATGAACCAAAAAAGAAAGACATTAATTAATAATACTGGATGATGAGACCTTCCTGGTGGTCCAGTGGTCAAGCTTCCAATACAAGGGGTGTGGGTTTGATCCCTGGTCAGGGAGTAAAAGATGCCACATGATGGGGGTGGGGGATGGACTGGATGGTGGACGAAAATTTAATTTTTTCTTTGTGACTACATTTTCCTAATTTGAGTACTGAACATGAATTCCTTTAATCAGGAAAAGTTATTTAAATTAAAAAAACAAAACCATAAATACATATGAATTCAAATTACCTGCTTCAGGTTTGTTCAAGTCATATATGCGTAACAGTTTATCCTGTCCCCGGTTAACAAGTAATTACTATCCTGAAAACACATACAAGTATAATGGTATTAGATTACCTACTTTAATAGTTATATCTCTTTCCAGCTTCTTCAACACTACATAAAATGCAAATAAACCTCACAGATATCACAAAGAGATGCACACAGATCAATTATTCCTAAGAAAATACTATAGAGCATTTATTTTTCTCATAATTGCCAAATCCTGTAAGCTTCCCAGTTCAAATGTCACAGCACCAACCACATGGCTTCTCTCAGTTAGCTCTGATCCCGCTGCCTACTGAGCAGTATGAGTATGACAATCTCAAATTTATCCTCTCCCTTCTAAGTCACTGGGAAACATTACTTGGGTTTTTTAGATGTCTGTTGCTATTGTTGATACAAGAGTTCCAGGGTTCTTAAAAATCTCATAGATCAACCAAGAAAAATACAGTTGACTTAAACAACTCAGGATTTAAGGTACCACCCTCCACAGAGTGGAAGATCCACGTTATCAGTTATAGTCAGTCGTCCATATATGTGGTTCCCCCCGACACTCAGTTCCTCCATGTCCAACCAACTGTGGACTGTGTAACACTGCAGTATTTACCACTGAAGAAAACTGATGTTAAGTGGACCCGTACAGTTCAAACTGTGTTATTCAAGAGTCAACTGTAAAGGTGTATAGTTCAATCTAAAATCAAGTCAAATGTAACCAGCATATAGAAAATACTCCCCACAAAACCAAACATGAACTAAATACAAACCAATCAAATTTAAAACCACAGACATATCCTATAATAACAGCAATTTAACTCCCTTAAACAAATTCCACTTTCTAATACCTGCGTAAAATCCACTGTCTTGACAATGTGTTTATGAGCCAGGGTCATCAGTTCATCTCCTGAGACAGCATCCCATACTTTGCTAAAAGTAAAACATAAAAAAGTAAAAGACAAACATATGGTAATTTTGATAATTAGTTACCAAATAAGTTATTTGAGATGTTATATAGATGTATTATAAGGTAAAAATGATACAGCAATATAATTTTGACAATGGAAAAGATCAAATTTAAGTAAATAAGATCCATGAACCATAAATCCTTACTTTCCTTTTAGCCTGTAGCCATAATATTCTTATAACACGACTGCAAACATTTTAATCAATTCAGTTTCACCCTTCCGATTTTTTTTCGTCTATACTCTCACATACACAAGAAACAAGAGATGAAAAACAATAAATACTTTAAAATTTTTTACAGGAAAAAGAGATTACATAAAATTTTAAATCAAGACAGTAGAGAAAAAAGATATTCTCCCATCTCTCCCTCAAAGTTGACTTAAATTTTCAAATCCTAGTCCAATTAACCTCCACACAAAGTATCAGCCTTTGATTATATAATGCTAATGTTGAGGATTTTAATTATAGGTTTTCAAATCTCTCAATTGTAGGTTTTCCAACAAACCCATCCCAACCCAAAGTATATGTGTGATTGTGTGTCTATACACACATATGTATGTATGTATATGCTGGGGGATAATGATTAAATAATAGTTCACAGAAATACTGTTAAGAAGTTCCCCCAAATAAAAAGCTTGAACAATAAAGAAGAAAAAAATTCATTTTAGATTAGAAGAGGTGATTGAAAAATAAACAAGAAAACCTTCCACATGGGAAAAAGAAATTGTTATGAGGAACAAGCTATGCTCCGTAATAATTATTCTAATAATTCCATTCTAATGTAATTGACATTTATTTTTAGGAATAAAGTGAACAATGAAACAGAGAAAACAAAAGAAAAACAGAAAGCAAAGAGTATTTTTTCTTCACTCATTAAACACAGAATAAACGTTTCAAGTATGTCACTCAAGACTCAAAAGGGAGAAAAAAGGAGACAAAGGCACAAAAGGGAGAAAGAAAAAAAAAGAGCCCAAAGTTCTTGCTTCAGTAGTGTTAGCTTTAGCTGAGGGGGGAAAAAAAATATATATATATATATATATTTATATATATACAGTAATATGTTTAAGAAATATAATTAAGGGACTTCCCTGGTGGCCGAATGGTTAAGAATCTGCCTGGCAATGCAGAGGACGTGAACTCCATCCTTGGTTGGGGAATTAAGATCCCAAAAGGTGGGGAGCAACTAAGTCAGAGAGCCACAATGAAAGATACTGCATGACATAATGAAGGTCCGGAGTGCCTCAACTAGGACCCAGCCCAACGCAGTCAAATAAATTTTAAAAATAAATAAATAAAATAAAATACAAACACACATGGCTATAGAGACACAAACACAAAAGCTACACCACCATTTATGTCAGAAAGTCCAGAAAATCTAAGCATCAAAACTGGTAACCTTGAAGAGCCTGTAGAAATACACCAGGAGAAAAAATGACATTGTAGAGAAGTATAACAGTATGCTCAGAGAAACAATGTCAACTGTGACTATGCTACTAAACTGTCAAACACTAATTTCTCTTTGCACAGGAAACCTATTCCACCCTCTCCCATTTCCAGTTCAACTCTCTGGTCCAACGCTACTTTCCCAACCTCATTTTGCATTATTTCTCTGAATCTAGTCACATCAGATTATAAACAATCCCTCACACAAGCCATGGCTCCTCTGTCTTTGCTCATAGAGTTCTACTTAGTCTGTATTTTTATAATCTTAGGCTTCCCTGGTGGTTCAGTGGTAATGAAGCCCTTGCCAATGCAGGAGATGAGGGTTCAATCCCTGGGTCAGAAAGGCCACTCCAGTATTCTTGCCTGGGAAATCCCATGGACAAAGGGACTGCAACAAGAGCTGGACACGACTTAGCAACGAAGCAACAACAACACACTTTACATTCTCAGCTATGACAGTTCTACTCATCCTCAGGGTTTATCGCTAATGCTACTTTTTCACTAAACCTTCTATTTTTCTCACTTCCATCAACCACTCCCTTCTGTTCTTTTACTCTGAGTTTTATCCACATTGTTTACTCTTAATCACAGGGAAATCAGTGAAGAGTTCACATAGAATAGACTGCTATAATAACAGAAGGTATCATAGGGCTTCCGAGGTGGCTCAGACTGTAAAGAATCCACCTGCAATGCTGGAAACCTAGGTTCAATCCCTGGGTCGGGAAGATGTCCTGGAGAAGGGTCTGGCAACCCATTCCAGTATTCTTGCCTGGAGAATCCCCATAGACAGAGGAATCTGGCAGGCTATAGTCTATGGGGTTGCAAAGAGTTGGACATGACTGAGCGACTAAGCACATCAAAAGTGAAGAAAATATCAAATATATTTGAAATCTCTATCCTATTCACATACTCTCGAGTCTCAAAGAAACTCTGGGTGATGTCCTTAGAGATACTAATTTCAAGGATAGTCAATCATCTTCCCCAAACTCCCCAAAATCTAATTGTTCTGCTCAGATCATGTCCATTCGTTATTGCAGAGGCAAGAACTGGAGCGATTGCACTAGTACCATTCAGAGGGCCAATATATCTACACTCGCTTTCCTCCCACTTAGATACATGAGTAAAATTGAGTGCACCCTCTCCAACAGAACATGTTCTAGTCACTTGTACTAACTTTGGCGCATTTCCATTATTCCCAGTAAGAGTCCTAAAAACAGCTTAGAATCCTAAAAGGAATCTGGAATAACCTAAACTCCAGGCAAGAAATGGTTATTAACTAGCTGGCTACAGGGATCAAATCAAAGCAGGGAAAGGACATCCTCCATAGAGCTCCCCTGAGAGAAATGGCAGGAAGGGTCCACAAAGGAAGATGGTTAATGAAACATCACTAACAATACCCTCTCAACAGCTAATCCTGTAGCATTCATTTCTGTACAACTCAAGATGTACCTGCCATCTCCCCTAAACTAGTGATACCTCTTATGTCCTCAGTTTTTGGCACATGATCAATGCTATCTGTTCAATACTTTTCATATTCTGAGAAAGGGAGTTACCAGTCTCAAAAGAGGGGCTGCTTAACATACTTCTTTAAGGCCTTAAGAAAAATTAAGCTATTTCGGGAAAATGACTGCCTGTCTTAACATGATGGCCAAGCCATCAAAAAGGAGACACGAACACCTTTGATTTATTGAGAACCTTACTCAGAGAAAATTTAGCTCTTCCTATTGGCTTTTTACAAGAGAGAGGAAAAAAAAGAGGATCAGGAGATGTGGTGGTAACATTAGCTCTATGAATTAAAAGACGAATTAAAAGATATAAAGAGAATGGTGTTTCAGGGATAGTTTCAGCTGACTTGCCTGCCCAAATTACCTCAAGATAACATTCCAAACTGACTCAGACCAGCCCTGCTGAATATACTTTGTCTATGAGAAAAATGGACAAAATTCTCCTTTAGATAAACATGACACCTAAAATTACACTAAGGAGCTCTTCTTTACGGGGTCAAGTTCCATAACAGCAGAGCCCATACAGGTCATTAAATGAGAATACAAAGAAAGGATGCGCACATTCCCACATTCACAGACAGACACAGAGCAAATGAGGGTTAAGTCTCAGGTCCCACTAACCAAGCACCTGCTATGCAACGGACACAAGGCTAGATTCAGGCATGTAAGCGGGGGAAAAAAACCTCTCTGATTTGCCCTCAAACCACACTTGGCTTACACTCATTTGACAAATATGAAACAAGAGGTTTAAGAAACATCTCATGATCAAATTGAAAATACAAAATATGGCTAGCACATGAACTCAGGCCTTGTTGTTACTTAGTTGCTAAGTTGTGTCTGATTCTTTTGCAACCCCATGGACTGTAACCTACCAGGATCCTCTGTCCATGGGATTTCCCAGGCAAGAATACTGGAGTGGGTAGCCATTTCCTTTTCCAGGGGATCTCCCGACCCTGGGATGGAATCTACGTCTCCGGCATTGGCAGGCAGATTCCACTAAGTCACTAGGGAAGCCTGAATTCAGGCCTGCTTAATGCAAATGCTTACATCTTTCCCATCACATCATGGCATCTGAAAGCCCTAACTGAGAGGGAAAAACCCAGAAGTATCCCCTCTTGCTATTTAGATCTACTAGAACTTCCTTGCATGAAACCCAAAGGTTTCTTGAAGAACACATGATTTTGGTCGACTGGGGTGGCAGCTATCAGTGTTACCTTACACATGTTAACATTTACATAGCTACTAGATTTCAGGTAATATTCTAAATATAAACATATCAACTCATTTAATATTCACGACGAATGAAAGTCGCTCAGTTGTGTCCGACTCTTTGCGATCCCATGGACTACACAGTCCATGAAATTCTCCAGGACAGAATACCTGGGTGAGTGGTCTTTCCCTTCCCCAGGGGATCTTCCCAATCCAGGGACTGAACCCAGGTCTCCCGAATTGTGGACAGATTCTTTACCAGCTGAGCCACGAGGGAAAGCCCATTCACGACAAGAGGTAGGCACTATTGCTATTCTCACTTTTATAGATGATGAAACTGTGAAAAAGAGAGGTTAAATAAAGTTCACAAGATCACAGAGCTACTAAGGGATCGAGCTAGGGTTCAAACACAATCTGGCCCAAACATTCATGTTTTTAATAACCCCGTGTAAACACAGACACTAAGACATCAAATGTTAAAAAGCCCCAAAACAACACTGAATACCTATACAGAGAAACGTCCTCAAATGTATGACTTGGGTTATTAATGCTGTTAGTGACCTAAAAACAACAGCTGTGCCTCTAGCAGCTAGATAAAATCCTGACTACTCTTTTCAGAGCTCTGTTAAATATTTAAAGTGCCATATTTTTCACACCTTTTTCTCTCTCCATTTCAGAGTAATTATCACATGAGCAGGAATTTCTATCTAATGCATTTCGTTTCTTTTCCTAAGGGCTGGCATTACAATTTGTCAAATGTACATCAGGTCTACATAGATTTTACAGAGATGGGTATCATTCCTAACAAGCTTCTGTACAAGCCTCAGATCAGAGCAAGACTGTTCATCAGGCAAGAGAAGACAGAGCATTTTGCTCATGTCATTAGCACTCATGTTTGAGCCAGATAACACAGAACTGAGATTAACAGAAATGAATCTCTCCAGAAATGCAATTTAAAAAATCGTCTATTTTAATGCTAATTTCTGTAGCGTCTAAGATTTTGTTACATTTTACCTAATCAAATTTAAAATATCACTTTATTAACTATTAACTTAGCAAACCGAGGACCTCGTTTCAATAATGACATTTTAAAAATCCACCTAACAAATATATGAAATCTCCTGGAGAAGGAAATGGCAACCCACTCCAGTATTCTTGTCTGGAGAATTCCATGGACAGGAGACCCTGGCGGGCTACAGTCCCTGGGGTTACAGAGTTGTTAATTCCAGTTTTCTATCTCTGTTATGAAACCAATGACGTTCTCTCCCAATGACAATGTTCCTAATGGACTCAGCAAAAAATAAACTTTGGAGAAATTGAAGGGGAAAAAAATAGGTTGAACTCACAGGAGACACATGTCTCAGAAACAAAACCAAGATCTGTAATTCATCCATCTTAGTCCTTCTGCTTCAGAAACTTCCTTAAGTTATTTGTTTGACAAAGTGCTGAACAAGCCAGGTATACAAAAAATACAAGACATGGTCCATGGCCTCAAGAAGCAACAACAAGTAAGTCAATAAGTACTATAAGAGCCAGAAGTTTAACACAGCCAACAGTGTGAGTAAAAAGAGGGAATGGACACCCTCACCTTCCTGCTGCTGCTAAGTCGCTTCAGTTATGTGCGACTCTGTGCAACCCCGTAGACAGCAGCCCACCAGGCTCCCCCATCCGTGGGATTCTCCAGGCAAGAACACTGGAGTGGTTTGCCATTTCCTTCTCCAATGCATGAAAGTGAAAAGTGAAAGTGAAGTCGCTCAGTCGTGCCTGACTCTTAGCGACCCCATGGACTGCAGCCTACCAGGCTCCTTCGTCCATGGGATTTTCCAGGCAAGAGTACTGGAGTAGGGTGCCATTGCCTTCTCCGCCCTCACCTTCCAGTCCTCCACAAATCTTCCTTGTATGAGAATCACTTTTACTTCCTATTTTTCACATCCCATAATTAACAAAGGAGTCCGTCACATTATAAGCATGCATGCCGACCTCTAAAGCAACATTTGACATTAAAGGATTTACATAAAACCAAGCAGTTCCTTATTTTATCAGAATTGCATAGACTCACAACAGGGCAGAGCACAAACCCTTACAATGGTTATGCATAAACATAACAACATCTATTCTTTGAAGGCAAAGAAAAAAGTTCAAACTGACATTTTAATTTTTCTTACTGATCTATCATCTCAAATTTAATCCCACATCAGCATGGGATTGTATCTCCCTCTGTTTATTCAAAAATTCTATTAAAAAAATCAAAAATTCTATTAAAAAAAATTATGTATTGTAAAACTCACTCCATGGCATAGAGTTCTACAAGTTACAACAGTCATGTATGCACCACCTCAATCAATCTGCCTTTATTTTTCATAATAAACTTAGTATGTTTAATTTGCTTAATACAAAGGGACAACAAACACATTTACAATTTCTCTTTAGTGTAAAATTGTTTAAAAAAAACATTTTTAAAAACCACTTTCACTCTCAAGACTCTCAACTCTAACAGTCTACCACATGTACAATAACCCTTGACACTACCTTCCTTAAAACATTTAAGTGTCTGCTAAGTCACAAACATTAGGAAGTAGAGGTACCAAGGTTATATAAGATATGATACACATGAGCAGACAGGAAAGTGGGTCATTGGCAAATCAGCTTAATAATATCTGCAAAGCCAAAAATCAGAGTAAGTAAGGCCCATTCGGGCAACAATGAATATAACCAGACTGTGCGGCATGGGGTGTTGTGCAGTGCAGATGATGATGGCGAACTAGGATGGGCCAAAGTGTCAAGAGGCAACAACTGAAATTTAACCTTTAGGCCGATGATTAAAGGCTGCACATCAGAATCACCTAGAAGAACTTCTGGCAAGGAAATAAACTGTTGTTGGAGACTTTATCGACCCCCCCACCCCCCCACCCCGTCAGACCAATATGTATATGAGTATTTTTAAAGCTTCTAATAATGTACACCCAAGGTCATGGATCTATGACAAAGCAGAGGTAAGCCAGGAAAAGCATTAGTTAGAGAAGTGACCTGATATTTGTGTTCAGGAAGACAACTGACAGCACCGGGGAGGATGAACAGATGGGAAACGACTAGTGGTAGGGACCTGAACTAAGATGGCAGTGGCATAAGAAATAATGGCATCAGCAGACATTCTGCTGGTGCAATCAACAAAGATGATGATAATCTGGATGCAAGGGGAAAATCAACAATTTAGATTTCACCCTTACACGAAATGAAGTCATTTGGAGTCTCTGTGAAGTTTGAGAACCATTTAAGAGAAAGCAGCAAGTAGGATCAGGCTGGAATTCTGGTGTGATCAAACACGGGGTGTTCCATATGGCAGGCAGTAAGAATTTTACGAGTAACCTTTAACGACGTTTTGATCATTTCAGAGCACAATCCACAGAGAACTCCGAAGGTGGCCATTTCTGGCTACACTTACGCTGTGAAATCTGCAGCGGCTGTCGCTGCCTTGGTGGCATCTTTATTCAATGTTGCGCCCCAAACGGCACCCTTATGACCCAAAAATGTTCCAATCCAGTCTCCTGTATCTCCCTGGCGAAGCATAGGCTTACCATCTAAAAAAACATTGAAGAAGACATGCGACTTAGAAGTTCGTTGGACTTAAAAAATCTAAGACTCAAACGTAAAACGATCGTATTGAAAAACAAAGTGGAAGCTTTTTGTTGTCTGATCTATTCTCACTCACTGGGGTCACTAACGATTGTTTAGAAATAAATTCAATGAGAAACCCAGCTGCACGTTCTCTCTGGGAAGCATCTGTAACTAGGTGAAAAGACTGACCTGCGACAAACAATCTAGATTTGAGTCTTATTTTGGACAAACTTCTTAACACAAATCTCAGCTTCCATCACACACCCACACACACAGCTTCCACTTGAAAGATGGAAAACGGAAATGAAAAATTCCATACGAGAAAAGACTATTCAATGAGATAACAGCAATGCTAAGTCTTCGTAAAATAAGGCCTGGCCTAGTTGCTGCATTCTGCCAAATCCTTGAGGGATATTTACACTGTTTGTTGGCCGGGACGTCTAGGCAAGCCCACAGTTCAGCTTTTCCAAAAATAGCAATAAAGGTAAAACGAGAAGCCTTCGTTAGGGGCATTACTTAGCAAAGCCTCTCGGCGTCAGCTGCGGAAGCCCTAACAACTACTCCTCTCCCCATCAGCCCGCCGCGGGGCCCTAACCTCAAACGCTGCGAGAGCCGCAGTTCGTTACGCAATGGGGGTGCCAACCTCGTTCGCTTTCCGCCCGACCTCAGCCATCAGGGGCCCGACTAGCGGCCCCGCTCACCTTTGCAAGCGCTGATTAGAAAATAGCCGTAAGGCGTGATGCCACTGAAGGCCAGATCCACCACAGGCCGCGTGTGGCCGGAGCAGGTGAGCGGCGTCTGCCTCATCGCCATGGCGGCGGCGAGCCGAGAGACCGCGCTGCAGAGCCGAGGGGTCGTCTAGTCTTTTTCTCCTCTGTGTCAGCGCCTCCGGCTCTTCAAGGCCCCCGCCCCGACACTGACGCTGGGCCAAGGCACAGAAAAAAGCCAATCTGGTGGCCCCAAGGTCAGGAAGGGGTTAGGGACGGGTTAGGAAGTCCGCGACGGGCGACCGACCGCCGCCGAGGGAGGGAAAGGGAAGGAGGGAGGAAAGTAGGGGAAGGGGAGAAGCGGAGAACGGGCGGCCACGACCCGTACCGTCCACACCGGTACCGGCAGGAAGTGACGACACCAAAGACGCTGAGCATCCGCCGGAAGTGACGAAGTAGCGGGAAGGCGGGTTCGCCCCGCAGAAGCTGCATACAGGCGCAAAGACGGCAGCGCGCAGGCGCGAGAGGTTGTACGGTGAACGCGTGACGCTGGCCCCACGCCTGTACGCGCGACTTCTGGCGGAGCTTTTGGCTCTGGTTCGAAGTCGGGGCGCGCATCTCTGAGCTCTCCTCCAGAACGGCAGTGGCCATGGAATTTCTGGGCAGAGTTGCCAGGTGCGAAAGCGGGTACTGCTCACTTGAACCTGGCGGCCTCTGTGGGTTGTGCACCAAGCCGTTCAGGCGGTTGAACTGTGCTAGGTGTGTGAACATCTACCTCTAGTTGTTGCCAGCGATGACCCAAACCTGCAAACAGTAGGAAGTTATTTTCATACCCAACAGTTGTATAAGGAACCTTCTCCGGGATTGTCTCCAGGGCCCTTAAGTACATTCCCCAGCCACGTAACGTTTCTCCATTGGTAGTATTTTAGACGGGCTCTGTGATTTTAAGTGAAAGTGAAGTCCCTCAGTCGTGTTCGACTCTTGGCCACCCCATGGACTGTAGCCTACCAGGCTCCTCTGTCCGTGGGATTTTCCAGGCAATAGTACTGGAGTGGATTGCCATTTTCTTCTCCGGGGGATCTTCCCAACCCAGGGATGGAACCCTGATCTCCCACATTGTAGACAGACGCTTTACCGTCTGAGCCACCAGTCAAGTCCTGTGACTTTAAATACAGTTAATTTCAAATTACTTTTCCTTTTGAGGGCTTTGAAGGACTCTAGAACAGTGGCCCTCAAATTCTTTGATGAAACTACATCAGTAAAGCTTGAGTTCCCATTCCCAGTATACGGATAATAATTTGTAAGTTCAGTTCAGTTGCTTAGTCGTATCCGACTCTTTCCAGCCTTTTTCCTGCAGCACATGAGGCCTCCCTGTCCATCACCAGCTCCCAGAGTTTACCCAAACTCATGTCCATTGACTCGGTGATGTTATCCAACCAGCTCATCCTCTGTCATCCCTTTTTCCTCCTGCCTTCAATCTTTCCCAGCATCAGGGTTTTTTTAATGAGTCAGTTCTTTGCATCAGGTGGCCAAAGTACTGGAGTTTCAGCTTCAACATCAGTCCTTCCAATGAACACCCAGGACTGATCTCTTTTAGGATGGACTGGTTGGATCTCCTTGCAGTCCAAGGGACTCTCAAGAGTCTCCTCCAACACCACAGTTCAAAAGCATCAGCCCTCATCTTTCTTTCTAGTTGATCTCTCACGTCCATACATGACCACTTGAAAAACCACAGCCTTGACTAGGCGGACCTTTGTTGGCAAAGTAATGTCTCTGCTTTTAGTATGCTGTCTAGATTGGTCATAACTTTCTTTCCAAGGAGTAAGCGTCTTTTAATTTCATGGCTGCAATCACCATCTGCAGTGATTTTGGAGCCCCCCCCAAAATAAAATCTGCCACTATTTCCCCATCTGTTTGACATGACTGGCTGCCATGATCTTCGTTTTCTGAATGTTGAGCTTTAAGCCAACTTTTTCACTCTCCTCTTTCACTTTCATCAAGAGGCTCTTTAGTTCTTCTTCGCTTTCTGCCATAAGGGTGGTGTCATCTGCATATCTCAGGTTATTGATATTTCTCCCTGCAATCTTGATTCCAGCTTGTGCTTCCTCCAGCCCAGTGTTTCTCATGATGTATTCTGCATGTAAGTTAAATAAGCAAAGTGACAATATACAGCCTTGACGTACACCTTTTCCTATTTGGAACCAGTCTGTTGTTCCATGTCCAGTTCGAACTGTTGCTTCCTGACCTGCATACAGGTTTCTCAAGAGGCAGGTCAGGTGGTCTGGTATTCCCATCGAAGTTACGTACATGTTAGTTCATAGGCAAAACTAGAAATACTAGAATCTATAAACTAAGTGTAATAGAAACACTGATGTTTTCTTCTGCAGGCTGTGCACTTTTATCCTTGCATGGTGTGACAAGGGTAACTTGAAGGATTTCTCATAAAAAATCTGTTATGAGCAGGAAATGTCCTTTCCCTGTGCAAGTCGTTTCTTTCCGTTGAAATTGGTTAGAATGTCAACTGAAACACCAGAAATTTTTGTGGCCACTTCACTGATTTATCGTCAAGGCCTTGATGTCTTGGCACATATCAACACATATTTAATCAGCCCAAATATCTGTGAATGGTTCCTTCTGCATCATCTTTCTGTGGTAAATATGTATCTTCTTTTTTTTTTTTTTCATTAAACTGTTTTTAATGGGTCTCAAATTCTGTGACAGATTTTTGGTCAAGTTGTTTTCATTAAAAAGTACTGATTTTAAAAACTAATAACTTAAACTGCCACACACAAAACATATGGTCCGCAAAAACATTCTCCTTTCCTTCTGAAAGTTTTACGATGCATTGTTATCATTAACCGGTCTTTTACTATTAAACTTAAATGGCCAATTGAGACAAACAATTCTGCGACCGTTCTTCCACCACTGATTAAGACTGGAGTGGCAGGTATTGGGGATAATATTTATTTAGCCTTCTGAGCTTTCTGGGCAGACTTGGTGACCTTGCCAGCTCCAGCTGCCTTCTTGTCCACTGCTTTGATGACACCCACAACAACTGTCTGTCTCATGTCACGCACAGCAAAACGGCCCAGGGGAGGATAATCAGAGAAGCTCTCAACACACATAGGCTTGCCAGGAACCATATCAACGATGGCAGCGTCACCAGATTTCAAGAATTTAGGGCCATCTTCCAGCTTTTTCCCAGAACGATGATCAATCTTCTTCAGCTCAGCAAACTTGCAAGCAATGTGAGCTGTGTGACAATCCAGCACAGGTGCATATCCAGCACTGATTTGGCCTGGATGGTTCAAAATAATCACCTGAGCTGTGAAGCCAGCAGCTTCCATGGGCGGATCATTTTTGCTGTCACCAGCCACATTGCCACGACGGACACCTTTAACAGACACATTCTTGACATTGAAGCCCACACTGTCCCCAGGAAGGGCTTCACTCAATGCTTCATGGTGCATTTCTACAGACTTCACTTCAGTTGTTAGATTGACTGGAGCAAAGGTGACCACCATGCCAGGTTTGAGAACACCAGTCTCCACACGACCACGGGGACAGTACCAATACCACCAATTTTGTAGACATCCTGGAGGGGCAAATGCACGGGTTTGTCAGTGGGCGAGTTGGTGGCAGGATGCAATCCAGAGCTTCAAGCAGGGTGGTTCCACTGGCATTGCCATCCTTACAGGTGACTTTCCATCCCTTGAACCATGGCATATTAGCACTTGGCTCCAGCATGTTGTCACCATTCCAGCCAGAAATTGGCACAAATGCTTCTGTGTCGGGGGTTGTAGCCAATTTTCTTAATGTAGGTGCTGACCTCCTTAACAATTTCCTCGTATCTCTTCTGGCTATAGGGTGGCTCAGTGGAATCCATTTTGTTAATGCCAACAATTAGTTGTTTCACACCCAGCGTGTAAGCCAGAAGGGCATGCTTACGGGTCTGCCCATTGTTGGAGATATCGGCTTCAAATTCACCAACACCAGCAGCAACAATCAGGACAGCACAGTCAGCCTGGGATGTGCCTGTAATCATGTTCTTGATGAAGTCTCTGTGTCCTGGGGCATCAATGATGGTAACATAGTACTTGCTGGTCTCAAATTTCCACAGGGAGATATCAATGGTGATACCACGCTCACGTTCAGCTTTCAGTTTGTCCACGACCCAGGCATATTTGAAGGAGCTCTTTCCCATCTCGGCAGCCTCCTTCTCGAACTTTTCAATTGTTCTCTTGTTGATCCTGCCACATTTGTAGATCAGATGGCCAGTCATGGTAGACTTCCCTGAATCTACGTGCCCAATGACAACGATGTTGATGTGGGTCTTCTTCTTTCCCATTTTGGCTTAGGTTTAACGGTGGTTTTCATGACACCTGTGTCCTGGCGGCAAACCCGTTGCGAAAAAGAAAAGCGTATCTTCTTTCAGGAGTCACGCTGATAACTTGAATGGAGACTTGAAATGCTTCCCTTTTTCTATTTCTTCAGCCTTTTGTTCATTCATCGATACGACAGCACTTACTGTGTATGTTTTCAGTTATCTTTCCTTCTCTCTGTGCCAACTCACCCTGTGGTCGAACACACAGGTACACACACTGCTTTCACATTTAAATTATGAGCTCCTTAATGGCTTTGTCCTCTTTGTACCAGAAAAGTGAATAGCATTTATTTTATGTTTAAAATTGTTTTTGCTGTATACTTGCTTTACAATGTTGTGTTAGTTTTTGCAAAGTGAATGAGCTATCCTCAGTCCTGTCTGACTCTTTGCCGTCCCATGGACTGTAGCCCACCAGGTTCCTTGTCCATGGAATTGTCCAGGCAAGAATACTGCAACTTCCTGCTCTAGAATACTGGAGGTTCTTGCCACTTCCTACTCCAGGGAATCTTCCTGCCCCAGGGATCAAACCTGTATCTCTTGCATCTTCTGCACTGGCATGCAGATTTTTACCACTTGAACCGTCTAGGAAGCCCCAAGTCAGCTATACTTATACACATACTGGGGGCATCCCAGGTGGCTCAGTGGTAAAGAACCCACCTGCCAGGCAGGAGACTAGGGTTCAATCTCTGAGATTGGAAGATACCCTAGAGAAGGAAATGGCAACTCACTCCAGTATTCTTGCCTGGGAAATCCTATGGACAGAGGAGCCTGGGAGGTTACAGTCTATGGGGGTCACAAAGAGTCAGACCCAGCTTAGCAACTAAACAGCAACAAGTACATATATCACCTTTCTTTCAGATTTCCTTTCCAATTACAGTGAATGGCATTTAGTGGATGCTGGATAAATGATTTGTTAAATTTCTGCATTACTGATGGAGATAAATATAAAACATAACTCCAGTTAGAAAACTAGTCAGTAAAATATTAATATATGTCCATCTGTAGCTCATTGTGCGTAGGTAAGCTTACAACTGAAAACTGCCTTGTCTCTAAAACAAAGGTATAATTCCTCCTCATTTGTATTCTGAGTTCTAAGAGTATAATGTATTGTGGACAGTTCCATGGATTTCAAGGTCAGTTTAATATTAGAAGACAGACTACTGCAATTATTATAATTAACCACATCCGCTGGATAATCGAAAAAGCAAGAGAGTTCCAGAAAAACATCTATTTCTGCTTTATTGACTATGCCAAAGCCTTTGACTGTGTGGATCACAGTAAACTGTGGAAAATTCTGAAAGAGATGGGAATACCAGACCACCTGACCTGCCTCTTGAGAAACCTGTACACAGGTGAGGAAGCAACAGTTCAAACTGGACATGGAACAACAGACTGGTTCCAAATAGGAAAAGGTGTACGTCAAGGCTGTATATTGTCTCTCTGCTTGTTTAACTTACATGCAGAGTACATGATGAGAAACGCTGGGTTGGATGAAGCACAAGCTGGAATCAAGATTGCTGGGAGAAATATCAATAACCTGAGATATGCAGATGACACCACCCTTATGGCAGAAAGCGAAGAAGAACTAAAGAGCCTCTTGATGAAAATGAAAGAGGAGAGTGAAAAAGTTGGCTTAAAGCTCAACATTCAGAAAATGAAGATCATGGCAGCCAGTCCCATCACTTCATGGCAAACAGATGGGGAAACAGTGGCAGATTTTATTTTGGGAGGCTCTAGAATCACTCCAGATGGTGATTGCAGCCATGAAATTAAAAGACACTTACTCCTTGGAAGGAAAGTTATGACCAACCTAGACAGCATACTAAAAGCAGAGACATTACTTGCCAACAAAGGTCCGCTTAGTCAAGGCTATGGTTTTTCCAGTAGTCATGCATGGATATGAGAGATCAACTATAAAGAAAGCTGAATGCAGAAGCATTGATGCTTTTGAACTGTGGTGTTGGAGAGACTCTTGAGAGTCCCTTGGACTGCAAAGAGATCCAACCAGTCCATCCTAAAGGAGATCAGTCCTGTGTGTTCATTGGAAGGACTGATGTTGAAGCTGAAACTCCAGTACTTTGGCCACCTGATGTGAAGAGCTGACTCATTTGAAAAGACCCTGATGCTTGGAAAGACTGAGGGCAGGAGGAGAAGGGGACGACAGAGGGTGAGATGGTTGGATGGCATCACCAACTCAATGGACATGGGTTTGGGTGGACTCCAGGACTTGGTGATGGACGGGGGAGGCCTGATGTGCTGCAGTTCATGGGGTTGCATGGGGTCGCAAATAGTTGGACACGACTGAGTGACTGAAGTGAACTGAACACATTAAAGACTTCCCTGGTGGTTTAGGTGGTAAACAATCTGCCTGCAATGCAGGAGACCTGGGTTCTATCCCTGGGTTGGGAAGATCCCTTGAACAAGGGAAAAACCTGGCTTAAAACTCAACATTCAGAAAATGAAGATCATGGCATCTGGTCCTGTCATTTCATGGCAAATAAATCGGGAAACAACAGAAATAGTGACAGATTTTATTTTCCTGGGTTCCAAAATCACTGTAGACGATGACTGAAGCCATGAAATTGAAAGATGCTTGCTCACTGGAAGAAAAGCAATGACAAACATAGACAGCATACTAAAGAAGCAGAGACATTTCTTGGCCAACAAAGGTCTGTATGGTCGAAGCTATGGTTTTTCCAGTAGTCATATATGGATGTGAGAGTTGGACAATAAAAAGGATGAGTGCTGAAGAATTGATGCTTTCGAACTGTGCTGTTGGAGAAGACTCTTGAGAGTCCTTTGTATTGCAAGGAGAACAAACCAGTCAATCCTGAAGGAAATCAACCCTGACTATTCACTGGAAGGACTAATGCTGAGGCTGAAGCACCAGTACTTTGGCCACCTGAGGGAAAGAACGGACATATTGGAAAACACCCTGATGCTGGGAAAGAGCAAAGGCAGGAGGAGAGGGAATGACAGAGGATGAGATGGTTGGATGTCATCAATGACTCGATGAACATGAATTTGAGAAAACTCCAGGAGATGGTGAAGGACAGGGAAGCCCGGCATGCTGCAGTCCATGGGTTTGCAAAAGGTCAGACACGACTGAGTGACTAAACAACAAAAACAAACCACAGTAAAAGACTGGAAAAAATGATATCAATATTTCATTATATTGTGCAGAAAACTTTAGATAAAATTTAATGTGCATTCATTCATGATAAAAGCTGTTATATACCAGAACTAGAAGGGAACTTTCTAAACCTGATAGAATATCTGAAAGAAATATCACACATAATGAAAAACTTGTACTGTTTCCTATTAGGTTAGGTACGAGATAAGAATGATTACAACTATCACTCCAATACAGCATCGAACTAGATGTTTACATAACCCTAGAAGGCATAGATATTGCAAAGAAAATTACAAATCTGGGATTATTTAAAGATTATTTTGGAGATTATATATAAAGAAAAATCTATACTTTTTTATATTTAGGTATTTTTAAAGACCTATTATAAATCGTTTGAATTAGAGTTTAGCAAGTTTGCCAGGTTTAAAAAAAAATACAACGAAAGCAATTGCATTCCTATTTCTATACAACGAACAGGAAATGTAATTTTAAATTATGCTATAAAATAATAAACTAACATCAAGAGATAAAAAGTACTTGAGAATAAATCTGACAAAGTATTTTTCCCGGCAGGAAGATTTAACTCCCAGAGGAGAGTTTAATGAATAGATCATGTATTAAGTGGTCAGAATCAAAAGCAAGAAACGGAGTGGTGGAGAAACTCAAGAGAGAAAATGGGGTACCAATTATAGGTCTGAATGGGCAACTGAAAAGGAGAAGTTACCTGAACCTAATTTCATAGCTCTCTGGCTACAGGAGAAGGTGACAGTCAAAAGCTGCAAGGCTAGACTTTCCTGGTGGCCCAGCGGCTAAGACTCCATGCTCCCAGTCCAAGGGCCCAGGTTTGATCCCTGGTGAGTAAGTAGGTCCCACATGCCACAACTAAGAGTTGAAATGCTGTAACTAATAGATCCTGTGTGCTGCAACTAAAATGGGCACATCCAAATAAATAAATATTAAAGAGCTGCAAGGCTCCAGAGAGGAATACAGCTGCAGCCAACCATCAGCAGTGAAGGAGGCAAGAAGGCAAGGGGGGTGTATGTACTCAGATCTCCTACCCATACTTCCCATTGGCAAAAACTTTACAGAGGCCAGAAGGCAAGTGAGCCCTCTGATGAACTCCAAAATGTCAACCTTCTAAGACACAAACCAAAGCACAGAAGGAAAAAGAGAGGTCTGGTGAAGTAAAGTGAAAATATTCAATTACTTTTCAGGGCTTCTGGGGACATGATAAATTTTGTAAAAAGACATTAAAAATACAAAAATAGATGGCTGTATTGTTCATGGATGGGAAGATTCAATATTGGGAAAACATCAGTGCTCCCCTGTTGGGGGCTGAATGTACTGCCGCCAAAATCATATGTTTGATCACTAGCCACCAGTAGCTCAGAATGTGAGTGTGTTTGGAGACAGGACCTTTGAAGAGATAATAAAGGCAAAATGAGATCATATGGGCTGGATCTAGTCCAATATAACTGGTGACTTACTAGAAGAGGACACAACAACACAGACCACAGGAGGGGGTGACCACAGGAGGACACTGAGAAAGCGGCCATCTGCAAGCAGAGGAGAGTGGTCACAGAGGAAACCAAACCTGCAACACCTTTTTTTTGTTGTTTTTGGGGGCCACACAGCTTGCAAGATCAGAGTTCCTGGAACCTGTGCCCGCTCCAGTGGAAGCTCAGAGTCCTAATCTCTGGACGGCACCAGGGAATTTCCAAACAGCAACACCTTGATTGTATACTTCTAGCTTCCAGAACAGTGAGAAATAAATTCCTATTGTTTAAGCCACCCAGTCTGTGGTATTCTGTTATAGAAGCTCTAGCAAATGGAGAAGGTGATGGCACCCCACTCCAGTACTCTTGCCTGGGAAAATCCCATGGACGGTGGAGCCTGGTGGGCTGCAGTCCATGGGGTCGCTGAGAGTCGGACACGACTGAGTAGCTTCTTCACTTTCACTTTTCACTTTCATGCATTGGAGAAGGAAATGGCAACACACTCCAGTGTTCTTGCCTGGAGAATCCCAGGGTTGGGGGAGCCTGGTGGGCTGCCGTCTATGGGGTCACACAGAGTTGGACATGACTGAAGTGACTTAGCAGCAGCAGCAAATGAATACATCACCAAACTGATAACACAGATTCAGTGCAATTTCAAACCAAAGCCTCAGTTGTTCAAATTAAAGCTTAAAGTGCTTATGTTAATGGTTATATAGAATGGCAAAAGACCAAAACTCCTGACACGCCCCAGAAGAAGAAAAAACAAGGAAAAAGACTTCTCTAACTAGATATCACAGATTATTTTTTTAACATGTATTTATTTTTGGCTGTGCTGGGTCTTTGTTGCTGCACTCGGACTTCCTCTTGTCGTGGTGCACTGGGCTTCTTACTGGGTTTCTCAGGTGGTGTTAGTGGTAAAGAACCCGCCTGCTAATGCAGGAGACATAAGAGACGCAGGTTTGATCCCTGGGTTGGGAAGATCCCCTAGAGGAGGAAATGGCAACCTACTCTAGTATCCTTACCTGGAGAATCCCACAGTCAGAGAAGCCTGGCGGGCTACAGTCCATAGGGTCACAAAGAGTCAGACACAACTAAAGTGGCTTGGCATGCGTGGGCTTCTTACTGTAGTGGCTGCTCGTTGCAGACTCTGTGGCACGCAGGCTTTGGTAGCTGCAGCCCAAGGGATCCAGAGCACAGGCTCAGTAGCTGTAGTTCAGGGGCTTAGTTGCCCGAGGCATGTGGAATCTTCCTAGACCAGGAATCGAACCAGTGGGATCCCCTGCATTGCAAGGCGGGTTCTTAGCCACTGGACCACCAGGGAAGCCTTAGCTATCACAGATATTTTGATGTCATAATAAACATGGTGTCAATGGCACCGTGCTTAGAATAGAAATAAGGAACAAAATAGTCCATGTAGACAGAAGTCTAATCAATGCAAAGCTGCACTGCAGATCAGCCAGAAAAGAATAATTTCAGTAAAGCTTGAAGGTGAATATCTCCCTAATTGAGCTTCCAGATGACACAGCTGACCATCACCTTTATTTGGGTCTTATCATATGTTAAACAGAAGCCCCAGTTAAACCATGCTAGATTGCAACACAGAAGCTGCGAGATAACAAACTTGTGGCATTTTAGGCTGTTAATTTTTTTTAATGAAGGTATTAAAGTATGCTTGACATATAACATTAAATTAGTTCCAGGTGTACAACATAATGACTAGCTGTTTGTATATATTGTAAAACAATCAAAATAATAAGTCTAGTGAACATCACTTACCATACATAGTTACAGTTTGTTTTTCTTGTGATGAGACGTTTTCAGCTTATCAACTTTAAAATATGAAATACAGTATTATGAACTCTAGTTGCCTTGCTGTACATTGCATCCACTTATTTAGTTTTTAAGTGAAATTTTGTATCTTTTGATCTCCTAACACATTTCATTCCCTTCACCCCTTCACCCCCGTCACACCTGCCTCTGGCAACTTTCAATCTGTTCTCGATATCTATGAGCTTTTTAAAAAAATTTATATTCCACATTTAAGAGAAATCATATGGCATTTTTATCTGTCTTATTTGTTTCACTTAGCATAACACCCTCAGGGTCCACTTATGTTGTCGCTGATAGCAGGATTTCATTTTTTTATGGCTAAACAACTTCCCATATTTTGTATACATATATATATGTATATATATGTGTATATATATATATATATATATATGGGCTTCCCAGGTGCCCATACATACATACATATATACATATACATATACATACATATACATATATATACATATACATATACATATATATATATGTATGTCACATTTTCTTCCATCTGTCAATGGACACTTAAGTTGTTTCTGTATGTTGGCTAATTGTAAATAGTGCTGACATAAACACAGGAGGACAGATAGCTCTTTGAGACACTAATTTCCTTTGGATGTATGCTCAGAAATGTGGTTGCTGGATCATATAGTAGTTTCATTTTTAATTTTTGAGGCACTTCCATACTGTTTTCCATAGTGGCTGTACTAATTTACATTCTTATTAACAGTGCACATGAGTTCCCCTTTCTCCACACCCTCACCAAATCTGTTATCTCTTTTTTGATAATAGCCATTCTAACAGATGTGAAATGATATCCCATTGTGGTTTTAAATTGCATTTCCCTGATGATTAGTGATGCTGAGCACCTTTTCATGTACCTGTGAGTCATTGCATGTCTTCACTGGAAAAATGTCTGTTCAATTCCTCTGCAACATCTTTAAATTAGATCACTTGAGTGTTTGCTATTGAGGTGTACAAGTTCTTCATATATTTTGGTATTAACCCCTCATCAGATATAAAGTTTCGGAAGAAGGAAATGGCAACCCTCTCTAGTGTTCTTGCCATGAAAATCCCATGGAGCCTGGTGGGCTACAGCCCATGGGGTTGCAAAGAGTCAAACATGACTTAACAACTAAGCAAAAGATAATGGTTTATAAATATTTTCTCTTATTCATTTTGCTTTTTGTGATTTTGGAAAGAGATTTGCTGCTTGTATGGTGAGAAATCTCAAATTATATTCCAGGTGAAGAGGAGGGAGACAATATGGATACTTGACAATATGGATACTTTTGATATTGCATTTATCTTGGTGTTTAGGACAGCAAGATCAGCTATTATGGTTTTGTAGGTAGAAACAGAGATAGAGATACAGACATAAACAGACATAGACATAGACATAGCCGTAAACATAGACATGGCCATACCCCTAGGCATAGAGATACCTATAGAGATAGAGACAGACAGTTTGATGATATAAAAGAGATCCCCTCCCCCCACCATCACTTACACTTTCCTGAGAGGAGATATTACATTGTTCAGAAGAATCCATTTGGAACTGTGACAAGAGGGAAAGGGTCAGGGCACAACTTTTGAAAGAATGACATAGCCCAGGGATATAACATAAGCCAATTAGAATCAAACAGGACTAAGATGGCAGACAAGACTAGACCTTGATCCTCAATCGTCAAGTGAAATGACACACCCATAGTTGCCAGGACAGTTCCAAGGCACTTTTAAAAGACCAAGGACTGGGCGATGGCCCAAATCCTGGAAATCTCTGACCCTTCCCCAAAATAGTTGGAATAGTCCTCCCACTCATTAGCATATGAAATTACCCAGCCTATAAAAACTAACCATACATCATTTTGCGGCCATCCTTGCACTCTGCAAGGAGAAGGAAATGGCAACCCACTCCAGTATTCTTGCCTGGAGAATCCCATGGACTGAGGAGCCAGGTGGGCTGCAGTACACAGGGTCGCAAAGAGTCGGACACGACTGAGTGACTTTACTCACTCACTCACTTGCCCTCTGCAGTGGCCTGCGCTCTGTCTGTGGAGTGTGCTTCTCTCTGAATCTGAATAAATACACTTCTTACCAATCACTTTGTCTCTCAGTGAATTCTTTCTTTGATGAGACATCAAGAACCTGAACTTCATTTGGCCCTGAAACCAGGTAATGTGGATTTTGCCTGGGTTTGAGTCCCAGCCACCTGGATTCACGTCCCAATCTGTAGTAAACAGTTTCAAAGCTGGCACCATTTTTCCTTAACTATTCAGACAAAGCAATTCCAAACTAGAGTGATGGTTCTAGTAATATGGATATACCTAGGGAAAAAGCCAGAAGATCCATATCCAGAAAATCAAAGGTTATTTTTTCACAAAAGAGTAGACTCCAAAGTCACATCAGGATGCTAGATTGTGTTTTCTTGGGAAGAAAACTACTCATGGAAGTGAGCTGCCTTCGTTCTTTTGTAAATCGGGTGGAAAATGGCAGCCACACCCATAGTTAAAGAGACCAGTCTGGAATCAGAGCACTCACCCCTTTTACCCCCTAGAACCCTGCAGGGCTCCTGGCAACCTCAGGCCAAGGAAAACCTCATTACCTTGTGAACAAAACCTGTGTAGTTTAACCACACACAATAATGTGGCCCCTTTCTCAACTAGGGGATTCCCTGGTGGCTCAGACAGTAAAGAGTCTGCTTGCAATGTGAGAGACCTGAGTTCGATCCCTGGATCGGGAAGATCCCTGGAGAAGGTAGTCTTTCCTGTAAAATTCCACAGACGGAGGAGACTGAAGAGCTACACAGTCCATGGGGTCGCAAAGAGTCGGACATGACTGAGCAACTTCACTTTTCTCAACTAGTTCAGTTCAGCTCAGTTGCTCAGTTGTGTCTGACTCTTTGCGACCCCATGAATCGCAGAACGCCAGGCCTCCCGGTCCATCACCCACTCCCGGAGTTCACCTAGACTCATGTCCATCGAGTCAGTGATGCCATCCAGCCAGCTCATCCTCGGTTGTCCCCTTCTCCTCCTGCCCCCAATCCCTCCCAGCATCAGAGTCTTTTCCAATGAGTCAACTCTCCGCATGAGGTGGCCAAAGTACTGGAGTCTCAGCTTTAGCATCATTCCTTCCAAAGAAATCCCAGGGTTGATCTCCTTCAGAGTGGACTGGCTGGATCACCTTGCAGTCCAAGGGACTCTCAATAGTCTTCTCCAACACCACAGTTCAAAAGCATCAATTCTTCGGTGCTCAGCCTTCTTCACAGTCCAACTCTCACATCCATACATGACCAGAGGAAAAACCATAGCCTTGACTAGAGGGACCTTAGTCGGCGAAGTAATGTCTCTGCTTTTGAATATACTATCTAGGTTGGTCATAACTTTTCTTCCATGGAGTAAGCGTCTTTTAATTTCACGGCTGCAGTCACCATCCACTGGATCATGGAAAAAGCAAAAGAGTTCCAGAAAAACATCTATTTCTGCTTTATTGACTATGCCAAAGCCCTTGACTGTGTGGATCACAATAAACTGTGGAAAATTCTGAAAGAGATGGGAATACCAGACCACCTGACCTGCCTCTTGAGAAATCTGTATGCAGGTCAGGAAGCAACAGTTAGAACTGGACATGGAACAGCAGACTGGTTCCAAATAGGAAAAGGAGTACGTCAAGGCTGTATATTGTCACCCTGCTTATTTAACTTATTTGCAGAGTACATCATGAGAAACGCTGGACTGGAAGAAACACAAGCTGGAATCAAGATTGTCGGGAGAAATATCAATAACCTCAGATATGCAGATTATACCACCGTTATGGCAGAAAGTGAAGGGGGAGCTAAAAAGCCTCTTGATGAAAGTGAAAGAGGAGAGTGAAAAAGTTGGCTTAAAGCTCAACATTCAGAAAACGAAGATCATGGCATCCGGTCCCATCACTTCTCAACTAGAGGGAAGTTGAATTTCCCCGAGAAAATAGGTGGAAACCATCGGTGGTGCAAGCCAGAGAAAGGTCTGCAGGAAGAGGGTTAGAGTTTGAGGAGACAGAATCCAGAAACGAAGGACAACCACCTGAAGGCCTAAATGCTGAGGGCTCTCTGTCTTCCTCTCGCTTGTGTGGTATGTCAGCTAAAAAGACAGTCACAACCTGAAAGTAGAGAGTTATTTTATTTGGTGGGAATGTTTAGGACTCCTCTGAGCCCAGGGAGGGGACAGCATCTCAGTAGCTCTGAGAAAATTGCTCCAAGGAGGTGGGAAGGAGAGTCAGGCTGTCTACATGTTTGCAACAGGTCACGCAATCTGAACATTAAAGATCAGATATCAAGTTAAAGAATTTAGCATTTTATGTATGGGAAGATGCAAGCCTCTGGGCTCACTGAATTCATTCCTTTCATATGCTCTTCAGCTATCTGGGGCCAAATCCTGTTTCCTTGTTCGCCATAAGGAGTGATAGATGGCTGCTTGTTGCATTTCCACTCACCTCAGATCCTCAGCAATCACCTTGGACGGTGGGGTGGGGGGACGAGGTGGCAATATCTGTTGGCTCACAGTTTAGGGAGCATTCATTCACGTTTGGAGGCCAGAAATTGCTGACGGTTGTGACATTTCTTGTTTATTGATATGGGAGGAGATACTTTCATTTCACAGAAGCCACAGCTTCCCTGCCGGCTCAGACAGGAGCCTGGAGGGCTACAGTCCATGGGGTTGCAAAGAGTCGGACACGAATAAAGGACTAACACACACACACACACACACACACACACACACACACACACACACACATTTTTCATTTCACAGGTACAAGAGAAAGAATTAGATAAACATAACTTCTAGCTTCTTATACCATGTACTTTGTAAGTTAAATGCTTATTTAACTCTTCTATAAAAAGAGCCACTGAAACAGCTCAATATTTATTTTATCTGGAAATGTGGAAAGAGGATCAAGCAAATAAGGGCTGAGGGTGCACTTTTTCATCCCAACTGGCCCTGTAGGGTCAAGTCAGGAGACAGAAACCACACATTATCTGAGTGGAAAAAACATAAGGAGTAGACATATAGATATAAAGATGTGCTAAGTTGCTTCAGTTGTGTCTGATTTTTGCAACCCCGTGGACCATACCTGCTTGCCTGCTGCTGCTGCTGCTACTACGTCACTTCAGTCGTGTCTGACTCTGTGTGACCCCATAGACAGCAGCCCACCAGGCCCCCTCCTCCCTGGGATTCTCCAGGCAAGAACACTGGAGGGGGTTGCCATTTCCTTCTCCAATGCATGAAAGTGAAAAGTGAAAGTGAAGTAGCTCAGTCGTGTCTGGCTCAGCAACCTCATGGACTGTAGCCTGCCAGGCTCCTCTGTCCATTGGGATTCTCCAGGCAAGAATACTGGAGTGGGTTGCCATGTCTTTCTCCAGGGGATCTTCTCCAACTGGGGATTGAACTCGTGTCTCTTAGATTGGCAGGCAGCTTCTCTGAGTCACCAGGGAAGCCAGATCAGTTCAGTTCAGTTCAGTCGCTCAGTCGTGTCCAGACTCTTCACGACCCCATGAACTGCAGCACGCCAGGCCTCCCTGTCCATCACCATCTCCTGGAGTTCACTCAGATTCACATTCATCGAGTCAGTGATGCCATCCAGCCATCTCATCCTCTGTCGTCCCCTTCTCCTCCTGCCCCCAATCCTTCCCAGCATCAGAGTCTTTTCCAGCTCTTCGCATGAAGTGGCCAAAGTACTGGAGTTTCAGCTTTAGCATCATTCCTTCCAAAGAAATCCCAGGGCTGATCTCCTTTAGAATGGACTGGTTGGATCTCCTTGCAGTCCAAGGGACTCTCAAGAGTCTCCTCCAACACCACAGTTCAAAAGCGTCAATTCTTCAGCGCTCAGCCTTCTTAGAAAGATATTAATCAGTAAATGATTAAAAAGAGAACTCGAAGGAATCATGGAAATCGCCACTTCCAGGAAGCAGATACCATCCCCAGGCCTGAAAGAGCAAAGGGAACAGAGGAAATCGTACAAACGTAGAGAAGGGGCCCTGAGATGTTGAAATCCAGACCTCTGAGGAAGGGACATCAGACAGCTGGCCACTGAAGTCGAATGGGAACCGAGCAGAGGGACGAGGCTCTTTCTCTGCGTGTTGAAAAAATTGCGAATTGGATTCAGTGGCTGCTACAAAAAGGCTTGCTGGCTACGGAGGTGAAAAGGTCTGGCCTACTGTGATTTTCCGTGGCACCTCTGCCAACCAGGAAGCCACCAGAGGGCAAACTGCTGCTGCTAAGTCGCTTCAGTCGTGTCCGACTCTGTGCGACCCCATAGACGGCAGCCCACCAGGCTCCCTCCTCCCTGGGGTTCTCCAGGCAAGAACACTGGAGTGGGTTGCCATTTCCTTCTCCAGTGAATGAAAGTGAAAAGTGAAAGTGAAGTCGCTCAGTCGTGTCCTACTCTTCGTGTCCCCATGGACTGCAGCCCACCAGGCTCCTCCCTCCATCCATGGGATTTCCAGGCAAGAGTACTGGAGCGGGGTGGAGGAGTCAATCCCTCTTCTCCAGAGTCATGGTGTTCCTCTTACGCCCCCTGCTGGAAGAGTCTGGTGGAGCAAATATGTGGTTTGTAGTCTGAGTCCCAAGGTCATCTGGACTTCCCTGATGGCTCAGATGTAAAGAATCCCCCTTCAATGCAGGAGATGCAGGTTCGATCCCTGGGTTGGGAAGACCCCCTGGAGGAGGGAATGGCAACCCACTCTAGTATTCTTGCCTGGAGAATCTCATGGACAGAGGAGACTGGCAGGCTATAGTCCATAGGGTCACAAGGAGTCGGATGCAACTAACATCAAAGGTCACCAAAGGAGAGAATCAGAGGGTGAAGTGGAGCTAAGAGACATTTTCTGGCCCAAAGATTCACAACAGGGCAAACAGAAAATGTATCTAGTGTGTTTGTGTCATCGGTGATGAATCTAAAGGAAAACTGTAGCTTCTTACACACTTTCTGATTCCCACACACATACCCAATTTGCTGTATTTCCTCATGACACCACCATCTACCAAGACACCATTAGAGAATAATCTTTTCTGCTTTTTATAAATTTATTTTTCCTATATAGCCATTACTGAGTATAGCCATTATAGAGTATTGAGAAGAGTTGAGAATAATATTTGATTCTTTTGTTTCTCATACTTTGTGTTCAATTAATTATCAACTTGTGCCAATTCTGCAACTTACACAACTTCTCCATGATCATACTGTCACTAACCTAGTTGAGGCACATATAATTTTTCACATGATCAAATGCAATCCCCTTCTTAGCGGTTTCTGTCTCTAGTTTCATCTCTCTTTAGTCTAGTGATTCTCACCCCCAAGATATATAATTACACCATCTGGGAAACTAGTTAGAAGATCTCATTCTTGAGGATCTTGATTTAATTGGTTTGGACTGGAGCTGGTGATCAGTATTTTTAAAGCTTCTTACTGCTGCTGCTGCTGCTGCTAAGTAGGGTCAGTCGTGTCCGACTCTGTGCGACCCCATAGATGGCAGCCCACCAGGCTCTTCTGTCCCTGGTATTCTCCAGGCAAGAACACTGGAGTGGGTTGCCGTTTCCTTCTCCAATGCATGAAAGTGAAAAGTGAAAGTGAAGTCGCTCAGTTGTGTCCGACTCTTAGTGACCCCATGGACTGTAGCCTACCAGGCTCCTCTGTCCATGGGATTTTCCAGGCAAGAGTAGTGGAGTGGGGTGCCTAGGTAGTTCTAAACTTCAGCCAGCATGGAGAACCATTATTTTAGTCTGCCTTCGGTATTAGTATCATATTATTATTATTATTATTTTTTATTGTGTGCCATCCAAATCCAGTTATATCACTGTTACCCCAAATTCCTCGATAGTTACCCCTATCAGCAGACAATGTATCCATCTGGCATACCCATGGTTCTCCTGAGCCTGGTTTCCATATACTGTTCCATATACTGTTCATCTTCTCCCTAACACTCTCACTGAGCTTTGACTTGTAACTTCATTTTCCAACAGTATTAAGCCACTGCAATTTCCTAAACATAGGATATTTTCTGGAGAAGGAAATGGCAACCCACTCCAGTGTTCTTGCCTGGAGAATCCTGGGGACGGGGGAGCCTGGTAGGCTGCCATCTATGGGGTCGCACGGAGTTGGACACGACTGAAGCGACTCAGCAGCAGCAGCAGCAGCAGCAGCAGGATATTCTCTTACTTTTCAATGCAACGCATATTTTATTTCCTCCAGGAAAGGAAGCTCACTCAGACAATAGCAAGTTTAAATCACATGGTTAAAAACACATAATGTAACTTTAGTGTTTTAAAGCACTCTTCAAACGTTACTCTCTGAGATGTCAATTATATGAAAAGTTATGAATGCATAGAAAACGGGTTGAAAGAAAGTCATTAAAATGTTAACTGTGTTATCTCTGGGCAGCAGAGTTATAGATTTCTTCTCTATACTTTTCTGTAGCTCAGAAATTTTCTGCAATGGCATGTATTACACTTTTAAATTGAAAAACATAAAAATTTATTGGTAAAATAATTTATATGTTTTAAAACACTATATATATCCAAATATATAAACCTACATGATTCTTAAATTAATAAAGAAGTGTTTGATTAATAAAGTAGTGTAATGAGAAATGCTAATATTTGCATAAAGAGTTTTAACTCTGCCCACCTCCTACACAATAATATGTTTTTACTTTATCCACTAGATGGCAATCTCTTCCCATATAATTCCCCATTTATAATGTTGACGCCCCTTTGAAGGGACTGTGTGTGGTTTACATATATACTTTTATTTTTAAACTCACATATTATATTTTTTATATTTATATTTCAATGTAAACTAAAAATTTGTGGTTTTAAGTCATCTAAGATTTAAGTCAATTTCCTTAAGAACATCTCCCATTTATTGGTATTGTCCCAACCAAGTCCACTCCAATCATCCCCATCTCTACTTAAAAGGTGGTGGGAATTCTCTTTATTCTTGAAATCCTTTTGCTTTTATTCTTGATTTATACCGTTAGGCTTGCAGATGACACCCAGAGGAATGACTTAGTCTAGCTGATGAGGTGAAGAGACTGCCACCTTCTTTCTGCCTTGGAAGAGACCTGAGCTGGGTCAAACTGAGTGAAACTCCCAAAGCCAGAGTGTGGAAGGAGAATACATATTCTCCTGTGGAATGTTCCTGAAGGCAGAAATCTGTGTCACAATGATTTAAAATCTTGTCTGAAACAATGTATTGAGTAATATTAATGAATATTCCCAAGATTTTAGAGGACAGTAGTTCCTTGGGCCATCTTCCCTGGTGTCTCGAGTAAAGAAAGCTGCCCGCCAATGCAGGAGATGTAAGAGACATGGGTTCAATCCCTGGGTTGAGAATATCCCTAGTGAAGGAAATGGCAGCCCACTCAAGTATTCTTGCCTGGAGAATTTCATGGACAGAGGAGCCTGGCAGGCTCCAGTCGGACCTGAATGAGTGACTAAAGCACAACAACCACAAGTTCTTAGGGAAGATTTAAATCATTAACTATTGTAGGGCAACAAAGGAGATGAAGACATAAAGGCCAGACTTTTGGACACAGTGGGGGAAAGAGAGGTGGGATAATTTGAAACAATAGCATTTAAATTTATACATAACTTTGTTTAACATAGATAACCAGTGGGAATTTGCTGTATGACACAGGGAACCCAAATCTGGTGCTCTGTGACAACCTAGAGGGGTGAGACGGGAAGGGTGGAGAAAGGGAGGATCAAGAGGGAGGAGACATACATATACCTGTGGCTGATTCATGTCGATGTATGGCAGAAACTATCACAATATTGTAAAGTAATGATCCTCCAATTAAAAATAAAATTAAAATTAAAAAAATTAGCTATTGCCCATTTCTCACTGCTGCTTGCATGTAAGGTATTATAGGCATCAAAGGAATCTCGAATTCTCTCCAGTTTTTATTTCTCTAGGCCTTCCTTTCCAAAGTCCAACTGCTCATCAAAAATGGTTCTGCTGTCTGATTTTCTTTTCTTAGATGATGACTTACATGCCTGGCATTACATTGTTATCTTACAATAAATAGCAGTCAGGGAATCATCATATCTGGTAAACTTGGAGATGTTTTTCTGCCCAATCAATGGGGCTCTTCACTTTCAAACACATGAAGTGCATTTCTTATGTTTAAATTTAAGGGTTGACCATTATATATATATTAGAAATAATACATAGGCACATTATAATTTTTTTCTGATGAAAAAATACACATTCTTTATAAAGTTTTTGGAAGACTCTAAGACCTCAGTTGGACTTCCCTCATAGGTCAGTGGTAAAGAACCCACTGCCAATGCAGAAGATGTGGGTTTGATCCCCTGGAAAGGAAATGGCAACCCACTCCAGTATTCTTGCCTTGGAAATCCCATGGACAGAGGAGCCTGGTGGGCTACAGTCCCTGCAGTTGCAAAAGTGTTGGACACGACTTAGTGACCAAACAACAACCAACGCTCAAATAAGGAAAATTAAAACTGCTCGTAATTTCCCCACCCAGGAAAGTATCTTATCAGTGTCTATTCTAATATGGATTTGTATTTAGAGAAGTCTAGGGTCTCTGCACTTTCATCACTTTCCCTAGTGAAATTTTATTATGTAGCATTCTATTGTTATGTTGAATGATTTTAAAGCAGTAACAAAAATATAGTCTGTTTTGGTCTTGAACTGGATGTGGGCCTATATTTAAAAGCAAACCACTTTTGTAAATTATCAACATTTTATTTTCTTTGCCTGATGTTTAAGGTTAAATATTCTTCATTTCTATGAACACTTGGGGCTAACAAATGAACTCTGAGACATGTACTGTAGCTATTTGAATCGATCTTTCTGAGGATAGCAGAAACTCTGAATGCCGTTCTTACCATTCCACAATTTTCTGTAGGGCCTCAGCAAGTTAATTATCTTCTTTGTGTGCTTAATCCTCTTGGAGTGCAGCCCTCATCACTTCTGCGTGCCATGCCATTCTGTGCGGATGAATGTTTCCCTTTATCCTCTGCATATAGAAATGGAGGAAAAAAAGAAAGAAAATTAAAATAAGCGAACAGGGAGCCTTAGTTTTACATTAACCTAAGAAATATGGATTCAATATCCATGGAACTGAAAATGCCTGCTTCAATCCTTTAGGACATTTCAGAACATAATTTGAATTTTAAAATAAAAGTTGAGAAAAAAGAAGAGAAGTCAATATTCAAGGCGAATATTGGTTTCTTTCAATTACTTTCCTCTTTTATTCAACAAACAAATCTAAAAATAACACCATCTGTGCCTATTAATTACTATTTGATGTAAGTGCAAAGTGAATTTCTTAATAAATGGAGCTTTTATTTCTTTCAAAATGTTTTATATTGATTCATTCAAAGAACATATGTGGAGCATGGAGATAGCATACAGAGCAAAGTCAGAAAGAGGAAAACAAATATCATATATTAACACATATGTATCTGCAACGGTACAGATGAGACTGTTTGCAGGGCAGGAATAGAGACGCAGATGTTGAGAGCAGATATGCGGACATGGGTAACGGGAGGGCGGGATGAACTGGGAAATTGAGACTGACATATATACACTACCATGCATAAAACAGACGGCTATTAGGAAGCTGCTGTGTAGCACAGGGAGCTCAGCTTGGTGCTCTGTGATGACCTAGAGGGGTGGGATAAGGGTGAGGTAGGAGAGAGGCTCAAGGGAGAGGATACATGTGTACTTGTAGTTGATTTACCTTGTTGTCCAGAAGAAAATAACACAATTTAAAGCAATATAGTTACATGTAAAGCAATTATATTACAATAAAAAAATAAACTTTACTTAGAGTCTAATTAAGCCTTCAGAAAAATGCAGACTGAAATGTATCAAAAAATATCTATTTAGTGCCACTGTACTCTAGGGACTGTCTTAGAGATTAGGGGTAGAGCAGTAAATAAAATATACAAATATTTTCGTTTCAATGCACCTACAGTGAGTAGGTAAAAATGTGGTCCCTTGGTCTGAGCAAGGGGTTAGTTCCAAGACCCACCACAGGTACAAAAATCTACCAATCCTCAAGTCCTTTATATAAGCTAGTGTGTTAATCTAAGCATATTTCCCATATTTCCTAAATCATCTTTGGGTTATAATACCTAATACAATGTAAATGCTATATAAATAGTTACCAGTACAGTGTAAATGCTATGTAAATAGTTGCTGTTGCAATGCAAATATGTTTCGCTTTTTGAAACTTTACCGAATTTTATTTTGCAAATATTTTTGATCCAAGTCTGGTCAAATCTGCAGATGCAGAACCTTCAGAGTGGAGGGCAAACTAATCAAATAACGTGTATGATGTGGCATATGGTGATGAGTGAAGTTGCTCAGTCATGTTCGACTCATTGGGACCCCTACAGTTGCGGGACTGTGGCCCGCCAGGCTCCTCCATCCATGGGATTCTTCAGGCAAGAATACTGGAGTGGGTTGCCATTTCTGTTTCCAGCGGCACGGGCAGGGGCATGGGGGTTGTCATGTGGGTCTTTGTGAGCATTGGTAAGACTTTGGCTATTACTTACAGGGAAATGAGAAGCCAAGCAGAGAGTTCTGAGTGAAAGGGTAAGAAGATCTGAGGTAACGGGGGGACACAAATTTGCAGGAATATTGCAACAACCCCGAGGACAGAGGATGGAAACTTGTACTAGAGTGGGAGCAGTCAGAGTGAGGAAAGATGGCCAAGGTCTAGACGTGTTTTGAAGGAGATGCTGAGAAAATATGCTGATGGATTTGATGGAGTCTGTGAGAATCAAGTTTTGTTTTTTAATAAAGGCATTTAGGGACTTCCCTGGGGTCCAGTGGTTGAGAATCCGCCTGCCAATGCAGGGGATATGGGTTCAATCCCTGGCCGGGGATGATCCCATATGCTGCGTAGCAGCTAGGCTCCTGCACCACAGCTGCTGAGCCCAAGCACTAGCCCATACTCCACAATAAGAGAAGCCACCGCAGTGAGAAACCTGAGCACCGCAGCTGGAGAAGGCCCATACCAACAACAAAGACCCAGTGCAGCCAAAAATCAATACAATACAATTTAAAGAAGACATATTAGGAATTCCCTGGTGGTCCAGTGGTTAGGACTCCAGATTTCCACTGCAGGGGGCACAGGTTCAATTCCTGATTGGGGAACTAAGATCCTGCAAACTGCACAGCCACAAAAAGAGACATATTCACATGTATTAAATGTGCCTATTCTGCTGTGTAAAATCCAGCTTCTCTTATTCTTTGACCACTGTTATTCCAGCAACTTTCTGGAGGCTGGTTTTCCTTTTTCTAAAACCTATTTTCTTATGGTTTTATCAGTCATTGGTCCTGCTAGATCTTCATCTTACAGCAAAACTTTGCAGTTCCAGTGGAATACAATTGAGCACACAGAAATCTAGCTTTTGTCAGAAAAAAACAATATAACTTAAAATCCTGACTCATCAAATTATCTCTGGAAAGCAAATAAATCAATTCTCTTCTCATTGTACACCCAGCATTATATAATGAACAATGAACTCTCCTCTTTTCCTGCTTATTTCTATAATTTTCACAGAAGAACACTCACCCTTCTTTAATCTGTCACAAGATTCCATCACAACTGAAAAGGCTTTCCATCCCTCTTCAGTAAACAACAACCTAGCCACTACAATAAACCCTCTGGCAATCAAATTATTTGGGGGCGTATTTCCCTATGCAGTAAATGCTTTGCTCAGAAGAAAAATTTGTTAACATTTGGTTAATCTGTAAATAGGCTACCAAAACAAAGTACCACAAACTGGGTAGCTTAGAACAACAGAAATTTATTCTCTCACAGTTCTGGAGGCCAAACATCCAAAATCAAGGTCTTGGCAGGGCCATGATCTCTCTCAAGTTTCTAGGAAAGAGTTTCTTTCTTTATTGCTTGCTGTCATTTTTTTTTTTCCCCTTAGTTTCTGGTGTTGCCAGCAATTCTTGGTGTCCCTTGGCTGTATTTCATCAATCCAGTCCCTACCTCTGTCTTCATGTAATGTTATCTCTATGTGTCTTGTATTTTAGATTACTCCTGGTTTATTATAAAAGGCTATAACTCAAGAATAGCCAGATGAAAGAGATGCACAGGGCAAGGTACGTGGGAAGGAATGCACAGCTTCCCTGCCCTCTCTGGGCAGGCATGTCACTCTTACAGCATCTCCACGTGGTCACCAACCTGGAAGCTCCAGAGTCAAGTTTCTGGTCCAAGGGATACTATTTTTTAGTAAATGAGAAGCTGAGTTGATAATTGTATACTATGGAATAGCTCATGCAATATCTTTCAAACCAAGTTCAAAAATTTCTGCCACAAAGGATTTATTTTCTTTCCAAGCCATAATATATGCAACACTCCACGGAATTGGTTAAGACTCCTGTAGTTTTCAGTCTGAAAAAGAAGAAAAAGCCTTTGCTCTGTAATGACGCTCAGGCTCCAACCCTATTTCTACCAAAGATCCTACCAGACCTTTTGGATTAGTTCCCAAGGCCCCAAGTCACTCACCAGACCCTGATACAAATCTAGGAATGAGCCAAGTGGAAGGCCATCTTCATCTACTGCATATATTGAAAGCAGTTCAAAGCTTTGAATTTGCGTCGTTTAAATGGCTCAAAGTCCCTGCTTTCTAGTGAGCCAAGGTCTTCCATTACCTATCCTAAGGGACAGTGTTTGCCTGGGGAGTATTATTTGGCAGACCATCCCATCGAGGCTCTTCCTGGACCAGATAGAACCTCCTGCATTGGCAGGCAGATTCTTCACCACTGAGCGACCAGGGAAGCCCCTCACTAGATCTTTAGTTGTGGCTCTAACAGCTGTTTAAGGCTTTCCTTCCTCACACCACGACCGGTCTGGGAATTTGGGGCTTAATCCTGTAGGTGGGGCTCCCTATGAGCGGACAGAGGGAACTGGAATGGCAAAGGCAGAGGAAGTGAGGCAGGGACTGCCATCTTATCACAATCATTCCTGAACCTCACTTTGTTAGACATTCAAAGGTCGTCACCAACTCTACTAGCTCTTTAAACCAGGGACACTAAGAACACGTCACTTCAACTGCCACTATCATACCTGGGCCAAAGGAGGGGTTCACTGAAGAAGTATTTTCTGAGAACCTAAGTTGACACTGAACTGTCTTGGGGCTAAAAATCTGTTGGTGAACAAGGGCTCCCAATCATGGTGCTTACACTCTGTCAGGAGAGCCGCACAACACACAAGTACGAATGTGAATTACATTATTTTCCCGAATGATAAGGACTGTGAAAGAAATAAACAAGGTGATGTCACAGAGTTACTCTAGTGGGGGGTGGGTAGGGCTGGGGAGGCACTCTTGGAATCCGTGGACAGAGAGGTTGACATTTGAAGTGAGACCCAAAGGGTGATGAAGAATCTGTCACTAATAAGTCACTTGAAGTCCAGCGTGTAGGGACTGCCCTGGAGGTCCAGGGGTTTAGATTTGCCTTCCAGGGCGGGGTGTTCAGGTTCAATCCATCGGGAGCTAAGATCCCTCATACCTCACAGCCAAAAAATCAAAAAACATAAAACAGAAATGATATTGTCGCAAATTCAATAGAAACTTTTAAAAAATAGTCCACATCAAAAACAACAACAACAACAACAACTCTTTAGCGCCCTGCTGCGCGTGAGGACTGGGGTCTGATGCGGAGAACGCAGCCGCCCCCTCGCCCATCACGCAAGGCATGTTCGTGGGGAAGATGGTGCTAAACCATTTGTAGACGACCTACTTCTTGGTCAGGGTTTCCAACGTAGCAGAGCAGCTCCCCGGCTGCCATCTATTGAAAGTCAGCCTTCGACCCAAGGGTTTGTAAACAATAAAAAAAAATGTAAGTTAAAAAAAAGGTAAAAAAATTTTAAAATTAAAAAGAAATCTTTTAAGTCCAGAGTATATATAAATCTGGTATTAGGTCTTGGAGAAAGCGTACTGAGATTAAAATATAAAGATGAAGAAGAAGTGGTCCTTGCCATTTGTAACCTGATATCTAATGAGGAAGGCAGGCATAGTATGTATTAATTATCATAATTCATAGAAGTGCTATAAGAGAGATGTAAACAAATTTGCAAGGTAGTACAGAGGAGAGGGATAATTGTCATTAAAGTATTTGGAAGATTTAGGAGATGACCTTCAAAGATGAGGTGACAGCCGAGATTACTAATAACAAAGTGGCTCATAGTCATCAGGTCTTTCTTGTCTATGTGTCAGCCCCTATGCTAATGGGATTTACAAGAATTCTCATACTTAATCCCATTAACCCTAAAAGGTAGATTCTATTAGTCAGCCTCATTTTACAATAAATACATGAAATGGGGTTTGAATCTGGTTCATCTAGGTATAGAACTTTTTTTATATAGATACTATCCACCTAAATGATAATCAGTTGGTTAGCTATGTTTTTCTCTAACTTATTTATTTCATTTTGTGTATCATCTGAATGTTTCTTACCACATCATTCTGAGTCATAATATCATTCCCAAAATACCTGAACACGATAAAAACATTTCAGATAATGAGGGATAGTTGATAGCTACCTAAACTGAAGAATGCACAAGTTATTAGGATAAGTGCACCACAAATATCTTGGTTTAGTGTTTTCTAATTTTTATTTTTTAATGTGTTTATTTATTTTTATTAATAAATGAAATAAATAAATAAAATTTAATTTAATTTATTTTTATATATTTAATTTATTATTTTTAATTTTACTTATTTCACCTGATATTGGTGTTCAAAGTAAATACATATGTGTAGACCAAAAAAGAGAAGTTAATCACTTTCAAAATTCTTTCTGCAGACCATCAAGCTACAAACAGTAAGTCTGTAAAGCGATAAAGCCTTCAAAAGATCCATAACCTGAGTAAGATGCTGGTGGATGGAACTGGGACTCTTACTGGAAACCTGATGTGTGAGCTTTAGAGCTGGGCTATGCTTTCTTGGGAAAACAAGATGGCAATTTATGTATTAATCATTTGTATTTGGAAGGAAATAAGAAAATTACACTGGCACATATTTACCTCTTTCTCTTGTCATTTATTAAACAGTAATGCTTTTTGACCCTGGAGATGTGAAAATGTCACATGCTCATTTATTTGTCTGCCTGTGATAGATGGTGGATGATCCTAAAAGTAGGATTCTGTTATAGTCTAGTTAGTGTTGCTGAGTTAAAGATAAGATGGTACCAAATTTGGAACAGAAAGCATTGAATATTAACTTTGAGGGTTTCTGGTTTAACTTTACTTGGGTGCTGACTGTAATTTTTCCCAACCTTTTGAGTTTATATGTATAATATGTGCTATTATCTTATAAATGTAATAATTATATATTGTATAATGCACATATAATATGTAATATACAGTACATATTAATATATATCACATATACAATAATATGTTATACTATCAATATATGGTGTGGTATATAATGATTTGATATTTTAATACATAAGAGCAATTTCATACTATCTCTCTCTCTTTTTTAAAAACTTTTAATTTGTATTGGGGTATATGATTCCTGGAGGAGGAACCAGCAACCCACTCCAGTATTCTTGACTGGAGAATCCCATGGACGGAGAAGCCTGGAGGGCCACGGCCCAACACACACTCACACACAGTGACTACGCATGCATGTGCCATAAGTTACATGAGGCGTTTGATACTCTGTTATAAAATGGGCTTTGTGATAGACGATTTTGCCTAACCGCAGACTAATGTAAGTGTTCTAGACACATTTCAGGTAGTCTAGGCTAAGCTATGATGTTCATAGTTCTGATACATTAAATGCATTTTTGACTTACTGTATTTTCAATTTATGGTTTTATTTGGATGCAAACTCATGCACAGTCAAAAAGATTTGTATTTGGCCTTTTTCATGGCAAAATTTTACATGATCCACGCTTTCCAAGTAATCATCCAACCCTTTAATTATGCATGTATACGTACATTTCTACAACCTTTCTAGCTAACACTAACTTTCCATTAATTTTAACTGTAAAGAAAATCGGAGAATGTTAGTTTTTTCTAAGTCTAGCATTTTCCCAAATGTTCATTATTTTTCTAGATATCAGAACTAATCTTATTGTCCTTAAACTTAGCTCAGGACTGGGCTGTGATCCCATGACTTGTCTGGTCAAAAGAACTCCAAATTCATTGGCTACCTTTCAGAAGATTGACTGATGTTCCTGCCAACATTGTTTGTTAGTCTCCTGAGTCAAAAGGCATTCAATAGAGATAGAATTGACAATATGCTTGGTTTCTAAACCACAGAGCAATTCCTAAGGATGTGAAGAAACACAAGTCCTTGGAGTAAAGGCTTATTCATACAACATTTTCTTCACAGTTAAATTATAACATCTAAAGAGATACGCTACCATTCTAGTAACCAAAGCAACAATTCTCTATTTACACTGGCCCTTAAAAAATCAATAAACTGAAAACCATAGTTGCTTGAATGATCCAGTTGCTAGCCTAATTATTATAATGATTAAATCATTTGTTTTGATTGATTCTAAGTCATACCTTCTTAATGAGCAGAGATTTTTTTTTTTTGGAAATTGTGGCATAAGAGAAACTATGGATTATGTGCGTCCTACAATCAAAAAGGCCTTCAGTGTTTGCTGAACTTACTGTAATACACTATAGTGGTTGGTTAGTCAGATGTTTTGAATGTTTGTCTTTAGTATTTATCCATCATATTTATAAAATATGTATCAGATTTTTTTAAATGTTAAAAGCAGTAATGTTGTTCAAAAGTTTTAAAAAGTAGCAAAAAGGTGCCAGAGAACAACATAAATGGATCTCCATCTTTCTGAGTAGCTGGAAAATAAAAGATATTCATTACCTGGGGTTTTCGCAGCGCCTCAAAGATTACTCATCTGTGACTCTAACTCAAAGACTTGTAACTCTGGAATATTTATTTGAGGTTAATATAAACTTCTTATAATGACTCCCTCTTTCCATTTAAAGTAATATTTTAAATATAAATGCATAACATCCTCATTTAAAGGTATTATCTAATGTATATAATTTTATAATTTATGAATTAAATTTACTTTAATATTGCTTTAATGATGCAAGATCTTAGAAAATTTAAGATCGTTTATTTTGCCACACTGTGCATGTGGAACTTCCTTAACCAGGGACTGAGCCCAGGCTTCCTGCATTGGAAAGAGGGAGTCTCAACCACGGGACCACCAGGGGAGTCCTAAGACCACTATTTTGATCATCAGTGCCAGTTGTACAAAATGGCTTATGGAGTATATATCATCTGTTTCAAGTATGTATCACCTGTTTCTCTAAGTTAATCTAGATGCTCTGAGAAGCAGATGCCAAGACAGCATTAAATGGGGAAAGATTTTATGGCTTATGTGAAATGCTTGTGCTAAAAAAACATTGGGGAGAGTTCAGATATGCTTGGGAGACAGGTCAGATGTTGATGCAAGTCTGCTCCTAAGTGAGGGAGAGAGAAGACTGTAAAGAAGGATGGTTGGGTGGTACCTTGTAGATTGCCGAACACTCAGTGGAAGGTTCAGTGGCTATTAGCGTGTCCTTGAACCAAAGAATCTGCCTGCAATGCAGGAGACCCTGTTTCAATTCCTAGGTCAGGAAGATCTGCTGGAGAAGAGATAGGCTACCCACTCCAGTATTCTTGGCCTTGCCTTGTGATTCAGCTGGTAAAGAATCCGCCCTTAATGCAAGAGATCTGGGTTCGATCCCTGGCTTGGGAGGATCCCCTGGAAAAGGGAACAGCTACCCACTCCAGTATTCTGGCTTGGAGAATTCCATGGACTGTATGTAGTCCATGGGGTCACAAAGAGTCGGACACAACTGAGTGACTTTCGCTTTCACTTGAGCCAGTTTGGCTGACAGTATGTTTCTTTGCCTTCCTTTATTTCCTTATTATTTTTTTAAACTGAAGTATAGTTCATTTGTAATATTGTGTTTGCTATGGAGCACAGCAAAGTGATTCAGTTTTACATACATACATCTTTTTCCAATTCTTTTCCATTATGGGTTATTATAAGATATTGAATACAGTTTCTTGTGCTAAAAGTAGCTCCTTGTTTATTTTATGAATGGTGGTGTGTATCTTAATCTTGTGCTCTTAATTAATTTATCCCTCACCCCACTCCAGTACTCTTGCCTGGAAAATCCCGTGGGCGGAGGAGCCTGGAAGGCTGCAGTCCATGGGGTCGCGAAGAGTCAGACATGACTGAGCGACTTCCTTTTCACTTTTCGCCTTCATGCATTGGAGAAGGAAATGGCAACCCACTCCAGTGTCCTTGCCTGGAGAATCCCAGGGACGGGGGAGCCTGGTGGGCTGCCATCTATGGGGTCGCACAGAGTTGGACACGACTAAAGTGACGTAGCAGCAGCAGCAGTCTGCTCCTCTTTGCCCTTTAGTAACCACAGGTTTGTTTTCTAAGTCTATGAGTCTGTTTCTGTTTTGTAAATAAGTTCAATTGTATTATTTTTTAGATGCCACATGTAAGTGATATCATATAATATTTGTGTGTCTGGCTTACTTCGGTCAGTATAATAATCTCTAAGTCCATCCATGTTGCTGCAGTTGGCAATATTTCATTCTCTTTGCATGACAATGCTCAGTCGTGTCTGACTCTTTGCAACCCCACAGACTGGGGTCTGCCAGGCTCCTCTGTCCATGGGACTTTCTAGGCAATAGTACTGGAGTGGATTGCCATTTCCTTCTCCAGGGGCTCTTCCCAACCCAGGGCTCGAACCCGGGTCTCCTGCATTGTAGACAGACACTTTACCATCTGAGCCACCAGGGAAGTCCCTTTCTTTCTCTTTATGACAGTAATAGTCCATGTATATGTACCACATCTTCTTTATCCATTCATCTGTCGATGGACATTTAGGTTGCTTCCGTGTCTTGGCTATTATAAATAGTGCTGCTCTGAACATTGGAGTACATGTATCTTTTCAAATTAGTTTTCATCTTTTCCAGATATATGCCCAAGAGTGGGATTGCTGGGTCATCTGGAAACCCTATTCTTAGGTTTTTAAGGAACCTCCCTACTGTTTTCCATAGCAGCTGCACCAATTTACAGGGAATGCTTTGTCTTCTCCGGCTGGTCTGCCTTAGTATTGCTACTGTACCTTACTCATTGTCTGGAAGCCATCTGTGAGATGCATGTCCTCAGCTCAGAAGCTAAGGTGAATGTACAGTCCAAGAGCTGAGACCTTCAGTTAATTCCTTTCTCTGAAGTAGGGCGTTTGTCAGGCACATTCCTCACTTTGGTGGCTGCCACAACCACTGAGTCAGCCTCTCCAAACCCAGTCTCTTTCCTGGTTTCTGCTCCTAAATTGTGAAGTGCCTCCTGGAAAGCTCCATCTGAATGGCCTGCTGATGCCTCAAGTTCAGTGCTTCAGTGCATTTCAAAATGAACACTTGATTCTGTCCTAACTCATACCACCATTCTCCCAAGCACCAAAGCACATCTTACCTCTTCTTTCGTTTGTCTTCCAGATCCAAATAACTAATGAATTCTGTCGCTCCAGTGTCTATACCATTTTCCTTTCTCTGTTTAGTCCTCTGTAGGCCCCCAGTGTTAGTTCTCAGGTTTAGACCTTCATCACATTTATGGTATATTATTCGCACGTCTGGCCTCTCTGTGGGTGTCTCCCACCTCCCAGCTCTCCTCTCTAATCCAGTTAAAGTGCGTGTTGCCAGGTCAGTCTCTTTGAAGGGCAGCCATTGTACTATTTCTATTCTGAAAATAAAAACTTTTCAGAGATAGCTGCACACTCATGTTGGCTGCACCATTATTTACAAGAGCCAAGATATGGAAGCAACCTGTCCATCAACAGATAAAATGGATAAAGAAGATGCGATCCATATGCACAGTGGAATATTAACCAGTCACGAGAAAGAAGGAAATCTGCCAAGTGAAACCACATAGATGGACCTTGTGTGCACTATGATAAGTGAAGTAAGTCAGAGAAACCTGTGTGATCTCTCTGATATGTGGAACAGGGAAAAATTGCATTTGTAAAAACCGAGAGTAGAATGGTGGTTACCAGGATCCAGGGATAGGGACATGTTTTTGTTTGTTAAGATCATTATTATTTTTTATATAGACCATTTCTAAAGTCTTTATCGAATTTATTATAATATCTCTTCTGTTTTATGTTTTGGTTTTTTTTTTTGGTCGCAAGGCATGTGGGATCTCAGCTCTCTGACAGGGATAAAAACTCATATCTCCTATATTGGAAGGCAAAAATCTTAACCACTGGACTTCCAGGGAAGTCCCTAGGGAGATGTAAAAGTGTAAAAACCTAAAAGAACTAGGTAAATAAATCCTGGAGAGCTAACTCACAAAATAATGGTTACAGTCAACAATATGATAAATTTCAAAGTTGCCAAGGGGCTAAATCTTAACTATTTTCAGCACACAAGAAATAATAAATATTTTGATATGGTAACAGTTTTAACTAACATGACAGTAGTAATCATATTGCAATATGTGAATTATCAAGCCAACACATTATATAGTTCAATTAAAGTTCAATCAAAACAAAGCCCCTTCAATGTCTCCCAATTTCTTATCAATTGAACGTCTATACCCGTAGCCTCTTATGGTGGTGCTAGTGGTAAAGAACCCCGCTGCCAGTGCAGGTAGACCTAAGAGACTCAGGTTTGATCCCTGGGTTAGGAACATCCCCTAGAGAAGAAAATGACAACCCACCCCAGTATTCTTGCCTGGAGAATCCCATGGACGGAGGAGCCTGGCAGGCTGCAGTCCATGGGGTCGTGGAGAGTCAGACACGACTGAACGACTTAGCATGCAACCTCTCATTCAGGGCCTTCATGATCTGGCTCCATGATTTAGTTTTTCAATTTTTCCTTCTAAAATTCGTTGTGTACACACTGGTTGTCATCTTTCTGAGTTACAGAAGAACCACAGTTATACTCTGAACTTGCGCATCTCCTTTCCTCCTAAACTTGGTTTTACTTTCTCAGTCCCATTATCCTTCAAAACCATCCATCACAACCCAGCTCAATTGTTACTTCCTTTGCAGATCTTTCTCCAAATCCCTTAACTGGAAGTGCTCTATTTGCTGACATTTCCTGGTAAATGAAATATGCCTCCAGTTTACAATGGAATTTTTGTTATAGGATGTGGGAATAAGTATACATTATCAAACATATCCAAATTGATTTTGTGAGGAGAAATGTATTATCTGGTTCATGCAAATACAAATACTGTGATCTAGCAGAAAGGCATCAATTCTGGGTAAGTAGAACTCTTGGCCCTGAAAAATGGAAAATGCAAATTTCAAAAGAAATATTTTGGTGTCATGGAATACTGGCAGATAGCAGGCAGCCACCCAGCAATTTTACTTGTAATTGGAAATCACATAATACAGTAAAGCAAATGCCACTACAGAATTTCAACAAGTACCATAATTAAAACCAAGCCACAATAAAGTAAATGTGGCTGAATTATTATATAGATAGCTGAAGTACATTTAGGAAGAAATCATTATGAACAAGAACAAAAGATAAAGCTAAACAACACAGCTGAATGAACTTCAATATCATGTTTATACTTGAAGTGTTTGTTGAATATTAGTACCTTGCAAAAACCAGTTTTTAAAAAAGGAAATAAATACATTCACTTGTACATGATATTATTGCAAAACCCTTGTTGCATTTAGCTATGGCTTTTTTGAGGAATAAATTTAAATATGAAATGTTTGGGGAATAACTGAAACAGTATATTGGATCAGCCTGCGGTCTGTGGTTTTTAAATTCTTCCTAAGGAAGATGGCAAGAGGATGCAAATGCACAGACTTTGTTGCTGATTTTTCCCCTCTGCTGAACCCCCCCAGCATAGCGCCTGGCATCTCTCAGTGCATGTGGCCATGTCAACCTGCTGCTGGGTCTCTACTGAATCCCACTGGACTAGGATTCTTGAGGGTTGGCTGTGTGTTACTTCAGCTTTATATCTTCACAGTCATTTGCTCATGGATGAAAGAAAAGAAGTGAGATTGACTGAATGGGCCATCAGCTGAAATAGAAGGAAAAGTAGAGGCTGATCAGATCGATAAAGGAAAAAGGGGAATCACAGGCTGAGAAGAGCACCTGGGGAGAATATCCTTGTGGGGAAAGTATGTTCTGTATAGGGAGGAACCATCAGAAAAGCAGCTGAACTAGCAGAAGCCGAATCACAAACACTTCCTACATCACACTGAAGAGTTTGGACTATATTCTTTAGACCACTGGGAAATCATTCAAGGAAATGGAAAGATGAGACTTTCAGAAAGATCATTCCAGCAGACCATGAGAGGTGGGAATGTGGGGCAGGGATAGACATGTGGCCACTGGGACAGGGAAGGCCAGCTAGGAGGAGGCTGTTGCAACATTTCAGACATGCCACGGCTAAGGCTGGTTCTAAAGCCAAAGTTGGGGAACAAAGCAAATGAGAGAGTCACATCTGAAAGCTTCAAGCAGAGGGACTTGCTCATGAGCTGTACACAGGCCAGGAGAGGGAGTATTTGGTGGTGGTGCCATCTACTGAGCAGTGTTTTAGTGAAGAAAATGAATTCCACTTTGGGGCCTGAGATATATGGAAACAATGAGGGTTATAAATAAATTGAAGAAATGTGACTCAAGAGAGAGCTGGAGAGCTGAGAGAGAGCTGTTTATTATAGTATACTTAACTGTGCTTTATCTTTCCATATCTCAGGCTATCATTCTTCCCTTCCAATAGTTTTTTTCCAGCTTTCAGAATCTCTTAATATTCTGTGTAGAAGAGTGCTTCCAAAATCCTCTATTTTTTTTCCCATAGGTAAAGCCTTCTTGGCTTGGTGTTTCATGTGTTTTACTGATCTTACAGAGCCCATCTCATCTTTTTACCCCAAATATAACATTTAGAGGGCTTCTCAGGTGGCATAGTGGTGAAGAATCTGCCTGCAATGCGGGAGACCCAGGTTCGATCCCTGGGTTGGGAAGATCCTCTGGAGAAGGGAATGGCAACCCACTCCAGTATCCTTGCCTGGAGAATCCCATGGACAGAGGAGCCTAGTGGTCTACAGTCCATGGGGTCGCAAAGAGTTGGACATGACTGAGTGATTAACACAGACACACGTATAACATTTTTAAAAATACCTGATAGACCACTAAGTTATCCTAACAGGAGATTATTTTTCAGCATGTAGTAAGAACATCTCCAGCATTCCAGAATCCTCACATTTCCAATATTTTTGTATCAAATTGTGGACCAGTCTAATTGGTGAGCTTCAGTATAAAGCTTTACAAAATTGAACTTGTAAGTTCCTAAGTGCCAGTCAGAATCTGTGATAATAATACTTTCATGGGCAAAAGATGCCATGCCCCTCTAAAAAACTAGCCTCTCTACCTCTCTAAAGCAGTACATTATCTTTACTGTAAGAAATAACAAAGAAGTCTTTCTAAGGCAGGACTAGAGGTTTGGATAGGAAATTTAGGTAATATTTAAAGTAGAAAGAAATAAAAAGAAAACATTTTAACTGAATTTTTAACTTTTTTCCATTCAAAAGCAAATGTGGGGGCTTCCCTGGTGGTCCAGTGGTAGTACTCCACACTTCCAGTGTGGAGGACTTGGGTTCGATTCCTGATCAGGGAACAAGATCCCACATGCTTCAGAAACAAAAGAAAAAAATTAAGTATAATAAATTCACAACCAACATAAAACAGCTCACTGTCTCAAGAAATTTACTTTATTTTTTAAAGGATAAATTTATCTTTGTGGGAGTCTAAATAAACATGTAAGTGAGAATAATCACTGATTTTTACCAGTGATATGAAACCACCTCTGGGCCACATAAGCTCAGATAGAACTGATTTGGTAACTTCTCCTAAAGCAGAAAGTGAGAAGCTTTCAGCTGCGGGAGAATTTCTAAATTTCAGACAACACACACTTGTGTTGGAACATATCCCAAGACCTTGGAACCAATACTCAAATTACCTATGACACATAGGCCAGAATTTGAGCACTTGAATTCTCAACACAGAGATCATCTCATATCGATGACAAACAAATTCACAGCTGCCAAGTTTTATGATTCAGTCAGGAGACACGAGACAATTTATTGAAACTTTCCCCATGATCTCAGTATCCTAGGACTTTATGGTGGAAAGCTGGAAAGTTGGAGAGATAATAAGTTGTGGAATAATTTGAAACAGGAAATATTGAAATTCTACTTTTAAGAACCAGGATAATAACTGGACTTTGTGTTCTGATCCTGAGATGTACAGGTAAAGTTTGTTGTTATCGTTATTCAGTCACTAAGTTTTGTCTGGCTCTTTTGCGACCCCACAGACTATAGCCCACCAGGCTCCTCTGTCTGTGGAATTTCCCAGACAAGAATACTGGAGTGGGTTGCCATTTCTTTCTCCAGGGGATCTTTCTGACTCAGGGACTGAATCTGTGTCTCCTATCTTGGCAGGATTTTTTTTTAAACATTGAGCCGCCAGGGAAGCCCCAACAGGTAAAGTTTAGTGACTTTTATTCTCTTTGTTTTGATTCCTGGATAATCATAGATGCCCAAAGGAGAGTTTGGCTGCACTGTGTTTCCATAGACAATTACACAGTATTTTTCATTTGTTCTGAATGGTGAATGTTTTTCCTTACAAACAGTGAAAAAGAGCAGGACCCTATGGTCCTTCCCCCATGTCCTCTGCCTGCCTTTTGTCTCTGGTGGAAAACACTAATCAAAGAATAAGTTTAATCCGAGAAGTGAGAACATGTGGACACAAAGGAAAGTAGTCAAAGGAGATGAAATAGTAATTATGTACTAATTAAGCATAGTTAAGGTCCTTTAGTTCCTTCTCAAGGGCTATAGATAATATTCTGAGCCATATCCTGTGGGCTCTTATAGATACTAAAACATTAGGTGGAAGAAGTTAACTACGTGATGATCAGACTGTACCCATGACATAAGCTGCCACAATTGTGAGAACTGACCTCAAAGAAATGGGAAAAATGGACCCTAGAACTAAATAGTAATTGTACCTAAAACAACCAAAGTGACACAGGTCAGAGCACCGGCCAGTTTGAAGATGACTGTGGAGCTTCTGCAGGTAGCCCCTCCCCGCCAACTCTGCCTACTGGGGGAAGAAGGGAGGAGGGAGTTGGCTTTTGGACACGTCTGCCCTGTCTCACAGCTGCCGGCATCTGAAATAAAGTAAACTTTCCTTTTCACCAACCTGGCCTGTTTATTGGCTTTTGGGCAGTGAGCAGCCAGACCTCCCACTCTTCGATAACAATAGTACCGGTCACTTTGACAGTGATAGAAAAAATTCTCTATTTCAGAGCTCATTAGGAGAAAAAGTCCCCACAGATGCTTACCATCTTCTATATTCCAGGCATTGTGAAAATGAGAGTCATTCAGTTGTGTCCAGCTCTTTGCAACCCCATGTCAGGTTCCTCTTTCTAGTGGAGTGGGCAGCCGTTCCCTTCTCCAGGGGATCTGTCACACCCAGGGGTCAAACTCATGTCTCCCGCATTGCAGGTGGATTCTTTACTGTCTGAGCCACTAGGGAACTGGCTGCTTAATTGAAATGACTCAGTTTCATTTAATGAAATTCACTTATGAATTCAATTTATGTCAACTCTAAATATGACACATGTATCTGTTATGTGTTGCTGTGTAACAAATTAAGCAAATCACCACAGACTCCACCCATTTACTAGTTCATTGCTGTGTAGAAATCTGGGCAGTATGGGAATAGTGCACCTGAAGGCTCAGAGTCTTTAGAAGATAAAATCAAGGTATCAGCCTTGTTCTGTTCTCAGCTGGACGTCAGGATCATTTTTCCAAGTAGAATTTAGTTCCGTGAATGAGGCTGGCTGTCAGTGGGGAGCTTCTCTTAGCTCATAGAGACCTCCTTCCTACATTCTTTGCCCCACGGCCCCCTCCATCCTCAAAGCCAATGGACAGTCTCCATTGTGTTGAATATGCCTCACACTTCAAATGTCTAGTCCCTCTTACTGGATCACTTGGTTTAGGCCAGACTTGATTAACTTCCCTAATTTAAGGTCATCTGATTTCAGATCATAACTGCATCTGCAAAACCCCTTCACAGTAGCACCTAGATTCATGTTAGATTGACTAGGGGAAGATGTGTGTACCCTAGAGGGTAGGGGTACAGAGGACAATCATAGAATCTTGCTCCTCAGTTGCACAGTTCTGTAATCAAAATGTCAGCTAGGCTGTTTTCTCATCTGAAGGCTTGACTGGGGGAGAATGTGCTTCCAAGATGATTCAGCTTGTTGGCAGAATTCATGTACTTGTAACTGTGTGGCTGAAGTGAACTGAAGTGAAAGAAACTCAGTAGAGTCTGACTCTTTGTGGCCCCATGGACTATAGTCCATGGAATTCTCCAAGCCAGAATACTGGCATGGGTTGCCTTTCCCTTCTCCAGGGGATCTTCCCAAGCCAGGGATCAAACCCAGGCTTCTTACATTGCAGGCAGATTCTTTACCAGCTCTGCGGTTGAGGACTTTGGAGTTTTGTTGGCTATTGGCTGAGTCACTAGTGGTACACCAACAATGCCCTGCCATGGAACCATGTATCTCAATAGGCAGCTTATGAAGACCAGTAAGAGAGTAAGAGAGTCCAGTCTGCTAACACAGAATCATATGATGTAATCTAACTATGAGAGTGTTATCCTATTCTCTGTGCTATATTCTTTCTTTATTTTCTGCTTCTTGAAGTTCTTTATCAAAAAAAATTTTTTTTATTTTGTATGAGGTTATAGCCAATTAACAATGCTGTAATAGTTTCAGGTGGACAGCAAAGGGACTCAGCCATACAGATACATGTATCCATTCTTCCTCAAACCGCCCTCCCATCCAGGCTGTCATATCCATGTTCTTCTACTTAGAGCAAGTTAAAGTTTCCATGCTGCAGTCAGAGGGAAGACATTATACAAGGGTGTGTGATTCACCGAGGGTCACCTTATGCTGTGTCTGCCACAAAAGTCTGTGCTCAGAGCAGTTGTGGAAGAAGTTCAGATCAAAGTGACCTCCAAGTTTTTAAAGAACAGGACCTTGCTAAATGTACCGTAGCTGCCACCAGACATCCAGCCAGGGTTAGATGGGTACTCTCTTTCAAACTCCACATCTCATATCAATTTTCTGGGTTTGAATCCCAGTTCCATCATGGATTAACTGTGCAACTATACCTCTCTGTGCCTCAGTTTCCTCCTCTACTAAATGAACATGAGAGTACTTCTTTACCCAAGGGTCTTTTATGAAGATTAAGGTGACATCATTTACAGTGGAGCCTGATATACAGTAAGTGCTCAGTAAGCAGTAGACATTATTTTATAGTCCTTTTCTCCCATTGGATGATTTATGCTGCATCTTTCATTCATGAATTTATCTAAATTTATACTGAAACCCACATATTTTTCTTTAAAAAAATTTTTCGAAACATTATGTAACTTCACACATTTAAAAATGTTTATTTATGTATTTATTTATTTTTGGCTGTGTTGGGTCTTTGTTGGTGCTTGGGCTTTTGCTAGTTTCGGGGAGTAGGGGCTTCTCTATTTGCAGTGCAAGAGCTTCTCACTGCAGTGGCTTCTCTTGTTGCAGAGCACGGGCTCCAGGGCATGCAGGCTTCGGTAGCTGCAGCTCCTGGTCTAGACTTCGGGCTGAATATTTGTGGTGCATGGGCTTAGTTGTACCATGGCATGTAGGATCTTCCCAACCCAGACATTGAATCCATGTCTCCCGCATTAGCAGGTGGATTATTTATCACTGAGCCACCAGGGAAGCCCCAGTATTTTCTTGATATAAGGACTTTGGTTAATCCTTATCCAGTCTTTTCAGTTTTACTTCTTTTCATGCATTTGGTGAAGTGGTCCACATTCATTCTCTAGTCACATCATTATGATGCTGATTATGCTTTCTTAAACACTTTTAATTTCCAAACTAATTTTAATAAGTCTCTTGAAGGAATTGAATTTTAAGATAAATTTCCTTTAACATATTTTAATTATGTGTGTCTTGTTCTTAAATGAGGTTGAGTGGTAAACTATGGTTAAAGAGGGGATTAAATCTGGTGAGTGTTGGTGGTTAAAAAAATTATGTGGATATCTATCTCTCTATCATCTATCTGTCTATCTATACAGTTTGTAGCATTGCATCAAGAGATGTATGCGAGGAATTTACACAGTCTGTATGTTCAAGGGAACATGAATCAAACTTACTGAATTAAATTGAGCAGCACCAGTTCTGTACTCAGCTCTACACCAACCTCTATACAAGAACAAAAATGAGATACACCTTGTTTTCTGATCTGAGGCTTACAGTGTTGCCAGGAAACAAAGCTCATGCATATTAGACAGACATACTGTCAGATGGCATAGGACTACATTAAAATTAGATAGATGAGTATATGAGTATAAGTGATATCAGATCTCAAAGGAGGTAGGATGGGTTAGAGAGGGCTTGCTAAAGAAGCTTTGGGCTATAAGTAGAATTTGGAAAGGCAAAAACTAATGAAACACCCATTCAGGGATGGATTTTTTTTTTTTTTAATACCCAAATCATTTTGTATTGGGGTATAGCTGATTAACAATGTTGTGTTAGTTTCAGGTGAACAGTGAAGGGACTCAGCCATCCACATATATGTATTCTTTCTCCCCTAAACCCCATTCCCATCTAGGCTGGCACATAATGCCGAGCAGTTCCATGTGCTGTACAATAGATCTTTGTTGCTTATCGATTTTCAATATAGCAGTGTATACATGACCTTTCCTAAGTCCCTAACTATCAGGGATGGGAAATATTTTGAACACTAGTTTGCCATTAGAACTGACCCTAACCTCTTTGCAAGACAATGAGAGAGCAGAATAGGGATTTATGTTAGGGAGAGGGTAGTAAGCATTGACTCTATCTAATCTTTATGAGATAATCATCACTCTTATTTTGTGACAGTAGACCTTAGGGTAATGGGTATTAAAATATCTATTTGCAACATAAAAATGCCAAAATGTGAAGGGACATACTCCTTGTTACACTGTACGATGTTAAGATAGGATTCAATTGTCCAGTTTTTTGTCTCGTTTGTTTTAAACAGAAAGCCCTACTCTGACTCTTTCAATACTTTAGAACTTCAAAAATTTGTGACTAGCCTTACATGTAATTTCAAATGAAAACCAGAGACAACAAAACAGGATATTAATTTCTCATCTAATTAAAAGATGTCATAAAGTGGAAAATGCTTCATCTTGTCTTACAATTATGCGAGTTGAAGAAGTACCTTCCCGTCCACACTTTCTTTAGATTCCTACAACAAATCTTTCAATAGCAACCATGGTTTATAGGCAGCTACTTTCTATTGTAATAACCTATCTGAAAAGTTATATTTCACTGTATGTCATGGAAGAATGTATTTTAAGTGGCTATTTATAAATTACAATTGCACTAAATCATCAGGCAATAGTATTTGTTGAGAAAGCTAGTAATTGAATATTATTACCCAATTGTTTATGACCTTATCATTTTTCAGAGTCTCTCAGAAACCAATTTTGTACAATGAGCTATTGGTGTAAGTAGACAGTTAGAAATTCTCATAAACTGAAATCTACTTCTCCCAGCTATAAATTCTTTGTCTAGTAAATACAAGCTCATCTTGTGCTCATAAAGTAGGGCACTACACTTCTTTTCTGCTATTTTAGTACATCTTGAATGTGTTTCCTTTCTAACTGAAAAAGAATTGAGCTCATAAATTCTCCCTGAACTCCTAAGAGCCACAGTAAGCACAGAGTACCAAGAATCTATTCCAGTAGATAGGCCTGGGATCAATATTGATCGTGACATTAAATAAATGGGTCTGATCTTCCCTTTTCAACACTCAAGGCTATAAGTAATGTGATCTCCAAGAAGCACAGCAGGAAAAGTAGGCATGGGAGTGGGGGAACCCAGCCTTATGTCTTGTGCCAGAAAATAGACTAATTGTCTTTTGAAGTGTCTGTTTCTAGGTCAGACAGCAAAGGGGAATGGAGCCTCCCAAATTAACTTTAAATGTAGCTAGAACATGAGGGCTGCCTAGTATTTTTTTTTTTTTAATTACAGGTTGTGAAGTACACAAAGGTCTGCTAAGGGGGCAAATAGGGTTAAATCTATCTCTCACTTGGCTTGCTAGTCTGTGTGCCTACATGAGAATATATCTGCTTGGATGAAGGGGTATCGTTTCATTATTCACACAACTGCTCTCGTGTGGATGGGCTATGCCCTACTAGTACTGGAGTGGGGTGCCATTGCCTTCTTCAAGTCCCACTGGCCCCCAAAGCAAATCTATTAACCATGCCTGTGGAATCTTGTGTGTGTGAGTGTGTGTGTGTGTGTGTGTGTGTGCGTGCACATGTTCATTTGTGTCTAACACTTTGCAACTCCATGGACTGTAGTCTACTAGGCTCCTCTGTCTACGGGATTCTCCAGGCAAGAATACTGGAGTGGGTTGCTATTTCCTTCTCCAGGGTATCTTCCTGACCAAGTAATAAATGTAATAAATGTCCTCACCTGGCTTATTCTAGTTAAACATGTGCCTTGCTTTCTCTGTGTGAAGCCATCTTAAGAAGAAATTCTCAACATATGTTGAAGACAACTTTCAACTCTCTTCAACAACAAAGAAAAAAAACATATTCCAGCTTCATAAAAAGTTGCGGTTTATGTTAATCCTCCACTTGCTATGAAATTTAAAAAGAATATTTAGTTTCAAGACAAAACATAATGTTACTAGTTTCTTACATGGATCCTTCTGTTCAGTTCAGTTCAGTTGTTCAGTCGTGTTCCACTCTTTGAGATCCCATGGACTGCAGCACCCCAGGCTTCCTTGTCCATCGCCAAATGCTGGAGCTTGCTCAAACTCCATCGAGTTGGTGGTGCCATCCAACCATCTCATCCTCTGTCACCCCCTTCTCCTCCCGCCTTCAGTCTTTCCCAGCATCAGGATCTTTTCAAATGAGTCAGTTCTTCGCATCAGGTGGCCAAAGTATTGGAGTTTCAGCTTCAGCAGCGGTCCTTCCAATGAATATTCAGGACTGATATCCTTTAGGATGAACTGGTTAGATCTCCTTGCTATCCAAGGGAATCTCAAGAATCTTCTCAACACCACAGTTTAAAAGCATCAATTCTTCGGCGCTCAGCTTTCTTTATGGTCCATCTCTCACATCCATTCATGACTACTGGAAAAACCATAGCTTTGACTAGACAGACTTTTGTCAGCAAAATAATGTTTCTACTTTTTAATGCTGTCTAGGTTTGTTATAGCTTTTCTTCCAAGGAGCAAGTGTCTTTTAATTTCATGGCTGCAGTCACCATCTGCAGTGATTTTGGAGCCCAAGAAAATAAAGTCTGTCATTGTTTCCATTGTTTCCCCATCTATTTGACATGGATCCTTATTACCTGCTAAATAGTTTCAGGTGGCACTAGTGGTAAAGAACCCACCTGGCAATGCAGGAGACAAAGGAGACCTGGGTTCAATTCCTGGGTTAGGAAGATCCCCTGGAGTAGGGCATGGCAACCCTCTCCAGCATTCTTGCCTGGAGAATCCCCTGGAGAGAGGAGCCTGGTAGGCCACAGTCCATGGGGTCACGACTGAAGTGACTTAGTAGGCATTCAAACAGTTCTGTGGTATGATTCCTAGTGACACTGTCATTCCATAGTTGACATTTTTATTCAGACTCAGAAGGTATTGTTTTATCTTCATTGCCTTTCTTTATTTTTTTAAAAATATTTCTTCATTTATCTGGCCATGCCAGCTCTTAGTTGTGGGATGCAGGATCTTCAGTCTTCTTTGGAGAAGTTGGGATCTTAGTTGGAATCTAGTTCCTCGGCCAGGGTCCTCTGCATTAGGAGCTCAGAGTCTTAACCACTGGACAAGCAGGGAAGTCCCCAGAGACTCTTCAGAGTGTCCACTCTTCTATTAGGGGCTTCCCAGGTGGCTCAGTGGTAAAGAATCCACCTGCCAATGCAAGAGACTCAGAAGATGCAGATCTGGTTCCTGGATCAGGAAGATCCCCTGGAGAAGGAAATGGCAACCCATTCCGCTTTTCTTGCCTGGAGAATCCTATGGACAAAGAACCTTGACGGGCTACAGTCCATGGAGTCGCAAAGAGTCAGACATGACTGAGCACTCACACACTCTTCTGTTACTGTTACTCATAAGCTCTTTGGTTGTCTGGCCTTGGGCTGATGAACGGGGGAATCATGTAAGATTCCTCCACCATCAACACCCTTAAGCTGCCCTTGTGTAACTCTGCTACCCACTCTAGCTTTATTTACTGCTTTATTTTTACGGCATATGTACTTTCTTCTCCATCTTTCCACTTCCCCTTTTCTGGCACAATATGAATCCTTTTCCCTGATATTAGGAGTATCCTGATATCCTTGAGGGTGAGGCTCTTGTTGATCAAGTGTTCCTATTTTGTGAGTGGAAGAGTAAGTAAACAGTGGGGAACCAAACAGGCCCAAACACAGCAAATTCCCATCCACCCTTTCTGGAATATGCCCTGAGATTTTCTCTTGTGTCTTGGCTCAAACTAGTCCATCTAACTAGATCAGTTTTCCCATTCTATTGTCCTCTTAAAATCAAACTTACTCTAATATTCAAGTCAAATGTTGATTCTTAAAGTATTTACTGAAATATGATATTTTACTTCCTCTCAGTATACATCTTTTAAAAAACTTTTAATTTAATGTTGGAGTATAGCCCATTAACAACGTTGTGATAGTTTCAGGCGGACAGCAAAGGGACTCAGCCTTACATATACAGGTGTCCATTCTCCCCCAGACTCCCCTCCCATTCAGGCTACTACATAACACTGAGCAGAGTTCCCTGTGGTATACAGTAGAACCTTGTTGGTTATCCATTTTAAAAGCACACATCATTTTAATATATATTTTTAATTTTTATTTATTTGTATGCATGGGTGCTCAGTTGTGTTCAACTCTGTGACCCCATGGAGTTAGGGTGAGTCTGGTCTTAGTTACAGCATGTGGGGTCTTTAATTGCAGCAGGTAGAATCTAGTCCCCTGACCAGGGACTGAATTCCGGTCCCCTGCATTGAGAGCATATTCTTCATTTTTTAATATATAAAATATATATATATGTACGTATGTATGTGGGTGGGTGTGTCTACAGGAATCCCAGAAATAAAACTCTCTAATCTTCCGGGCTCAGTGACTTAACAGCAAGAGAAATGAAATGGCTATCCAATTCCAAGAAGGACTGTGCTGGTCACTCACTCATGAATGCTTCTGCCGGAGCCTCATGCTCCGGACCCAAAGGAGAGCACAGAGTCTTAACTGCTAGACCACTGGGGAAGTCCCCTCTTAGAGTACTTCTTACAGATTTAGAAGCAATTTGAGGCTGAACGAGAGCACAGAAGGCCAGATAGATGGGAGCCAGGATGCCGGTTCTCAGAGAGCAAGTAGGGGTCTAAAGGTTAGGGAGATACCTAACCTCCAGACCACCTAACAGACCACCTCCAGCAAGTTAAAGCTAAGAACGTGGAGCAAGTGATAAAGCAGGTCAGGATCCATTGAAGCCAAAATTTTCGAGATATTTTTGAAGTTCAGGTTTTGACGAAATGTTCTTGCTTCCTGACAAGTTGGTGTTTGTGAGCAGTTCCAGAATTTTCAGTTCTCAGTTTGTTCTTCTAATACTCATCACACTGCACCTGGCACCTGGAACGTGCTCATCTCCCTTACTAGTCTATAAGCCTCCTGAGGCCTGACATTATGTTGCTCATCTCACTCCCATTGTCTAGTGAGCGCTATTTGCAAAGGTATGTCAACAAATATCTCTTGAGTTGTAGCTTTAAAGATGAATTGAATTTGTGGAAACTACTGTGAATTTAATTTTACACATGTTGAGAGGACAGACTTGCAGGGCATTCAGGGGGAATATCAGCAATCAGCTGAAATAAAAAGACTTGAGATCTGGAGGGAGTAGATGGATGGATAGACATATTTGGATGCTTTCCACATATGGATGAAAACCTAAGATGTGTGTGTAGAGGTAAAAGAGCTCTAAGTTGAACATTGAATAGAGGGGAAATGCAAATTTATTGATTATGCCAACATTTACCAATAATCTATTTTAAAATTATTTTAAAAATTATAACATTTGTTTATTTTTGGCCATGTCGTACAGCTTAGTTCCCTAAACAGGGATAGAACCCAAGCCCCCTCCAGTGGAAGCTTAGAGTCCTAACCACTGGACCACCAGGGAATTCCTTTACTAATAATTTAGGGCGTTCCAAGCATTTAAGTAGGTATGATTATAGAAATATACTTAGTGGAATAAGATAGTCTCTACCACCAAGGATCTTCAGTCCTTCAGTGGTAGCAATAGACTAATGAAGAGATGATTGTAAATATATTAATATTATAAATATTATAAATATATTAATATATATTAATATGCAAGAAAACAGATATGACAGTGATTTAAAAGATGCTTTAAAAAATTAACACAATAGGGTATTTTTATTTTTATTTTTGGTTGTAATGAGATCATTGAGCATCTTAGAAAATTCTGCTTCAGAGCAGAAGTGAGGCACATCTGCATTAAAGTTTGTCATACTTGTTATGTGGTGACCTAAAAACATATGTACATTTTAATAAATTCTAAATTGTTATTATTAAAGAAGAAAAAAAGGGAGAAGAGTATGACAGAGGATGAGATTGTTGGATGGCATCACCAATTCAATGGACATGAGTCTGAACAAACCCCAGGAGACGGTGAAGGACAGTGAAGCCTGGTAGCCTGGTGTGCTGGAGTTTGTGGGGTCTTGAAGAGTTGGATACCACTGAGCGACCAAACAACATTATTAGGTGCAATACCTCTTAAGAAAATTTACATAGCTCCATGTTTGTTTCACTTCAAAAGATACTATTTTTTCCCACTAAATGTGATGATCTGAATAATCTAAATGTTTTAGTTGATCTTCATTTATAAACATGGGATTTTAAAGGCTATATTAGTCCAAACCATAAGGCTCTGGAATCCTACGTGAATGAATTGTTTGGAGAAAGATGAAAGAGTGATGGTAAAAAAAAAAAGTGTAATGAGCTTACTCTCATGGCCCCATTTTATTCTGTTCGTAATAAAGTACTTTTCAGCTTCAATTTATTTTTAGACATCTAGAGAAGATTAGGCGACCGCCGTATTTAAAGACTTGAACAAACAATGACGACCCATTTTGCACACTGAAGTTTTGTTCTAGTGTTTCTTGTGCCACTGCTGGTAGTTTACAGTTGCATGTGGTTTAAACTATAAAGGAAGTTCTTCATTTCGGCTAAAACAAATTCTACAGCCTCTCACCAGGAAAAGAAAGTTGCCTCTCCCATAAATTACCAAGTATTTAGAAAGGTGTGGAGCCCACATGCAAAAAAGGGTTGCAACCTATTGAGAAAAATACAATGAGGCAGTTACAGAGACTTCATACCTGCCAGGTGTTGCTCAGAAATTATGCATCACTGTGTATATGAAAGTACATAGCAGAGACTGGCACACCACATATGCCTTGCTGCACATAATTGAAGTCTCGATAGTTTTATTTTTTAGTATATAATTGGGAAAGATTCTGTTGGCAGATATCATTAATCAGTGGTTATTTATGTAATGATAAATCAATTTTTGATAAAAGTGAGAGGATTATCCACGAGGTCTTAATGTCAATAGTTTCAGAGGATCTGAAACCAGTGACTTTCTTAAGAGGGAAAGGAAAAATTAGGCTGTTTATTTTTGTTAGGCTTTTGATCTGGATTTCTGGTCTGGGTAAAATTAATAGCAAGAGGTCTTTTTTCATTTCCTTATTAATTGGTATTCACTATTTTCATAAAATGCATTTTAAAATATTAAACACAAAATTAAAATATATGATATGTAATATAACTAAGATTTTGATGCTTTCTCTCAAATATGTTATAAATGATTAGCCTATGAATTGACAAATCATTGGGAATTATTGGCAGCATTTCTTTTCTCTTTACTTTTCTTGGCTGGAAACAACAGAAATTTATTCTTTTATAGTTTTGGAGGCTAGAAGTCTGAAACCAGCATCACTGGGGTGAAATCAAGGTGTTGGCACAGCTGTGCTCCCTCCAGGAGCTTTAAGGGAGAATCCATTCCTTGCTTCGGTCATCTTCTAGAGGACACCTGCACTCCTTGGCTTGTGATCCCTTCCTCCATTTTCAAAGCCAGCTGAGCAGCATCTGCATCAATGATCACGTTGCTTTCTTCTCCCTTGTCTGTGAAATCTCCCTCAGTCTTCCTCTTACAAGGACACTTGTAATGGCATTCAGGATGCATCCAGACAAACTTGCATAATCTTTCGTGTTGAGATCCCTAAATTAATCATGCCTGCAGAGTCTCTTTAGTAACATTTGCAGGGTCCAAGAATTAGGATGTGGAGATCTTTGGGCATCAGTGTTCAACCCATCACATGCGCCACTTACTAGTTGTGTGTCTGAGGGCAAGCTTCCTCTCCTCTCTGTACCTCTGGAGCCTCTTTTTGTTGTTGTTGTTGTTAGTTTAAATTTATTTATTTTTAAATGGAGGATAATTGCTTTACAATGTTGTGTTAGTTTCTACCATATAACAACATGAATCAATCATAGGTATACATATGTCCCCTCCCTCTTGAGCCTCCCTCCCACCTTCCACCCCATCCCTCCCCTCTAGGGTTTCCTGGTGACTCACCAGTAAAGAATTCACCCACCAATGCAGGAGAAATGGGCGCAGTCTCTGGTGGATCCTCATTTTTCAAATGGATATAATAATAGTATTTAAGTTATGGTTCTGAGGATTAAATATGAAGTGTTGAGCACATGGTCTGGCATGCAGTAGGTACTCAACAAATGATAATTGTTATTATCTTATCATCAGCAGCATTGTTATGCCCTTTAAATGTGCCAGGCACATACTAAGTGCTGTGAATCCAAGGGTGAAAAGACACAGTTCTTGTCCTCAGAAGGTTATGATTCCCTGGAGACACACAAATGTAAACAATGTACCTTCAAATTGCTTGGGCTGCCTGCATTTCTTAATGGGAATTTCACTAACTCCATTTTATTTGAACTTAAGTAGTAAGCACCTCACATGATCATTTAAAAAAAAATTTTATTTGGCTGTGTCGGGTGTTAATTGTGGCTTGTGGGCTCAGTAGTTGTGGCATGCAGGTTTAGTTGCCCCACACCATGTGGGATCTTAATTCTCTGACTACGGATTAAACCCAAGTCCCCTGAGTTGGAAGGTGGATTCTTAACTACTGGACCACCAGAGATATCTCCTTAGCATGATATTTAAATCAGGAATAAATAATAGGCCTCATGATTTCACAACTATATGTCAATTAATTTAATGCTTATAAGTGAGGTTAATAGTAAGATAAAGCAAATTCAGATATTCATTAAGTAACGGACTCACTTAGCAAATCAAACAACCCCTCTTCGCTGGGTATTATTCTGGGTGGTGGGAGTTGAGCTGAGGAAGGGTTGGGAATCTTACTCAATTTTCAGGTTAATAAGCAAGCCTGTTATTGTGTCTGGATGCTGGCAGGAGACATGAGGCTGGGGTCAAAGACGAAGGACTTTGTTACTCAGGGCACAGCAGCCAACATGAGCTTCCTCTTTGCTTGTGCCCGTTTCGCACACCCCTCAGTTTCCACGGGATAACTCAGGTGGGCCTACTTGGATGCTTCCACACGTGTTGGGTTGCATTACAGGAAAGCAACACTTGCTTGGAGAATCCATCAATTTCAGAGAGAACAAGTTGCTCTTTGAGGGGAGTTGTTACCTCTTTCCTCTCAAGTTGCTGTTGCTGTTTAGTCACTAAGTTGTGTCTGACTCCTTGCAACTCCCTGGACTATAGCCCTCAGGCTCCTCTGTCCATGAGAATCTCCAGGCAAGGATACTGGGGCGGGTTGCCATTTTCTTCTCTAGGGGATCTTTCTGACTCAGGGATCAAACCTGCATCTCCTGCTTGGCAGGCAGATTCTTTGCCACTGAGCCGCTTGGGAAGCCCTTCCCTCTCAAGTTGCTTGCTACACATGTAACCCTGAGAAATGGCCCAGGTAAGACCAGTGGAGGCCTTGTGTTCTTGGCATACTTAACATGACTCTGATGGGCCTCTTAGGGCCATTTAGCCGATTGCCTCTCCCAACAGATCCCTAGATCTTTGCCCTTACAGAGCTTATAATCTATTATTAGGCTTCTTACAGGTTTAAAGGATTTCATCCTTGCCTGTTTTATTCTTTCTGAATTGTCAACATTGCTTTGAAGCTTGCACTGGCCTTTTCCCCATATTTGCTTTTTATTCTCACTATTGCTTCATCTTCCATTGCTATTTACATTTCCGCTGTTAAGTCTCATGCATGAGTCAAATACTGCCTAAATCCTAGGAGTCACATTGCTATCATAAAGACTGACTGGACTGAGTTCCTCAAGACGTTTTCAAGCAGTTTCCTCAAAGCCTCACTATCCATTCAGGATGTTTCTCTGGCCTAAAGCAATCATCACATTTAGGCCTGAAGTCAGGTCAGAGTTTTGTCAAGGTAGTTATTTAGCCTGGGTCACTCTGAGTTGGGTCTCAAGACTCTGGCCTTTGTGTCTGCTATGGCTAGCTGAAAGTGAAAGTCACTCAGTCTTGTCCGACTCTTTGCAACCCCACGGACTGTGGCCTGCCAGGCTTCTCTGTCCATGGAATTCCCCAGGCCAGAATACTGGAATGGGTAACTCTTACCTTCTCCAGAGGATCTTCCCAATCCAGGGATCAAACTCAGGTTTCCTGCATGTAGAGAACTGTCTGTCTACTCACGTGCATGCTAAGTTGCTTTAATCATGTCTGATACTTTGTGACCCAATAGCCTGCCAGGCTCCTCTGTCCATGAGATTCTCCAGACTAGAATACTGGAGTGGGTTGCCGCGCCCTCTTCCAGAGGAATCTTCCATGACCCCTGGATCGAATCCATGGTTCTTAAGTCTCCTGCATTAGCAGGCAGGTTCTTACCACTAGTGCCACCTGGGAAACCCTGTCTGTCTACTTACTTTATCCCTTTGTTTCTTCCTATCCTCAGCTCTGGTTCTTTACAGAATGATTATGCTCTGAAATTTTCATTGGGTGGTAACCAATGGGATTCTCCAGGCACGAATACTGGGGTGGGTTGCCATGCTCTCCTCCAGGGGATCTTCCCAACCCAGGGATCGAACCCACGTCTCTTATGTCTCTTGTATTAGCAGGGGGTCCTTTACCACTAGCACCACCTGGGGAGCCCTGTAACTATGTGGGTAGCCTTGTGCTGTATGTTTAAATCAGCAATAGTTAGTTTATATATGTGACTTTGTACATCAGTATATTACTCATGGTTTATGGATGGTTATGCATTGCAAGTATATCTATGTATATACACACATACATATATGACTGAAATAACTAATTCACAGCATATTAGCTCCAAGGTACTATCATGAATTTAGAAAACTGAAGCAGTAATTTCCTTACCAGTTCTATTATGTCATATAAATATATACATTTGGTGTGGGAAAGAAAAAAAATGTTGTACAGGCAAAAGATTGTGTATGAGAAAGACAGAATATTTGAAAGAGACTTAAATTCCATGACTAAATGAGAGAAGGAAATGACATTTCAAATACAATGCCCTTGTCAGGATACGCTAGAAAAAAATTTATGTCACTGACAAGCCAAAGAAGGAAGCATTTGTATGCTACTGACAGTTGGTGCAATGTGTATGTGCAAGTAAATTTAAGTGTGGGGGAAAAAGGAAAAAGACAACTGAAAGAAAATAGACCATAGAGAAAGAAAAAGCAATTGAAACAAATGTTTAGCCATATGTGATGGACAGCAAGGAGATCAAATCAGTCAGTCCTAGAGGAGATCAACCGGTGAATATTCACTGGAAGGACTGATGCTGAAGCTGAAGCTCCAATATTTTGACCACCTGATTTGAAGAGCCGACTCATTGGAAAAGACTCTGATGCTGGGAAAGATTGAGGGCAGGAGGAAAAGGGGGCAACAGAGGATGAAATGATTGGATGGCATCACAGACTCAATGGGCATGAATTTGAGCAAACTCTGGGAGATAATAAGGACAGGGAAGCCTGGTGTGTGAAAGACCATGGGCTCACAAGGAGTTGCATACGACTTAGTGATGGAACAACAAACAGTTCTTAAATATAATTGCCTAAGAATCTCAGTGATGGATCTATGCTCACATGCTGTCTGAGATTTCAGACCAAGTACTCAGGTTCACTTTGGGTTAAAATCTTTACCCTAGACTTGAACCAACAGCTCACCTCCATCAAGGCAACTCAGCTATTAGCATCATGGAATATGAGAGTGTAAGTTGATCAGGAAGAAATCCTGGTTTTAAGATAAAATGGCAAAGATATAAAGCCCCCGTAGAGATAATGCTGTAGTCAGCATTGAAAACATTGGCTGAATAGATGGCTTGGACACAGAGTTTCCCGCAAAGAATCTGGATAAATGCTATTAGGAGTTAACTAAATCAAGGACATCTAAAAATGTTTCATGAAGTTGTAGCATGACAATTAATTTATTATAATACCACCCACAGATGCCCAGGTTCTTATGACATTGTTCTTTTGGGAAGTTGTGGGCGAAATGAACCCCTTCTAGGAGTTATGTGACTCTACAGCTTGCAGTGAGGTAGGCTTTGAATCAGTAGTAGGAAGAACTTCCTCCCAGAATCCAGAGGCATTCAAGAAGGATCAGAGGACTATGAGTCATGTTTGGCAGATACCAAACAGTGCTGCTGGGGAGGTGGGTTTTGGAAGCCAAGGCATTAAGGAGATTAAGTGAGAGTCTACATATTCCAGCACTGGGGATTATTTGGCTAACATACACTGAACTCAAGCAAGCTTTTCATAAATATTTGATGGATGAACTCATTGTTTCAATACTTTCTAAGTATTTTGAATCCCTTGTGAACTGTGAAACTAAAACTGGATTTGGTATGTTAATGTCATTACTATTTATGTATTGTAACCCTGAGCAAACCAGTGAGTAACTTTTGTTGGTAAGACATCAGACTCTTTTCTAATTGATAGGGATAAAAGAAATATGAGAAATGACCCTGTCATTAAAGGCTTATACTTTGGGAGACAAGACATACCCGTGAAGGGAGAAACTACTAAAGCAAGAAAGTACCAGATTAGTTGTGACTACATCTGTTTCCTCACTCTTTCCAGAGACTTGAAAGGCAAAGCTTTAGCCCTTTGAACCAGTTTTTCTTTTTCTTTATGGCTCTTCTCCCACCCCTTTTCAACCCCAAGTGTTGAGCTGGAAAATTCAGATCATCTGTGAGTTCCTATCATAATTTAACTTGAGAAACACAGTCGAGGCAGTAATTGTGGAGGGTGGCAGTTACTGGGCCCTTTGCAGAAAGTGTGCAAGTGCTCAGCCACTCAGTCATGTCCAACTCCTTGTGACCCCATGGACTGTAGCCCACCAGGCTCCTCTGTCAATGGACTTTTCCAGGCAAGAATATTGGAGTGGGTTGTCATTTCCTGCTCCAGGGGGTGTTCCAACCCGGGGACCCAACTCACATCTCTTGCGTCTACTGGGGTGGGTAGGTGGGTCTTTCCTACTAGTACCACCTGGGAAATGTTTACAAGAGTGAAAAGTGAAAAGAAAGTGAAAGCGAAGTTGCTCAGTTGTGTCTGACTCTTGGCGACTCGTGGACTGTAGCCCACCAAGCTCCTCTGTCCATGGGATTCTCCAGGCATGAATACTGGAGTGGGTTGCCATTTCCTTCTCCAGAGGATCTTCTTGACCCAGGGATTAAACCCAAGTCTCCTGCATTGCAGGCACACTCTTTAACCTCTGAGCCACCAGGGAAGCCCACTCTCACTCTTACCAGAGTGAGACTCAGATAATTAGAAATATTGGGTATGGGTATTGCAGGAGGGAGGAAGAGCCTGAAGGGGCCACCTTTGAGGAATGAATGAATACACCTGTTTTACTGAAATGGGTAGGGCAGGATATTCTGGGAGAGAAAAAAAAGCTTGGAGAGAGATGGGGCTGTATGCAGATTGTAAAAGTTCTTTAATAGGGACTAATGTAACCTATAAGTAATGAAAAGTCAATGCAGGTTTGTACATATGTGTGTAGTTTATACAAGATAGGATTTAAGAAGCATTCTAGACAGATGCATAGTATGGATTAAAGAAGTGAGGATATAAGAGGTAGACAAGCTATCCAGTGGCTTTAAATGGCTAGATATAACTGAATTAATCATCTTATCATGTGAGAGTATGTGTATGTGTGTGTTGCGTAGAGGGTGAGGAAGTTTGGCATCGAGATCTCCTTAGGTCACAAGTTAATTAATAGCAGAGACAGACTAGAAACCAAGTATCCCTCCTCACAATTTAGGACCATGTCCACCATATCATGGTTAGGCATCTATTGCAACATCCAGAGCTAACAAATGAAGGCCTGAACTGGATACTGCCACTTGAAATTGAGATGAAAAAGACATTGGAGGAGGTGTAAAGTAAGAACCAGTGGAGACGTGATTGGTGGCTGGACATTGTATTTGTTTCCTCTTGCTGCCCTAACAAACTACCTTAGACTTGAGAGTTTAGAACAACACAGATATGTTATCTTCCCATTCTGGAAGGTCAGAAGTCTGCAATGGGTTCTGCTGGACTAAAATCAAGGTGTTGGCTAGCTACATTCCTTCTGGAAGCTCTAGGGGAGGATCTGTTTATCTTTTCCAGCTTCTAGACGTTGCCTGCCTTTCTTAGCTCATGGTCCGTTTCTATCTTTAAAGCCAGAAAAGCCTGTTAAACCTTTCTGAAGGCCCATCACTCTAACACTGACTCTTCTATCTCCGTCTTCCACACTTAAAGGACTCCTGTATTACTCTGGGTTTCCTGAATAATTCAGCTGGTAAAGAATTCATCTGCAATGTAGGAGACACTGGTTCGATTCCTGGGTCAGGAAGATCTCTTGGAAAAAGGATAGACTACCCCCTCTAATATTCTTGGGCTTCTCTTGTGGTTCAGATGGTAAAGAATCCACCTGCAATGCAGGAGACCTGGGTTTGATCCCTGGGTTGGGAAGATCTCCTGGAGGAGGGCATGGCGATCCATTCTAGTATTTTTGCCTGGAGAATCCCCATGGACAGAAGAGAGTGGCAGGCTACAGTCCATGGGGTTGCAAATAGTTGGACGTGACTGAGCAACTAAGCAAGCAAGCAATTACTCTGGCTCCAACCATATAAACCGGGATAATCTCCTTATTTTGCAGACAGTTGATTAACAACCTTAATTCCACTTCCAATTTCTGATTTTCCCCTTGCTATGTAACATAACATAGTCACAGTTTTCAGGGATTAGGTCATGAACATCTTTGAGGGTAGGGGAAGGAGGTGCCATCATTCTGCCTACCATAGATAAATTGCATGTGTGCTACGTCACTTCATTTCTGTCTGACTCTTTGTGGCTCCATGGACTGTAGCCCACCAGGCTCCTCTGGCCATGGGATTCTCTGGGCAAGAACACTGGAGTGGGTTGCCATGTTCTCCTCCAGGGGATCTTCCTGACCCATGGATCAAACTTGCATCTCTTATGTCTCCTTAACTGGCAGGTGGGTTCTTCACCACTGCGTAGCCCAGTTCTTTACCACCTGGGAAGCCCAGGAGATAATGGGGCATGTGGAGAGATAGATTATATGAAGGTAAAAAATCAAGGATAATTCCAAGGTTTTGAATCTGGGATACTGTAAAGACAATAATACCAATGATAGAAATAGAAAAGTTGAGAGGGGAAACTGACATGTGGGCAAATCATTTTGAGAAATGTTGAGCTTTAGTTAATGATGCTATTTTCATGAGAAACTTCTGAATAGGCAATTATCAAGAGCTCAGGGTCAGAAAAGCTATTTGACTAGTGCTAATACTACCATGGTAAGATCTATTCCATGTTGTTAATTTTTCTGTTGTGTATTTCAGTTTATTCAATAATTTTTACTATAAATACTTGTATATATGGGTGTTTTGTTATGTACCATAGAAACTCATATTACAATTAATATGTCTTACTGTTTCAGAATTTATTTTGCCTCTAAAATAACTTTTCCATATACACATAGTATATAGTTCCATATATACATAGTTTTATATTATAAAAAACTGAAGGCAAAACTTTCTCATAGCACCAGTGTTTTAATGGAGTTCTACACAATTTCAAATGAAAATTTTTTACATAGTAGGTATAATATTCAATATCCAGAGGCAATTTCCTTTGCAAGCCAAAGTCATAGCAGCTGGTCATGATTCAAAATATTTTCAGGTAGTTGTACAGATCGCTAACAGGTACCACTGTGAATTATTACAAATAACATTCCAAAATCAATGCCAACATCTTATCGTTTTGAGAAATTTATTTCCTAGAGTATTTGGCTTCACAAGTTTATTCTGTAATTTTCCAAAGCGCTGCAGATAGGGTAACAAAATATAGCCAGAGAGCAAGATTTATATAGTACAGTAATTAAAGCAGCATTGTACTAACACAAGGAAAGATGAATAGACCAAGGAGAAAGAATCAATAATCCAGAAATGGCCAAAAGTCTATACAGGGAACTTGAGGTATTAGTCAGTTGAAGAAAGAGTTCTGGGATACATGGTATTAAAGGAAAAGAAAAATATTTTTCTACTTCACACAATAAAAAAATAATTTCAGGTGGATTAAGATTCATATACAACAAGTGAAATCTTAAAACGTGCAGCAAAAAATGAAGCCAAATTTATTCATAACTCTGAAAGCACCTACCATAAGAACAGATTGTTAAATTTAATGATATAAAAACTGAAAACCTGCATCTGACAAAGGCATTATTTAAAAACTTAAAAAGCAAACAAAAATTGGGATAGATTTTTGAAATACATATGCTAGCAGAGTATTAGAATGCAAAATACATGAAGAGTTCCTACAAACAAGAGTGAATCAAATAAATAACCCAATAGGAAAATAAGCAATGAATAGGGAAAAAATATTACAGAAACAATACCCAAAGGACAGTAGACACAAAGATGCTCAATCACACCTGAATTCAAGAAAATAGAATTAAAATACAATGAGATATTGAAAAGAAGCAAGAAGAATTACAATCCCAAAGCTGCTAGAATGAAACCTGCATCACAGAAAGTTAATCAAAATGAAAATGTAGACTGTTATGTCTCAGATGAAGTGACAAGATAAAACCCCAGAAAAATAACTAAATGAAGTGGAGATAACCTTCTAGAAAAAATTCAGAATAATGATAGAGAAGATGATTCAGGCTCTTGGAAAAAGAGTGGAGAAGATGCAAGAAATGTTTACCAAAAATGTAGAAGAACTAAAGAACAAACAAACAGAGATGAACAATGCACTTGAAGGAATCAATAGTGGAATAATTGAGGCAGAAGAATGGATAAGTGATATGGAAGACAGAAGGGTGGAAATCTGGAAAACAGACTATAGACAAAAGAATGAAAAACGAAACAAAACTAAACTGAAGACAGCCTAAAAGACCTCTGGGACAGCATTAAACACACCAGCATTTGCATTATAAGGGCTCAGATGGAGAAGCACCTGAGGAAATATCTGAAGGGATAATAGCTAAAAATACAATAAGATATTATTTCACCACCATTACACTGAAGTGATTTGAAGTGATTGATAATACCAAGAGATGGCCATGGTGAGAGAAAACAGTATCCTTAAACACTTCAGCAAGGATGTAAATTGATACAAATGTTGGAAATTAGCTTACATGTTATTTAAACTGATCATAACCTCTTACGCATAAATTTTCAACTTTAAGTATATATACCTCTAGATAAACTATGGTAAATACATCCATAAAAACATGTTCAAGGATTTTTTTCGTGTTTTTTTTTTTTTTTTTGTAGCAGTAAATGTTTGAAAACAGCTTGAATTTTCATCACTAGAACAATGGGTAAATCAATTGTGCTATTTTAACACAGTGGAGTACTATATAACATTTAAGTGGATGATGTAGCTCTGTACATTTACTGGTCACATTTAAAAATTTTTAATACCATACTAAGTGAAAGAAGAAAACTTTCAAAGCTACTTTTTATTATGCCATTTATGTCAAATGTCAAAAACATTCAAAGTAGATTCATATTTTGTTAATGTATATACACATAAGTAGTAAAAGGATCAAAATATGCATAGGAATGATGCTCACCAACTTTATGATAATTTCTAAGTAAGGTGGGGAAAATGAAGACCAAGGATTTCGATTTATTTACTAGCCTTTTGCTTTAAAAAAATTTGGTGGAAAAATAGCAAAACAACATATTTAAAAACCTTGGAGATGTCTTAATGGTCTCTATACATATTCTTTATGCAGTGTGTAGGTTCTTTTATTCTGTGTATTTTCTAACATAATTTGCTGAAACAAAGTTCACATACCATATATATTCACCAATCTAAATCACGCAATTTAATGATTTTTAGTATATTCACAAAGTTGTGCAACTATGACCATAATCAATTTTTAGAATATTTCCATTACTCTCAAAAGAAACCATGAACCCATTCGTAGTTACTCCCTACTTCCTCCAAATCCTCTACAGCCCTAGGCAAGCACTAATCTTTTCTGTCTCTATAGATTTGCCTATTTTGGTCATTTTATATCAGTACTTCTTTTCATGGTCAAATAATATTCCATAGTTTGGATATATCATGTTTTGTTTATCCAAACATCAGCTGATGGAAATTTGGATTATTTCCACTTTTGGCCCATTATGAATAATGCTGCTATGAACATTTGTGTATAAGTTCTTTTGTGGACATATGTTCACATCACCTAGAAGTGGAATAACTAGGTCATCTGTATGTGTAGTGTTTTGAGGACCTGTCAAAGTGTTTTCCAAAGCAGCTGTGTCATTTTACATTCCCATGAGGGATGTGTGAGTATTCTAATTTCTTCACATCCTCACCAACACTTGTTAGTTTTTAGTTTAGTTTTTTTTTTTTTTTTTTACAGCTATGTTACTGAACGTGATGATTTTAATTTGCATTTTCTTGATGGCTAATGATGTTAGCATGTTCTCATGTGTTCATTGTCTCTATGCCTTTTGAGTGCATGAAGTACTTTACAACCAAAAAGAAATTTGAAACAGCCCTTGCAGATGAAATCTTGATATGGAGGCTGATGGCATATAGAGTCAGTTCACATTGGTTTGGGAAAAAAATAGCTTAAATATTTTTTCAGATATGTATCTGGGGCAAAATTGCCCAGAAGAAGCAGCAAGAACAATATTCAATCAGTGGGAGAGGGAAAGTTGTGAGTAGGGGGAGTTAATGTAATTACAAGAAAAATACAGAACCTTGATTTCACAATTAGAAAGAAAAGGTGTGTAAGGGTGTCAGTATCATTATGAGTCATAATCCATATTCATTTTTACACAATGAAATACTAGCAAAATAGAACTTGAGCACAGCTGAACAGAGAGGCTCTCCCTTGCTTATTTAAAATAGAAAGGTCATACACTCTGGGACAAAAATGTCGAGCAAAACAGTCTGTTCCATAAACATAAATATATATTAATTTTAAAAGTAAGAAAACTCAGCTTGATGCTCTGTGATAACCTAAAGGGGTAAAATGGGGGTGAGGGGGTGAGGAAGGCTCAAGAGGGCGGGGATATATGCATTCATATGGCTGATTCACATTGTTGTACAGCAGAAACTAACACGACCTTGTAAAGCAATTATGTTCCAATAAAAAGAGCATTGATCTCTATTACAAATGTTGTAATTCAAATTCATTTAAAAGTTTAATGAAATTTGATTATTGTGTCAAAAGTCAGATCAATATATTCTACTACTCCATGAATAGGATAACAGTGCCAGGAAAAAATGACATGATAGTGAAAGATTTATTCACAAAGAGCTATGAAGTCTTAGCGGGTATAAATTGGGAGAATTAATTAAATCTTTGTGTCCTGATGTACTTTCTTTCATTTTAAATACTGTACCTTGTTTAAAGGAAAAGTGTGTCTTTTTTTTTCAGTGATAAAAGAGAATAGAAAACCTGTTCAGTGTTAGTATACTATTCAGTATACTGTTCAGTATAACTGTTCAGTTATAGTATCCTGTCCTTATTTAGATAGAAAATAAAGAAAAACAAATTTATACACTGACTGTGACATTTTCAAAGAAAGTAAATTCATTTTACCTTGAACTGTTGTCAAAATTGGGTTTCTCAAGGTGTGTGCGTGTGGCTCAGTGGTAGAGAATTTGCCTGCCATTGTAGGAGGCGAGGTTCAAGCCCTGGTCCGGGAAGATCCCCTGAAGAAGGAAATGGCAACTCACTCCAGTATTCTTGTCTGGAAAATTCCATGCGCAGAGGAGTCTGGCAGGCTACAGTCTATTGAACACGACTTAACAACTAAACAGCAACAATCTTGCTTAAAGGAAAAGTGTATCTCTTTTTTTCAGTGAAAAGGAGAATAGAAAAACTGTTCATAAAAAAACTACTTAGTGAACACATTAAAAAAACAGAAAGGCTTCCTTCAGCACCTATCTTGAAAGCAGTAAATAATAAAGCTATATGTTATACATTTGGCCATATCCTAAGTATCATCAATTTAATTCATATAGTAAATACATGAAAATATCAGTAATAACATCAATGAATATAAGGAAGAAAAAAATACTGTCAAATTTTTCATTTTAAGTCCTTTTCTGCCCTCCTTATTAATTTCAATTTCTATTGGATTTACTTGCAAATTAAAGGAAGAGCCAGCCTCCAGTCTACAGGACTTTCACACAAGAAAGGGTACATGCAAATCTCCTAGGACTAAAGCAGTGACTATGGATGAATAAGAGGATTACCGGCCATTCACTCCCTCAACAAATATCACCGTGTCCTGCCCAAGGCCAGGCACCTCAGAAGCACGTGGTGTAAAAAGGAAGTAGATAGGTAAACATATCATAACAATGCAGTGTGATAAAGTCTAAAGCTCAAGTCTCCACAGAATTTTAAGGGAGAGTAGAGCATACCAAGCTCACTTCTAGTCCTGAAAGTTTTCTTAGAAAAGATGACTCTTGAATTGGACCCAAAGGAATCAGTTTCGAAGACAGAATGAGGGAAGAGCTTGGGAAACGAATTACAGACAGAAACAGTATCATGTGTCCAAATGCAAAAGAGAGAATCGCACATTTGGACAAGTGCTCATAACTCAGTATGTTTGAATTTAAGGGCCTGTGTGTGGTGGCAGAAGGCGGGTAGGAGAGGAATTAGCAGTCGGGCAGCCATAAAAAGTAGCGAAATTGGGTCATTTGTAGAGATGTATATGGACTTAGAGACTGTCATGTTGAGTGACGTAAGTCAAACAGAAAAATGCGTGTATTAACACATATGTGTGGAATCTAGAAAAATGGTATAGATGGAATTGCAAAGTAGAAATAAATATACAGACATAGAGATCAAACATATGGACACCAAGGGGGAAAAGGTGGGATGACCTGGGAGATTGAGATTGACTTATATACACTAGTGATATTATGTATAAAACAGATAACTAGTGAGAACATATAACTTCTGCACAAATTCCAGTTTTTGATCCCCTTCTCTGAGGCAAACATTTTGACTATCTGCCAGCAGCAGGTCATCAATTTCCACCAAAACCATTTCCTATCTCTTTTATTGGGGGACACAGATCAATTGCTTTCTAGCCCAAGACATGGGAAACTTCTCTCTTCTCACATCTCCAGCTGTCACTGGCTGTCTGATTCTCAATTATGGTTGGGGGATTTACTTAGTGAATAGATGATTGAATGGTAAATATATATTCCCTTCAGGGAATACACCATTCCCAACTGTTGCTCTCATGATCGCAAGAGCATGATCACAAAATTTAGTCTCATCCAAGTACTATAATTAAAATGGAGTTTGATTCTTTCCAAAAATATTTATTTATTTATTTGGCAGTATCTGTTCTTCGTTGCACTGTGTGGAGTCTTTGCTGCCTCATGTGGGATCTTTTCATTGCAGTGCACAAAATCTCTAGCTGTGGTCCATGGGCTCAGTAGTTGTGGCACACAGGCTTAGTTCTGAGGTATGTGGGATCTTAGTTCCCCAACCAGGGATCGAACCTGCGTGCCCTGCACTGGAAAGTGGGTTCTTAACCACTGGACCACGGGGAAGTCCCTGGAGATTCTATGTGATTCTGATGTGATTCCTAGCTTCTCCTCACTAAGGGGCAAGAGAAACATTGTCAAACATGATTAAAGAATTATTTCTGTTTTATTGCAATAGGTAAGAGCTTGGGTTTCCAAGTCCGACTTTAAGACTTGGCTCTGTCACCTACTAGACTATGTGACTTTGGTAATTAACTTCCCTAAGATACAGGTTTTTCATCGGTAAATGGGATAAACAATAATACCTACACTGAGGATTGTTCTGAGACTAGAATGAGATAAAATATATAGAGTTCCAGCACAGTGCCTGGCATGTAATAATCAATAAACAGCAGCAATTATTATTACTGTTATTTATAATTTTGTTTCTTCCTTTCTACTGAATATTTTGTGTGTTTCACATTATTCCACATTATGACTTTCATAATATAAAAACTTCTAAACAATAGCAAATAAATTTCATTATGTTGTGCCTCTGCAATTATTTGGAATGTTTATTATTTCCATTTTTTTTCTAATCATGTTTTCTGAAAATTTTCTGGCTTTAATTGTTACATAGGAAAGCATCTGATACTACTTATTTAAACCTGACAGACTGAATTTTTTTTTTATTGTGACTGGATTTCAAAGTGTTACTTTGTCTGAGTATTTAATTTTAAGCCTTTCCTCTCTCAGAGTAAAATGTAGTTCTGTCTCTTAACACAATTTCAGAAATTAATAAGCATTCTATATTTAGTGTGGCTTATCTTCACATTTTTTCTTCCACTTATACTGCTGCTGCTGCTGCTAAGTCGCTTCAGTCGTGTCCAACTCTGTGCAACCCCATAGACAGCAGCCACTTATACTACATAACTTAATTGGTAGGTTTTGTAGAAGGTTCTGCAACTATAGGCTGCTGGTAAGAAGTCAGGTTTCCTATCTCAAAGAACTCATGCTTTTCTGCAGAAGATAAACATGAAAAATATAAATACAATCCTGTAAGTGCAATAATAGAAATTTATGTTTGGTCAAGGCAAAATTGGCAGCATGATACATTTAACAATAAACCACCTGCAGCAGAGAAGGAGGGATGAAAGAAAGGTTCAAAGAGAGGGTTATATTTACTCAAGGGCTTGGTAAACAGAGACAGTATGGCTATGAAGAGAAGGAAGGAATACTTTCATTCAAAAGGGTGTATGCATGCCTGTGTGTGAAGGTATTTTATTATTCAGTCGCTTAGTCGTGTCTGACTCTGAGACCCCCGTGGATGGCAGCATGCCAGGCTTCCCTGTGCTTTATTGCCTCCCAGGGTTTGCTCATGTCCATTGAGTCGGTGATGTCATCCAACCATCTCATCCTCTGTTGTCCCCTTTCATCCTACCCTCAATCTTTTCCAGCGTCAGTCTTTTCCAATGAGTCGGTTCTTTGCATCAGGTGGCTGAAGTAATGAAAGTATGGAGGCATGAAAAAAATATGATGTCTCTTTCAGGAAATGATGAATTAGTCTGGGCAATCTGTGGAGGAGAAAGATAATTGAAAGGAAAGCAAAGACGGTGGTTTGGAGGGCTTATTATGTTTGAAGAGAAAGACTGGACTCTAAACAATGAGGGAAGATGTTTTAAGAGTGGTAGTCACGTGCTCTTACTCATTTTTAAGGACAGTCATCTGGCAGCCGTTCACAGGATGGTTTGGAGTGAAACTGGGAAATTTGACCTGTTAGGAGAACTTTGCAATGATCTAGGAAAGAAATATAGGCCTGAAAGATGTTAGTGGTAGTGGGGATGAAAAGGATCTGGCAAACAAGAGCATGCTTCCTTTTGATTTATTTTTATTTGGAGGATAATAGCTTTACAATGTTGTGTTCCTTTCTGCTACACAACAAAGTGAATCAGCCACAGTATACAAATATCCTCTCCCTCTAGGACTTCCCTCCCACCCACTCCTCCAGGTAGAATGAACATATTTTAAGAAGAAATGAATGGAATCTACTGAGCTAGTGAATATGAGTGAAGGGGACCAATTGTCAATGATTTGGAAGAAGGACAAGATCTTATAGGATGTACAGGTAGAGATACTGGCTTATAGGTATTGTCGTTGTTGTTGGACATCCTCAGTCATGTCCAACTCTGTTGGAATCCCATGGACTGACGCCTATCAGGCTCCTCTGTCCGTGGGATTTCCCAGGCAAGAATACTGGAGGGGGTTGCCATTTCCTTCTCCAGATCTTCCTAACCCAGGGATTGAACCTGTGTCTCTACGTCTCCTGCATTTCAGGTGGATTCTTTACCGCTGAGCCACAGGAGAAGTCCTCATAGGTGTGGAACTTAGAGCAGAACTTTGGGTTAGAAGCCAAAATATTAGGTGTTGTGATCAGGAAATGTAGAATTGTAATAGAAAAGTATCAGGAGCAACACTGCAGACAGGAGAGCTGCCAGGCAGCAAGAGGAGGTAGACTGTTCTTTTTTTCCCAAACATTTTATTTGGAAGTCAGACCTGCACAAAAATTTTTAGAAAGAATACAAAGAATTCCTGTACACCCTTCACCCATATTCCCCACTGTTCACATTTTAACTCTTTCACTTTATCATTCACTCTTCCTCACACCTATGTAAGCAAACACACTTATTAGTACTTTTCTTCTGAAACATTGGAGAGTACATTGCAGACACACAACTCTTCTTTCTCCTAATAATTCACACGTATTTCCTAAAACCAAGACATTCTCTTCCACACTCACAGGACAGTGATCGAAAACAGGAGATTAACAGTAACAGAGCACTACTGTCTAGTCTACTGAGGGCTTCCCCAGTGGCTCAGGTCGTGGAGATCCACCTGCAATGCAGGAAGCCTGAGTTCAATCCCTGGGGGTTGGGAAGATCCCCTGGACATGTCCTCCTGCCCCAGTATTCTTGCTCGGAGAATTCCACGGACAGAGGAGCCTAGTGGGCTACAGTGCATGAGGTTGCAAAGAGTCAGACATGAATGATCAACTATCTACAGACCATATTTAAATGTTGCCAACTAAAGAGGAGATAGACTTGATTTAGACTGTGAAGAAGCTACTAGTTAGGTAAAATAAAACCAGTGAAAAATAGCATTAGCATCACAGTTTTCCAGAAAGAAGCTGTCCTCTGATTAACAGCACTAGAAACTCTCAATAGCTTATCCTTGGAAGGAAGGATACTAGCCGTGCGAATCCCTCCTTATTTTTTATCCTCTCACTTTATGGCTGTGACTGCTCATTCCTAACCTTGCACATTGTTGTTGAACAATAAGTGACAAACAATATTAATGATGCCTGTAAAACCAGAGAACAGCAAATTTTCTCACAGATCAAAGAAATAAAATGGCATCTTTCTCTAAAGCAGTCAAATGATAAATAGAATAAAACTCATAAGATTTGTCCTTTACTGTATCATGAAACCTTTCAATTTCTATAAAGTCCAAGCACATCATCCTCATCCTCATAAAAAAAAAAAAAAAAAGCTAATTGGAAACTACCTCGGTGTGCCTGATACTGACTTAGCACTATTCTCTCAGTATATAAAAATGACTTTTATTTGTTTACTATCAGAAGTTACTTACCAGATTCCATTTAACTCCATACGGAAAAATCCCTGTTCTAGTTCATTTTCTTATAACTAAATATCAAAGTACAATTTTAAAATATTTTAACAGGTTATAGAATTAAAATATTTATTTTTAAAAGGAAAAATACCTTACCTAATTAAGAATTATTTGATTAGAACATGGAAGTATAAGCAAGGGACATTTCTCACTGAGTCATTATTATCAAATTAAATAATACACCAAAATTACTTCATGATCAGCACTGGTTCTGACCAATTTTCTGAGTAAAAAGCATTTTTGGCAACTAAACTTCAGTCTTGATTCTGTAGCTAGTATTTTTAGTAATCTTGGAGAAAAAGTTAATTAACATACCTAGACTTTGTTGTTGTTACCTAAAAATGTGATAAAGTATATATTGTAAGGGTAAAGTGATGCCACACACACACACACACACACACACACAAAGTGAAAATAAATTAGAGTTCTGTAATTACATATTGTTGTTAATTGCAACTTCAAATTTGCAAATATTTACAAACAACTTTTAAAAAGAAAAAAAAATCAACTTTTGACTCTAATGCTCAAAACCCAAACAAAATAATTATCTACAATAATATGTAGCATTAGCATAACTTATAAAATATACAATTTAATTTTAGATATCAGAGGATGTTGATGTTTCCAGTTGAAGTTTTAATCTAGACTATTTTTAATGCAAGAAATGATGGTAGCTTCTGTACTTAAACTCTACTATATTTGTAAGGCGGTTTTCATTTACAAAATTTGTAATTTACAGGGTTTGGACATACTCTTATCATAAAGAAGAGAGAATTTCCATGAGAATGAACTTTGAATATAGAACCAAGTCCTCTTTCCAGTTTGTGACGTTTAAAGACAGTCATATTTTTGATACTCTTCTTATCAAAATAATGATTATTAAAATTTTTTTCTTTTGTTTTTTATTGTGGTAAAAAACACATAAAGTTTATCATCTTAATCATTTTTAAGTGAACAGTTCAGTGTTGATTGTGTTGCTCAGCCGCTTAGTTGTATCAGCTCTTTGTGTTTCCATGGACTGTAGCCTCCCAGGCTCCTCTATCCATGAGATTTCCCAGGCAAGAATATTGGAGTGGGTAGTCATTCCTTTCTCCAGGGGATCTTCCTGACCCAGGGACTGAACCCAGGTCTCCAGTATTGCAGCAGATCCTTTACTGCCTGAGCCACCAGTTCAGTGCTATTGAGTATATTTGTATTGTTGTGTAACACCTTGAGAACTTTTCATCTTGCAAAACTGAAGTTTGATCCCCACTGCATTAACAATTTCTCCATTCCCCCTCCCCTCAGACTCTGTCAGCCACCATTCTGCTTTCTGTTTCTAAAAGTTTGACTTCCCTGGTTGTCCAGTGTTAAGACTCTATGCTTCCAGTGCAGGGGGCAAGGGTTCCACCCCCAGTCAGGGAACGAAGATCCCACATGACCCTTGGCCCGGCAAACACAAACAAACAAAAGTTTGGCTACATTAGATGACACGGATGAGTCTAATCCTGCCGTATTTGTAAAAGAAGGAATTCACATCCACTTGCTTTCAATAAGGTTTGTGTGACTCGTACAACACAGCAGAATTGACGCTAAGACAATTTCTGACTTAAGCCTGAAGATACTGACAGTTTCAACTTTCTGTTGGAATACTAGTTCCTGGAACCCAGCTGCTGCACTATGAGGAAGCCCAGGCAGTCCTGCAGAGAGGCCCACATGGAGAGCCTCCCGCATAGCGCACCCAGGTGCCCAGCCAATGGCCCCGGTGGAGTCTGCAGTAGAGCCAGTGCAACTTGCCAGCTAAGTAGATGAGCCCTGTTGGAAGTGGATTCTGCCCCAGTTAAGTTGCCCCCAACTGATGCTATGGTGGACAAAACGTGCCATTCCAATAAAGCCCCCTGCAAACTGCAGACTTGGGAACAGGAAAAAAAAAAAAAAAGATTATTATTGCAGCCTCCATCCCACGCCCTCATCCCACCCATTTCCGTCATCAGAGAGCACCGAGCTGAGCTCTCTGCCACCTTACAGAGCTTCCCACCAGCAAACTATTTTACACCTGTCAGTGCTGCTTCTCTTAATTTGTCCCACTCTGTTCTTCCCTCTCTGTGTCCATAACCCATTCTCTGTTCCTGCCCTGCCAATGGATTCATCTGTACCATTTTTCTAGATTCCACGTCTAGGCATTAATATATGATGTTTGTTTCTCCCTTTTGGTCTTACTCTACTCTATGTGACAAACTGTAGGTTCATCCTCATCACTGCAAATGACCCAATTTTCTTCCTTCTTATGGCTGAGTAATATTCCATGGTATATAAGTACCACAACTTTTTTATCCATTCATCTGTTAATGGACATCTAGCTTGCTTTCCTGTCCTGGCTATTGTAAACAGTGCTGCAATGAACACTGGGGTACATGTGAGGCATATGTGTCTTTCTGAATTGTGGTTTTCTCAGGGTATGTTTTAAGTTACCACATTTTTGGTGGTCCGTCATGCAGTAATAGATGACTAGAATATAGTCTTAGAGATATCATGGTTTAAGTGAAGAAAAATCCATAAATAAAGATATTCATATTGCAGTTTCAAAGACACATGATGTTAAAACGAATTCCTTTTTTAAATGTTAAAATGGTTCTCTCTTACTACATACAATAAGAGTAGAGTTACTACTTTAATATTTGGACTGAATAAAGTGGAAAGGTGGAACTGTGGTTAAATATAAAAGGTGGAAGAAATTAACACACTGAATTGAAGCAATGACACTGGCCTGTACCATGATTTCAAATATGCTTGCTGTATTAATCTAATCCTGCTGGAATTAGAATTAAATCTACTGGCCACATACTTTCTCTGACATAACAGTAATAACTTCACATGGACTAGTTTTAATTTTCAAGTTTGGAGTTGAAACTTCACTCAGTAAAATTTTAGGACTGCAGACTGGGCAAAATAACAAAGAAATTGAATATAATTTTACATCAGTGAATCACCATTTCCATCTAAACAATACTTAGTGCTTTTGGTACTAAAATAAGATAAATATACCTTTGATGGACTGGGCTGTAGCCATGGTTGACAAATCAAAAACTGTTATAAGAATTCTATTAAAAGGAGTAATTTAAAAATTCTACTATCAGTGCAAACATATTGCTTATGTAAACTGAGGTCTGGAGAGAAGGCGAGAAGGCGGTACACGTAGTTGTTACTATATCATGACAATGCTATTCCTCTTCATCATCAGTTGCTCTAGGGGAGGGTATGTGAGCCAAGTCTGGCCAAAAGACATGGGGAAAGTGAGCTGAAGACATTTCCTTCCCTATAACAGAGGTGCTTAAGGAGAATACAGCCTTTCTCTCTACTTTTAAAGTTTCTGTCTGAGCATATGATGCTAAAGAAAGTCCGTTAACCATCTTGCAATCACAAAATTGGCAGAGGGTAAAGATGGAAAGAACTCGTGCTGTTTGTGATATTATTGAAACCCTTCCTCTGCTGTTGAATTGCCTACCTCCAGACTTCTTTTTGAGTGAAATATCTAAATGTCTCACTATTGTTTAAGCAAATGGCAGCTAAAAGCAATTCTAATTGATTCCATAGTGCCATAAACAGCCCACACAGTGTCTGAAAAATAATTTTTTTTGGCCAAGCCCTGAAGCATGTGGGATCCTTGTTCCCCCAGTAGGGATCAAGACTGCACCCTGCATTGGAACATGGTCTTAACCACTAAGACCACCAGGGAAGTCCTGAAATATGGCTTTTGTTCAAAAACTTTGATTATTATTCCTGTAAGTAAAACATATGCTAAAATACAAAGATGAATACGTCAAAATCACCACTGATTCCCATTAGCTATTTATAACCCTTCTTCACGCTGAAATTTCAAAACATTTTGTCCTTTTATTATTTTTGACAACAAATTTGAATCTTTTTTCACATGATTAATATTGATTACTGGATTTCAATAACTCTTTTGTACCACCAATTACTTTATAGCTGGCAGATATTCAACACCTATTTGTTGAATAAATTAATGATTATGTTGATACATTTAAATTACATAAATATGCAAAAATGCAAACATCATAATTTCTAAGCACTGTATTCTCAATATGTATGTGTGTAACTTAACAGGATGACAGCAAATATTAGTAAATTTTCTGGTAGTTTTATTTCTGTTTACATTTTGGACCCTACCATTGACTGTAATTCTAATTTTTATTTCAGGGTGAGAGTTACATCAGAAAATGTAAAGCCATTTGAGGGTCTCACCTACGATTCTTCTTAGGAAATAGAGTAGAGGTCAGGAAGATGCCCTGGAGAAGAAAATGGCACCCCACTCCAGTATTCTTGCCTGGAGAATCCCATGGACGGAGGAGCCTGGTGGGCTGCAGTCCATAGAGACTCAGAGTCAAACACGACTGAGCACACACACACAGAGCCAAGTCCAGTGAAGTTTGATCAAAGGTGGATAACCAGGTTCCTCTAAGGTGCTCCCCAAACTTCTATTCAGCTCAATTTAAGTTCACTGCTTTTTGTTTACAGTGATTGCAGAAATATCTTGACTACAAAATCCTAACGAAATAATTCTGAACCCTTCCAGCTTTTCTATATTAGGGAAGAAGACTTAAATTTCTTTAAAAAATACTACTTATTTTTAATTGGAGGGTACTTGTTTTACAGTACTGTGTTGGTTTCTGCCACACCTCAACATGGATCAGCACTAGGCATACAATGTCTCTTTTCTTCTGAACCTCCCTCCCAATCCCATCCCTCCACGTTGTCACAGAAAAGGGTTTGAGCTCCCTGTGTGGTACAGCAAATTTTCACTGGCTACCTACTTTACACTGGGTAATGCATACGTTTCAATGCTACTCTGTCAATTCTATTTTTAAAATCTTCTTCAGAACCAGCCACCAGAGAGGGAAATGGGTGGGGTGGCGGGGGAGGGAGGGGGAGAGAATTTGTATGGGTCTTGTTTATCTCTCATTTTATTCAAAGAGCCTTATTTGGAGCTAAATAATTTGCAACTTTCTACCTGTGTAAATTTGGATAGATTACTCCCCTCCTCTCTGAGTTTCTGCTTCCTTTAGTACAGTGGGGATAATAATTTTTACTTGAGTTTCTGAGAAGGTTACCTGGAATATATATGGTGTGTGTGTGTTTGTAAGATTACTTAGCATGGTTCCTGGGGCATAATACCCACTCACCTCCCCCATCTAGGAAATGTTAGATGTTTTCAACAAATGGTAATTGAATGCTTACCAGCTGCTCTTCTTCAGGCACTGGTAATGCAAAGTTCTCAAAGAGTCAGACAGGACTGACTGAGCCTGCAGGCACGCAATGCAAGGTTGAGCAAAATGAAGCCTACGTTCTAGGGAATGAATGGAAAGAGGTGTGATCATTAGAAGTGACTGACCAACTGTAGCAACTAAAAATACTCAAAATATAGGTTCTTGTTGTTTAAAAACGTATGTTTAACATGTAATGAAGTATATAAAAGGTTAGCAAGTATTTATAAGGGAAATACATACTGAATTTTAATATACAATAGATTTGTTCCATCTTGTTTGAAATTTTCTATGAAAACATTTCGCATTTCTGAATTTAGCAGACATGAGTGTGATCTCCGAGAGGATTTCATAAAGGAGGAAGAAGAAAACTGAACAGAACACAGAAATGGAAGGAAGAGTCTTCCCAGTGGCATTAGTGGTAAAGAACTCACCTGCCGTTTCCGGAGATGCAGGTTCAGTCCCTGGGTCAAGAAGATGCCCCTGGAGAAGGGAAATGGCAACCCACTCCAGTACTCTTGCTTGGGAAATCCTATGGACAGAGGAGCCTGGTGGGCTACAATCCACTGGGCTGCAAAGAGTCAGACATGACTGAAATGACTTAGCAAGCACACATTTACTGAAAGCTGGGGAATTGAAAAAGGAGGCTAAATAGTCTAATAGTAGCACTAGTTAGATTCAGAAGAGTGGAAATAATTTTCTATTCACACTCTAATCCCTTCCAAGAAGTTATATATATACATGTCTAAATGCATATCCTAAGAAGAAAAAAAATCTAAAAAAGACCATTAATCTGAGGCCATACCTAAAATATTTTAGTATTAAGGATTCATTAAGAGAAATATTTTCATTTTCATTTATGTCACAGACCTACATGTTTTCTTAGTAAATCAAGTTTTGAACCAGAGTAGATCCGAAAGGCTGCAGTTGTTTAGAGTTTTCAAAACATCTGGGAAGTTATTCTGGCAAATAGAGTCAAATCCATTAGTAAAACAGATGTTTTCCACTGTGGCTGGAAAAGACAGCTTTCTTATATGTATTGCATATGGTCCAAAATCCATTTCAGAAATAAAATTCCACCTCTTAAAGAGTCTTGAGACCTCAGTGGTCTCTTAGACTCAGCCAATGAAAGCATGGCCAAGGCCATTTAAGGGTTTGAAAGCAGTTTTTTGAATAATCTTTTCATTTCATGTCTTATAAAATAGAAAAAGTGTTATGCAACTCTAAGTTGCTTCTCCAAGCCCTCAGTTTAAAAAAAGTTGGATTAAAACCAGCAATCTTTGGCATGACCCCTGGGAGCTAAGAGCAGGGAAGGATAGGAGGTCATGAGAGAAAATGGTGGCCTGAGAGTTGTTTTGGTCTTTCCTCCCAGAGAAAGTAAAAGGGAGCTTCTTCCCACTGACCTTTAGGGAAGAGTATCAGAAGCTCTAGAAGATGGGTTTTGTCAAACAGCCAGAAATTACTGTGTCCCAGGAATACAGGAAATCCAAAAACTGATTTAGGGAAAATATTTCCTTTTACAGATGCATCTTACATTATCATATACAGATGAATTCTCACTGTGAGGTGGCATAAATCACATGTTCTAGATATTTTTAGCCTTTGTAAAAATAGATATAAAAGTTGAATAGACAGCAAGCATTTGCATTGGCCTTTTGCCAGTTAATTGTTTTGAGCTAAAAGTTCCATATTCTTAGCCAATGCAATGTTTTCCTGGTTTAACAACTCAGATTCAGCTTTCTTTTAGTCAAGAAAAAACAGAAAGAAGGAAAAATAGACTGAAGATATTATCTATTTTTAATTGTTTCAAATACCGTGAGAATAATTCTTATCACAAATAAGAGAAGGAACCCTTGCTGATTAAGTGGATTAAATTCGTTAAGAATCATCAGGATTGTCAGTACTTGAAAATTTTGTCTATAAATAAAGAAGTACCTGAGTTACCACAGATCATTGCTGAGTATTCGAACATATTTTATAATTGCAAAGGCACAGCCTGTAAAGATAAAAGGTGCAAATCATTATTTTGGCTTCAGAGATGTGGAGATTTGTGCTCTTTCTAGAGAAAGGTTGCTGGCTGTCATGAACTGTTTTAGGTCTCCTTATAATGAGGTACCATCACGGTATTGGCTAGAGTACTGACAAAGATTCTTTATTTGCACTCTGTTCATCTTCGCTTGGTGCATATGCCTGCCAAAATAGAGACGATCATGAACGATGGGATTTGGATTCACATGTGTCGGGAAAATGTGAGCAGAGTCAATTATTGATACTAGGCAGACACATCTTCTTTTCAACATGTTATTAACATCGTAACCTGTTTCACTTATGATATCATTGCCATCTCTGTTTACTCTTCCTCCTGTCTGAAGCTCGCTCATCAGGAATTTCAGAGAGACTGCCTTTGAACCTGAAATACTTTAATTATCACCTTGCTCCAGGGAATTGAGAGCTAGGAAGATATCATGTTTTCAAGGGGAAAATAAAGATCTCTCTGGGAAGATTATTTGCATTTGTCTAAGAGATAACACTATTCATCCATTGTCTGGAGGGATGCCCAGAATCAAAATGAGCAAAGATTAGCTGAGTGGATAGCTTCATAATTCCTTTTGAGACATGTCTTCCAAGTAGAGCTTTACTTTGTTTGAAGTGCTTTGATTTTCCAAAATAGGGTATATACCAATTTGGGTAAGTGTGAAAACACATCCCAAAGCCAGAAAAGAAATGAGTCTTGTGTTTTCCATAGCCAATCTCTTTCCCCATCTTCATAGCCCTGCTAGTAGATAATTGAAAACTGATATCATGTGGATCAGAAAAGGAGCAACTAGAGATAGAAAAGTTGGTAAAGACTCCATTGGTCAACGCAGGAGATGCAGGAGAGATGAGTTTGATCCTTGGGTTGGGAAGATTCCCTGGAGAAGGGAATGGCAACCCACTACAATATTCTTGCCTGGAAAAACCCCATGGACAGCAGAACCTGGCAGGCTACAGTCCTTGAGCTGCAAAGACTTGGACACGACTGAGCACTTGTCAGCAGCAGAGAGAGAAAAGCTGGGCAAAGGCATGAAAAAGATAGGAATGTGTGTCACTGAAAGGGCTCTGTGTGGTGAGAATAGAGGGAAAAGAAGAATCCAAGGGAAAAGGAGAGTCTAGGATAATTTCTGGGATTATGAATTCCAGAATGTGTATGTTTATAGTATGTGCACACTCCAGTTGCTTATAGAGGAGGAGGAGGAAAGGAAAAGTTTAGCCTAAAGGAAAGAAAATTGGGGGAAAGGAAAGGTTTCAAGGAATTGTTAGTGGAGAAAGAATTGCAGGAAACAACACTAATGATCACATAGTTTAAGACATATTGTGAAAGAAACATTATGTCTTGTCTATAACTGCTTACACGTAAATTAACTTTCTCCTGTGGAAGGAGGAGTAGGGTACAAAAGGGAAAAGGCAATAAGGAAAAAGGATATGAACCCAGATGACCTTGACCCTTTACTAACTTATGAAAAGAAAGCAAAAATATGTCATTAGGCTTTTTGGGGCCTAAAGACAAAGACAAACTTTAGGTTCCTCATAAAGACAAGAAATGTCACTAACCAGGATGGAAAAAGATGAAAAACTCATGGATTATAAGGAAACTCAAATAAAGAGGCTAGAGTTTCTATTTAACTACCTCTTTAAGAGTATATTAAATCATTTTTCCAGCTAATGTTATCGAGTGAAATATTCCATCTGGCTCCACTGAGAAAGAATTTCGAAGTTGTGGAATAGCAGAATCAGAGTTGGAAGTAACCCTCGTGTCTTCTCATCCAACCCCCTCATTTTTCTTTTTAGCACTTCTGGGGTGTGATGTAAACAGACTGTAGCGAGTCCACATGCTCCAGACTCACTCATTAGAAACACAAAACGGCTTCTGCCACTCTTGTGCTCCTTTCCAGCTTCCATGGGCCCCTCTTCCTTCCTTGCAGGAGCAGTCTACATTTGCTCTCTCCACTTCTTCTCCTTCCTTTCCCCTCCCCAGGCCACAGAGCTGCCCCTCCATTGAAATCCTCTTCCCTCAAGGGCCCTCACAAAGCACAGGCCTCCATCTGTGCCAAGTGGGCTTGGGAGTAAGATGGCTGGACTTGAGATCTTGCTTCTGTCGTTTGCCTCCTGTGTAAACTGGGGTAAGTTCACCTCTCTGTGCTTCGTTTTCTCATCTATAAAGAGGCAGTCATCATCATCATCATCCCTAATTCACAAGGGTGTTGTGAGACTAGAATAAGACAAGCCACAGAAGCGCTTAAAATGGTCTCTGTCATGCTATAAGCCCTTAATAAAACAAATTTGAGCTCTTCATTCTCATTATCCTTCTTACCACCTTTGTAGTTCTACTGTTAATCACTTCCCTCCTTCCAAGCTTCTTTCCATCCCTTCCTTTTCCCCTTCTTTCCCTTCCTCCCTTTTCCACATGTATTTGCGTGTCTCTTTACCCTCTGCCAGGGCAATGGGGCTACAGCAGTGAGCCAGACAGGACCTGCTTGTTCTCAGGGGCTTAAACTTCCAGTTTTCCTCTAACCACCTTATTATGTGCTTCTCTGTTTTTGGTGGACATTCCTCTTCTTCCCTCCACCTCTTGCTCTCTTAAATTACCCTTAGATTGTGTTTCTTATTCTATTTTCCTGAAGATAAAGGCATCCATGCTATTCCAAACTATCTTCTGTCTTCAGTTTACACTTAGGTCCACAGTTGCACCTACATATTAGTTGTCTCCACCTATCACAGAGAGACTTTAATCCTAAGATTTACAACACAGGGTGGCTTATCTGTGCAGCTCACCTCCTTCCACCAATCCTGGTTTTACTGTGTGGTCAATGGCACCCCTACCCATCCAGACACTTCCGTCAGAATCCTCTGCCTTCATCTACTCTCCCTATGTTCAATCACATCACAGCTCTATTTGCTTCTCAGGCATGGTCTCTCTTCTCTGCTCCCACTTTCTTCATTCCGGTCTTCCTTGTTTTCCTCTTTGTAGAAGATCAGCCTTCTCAGTTATCTCCACTTCCTGTCTTCTGTTCCACCCGTCTATGCTTATGTGTTCTTTAAGACCAAAACCTGGTCATTAATTCAATCATATGTTCATTCACTCGTTTATTTACTTTCTCACTTACTTAACAGTGAATGAAAACCCACCAATCATTTTATTTCCCTCTAAATTTCTTCCAAGGTGCGTTGGTTCCTTTGCATTATCCTTGTTCTTCTGTATATTTTGCTGTCCTCCCTGGGCGTTCCCCCACACACACTACCTGTTCCCTTGAAAAACCGATACATATTCTTCATAACTCAGCTCAAATTTCTCCTCATTCATTTATTCATTTAATTCTGTCCAACCACTGGATATACAGCAATAAATACAAGTGATAAATCCCTACTCTCACAGAATTTACATGAGGGAAACAGACAATGAATAATTGAACAAGATGATCATAGATTGTGATAAGTGCTGAGAAAAAAGAAGACAAAGTAAAACCATAGGAAGAAGGAGAAAGAAACAATTGAGTTTGTGTGTGTTTAGGCGGTGCAATTTTTCTAAATTGAAATATAGTTATCTTGCAATGTTGTATTAGTTTCAGCTGCACAGCAAAGTGATTCAGCTATATATATATATGATGTATATATATGTCATATGTGACATGTATATATATCATATATATATGCCCAACGTATATGGCATATTGAAAAGCAGAGACATTACTTACCAACAAAGGTTCATCTAGTCAAAGCTATGATTTTTCCAGTAGTCATGTATGGATGTAAGAGTTGGACCATAAAGAAAGCTGAGTGCCAAAGAATTGATGCTTTTGAATTGTGGTATTGGAGAAGACTCTTGAGAGTCCCTTGGACAGCAAGGAGATCAAACCAGTCAATCCTAAAGGAAATCAATCCTGAATATTCATTGGAAGGACTGATGCCAAAGCTGAAACTTCAATACTTTGGCAACCTGATGTGAAGAAATGACTCATTTGAAAAGACCCTGATGTTGGGAAAGATTGAAGACAGGAGGAGAAGGGGATGATAGAGAATGAAATGGTTGGATCACATCACTGACTCAATGGATATGAGTTTGAGCAAGCTCTAGCAGTTGGTGATGGACAGGGAAGCCTGGTGTGCAGCAGTCAGTCCATGGGGTCACAAAGAGTCAGACATGACTGATAAATATATGTATGTTATATATATATATATATGTTCAATAATATATCTTGTTCAATAATATATATATATTATTTTTCAGATTCTTTTCCATTATAGGTTATTACAAGATCTTGAATATAGCTCCCTGTGCTATATAGTAAACCCTCGTTGATTACCTATTGTGTATATAGGAATGTATATCTATTAATCCCAGACTGCTAATTAATCCCTCCCCTTGGTGGCACTAGTGGTAAAGAACCTGCCCGCTAGTGCAGGAAACATAAGAAATGTGGATTGAGTCCCTGGGTTGGGAAGATCCCCTGGAAGAGGGCATGGCAACCCACTTTAGTATTCCTGCCTGGAAAATCCCATGGACAGAGGAACCTGGCGGGCTACAGTCCATGGGGTCACAAAGTGTCAGACATGCCTGAAGCGGCTCAACACACAGTGCTTTTGGTGGTGGAGGGGTGTGTGTGTGTGTGTGTGTGTGTGTGTGTACAGCTTTAAACAGAGTGATTGGTCAGAGAAGTCTTTTCTGATGAGGTAACATTTGAGCTGAAACCTGAATACAACGAGAGAGCAAGCATGTGGATATCTGGAAGACAAGCATTCTGTGGCCAGGGAATGGCAAGTGCTGGAGCTGTGGCGGAAGGAGGCCAGGGTGCTCGAGGAACATCTGGGAAGTTGAAAGGCGAGTCCCCGTGATGCCAGCCTGACTTTGCACAGCTGAGTTGGCGTTCACTTCTCTGGGCTCACACAGTGCTAATACTGCAGGCCCTCAAGGGTGGGGACCATTTTGTACTGCTTTTTGTATCCACATCCCTGTGTTTGGTTAAGTGCTTGAACCTTTGCTGAATGGATGAATCAGAGGCCTGCAGATGCTTTCTTAGGCTTGAGTCATCTGAATGGGTTTCTGGGTTCCTACAATTTTCAATATTTTCCTTTCATCATGTCGCTCTCTGCACCTGGTATTGATCTTTCACCTGCTTTGGCTACTTTCCTCCTGGAACCTTGAATCATGAACATTCCTGTATTGATTTCCAGTCACGCCCCTCCACTCCACCCCAGGTTTCTTCATGTTGCAGTGATCAGTGGGGTTCGTGTGGGCAAGGCCACGGAAGGGTTCCACATATTAGTGCTGTGGGAAGCTCACAGCTGGAGCATTGATGAATGCAGATAAATATACAGGGTGCAGTCAGAACACAGAAGGACTTACCAGTAAAGAAGGAAAATACAGGCAACTGACTGTGATGACTTAGAAATGTCACTCTGAGATCATAATTTAAGGTTTTACAAATATTTTAATACTTACTGTCATCACATTTTTTGTGGCTTCCCAGGTGGCTCACTGGTAAACAATCTGCCTTTCAATGCAGGAGACACAGGAACATAGGTTTGATCCCTGGGTTTGGAAGATCCTCTGGAGAAGGAAATGGCAACCCACTCCAGTATTCTTGCCTGGAAAATTCCATGGACAGAGGAGCCTGGTGGGCTACTGTGCATGGGGTCACAAAAAGTTAGTCATGATTGAGCATGTAGGCAACTAATGTGATTATTTTGGGGGCAAGGGTAAATAAACTGTTTGAGAAATAAACTGTGACATCACCAACTTGATGGATATGAGTTTGAGTAAGCTCCAGGAGTTGGTGATGGACAGGGAAGTCTGGCGTGCTGTGGTCCACGAGGTTGCAAAGAGTAAGATACAAATGAGCGACTGAACTGAACTGAACTGAACTGAACTGAAATAAACTGTAGCCCTTAGCTAATTTTCATATTACCAAAAGGTCATACATGCATATTTTAGAATACCATAATTCACCAGGTGTCAGTTTCTGAAACTAGGTGACATCTATAAAAGGAGACATAATATTTCCTTTTTATAGAGCAGGAAGTTAGAGTTATGTTCCAAAGATAACAATCTCAAAAACTGTGAATACCGGTGACAATCATTAGTAAAGAATAAAGTCTTTAAATTGTTGAAATAGATGTTGTCAAGAATGTGAGTAAAATTTGTATCTTATCAAAAAATAACTATAGGGCTCCTTATTAAAATCGACATACTCTAATTTCATGTTCAATTATAATAATTTATCTTTTTCAAGTCACAGGAGATTAAAAATAATAGGTTTGACAGAAAACAACAAAATTCTGTAAAGCAATCATCCTTCAATTAAAAAATAAAGAAATTTAGAAAAATAATAAATTATTAGGGCAGGAAGATGGTAGAGGAAGTTATAGCAAAAACAATACAAGGATGGAAGACTGTCCAACTACACAAAGGAGGCAGAAAGACTTAAAGAAGCAAACATTAAGCACTCAAAATGATAGCCATTAGAGTTTCAAATGCAAGGCCCGCAATGCAGTTCCTCCTGTGGCACCTTATACAAGTGCATGATGGCTTTATCTGCAATGCCAAGTCAAAAGTTTTTTTTTTTTTTTCCAAGTTGTCTGTTTGCTTTTTTGTTTTTCCAAACTTCTTTTGGTGACAAAGCCTGACCTGACTTGTGCTTGTCTGACAGCACATCTAATCTGAAGGGCTATGAGGCTACTTAATGAGCTTCATTTTAAAGTGTGTGAATTTGTTTTGTTGCAGAAGTAATGTGTTAATTACAGACCCTGCTGGGGTGCTATGAATAGGTCTCTAGTATAAGCACTATGCTACCTTCACAAGATGCAAACATCCAGTTGCAAGGGTTTGTATAAAGAATTGTGTACTTGCGTGGTACAATCATGAATGTGCACAATGATAACTGTGGTGAGTAAGATAAACACTCTGCTTAGGAAGATAAGAAAGTGTGGCACATTCTTTGAAAGCTTTGCATTAAAAACAAAGTGTTCATTAGAGAGAAGGAAAGTGTATTTGCAAAGTCAATACCGAGAGATATCTGTGTGTGTGTCCAAGTTCTTTAAGACGAAATTAGACTTTGAATCTGGGGGATATTTTTGCTGTTGTCTTGCTAAAACTTGGATTAAAGCACCATTATCAGGGCTTTTGAAATGTGGGGTTGGAGGAAATTCTTGAGAGTCCCTTGGACAGCAAGGAGATCGAACCAATCAATCCTGAAGGAAATCAATCCTGAATATTCATTGGAAGGACTGATGCAGAAGCTGAAGCTCCAATATTCTGGCCACCTGACGCAAAGAGCTGACACATTTGAAATGATCCTGATGCTGGGAAGGATTGAAGGCAGGAGAAGGGGAGGACAGAGGACGAGATGGGTAGATGGCATCACCGACTCGATGGACATGAGTGAGCAAGCTCTGGGTGTTGGTGATGGACGGGGAAGCCTGGAGTGCTGCAGTCAGTCCACAGGGCCTCAAAGAGTCAGACACGATTGAGTGAGTGAATAACAACAGCAATCAGGAAATTATCTTTCAAGTTGCTGGAGTTTTCTTGAGTACCAGAGCTACTGGAGTGAGAAAGCTAATAAGAGGTGTGAATTAGCTTCTTAAAATCAAATGTGTAACAGGAGGTGTTTTTTTGTTGTCATTTGTTTGTTTTATTCCACCTTCTCCTCTCTCCAGGATTCTGCTGTCAGTGAAGAAAAAAATTTGGGTGCCAACTTAAGGAAACAGAGTCTGTGTTTGCAATGCCAATGAGGGTACCCAAGGGGAATTGTTAAATAGCCTGAGGATTATTCTAGCTCAGAAACTTAAAGATATTTTAGGCCTCAGCAACCGAAATTTTAAAAACCTCACTGAATTCTAGACAGAAACACACAAAATGCACAAAATATTACTATGTTAAATTTTCTCTGCCAAAAAATAATACAGGTCTATTGTTAAAAATTCAAATATTATAAAAATATATTAACTAAAATAGTAAAAAAAATTAGCAAAAAATAATTAACTAAATAGGGAAAGGAACTCTTCGCTACACTATCACCTTTCTCTCCATAAAAATACTGTACACCCGTGGTGGATTCATGTTGATGTATGGCAAAACCATTACAATATTGTAAAGTAATTAGCCTTCAATTAAAACAGGTAAATTTAAATTTAAAAAGTACTGTTAAAATATGGCTTGTATTTCTTTAGCTGTTATTCTTTTTTACATAAATTCATTCATACTACATAGTGTATTACAACTCACCTTTCCTTATAAATGACTATATATCTTGATGTTCATCCAAGTTAGTACTTAATATTACCACTTCATTCTTTTTCATTGTGAATTCCATTTTATGGCTATTCTGTAATTTAAAATTAATGATTTTTTTTGAAGGCTTACTTTTTCCCCATGGCTATTTTATTTTTCTCCTTTGATTTTCATCTGCTTTTGTGATTAGACACAAGTAGAAAAATAAAAAGTTTAGATTTGATTAGAAAAAAAAGCTATGAATAGTGAGATTTAAAAAAATCATTCTCATGATCTTGGAGTAGGGATTAATTGAGAGAATGTGTACAAATAGCCCTCAGTGTCTGGCACATAGTAGATATTCAGTAAAACTTGCCTTGCTTCCCTTTAAAAAAATAGTGAGATAACTGTTTTCAAAAGGCAAATTTCCATTCTGTGGAATGAGCAGTACAGTTATGTCAAAAGGTAAAATGAACGGTGTTGTATCTGCATTTTAAAGAATATTCAGGTGTTACTAGTAAAGGAATCAATAACAGTCAGATTTAGAAGAACTAAATTTCCCTTGATTGTACAGAGACATTAGAATTTCTGGAGGAAATAAACCTTGGTGTAAAAATAAACTTTCAGATTTAAAATCAGGAACAGACCATCTGTGGTTCTCCTGGAAAGGAGTGCTTTATCTACAAAGCTCAGTGGACTTTGAAAGGTCAGGGATAAAAAGCAATCTCACATTTTGATGACCTGTGTCCAGGTAAATGAGAGAATGGTAACTGGATCACTTTCACCACAAATCTGAGTAACAATTTTGCCTTGTCCCTCTTCTCTCATTCTGGCTCATCTTTTCCAGCCTTGCCATAGCTATAACCATTTCCCTGCATTAATGTCCTCCTCTCTGCTGTTTGCAATTCAACAACCTTTTCCTCCACAGGAGCAAGAGTAGCAATTATGGTAAACACCAGTGACACACAGTACGTTAGTTAGTAGCAGCAGTTAGTCACTCAGTCGTGTTCGACTCTTTGCAACCCCAAGGACTGTAGCTCACTAGGCTCTTCTGTCCATGGAATTCTCCAGGCAAGAGTACTGGAGTAGGTTGCCATTCCCTTTTCCAGGGGTTCTCCAGAGGATCTTTCCCAACCGGGATGGAACCCAGATCTCCTGCATTGCAGGCAGATTCTTTACTGTCTGAACCACCAGGGAAGCCCCCACCCCCAGTACATTGCTATCACAATGTGCTATAAAAACCTCCTTTTTTTCATTTCCCTTCCTGACTCCTTAGATGTTACCATTATTCTGAATTTTAAGATAAACATTCCTTTGTTTATACACTGGCATTAGCAAATGTGCGACAGAGGAGGAGATGGTTGGATGGTATCACCAGTTCCATGGACACAAGTTTGAGCTAGCTCTGGGAGATGGTGAAGGACAGCAAAGACTGGCGTGCTTCAGTCCATGGGGTCACAAAGAGTCGGACATGACTGAGTGACTGAACAACAACAAATAATATGTCATTTAGTTATGCTTGTTCCTGAACTTCGTAAAAGGAGCAACTTACTGTACATAATTTATGTGACCTTCACTTAACTTTATGTCTCTAAGAATCATTTATGCTGCGGAATGTGGTGGTTGTTGCCTCATGTTCACTGCTCGAGATATTTCATGCCCTGATTATGCTGCTGCTGCTGCTGCTAAGTTGCTTCAGTCGGAACTTATTTCTCTTTTTCTCAGTTCTAAGTATTTAAAAATTTTCATTCATGATTTTCTCTTTGATCCATGGTTATTTGGAAGTCTATTTTTAAATCCCACTTATTTAAGTGGATCTTTAAAAATTAAAATGTACTGTTATTTAACTTTTAAGTGAAATCTTAAAAAAAAATTAGTCTGCAATGTATTTCTAAATAGATTGCCTTGTGAGCAGAGATTCAGTTCAGTTCAGTTCAGTCGCTGAGTCGTGTCCGACTCTTTGCGACCCCATATGAATTGCAGCACGCCAGGTCTCCCTGTTCATCACCAACTCCTGGAGTTCACTCAGACTCACGTTCATCGAGTCAGTGATGCCATCCAGCCGTCTCATCCTCTGTCGTCCCCTTCTCCTCCTGCCCCCAGTCCCTACCAGCATCAGAGTCTTTTCCAATGAGTCAACTCTTCGCATGAGGTGGCCAAAGTACTGGAGTTTCAGCTTTAGCATCATTCCTTCCAAAGAAATCCCAGGGTTGATCTCCTTCAGAATGGACTGGTTGGATCTCCTTGCAGTCCAAGGGACTCTCAAGAGTCTTCTCCAACACCACAGTTCAAAAGCACCAATTCTTTGGCGCTCAGCCTTCTTCACAGTCCAACTTTCACATCCATACATGACCACAGGGAAAACCATAGCCTTGACTAGACAGACCTTAGTCGGCAAAGTAATGTCTGTGCTTTTGAATATACTATCTAGGTTGGTCATAACTTTTCTTCCAAGGACTAAGCAGAGATTATGAAGTTTAGATTAGGAATCAACAAACCCAGTCAACACCTGTTTGTTTGTTTGTTTGTTTTTACAGCTGGTGAGCTAAAAATGGTTTGCATATTTTTATTTATTTATCTACTTATGGCCACTTGGCATGTAGGACCCTAGTTCCCCTAACCAGGAATCAAACTTGTGGCCCCTGCAGTGGAGGTATGGAGTCTTTTTTTTTTTTTCCTTTAAAAAAAAATTAATTTATTTTAATTGGAAGATAATTACTTTACAATATTGTGATGGTTTTTGCCATATATTAACATGAATCAGTCACAGGTACACATGTGTTCCCCTATACTGAACCTGCCTCCCACCTCCCTCCCTACCCTATCCCTCTGGGTTGGCCCAGAGCACCAGCTTTCTTTAAGTGCCCTGCTTCATGCATTGAACTTGCACTGGTCATCTATTTTACATATGGTAATATACATATTTCAGTGCTATTTGCTGTGTTATCTCCTGTGTTGGCAGGTGGGTTCTTTACCATTAGCACCACCTGGGATCTAGCCCATTACAGAAGAAGTTTTTCAACTCCTGGTCTAAATAATCCAAATTGTCTGAAATGTGTTAAGGTACACTGGTAAATTTATGTAAGTATTTCTTACAGGCTTGATGAGAATATGTATTCTCTTAGTGTTGTATGTTGACATTGTAATCTTTAAATGTTGTATATCTATATATCTGTATCTATCTATATATATGGAATTATCAATAACTTATCAATATACGGTAAGATAATTTTGAAATAGCCCCAACATAATGTTGGATCTATCAGTTTCTCCTTACAGATTTCACTATTATGTGATGCCCTTTCTATCTCCAATAATGGTTTTTAATCTTAAAGTTTATTGTGTGTGATATTAATGTAGCTCCACCAGTCTTCTTTTCATTATTATATACCTGATATATCTTATGTTTTCTATGTCCTTATGTTTTATAAATAGCATATACCAATGTTTTTGAAAAGTACTTTGACTCTTTTAGCTATATAATTTAATCTATTTATGTTGTGATTACTTACATATTTGAATATTTTTCCCTTCAGTTTTTACTTTCTATCTTTTATTTGACCCCTCCCCCTTTTCTATACTTCTTTCCAGTATTTTTTAAGTTTTTCTTTGCACAGAGTAGAAAAATAGATATACTGTCATGTTTATTTGTTCATTTCTTATTGCCTTGCCCTTCCTCTGCTGGTCTGGAATTTCTACATTCTCTGTCTACTCTTTTTTAATATACTGTAGAACATAATCATCAAAGGCATGTTTTCTGGAGCCAAGCTATCTGAGTTCAGATCTCAACTTTGTCACATAATAGATGACTTATGGCTCATGTTTCTGTGTATTTTTCCCCTCCTGTATAAAATGGAGAGTGTTAGAAGATTGTTGTAAGAATGTAAACGAGTGTGTGTGCATGTGCTGTTGCTTCAGTCATGTCCAGCTCTTTGCATCCCATGGACTGTAGCCTGCCAGGCTCACTGTCCATGGGATTTTCCAGGCAAGAACACTGAAATGGGTTTCCTTCCCTTCTCCAGGGGCTCTTCCTGACCCAGGGATCAAACCTGTGTCTCCTGTATCTCCTGCATTGCAGGTGGATTCTTTACCATTGAGCCAGCAGGGAAGCCCAAACATAAAATTATAGAAATATAAACTATGTAAGGTGAAAGATACGGTTTAATGGTAGTCTATGTGAAATCAACTTGGACGTTTTACCTCTCTGTAATTACGTTGCCAACAAAGGTCCGTCTAGCCAAGGCTATCATTTTTCAGTGGTCATGTATGGATGTGAGTGTTGGACTGTGAAGAAAGCTCAGCACTGAAGAACTGATGCTTTTGAACTGTGGTGTTAGAGAAGACTCTTGAGAGTCCCTTGGACTGCAAGGAGATCCAACCAGTCCGTCCTAAAGGAGATAAGTCCTGAATGTTCATTGGAAGGACTGATGTTGAAGCTGATACTCCAATACATTGGCCACCTGATGCAAAGAATTGACTCCCTGGAAAAGATCCTGATGCTGGGAAAGATTGAAGGCAGGAGGAGAAGGGGGTGACAGAGGATGAGATGGTTGGATGGCATCACCAACTCAATGGACATGAGTTTGGGTAAACTCTGGGAGTTGTTGATGGACAGGAAGGCTTGGTGTGCTGCAGTCCATGGGGTTGCAAAGAGTTTGACACGACTGAGTGACTGAACTGAACTGAACTGATTATCAGGGTATGCCTGGATCAAAGGGGCTGATCCCTGTAATACTTGCTTCTCAACCCACTATATTTGAATGTTGTGTTTTCTTCACAGTACACAATTTAAGGAGAAAAGTGAAAACTCAAAGCACATTCAAGGCAGGGTGTGGAGTGTACTTATGAGGACTCACCATTCCATTTGAAGAACAGTGAGAGGTTCTAGAGATTTTGAAGAAGAAGAAAATATGAGAAGATCTGGTAGTCAATTAATAATTGGTTCAAATATTTCAAGCCTTACGATGTTAATAAGAAATGAGGTTAATTTTGTGTGGCTCTTAGGGGGCAGAATAAGCACCAGTGCTTAAGTTAGGGAAAGTTGATTTGATGTTCACAAATCAAATGATACAGACTTTAGAGTTAAGCATTTTTAATTTGGATTTTAATTCTGGCATCAGCATTGGCTTTCCCAAAAGGAATGAAACTTCTGAGCTTCCTTTTCCTGGTAAATAGGTATAACAAGGCCCATCTCATTTTAAGGATTAGCAATAAAATATAAAAATTGCATAGTTCCTGGCATAGTATTTAATAAAAATTATAATTATACATAACATAGATAAAAATAGAGATCTCTAACAATGGAAAAGTTTAAGTGGTTGATGGTATAGAGGAAATATTGGAGAGAGGATTTCTACTTAACATAGTGGACTGGACTTAAGGTCTATTCCAACTTTTAGGATCCTGGTTTTATTTCCCATCTTGGTGTGAAATCTTTCTTTCCCCTGACTACCCTTCTTCCTTATTGGACGAAACAAGCAGATTCAATCTATTTTAACCAAGTTTATTTTATAGTCTTTCCTTGATTCCTGGGAGTCGTGACCTTAAAGAAGAAAAAGGAGGGGGCCATAGCTATGACAAACGGGGGGTTTCAAGAAGTGAACGCAATGTCACACACGGAAGGACTTCTCATTCAGTGGTTCCAGAAGCAACTGGGCAGAGAAAAGGTTATGAGGGTTGGTTAGGATGACGGAAGATGAAATGGTTGGATGGCATCACCAACCCGATGGACATGAGTTTGAGCAAGCTTGAGGAGCTGGTGATGGACAGGGAAGCCTGGCGTGCTGCAGTCCATGGTGTCGCAAGGAGTTGCACACGACTGAGCGACTGAACTGAACTGAGCAAGGTCGTGAGAGGTATTATGTGGAAGAAGCCTCCACTATTTCAAACCACATCAGGCCCTTGGCAGGAGTTACGAGGAAAAAAACCATTCCAGGCAGGAGTGTGAAGCCGGTCTGGTCTTGCTGCTTTCAGCTAAGGACTTGCAGTGTGGAGATTCCCAGGGAGAAGGCAATGGCACCCCACTCCAGTACTCTTGCCTGGAAAATCCCATGGATGGAGGAGCCTGGTAGGCTGCAGTCCATGGGGTCGCTAAGAGTCGTACAGGACTGGGCGACTTCACTTTCACTTCTCACTTTCATGCATTGGAGAAGGAAATGGCAACCTACTCCAGTGTTCTTGCCTGGATAATCCCAGGGACGCGGGAGCCTGGTGGGCTGCCGTCTATGGGGTCACACAGAGTCGGACACGACTGAAGCGACTTAGCAGCAGCAGCAGCAGCAGCAGCAGCAGCAGCAGCAGCAGCAGCAGCAGCAGCAGCAGCAGAGCAGCAGCAGGGATCGAAAGGAGGCCCCCTGGGTGCCACCAGTTGATGGCATGAGTTGAGGAGAAAAATAAAAGAAGAGACAAAAGAAGAAACATAGGTGGGAGGGTCCCGAGAGAAAGACAGAGGCTGGAGGGTCTTTGGGTGCGCCAGGTTTACTGTTCGCAGGTTAGTGGCCACGACGTGTGCACCAGGACCCGGGGCGCTCCCTCCGCCCGGAGCATCCACTCTTGCCCGGGGCAAACCACTTGCTCTCCTCCCCTTCCAGCGCCTCCCGGCTGCTAGTCGGTCCTGCTAGGGCACTTCTGGAAACCCGTCGGCGGCTCAGAACTTCGGTCCGACTTTGATCGTGACCTTGATAGCTCCGTGCGGTGCCCGGCCCTCTTTCCTACCGCCCCTCTCCTACCCACCCGGCCTCCGGGCGCGTTCGCCTCCCGCGCTGGGGTCTACCAGTTACTCCGCGGCTCGGCTGCCGCCAAGACCCGGAGAGCGGAGCTGGCTCGGGGCCGCGCGGCGCGCTCTCGCAGGCTCGCTCCCGGCAGGGGGAACTGGGCATGCGCGGCGCGCGGCCGGTTCAGCGGGCGAGCCGGCGAGCGGGCGTGCAGCTCCAGACTTCCCCGGCAGCGGCGGCGGGCGAGGCGGTCTCGCCGAGCGCGAGGCCGGCGCTGAGCTCGCCCCGGGAGACCGCTTCTCCTCGGCCGGGCGCCGACGGCGAAGGACTGGGAGGGAGCGGTCCGGCTCGGGGGCTTTCTCCCGGCCGCCTCCCGCCTGGTGAGGGCTCGAGGCGCCTCCGGGGAAGACACGGCCCCGAGGGCGGATCCGAGGTAAGAGCCCCCTCAGAGAAGGGCGCCTACCGGGGTCCCGCGGCTCGGATTCTTCCGTCGATTTTCAAAACCCGCCTTTGTGTGCCGAGATGGAGCGGTGCCAGGCGCCGCGTCCGCCTTGGTTCACTCTGACTGCTTTCAACTGGTGTCGGGAGCCAGGTGTGCTAGGGCGCTGCCTCCGGAGCGAGTCCGCGCGCGGGTCCCGGGCGCCCCGAGCCGGTGCCCGCCCTCCGCGCTCGGGGCTCCAGCAGGGTGGGCGGAGGAGACGCACACGGTCCTTGTCATATTTCCCGGTAACCTGAGCTTCTGCAGGTACACCTGCGTTTCTCTGGTCCTCTGGGCGACTCCAGGGCCGAATATTCTTTTCCCGGCTTGTCTGAGACTTGGGCTCTCAGAGCTACCCTCCCCATCCCCACATGTGTGTGTGTGTGTGTGTGTGTGTGGCCTTTTCCGATTGACACTTTGCAACAAGATCCCACCATCGCATACCCCTCCAATTTCGAGAGAGCACGTTGTTTGTGCGTAGTTGTCACTCCTAATTCCTGGCGACTTTCCTTTCTTAGCGGCTTGACTCGGCTCACTTACCATTTTACTTTTGGGAAGACGGCCCTTCTGGGGTCTTTGTCAGTAAATGCCTTCGGAGTGGGTTTCCAAGACCCTGCCCGCTCCTCCTACGCTCTCACTTTCTTCTCTCCTTTCAAGGACTCCCTGTATGCAAAATCTTGCCAGGGATCGCCCCTCCTTGCATTGTTTGTCAAATCCTTTCCCCATGGTACCCACAGCCTCGCTGGACTCTATTTGGCGGTAGGATAATGTATTAGGTATGAGGATTTGAACCCCTTAGCCGTCAAGAGCGGTAGAGCATTAGGAATTGGAATTCACCTTTACAAAATGTATTTCCATGAAATGTATTATTGCTTTTCTTTTGACGGTTTCAGTCCTCACCTCAGATAGTAAGAGGAATAGCTAATATCTGAAGAGTTCAGATAAAACTTGGTTTGAGATGCGTGTGACTACTTTGGTTTTGGGTTTATCTTGGGGGAAATAGAAGAATTGGGATTCCTAGAAGTCTTCTTTATATACATATAACAAAGTAGCTGTGTTGTGTATTGCTTCTAATGTATTTCCATTGAAAGGATACCATTCTTCTACAGGGAACTGGGCTTTGTAAAGTGTGAACCAGTAATTTAGATCTTGTGGTCATTGAAAATTAAAGACTGCGTTGTCCTTTCTCACCTATTTTCTATTTGGAATTGGAGTTTTCTGGACATATTACTATAGTTCTTATGTAGCTGGTGTGGGAAATTTTTGGTCATGGGCTCACATTTTTATTTGGCAATTTGAAAAATAACCCACTTTTTAGACTTGCCATGTAAACGGTAGGGTAGAATGTATCACAAATGTAATAACATTTTATAGACTGCCTTTAGTGCAGAATTCAGAAATTAAGACTTCTAAAAATTCCACAAGTCATTCTCTTCATAGAAGAAAAGGAAAGATAACTTGCTTTTAATTCCAGTGTTGTGAGATAACTCACAATATTTGATACATCCTCATTGTAATCTTTTTTCTCCCACTTTTCAGTGTCATTGAATATCATTATATAGTAATTTTCATCCTTGTACTAATATGGGGGAATATTTTAAGTTGTATTTAGCATGAAGTTTCTTCAAAATGTTTTATTCTTGTTTGTTCCCTTTTGGGAATCTAATTCCAAATTTTGAACACTTGGCTTGTTTCTGATCAAATGTAAAGATTTTAATTTTATTTTTATCTCTAGATTTTCCTGCATCCTGCTTTCAGTTTTTTTGTCTATGCTAATACTTTTCAGATATCAGTTTTTTTTTTTTTTTTAATGCTATGACATAGGCTTCTTACCCTTTTCTTTCAGTGACTTTATGTGGTACATTTCAAATAGTAATCTGTTCCTTTTCTTTCATTATTTTACACCCGTGTTCACCCACTACTTTAAACTTTTTTAAACATTTACACTTTTTTTTTTTTTGGTCATGCAGCATGCAGAATCTTTGACTCTTCAGAATTCCTAAATCAGGAATCAAACTCATGCCTCCCCTGCAGTGTGGCAGTAGAGTCTTTACCGCTGGATCACCAGGGAAATCCTCACCCACTACTTTTTATTCTTCTTCTCCAGACTCTTCTGTTTCTTCATTTATCTACTTTAATTCTGTAGCAGCTCACGTGAACCACGATGTGTATAAGGGTGTATAAGGAAATACATTAAGAGTATCCAGAATAAAAGATGATGGTTTTTCTTAAGGTCTTGGTTTAGATGCTTAAAGTTTTGTCAGATGGATGTTTTAGCACTGATTTGATTTATATAAAGTTTGTCAGCTTTTCGGAGTTGTGTTAAGCAATACAACTATGTTTGGGTCATCAGAAAGCAACACAAGTTAATGATAATTACAAACTTTCAGACATCTGCAATGGTATGTAAGAGGAAAAAGAATTTTGATTTTAGTTAAGTACTTTGCTTAGGGTACATCCCTGCAGGGAATTCCTGTGTGAAATTGTTTGCAGCTGTTAGTGATTGAAAATATTTTCTTCAGAAAAATCCTGTAATGGAATAGTTGTAAACATTTGAGGTTTAGTGTATCCATGGAAGGCGTGAGGTTCTTCCATGCCTTACTACAGCCTCTTCAATGTTTTCTAGATACATTCTTAAATGGTATTTTTAAAAACATATTTTGTTTTTTAGATCAGATTTATAGAAAAAGTGTGAAGATAGTAAAGTGACATCTCATATACCTCCATATTGTTCCCTCTCATTACTATCCTACATTAGTATTTGTACATCAATGAGACAGTCTTGGTACACTGTTATTTAGTCACTAAGTCCTGTCCGACTCTTTGCAGCCCCATGGACTATAGTCCTGCCAAGCTCCTCTGTTCTTGGGATTTCCCAGGCAAGAGTACTGGAGTAGCCATTTTCTTCTCCAGGGGATCTTCCTGCCAGAGGGATCAAACCTGCATCTCCTGTATTGCCAGGCGAATTCTTTACCACTGAGCTACCAGGGAAGCTCGCTCAGTTCAGTTCAGTCGCTCAGTCATGTCCGACTCTTTGTGACCCCGTGAATCTCAGCATGCCAGACCTCCCTGTTCATCACCATCTCCCGGAGTTCACACAGACTCACGTCCATCGAGTCAGTGATGCCATCCAGCCATTTCATCCTCGGTCATCCCCTTCTCCTCCTGCCCCCAATCCCTCCCAGCATCAGAGTCTTTTCCAATGAGTTAACTCTTTGCATGAGATGGCCAAAGTACTGGAGTATCAGCTTTAGCATCATTCCTTCCAAAGAAATCCCAAGACTGATCTCCTTCAGAATGGACTGGTTGGATCTCCTTGCAGTCCAAGGGACTCTGTAGAGTCTCCTCCAACACCACAGTTCAAAAGCATCAATACTTTGGCACTCAGCCTTCTTCACAGTCCAACTTTCACATCCATACATGACCACAGGAAAAACCAGAGCCTTGACTAGACAGACCTCATTGGTACATTATTATTAACAAAAGTTTATACTTTAGATTTCCTTAGTTATAGCTAATATACCTTTTCTTTTCCAGGACCTGTCATCTCGGGTGCTACATTACACTTAGTCGTTACATGTCTTTAGGCTTCTCTTGGCTGTGACAGTTTGTTAGACTTTCCTTGTTTTGGATGCTGTTTGCAGTTTTGAGGAGTACTGGGCAGGTATTTGGAAAATGCCCTCTATGGGGATTAGTCGAATATTTTCCTCATCAGATTGAGGTTTTGGGTTTTTGAGAGGAAGGTCACTTAAGGTACAGTGCTGCTTTTATCACATAATGTAAAGGGTGCTTACTATCTCAGTTGGTAAAGAATCTGCCTGCAATGTAGGAGACCCTGGTTTGATTCCTGGGTCAAGAAGTTACGCTGGAGAAGGGATAGGCTACCACTCCAGTATTCTTGGGCTTTCCTTGTGGCTCAGCTGGTTAAGAATTGGCCTGCAATGCGGGAGACCTGGGTTCGATCTCTGGTAAAGAATCACCCGCAGTGTGAGAGACCTGGGTTCGATCCCTGGGTTGGGAAGATCCCATGGAGAAGGGAAAGGCTACCCACTCCAGTATTTTGGCCTGGAGAATTCCATGGACTGTATAGTCCATGGGGTCGCAAAGAGTCAGACACAACAGAGCAACTTACACTTCACTTTCACTATCAGACATGATTTATCGCTGTTGATATTGATCTTGATCACCCGGCTGCAGTAGTATTAGTTTTCTGCACTGAAAAGATTGCTCTTGTTTCTTTCTTTTAATGCTGTTTCTTAGAAGGAAGTCACTGTGAACAGCCTGTACTTAAGAAGTGGAGAATTATGCTTCTCTTTCTTGCATGTATTTATATACACTTTCTGAAATTTTTTTGCATGGAAGATTTGTCTCTTTCCTCCATTTATTAAGGGCTTCCCTCATAGTTCAGTTGGTAAAGAATCTGCCTGCAATGCAGGAGACCCTGGTTTGATTCCTGAGTCAGGAAGATTCCCTAGAGCAGGGATAGGCTACCCACTCCAGTATTCTTGAGCTTCCTTTAAGGCTCAGCTGGTAAAGAATCTGCCTGCAATGCAGGAGACCCTGGTTTGATTCCTGAGTCAGGAAGATTCCCTAGAGCAGGGATAGGCTACCCACTCCAGTATTCTTGAGCTTCCTTTAAGGCTCAGCTGGTAAAGAATACCCCTGCAATGCGGGGAGACCTGGGTTTGATCCCTGGGTTGGGAAGATTTCCTGGAGAAGGGAAAGGCTAACCACTCCAGTATTCTGGCCTGGAGAAAACCATGGACTGTATGTATAGTCCATGGGGTCACAAAGAGTTGGACACTATTGAGCAACTTTTACTCACACACTCCATTTATTAATTTACTCAGTCATTTGTTTATATTGGTCTGGACTCCTGGGTATTTTTGTACTTTGGGTTGGAATCCAATACTACTTTATTTTGTTCCCCAAATTGTTTCAGTTTTGGACACTGTGAGCTCTTTCAGTTGGTTCCTGTCTTCCTTTGACATCTCTCTATTTTTTTAAAATTTAAATTTATTCATTTTAATTGGAGGTGAATTGCTTTACAATACTGTATTGGTTTTGCCATACATCAACATGAATCTACCACGGGTGTACACGTGTTCCCCATCCTGAACCCCCTGCCCACCTCCCTCCCTGAATCATCCTTTTGGGTCATCCCAGTGCACCAGCCCCAAGCATCCTGTATCCTGCATCGAACCTGGACTGGCGATTCATCACAGATGTATAGAACAGTCTTTTGGACTCTGTGGGAGAGGGAAAGGGTGGGATGATTTGGGAGAATGGCATTGAAACATGTATAATATCATATAAGAAATGACGTCTCTCTATTAATGTAAGGTTTTTTAAAAAAAAATCTTTCCTTACTTTCTAACATTAAAAGATGCTCCAAGATTATCTTCTGTATTTCTGTTTCCTGCCCCAGCCCTAGGGTTAGCCAGAAAGAATCTGCTTCATTTTCTTGGGAAATGATGTTAGAAGCCAAGATCTGGGTTCTAGGTATTCTTTTTTAAAAATTATTATTATTTTTAATTGGAATATAATTGCTTTACAATGTTGTGTTCATTTCTGCTGTACAACAGTGTGGATCAGCTATATGTATACATATATGCCCCTCCCTCCCACCCCTCCAGGTCATCACAGACTCTAGGTATTCTTGCTGCTCCTGAGGTGTCATTACTTCTAGAACCTCTCATGGGACAGCAGGGAATGCATATGTTTGTATATACAAATGCCTGTGTATGAACTTAGCTAAGCATGTTTCTCTATGTAACCATGTGTATCTGTGCATGTGCTCAGTCCAGTTCAACTCTTTGTAGCCCCATGGACTGGAGTCCATCGCGCTCCTCTGCCCATGGAACTCTCCAGGCAAGAATAGTGGACTGGAGTACCATCTCCTCCACATGCACGTCTATTTTAAGCTAAATATGAGTTCACATGGTTGTCTTTTACTCTGCCTAATCCATTACCACTTGTTTCATTCTGGATTTCTTTCCTCGCTTATCTGTAAATTCACTCTAACAGGGAGAAGAAACCTGGCTTTCACCATCTGCCATCCATTCACTTTATTGTTCAACCCATTATGTGTGTACAACAGTATCAAAATTGTTAACCTGTGCTTTCTTGAGAAAGAGGAGGAAACAGCTTTATCAACTAGAGTACAGTGCTTATTTGCTATTCCTTTTACAGATTCCACTTAGTCTTAGAGATGCCACTCCTTTTCCCTCCCATTCTTTAAGTGAGGTTGTTGCACACATTCATGATACAGGTAGATACTTTTGTCACATCCTAACTTCCATCTTGGGATCCCCACACCTTCTAAGTGATTTTTTTAAATTTACATATATTGTTTCACTCTTTGTTCTGTGAAGTTCTGTGGGTTTTGACAAATGTGTAATTTCATTTATTTGTCTACAGAAGTATCATACTGAATAATTCCCAACACTTAAATATCTTCTGTGTTTCACATATCACTCCCCTTAACCCCTCTCCCTGGCAGCCACTGATTTTTTTTTTTTTTTTTTTTACTGTCTCTATAGTTTTGCCCTTTCTGGATATCATATCCCTAAAATCATACAGCCTTGTCCTGTTGGCTTCTTTCACTTAGGGATGTGCATTGAAGGTTCATTCATGTCTTCTTGTGGTTTGATAGCTCATTTCTTTTTATCGTGTAATAATATTGCATTGTATGGATGTATCCACAGTTTGTGTCTATTCATCTGTTAAAAGGTATTTTTCTTGCTTCTGATTTTTGGCAGCTATGAGTAAAGCTGCTATGCTTATTCATGGGTAAATTTTTGTGTGGACAAAAGTTTTCAGATCAGTTGGATAAATACCTAGGAACACAATTGTTGGATCATATGGTAAGATTCTGGTTAGCTTTGTCACATATTACCAATCTGTTTTCCAGAGAAACTGTACATCTTGCATTTCTACCAGCAGTGAATGCAAGCTCCCATTTCATTGCTCCTCATCCTTCTTAACATTTGATACTATCAGTTTTTTGGATTTTATCTGTACTAATAAGCACACAGTAATAGCTCATTGCTTTAATTGGCCCTTTCCCTAATGGCATTTAATGTTAAGCATCTTTTCATATGCTATTTTCCATCTGTATATTTCTTTGATGAGATGTCTGTTAGGAACTTTTGCCCATTTAAAAACAGATCTCTGTTTTCTTTTTGGCTGTGCTGTGTCTTCCTTGCTACGCAGAGGCTTTCTCTAGTTGTGACAAGTGGGGGCTACTCTTTAGTTGCAGCGCTTGGGCTTCTCATTGGGGGGCTTCTCTCATTGTGGAGCATAGGCTTTATGGTGCGAGGGTTCAGTAGTTGTGGCAATGGGGGCCCAATTGCCCCACAGTATGTGAGACCTTAGTTCCCCGGACCAGGGATCAAACCTGTGTCCCTTGCATTGCAAGGTGGATTCTTAACCACTGAACCACCAGGGAAGACCTGTTTTCTGTTGTTGAATTTTAAAATTCTTTATGTATATTTTTGGTACAAGCGCTCTATCAGATACTTGTTCTGCAAGTGTATTTTTCTAGAGTGGCTTGTCTTTTTGTTCTCTTAACAGCATCTTTACAGAGCAAATATTTTTAATTTTAATGAAGGCCAACTTATCTGTTTTATGCATAGGCTTTTGGTGTTGTATTTAAAAACTCATTTCCAAACTCAAGATCACCTAGATTTAATCCTGTTTTTCCACCCCTTAAAAGTTTTATAGTTTTGTGTTTTGCTTTTTAGATATAAGACTCATATTGAGTTAATTTTTGTACAAAGGGTAAAGTCTGTGTCAGATTCATTTTTTTCCCCAGTGGATTTCAAGTACCAGTAGCTAGTAAATGTGATATTTTAAGTAAAGTAGATTATAAATTAGGTTTACAGTGGAAAGGAGAGTGTTTTGATTTGATTGTTTTTACATGTTTTGCAAAATCAGTTAAAAGAAACAGTTGAGAAATGACTTGGAAAACCAAAATGTAACACTGCATAGACTTTAGACTATATACTAAGACTGATTCCTGGACATCACATATAATTCATTTTCTTCTTTCTCACCAACTCAGAGATTCTTCTTTGTGGAAATTAGAATTGTTAATTGAGTAACACATGTCAATTAGTTTAGATCTAATCATAGAGATAATTAATAAAGCTCTGTTTTTCACAGAAAAAGTCCCAAATAAGGGATTTGCAGGATGTATGCTGAGAAGGGACAGATGATATCCACACCATCTGGAAACCTGGGACTCTCATGCCCTTTTTCAAGTGACTTTTTTTTTTTCAAGTACCTTCCATTTGGTCAATGCTTTTTGTTGTTGACATTAGGGCCAGCAGTATTGTTATATTACAGTTGGAACCAGAACCCTTCAAGAAGCATCTAGATTAGATCAGACATGATAAAACTAGCACCTTTGGTGTGGCCAGCATTACATACATTATTTCTTTTAACTCTCACAAGACCTCTTGAAGGCTGGTCTCCTTATTTCTATATTACAGGTAAGAAATAGGCTCAGAAAGAGAAAATGACTTGCCTGTGGTCTGCATGGGGAGAGAGAGACAGATTTAGGATAGATATGTTGATCTTTCTGACTCTAAAACCCATGTTTTTAGCTTTCCTGTGTTATCTCTGGCTTCCCTGATGGCTCAGTTGGTAAAGAATCTGTCTGCAATGAGGGAGACCCCGGTTCAGTTCATGAGTCGGGAAGATCCCCTGGAGAAGGGATAGGCTGCCTCCTCAGGTATTCTTGGACTTCCCTGGTGGCTCAGCTGGTAAAGAATCTCTGATAACTGATGTTACAGCTCTAGTAAGCTGGTGTTATCTTTAGTAACTGAAAAAGTGCTAGAGTAGTATTAATGTGTCTTTGACTTTATTCTTTTCTTTAACATAGTATTTAAGTGACTACTGATTTAACTGCAGATGCCTCAAAAGATTGTGTTTTTGAGATCTGTGGAGATTCTTTTAATTTTTTTTTTTCATGTTGATGGATCTACATCCCACTGACCCAGAGCTATGAGGTATTGCAACATCTATAAAGAGTGAGATTCCTTTAAAGAGATTAAGTTGTGGGAGATTAGGAAAAGTATAACACATTGTTGTCATTAGCTATTTGTTTATCCCTATGCCTTGCTGAATTAAGTTTCTTGAGGGCAAGAAAGTGTCTCATAGATATTTAAGCACATACATTTGCTACCCACTCACAAAACGTTTGCTAGATGAAATCAGCACACTATCATAACTTTTACAGAAGTATCTTTAGAATGTTTAGAAGGGGACAAACTTTTCTTCACCAAGGACTTTGAAGGTAATTACATTTCATTTGTTCATTCATTTCATCATTTATTGAGCATTTGTTGAGTATCTGTTCTGTGCCAGACACTGTACACACAGAGAGGACTAAGACAGGATCTCTGCCTTCTGTCATCAGGGAACCCAGAGAATGGAGGCAACCAGGCAACCATCTCAATACAGTGTGGAGCTAAATGGAGTATGTATTAAACAAACAAGCAACCGATGGACTTTGAAATCAGAGAGACCTTATCTGCCTTAGTTTTCTTATGTTAGAAGTGGAAACAATAGTAGTAACTGCTGATGCAGTTGTTGGGAGGAGGTTAAGTGAACAAGAGGAAAAAAAATGTCCACATTTATATTTATATCTCAGTACATAGAAGAAGGGAGAGGCTCACTGTTGTTGATGGAGTCAGAAAAGTCTTTACTGGGTATGTGACACTTGGTTTTATTATAGGATAAATTTTTGAGGTCAAGAATGAGAGGACTCCAGGGCATTCCAGGCAGAAAGATAAATACATGTGACATGTGCAGAATGGGTTGGCATGACAGGAGCGATGCAGAATTCTGCACGTTCTCACAGATGGCGCCCCAGGATTATTAGAAAGAACTGAATAACCAGTTACTTTTCATTTTTATGAGTAACAATACAAAAGAGTAGTCATTACAGTGGAGTAAGAGAAACTCAAGGTACCAAACCTGCTAGAAGAATTGCATGAATGCCTTCTGCTAATCATGTGATTTCTGAATGCAGTCCTTTATGTAGCAGATAAATTCTTGTGTTCCTTTTTCAGCCCTGTGACACTCAAGTGATTTTACTAAGAAAGAGCACTTGTGTGTTTGGGTGAAATCAGAAGTCCTGTCTCAAACCATTCTTTTAAAAAAAAAAACTTTTTATTTTATATTGGAGTATAGCCAATTAACAATGTAATAGTTTCAGATCATTCTTTTCTTTTTTAAAATTGATGTATAATTGATTTACAATATAAGTTTATAGTGTACAGCAGAGTGATTCAGTTATATATGTATATATATAGAGAGACACACACAGATGAATTAATATATATGTATATACACACACATACATACACACATATTTTTCCATTATGCTTTATTAGCAAAGCTTTCTTATATTTAGTAGCATGAAAGTGTTAGTGTTCAGTCATGCCTGACTTTTTGCCACCCCGTGGACTATAGCCTGCCAGGTTCCTCTGTCCATAGAATTCTCCAGGCAAGAATACTGGAGTGGGCTGTCATACCCTTCTCCAAGGGATCTTCCTAACCCAGGGATCGAACCCAGGTCTCATGCATTGCAGGCAGATTCTTTATCGTCAGGAAAGTCCTATATTTAGTAGCATAGCAACATAGGAATCTAATATCCTAATGAAGTGGGATCTAGTCCTGTTTGAGCCTTCCAAAATTCTAAGAACCATGAACAGTTTTTCACCAGAACCTGAAACACAATACTTAGGAATGCGCTAAAGTAATTTGTTCAGTGAATCAATTATGAATTGATTAGAGGTCAGAGTTCTGTAGCTGAAAAATTGTGATTTTAATATAAGGAGAAAGAAAAGAACATGAAGCTCAATAGAAGGAAGCAAAGTTTATATTTAAATAGAGGGAAAAAGATATTTTTCAAAGTCCTGTGTTAAAGGCTGCTGCTGCTGCTAAGTCGCTTCAGTCATGTCCGACTCTATGCGACCCCATAGACGGCAGCCCAACAGGCTCCTCTGTCCCTGGGATTCTTCAGGCAATAATACTGGAGTGGGTTGCCATTTTCTTCTCCAGTGCGTGAAAGTGAAGTCGCTCAGTCGTGTCTGACTCTTAGCGACCCCATGGACCGTAGCCTAACAGGCTCCTCCATCCATGGGATTCTCCAGGCAAGAGTACTGGAGTGGGGTACTGTTGCCTTCTCCGTGTTAAAGGCTAGTGATATGAATTTCATTTTATTTAGAAAGCTTTTTTATTAGAACAATTAGAATATTACTTCTCTATCACCATTAGAATATTATTCCTTTTCCTAGAAATATATGCATATTATTAATATAGTAAACCAATAGTGACATATTGGCTTAATGCAATAATAGAATGTTTCCAGTGTCTGAAATATAACATTTGTGATCACTGAATACTCTGATTTTTCTGCAGATTCTAATATTTGTAATGTTTTATAATATTGTAATTATTTCTAATATTTTTCATTAGAAAATAAATGTTTAAAAATATAAGCAGGAGAACAAATTCATAAAGAAATACGTGGATGAAATGCATTACTTTTGAGAAGATGTTGAACATGATTTAATTTTCTACAATAATTTTGACATTTTGAGATAATGGTAACCTTAGACATGAACATATAATAAGATGATTGTGAGTATATTGACTTTTAAATGTGAGAAAGATATAACTATGATGAAAGAGAGAGCAGATACATTTAACTTTCATATGGAAGAAAATAAGACATTATTATAGCTATATAGACTTTCCCACCCAAATAAGCATGTTAATCTTGTTTGTGTGTTTATGTATATATATGTAATTTCCAGTTTCTCTTTCCAATATATTTGAAAACTTTGTTTTATGAACAACTGTATATTGGGATTTAAAAATATTGCTCTTTAATTCAGAAATATTGATTTAGAACCCTATCTTTAGGGTTTCTTGATTTGTCTTTATTATTTTAGTATGTTTATCTGCATTATCAGAACTTCTGATGTAAAATCTTTTTAGTTTGTGGACTATAAGCTAGGTTAGATATTTTTATATCTCAGGGTCCTTTTAGTCAAAAGAAAACATTGGTTTTTGTTGGTAGTTTTTTTATTTAGCTCTTTTGTGGGGCCTTGTTAGACTCTGAATAATTTAAAAGCAATGGAATTCTTTCTGTGATAAAAATCTAGTCATCAGGCCAAATCTTGTAGCATTATTCAGGTGATACTCATGCATGTAAAGGTGTAGAATTAATATGTATGCCTGAAGTATGTATATTAAAGAGGGTGTTTTTAATTATTCAAATAGCCCTCTAAAGATTTTAATGCGTATGGATTCACAGATTTGCTTAGTCTTATCTCTTCTGTTTTTAAGTGAATGATCTATCATAGCCAAGCCTGAAGAATAATGTATAAAGAATAATAACAAAAACTTATAACTTCTTTAAATTTAGGAATAATTATTTTTCTGTTTTTCTGCATTAGCATATTTGCTATGCAGCATTATAAGATAAACTGAGTTTAAAGTAGCATCTTTTTCTGTTGTTTTACTTTTTCATATATTTCTTATCCAAACGACCAAAACAAAAATTTCAGCACCATTTATTACAGTGTTCATGCACTTGACTGTATTTCACGTTTTCAGTTTAATCTGAAGACTTTCCATGGTCTCACGAAGGAAACAGTTGTATAAAAATCTTGAAGCAGATAAATGACCATGTGAGTGTTTCCTCAATACCCCTTCTCTATCCTGCTTCCCTCTTTCCTGCTTTACTCTGTCTTCCAGCCCCAGGGTCTGACCACTTTTTTAGGGCCCAAATGGCATTAGTTGAAAATGTATCTTTCATAACTTTGCTATCTTTCCAGTTACCATTCAGACTTTCTTACTGCGTGGTGAGATCTCAGCTGTGACGAGTGAAATCTGAATAAAAGAGACATTCATGGTGGTTATGACAGTGAAGGTTAAGTTTAGGCTGCTGGAGAGTTTGAAACAAAAGAGGGATTGAAGTCCTCATCACCTTCATCTTATTTGGGTAGTAAGTAAATTACTTTGGAAGTAGTAAGGTCTCATTATGAAGATAGTGAAATCTTGTCCAGACTAAGTACATTCATAGTGACTGACTTCAGCTGGAATGCATCTGGATTTTATACTAATTAGAAAAGATCCACCATGGTTTTGTTTGTATGTTAGAGTATATGCTAGTGACTTTTTAAAAAACATTTTGTTTTGTAGGAGCCTCTTCATACTACAGGGAATTTTAGAATTTGAATTCAAATAGTTGTCAAGTAAATTTGTATAATGTAGAAAAGTTTTTTGGTATGGAAAAGTTCATGATGTTCTAAAGGATCTTCAGACAGGAGTAAAGTTTCCCTCATCTTGCCCTCAAAGCCTCCCTTCTCACACCTTCTCTGTAACTGTTGCTGTTTAGCCGCTCAGTTGTGTCTGACTCTTTGGGACCCCACGGACTATAGCCAGCCAGGCTCCTCTGTCCATGGGATTTCCTAGGCAAGCATACTGGAGTGGGTTGTCATTTTCATCTCCAGGGGATCTTCTTGACACAGGGATTGAACCTGTGTCTCCTGCTTGTCAGGTGGATTCTTTACCTCTAAGCCCACCTATATCTATTCTTTACCAGGGAAGCCCACCTATATCTGTTACCTAGAATCATTGTCATTTTCTCTCTCTGCCAGACAATTGGAATATTTGAAATATGATTTTGTGAGTTGTCTCAAAACAAATGTACTGTGAAGTAGAAGGCAAGGGGTAATTTAACCCATTGGCTGCCAATTAGATTTTCATGTTATGTTTATGGTTTTCAAAAGCATTTATATGATTTACCTAAAAGATTCCAAACTAATAGATTAAGTGATGAAATCATTGGGAGAACTAGTGGTGGTAGACTCTGATATATGATAGAAATAGTTCAGTGGTAACAAAAGTTGAAACACTAAGATTTCCGAGAACCTGTAAGCTGTTTTTACCACTACTGTGCTGTTCATGAACTACATATGGGGCACTTTGATTAAATATACTGTAAAGAATAATGTATTAGTTGTTAGAAATTTATTTGATAAATAAACATGAAATAAAGTTGTGTCCCAAACTATACCTGTTCTTGCAAGATTTAACGGCTGGATCTTTCTGGCTAATGCTGATTTTATTAGACTATTGTGGACATTGATTGGATTTTAGAAATTAGATGTAACAAATGGTTGCTGTCCATAGAGGCAGATGGGTTTGATTCTGTGATCCTGAGAGAGCAGATATAAATTTGGGGGAAGCTTTTAAGTTGATCTACACCTGCTGAGTTTTTCTCTCTTCCAAAGGAGGACAGAAGTATGTAGAATTTTGCAAGGAGCTGATTAGAGAACTTGGCTTAATTTTAAAGACAAAAGATACGAATTAATTTTTTCAGAAGATACTAATTAATTTTTTTCTGGAAGAATCTTTAAAGATTTTTATAATTTTATTCATTTTTGACCGTGTAGATCTCCGTTGCTGCAAGAGAGCTTTCTCTGGTTGCGGTGAGCAGGAGCTCCTCTCTAGTTGCAGTCCTTGGGTTTCTCATTGTGGCGGCTTCTTTTGCTGGGCAGCACAGGCTTTAAGGAGCAAGGGCTTCAGTAGCCGATGCATGTGGGCTTAGTAGTTTCGGCTCCCAGACTCTAGAGCATAGGCTCAATAGTTCTGGTGCGTGGACTTAGTTGCCCCGCAGCATGTGGGCTCTTCCTGGACCATGGATTGAACCCGTGTCTCTGGCATTGGCAGGCAGATTATTTACCACTGAGCCACCGGGGAAGCTCCTGACACTCTTTTAGAAACTTCTCTCTGTGATCACCTTAGCTTCCTATTTCCCCTGTAGTCTTACTAAGTTTCTGTTACTGCTGTCAGTCATACCAGTCACTGGGAAGGGTAACGTGATGGTGGTGGTTTAGTCACTAAGTCATGTCTGACTCTTGTGACCTCATGGACTGTAGCCTATGAGCTCCTTTGTCCACGGGAAGGATGATACTGTGGTAACATTTCCTTTAAAAGGAAAACTACAGAGAGGAATATGTATGCAAATGCATAGTGAATATAACAAAATACATCCTGGAAATTCTTTTGTATGTAAGGGTGAGTTTTGTTAGTCGCTGTGGTGATAGATGTTGTTTGACTCATTTCAACTTTCTTCAGTGATCCTTTTGTGATATGCATATATGAGATAGTTATGTGAGATTAAGGATTTGGTTAAACCATTAGCAAACACATTGGCTTAATTCAGCCCAATCTAATTCCTTGATCTAACAATTCTGGACATATAGAGCTTTATTTAATAGAAAATAATTTTGTTTCATTTAGTGAAACTTACTTTTCAATAAAGAAATATTAAATAAATTTTATTACTGTATTGCTGCTGCTAAGTCACTTCAGTTGTATCCGACTCTGTGTGACCTCATAGACGGCAGCCCACCAGGCTCCCCTGCCCCTGGGATCCTCCAGGCAAGAACACTGGAGTGGATTGCCATTTCCTTCTCCAATGCAAGAAAGTGAATAGTGAAAGTGAAGTCGCTCAATCGTGTCCGACTCTTAGCGACCCCATGAAGCGTAGCCTACCAGACTCCTCCATCCTTGGGATTTTCCAGGCAAGAGTACTGGAGTGGGGTGCCATTGCCTTCTCCGTCCTGTATTACTAAGTAGCAATAATTACTGTAATTAACAAAACAGACAAGGTTGCTAACCTTAGAATACACAGTCAGAAATCTAGATTAGAAGAAGCATAAAAACTTAAAAGAAGCACTAGATTCTATGTAAATGGTCAAAAATGTGGAAAGTAAAGAATAACCTTTCTGGCTTTTTCCTCCCTCCCTTCCTTCATCTGTCTCCCCCCTTTTTTTTTCTCATTTTCATTTCTAAGAGAGTGAAGATATTAACATTTTGTATTCTATTTTTCAACACATCCCAATATTGTGGATTTATAAAATAATAATATCTTCAAATTACATTTTATTTTACAGTCATCCTGCAGAAGAACATTTGTTATTTGTGAACAGCTTTGGGAAAAATTATGGTATACCAGTACTCCCTTTGAAAGATTTTTTCAACTAAGGTCAGCTTAAGATCAGAACAGACAAGTATGGTTTGTATTAGTTTTATAGACACTACTCAGTATTCTTGGAAATGTCTAGGAATGAAGAAGCCATTATTCATAAAATGAAGTCATGCTGAAGACCTCAGACTGGTCGTAAAGTGGTCATCTTTAGAGATGGCAAAATGTGTCTTACTGGGAATTTGAAATGTGGGTAACTTGAAGACCTTCATTTGAAGCAACACTGCCTCCGCCTCTTCTGGTGGAGCCCAGCACTTCCTAACACACTGCTCAGATTACACACCACTGACATGATCCCCACAATGTATTTGGCTCATGTGTTTCTCGTTAGCTATTGTGAATGAAAGATTCATAACTATCTATTTCAGAAAAACGTCTTTATTTGCATTACAGAGAGCTCGCTTGGAACAGAATCAAGAATTGTTTTTAAATTGTAAGTCAGCATGTATGGTTTGGGTCATGATTGACCCTGGACTTTAAAAAAAATTCTGTGGACCAAGAAGGTTCTGAATAAAAGTTTCAGTGACAGTGTTGATATAAATGGAGAAGAGTGCCTGCGTTTTCCCACACTCTTAGTGATTTGGAGCAAATATTTTTGTAGAAAACCCTGCTATCCTTTCCTTATCTTGCCTACCAGGTGATATATGACAGGATCACAGAGGGGAGTAGGACATCACACAAACTTGCCAGACAGATAATTAGAGTCCCCGTGGCAACCTTGTGACCTGATTTTTCCAAATCGTCCTAACTGGAGAGTTAATAGCTGTATGCTGTCAGCTTGAAGAACTGTGGGCTTGTGTATAGGTTGAGGGATTGGGGAAAGGAGAGGGAGTGGGTATATAAATCTCATCTCTGCAGGTTTGCCAGATCCATGTTATAGAAGCACCTTTGTTCTAAAAGAAAACTTAATTCATTATTTCCTTATTTTGGCTATTACTTCTTATATGTTAACAGATCACTACCAAACAAATTAATACCAGAGGAACTTTTTTAAAATTTCAATTGACTGCATACTAGGAGTTAGTTATTTTTAGTCTTTTTTCATAAAGAAAAAGGTAAGATTTGAACATATTGGTTAGAGGGGGTGAAATCATTTTCACCCTTTGCTTTTGTAGTAAATTAGTTTGTGCATTTCTGGTAGCAGTTCCTGAACTATCCAAATAAGACGAGGCTTGTTTTTCTCTCAGTAAGCAAATATTAATATTTATAAATACCTGAAGTTGATTATGTGATATTAAAAGTCACACAAGATTTCTAGCCTTTGTTATATTAATACATTCTACAAGTTGTTACTACAAAAATGAGAATTTTAGATACCAATGTGAATCAGTCCTTTTTGGTTATACACTGACTTTTTTTTTCTTTTTTGGCCACACCTTTTCTTTTTTGGCATGTGAGTTTAGATCCCCCACCAGGGATTGAACTTGTGACCCTTGAAGTGGAAGTGCTGAGTCTTACCCACTGGACCACCAGGAAAGTCCTACACTGACTTCTAATTGCTCTCCTGTCTCTATATGTTCCTATAACTTTTTCCTACTGTATATACATAGTTCATGTCGTATGTTATGTTGAAATATATGGAGATTATTTGCTGGAATAATAAAACTCATTCAAACTTGCATCAGCTAGACTTTTTAAAATCTCAGTTTCTTTTTGCTGATGGGAACTTGTGCTTAAATACTTGCTTCTACCATATCATGTCTCTCTTCCAACTCCTAACATTTTCTTACTTTTCTCCAGCATGTCTTGAAGGGGCTTGTAAACCCAGTTCTAAAATATGTCACGCATCTCCCTTCAACAGGTAATTGGCCCCATGCCTGTCTTTAATCCCAAACTGCACTGAGGTATCTTATTCACTTTCCTTCTTCCTCAGATGTGATTGAAGTTTTCTAACCTCGTGACTGCCTTCTAATTTTCAATGTGACTTAGACAAAATTGTAGTCAGAGAGTCATTAATAATCAAAATTAATAATATTGGAATGTAATGTTAATAATTTGGGCTTCTCTATCTTAGTAAATGTGTTAGAGAGTCAGTTTAAACAGTCCTTCTTCTGCCATATGCGTGTGTCTGAGTCAGTGTTTCTGCAGTAAGCTGTGGGTCATGGGTCTCTTGGCGCAGTGTGATGCACAGCGAGAAACTGTTCTCTTAATGATCTCTTGTGCTGCCTTTCCATCTGGTTCCCAGCCAAGATTCTTGACACGAAGCTTGTACCTGTTGCTTTCTCTGCCTCACTTTTCCTATACACTTGTCAGCCCACTGTAGTCTGCTGCCTGAGCTCATTCCCGTAGGTTATTAGTAATCTTCGTAAAGGCCAAACTTAAAGGAAAACATTTGGTTTTTCTCGTACTTGATTTTGCTGTGGCTTTTAGAAAGAACAGGGATTATATTTAGTTCAGTATTGAATTTTTATCATCTAGATTTTCTAGTACTCTGTAGATTGTTATTTTACTTACTTATTTTTGTTATTTATGTATTTGGCTGTGCCAGTCCTAGTTGCTGCACACGGAATCTGTAGTGGCAGCACCCAGGCTCTCTCTAGTGGCACATGGGCTTAGTTGCCCCACAGTATGTGGGATTTTGGTTCCCTGCCGAGAGATTGAACCTGTATCCTCTGCATTGCAATGTGGATTATTCACCACTGGACCACCAGGGAGGTCCCCGAAGATTGTGTTTGCTGAATGGATATATGTTTGCAATGATTACTGTTCCCCCACCTCCGCCCCCTGAAAAATGTTTTATTCCTTTGGCTCCCATGCTGCTGTTCTTTGCTGGTTTCTTTATCTATCTGTACTTAGATGTTAATTCAGAAGCTCTACTCCTTGGAGTTTAATAGGTATGTAAAAAATTGTTCCACGGTGGTAATCTTTTAAAGTAAGTTCTAGCATCATTTGTTGGTAGCGAGGAGAGCCAGCACTTTTTTGCAGGGAGTGGGTGGGGAATGGGAGAGTGGGGATGAGTGGGTTCTCAGTTCATGGTTTTTGTCTATTATCTGAATACTCACAGGTTGAGAAGTTTCCTGAATTTTCCAGGATTATTTTCTCAGCTTTCATCTAATTTCATGTTTCATTATCTTCCAAGAGTAACTTCAGCCGCTCACATTGTTTCACTTAGAACATTGACTCTCAATTCTTTATCTCTCGCAGATGCTGTTCTCCTGAGCTCCAGGCCTTTAGTTCTGACTGTACCTGCATGTTGCACAGGCCACTTGGCATTCAGAGATGCCCAAATACATTGTTGCCTTTTTCCTTACCCAGCTCCCTTCTCTTCTCTTCCTGTTCCTCTGAATGGAGCCACTGTTACACAAATGGTAACTCTGTGAATCTTTCTGAACTCCTAATTCTTCCTTATCCCTTAACTTTGTCCAACCTTGAAGGGATCAGTTTGTTGATTCTTATTATAGAATGGGTGACAGCATCCCTTTTTCCCTATCTTGACTGTTAATCATATTTTTTATGTTGCTTAAAATTCCTCATTGTTTCCCCATATGTTCATTACACAGTGCAGTTCCCCCTCGCACGCAGCAGCTCTTGCTCTCCTCCCAGGCTTTTCCTCTTTGACTGCCAGTGCCCTACAAATGCTGTAACGATTGTCATTCCCTGAATACACTCAGCTTCACTCTTGCGTGACTTTGCACACTCCATTTCCTCTGTCTGGATTTCCTCTCTGTTGTCCTCATCAGCTTATCTATATCATTTTAGATTTGGCTTAAAGATCACTTTCCCAGAAAAAAGTCCTTTCTTTGTATCTAAGTGGTAGGCTGTACTTTAAAATAGTAATTATGCTGTGTTTTATGGTTTATTTGCTCTCTTTTTCTCTCTAACCAGTCTGAGCAGTTACAGGTGGCGGATGTGTTGGAATAATCTTTGTCTTTCTTGTGCCTTAGCACAATGCTGGATGCAGAGCATGTACTCAGTTTTTGTTTTAATATGTATTCGGTGAATGTATGCTTAACATGCCTTTTGGTGTTAGCTGGCTTCTCTTCTCCAGGTAAAGAGAGTATGATGGAAAAACTGAGCAGAATTCATTTATTCAGTATTGGACCATTTCACCTGCTTCCTTTCACAGAGCATACTGGAGGTGAAATTTTGAGGCCGTCTGTTTACAGTATTATTCTGTTCCCCTATCTCCTGTCATTCTTCCATATGTTGCACCATAGATGCCTTAAGGTTGTCCTCCAGTTACCTAAGACATATCTCTGTGACTGTCTTCTCTACCCTTGAGAACTAGTGAAATATATTGTTCAAGTTATGTCTGGCTGGAGAGCCTGAAATTTATAGATAAAATGTTGAGATTGGGAAATTAAAAACATTTAAATTAAAAATTAAAATGGGGCAATTTAAATGTTAAATTTAAATAGAAACTTTTGCTTGCCACCCCTGTTCACAACGCTTCTTTCAATGAAAAAAGACCTGTAGTATTTGCCAGTGAGAGATCAGGACCCAACCAAAGTACCTATCCGGCCGTGACTTATTTTGTATCATAATTATTTAAGAAAAATAAATTATTTAAGAAAAAGTAGCTTATGAGTAATCAAAATAAGAATATTAAAATATTATATGTATATGAGAAATTTAGAGTGTGTGTAGTTCAGCATTCTTATTTTACTGACAAAGAAAATGAAACCAAGGTGTGTCAAGTGATTTGCCCTGTCATGCAACTAGCTTATTGCAGACTTTCCTAATATCTAAGCATTCTAAGCCTTCATATGGCTGTACTGTCATGAACCTGGTGCTCTATTGAATTTGTCAGGAAATTGAAAATTCATTTATTCAAAATATTTATCAGCTATCTTAAAAAAAAAAGAAACTATAGTTTTAGGCACTGATGATACAGATGCTAATAAGGTGGCTCTCCCTGGTTGCACCTAAATCGTGGAGTGAGGGAGGCATTAAAAATTATGAAAATGATATAAATGATATCTGTCTACTCAAGTCACAGGTATAATACTTGGCCTGTATTAAAAACCTCTTTATTAAAGTCTGAGAACAAACTTGCTTAGCTTTTTTTCCCAACCCCAGAACAAACAGGAAGAAAGAAAAATAGATGATGATGAGGTTCTAGAAAGGTTTATAAACAGTAATGTGAAGCTGATAAGCTGGGGAGAAAGAGAAAAAATAAATTTATTTGTTGCTCAGTTGTGTCCAACTCTTTGCGACCCCATGGACTATAGCCCACCAAGCTCCTCCGTCCATGGGATTCTCCAGGCAGTAATACTGGAGTGGGTTGCCATTGCCTTCTCCAGGGGATCTTCCCGACCCAGGGATCAAACCCAGGTCTCCCGCACTGCAGGCAGACGCTTTAACCTCTGAGCCACTGGGGCAGCCCATATACTATATATACTATATGTTAACATAGTATATCAGGCAGAAGAACCCAAACTCATTGCAGACTAGGAAATGACTATAGTCCTGAGCAGAGCATCAGTGGGCTGAGTGTCCTTTGGGCTGCAGAAGAATGGTATCATCACATCGGGGAATGAGAGTTTTCTATTGTTTTCTCCACTCAGTCCTGAAGGAAATCAACCCTGAATATTCATTGGAAGCACTGTTGCTGAAGCTGAAACTCCAATAGTTTGGCCACCTGATGCAAAGAGCCAACTCATTGAAAAAGACCACGATGCTGGAAAAGATTGAAGGCAAAAGAAGGGGGCGGCAGAGGATGAGATGGTTAGATAGCATCGTTGACTCAGTGGTCATGAATCTGAGCAAACTCTGGGAGGTAGTGAAAGACAGGGAAGCCTGGTGTGCTGCAGTTTTTGGGGAGGGTGGTCACAAAGAGTCAGATATGACTTAGTGACTGCACGACAACAACCATTGTTTTCTCCCCACAGACAGTACCTGGTTTTGACAGTCACCCATGTGGAAGACTGGTAGTCCAGCAGAGAAGTTCAACATACTGCTGTGGGGTGAAAATGTCTGAGATTGCACGCACTGAAGAGGGCAACAGGAGCAGGAGCAGTTTTGGTTTATTTGCATCACTCTTTCCCCAAGGTGGCACAGCTGCATGCCAGTAGGGACCTTCTTGACTGATGCTTTCTTCCACAGGGGAAACTGAGAGTGTTTGAGCACCTCCAGTGCCTCATCCATTGATAGCTCTATACTCTACCCTTTGGCCAGCTCCCTGTGTGCACCTCTGAAGCAAAGACATTGAACCTTTGCAGACACTGGTGAACACAAATGGAAAGCCAGCTGGACTTTGCAGGATTGAGAGAGACCACATGAACTTGAGCATTCAAGACTGCCCCAGGGAAAGCAAATGGGAGGCTCTCATCATTTGACCTGGCTTTGCAGGATCCACAGAAGGCATACAGTCTTAAGACTTCACTCAAAAAGGAACAATAAGTGTGGAACAGGTGAATCCATAGAAAAGATTTGAAAAAGTCTCCTAATTCCTAACAAGGCTCTGAAAGGTGTTTTTCTCCTAAAACCAGTCTGTAAAGACTGGAGTAGGTGACTACTTCTTCAAATGCAAAGATAGCAATGCAAGACTCTAAGGAATATGAAAAATCAAGGAAAAATGACGCTATATAGGAACACAATAATTTTGCAGTAACTAACACCCCTCCCTAAAAAAAGAGACCTACAATTGTTCCCAGTAAAAGAATTCAAAATAGTAATTTTAAGGAAGCTTAGGGACCTACAAGAAAACACAGGCAATTCAATGAAATTAAAAAAAAAAATCAATGTATGAACAAAAAAATGTTAAAAAGAAAAACAGGAATAAAAAAGAACCGAATAGAAATTCTGGAGCTAAAGAATATGATGAGTGAAATGAAAAAAATGCAATAGAGAGCATCAGTGTCTGACTGGATCAAGCAGAAGAAAAAATCTGTGAAGCAGAAGGTAAAATTATCCAGTCAGAGGAGTTCAAAGAAGAAAGAATGACAAAGAATGAAGAAAGCCTATGTGAGCCTATGAAATGCCTTTAGGAGAAGCAACTATATATTATTGAAGTCCCAGAGGGAGAAGGGAGCAGAAAGCTTATTTAAAGAAATGATGGATGAGAAATTTCTAAACATGGAGAGAAAGTTGGGCATCTAAACATATGAAGCTCATAATATCCCCCCAGATTTCAACCCCAAATGATTTACTACAAGACACATTATAATAAAACAGTCTAAAATGAAAGGCAAAGAGAATTTTAAGAGCAACATGAGAAAAACTTTCATTAAAGACAAGGAAAGCCCCACAAAGCTATCAGTGGGTTTCTCAGCAGAAACTTTGAAGGCCAGGAGAGAGTGGGATGATATATTCAAAGTGATAAAGGAAAAAAACTGCCAACCAGGAGCATTTTATCTAGTAAAGTTGTCCTTCAGAAATGGAGATAAAGAGACTTTCCTGGTGGTCCAGTGGCTAAGACTTGGTGCTACCAATGCAGGGGATCTAGGTTCCATCCCTGGGCAGGGAAATAGATCCCACATGTTACAACTAAGACTTTGCATGCCTCAACTAAAGGTCTCATATACCGCAACTGAAACTCCGCACAGCCAAATAAAAAAGAAATGGAGAGAGAAAGACTTCTCCAGACAAACAAAAGCTGAGGGAATTCATCACCATTATACCTGCCTGATGGAAAGGGGTGAAAGGAGTTCTTTAAGCTGAAAATGAAAGGACCCCAATTATAATAGTAACAAAAACCCCATGAAACTGTAAAATACAATGGTAAACATAACTATAGTCATATTCAGAATACATTAATACTGTGTTATAGTAGTGTGTTAAGCAGTTAACTTTAGTATAAATTTTAAAGGACAAAAGTATGGGAACTACCTAGAGCTGCAATAATTTGTTAATGGATACAAAGTATTAAAAAGGTAAATTGTGACACCAAAAACATAAAATGTGTAACTACATTGGAAATGCTATATAACTGAAATGAAGAGGGATCTGTTATATATCATTTATGATACTGAGAAGCTATTATTTGTTTATATGTATGCACACATATTTTTAAAGAATTTTAAGTTTGAAAAAGCGATTTTGTCCAGTGCCAAAGTTATGGTCTGGTTTATTGCAGAAACTCTGTAAAGATGTTGAGTGAATATTGAAGAAAAGTCCTATGCTTGAAATTACTTTTCCAAAACATTGTAAAAATGTTATGTTGATAGTTTGCAGAAATTTATTTAATTCTCAATAGAGTTGAGTTATAGTGGCCGAAGTTTTGTCTTTTTATAATTGGAACAAGAGTCATAAAATCTATCTCAGAACCTGAGAAACATATCTCACCCTTCTTGCTAAACCTTTTGAAAACAATTCTCTCTAGTCTTTCTAACGTTCTTCAGCAATCTGTTTTTTTCCCCTAGAGAGGGATTTTCATCTCTTTTTCCTTGCTGATTCAGGAGGAAAATAACTTCTTTCTTGCTGAAAGAAGATACTGTTTTCTGTATGATAAAGTGATTAGGTTGGTTTATGTCATTTTAGCTCTCCTGATCTTAAATTATGTGTGTGCTAAATACGTTTATGTGGTGTGAATTTTTTATTTTTATTTTTTGGTAGCATCCTGACTCCTTCCCAGAGTTTCTCTGTGCTGATTAAATGATTGCTTTTTCAGATTCATCTAAAGTGATCTGGCTGAAATTAAACAAAATTAGAGACTGGTTGTAAAATGTTCTAACATTAAAGTAAGAAGCTAAAAACACGAGGGACAAAAGTTTGCTCAGCTATATTTAGTGGAATAGTTTTGTTCTTTCTTGTGGTTCATTTTCTAAGTCATGTTTGACTCTTTTTTTTTTTAATATTCAAATCAAATTACTTTATTGATTAGGACAGGTAAATGCTTACTAAGCAATAAGATTATTCTAATCAGTTAAAGTCTTTTTTTTTTAGTGGTTTTTTAAAAATATTTATTTATTTTTTTAATTACAATACTGTATTTGTTTTGCCATACATTGACATGAATCAGCCACAGGTGTCCACGATCTCCCAATGCCAAAGCCCCCTCCCACCGCCCACCCCACATCCTCTCCCTGAATCATCCCATGCACCAGCCCCATGCGTCCTGCATCCTGTATTGAACATAGACTGGCACTTCATTCTTACAAGATAGTATACATGTTTCAATGACGTTCTCCCAAATCATCCCACCCTCTCCCTCTCCCTCAGAGTCCAAAAGTCCGTTCTATACCTCTGAGTCTCTTTTGTTGTCTCACATAGAGGGTCTTCATTACTATCCTTCTAAATTCCATATATATGTGTCAGTATACTGTATTGGTGTTTTTCTTTCTGGCTTACTTCACTCTGTATAATCGGCTCCAATTTCATCCATCTCATTAGAACTGAGTCGAATTTTTTCTTTTTAAGGGCTGAGTAGTACTCCATTGTGGACTCTTTGCGACCCCATGGACTGCAGCACGCCAGGATCCCGTCTTTCACTATCTCCTAGAGTTTACTCAGACTCATGTCCATTGAATTGGTGATGCAGTCTAACCATCTTACCCTCTGTTGCCCCTTTCTCTTCCTGTCCTCTGTCTTGCCCAGCATCAGGGTGTTTTCTGGTGAGTCGTTTCTTCGCATCGGGTGGCCAAAGTATTGAAGCTTCAGCTTCAGCATCAGTCCTTCCAATCAATATTCAGGATTAATTTCCTCTAGGATTGACTGGTTTGTTTAATCTCCTTGCTTTCCAAGTGAGTCTCAAGAGTCTTCTCCAGCACCACAGTTCAAAAGCATCAGTTCTTCTGGTAACAGAGTGTTTGGGCTTGGACTTGCATTTCAGTTGATGTCCAAAAGTCAAACTCCCTTATTTTGACAGAAAGTGGATCTGAAGCCACAGCTCTCTAGAGAGCAAAGCTTCTTTACCCGGACTGCTTGCCTTGTGCTTATTGGGTAGTTTACTTTTATGTTCAGTGCCTTGTTGCCTTGTGCTTATTCCAGCCGTCACTTGGCCTTTGGGTAGTTTACTTTTATGTTCAGTGCCTTGTTGCCTGGAATTAAAAAGGATGGCACTTAAGTTTTATTTTACATTTGTCAGTAAAAGGGCTTTTAAATGACAAGCATGTTTTCTCTAATTCACTTCTAAAACTTAGAGGAAAAGAAAAAAGGACAAAATAGTGAAGGGACTTTGGGATCACTTCCTTGTAATATCTCATTTGAATACATGATTAAGTTATACAAAATATGTTTCTTTCCTCTTTCCTTTGTATTTTGAAATTAGCTCTCAATACTGTCACAAAGAATCCTTACAGAGATAGTTCAAAGCCAGGGAGAATCTCTAGCCCATGAGAAGAGCACATCTTTGACCCCTTCTTTTTGCCAGCCACGTCCAACTGGTTGCCAACTCCTGCGACTTTCACATTAAAGTTAATCCTTGCCTTTGCCCTTGTCTGCTTTAACATTCACAATTTTAGGGTCACATAAATGTTTTCTTAAGCTATTACCTCCTAAGCCGTATCTGCATCTGCTTCTATCCTACTTCAGTTTTCATTCTAATTGTTCCTTCCAGTTCAGTTTTTGCTAAAGCTAAGCTCAGATGATGTCAGTTGGTGCTTAGTTGCTCAGTTGTGTCTGATTCTTTGTGACCCCATGGACTGTAGCCTGTCAAGCTCTTCTGTCTATGTGGAATCTCCAGGCAAGAATACTGGAGTGGGTTGCTATACCTTCCTCCAGGGGATCTTCCCAACCCAGAGATCGAACCCAGGTCTCCCACATTGCAGGCAGATTCTTTACCATTTGAGCCACCAGGAAAGCCCAAGAATACTGGAGTGGGTAGCCTATCCCTTTTCCAGGGGATCTTTCCGACCCAGGAATCGAACTGTGGTCGCTTGCATTGCAGGTGGATTCTTTACCAGCTGAGCTACAGATGTTGTCAGGCCAGTCCTTAAAAAACTGCCGGCAGGAAAAGATTCAGTCTTGGCCCTCCATAACCTGGTTACTTGCTTTCATTTTTACTTTAGCCCCACTTCTCTCCCTTCTTATAAATGCCTCTTTAGCCAAAATGAAGCACTTTACACTTGCGCCTGAAGTCTTCCATCTCCCCAGGTTCTCCATTCTTAATGTCTCTCTTCTCTGTGTTTGTTTGGAATGTCTTTTGGCCTTATCTTCATATGCAAATCTGTTCTCTCTTTTGGCAAGTATATTCTATGCCATCATGGAATGAAATTTACCTTCCCTGATAGCACCCCTACTGCTCCCACAGTCCTCCGGTTTGTTTTTCCGGATCTCTTTGACACCCACTCACTTCTGTTGTGTGCTGTAAGGTAGATGTGTATGTCTCACCAGACACCAGGTATATACCCTCTAGCTTCCGACTCTAGAGACTCCATATCTGATTTTTACTCCTGGCTGGGCCACAAGGCCTAGAGCAGTGATTTTATGTGTGATAAAAGCTTTAATATATGTATTAGTTAAATGGTAAAATAAATGAATCTTTATCCTGCATCTTCCACCATGAATTTTACATCAATAGGGCCTCAGTTCCCACACCTGAAAAGAAAAATTTTAATAGCAGCCACTGTTTTTTACTGAGCCTGCATTGAAATACTCTGTGAAAGTTTAATCATGGGGACAATCAGAATGTACTCTGTCATTTAGGAAAAAAAACCTCTGGCAAACACACCTGTTTTTCAAGTTCTCAGTTTTTAAATGTGGGCTATGATTATTCCCATTAAACATCTCACAGATTTAATAAAGTGAGCCATTGTGTTAAAGTTTTATAACTTACTCCGTGAAGAAAGTGAACTCTTGAAATAGAAGGCTAACGAAGGTGAGAGTATTTCGACTTGACACTTTCTGTTCTATCCATTCCTGTCATTACAGAACAGTTGTTAAGATTGGTGTAAAATGCCAGCCTGTGAGTAAGACAGTGAGAGCTTTCTGGTGCTGTTATTAATCAAACCCTCCTGAAAAGGGCCTCAGAAGCAGCTCTTCAGCCCATTGTTTTTAGAAAGCTCCATGATAATTGTGAATATTTTAAATATTATGAACAAAGTTCATTATTTTCTGTTTTTTTTTTTAAATTATTTCTCAGTTTTATTTGAATTGGGTTCAGTGTTGCTTATTAGAGTTTTGTTTACCACGTGATTTTCAATCCAGGTTTTTATAATAAAATGAAGTCCAACTAAGAAATTGAAATTACAAATAATTAAGACACTAGAACTATTTTGGGTATTATTCAGCTGCTGAAAGCAAAACAAGTATAACCAGAAAAAAAATTGAAAAATAAATATTACTCTGGTCAGAATGCTTAGGAAGTTTTTGTACTGTGTTCACTTTATTTATTTTGCTCTGTACTCAGTTTCTGGTGCATTAGACAAAGGACTGAAAATATAGTTACTATTTAGAGATGTTCATTGTTTGAGAAGAAATTCAGCTGAGTCTTGAACATTCTCATGACATATATGGAATAATTTTATAGAGACTGTTTTAAATTATAAATACATCTTCTGTGTTAATGTTTTAAGTGTTGCTTTCCAGATATGATTCTTAAGATATTTCTGTGGACATGTTATATTCTAATTGTTTCATTCAATGGTGTCTTACACCGTACGTGTTTAAATGAAAGTTGATTGCTTGGTTTACTTAAAATTTAGAGGATTCTCTTACATATTTCCATGAAGGTATGTTTTTCATTTATTTCTTCCTTATATGTATATACCAACTATGGCATCTATTTTAATGAGAGTGTCAATAAAATTTACAGAAGTAGAATTGCTGTTTGTGTTATTAATGATGGAAAAATGACTTGTAACATGTTCCTGACTATGTCTGTTATTGTGAATGCTTTTTGATAACTATCAGTTTATTTTGCTGACATTATTCTATAAAAGAGAACTCATCTTTTTTTAGTAGTTAGTTCATACAGTCTTGATTAATGGAGCATAAAGTGAGATCTTGCATGGTGATAGAGTTTAACTTGGGAGCATATGGGAAAAAATGAAGTATCTCTTCAAAAAATTTAAATATCTTACAGAGAACTCTTTGCTACTCAATTGTGAACAATTATAGTTGTGTCTAATTTTTATATTTTAATTGCTCAGGTGATTTTAATTTTTATCTATAAAGCCTTAAAAGTATAGTCTGATTAAAATAGTTTGTGTCTAATAAATGATTTTGATCCCTTTAGATTTTTCTTTTTCTATGGAATCAAAAGGTGTGTAAACCTGGAACCCTCAGAGAGTGCCAGACCATCTCCTTTTGTCTTTTGTCACTATTGTATCATGTGTTTTCTGGTGTCACTGTTAATATGACCTCAAGAGGCAGCTGTCACTATTGTTCAGTGATAGTCATTCACCTCTGCTGCTGCTGCTGCTGCTGCTGCTAAGTCGCTTCAGTCGTGTCTGACTCTGTGTGACCCCATAGATGGCAGCCCACCAGGCTCCCCGTCCCTGGGATTCTCCAGGCACGAATACTGGAGTGGGTTGTCATTTCAAAGAGTTTTTCCTGTATGCTTATGTGCAGATAGCTTAATCACTACTATGATGGAAGGAGATTATATTTGCTTAATACTGAAAATACTTTTTGCTCTAATAATTTTAAAAGTATCAAGAACTCAACTTTAGAGTGGTGTTCTTTAATTAATTCTTGGTAAATAGAGCACACCCAAGTTTGTACAAGCTGCTGGGGAACCATATTGCATCTTTACTTCTGTTCTTAAAATCCCATCTTCCCGTTTGCCCAGGATTGTTGTTTGCTATTGTTTAGTCACTAAGTCATGTCCGACTGTTTTGCGACCCTGTGGAGTGTAGCCCACCAGGCTCCTCTGTCTTTGAGATTTTCCAGACAAGAACATTGGTGTGGATTGCAATTTCTTTCTCCAGGGGTTCTTCCCCACCCAGGGATTGAACCTGTGTCTCCTGCATTGGCAGGTGGAATATTTACTCCTGAGCCATCTGAGAAGCCCCTTCCCAGGATTATTCAAAAGTTAATCATATAATCCAGAATGATCTTTAAAAAAATGGACACCTCCAAGGCTCTTTCCAGCTTTAATATTCTACAAGTCATTGATTTTAATTTAGCTCAGTTCTTACTTCAAGGGAAGCATGGCATAATTCTAATTTTAAGGTAATACTTATATTTATTTATATTATCTTAAATTGAGTGGAAATCTTTATTTGTAAAATAACAACTGAAAAATATCCAGCTTTTTATTCTCTGGGGAAAGACAATTCTGTAATATATTTCCCACCCTTTACACTTGCAGTGCTTTTACTTTGTGGAATATAATTGGGAAAATAGATTTCCAGACAGCTTGAAACTGACAAATGAGTATTTTGACAGATATTCCTGGGAGAAGAGCTATAGCCACCAACTACTTTAGTTTCTTTATTATAACAACTGTGTTTAGCAGAGAACAAGACACAATTTGAAACAAATATTTAGTTTTGGGGAGGTGGGTGAATATAAAGCTTTTAAAATGTATTTGAAAAATAGGACATTTATTTCAGTGTTAAAGAAGAAGAGAGAAACTAACAATGTTGGTATAAAGTACTTTTTTATGGCCTAAGACTGACCTGATACTGTGAACTTTTGCATCTTCTGTTTAAGAGGATATTCCTAAAAGAATATCCTTTGCCATCTAATGGCTTTGTCCTATGTACTGTCTGTCTGTGGCTTTAGAAAAGAGAGCTTCAAAATAAACCTTACAGCAGAAACAAATTTTTTGGTTTTTGTATAAAATACCACTGGCGAACAGTAGTCACTTAACCTCAGACTGGCAGAACTAATCTATTTCCTTACAGTTGCGTGTGGAAAAAGTAGACCTGAGCTCTTTTGATTCTATTTTTACCTCATCCCAGGTCCACTTTGTAAATGTTTCATTAGCCTGTATGTATTGTAAACTGTATTCTTTAGGTTTTCCTCGATCATATAAGCACACTGAATGGAATATAAGAAGCAACATGCAATCTCTTGTTCATCACCCAAAATGTTGGCTGCTGCCATTAGTTTTCTCTATCATCATCATCATCACCCTTGCCACTGTTGATTTATCATTCCTATATGTATTTAAAAACAGAGGCTGCTGTTTAACTGGTTTGTAGATTTAGTGAAAAGCATAAATCTGGGGCTTCCCAGGTGGCACAGTGGTTAAGAATACACCAGCAACACGGGAGACATGGGAGACGTGAGTTCAACACCTGGGTGGGCAGAATCCCCTGGAATAGGAAATAGCACCTCACTCCACTACTCTTGCCTGGGAATATTCCATGGACAGAGGAGCCTGGTGGGCTATAAGTCCATGGGGCTATAAAGAGTCAGATGCAACTGAGCAACTGAGCACACACATAAATCTGAAAAGCTTAAAATGTTACCTGGTGTTTAAAATTATGAATAGTTAAAGAATGTAATTCTGTTTGGTAGTAATGATTGAATGTTTTTTCCTGGTTTAGCGAATCAAGCCTGATATATGTTTACATGACCCCAGGGAGTCTTATTTCATAAATTTAAGCCTGTATTACAGTCAGTTTCATTTAACTTTTAACTAGGACATGGTCATCACAACATTCTGTTTTTAAAATTGAAGTGTAGTGGATTAACAATATTACATTGGTGTCAAGTGTATAGCATACTTGTAGTTACTCAGTATTTTTACAGTTTATACTTCATTAAACATTACCCTAATATAATGGCTATTATTCCCTGGCATGTGCAATATATCCTAGTCTCTCACCTGCTTTATACAAAGTGGTTTGTATCTCTTAGTCTTGTACCCCAACCCCCTCCCTCCTCTACCTCCCTCTCCTCACTGATTGTTGTTTGTTTTCTGAATCTGTGAGTCTGTTTCTGTTTTGATATATACATTTATCTATATTATGTTTTGGATCATATATATAAGGGAGGTCATACAGTATTTGTTTTCTCTTACTTATTCACTAAGCATAATATTCTTTAGGTCCATTCACATTGCTGCCAGAATTTCATTCTTTTTAATGTTCAAGTAATATTCCAGCGTGTGTGTGTGTGTTTGTGTGTATGTATACACATATGTGTGTGTGTGTGTATGCACCACATCGTCTTTATCCATTTGTCTATTGATAGACACTTAGGTTGCTTCCAGTTCTTGGCTGTTGTTAATAGTGCTGCTATGAACATTAGAGTGTGTGGATCTTGTCAAATTAGTGTTTTTAATTTTCTTCAGCTTTCTAACCAGAAGTGGAATTGCTGTATAATGTGTTAGTTCTTGGGCTTTCCTGGTGGCTCAGACAGTAAAGAATCTGCCTGCAATGTGGGAGACCTGGGTTTGATCCCTGGGTTGGGAAGATCCCTGGGAGGAGGGCATGGCAACTCACTGTAGTATTCTTGCCTGGAGAATCCCCATGGACAGAAGAGCCTGGAGGGTCCATGGGGTTGCAAAGAGTTGGACATGACTTAGTGACTAAGCATAGCAGCATGTGTTAGTTCTGTTTTTAGGGTTTTTTTAAGGAACTTCATATTCTTTTCTATAATGAGTATACCAATTTACATTCCCACCAATAGAGTACAGGGTTCCCTTTTATCCTCTTCCTTTCCAACATTTGTTATTTGTAGACTTTTTGATGATAGTCATTCTGACAGGTGTGAGGTGATATTTCACTGTGGTTTTGATTTACACATCTCTAATAATTAGCAATGATGAGCATCTTTTTATATGCCTGTTAGCTATCTGTATTTTTTTCTATGGAAAAATCTCTTTAGGTCTTCTGCCCATTTTTGTGTTTTTTTTTTTTGTGTGTGTGTGTGTTAAGTTGAATGTTTATACATATATTAACCCCTTGTGAGTCTTATCATTTGTAAATATTTTCTTCCATTCCATTGGTTGTCTTTTTGTTTAGTTAATAGTTTCTTTTGCTGTGCAAAAGCTTTTAGGTTTAATTAGATCCCCATTTGTTTATTTTTGCTTTTATTTCTTTTGCTTTAGGAGAGAGATCCAAAGGGTATTGCTACAATTTATACCACAGAGTGTTCTGCCTATATTCTTGTTGAGTATTCATTTCGCTATTAAACCTTTTCTCTGAGTGTAGATACATTATCTAAAATCAAAATACTCTTGCCTTATAGGAGACTCATAATTGGTTTAACTCCATATAGACATTTTGAAAATTACTTGTTAGTAATACTAATTACCTCACTTCTTGCTTTTCTGAAGAACTTTCTTTCTCCAAGTTTTGTTGACCTCCTATTATTTAATTATTCCTTCCCTACCCTCGATAATTTTCATGTCTCATACGTTTTTCCTAATAATTAAAAAAACAAAACCAACTGTTCTTTTAAACAGAAAGCTGTTTGATGGGTACAGTTTTCTAATCCTTTATTCTCTCTCTCTCTTTGGAAGGAGGGGACTTTGTTTTTTCCCTTTTTCTTTCTCTTTGTTCCCCAATAAGAGTTATTTTTTCAAATTCTTATTAATATCTAACTGCTCTAACATCTGTCTGAGATGGTGTAGAAATCAGCAGTGGATATGGAGACATAAGTACAAGTATGGAGTCACACCCATGTTTCTAACAAGTATTTATGCATGAGACTTTTACTTGTATTCTATAGTTTATTGTACTCTAATAACTTTTATTTTTTTTAAATTTTAAAATACTTTATTCTACATTACAATACTGTATTGGTTTTGCCATACATTGACATGAATCAGCCATAGGTGTACACGAGCTCCCAATCCTGAAACCCCTCCCACCTCCCACCCCATATCATCTCTCTGGATCATCCCGTGCACCAGCCCCAAGCATCCTGTATCCTGGCGCTTCATTTCTTATATGATAGTATATATGTTTCAATGCCATTCTCCCAAATCATCCCACCCTCTCCCTCTCCCTCAGAGGCCCAAAGTCTGTTCTGTACCTCTGTGTCTCTTTTGTTGTCTCACATATAGGGCCATCATTTCTATCTTTCTAAATTCCATATATATGTGTCAGTATACTGTATTGGTGTTTTTCTTTCTGGCTTACTTCACTCTGTATAATCGGCTCCAGTTTCATCCATCTCATTAGACCTGAGTCAAATTTATTCTTTTTAAGGGCTGAGTAATACTCCATTGTGTATATGTACCACAGCTTTCTTATCCATTCATCTGCTGATGGACATCTAGGTTGTTTCCAAGTCCTGGCTATTATAAACAGTGCTGCAGTGAACATTGGGGTACATGTGTCTCTTTCAATTCTGGTTTCCTGGGTGTGTATGCCCAGCAGTGGGATTGCTGGGTCATAAGGCAGTTTTATTTGCAGTTTTTTAAGGAATCTCCACACTGTTTTCCATAATGGCTGTACTAGTTTGCATTCCCACCAACAGTGTAAGAGGGTTCCCTTTTCTCCACATCCTCTCCAGCATTTATTGCTTGTAGACTTTTGGATTGCAGCCATTCTGACTGGTGTGAAATGGTACCTCTTTGTGGTCTTGATTTGCATTTCTCTGATAATGAGTGATGTTGAGCATCTTTTCATGTGTTTGTTAGCCATCCGTATGTCTTCTTTGGAGAAATGCCTATTTAGTTCTTTGGCCCACTTTTTGATTGGATCATTTATTTTTCTGGAGTTGAGCTGCATAAGTTGCTTGTATATTTTTGAGATTAGTTGTTTGTCAGTTGTTTCATTTGCTATTGTTTTCTCCCATTCAGAAGGCTGTCTTTTCACCTTACTTATAGTTTCCTTTGTTGTGTAGAAGCTTTTAATTTTAATTAGATCCCATTTGTTTATTTTTGCTTTTATTTCCAGTATACTGGGAGGTGGATCATAGAGGATCCTGCTGTGATTTATGTCGGAGAGTGTTTTGCCTATGTTCTCCTCTAGGAGTTTTATAATTTCTGGTCTTACATTTAGATCTTTAATCCATTTTGAGTTTATTTTTGTGTGTGGTGTTAGAAAGAGGTCTAGTTTCATTCTTTTACAAGTGGTTGACCAGTTTTCCCAGAACCACTTGTTAAAGAGATTGTCTTTACTCCATTGTATATTCTTGCCTCCTTTGTCGAAGATAAGGTGTCCATATGTGTGTGGATTTATCTCAGGACTTTCTATTTTGTTCCATTGATCTATATTTCCATCTTTGTGCCAGTACCATACTGTCTTGATGACTGTGGCTTTGTAGTAGAGCCTGAAGTCAGGCAAGTTGATTCCTCCAGTTCCATTCTTCTTTCTCAAGATTGCTTTGGCTATTCGAGGTTTTTGTATTTCCATACAAATCTTGAGATTATTTGTTCTAGTTCTGTGAAAAATACTGCTGGTAGCTTGATAGGGATTGCATTGAATCTGTAGATTGCTTTGGGTAGTATACTCATTTTCACTATATTGACTCTTCCGATCCATGAGCATGGTATATTTCTCCATCTAAGTGATGCAATACATTGCTAGGCATTAATCTTCAGGGGACAAGCTTGTTTTATTTCATCTAGATACTCTTTCCAGTTTCTTTTGCTAAAGGAAGTCTGGTTGTTAGTTTTGATTTGTGAGCTGAAAAAAGCTTTAAAGCGTTAAAATTGGATCTTCTTCTCTTTTTAAAACATTTTTGGCCGCAGCTTGCTGAGATCTTAGTTCCCTGACCAGGTATTGAGCCCAGGCCCTCAACAGTGAAAGCATGGAGTCCTAACCACTGGACCACTAGGAGTTTCTGGATCTGATGCTTTTATCTATTTCTCCGGAATTCTAAATTGGATGTGATCCCATAATGGAAAGAACTCCTAAGCTTAATTACAACCTGATCAATATTAAATGCAGCTTAACCTGTTTGTAGAAAAAGATATTTCTGAATTTTAATATGAAATGATTTAATGAAAGTGGTTAATGGTCTCCTTTTTTTAGAGAATGATGTTGTACATGGCATTGATGATGCTTTAGTTATAATGGTTGTAGATAGTACTTATCTTTCACTGAGTTATTTATAATATCATTCTTAGAAAGTATGAGACCTTGTACCTTGAGATGAGCGATTAGATAAAGAAGAGGACAAGTTTTAGTCATATTATTCAAACTGAACTCTTTTCTATAGAATCTAGCACCTTAGATTTATATCATTCTTGGGTATTCATTGAAAAAGATAAATTGTTGAAGTACAGTTTCTTCTGAAGTTCAGATATTATTTTATCTAGTTGAAGTTTCACCAAGCCTAGAAAATGACTTGCAGTCATAGACTTACACAGAGAAAAGGTCTTCAAAAGTTTATAGGTTTTACACCTCAGGTGAAATTAGTCCTTGGTCCTGATAGCTACTGTCTGATATTTGGTCTCTTTCCTACTGATACTGGGATATTTTAAAGTTTGCTTTTGCCATGAACTTTGTTGAGATGAACACATAATCTCTTAACCTCTCAGCTAGCTACTTCTTACTTTTCTTATAAAATATTTTTACACTCTAGCTTTGTACAAATACTGTGCAGAGTATTGTTATGAATTAAAAAAATAAGTCATGGTTTATTTTCACAGTAGCAAGAAATCTCCTTGGAAGATAAATAATTCTAATACACACTAGTAAAATATTGTGGGGGCGTGAACAAGTGGAGGAGGCCTGGAATAGGTATGCCTTCTGTGTGAAATGAGTCTGGAATTGGAGACTTTGAAGTCTAAACTGGATCACTGGCTTTATGATACAGAAGAACTGCACAAAAATTTGATTCCAGACTGAAATGGGATGGAGAAAAGAAGATGCTGTGTAGTGTGTACATATATATATATATATCCTGGTGAGTTTATCTTTCTTCTAGTTTTATCATCTAGTTGAGAGTTGCATCGTTCCCTTTTTAGATACTGTGAGGTTAGCGATTTTTTACATTAAGGAACAGAGTCCCCTTGCTGCAAAGCCGGCAGAGTCCCTGTGTTGTGGGATGGTAGGTTGTTTGCGTGTCAGCTTTGCTCCTTTTTCAGAGACCATTGTTGGGGGACTAAGGCAGTGGTCAGGCTGTTTCAGCATCCTCCAGTGTCTCCAATCTGTGCAGTCTCCCCACTTAGTCTGGAACTCACCCAGATGTGTCATCCTGTAGGCTGTTAAATATCATCTCCCATCTTTCCCTGACTTGCCTTGTTTTTATCACCAACTTGGGAAGTTTACTGTCTGAACCCAGTTGGATATCACTGTCGGATGTCATTAACATACACACCCATTTCCCTATCTATCCAGGTTATGATTATGACCTGATTCTTGGAAAGAATCCTATCCCATTATTTTAAAATATAACATAAACCTATATAGCAGAAACAGCTGACCACAATTTTACAGTGAAAACACAACTGGAATTCCGTTTTCCCTCCTGAAATTTAAACAAGGCTGAGAATTTTTTTTTTTAGTATACAAAAGTTTAAGTTGTTGATGCTGGTATGTTCCTTAATTGGTAGCTGGTAATTCTGTTGTATGAAATACTATAGAGCTTCATTAGAATGTTTCTTTATTGTAAAACATTAGTTCTATATTAAATCAGATTGAGATTGTGAAAATATATTTAATTGCCACATTAAAAGCTTGATATAACTTTATTTGGTGAGAAATAATTCTGCTTCTAAATTGAATGAACAGATGTTCCTTTTAAAACTTAATTAGTTAATCAAAATATGTTTATTGGGACACATTTCATAGATTACAGCACTCTTTTGGTTACTATAAAATCAGTGAAAATGTTGAGGATATAAAATACCAAGTTGTAAAATATGAAACCATAAGCTAATTTTAATGATACAGTTCATGTAAGAAGTATATAATAGGTGTTAAAGGAGGGGAATTTAATTTCTCTACATCTTTTAAATAAATTTTTTAGTACCTATGGGAAAGTTGGAGGAATAATACAAAGAACATCCATTTATGCTTTATTTGAATTCACCACTTGTGAGCATTTTACCACATTTGAATTCACTTTTTCTCCTTCTTTCTCCCTCCCCACCTATATGTTGTTTGTGTGTGTGTGTGGGGGTGTGAATGTATGTGTACATATATTTTATTTCTCTGTATAGGTATATATACATATAATGCTTTTTTCCATCTATTTCACGGTGATCTGCAGATGTCAAGATATTTCATTACTGATTAAGTATCTCCTAAGATCGAGAACATTCTCCTACATAATCACTAGGCTATTTTTATACTAAATTTTTAAACACTGATTCAATGTTATCATCAACGACATAGTCCAGTTAAAATATATATTTTTTTCATTTGTACTGCCTGTCCTTTTTTTTGTTTGCTTGTTTATTTGAGATTGGAGATTTGAAAGAATGACTTCATCCCTCTGTACGTTGTGAAAACAAAGTAAAACTTTTAAAACTTTCTCAGCGAAATCTCATTGCAAATCTGTGTTGTTGGGATTTCTGTGGTTTAAAAACACTTTTTGTAAACCCTGCAGGAAGGATTGATTTCTGCTATTTATTGCTTTAATCATCTTAGTGTATATTTATGGGTCCACTTAGAATATTTCATCATCTCTCTGGTGAAACAGTGTTGGTTAGACTACGTTGCTAATGTTAATCAAGTTCATGATATTTAATTCCTCTGTGGGCTGTACATTTTCACCTGTTACTTGCTCTCAGACTGAATATTTAGCAACATTTTCTTCCATGTAACTTTGGTTACAGGAAAAATTCCATGAGAGAGTGAATGAATCAATTAACAATTTAGAAAAGTAAATCGGAATACAACTCTGGCTGCTTCATAAACGTATGAAAATATCAAAGTAATTCTGTGTAGCTGGGGAAAAAGCAATGAAAAAATAAATGAGTTTGGCAAAGTATAAAATTTTGAGAGGCCTGCGGTGATAGAAGGCCTATGTGTTTAATTCTGGAAGTGTGAGATAAATGTGAAGGAACACAGGACTGTTTAAGAGATGGAACAAAACTGCAGAGGCAGAGTTGTTGGAGAGACAAGGAGGGAGTATTAGGATATTCTCGGACACTGGCAGACGGGAAAGGAGGGGGAGAGGAGAGTATTAAATTTTGAAGTATAAGTGTGGGTTTGGGTGGTTAGGAAAGTGACTAGTTTAAGGATTTGCTGAGTCGGAAACTCATAGACCGAGACCTAATTGCTGCAGATGGTTTCAAGACAGAGACTTAGGTGGGAGAAGGAGAGGGTGGGATGACTGGAGAGAATAGCACTGAAACCTGAGCATTACCTTATGTAAAATAGATAACCAGTGTGCGCTCGATACATGAAGCAGGGCCCCTAAAGCCAGTGCTCTGTGACAACCTAGAGGGATGGGCTGGGGAGGAGGGGTTCCGGGTGGAGGGGACGCATGTATATACCTATGGCTGACTCATGTTGATGTATGGCAGAAACCATCAAAATATTGTAAAATAATTATCTTCCAATTAAAAGAAAAATTTAAAAAGTAATAAAAAAACAGGGGCTGGGCTTTCAAAAATCTTCAGACAGAATGTATTGTCTTGCAGGTCCTAAAAGGCTCTGAAAGTGCTCATGTGTGAGTAATGCCGTCTATCTGTTCCTTTGATAGATAGCATTTGTCGAAGCTGTTCTCCTGACATCTTTGTCTTCTAGGACCTAGCAGACTTGACCTCAGGACAGTTTTCTGCCTGTGCCCACATCAGACCCATGTGGTATCTGGGTCGAGGGAATAGCAAAGGGAGGAACTCGGTTCCAAAGGCTTAGGCTTCTGAGGGGAAGCCAGACTCCCTCCTGTCACCCTGGGAGAGGTGAAGTAAAAAGTGACTGAGTGGCAGGTTGCCTGGCATTGTCACATCACAGCATCACATGATCAGCTTCTCAGCCAGCCTGCATCGCTGCATCTATCACTTGGGGAAAAAAGTTAATATTGTTGCCTGTAGAGATTTCTTTTTCTTTGCAGGAAGTGGAATGGAAAATTTCTTTCCCATATTTCATTCACATTTTTTAGCTTAAAAACATTTTTATAGACAGTTTGCTTGGAAAACTTGGGACTGGATGTTCAGGGAAAGAAGTCATCATCTTCAGTTATGGAAGAGGAGTTTGAGAGTTATTTGGATGTCTTTACCGCTGCTAGCATACATTACTCTGTTTGCCCAGGACCTTGAGAGGAGTACTCACTTATTCCTCATTGATTACCAAGCCATGCCAACTGCTCTATTCCCAAACCAGCTACTAAATGAAACAGGGCTGTGCTATTAACAGGACTCATCCTCTCTGATTTTCCCCTGTATTTAAGATTTATAATTCTGGGATATGCAGAGGTTCAGGATTTCCATTCCTGCTCTTCTCTTTCCAGCCAAGCTCATGATCCCTGCCAGCTCCATCCTTTCCTTCATCTGCCTGCAATTTTGGTTTGAGTTCTGGACTCTCTGGGAGTTTATAGAACAGTCATTGAAACTCTCTTTTTCCAAATGGGACAAGTGTCTTAATTGAGGTCAGGCCAACACCTACTGTGACAGAATCTTCCCCTCATCCCCCTGGCACAGGGAGAGAACTCACAGAGGAGAAGAATGGTGTGAAACTGTGTCTCCAAACAGCGTCCACTGGGATGAAGCTAATGCCCAGTTGGAGACACAACACAGTGACTCTCCTGCCAGGCTCTGTTGTTCTGCTTGGTCCCAAGCCAGATGGCAGCTTGGTGGGTGAACTGTTGGCTCTGACCTTCCCCTGGGCCCCCTCAGGTCTGGGATGAAATGCCCAGCTGTCCCTTCCCTTGCAGGAGTTACTTTGTGGAAACAGTAACTATCCTCACTGTTACTTAACATTTACATCATTTTTTTTTAACTCTGTAATTGCTATGCTACCAATGCCGTTTTATTGGTAGCATGAAAGCTTTAAATTACTTGCTAAAATTCAAGAATGGAGCCCATTTAGTACCAGACTATTTAAGTATTAAAACAGTTCTGGCATGAGCATTATAGGGGAAGTGAGAGGATCTGAGTTAGATTAAACTAGTGTAGTTCATGTACTATATTTAGTTATTTTTGATCACTAGAAATGCTTCTACTGAGATTTGCTTTAATTAGTTTTAGTACCTTTTACTTTTTAGCCATTTTCTGATATCTGTAAGACAGAAATAAGTATCCAAAGTCTTATTTAAGTTGACATACATCCACTGCATCTGCTGGTACTTATGCTTTGTGCCTGAATTGTATTACAGTATTAATTACTCCTTATCTCAATAATGGTGTCATTTATAGCTGTTATGGTAAGTTTTCAGTCCTCAAATAAAGTTGGAGGTATATGAAAAATTCAATAAGGAATTCTGGAAAAGGAGAAAAGACCTTGGTCATTTCATAGAGCTTCATCTGTATAGAGACAGTAAAGAATCTGCCTGCAAATGCAGGAGACACAGGATATGAGGGTTCAATTCCTGGGTTGGGGAGATGCCCTGAGAAGGAAATGGCAACCCACTCCAGTATTCTTGCTTAGAGAATTTCATGGACAAAGGAGCCTGGCTACAGTCCGTGGGGTCACACGGAGTCGGATACAACTGAGCGACTTGCACTTGCTTTCTGTGACTAGGATGCATTATTAGTACCATTCTTATAATTGCATTTTATTTAATTTTTGCTTTTTAAAAATATTTTTGAGAAGAAACAAAAGAGCCCAAGGACTTGATTGATAATATTTCTTTTCTTAAAGTCTTTAGTGAATTTTAGTCACAATATTGCTTGATTTATATTTTGGTTTTTTGGCTGTGAAGCATGTGAGGTCTTAGCTCTCCAACTAGGGATTGAACCCCTGTATTGGAAGGCAGAGTCTTAACCACTGAACCACTATGGATATTCCTATTGATACTATTTCTGAAGCTCATCGGTGTTTCTTTGTTGTTGTTCATTTGCTTAGTCTTGTCCAACTCTTTGAGACCCGATGGACTGCAGCACACCAGGCTTCCGTGTCCTGTTTCTAGATAAGGCCAGATTACTCTGGTAGACTGGGAAGAAAACAGTTTTTTTGCCAGCCCATGCTGGAGTCTCTTGTTCACCACTGGATTTGCAGCTCAAGGAAATATCCTGATTTCCTGAGGTTCCAGTTACAGCCTGAGTCACATTTTTTAAGACACCAATGCTATAAATAAATTATGATTATCCTACAAATGCCCCTTCCACCATAATGTAACTGAAATGATGCAACTAGTATTGTTGATGTCATTAGAAAAATAATGTTTCCCTGCCTTCCTCATAGGATTTTATGAAACGAAATGAGTTAGTAGATTCAAAAGTGTTTTTTAAGACATTATAATGAATAACATAAATATATATGCCTCAATAACAAGGCATTATGATTATGGTTATTGATGTTATTACAGTTAATTTTCTGTTACTTTATTCATTCAGTTCAGTTCGGTTGCTCAGTCATGTCCAACTCTTTGTGACTCCATGAACCACAGCATGCCAGGCCTCCCTGTCCATCACCAACTCCCAGAGTCCACCCAAACACATGTCCATTGAGTTAGTGATGCTATCCAACCATCTCATCCTCCATCGACCCCTTCTCCCCCTGCCCTCAATCTTTCCTAGCATCAGGGTCTTCTCAAATGAGTCAGCTCTTCGCATCACGTGGCTAAAGTATTGGAGTTTCAGCTTCAACATCAGTTCTACCAGTGACCACCCAGAACTGATCTCCTTTAGGATGGACTGGTTGGATCTCCTTGCAGTTCAAGGGACTCTCAGGAGTCTTCTCCAACACCACAGGTCAAAAGCATCAATTCTTCGGCACTCAGCTTTCTTCACAGTCCAACTCTCACATCCATATATGACCACTGGAAAAACCATAGCCTTGACTAGATGGACCTTTGTTGACAAAGTAATGTCTATGCTTTTTAATATGCTGTCTATGTTGGTCATAACTTTGCTTCCAAGGAGTAAGCGTCTTTTAATTTCATGGCTGCAGTCACCATCTGCAGTGATTTTGGAGCCCAGAAATAAAGTCAGCCACTGTTTCCACTGTTTCCCCATCTATTTGGCATGAAGTGCTCTTTTAGTGTTACTGACATCAATATTACTTATATCTTTGCTGTTGGAGTATAATTTCTCAGGCTCATCTCTTTTACTTCCTAACAAACCTATCAGGAAAGGAAAGGTAATTTAGAATATATAACTGGGGAATTTTTTTTCCTTTTCTTAAGAGAATCTGATATTCCGTATAATGATATTTCTGATTCCAGGCCCCTGAGTTTCTTTTCCCCCAAAGCTTTTTTGAGATACAATTGGAAAATAAAATGGTATATATTTGAAATGTACAGTGTGGTGGCTTGATACACTTAGGTGTTGTGAAATGATTGCCACAGTCAATTAATATATCTACCACCTCTCACAGGTATCTTTTTTTTTTTTTTTTTGATGTGGTGAGGATACTTCCGATTTACTGTCTTAGCAAATTTCAAGTATACAGTACAGTATTCTTAACTCTAATTACCATGCTATTGGATCCTCAGAACCTATTCACCTTATAACTGAAAGTTTGTACTCTTCAACCAGTATCTTCCCCAATGGATCCATGGTAAAGAAGCCACCTGCATTATAGGAGATGCAGGTTTGGTCCCTGGGCCAGGAAGATTCTCTGGAAGAGGAAATGGTAACCCACTCCAGTATTCTTGCCTGGAGAAACCCATGAACAGGAGCCTGGAGGACTACAGTCCACGGTGTCACAAAGAGTCAGACATGACTGTGTGCACACATGCATGTGCGTGTGTGTGCAACACACACACACAGAGTGAGATTTGGTAGGATTAGTGCTAGGATGAAGAGAATGTATTGGGAGGTCACAGAGGAGAAAGGAGAAATGGTGTGAACACAGCATAAAGGTAAAAGGGACAGGTATACATTTCTTCATCCACAGGGTCTGCATTTTATAAAGGCAAGAAATGTCCTTTTGTTTACTGCTGTATTGCTAGTGTCTGAAAGAGTGCCCAACATTTAACCTATCCAGTAAATATTTATTGAATGGGCATTTGGAGAACACACTGAATTGACTGGTTTGAATGAAAGACACTTTAAAGTGAACTTTTAAAGACTGGGATCATCATAGTGTTGTTGACTGCCATAGTTTCATATATTGGATTAGCCAGAAAGTTCAGGTTTTTCATAATACCTTATGGAAAAACCCAAATTAACTTTTGGCCAACTAACATTTTTGCTGAATGAATAAGTATTGGGGTTAGTGGAGTTGGGGGCTTCCCTGGTGGCTTAGATGGTAAAGAATCTGCCTGCTATGCAGGAGACCTGAGTTTGATCCGTGGGTTGGGAAGATTCCCTGGAGAAGGGAATGGCTACCCACTCCAGTATTCTCGTCTGCAGAATTCCATGATCAGAGGAACCTGGCCGTCTATAGTCCATGGGGTCACAAAGAATCAGACGTGACTGAGCAACTAACAGTTGAGTTGAGGCTGGAATGCTGAAACTGAAAATGTAGAATCTCAAATGCTGAGACAAGGACTTGGTTTTTATTATGACAAGGAAAGAAGCAGAGTTCTGGATCTTATTGTTTACTTTTGATGTCTAATGTGATCATTTTGTTCTCTGTGTATGCTTATTTGATCTGAGGTGTTTAGGAAGAATATCCTTTTTATATCAAGGAAAAGAAGAGATATTTTTATATAAGGTGCTCTTTCTTTGAATTAAAGTCCAATATCTGACTAATGGACATGTTTCTAAAACATGCTTTTGAAAGTTGCTTGAATGGATAGCCAACATGTTTTTACACCTCAGTAGCAGAAATATATTTCTATTCAATGGTCTGTGAATAATTGCTGTGGTTTCAAGTACTCAACAAAGTGAGGAAAGGCATCCACTATTTTGGCTGTGTTGGGTCTTCATTGTAGCATGTGGGCTTTCTATTGCAGTGTGCGGGCTTCTCTAGTTGTGGTGCATGGGCTTAGTTTCCCTGTAGCACATGGGATCTTGGTTCCCCGATCAGGATCAAACCCATGTACCCTGCATGGATTGGAAGGGAGAGTCTTAACCACTGAACAACCAGGGAAGTCCCCCACTCTTCCCCTTCTTGCTTGTTTTGGCACCCTGTGGTGTTAAGTAGTTATTTATTCTTTGAAGTTCCTTGACTCTGGGTGACAGGCTGTCAGATTCACCTCTTCCTCTACCATTGTCTCTGGACTCTGACATGGACCATGTTAGGTCATAGATACTTTTAAACACTGCTCCTCTGGGGAAGTAAAACCTATTCAGATGATAAACCAAATGATCTAATTGAAAGTGAAAGTTTTAGTTGCTCACTTGTGTCTGACTCTTTGCGACCCCATGAACTGTAGCCTGCCAGGCTCCTCCATCCATGAAATTCTCCAGGCAGGTGTACTGGAGTGGGTTGCCATTCCCTTCTCCAGGGGATCTTCCTGACCCAGGGATTGAACCCAGGTCTCTTGTATTGTCCTCTGAGCCACGGAAGGAGAGCTTATCTTGATAGTAACACTTAGAGGAGTTTCATCTTGAGTTTTGTCTTCATTGAGTACTAGGACTGCTGCTTATCAAATCAAATTACCCCTGATTGAAATAAACAGTTTCATGTATAGGTAGAGATTTTACCTCTGCGTGCGTGTGTGTGTCTGCCATGTGATAGAATATAAAGCCGGGCTTACTAATCAGGGGCAGTTGCTTCTGCCAGTTATGAATAAAACTGGAGTTGGAATTAGGGCAGTGATGTGGCAAACACCCACCGAGCACCAGAGTGGCAGGTGTGTCCTCTGCAGGGTGGGAGATCACTGTAGCGCTTGGCTCCCTGCTCTCACCTTACCTTTATCCAGGCACCCAGCACGTTTAGAAAGATAGCATCCAGTTCTCTGGGCAGTCTTCCCCAGCAGGAGGAAATAGGAAAGTTATCATTTGAAGTCAGTGGACATAGAAGACAAAAGGCAAAGGGCTTGGAGGCTTCTGCAGTGTCAGTTTCATATGGTTGGAGATTCATTATTCTTAGGTGAATTATTACAGTCAGTCTAGATTTTGTTTACACAGAAGAAACTAATTCTTTTTAGACTTACTGGTATATGGGAGCATCACTCAAATCTTGGAAACCAATCTTGGCAAACCTAGAGGATAAATAGGAAAGTAACCATTTATAATCTCAGCATACAGAGACAGTCGCATCTGATTTTAATGATGAACAATATATATATATTTTTTCAACCGGTTGGGTATTAGTTGCAGCACACAGGATCTTTGTTGCACCATGTAGGCTATTCCACTATGGCCCGCAGGCTTAGTTGGCCAGTGGTATGTGGCATCTTAGTTGCCTGATCAGGGATCGAACCCTCATCCCCTGCATTGCAAAGCAGATTCTTAACCACTGGACTATCAGGGAAATCCCTATAGGTTGTTTCAATGAGGATAATTTGTCTCCCCACTGTTACCACTGTCATGATCGTTGTCATCATCACCATCAAATATTTATGATTCATTTCCTTGCTATAATCACAGCAAGTTCCAGGAAGAGTAGAGAAGATAAATAAGTGGAAGATGTGATTTCTTCTTTTAAAGAGATAATTTTCCTTTTTTTTTTTTTTTTGTTGCTAAGTCATGTCCGACTCTTTGCAACCTCATGGACTGTAGCCTGCCAGGCTTCTTTGTTTGTGGGATTTTCTAGGCAAGAATAGTGGAGTGGGTTGGCATTTACTTCTCCAGGGGATCTCCCCAACCCAGGAGGACTGAACATATGTTCTGGAAAAATAAAATTATGGTATATGATTTTATTCATTCAGTAGATGATTATTGAACTCCCTTATGTACCAGACACTGTACTCAGTATTTTAGAAATAGATGTTCAATCAGATGTAGTTTGTGCCCTTGAATTTACAGACCAGGGGAAGTGATAGGCACTCAGTAAGAATTTCAATAACTTATAATGTGTGAATTTCTCAGTGAGGTGCCACAGAAAGCTAGGGCTGTAGGAAGATATTGTATTAACAGATACACTGAATAACATATTGGACAGAATGAAAGCATTCATTAAAGTCCTTTCTTATGTTGTCCTTCAGTGAGAGCCTGGGGCATATGTAACCTTACATAGTCAAATAGTCAGTATGTTCTGTCTGTACATTACATCCTGCTGCTCCCAAAAATCACAAGGATGGAGCTGGAGAAACTGTGTTTAGTGGGCCTTAAATTCTCGCTAGTGTCATATGTCTTAATATTTGCTTTCATTAGAGGAGTTTAGCATCAACATTGACAAGTGCATAAAGTGCTGATGTTTTGTGCTGTGGATTGTAGACAAGACTATGTTTTTTTACTGCAAGTTGCCAGGTGTCAAGGTTAGCATTTCAGTGTGAAATCTGGGAGGCCTGATCTTGATTTGTTTCTTGGCAATAGATGTTTCTGCCTCTGCAAGGAGGGAACTTGAATGAAGGAGAAAAAGCTTAGGTCCATTATGCCTTGCATATTAATGTTTTGTCTTCATCTGCCAAGAAACTTGTTGCAGAGTAGAATTTTATATCTAATTATTCCATTTAAACCAACATGTTATATTTTGTTTTCTTTATATTTGGTGAAAGAAATGAGAGTTTGTTTGTTGTTGTTTTCTGGTCGTTAGGTCATGTCCGATTCTTTGCAACCCCATGGACTGTAGCCCACCCGGCTCCTCTGTCCATGGGATTTCTAAGCCAATTGGAGTGGGTTGCCATTTTCTTCTCCAGAGTACTTATTTGTACCTTATTTGAATTGTTCAGTTCCCCAGTGAAAAACACCAAGAGAGCTGTGGAAATTCTCTCCCAGGAGATCTTTCAGGAAAGGTGTTCAGATACTTAACTGCCTGAAATTGTTTGTGTAGAGTTTTGTGTGTCCTACTTAAAAGGCAAGATGTCTGAAAATCCAGACTTAGGAAATTGATATCATTAACGATAATTTTTCTCTTACTAATCCTACTCACTTTTGTTTTCTTACTAGGTGGTATATATTTGATAATAAACACAACTGTGAGTATTCAATTTAAGAATATTGTTACATAATATCTTAATTTGTATCTGTGAAACATTTTTCAAAAACACCTTTACATTATTGTATCATTGCAACCTCAGAGGTCTTATATAGTAGAGGAGGCTGATGTTATGATTATTCTCATTTTCAGTTCAGTTCAGTCGCTTAGTCGTGTCCGACTCTGAAATTTGAGGATGAAAGGTGATTAGACTTGCCTGTGGCTATGAGTTATTATTATGGGTTTGGCACAAGCCTTTTGATAGTAAATTCTTTGCCCTTTTTAGCGTGTGTGTGCGCGCGCATGTTAGTCACCCAGTCATGTCTGACTCTTTGCATGGGCTGTAGCCCACCAGGCTCCTCTGTTTGTGAAATTCTCCAGGCAAGAATACTGGAGTAGGCAGCCATTCCCTTCTCCAGGGAATCTTCCTGACCCAGCGACAACCCTGGTCTCCTGCACTGCGGGCAGATTCTTTACCAACTGAGCCACCAGGGAAGCCCTTTAGTGTGTATATGAAGCACTAATTCTGTTTCTGTGTCAGAATCAGGTCAACACAGATCCGAGAGAACTGGATGATATCTCTGGGCCATTGGTTTCTTTTTTCCTGGCAACTGAGTGACCACTTGAGGATGTGAAAATATGTTTGGAGCACCTCCCAAATTATTATTTCACCATTTCTTACCAGTGCAGCCTTGTAGATGGTAATTGGGAGTTCTCAGGTCAGTTCACAAAAATAATTTGACTTGTCAGATGACTGAATTTATATTACTGGAACTAACTTGCTTCTCATAAAATAACATGGTTTGATGTTAAAAACAGGTTGAGTTTCTAGGAAACAGTTAATGTACTAAGATTAAGAACTTTCACGTGACCACATTAGCTATATATAATATCCAGTTCGGTCCCACAATGATAAATTAGACTGTACAGTTTAGAGAACGAAAATAAAATTAGTTCATTAACTACTGAGTCAAGTTAACAGAGCCAAATATGTACAGCAAATAAAGTTCCTAGGAAGGTAAAGAGGATTGCCATAGAGGGTTACTAGTTTCAGTACTATTTCATATATTGAAATAATTTTATCTTGTAGTTCTAGATTAAGAAGTTCATTTTTTCCCCTGCATATTTACTGCATACAAAATATATGGTGACTATGGAGAATTTGCTAATGTCAGAAAAGGACAAAGAGAAAAAAAATCCCTGGTATGCCTTCTGTTTGAGAATGTCTTTAATGAGAGGAGAGGGTGACATCATTTTAGGAAAAGGAATTGTCTGTAGGGTACGGGAGGGACTGACAAAATTCAGGAGCATGAGAGATGCTGGTGATCAGAGCGAATGCCTTGGATGACAGCTGTAGATGAGGTTGATTAGCTAAGTTATGGCATGGTGGACCATGAATTCCAGTATAAGAGGCTTGTTGTTCTCATGGTAAGGGACTGCATTACTTTTCCTTCCCAAGACTCATGTTTTCCAGGTAAGGAAACCTGGTTGAGTTACTCAGATGAGTTAGTGGAGGAATTGAGGCTGAAATCTGGGCTGCTTGATTATTAAACTACTTTTGTTTTTATTAAGTGACCTAATATGTTGCCACTGGACAGCAGAATAGAAGCAGTGCTTTTTCCTTTTAATATTTTTTTTGGCTGCACTGCATGGCATGTGGAACCTCTTGGACTGAGAATCGAACCTTTGCCCCCTGTGGTGGAAATGGGGCATCTTAACCATTGGACCACTGGGGAAGTCCAAAGTGCTTTTTAAGAGTTAATTATTTTCTCAGTCTTATAAAAGGATTAGATGAGGAAATTGTCTGTAGTAGGAAGAGCAGTTAAGCTTATTTTGATCATGAGGTGATGTTGAGTGGAAGATGGAGGAGCCAGTAACAACTAGAGCTTCAAGCTGGGTGATGACAAGACAGGAAATGCCCTTAAAGTAAATGAGGATATTTGAAGAGTAACTTTGTTTTGTGCGGAAGGTCAGGTTCAGTGTTGAAGAAGTTAGGACATAAAGCAGAAATGTTTTATTGGGCAGGCAAGATATGGGGCTGTGGGGGACAAGTAGGGGATAGAGATAGCAAGTTTGGGATGGACATGTGCACACTGCTGTTTTAAAATGGAGAAGGGAACAAGAACCTACTGTAGGGCACAGGGAACTCTTCTCAGTGTTATATGGCAGCCTGGATGGGAAGGGAGTTTGGGGAGAATGGATACGTGTATATGTATGTCTGAGTCTCTTTGTTGTCCACCTGAAACTGCTATTGATTAACACCATTGCTAATAGTTTGTACTCCAATATAAAATAAAAAGTTAAAGAATATGGGGATGATACTATAGAAATTAAATTATACTTTACAGATAATGAGGATTAACCTGTAGGACAGCATGTATTATAAGACTAATTTCTTCACATAGAACAGTTGAGGGCAATTTAATTCTAGAAAATCTCCCTAAGACTGTTGCATCAAGGGAAAAAAAAATCTGTTAAATGAGCTGCTGAGTGAAAGAGCTGGTTCATTGACTGGTGTGGGTTGGCTCACCTTAAAAAGACCTTTATAGGCCTGACTGTATGATGCTTCTTTTCCTCCAGTAAAATTATTAGCTGGATATGCAACCCCATGTAAAAACTACGTGTTACATTAAATGGTGAACTCTTCAGCCATTGCTAGAGTGGCTTTGCAATACTTTATGATATGATCACATGTTATATCATGATTGTAATTCAGGTTAATAGCAGTTAACTAGTTTTATTTAGCAATGTATTTGCCTTAGACATTGATCATTTGTTGTTTTTAAACTTCTGTGTATCTCTGAAACCAAATATGATAGCTGATGGTATTTCTACAAAAAGATAGTGACCTGGAGCTATTATCTATTAATAAATGGTTCGTGAAGAATTTAAAGAGAGGGCTAATATCTTTGTTTATCTTCTCTTTGTGTATTTCTAAGGCTTTTCAACATATTTGTTAATTTTATATTTTACTAACCAATGTATTTATTAATTTTATTTTTTACTAACCAGTTTACTTAAATTCTTGGTTCTAGGTATTTCCCATAACCTATGTTGCAGCATTTATCACACTGTGTTGTCATTATCTGCCTAGGTTTGAATCCAAGCTTCACGCTTTGTTATTGTTGAGTCACTGAGTTGTGACTGATTCTCTCCCAAACCCATGGACTGTTACCCAGCAGGCTCCTCTCTCTGTGGTATTATCCAGCAAGAATATTGGAGCAGGTTTGCTATTTCTTGCTCCAGAGGATCTTCCCAACCCAGGAATTGAACCTGTGACTCCTACTGTGTCTCCTGCATTGCAGGCAGGTTCTTTTACTGAGCCAGCTTGAGCTTCCCTTGTGCTTAGTAGCTACAAGATATTCAAATTCTCCATGTTTCCATATTCTCATATCTAAGATAGGACAGTATTTTCTTTACATCATGGGCTCATTGTGAGAATTAAATCATCAAATATGTCAAATACTTAAAAGAGCTTGGCACATTACAAGCTCTTAGATATTAATTCTTGCTACCATTACTGAACAGTTTCACTTTCTTTCCTGTTCATTCTTATATGCCCTGGACCTAGAACTGTCTGCTTTCAAGAAAACTGTCAAGGATGAATTAAATAAGGAAGGGGGCTGGGAAGATATTCCAGGGCACCTCATGGTGGGGATCAAGAAGAGGCCAGCTCTTTTTCACAAGCACTATCCTAGGTGGCTCTGTGGTAAAGAACCCACCTGCCAATGCAGGAGACTGGGGTTCGATCTCGGATCCAGGAAGATCCCCTGGAGAAGGAAATGACAACACACCCCAGTATTCTTGTCTGGAAATTCCCATGGACAGAAGAACCTGGTGGGCTACAGTCCATGGGGTCGTAAAGAGTTGGACATGACTTAGTCACTGAACAGCAACATTTCCTGTTTTGCTCACTTCCACTCTAGGTGAAGATGTCTTTGACTTCCTGTTACTGATCCCCTGTATGATGTTGTAAAGAAAACTGCTGGCTGATCTAGGTTGGGAGTGGCTAATAGCTTCCCAGTAGCTTTTATACTTGAAGAAATATGTGCTCACCAAATGCTTCTCTCCTGGTGGCAGTATTTTTGTTGCCATCATGAAGAGAAGGATGGATCAGGCTACGTAATTTGTAGGGCCCAGAGCAAAATGAAAAGAGGGGTGTTCTGCTTGGGTGGAAAAGTCAGTCCCTCTTTCTCATGGACTGCCATGCCAAACTACAGTCCACCTCCAGGGAGTTGCCCCCAGATTTGGTTGGTGCCTTCACTGGGAGTGGGCAAGAGGATGCCGTGAGCCACACCTAATAGGCTGTGGTGCTACCAGCTAGCATGTGGATAGCCAATGTTTCTTCTCCCTGCCTCCCAGCAGTCCAGTTACTGGCTTTGGTAAGGAGGTGTTAGGAGGTGGGATCCCTCATGAACCAAGGTTCTAAGCCAAGCCTTATCATCCCGTTGGACTTCATGTACCAAACACAGATTCAAAGGTACGATTATTAAGAATTTTAAGACAATTACTGCAGAACAAGATCCTGTGCACCCGTTCTGGTTGCTTAACCATGAAGCCTGCCCTGGTGAAGAACAGTTTTTTCAGATATTCCTTTCTGAGTGGGATCCTGTAAGTGGGCAATTAAGTTATGCTTGGGAATCTGAGCATGAGGACAAACTTGCCTTATAGTGCGTTTTGTTGGCTGCTGTTACTTTTGAATGTTCAGGGTCTCTTTGTTGTTCAGTCACTAAGTCGTGTCTGACTCTTTGTGACTCCATGGATTGCAACACACCAGGCTTCCTTGTCCTTCACTATCTCCCAGAGTTTGCTCACACTCATGTCCATTGATTTGGAGATGCCATCCAACCATCTCATCCTCTGACACCCCCTTTTCCTCCTTCCCTCAATCTTTCTGAGCACCAAGGTCTTTTCCGGTGAGTCACCTCTTTGCATCAGGTGGCCAAAGTATTGGAGCTTCAGCTTCAGCATCAGTCCTTCCAGTGAATATTCAGGGTTAATTTCCTTTTGGATTGATTGGTTTGATCTCCTTGAAGGCTCTCTGAAAGCACTATTTTTAAAAAAAAGAATATTAGCTTTTTCCTATCATTGGTGGTCCACATAGATATACTCAACTAATGGTCTTGGACAGCATGATTCATTAACTGTTTTTCCTTATCATTTTGCTACAAGAGAGGTATTTCTTCTTTAATTGATTTATGATATTGTGTTAGGTTCTGGTATACAGCAAAGTGATTCAATTTTGCATATATAGATACATAATATTTTTATGTTCTTTTTCATTATGACTAATCACAGGATATTCAGCATAGTTCCCTTTTCTATATGGTACGACCTTGTTATTGAGCTATTTTATATATAGTAGTTTGTATCTGCTAATCTCAAACTCCTAATTTAACCAAATCCTTCTCCTTCCTTTTGGTAACCATAAGTTTGTTTTTTTTATCTGTGAGTGTTTGTTTTTATAAGTTCATTTGTATCATATTTTAAGATTCCACATATAAGTAACATCATATGATATTTGTCTTTCTCTTTCTGACTTACTTTACTTAGTATGATAATTCATGTTACTGCAAATGCCAATATTTCACTCTCTCTTTATGGCTGAATAATATTGTGTATATGTATCACACCTTCTTTATCCATTCATTTGCTGATGAATGCTTAGGTTGCTTCCATGTGTTGGCTGTTGTAAACAGTGCTGCTGTGAACATGGGGTGCATGTATCTTTCCAAATTAGAGTTTTCTCCAGATATATGCCAAGGAGTGGGATTGCTAGATCATATGGGCAACTCTATTTTTAGTTTTGGTTTTTTTTTCCAAAGATCGTCTACACTATTCTCCACAATGGCTGCACCAATTTACATTCCTACCAACAGTGCAGGAGGGTTCCTTTTCCTCCACACCCTCTCCAGCATATATTATTTGTAGACTGTTTGATGATACGGATGATATTATTTCTATTTTACATCTCTGGAAATCGAGGCTCAGAATGGTTGATCAGTACCTTTGCCAAAGACATGCATAATTGGCAAAACTGAGATTTAAACTTGGGGAAGAGGGTCTTATTCATTAGCCTATGTAGCTTCTACTGGTTCCAATGAAAGTTTTAGTGTCAAATCTACAGGGCATCTATGTTCTATTGGCAGCTTTGGGCCTGAGGGCCTTCTCCTTTATTGAATTAGTGTATGTATTTGTAAGTGCTCTGTACCTTTTATGCTCTTTTCAAATTTCAGTCATTAGTAGATATCTCATCCTTTATGCAGTAAGATTCTGCATCTGTCAGTTTGATTTTTTTTCCTCTAATCTTCTGTTCACAAGATTTCTCGACTGCTTAGATTTTTTTTTCCTTTGAGTATGTTTTCCATTCTCAACTCTTGTCTGCCCTCATCCGAGAGCTGCTATTGGTTAGTATTCTCTGTATCGATGGATTCCCTGTGTGTCACAGAACCTAAGAGGGAAAAATGAAGGACTCCCAAAGGAAGCTAACATCGCTTTTTAAAAGCTTGTTAAAAAAAAACATCTAAAGTGATCTCAAGGGACTTTTAGAGCCTTTTTCAAAAGGCTTTGTTTATAAGTAAGCTTCTGTTGAGAGGACAGAGAATATGGGCTGTAGTCAGACTGACCTGGCTCAAGTTACGCCTCTGCTCTGTAACCTTGGGACTTTGAACACATTTTATAAGCTCTAAGCTTTGACGTCTCTATCTGTAAAATGGGAGTAGTACTGATACTTAACTCCAAGGTTATTGTAAAGGTCAGGTGAACTGAAATGTGTGCTGTGTTTAAGTGTGGTACCTGGTATGTAGCGTGCTGTGTTACCTGGTTGTATGGCTGGAAGGCGAGGCTTGGAAGAGTAACCCAGGAAGGGAGTCTGTGCTGAATTAGAGTAGATGTTACCTCCATAGACTAAGGGGGAAAGGTGAAACCACACTGAAAGTCTCTTAAATCCTAATCCCAGGTTTGGTAGACGTAGCTCCATCATAGAATGTAACTGTTGGGAACTTAATGATTTGATCCAGAAGCCCTTGGAGTGAAGGTAAATGTACTTGTATAGGTGAATTCAAAAAATATTTCATAAGTACCTGCTACTGCCAGGCACTATGCAGGTGCTGGTGATACAAAAAGAAGATAAGTTTGCATCTGTTTTATTGGAATTCATATTCCAACTAGGGAACAAATATGTAAACAAATGAGTGCTATAACATGATGTGCTTCAGAGTACACGCGGAATGCCCTAGGGGAGCTGGCTAGTTGGAAGGCAGTCATTCTTTGTTGAGACTTTATTTTCAAGGGTAAGAATTTTCTTATAGTAGAAGCATTATCAGTAAGTCTAATGATTTATTTTGACATTTTCATGTGAATTGATCCTTCAAATGCCAAATGCATGTAAAATATAACTTTACTTTGGCTATTTAACTGAAATCATCCTCTCTTTAAACTTTTTAACCATTTTATTTATTCAGAATCTTTACAGCTTAGATAAATAGAAGTTATAGGAAAATTTTTGTTGTCTGCTAATTACATGAAGACACTTACACATTTATACACTTCACTGTATAAAAGGGTTTCTTAGTCCATCAGAATGGATGTATTTTCCAAGTGACTTTTTACACCCAGGGGAAATATTGTTGGCATGTGGGGAGAAGTAGGTCTTTGTTAACTGGCAAAACAATCATATCAACTTGTAGAATAATTACTAGATGTTGACAGAATATTAGCTACTGTGTATTAAACATTATAGGAATATATATATTTCTGTAGTGTATATATAATATATCATATATATTGTATATACAGTAATTCAAATCCACACATCACAATATCGTATAGAAGACACTAATTTCCTTATTTATAGATGAAGGAATTTGAACTTGCTTGAAATTATGTAAAACTACTAAGCAATAGATGCAAAATTAAATTTCAGACCCTTTGTTCTTTTTACCTTTTTATGTTAAATGCAACTGTTTCTCACTTAGCAAAGATTCATAATATGAAATTTAAATTACAAATGCATTATCCAAACTTGAAGAATTTGAACCAAAATCCGTGCTACCATTCTCATTCATCATGAGCTTTCTTAGTGTCAGTTGAAGTAAACAAAAAACTTTGGAAGTAAAAAAGAAATCTAGTCTGACAGTTTGCTTATATTTTTTAACCAGTTGTTACTTTTCCAGTTTCCAAGAAATTGCTGTTTCCAAGAAATTGCCATTTCCAGTGTACTAGCAGAACTTAATAAAGAGATGGGCCATAACTTACAAACAAAACAACATTTTCAGTAAGGAATTGAGGCAAATATCTTCTGGTTGACACATCAGTATTATTATCTAGTCAAAACATTTTTTTAAAAATAGGAACATGCAGTTAAATTTTAAATTGTTCTCTAAAGTACTTCTGTTATAATACTTGAGGTACCATTTTTTGATGCACTGAATTTCTCAGACTAAAAATCATTTGTACTGTGGAAAATTTCACATATACAAAGTAGACAGAATGGTGTAACAAACACTTTTATAACCATGATGTAGATTCAACAGTTATTAACTCTTGACTAATCTTGGTGCATCCATCTCCACATTTTCTTCCTCGCTTGTAAAAACAAAGCATATTTCAGACATACTATTTCATTTGTGAATCTTTCAATATGTTATTCTGGGCTTCCCAGGTGACTCAGTAATAAAATATCCACCTACCAATGCAGGAGATACGGGTTTGGTCCCTGGGTTGGGAAGATCCTTTGGAGGAGGAAATGGCAACCCACTCCAGTATTCTTGCCTGGAAAATCCCATGGACAGAGGAGCCTTGCAAGCTACAGTCCATGAGGTTGCAAAGAGTAGGACATGACTTAGCAACTGAGCATACGTACATGCACAGATAGGTACACATTTTAAATGTACTTTACTTCATTGTAAGTTACATAGACATAGGTCATTTAATAACATACTTTTAATATGCGTCTGTTTAAAATACCCTGATTACTGTGTTTATTTGTAGGCTGTGAGCTGAATATACAAGTTTAACTACATAGAAGAAATCATTAAATATGCCTATTCTACTTAATGGGCTTCCCTGGTGGCTCAGAGGTTAAAGCGTCTGCCTACAATGCAGGAGACCTGGGTTCCAACACTGGGTCAGGAAGATCCCCTGGAGAAGGAAATGGCAACCCAGTCCAGTAGTCTTGCCTGGAGAATCCCATGGATGGAGGAGCCTGGTGGGCTACAGTCCATGGGGTCACAAAGAGTTGGACATGACTGAGCAACTTCACTATTCTACTTAACAGTCTGTAAAATGCTAGAAACTATTACAATCAAAAGTGTCAAAGAGGCATTTGGGATTAGACATGGATTCAAGTCCTAGTTTAAATTTAGAGTCTTAGTTTGTTCAGTACTTCTCAGTGACTGCACAGATTAAATCAGTTAGCATGTTAAATGTGCCTGTTGCAATATGTGATTCTTCATGGTCTCTTTCCTCTTTATCTTATCTACCTATATAGTTTTCAATCTAAGATAAAAAGAGAACACAAAGTATAAGAGAACACAGTGTATTTACTAAGCAAAAGCAACTGTTATTTGCAAGCTGTGCTTCAAAATGAGTGATATTTTACCTTATATTTATTCATTTACTTTTATGTGAAGGCCATCTCTAATATAGCTGTTAATGGGCTGAAGTGAGAAACATAAGAGTTGGAGCATGTTTTCGTTTTTGTGGCGAGTTCTTTTGAAGATAAATTAGGGCTTCCCTTGTGGCTCAGCTGGTAAAGAATCCGCCTGCAGTGGGTTCGATCCCTGCGTTGGGACAATCCCCTGGAGAAGGGAAAGGCTACCCACTCCAGTATTCTAGCCTGGAGAATCCATGGACTGTATAGTCCATGGGGTGGCAAAGAGTCAGACACAAATGAGCGACTTTCACTTTCACTAGTATATTTAAAGCAGTCTTTTGTTTCTTAGGAAATTTTGTCATTTGTGTGTAATCAGAAACATACCACAATTATCCATGAAATGCTGTTAGTGTGGAGTGGTGGTGAGAGCCTCAGGCTGTATGAAGCTCTCCCACACCAGCTGGCCTTGCTGCAGCTTCCCTTGGTATTGAGTTCTTTGGGTCAGTTTGCCAGTTTTAAAATGGGAGTGATACGGCTATTGACTCTAGTACCTTCCAGATTACATGTTGTGAGAATAAGTTGAGATCATGGATTTGAAGGTTTTTTTTAAATTACAAAAATGTAAGGTAGAGGCCTTAGTATTATGAACTGTCACAATGAATTAAATGGGAATTAACAGTTTACTTGGAGAGAATCTTTTTAAGAATGAACTTTTTGAATATCGTTATAGTCTAACACCACTGAAACAGTGGTAATTGTAGTGAGACAGGGCCAATTTATGTCTCATTTCTGAAAAACCTGGCAAGCACAAAAGGAGAAGATGAGAAAACTAAGAGAATGTAGTTGTGGTGGAGGAAAGAACATAAATAAAATCAGTTAAATGGTCTTATGATCACTGGAGTTCTAGAACTATACATTTCTTTCTTACTAGGAAATATTAGAAAGGATTGTTAATCTGTGAGTTGCTAAAAATGTATCTTTCATTAGAAACCTTTTTACATTATTTGCAGTATCCTTATATTCAGAATTTTACATTCTTGCTGTGGAAAAAACTCTAGTTCTTAGTTTTCCCTTTTCTAGAGTTTTAGCCATTCATCTATCTGCCTTGATGTTTGTGATCTGAAATTTGGTAAGACTCTTTCTTCTAACTCTGGCAGTTTTTTTGTTTGGTTTTCTTTTAACTTCCTATTTTTCTCTTGTTCTTCAGCCTACAAGCACACATCATGGTCTGTCTTCTGTTTGGGCTGCCCCAAAGAGTTTTTCATATATCCTATTTTTTAAACTTTTTATTTAGTATTTGAGTATAGCAGTTAACAATGTTGTTATGGTTCTAGGTGAATAGTGAAGGGATTCAGCCTTATATATATATATATATATATATATATATATATATATATAAAATCAACATTCTCCCCAGAACTCCCCTCCCATTCAGGCTGCCACATGACGTTGAGCAGAGTTCGCTGAGCTATATAGCAGGTCCTTGTTGGTTATCTCTTTTAAATATAGCAGTGGATACATGTCCATCCCAAACTCCCCAACTATTCCTTCCACCCATCCTTCCCTACTAACAACCGTAAGTTTGTTCCCTAAGTCTATTTTCACATATGCTCTGATTCTTGATCTCCCAAAATGTATACTAAGATTTTTTTTTAAGTGCCAGCACACTATTTAATAAATGTGACTACTATATTTCTTTCCAGTAACTAGTTTTGAGAGTATTTTTCTGTGTCTTAGAAGAGAAATCCTGTGCAATTACTGTCTTACTGTACTCTATTGTAGGTATTATCCCATTCTAGTATAGTGGACGTTACTCTATAACTGGTTACTTTGGTCATCTTTTGTCTAATGTTGCAGCTGCAGACTGTCTTAGTCTCAAGGAAAGTGTAACATTTTCCTTGCACAATTTATGTATTATTCAGCTCCTTGCTAAGTGACTGAGTGGCTGCAGTGTTCAGGGCCTTTCACAGTAATTAGTGACTTGTCCTTTAATCTTCAGAGGTAGCACTCCAGTTTCAATTCCTCTGTAGCCTCTTTAACCTCTAATTTATTGCTTGGCTGAGTCATCTGGCAACTACTTTTGTGTTCTCTTTATACAATGGCAAATCACATTCTTTTGTATCTTCAAAAGAGATGTTGGTCTCTTACTTGTTAAACAATTGGTTTATTTAGTTTCACTTATCAGTCATTTTTTGTTCCCACAGAAGTAGTGGACCAGTCCAAAGAAACATCGTTTTAGGAGGCTTTTACCAATTAAAAATTTTTAAAATAGTGAGTGAGGGATGTAACAGAAAGGCCTGGGTTCATAGTCTTCACTATCTAATACTTGTAAAATTTGGGGCATGTATCTGCTCTGAGTGTCAAGCTTCAGAGTTATACAGTGGGTGCAGTGTTACGTTTATAGAATTGTTAGGATTAAATGAGATAATGCAGAGAGTGTCTAGAACAGCGCAGAGCACAAATAGATACTTAGTTAATTATTGTCATTGCTGATTTGTCCTCCACCTGGTGATCATATTCATAATTATAGAATGCAACCTTGATAAAGGTCTCTTGTTTCAATAGATCACCTTGAGAATCGAGTATAGTTTGAAGTTCTTTGTTACACTATTCATCTTTGTTAGGATGAGAAAGTCTAGGCTTACAAATAGATCAACATATTTGATTTGCAAAAATGGATTAACTGGTCACTAATGAGCTCTTTCTGGCAATAGTGTTAGAGTTTTATGAAATGCATAGTTTAACTTCAGACTTAACTACTCTTAGAAGTAGACATTTGTTTAACCTCTTTACTTGGCAAAAGCAACATTCAAAGGTAATAACAACTTAAAATCCACCTTTTCTGAATGTTTACACTGTATGTATATGATGAAAAATTTTATAATCTGTGAATTTTTTAAAATTAAAAAAATTTAAAAATATGTGAAATCAGATTTTAAAGAACAGACTATATAGTGATAAATCATCAGCTTTCTTCTGCCTACAAACAGACACACTCTACTTTTTGTCTTTCAGTTCAGAATGTACAAGCTGTAGGGGTAAGATAACAGCACACGGAGTGAACTTCTTGCTGTCAGTATGGGGATAATTGGAACTTCTGACGGAGTGAACTTCTTGCTGTCAGTGTGGGGATAACTGAAACTTCTGACACGTCAGACTGAATGAAATCTCTTTTTGTGCAAGATTACTAGAAAAAATGTTTCTTTTCAGAAAGTACTCTAGCTCTGACTCTTTAGCATGAAGTTCGCTTGAGGTGAAAAAGCCTGAGTGAGTGAAACATTTATTTTAAAGTTTTATACGCTGTATTTAATTCTTCAGAATATTTTGAAAAGGCAGTAACTATTTCCAAGAGGACAAGGACTCTGTGTAGGGGAATTTGATTCAATCAGTTAAAAAATTTGGGTAACAGTTGCCCAGAACATTTTGATTATTCCATCCAAAAAAGATTTATTTTCATATCATATGAAGACCTGCCTATAGGATAATACTATAGGCTATATTATTGACTCAACTTTTTTCATTTTTGAAGTGAGCACGTGGAGTATTTTAAATGTCATATGGAAGCTTGTCATTTGTGAATCCATTTTTAAAGCATATTAATATCTAATAGATTGTTTGTGCTATTGGAGACTTTCTTATTTCCATGTAGATTGGGGAGGTCATCCAGCTCATCTCTGTTGTTTTATAGTTATATATGAAGTGCAGTTATTTTCTGAGCAGGATGAAAGAAAAGAGGAGCTGGATTACAGCTTCAAAATAATACTGGCATAGATTTTTAAGGTTCCTGATTGTCAAGTTTGAAATTCTTCTTAGCACCACAGGAAGTGCACATGTACTTAAGGTTGACTTGTAGGAGGTCAGAGTATCAGTAAGGTCTCTGCCCTCAAACAGTTAATAGTTTCATATACAAATTAGGATGATCTGTTTTAAAACCTCTTAATTTCTAAGCTCTCTACAGATATGAACAGTCTAGTTGCAGTGTATCTTACTGAATCCTTATTTTTCAGATTATCTTACCGAATCCTTATTTTTCAGATTATTTTACTGAATCCTTATTTTTCAGATTATATTCAAGTGCTACTTCAGTGCTTAGAATATGTATAGGTTAAATTAAACTGGCAGTATGATATCAACTGCAAAAGAGAAAGACCCAGTGTTTCTTACCTGTGGACTAAGCAAGCAGAGGAGTGTAGACTTAAATACTTTAGAGAGTGGGAAAATCAAGGCTAGAATCCCCAACTGAGAACTCTGTATCCAGCAAAATTGTCCTTCAAAAATAAAGGAGAAATGAAGACTTCCTGACCTGCCTCTTGAGAAACTTGTATGCAGGTCAGGAATCAACAGTCAGAAATGGACATAGAACAACAGACTGGTTTCAAATAGGAAAAGGGGTATGTCAAGGCTGTATATTGTCACCCTGTTTGTTTAACTTATACGCAGAGTACATCATGAGAAACGCTGGGCTGGAGGAAGCAAAAGCTGGAATCAAGATTGCCGGGAGAAATATCAATAATCTCAGATATGCAGATAATACCACCCTTATGGCAGAAACTGAAGAAGAACTAAAGAGCCTCTTGATGAAAGTGAAAGAGGAGAGTGAAAAAGTTGGCTTAAAGGTCAACATTCAGAAAACTAAGAACATGGCATCCAGTCCCATCACTTCATGGCAAAGAGATGGGGAAACAGTGGAAACAGTGGCTGACTTTATTTTGGGGGGCTCCAAAATCACTGCACATGGTGATTGCAGCCGTGAAATTAGAAGATGCTTACTCTTTGGAAGGAAAGTTATGACCAACCTAGACAGCATATTGAAAAGCAGAGACATTACTTTGCCAACAAAGATCTGCCTAGTCAAGGCTATGGTTTTTCCAGTGGTCATGTACGGATGTGAGAGTTGGACTGTGAAGAAAGCTGAGCGCTGAAGAATTGATGCTTTTGGACTGTGGTATAGGAGAAGACTCCTGAGAGTCCCTTGGACTGCAAGGAGATCTAGCCAGTCCATCCTAGAGGAGATCAGTCTTGGCTGTTCACTAGAAGGACTGATGTTGAAGCTGAAACTCCAATACTTGGGCCACTTGATTTGAAGAACTGACTCATCTGAGAAGACCCTGATGCTGGGAAAGATTGAGGGCAGGAGGAGAAGGGGATGGCAGAGGATGAGCTGGTTAGCTGGCATCACCAACTCAATGGACATGTGTTTGGGTGGACTCCGGGAGTTGGTGATGGACAGGGAGGCCTGGTGTCCTGTGGTTCATGGGGTCACATGACTTAGCGACTGAAGTGAACTGAAGACTTCCTCAGACAGTACCCAAACTGCAAAACACATGGGGATTTGTCACAAGAACCCTTGCCTTGAAGGAAAAATTAAAAGAAATATGACTTCTAATATTCCAGTCTGTGCCTTATCTTTTTATTTTCTTAGTTGTATTTAGCACATTTTTATTGGTTTGAATATTTTGCTACTGAAGCTTAAAGTCAAAATATATTATGCTTTGAATATTTCTGGAAGTAGTCTCTCTGAAAAGACCATATTCAGTTAAACTTATTCAAAATCTTAGCTAGGTAGTGTTCTTTTGTATTGAAAGTAAGTCACAAAGCTTAAACTTTGGACTTATTTTCTTGCAAAAGAGATGTGCTGTCCTCAAGTAGATGTTAGGAGTAATGTGTGACCTTTCAAATTCAATTAATGACTTCATACTGGGGAAAATGTCCCTGATTATTGTTGTAACATCCTCTGAGGTTCTTTGTGGAAAGAAACAGAGTACCTTTCCATGCATTGTGAGTCAATGCTACTGAAAGGGCCACTTCTGTAGTTTCTTTTAGCTTCATCTCTTGGACTGTTATTAACTTGGCACAGGATACTGTGTAAATTATATACATGCATACACTCCCAAATCACTTCCTGGTTTGAAAATGGAACCTATGAATTGGCTTCTGTGTCTGTTTTAAGAGTTATTACCATGGTGATGAATAGTCTGCTTAGTTTTATGGTTGGCATGATTCTTCCAGCTTGGGTCACCTGTGTTTTCTTACAACCAGTTGCCTGTACTTTGGGCAACAGTTAACATTTCTACCAATAAAAAGCAAGTAGTTAGAAGGCAAACCCAGTGATTTAGTAGAATTAGCTGCATCATTGCTTTTAATCTGTCGATTATTTCCTTTCAGTGCTAACTAGCAGGCACTTACTCTTCACATTGCTTTTAAGCTTCCCTTCACAGTTGGAACTGGTAGGGAATGACTATCCTGTTCTGTAGTTGTAGATTTGTCATTTGTTGAAGAATTACAGGGGAGGAGAAGGAAACTCACAAAAACATCTTGAGAAAGGAAACTAGACTTACCCATTCTTGATTTTAATGTGTCCATGTTGCAGGTACTTTTTGTAAGCTGTGGCAGTGAGTCAGCTATCTTAGTCTGAAACCTGTCTATATCTACGAACATTAAAATAAATATTAAGATTTTCGGTTACATTTAAAAGGTAACGTAGGAATGAGGAGGGATGATCATAAGTGATATGATGAATCTGGGGTTATCAAATGGGTTGTTAATTTGGAAATACATACTATATGCCAAATGGTCAGAGTGGATATGATGAGAGCTTCCTATAGCAATCCCAGCTGAATATATTCCTAGATGTTTAGAAATTAAATCAGCCAGGAAAACAAGCAGAACTCCAGATGCCACAGGCCTTGTGAAGAATTTAAACAGTAAAACTGTAGTTAACTTGTGTATTGCTCAGATTTAGCTAAATAACTTAATACAATTTCCTGAGTGGAATGATGATTTAAAAGAGCTAGTGAATTTCAAACACTGGGAAAATACCACTTACTGAATTCCAGTCATTATAATCTATTTAATAATTTAAATCTAAGAGGTCATGTGCAACAAAATTTCATTTAGTTCAGTTCTGGTTATACGTCTTCTCTAATTCATAACTCTCAGTAATCAAAATTGTTTTCCATTTTGTTAGTTGAGATTTCCCTCTTGCTGTCTCTTCTACTTCTATGGATTAAGAGAATCCATAAAAATCATTTCTGCTTCTAGGATGATTTCATTTACGCCTAGTATGGTACATGCTTCACAATAGGCACTCAATAAATCTATTATTCAAAAGGAGGCCAAAGGAGGCAGGAAAACTAATAACTAACATGTTAAATGAATGAATAATTAATAAATAAGTAAAAAGATAAAGCTACAGATTATCACTTTAAAACCCGCCTCTTATTGTATTTCACTATTTTGAGGAATACCTGCTGTATCATAAATATCTCAAGCAACAAAGCATTCTGTATATATGTATGTGTATGTATATGTATTTATCTTCACTCTTTTTGTCACTCCATAGATGTCTAGGTATTTGACCAAACCCGTCACTTCCCTTTTGACTATTTTTCATAAATCCACCTGGCATTTATCACTATAGAACTTAGTTGTTCTAGTTCTCTGGCACATATTTGAACTATACTGAACTGATGCTGCCTTCTCTGGGTGGTTTCTTTTTAAGATTTCCTTTGGAGAAGGCAATGGCACCCCACTCCATTACTCTTGCCTGGAAAATCCCATGGACAGAGGAGCCGGTGGGCTGCAGTCCACGGGGTTGCTAAGAGTCGGACATGACTGAGCGACTTCACTTTCATTTTTCACTTTCATGCACTGGAGAAGGAAATGGCAACCCACTCCAGTGTTCTTGCCTGGAGAATCCCAGGGACGGGGGAGCCTGGTGGACTGCCGTCTATGGGGGTCGCACACAGTCGGATACGACTGAAGTGACTTAACGATAACAGTCTCTTAAATCTTAAACAGCAGTCCCCGGACAACCTCAGAGACTGAATTTTATACCCCACAGCTGAATATGAAATTCTCAGTCCCCTCCCCCAATCCCATCACTCTGTTCTCCTTGACATTATTATGTCTTGTTTCTTGCTGTTTTTCTTTCTGCTTGTATCCTTTGTTCCTTAGCTTGTCTTTCATAGGAAAGACACACTTAATCCTTCCTTGCTTTATCAGGCTGTTTTGTTTCAGTTGTGAAATCATCTTCAGTGTTAGCTCCCTTCAGTCTTTCTAACTTTGCTATTAATAGGAAACAAGTGGCCGTTTGCTTCCTGCAATCTTTTGTCTACTCATTCAGTTTTTATGATTAACTCCTCCCTAGCTATCATATTAACGTCTTCTGATCTTTTATTTGTACTGAAGTATGATTTTTATTAGGTTTATGCTGTGTTTAATGTTCATGCATATACCTGTGCTACTTGGATGCCTTTAGTGTGTGTATCTATGTCTGTAATACAGATTAACCTAAAGGGCAAATTCTTGACTTTATTTATGAACCAATCAGCATACTCACATGAGACAAATTTCAACAAATACTTAATTTCAACAGAAATATATACTGTTTAGTAAATATATATTAAATAGTTGTTTATTTACAGAGCTTATGAATTTTTAAAATTCACATTTTTTCCCCTCATTCATATTTTTCTTCATCCATGTCTCTGTCCTTTGGTGATGAATCAGGGCTCTTATAATGAGTTTTCCACAGGTCTGATGTTTAAGGTCAGTACTGAGTAGGGGTGAGTCACCATATGACTAAGAATAATTGGTGTAAATCTCATTGTATGATTTTTATAGGGTGACAAACAAGAGAATTAAGAAGAAAAAAAAAGCGAAAGTGTTCTGTAGACTATATACGAACTACATACACACACTTGGAGAGTGATTTCAAGCAATACAGAGTTGATGGTGTGAGATAAAGTGTGTGGTTGCTGTAATTACTGACAGTCCTCACAAATGAGTGGAAATTGGCTTAGAGGGCCAGCAGGTGAGTATCAGATATTTCTGCCTTATCCTGACTTATTGGCATGCATCTGTGGGCTAGTGGTACCCTGATGGCATGCAGAATAGGGTTTACCTTGAAGTAAACAAGGTGAATTAAAAAAAAAAAGTTCCGTAACAAGATAACCTGAGAATGAGTAATCTTCTGTCGATACTGAATTTTGTTTCATTGTTAAATGATTCAAAATGATATAAAGTGAACTGAAGGCTCATTATTTTTATAGATTATATACAATTTTAATTTGGGGAGGAATCTTGAAGACTGGTAGCTTTTCAGAATAAAGCAGTATCCATTACTCTTAGGTCCTGAAATGTCTGTAAGTAGGTTCCCTTACCAAATGGAGCAATGCCAAGAGAATGAATGTGGGAGTTATGCATATGTATGTGTCTTTCTCAAAGATCCATGTAAGCATTAATTTAAAATCCCTGTAAGTGACCATGTAATATGTACTTGTTGTACCATAGCCACCCAATTTTAAAATAGAAGTATAGCTGATTTGAATTATTTTTTATATTGACAGATATAGAAAACCTTTGATAAAATTAATTCACATTCGTAGTTTCCTCTAGAATGTAAAAGTCAGCTAAGGGAGACTTCAGGGTGGTATTTGAAACATACCGTATATGTTAAACTGTGTGTTAGTTGCTCAGTTGTATCTGACTCTTTGTGAACCCATGGACTGTAATCTGCCAGGGTTGCTCTGTCCATGGGATTCTCCAGGCAAGAATACTGGAATGGATTGCCATGCCCTTCTCCAGGGGCTCTTCCCAAACCAGAGGTCGAACCTGGGTCTCCTACATTGCAGGTGGATTCTTTACCATCTGAGCCACGAAGGAAGCCAGGATAAACTGTGTAAAATGCACAGTTTATCCTGGCAGTCTGATATGAGGATTGGATTTTGACATCAAGCTCTGAAAGTTCATAAACTTTAGGGACTGACTGACTGACTGACTGACTAAGGGGTGATATTTTGATTTTATGTTAAGAAGCCATAAAAGGTTTCTGTTACATTAATGAATACATTAACACTCAAGGACATTAAGAAATAAAGAAAGAATGACAAGAGATATCCTCACAGAAATGCTGTTGTAGAACTGGAAATGGAACAACAAACTGGTTCCAAATTGGGAAGGAGTATGTCAAGGCTGTATATTGTCACCCTGCTTATTTAAATTATATGCAGAGTACATCATGAGAAACACTGGGCTGCATGAAGTATACGCTGGAATCAGGATTCTTGGGAGAATTATCAATAACCTCAGATATGCAAATGATATCACCCTTATGGCAGAAATTGAAGAAGAACTAATTGAAAGTGAAAGGGGAGAGTGAAAAAGTTGGCTTAAAACTCAGCATTCAGAAAACTACGATCACAGCATCCAGTCCCACCACTTCATGGCAAATAGATGGGGAAACAATAGAAACAGTGATAGACTTTATTCGGGGGGCTCCAAAATCACAGTAGATATTGACTGCATCCAGGAAATTAAAAGAAGCTTGCTCCTTGAAAGAAACGTTATGACCAACCTAGACAGCATATTAAAAAGCAGAGACATTACTTTGCCAACAAAGGTTCATCTAGTCAAAGCTATGGTTTCTCCAGTGGTCATGTATAGATAATGAGAGTTGGACTATAAAAAAGCTGAGTGCCAAAGAATTGATGCTTTTGAACTGTGGTGTTGGAGAAGACATGAGAGCCCCTTGGACTGCAAGGAGATCCAACCAGTCCATCCTAAAGGAAATGAGCCCTGAATATTCATTGGAAGGACTGATGTTGAAGCTGAAACTCCAGTACTTTGGCCACCTGATGCGAAGAGCTGACTCATTTGAAAAGACACTGATGCTGGGAAAGACTGATGGTGGGAGGAGAAGGGGACGATAGAGGAGGGGTTGGTTGGATTGCATCACTGACTCAATGGACATGAGCTTAGGTAAACTCTGGGAGTTGGTGATGGGCAAGGAGGCCTGGTCTCAAAGAGTCAGACATGACTGAGTGACTGAGCTGAACTTTAGTACCAGTATAATCAATGTATTGGTTATTGTAAAACTTATTTCTATTTTTACAGTAAAAATTAAGCTGTGCCTTTTGGGGATGGATGAAGTAGCATTAGGTTAATGTGTAAGTTTTTGTCTTCTGAAGTAAAAATGACCTTAATTGGGAGTTTGTCAAAAAGATACTTCATGTTTTGGATTAAATAGAATTAGAGTTATCTAAACAAGACTGGGAGCTGACTGTGTCTCACATCATGAACTCCTTATTGCCAAACACAGACTTAAATTGAAGAAAGAGGGAAAACCACTAGACCATTCAGGTATGACCTGAATCAAATGCCTTATGATTATACAATGGGAGTGACAAATAGTTTCAAGGGATTAGATGATTGCCTGAGGAGGCCTTACAAATAGCTGAGAAAAGAAGTGTAGCTAAAGGCAAAGGAGAAAAGGAGAGATAGCCATTTGAATGCAGAGCTCCAAAGAATAGCAAGGAGAGATGAGAAAGCCTTCCTCAGTGATCAATGCAAAGAAAGAGAGGAAAACAATAGAATGGGAAGACTAGATATCTCAAGAAAATTCGAGAAAGTAAGGGAACATTTCATGCAAAAGTGGGCACAATAAAGGACAGAAACGGTATGGACCTAACAGAAGCTGGAAATGGAGAAGGAAATGGCAACCCACTCCAATATTTTTCCTGGAGAATCCCATGGACAGAAGAGCCTGGTGTGCTGCAGTCTATGGGGTTGCAGAGAGTTGCACACGACTGAACGACCATATCACCACCACCAATAGAAGCAGAAGATGTTAAGAAGAGGTGGCAAGAATACACAGGAGAAGTATACAAAAAGATCTTCATGACCCAGGTAATCAGGATGGTATGATCACTCACCTAGAGCCAGACATCCTGGAATGCCAAGTCAAATTGGCTTTAGGAAGCATCACTACGAACAAATCTAGAGGAGGTGATAGAATTCCAGTTGAGCTATTTCAAATCCTGGAAGATGATGCTGTGAAAGTGCTGCACTCAATATGCCAGCAAATTTGGAAAACTCAGCAGTGGCCACAGGACTGGAAAAGGTCAGTTTTCATTCCAATCCCAAAGAAAGGCAATGGCAAAGAGAGCTCAGACTACCACACAATTGTACTCATCCCACATGCTAGCAAAGTAATGCTCAAAATTCTCCAAGGCAGGCTTCAACAGTATGTGAACCGTGAGCTTCCAGATGTTCAAGCTGGTTTTAGAAAAGGCAGAAGAACCAGAGATCAAATTGCCAGCATCTGCTGGATCATCAAAAAAGCAAGAGAGTTCCAGAGAAACATCTATTTCTGCTTTTTGACTATGCCAAAGCCTTTGACTTTGTGGACCACAACAAACTCTGGAAAATTCTTACAGAGATGGGAATAACAGACCACCTGAGTTGCCTCCTGAGAATTCTGTCTGCAGGTCAAGAAGCAACAGTTAGAACCAGACATGGAACAACAAACTGGTTCCACATCGGGAAAGGAATACGTCAAGGCTGTGTATTGTCACCCTGCTTTTTTAACTTATACGTAGGGTATGTCATGATAAACGTTTGGCTGGATGAAGCACAAGGTGGAATCAAGATTGCCGGGAAAAATATCAATAACCTCAGATACGCAGATGACACCACCCTTATGGCAGAAATTGAAGAAGAACTAAGCCTCTTGATGAAAGTGAAAGAGGAGAGTGAAAAAGTTGGCTTAAAGCTCAACATTCAGAAAACTAAGATCATGGCATCCAGTCCCATCACTTCATGGCAAAGAGATGGGGAAACAGTGTCAGACTTTATTTTGGGGGGCTCCAAAATCACTGCAGATGGTGATTGCAGCCATGAAATTAAAAGACGCTTACTCCTTGGAAGGAAAGTTATGACCAACCTAGATAGCATATTGAAAAGCAGAGACATTACTTTGCCAACAAAGATCTGCCTAGTCAAGGCTATGGTTTTTCCAGTGGTCATGTACGGATGTGAGAGTTGGACTGTGAAGAAAGCTGAGCATTGAAGAATTGATGCTTTTGGACTGCGGGGTTGAAGAAGACTCTTGAGAGTCCCTTGGCGTGGAAGGAAATTCAACCACTCAATCCTAAAGGAAATCAGTCCTGAATGTTCACTGGAAGGATTGATGCTGAAGATGAAACTCCAATACTTTGGCCACCTGATGTGAAGAACTGAGTCATTGGAAAGGATTCTGGTGCTGGGAAAAATAGAAGGCAGAAGGGGAAGGGAACAATAGAGGATGAGATGGATGGATGGCATCACTGACTCGATGCACATGAGTTTGAGTAAGCTCCGGGAAATGGTGATGGACAGGGAGGACTGGCACGCTGCAGTCCATGGGGTCTCAAAGAGTTGGACTGGATGGAGTGACTGAACTGAACTCACTGAGGTGCTTCCCTTATGGCTCAGTTGGTAAAGAATCTGCCTGCAGTGTAGGAGACCGGTGTTTGATCCCTGGGTCAGGAAGATCCCCTAGAGAAGGAAATGGCAACCCACAGTAATCCTACCTGGGAAATCCCATGGACAGAGGAGCCTGATAGGCTATAGTCCATGGAGTCACAAGAGTCAAATACGACTTAGCGACTAGACCACCACAGAGTATAAACACGTATATACACAGAGTATAAACACAGAGTATAAACAGAGTATAGACAGGTATAAAGAAAGGATTAGCACATACATCCAATTTATAAAAAGATTAATGTTGTTCCCTATTTAGAGATAATGTCTGGTACTATTATGGGCTTCTGTGATGGTTCAGAAGGTAAAGAATCAGGAGGAAACACAGCAGGAGACACAGAAGATACAGCTGCAATCCCTGGGTTGGGAAGATCACCTGAGAAGAAAATGGCAATCTACTCTAGTATTCTTGCCTGAAAAATTGACAGAGGAGCCTGGTGGGCTACAGCCCAAAGGGTCTCAAAGAGTCGAATACGACTGAGTGACTGAGCATGCAGGCACACAGGCACATCTGATACCATTATAAAAGTAGAAAAAGACCTAATCTACTTTTTTTTAAAAATAAAAGGTATGGATATAAGGTCTACATTATATGTTCTAAGTTGGAGCTTGACATTGAAAACATATATTTAAGCTGCAAGTTTATTTTCGTCTAGAGGAAAAAAATCTTACGCATGTTTATGGCTTATATATACACAATTTTAAAATACTCATGCTGACAACTGACAGATGAATCCTGTTGGTCTAAAAGAAAAAGATGAAGAATCAGCAAGAAAATTTTGAGGAAGTTATATGGAAATTGTTTTAGAGAGAGATGAATATGACTGCTAAACTGAGATGTTTAAAAAATTTTCCTCTGCCAAATTGAAATAAATTTTTAAAACAAATGATATGCAGTGTTTGATGAGAGTGTGGGTGGACAGAAAAAAACTTATAAACTCATGTGAAGAGTGATGTCTGGAGCATAGGGAAGAAGAATGTTCTCCTCAATTCTCTCAGGCCCCCTAGCTGGACCTGCAAATTAAGCTGACAAAGGCAGATTAACAGGAGAAAAGCACATACATTTATTTAGGAAAAGTTGTTTGTGACATGAAGCCTTTGAAAGGAAATGGAGAAACAGACCTGAGTGTTTTTATGCTGGTTTTCATGAAGAGTGGATGGTTATGGAGGAATATGATAGGTTAAAAAGTAGGAGGTAAATGTTGGGAACTGGGGGAAATTTAAGAAGTCCTGTGTGTTCAGATTGTTCTGTGTGCATTTTGCTTCAGAGATAGAGATATTCCTTTTCTTTAGATATAGGAAGGGCACCTCTCATGAATTAGTTTTTAAAATAAAAACATCAGTTAGATATTTCCATATTCTTTATAGATAATATGAAGTCATAAGAGTAACACTAGAAATCCCAGTAACTGTAGTACAGCACTTTGAACTCAAAGACAAGACTGCTCTTCAGAAGCACTTACATGAGCAGCTTATCAATTAAATTATATCGTCTCTTGTGGTATTAACTGTCTTGTATGTTTAACACTCTCCCCTCCCAAAAGTTTCTAAAAGGAGAGTCTTACATTTCCATGTCCTTTGTCAGCACAGGCTGTTAAGACAGATGTGTCCAGGTGTGAGTTCTTTCATTGCATTTCAGCTATATGGCTGCGGTCAAATTCTAGAGGCAATCAATCGGTGGTGGTGGGATGAAACACCAACTCTGAAATTAGACCTGGGTTCAAATTCCAGCTCTGAGAGGTATGAACCCTGGGGTCCCAAGAAAGTCAGTAAAATATACCTTCAGCTTCGTGCTTATAAAATGGAAACCACAACTGATACTCCTCGAAAGATGGTTGTAAGGATGTCAGGAAGGCAACATACCTAAGACACAGGCTGAGCGCCTGGGCGCTCAGTAGACGGAGCAATGCTCCAAGACCTGCACGACAGCCAACACAGGGTTACTAGCTAGTTCAGCTACAGCCCTTTCTTAACAAAGTGGCACCAGTGAACAGTCTCCTCACAAGCGGCTTCACGGGTCACAAAAGGAGCTCCTCTCCCCGCCTCCGCTCTGGTGGCTGCAGGAAGCGCGGCAGGGGGACTCGACTGTCTTGCTTCTGCTTTTTCCTCACACTTGTTGTTTAGTCACTAAGTCGTGTCCGACTCTTTGCGACCCCATGGGACTGCAGCACGCAAGGTTACTCTGTCCTCCACTATCTCCCCACTTAAAATATTCTATGCCGAGGTGCTATATTTTGGGAGTAGTCTGCACCCTGTCATTCATTCTGAAACTTCGCCAAGAACTTTCTTGGCCTATAAACTGAGTTAGTGTAGCTTGTCTAGTAACCCACTGAAATGGTCTCTAGGTGCTGGAGATTTCTCTGGAGACAAAAAATACAAAAAAACAGGTTAATAGTTAGAATGAACTATGAACTTAGTTTTTGAATGCAGAGGGCAATCAGTTGTCAAGAATATTTCTAGATGTTGGACTCAGAGAACCTTCAGATAGAGTAGGGGGAGTGCTGGCAGCTGTGTGGCAGCTTTTCCTAGTTTGCAGTTTGTCTTTGTGATGTCATCAGGCCTTCTGGAGAACTTTCTGAGGGACTCTTATGAGGGACTCTTATGGCAGCAGGAAGGAAGGTTGTCCATACATGAGTTATTGTGGTGATTTCCCTGAAGTTCACCTCAAGTTGTCCAGCTTTGGCTTGAAAGACTTTGGGAAAGAGGCAGTTTTAATTTTTAGTGATTCCAAGTCAGAAGAATGGGAAAAAAATTGAACACATTAGTTTGGAGAGTTGTAGATAAATATTGGGGGAGCCTAGAAGAATTCAGGATCCAGTCCAGTTTACAGGTAGTTGACCAAATGTCAAAGGCAATGAACAAGACAAGAATTTAATACCCACAGGGCTGTGTTGTAGTTTTGCACTGAAACATAATTTTTGTCTTTGGGGACACTCTCATTCTGTCAAAGATATTGTAAGTAAGACTAATTTGTTTGCAAAATAAGTCTGGTCTCATTAAACTTGGCCTGATAATTTATATCAGTCCCGCAAGAATAGTTATCAACAATGTATGCTCTTTTAAGTCTGCTTTGCTGAAGCCACTTCTGATAAGAAATCTCAGATCGCACTTAACCACTTGTAGTAAGGCATCTCAGATTGTCCTCTTAAAATCTTCTGGGGTTAGGAAACCAAGCCAGTGACTCACCATCAGCTTTTGCCTGCAATACTTAGAGACAGGTGAATTCCTGTCTTCTGGAGGTTCCCTCCCACCCAGTATCCCTAGGTTCCTGGGTCTTGTAAGAATAGACTTTGCTTGCTCACTTGTTAGGCAGAAACCATGTAAGCAAGGTAACAGGCTGATTTTTGAAGTGCACTTAATAAACATTGGCTCCCTAAATTCAGCCTTAGTTCCTTCGAGCTGCCTCGTCCTACCTTGACTCTTTGCACATCATTCTCAGATGTGACATTCCAGTGCAAGTTTCGTTAATATAGTCAGTGTTTACCATTCTCTTCTTTTAGGAGAACAGATGTTATTGAACTTTATGTAGAAAACTATATGGCTGTGCAGATAGAATATTCACTTAGAGTTTTCAGATTCTGGGGGATCAGGTAGGGAGAAGAGATAAATGCTTTGATTCTGTTTACAAAGGTATAATTAACCAGATTGCTATAAATTATAGGTAGCTTAAGAGAAAAGAGAAAAAAGATCTTTAAATCTAGAAAACGTAACAGTAAAGAGCCAGCAATGCTTCAAACAAAAGTTAAAAATATTATAATCATCCATACTAGTTCATTCAGTCCCATATTCTGCTTGATTTTTAGTTAGCAGTTCAATTTCCTCATTAGTTCTGGAAACTCTTACACAGCCCAGTGGCATGGTCTTTATACTATTCAAGTTAGGCCATTATGGAGTATTCTCACAGTAGCTGATTGTAAAAGCTTTCAGGGAAGAATCAGAGTAAAACAATAATTTTGAATGGTAAAAGACTTAAAAATAGTCATGGTTAAAGTTTTGATTAGAGTTCATTTGATAAGGATATAAGGCATGCAGCAGTTTAAGATCGTACTCAGGCCAAGGTAAAGAAAACTTAGAGAAGTGGTGATGTTCGTTAAACTGCCATTTATTCCTGACAGTTAATCAGGCTGTGCTCTTTACATGCATTTCATTCAGCCTCTATGAAAAAGAGTCTATTATTTTCACTTCATAAATAAGCATAAAGACTTAGTAATTTGGCCAAAGTCATACAGCTGTGAATCACAGTACTGGTATCTGAACCTGTTTTTCACATAAAGGCAAGTTCTTTATAACTATATCCTATTGCCTGTATTAATGATTTGTTTAAGGTTGTGTGTGCGTGCATGCTAAATCTCTTTGGTCGTGTCTGACTCTTTAAGACCCCATGGACTGTAGCCCACCAGGCTTTTCTGTCCATAGGATTCTTGAGGCAAGAATACTGGAATGGGTTGCCATTCACTTCCATTGTATTAGCACTTTTCTGTTGCCTGGGCAAACTTGAGTCCAGTGATAGTCAAAGAAGTTAAAACTGATACAGCCTCTAGCACTTTAATATCAATGCATCACTGTGGCATTCAAACACATGTTGCAGTGTTTGCTGCAGTGGCTTTTCTTTATGTGACTGTAGTTCTCTGTGCCACTGGCGAGGCTCATATGATTTAAGACCCTCTGCCACCCCTATTTATTGGTAACATATAAGCTTCAAGGATCATTTGATGTGCAAATTTAATTGCAAGTTGTATTTTCAAAGGATGATATAGACTATGTCATTCTCAGGACTGTTTACACAGCTTTTTCTAAACTGTTTGCTCTGAAAACAGGCATTTCGTTCTGTTTATTGTAATTGCTGCCTGATTTCATTTTTCAAGGCTGCTTGCTTAGTATTAGCTTGTTAAAGTGTATATAGGATATTCTTCACAATATTTAACAGGGTGCATTTCTCTGGAGTTTTTGGTAAGACGGTACTGAATCAAGCTTTCACGGTTCATTTTCTGCATTTGCTGGCTTGCTCCTTCCTTTCTTCCTGGTGCCAGAGCATGTGATTATACTTAGGAGAGGTTGTGTGTATATCTCTGTGTGTGTGCACGCTCATTCGTGTCTGACTCTTTCTCACCCCATGGATGGTAGCCTGTCAGGCTCTATGTACATGGGATTTCTCAGGCAAAAGTACTAGAGTGGATTGCCATTTCCTTCTCCAGGGGATCTTCCCAACCCAGGGATCAAACCTCCATCTCCTGTGTCTCCTGCATTGGCAGGTGAGTTCCTTACCACTGAGCCACCTTAAGTCATATTATCTAGCTAATGTGATAATTTCCTGACTGTAAAAATACTTTGGGAAGGGTTTGGTACTCTTATATTAACTGTCTTTTTCTTTCCAAATGGCTGTTAAATATCCTGAAGCACCCATGATTTTAATAGGCTAATGTAGTCTGATCATTTTTTAGAGTTTAACTTTTTGTGGAAAGCATAGGTTTGGGGGATGATGTTATAAGTTTAAAAATGCTGTTTTACAAGGAACATCTTGGCAGTTCTTTTGATATGCATTCACCCAGCCAGTTCTGTGAAATGCCAGCCGCATCTGAATCAGGTGAAATGAGGAAGCTGTAAGTGAAATCTTTATAATGATGAGAAATATTGGTACTGTGTGCCAAAAACTTCTATTTTCTCTGCCTTTCAGAAATTCTTTGTTCCTATTGTGTTTTGGTGGAGTCTGTATATGCAAATGGGAATTTTTCAGCAGAAGTTGGAGGCTCTGTAAAAGTATTTCTTTATAATTTCTGAGGTGAATTTATAGCTATCCTCATGGCAACTGACACTTTTTTCCCCTGATTTGTCAACCTGGCTTCCATCCCTGGGTCAGGAAGATCCCTTAGAGGAGGAAACAGCAACTTACTCCAGTATTCTTGCTTGGAGAATTCCATGGACAGAGGAGCCTGGTGGGCTATGCAGTTCATGGGGTCACAAAGAGTTAGACACGACTAAGCAGCTAACACTTTCATACACTTTTCTCCTTGGTAATTTTATTTTTCTGAAAATTTACCATTTTCGGTTGAAAAGAGTGAAACTGCCAATTGCTGTGTCTTCAGTTCACTCAGTTGTGTCTGACTCTTTGCAACCAGTCTTAGCCCAAATCTAATAAAGTAGATTTTCTGTTTTTAAGTTTGAATTAGGTAAATGTTCTAGAATAGACGTGAATGAGAGTTTACAAATGGGTCTCATTGATCTCCTTTTACAGGTGAGGAAATGGAGCAGAGGGAGGTTAGGTTACTCCCTGAGGTACAGAGCTATTCAGTGGCAGAGTGAGGCCATAAACACAAGGGATCAATTTCTTTGAGCTGAGGTCACTACACTTTCCAACTTCTCTTTGGTTGTAGGACATGAATAGAAATGAGAAATCCTTTTTCTTTTTTTTTTTTTTTTTTTGCCATGTTTTTCAAAATTTTGTTGGCCTTTTAATTGAATTGTCAAGTAAAAACACGACTCATTGGAACTCTACAGTGATTCCTAGGTTGAAAATGACATTGAAATCCATAATCAGGTAAGTCTGTGTGATGTTTCCCAAGTATATACCTAAAACTTTGCCAATTTAAGGCAAAACTGCCATTTTGTTCACTTACATGCCATTATATTATTTTATAGTAATAATGAATTCATTGTTCTTAAATCAGTATTTTCTAGCTTATAATAAAAGAGACTTAAGCTATCTATGGGCTTCCCTGGTAGCTTAGCTGGTGAAGAATATACCTGCAATGTGACAGACCTGGGTTTGATCCCTGGGTTGGGAAGATCCCTTGGAGGAGGGCATGGCAACCCATTCCAGTATTCTTGCCTGGAGAATCCCCATGGACAGAGGAACTTGGGGGGCTACAGTCCATGGGGTCGCAAAGAGTCAGACACCACTGAACGACTAAGCATAACACAGAACAAGCTGTCTATAAACCTGAAATTGAATTATGATCTCATTCTTCTAAATGACTTATGTGGAGAATGAATAGTGTTAGTCCTGTGTATATTTATTCACAAGAAGTGCCCATTTATGTTTCTTCTGTTTTTATGGTTCTACCTTTTATCCAGATTCTGTGTCCAAACAATGACTCTAAACCCATAATGACTCATTTGATCTTTTACCTCTCATTCAAATGCCATGCATGTTTGCCCTTTTGTTTGCCTGTAAAGTGTTAATAATGTGACATGATTCTCTCCCAATATGTGTTATATTGCACTCTCATTCCTTTTCCAGATAAGTTGTTAAGGTATTTTGTTAGTCATTCTACCCATACGTATTCAACTAGCTTAGTTTGTATATAATTGAGGTTTGACATTTAGAGTTTAGAAACCTCTTTTGACTTCCCAGGTGGAGCTAGTGGTAAAGAATCTAGCTGCCAGTGCAGGAGACACAAGAGATGCATGTTCAATCCCTGGGCTAGGAAAATACCCTGGAGGAGGAAATGGCAACCCATTCCAGTGTTCTTACCTGGAGAATGCCGTGGACAGATGAGGCTGGCGGGCTACTGTCCATAGAAAGAGTCGGACATGACTGAGTGCAGAGACACAGAGAGTTTGTTTTGGATTTCTGCATATTTCTAGCACATTCGTTTCTTACTCTCATTAAGAAAAAAAAGGTTTTAAAATTAGAAGGAGACGAAGGGTTGGCTTAAAGAAGACCCAGCAGGTTGTGATTCTTGGGAGAGGAAGGAATGAAAGACAAACTGAAGAACTGAAAGTGAGACTCTGTTTAGGTTTGCAAGATGAGTGGATTATGACAGTGTGGATTCATTCTGCTTGGTGGCCCTAACAATTTGTGTAAATGCCTTCATGTCTTTTTGGATCTGGTGGGTTTAGTTTGAGAGGTTTTGCTACAGCTTATCTTGTCTGCTTCTGTATTTGTGGTTACAAAATGTGGAATGTAGGGCAAGGTTACTAGTAGAGAGTGTGTGTGTGTGTGTGTGTGTGTGTGTGTGTGTGTGTGAGCGTGCATGTGTGCATGCACAATTTCCAACTTCCTTCAGTAGTTGTGGGAAAAATGTATAGCAGTCAAATCTGTCACGTTCCAAATATATACTGTTTCTCATGACTGTTTCTGGTGTTCTGCTCTTTGTTCAAAAGGTAAGGGAGTCAGCACATACCCATGGACCTTGTTTAGATTTGTTCAGTGTCACTGGCATTCTGAATGTGTGTATGAATAGTGTTTTAGTTTGTGCAGTGTTTTTTTTTTTTTTAATTAGTATTCTGGATAATGATTAGTCATATACCAGCTTGTACTAGAATAAGACGGTGGGTTCGATCCCTGGGTCGGGAAGATCCCCTGGAGGAGGAAATAGCTCCCCACTCCAGTATTCTTGCCTGGAAAATTTCATGGGCACAGAAGCCTGGTGGGCTGTGCAGTTCATGGGGTCACAAAGCATTGGACATGACTGATGAATGAGCACACATCACAACTAGGTTAAGATTAGCCGTTTATAAAACTATCATTAACATCTTTATCAATGATTCAGAACTAAAAGGATATATCAGAATTCTGCTACTGAGGCATGGGGCAAATCTAAGCTAGGCTCATGGGTTTTTGACTCTCTCCCCTTTCTAAGATAAGGCAGCTCACCAGAAGTAGCCATGAGAAATACGTATTTGAAATGTGATATATTTGTTTGCTGTACATTTTTCCATGACTGTTAAAGGAAGCCAGAAATTGCACACACTCACACTCTCTCACACACATACACACCAATCATATCACTACTGGTAACCTTGTCATAGCAGAGTATTAAATGTACCTGTTAACTTGCTTTGGGAAAAGTGACTGTCTTAAAAGAATAAATGTTCCTATTTCTAAGCAGCTACAATTTTGGCATTTTGCAGACTCCTGGGCCTAAGAGCTTTATCTTCAAAGTGACAGGGGCTAGAACTAGAATACCCTGTTATGATTCCTTTTGACTCTCAAGTTCAGAGATACACTGATATGGTGGGTGGGAATTTTTGTGATTATATTGTTCATTTTCAAAAGGCCTTCCCTTCTATTATCAAAGAAAGAGATTATATTAATACCTTTTGTAATTCTCCTGGCTGGTTACAAGTCTTTCTTACTCTTTTCACTTCCTTGATAGTATTGCTCTCATAGCCTGTCTTTTTATTCCTTTCTGATTTTCTTCTGTTGCAGTTTGAGTTCCCTAGGTTGCAAACTCAGATGGAAATCAGTGCACTGGAAATTCCTCAGAAAGTGCCCTTGGGATCAATCAAGCCCTGGGGAGTAGAAGGAAGAAACCAACTCTGGGCAGGGGGGAAATTAGGCTGTCTGTAGTCTTGGTGGAAGTCTGACCCCTGGAGGCTCTGAAGCTGGAATGGCGTTTTACCATTGTCTCCAGCCAGTCTTTGGATGTGGGCTGCCCTGAGAGGGGAGCGTGAACTTACAGAAGGAGACTCTTCAGCTAAGGCCATTCTTAAGAGAGCTGATAGCCAAGGCCTGTATGCTGGCATCACTACAACATCTGGGGAAAAAAACCCTTCAGTTGTGAAAGAGGATCAGAGGCGGCACATCGCCATTTCCACTCTATCTTTTTGCAAGGGTTGGAGGTTTCTGAATGGCTTGGGGGATGGGTTAGAATTTCCAGGAAATGAAGAGTTACAGAACAGAGTGGTCAGGAAGTTGAAAAATAGTAGAGAAGAAAAGTTGGTATCAATAGGTTCTACTAGATAATTAAGTTCTGTTATCGATTAGCACTTTTCTTTTTTTTAAATATAAATTTATTTATTTTAATTGGAGGTTAATTACTTTGCAATATTGTATTAGTCTTCCCATACATCAGCATGTATCCGCCACACGTATACACATGTTCCCCATCCTGAACCCCCCTCCCTCCTCCCTCCCCTTATAAACAAGTTTTTAAAATTCTATTTATAGTGATGCTATTCCCTTTCTAAGTTATAGGATTCTGATGAAAACTATGGGTTCTCTATGCAGAGAAATGTGCATATCTATATGCATATAATGGGAAATAGATGGAAACAGTGGAAACAGTGTCAGACTTTATTTTGGGGGCTCCAAAATCACTGCAGATGGTGATGGCAGCCGTGAAATTAAAAGATGCTTACTCCTTGGAAGGAAAGTTATGACCAACCTAGATAGCATATTCGAAAGCAGAGACATTACTTTGCCAACAAAGGTCCGTCTAGTCAGGGCTATGGTTTTTCCTGTGGTCATGTATGGATGTGAGAGTTGGACTGTAAGCTGAGTGCCAAAGAATTGATACTTTTGAACTGTGGTGTTGGAGAAGACTCTTGAGAGGCTCTTGGACTGCAAGGAGATCCAACCAGTCCATCCTAAAGGAGATCAGTCCTGGGTGTTCATTGGAAGGACTGATGCTGATCCTGAAACTCTAATACTCTGGCTACCTCATGCGAAGAGTTGACTCATTGGAAAAGACTCTGATGCTGGGAGGGATTGGGGGCAGGAGGAGAAGGGGACGACAGAGGATGAGATGGCTGGATGGCATCACTGACTCGATGCACGTGAGTCTGAGTGAACTCTGGGAGTTGGTGATGGACAGGGAGGCCTGGCATACTGCGATTCATGGGGTCTCAAAGAGTCAGACACGACTGAGAGACTGAACTGAACTGAACTGATACGCATGTAAATTCAGTTTGATTGTTGTAAAACCTGTTTGTTTTTTTACTTTCCTATTTATAGGCTCTTTTCTTCCCCCATCTCTTAATAATTCTGCTTTTCTGGCATCTTCATGTTAAAACATTATTTGATTGCTAAATTTTCCATTTGCTGTATTTGTTAGTACTCAAATAACATCAAATCACAATAAATCATTTTCTCACTTTTGTAATTTCTAAATTATAAGTTCCTTTTAGTGAGGATTCTTTTTTGCTTTTGTATTGGTTTAGTTTTTCTAGCTTGTGGGAATCCATTACGGCCTTGTTGATGCAGTGTTACTTTTGATGGAGTTTTGTGTTTGTTTATTTTGGGTACTCCAGGGATATCACAAGCCCAGGATCCATTTTTTCTTCCATTTCTTGCTTTGGTGATTCTCACAGAATTTATTTATTTTGTGACATAGGCTTGGGTTTTTTTGTCTTATTTTTAATTTAATTAATTAATTTTTTGGCTGTGCTGGGCTTTTGTTGCTGCCTGGGGCTTTGCTCTAGTTGTGGCAAGCGATGGCTACTCTCTAGTTGTGATGTCCAAGCTTCACATTTCGGTGGCTTCTTCACTGTGGAGCATGGGCTCTAGAGCCTGCAGACTCAGTTGTTGTGGCTTGCAGGCTCTGGAGCACAGGCTCAGTATTAATGATGCACAGGCTATGTTGCTCCACAACATGTGGGATCTTCCCAGATCAGGGATCGAACCCATGTCTCCTGCATTGGCAGGCAGATTCTTTACTAGTGAGCTACCAGGGAACCCAGGCTTAAGATTTTAGTTTCTGGCTGTGTTTCCCTGACCTCGCACCCAGACCCTCAGAGACAAATGCCACTGAAAGTCTTACTAAGACAATGGGTGGATTTCTCCTGTCACCCTCATCATTCTATAATTGTGATCTCAGCCCTTTGTCGACAGCTCCAGTTTTATGGAGGACCTCAGAACCAACTTTATGCCCAACTTGTGTGCCTCTTCTTCTCCTTCTGTAGGAGCATTAGGGTTGCTATGGATGGTTGGGCAGTTTGTATACTGTGCTGAAGAAAAGCAGGGCTGGAAATCTAGCCCAACTCTGCTCTCCTGAGAGAGAACTCTCTTCTTTTTTAACTTTTTATTTTATATTGGAGTATAGAGGATTGACAATGTTGTGATACTTTCAGGTGGATAGCAAAGGGACCCAGCCATACACATACATGTATCTGTTCTCCTCCAAACTCCCCTCCCATCCAGGCTGCCACATAACATTGAACAGAATTCCCTGTGTTGTACAGTAGGTCCTTGTTGATTATGCATTTTAACTATGAAGCTGAAGCCAGAAGCTAGTGCACAGACATGAAAGTATTGTGCTTTTCCCATAGTTCATGCCTTCAATGTTATGTCACAACAGAGAATTTGTGTGTTAGTCACTAAGTTGTGTCCAACTCTTTGTGACCCTATGGACTGTAGCCCGCCAGGCTCCTCTGCCCATGGAAGTCTCCAGGCTCTCCAGGATACTGGAGTAGGTTGCCATTTCCTTCTCCAGGGGGTCTTCCTGACCCAAGAATTGAACCCAGGTCTCCTTCATCATAGGCAGATTCTTTATGGTCTGAGTTACCAGGGACACCCATTTTAACAATAAGCAGTGTATACGTGTCAATCCTGAACTCCCTAACTATCCCTTCCCCCCATCCTTCCCTGCTGGCAACCATAAGTTTGGAGAGAACTTTCTTCTGATCCCATTCTTTGAGGGGACATCTCTGTACTAATATCAGTTAGACATAAGCCTTAAAGATATTCCCGTGATTCTTCTGTTGGCCACAACTGATGATATTTGCTTTTGTGCTTACTAGCACTTTGGCCATCAGTCCTGGCTTTGGTTTGGCACTGGGGGATTTTTCTTTACTGCAAGTGGAGCTGTGCATTTCATTTTAAAAATCTGTTTCTCATTTTTTCTGTGTATCTATGGTGGAAAGTCTTCTTCATTAGCTCAGTTGACTGGATTGTGGCATCTGTAATTCCCATTAAGTTACTTATTAACCTCTGTTCCTCAGAAATCACCTCTTTTGCTGAGAATAATAATAGCCCATCTGTACAGTGTTTGTTTAAATTTAGAGCACCTAGCAATCTCCCCATCAGTATTTGTACCATTTACAGCTTTACCACTTTAGGGGAAGAGTTGGAAGCAAAGTAGTGACTGTGTTTACTCACTTAACAAGAAGAGGAAGTCTTAGTTAACGCCCTGGAGAAACCAGAGAAACTTCATCCAGGGTAGCACAATGCCGAAACTGAAGCTCCAAGCCCCACCCTTGCTGATGTTGATGTGCCGAAGGTCACTTGGCACCAGAGTGAACAGAGAGGAATGTCCTCTCAGTATTGCCCGGAGGATCGCTCAGAGCAGCTTTCCTGGCTTGTGTGGGTAAGTTTGAGTTTGTGAATGTTTTCTTTGCTAAGGAGGGCTCTCAAAGGTGTAATTATCATGGAGGATATTTGTAGACCTTGAAACATGTGGTAATACTTTTAGTCCCAATAAACCCTTTGACATTGTAAATTCCGATTTGGAACTCCAGGGGAATTCTGGACTTGGTAAAGTTGGTACTCTAGGTGCTATAGGGTCCTGCCTCCAGGGTTCTTGCTTACAGAGGTGAGGATATGCAGAATTTTCTTCCCTTCTTAGGTCAGTGGTTGAGAGAGTAATCTTTCCTCCCTCCATCATTATAACTAAGAAAAAAATCTGTTGACTATTAACAGTTGGGAAAGTGTGTGTGTGTGTGTGTCTGTGTATCTCAAGTTTTCTTAAAATTACTTAAAAATTAATCTGATATGCAAAATACTGTTATTATCCTATAAATATTAATTGCTCTGGGTTGTTCTATGCCTTTAGTTTTACTGTGAAAATGTGCTTATTACCAAGCTCAGTTTTCTTAAGTTTTTATTGGCTCTGAGCACAGACTTTGCACTGCCAAATTTCTGTGTAAACATTTTGCTTGGGACCAAGAAAGTAGTGAATATGTGTCTTTAAAGTTTTTTTTTTTTTTTTAACTCATGAATGTTAATGGATCTTTTAAATGTTTAAATAATTAATGGAATTTTTCAAAGAACAACTCTTCTCCAAAAATCCATAACTTTTCATAAAACTCTTTCATAACACTTCATAATTTTATACTTAGGGTGCTTTAAGTATGAGTTTAATGGCAAGTATATATAATTCTTAGTACGTAGAGATCTATTTTTTGTAGCTCTTATCTATTTATTTGTTACATTTACTATTCAGGAGGAGCCTTTTGTTCTCTTACTAATAATTAAGTGCAAGTATAAATTAAGATACTATAGAAAATTGGAGGAGAGCTAGTAAAAAGTGTATCACGCTGTCGTGCATAGCAGAAGTAGCTGATCATATCACTGTTAGGGTGCTGGGAAGTGTCATGCCTTCTGGAGTTCAGGTGCCATGGTTATGACTGTATGGATCCTTTTGGAAATGGAGTCCTGGATAAGTTGATTTTCCCGTAATGTATCGGTTATTTATTTATTGAGACTCTCTACACCATAAGGAATATTAACAGTTCAGAGAAGTTTGAACTACTCATACAACCATTGCATGCAGCTTTTTGTCAGCATAAAAAGAAAGTGAGATTTCCTTGAGATGTCTATGGCTTGATTTACTTTTACCCTTGCTGCAAAGCTTTGGTCAGCTTTGTAGCCAAAATTCCCAGGCACATGTCAGTCTCACTGTTAGTATAAATCTTATACATGCACTGGGGATGGTATGTAAAATACTTTGTCTTTTGACACACCTATTTTCACCTGAAGAAGGATATCCTTGTACCTAACTGTACCTAGAGTATTTTCAAGGAGGTTTCTGTTTTTCACTGACTAAACTTGGACACAGTTTCTTCAGTTTAAGTAAATTGCATATAAGTGGGAATGACTTAGAAGAGGTTAAGATAAACGTTTAGACTCATTTTCTATGTAAATAATTCTGAAATAAGTTGTATAGAGAGGTGTCCTTTTTCATTTATTCTTCAGTGAAATCACATATGTCATTAACTCATCAAGGTAGGTATGACATTTACTTAAGGGAACTGGTTTGGAGTTTTAAGGGACTCCGACTCAGCTCATTATATTTTAGATTTTTAAATAATAGCTTAGTTGAATTGCATAAAATTTTTGTGGAGGTGATATAATGAAGTAGATTATCATACGTTCTTTTGATTATTTACCCTATAGGGTAGTTCTGATTTGATTAAACTGTTAAATATTCTTTAAAAATTATTTTTTATTTTAGAGTTGAAGTTTGTGTATGTTTTTAACTGTTTGACAGGTGAACATGTTAATTGGACTTTTCAGCTGTGAAAAACTATACTTCTTGTTTTAGTTAAAACTTATGGGCTTTGCATACAAGTCTTCTGTATAGAATGTATTAACTAGGTTTGGGAGTTTGATTAGAAGAAGCTTGTGGTAGTTTTAATTCTCAATGTATTTTCTAAAAATTTAAAGCACCTTGTAAAATTTTGTCTCTCTACTTGGTAATGTAAAATCTCAGTTGAAATGCATGTATGTTTCTTAATCTTGCTGTAGATCTCACATGAACATCTGTTCAAGAATGCTTTTGCTCTTAGGAACATTGGTGTGCAGTTTTTTGAGTATTAAAAATACATCGTGTCAGATGTTTAGATGTAATTCAGGATCATATTATTTAACTCCCTAGTTATATGATCCTAACGAATGTCAGATTTAAATATCTGACAATATTAATATTACTGTAGGTTGCTTTGTATTCTTTTGCTTCCTTCCTCGTTTCTAAAAATACTTTTTCCCTATTTTGTAGGTAATTTTCTTTTTTTCCCTCACTTTTTCATACAATTTGCCAGACCAAATGACACAGTTAGTATCCATTAAGTAGAGCCATGAATATCAATCTTGGACACAAAGCTGGGAATTGTAGCTGGGGGAAGCCCTCCTGCTGTGCTGGCCTGGCATCCAAAGACTCTGAATGAAGTCTCTTAACCTATTCAAAGCCCAGATCTCTGAAAGCCCTTTGGGCTCCCCATTGCCCATTCATCACTGATGTTGGATTCCATTGGCTAAAAATTGTCCTTGGCATTTCCATTTCGCATTATGTCAAATGCAAAGTCTGGTACATAATTTACCACTTGTCATATATCTTAATTTAAGGCCTATACTTGATCTTTATGCTTTACATCTCCACGTCCTGCTTTTTTTCTTGACTCATGCCATATTAAGGAAGTCTCTCTCTCATATCCAAAATTTACTTCGTCCTTCAGGTCTGCTAATCACCTCCATGAACTTTCTCCTGGTCCCCTCTTCCAACATTGAAGGTAATGTATCTTGTACTTCCTATTAAGGTGCTTCATGTTATGTTTTGTGTTACTGTTATTTTTACAAGTGTTGTAATATTTTACACCTTCTACATAACATGGAAGCCCTTACATAGCATTGCCTTGAAATAATCTGCTGAGTTGAGTCTCTACCTCTTACTATGATGAGTTGGATGTGGCGTCATCTTTTTCTTTTTTTGAACTTTTTATTTTGTATTGGAGTATACAGTCCATGGGATTGCAGAGTCAGACACAACTGAGCAACTGAAGTGAACTGATAGCCAATTAACTATGTTGTTACAGCTTCAGGTGGACAGTGAAGGGACTCAGTCATACATATACATGTATCCATTCTCCCCCGACCTTCCCTCCCATCCAGGCTGTCACATAACATGGAGCAGAGTTCCCTGTGTGTACAGTAGGACTTGTTGGTTATCATTTTAAATATAGCAGTGTAGGATGTGGTTTCATCTTATAGCTCCTATGCTTTCATGTGCTTAGTAGATTCTCACTGTAAATATTTGACAACTGAGTAAATGCCATGCCATGGCAGTAAGTTATTGACTAGCAGGCCTTTCTATCCTCTGTTGCGGTGGACATCTCTGGGGACAGGACTGTTTAGATACCTAAACACATACGGCATGGCTGTCTGAATCAGAGCTCTCCATAGCTGGGAAAGCTGAAGAAACAAAAATGCAGTTAAATATTTTAGATTTTGTGTAGTAGCTCAATGACTTCTTGGTAAAGGCTTTGGGCTGGTAGGAAATTGAAGGGCAACACAGACTTTGAAAATAGTGTTCATATTTTTGGTAATGTTTTTCAGGAGTTCACAGTTTGGAGATAAATACAGTCAGTTCAGCTACTGTGCTTGTTTTGAAAATGAAATTTTATTCCTACAGCATTGATGTTAGGGAGCAATTTGAGTAGAATGTAGATTTCACATTTATTGTGCCTGATTTTACTTTATTTTCACCTAGTTGATGAACACAGGGCATTTCACCTAGCTGAACTGAGAGCCACATAGAAATTGACAAAATACCCATGCACACACCTCTGCTGCTCCACAGCTCCCTGACTTCACTGCATTTTATGAGCCACGACCACCCATGTCTTGATTCATAACCCTCCAATTTCAGAAAAGCCTTCATCCACCATTGCACAATGAACTCACAAGCCACAGCCCTTGGACACCCAGTTCTACAAGCAAACTTCAGGTCTTTTGTGAAGTAAGGTACCATGTTTATTATTGTTTTATTTTTTAGCCATTTAACATTTGAAAACCTGTGCTAGGGTCTTTTCTTTTTATGTGTCACTGATGACTATGTTCTCCCCTCAGTCCTGTGCTTTTCATGGTGTGGTTTTGTATAGCATCACAATTTTTCAGGAACACATATGCCACATTATAACCAAACTGACTGTACTAATTGATAACATACAGAATGTTAACTGAGAGTTCTCTCTCTTTCCTTCCTTCATTTCTGTCCTCCCTCTCTCCTCTCTTTGAATAGTGAGAGACATTAAAAAAAAAAAATCCCTGTAAGAGGAGTGCAACAGAGAAAAATGCCAGAGAACTTGTTTAACCAGTGTCATTAGAAAAGGCATAAATTTACCTGTGAAAATAAATAGATATGCTCAGAAGTATGTAGAGACTGGGAAGGTAACCTAAAAGATCAGGGAATCCCTGATTTACCCTTAGATAATAATTATGTTTAACTTTTTGTCAGCCTTTACTATATGCCCAGCACTATAATGAGTGCTGGGTATGGATTAAGCCATGCAACCCTCACAAAACCTTATAAGTAGATGTCTTTATTTTATAGATGAAGAAAGATAAGCTTTAGAGGGGTTAGTTAACTTGCCCAAGGTCATTAATTCATGAACATAAATGGCAGAGGCAGATCTTGAATCACATCTGACTTTTGAACCAGAGATCTCAGAGGTCTCTTAGAGTATTTTATAGACTATAAACAAAAACTTCGACTGTGTTATTTTCTCTGGCCTTAACTGCGTCTGATTGGCATCACAGGCTGTCTTTTAACAACCCTGTGATAGATAAAGAATCAGAGGTCCTCAGGCAAGAAATTGCACAGATTCTCAGAGGCAGAGCAGGAACAACTCATTCTGACAGGGAATTCAGAGTTTTTTCCATTGGGATTTTGCGTGAAAAGGGACAAAAATTGGACAACTAGGAATCAGGTGAGCTGAAATAGGGAAGAGAGGAAGAAATTATTATCTTGGAAGGTGGAGGGAAAAGGTGGATTTATAAAAGTGTATCAGAATTGAAAGGAGAGGGCCTGAGGAGGGATGGGCAGTGGGGGGACCCCTAACTCTGTGGTTGTAGGTGAGTCTCTAAGTCCTGTCTGAATCTTTGCGACTCCATGGACTGTAGCCTGCCAGGCTCCTCTGTCCATAGGATTCTCCAGGCAAGAATTCTGGAGTGGGTAGCCATTCCCTTCTCCAGGGACTCTTCCTCGAGCTAGAGATTGAACCAATTGAATTCTAGATTGAATTCAATCTAGAGATTGAATTTGCCTGTTTGGCAGGTGGATTCTTTACCACTGAGCCATCAGGGAAGCCCAGCTCTGTGATTCAAGAAGCCTAATTAGATTCTCATCAAGGAGCTCAAACTAGCACCAGTTTCAATTCAGGATTATGGGAAAGAGAAACCCGAGGTCATGAACGTAAATTGGTTATGCTATAAATCTGGATTAGTAGTAGGCTCGGGAAAAAAAAGGAAAGAGAGAAGTGACAATAGAGGAAAGCTTCAAAAGACCTTATTTGTACTTCTTTTTAATAACATGAGATATATCTCTTTTTCTTTAAGTAATCAGTTGCCTGATAGCACTTTGCATATAAATGTGTTAATTAGTGTTTATTAAACTGAAGAGTGGATAAATAGTAGAGAAATTTTTCAGTTCAGTATTAAAGGGCCTAATATTACACAGATAATGAGATGAGGGTTAATGAGCATCTATAAATTTAGAGCATGGGGCTAGCAAACTATGTCCAGGGTTTTCTTTCTACTAGCCAAGAATGATTTTTACATTTTTTGTAGATAATTAAAAATTGGGAGATTGTGTTCACCTATGGCTGATTCGTGTCAATGTATGGCAAAACAAATACAGTATTGTAATTAAAAAAATAAATAAATTAAAAAAATAAAATAAAAGCATCAAAAAAATCAAAAAAAAATAAAGAAGGTTCCCAGAAATGAAATACTTTCCAATTTTCCTATGAATATTTGGCACTATGATGTACACACATTCCAACCTTCTCTAAGAATGGATAGCTTTTAAAGTATAAGTATTTTTACTTACCCTTATTTTATATAAACATCATTTAAGAAAAAGGAAGTGTGAAGGAACATACTTGAGTTTTTCAAATTTTCAGAAAAGGACAAAGAAACTGTAATTTGCAGATGAGTACTTAAGAAATATCTTCAGAAATGTGAGTTTTTATTTGATATAATGCTGTCAGAAAAAAAAGCCCAGATTCAAAAGACCTTAGTAGATACTAATAATATCAAAAGTGCTTTGTGGTGTGCAATTTTTTTAATGTTCCTGAGCCCCTTGGACATTATTTTCAACAACCCATTTATGGTTATTTCCGACTAGCTAGCAGACAAAGTTCCATGGGACAGAGTTCTCCATGGGAATGTTCCTTATGTATAATTAGTTACCTACTGAACTGAGGTTGGTATCATCTCCTCTATTGCTAGATTTGTTTAAAAATAGACTCATTTGATTTTTCAGCACACTGGAAACTAATTTTATTTTATTCATTTATTTTCCTTTTTAGTGTGTCTTTTTAAAAAATTAATTGATTTATTCATTTTACTTTACAATATTGTCTTGGTTTTGCCATACATTAACTTGCTTTTACATTATATGACATAATGATTTGATACTTGTATACATTTTGAAATGATCACAGTAAATCTAATTACCATTGGTTATTATGCAAAATTACAGTTTTTCTTTGTGATGAGATCTTTAAAGATTTATTTTCTTAACAATTTTAAAATTTTCAGTGCAATATTATTGACTATATTGACCATGCTGTAGATTACACCCCCATGACTAATTCATTTTATATCTGGATATTATATTGCTTGATTCCCTTCACCCCCTCTCCCTCACTTAATCCTCCTCCCCTCTGGCAAACACCAATCTTTTCTCTATAAATTTTGTTTTGTTTGTTCATTTGCTTTATTAAAAAGTTATTTCTCATATAGTTGAAATTATTAAAAAAATAATAATAAATAAATAAATAGAACATCAATTGTTTCTGCCTGGTAAGAAGTTAATTATTCTTTCAACACAAATTAAACAGTTGAGTTGCCTTGAAAAAAATAAAAATAAAAATAAACACAAAGAATTTGACAGATACCACATGTGACCCAGAAACCCCATATAGTTACAACCTGGCTCTTTACATTAATTTTCAACCCTGCCTTGAAGTATAGACTATAAAGCAGAAAAAGTTAGATTTGTCTTCTTTCAGGAAATCAGATTAGGTAACAGAACCTGGTATATTTCACAGACTTTTTTTTCCCTTCATGGAGGAAGGAATTGATATTAGTATAGTATTTTACTAGGGACTTTGGATGCTTTGTATTTATTTCTCATACCCTTGAAAGATTTTACACTTACAAATGAGGACACCAGGCTTATAGAGGCTAAGTACACATTTATTAAGTAATGGGATTCATATTTGTCTGGGTTTCTCCACATAAGAACATGTTAGAGAAAATTTGTTCGTAAAAACTGAGTATCATCTGTTCAGAATGCTGACTTAAAAATATCTAGATATCAGATATGAACAATTTTAGTAATTTTAGCTAATATCTAAAATATTGGAAAAATGTAAATTGTGTACACAAAAAATAGAATTGGTTGCAGAATTGTGTAACTTTTCCTCAAAACTTTAAACTTTTTATTTTTTATTAGAATATAGCTGATTAACAATGCTGTCATAGTTCCAGGTGAACAGCAAAGAGACTCAGCCATACATATACATGTGTCCATTCTCTCCCAAACTCCCTCCCATGCAGGCTGCTGAGAACTGTGTAATTTTAATTAGAAAAATTGCACCTGAAGGAAGATTTTTGGATAAAGAATTATAAAGAAAATGTAAAGAACAGAGAATTCAAGCCTCATGTTAAAAACTTAATATTCACCTAAAAGAAAGATGAAGCTTAAAATATTCTCAATATAAAGTACAAAACAGAAAAGTATGTTCTGCATCAGTAGAGATTCTACCATGTAGCAGATTATCTTTGAAAAACAGATTATCCAACAAATATTGGCCTGTGTGTCTAATGATAAAGTTTTATGAGGAAAACTTCAGGGTGTAATGAAAACATGCAATAAAGGATCTAATACATATTGGAGGGGTCAGAGGAATAGTTCTCGAGAGGCTTATTTAAATTGAGACACAGGATTTAGGGGCTTCCTAAGCTAAGCTAAGTCACTTTAGTCGTGTCCAACTCTGTGTGACCCCATAGACGGCAGCCCACCAGGCTTCCCCGTCCGTGAGATTCTCCAGGCAAGAACACTGGAGTGGGTTACCATTTCCTTCTCCAACGCATGAAAGTGAAAAGTGAAAGTGAAGTTGCTCGTAGCGACCCCCATGGACTGTAGCCCACCAGGCTCCTCCATCCATGGGATTTTCCAGGCAAGAGTACTGGAGTGGGGTGCCATTGCCTTCTCCAGGGGCTTCCTAGGTGGCTTCAATGGTAAAGAATCTGCCTGCCAATGCAGGACACAGGTTCGATCCCTGAGACAGGAAGATGCCCTGGAGGAGGCAGAGGCATGGTAACCCAATCCAGTATTCTTGCCTGGAGAATCCCATGGACAGGCGAGCCTGGCAGGCTACAGTCCATAGGGGTCACAAAGAGTTGGATACAACTGAGTGACTGAGCCTGCAGGCACAGGATTTAGGCAGTCAAAGACAAAGAGAATGGTTATTCCAGACATAGAGTTCTAGGCCTTGAGGGTGGAAAGAGCTTGGCATATTCAAGAGATGATCAAAGGAATCCACTGTCTGCTGTCAACTCAGAAGAGGAATTGTATCTGTTTGTTCATCATTGTATATATCCAGCCTCGGACATACCTGCTGGCACAAAGGAAGCTTTCAGCAAGATTTACTGAAGGGACAAAGACTGAATAGATATTTTTCTGGGAAATTCATGGCGTGATTTTGGGTCCAGGGATTACCTGGATGTAGCCTACTGCCCTCCTCTCTGTAGCTCACCTAATTACATTCAAGTCCTTGGACTGTCGGTAATCCCAGGTTACTCTAGGCCACTGGCAGCCCAGCCTTTCCAAACCTTCTTACCTGCTGTTAAGTATCTGAATGGATCCTGACCTGGAGAAAGTCTGCACAGAAAAGGCAGGACCATTTCAGCTGGATCAGTTCCTGAGAAGGAGAAGTGAATTGGCATTATGACAATGCCAGGACTAACTCTGAGATAGAACGAATATAGCTACTTTGCCAACAATAACAAGCTGAGGGGGAGGGTGTTCTGTCCTGGAACACATGAGCACCGGTCCTCTGGGTGATCACCGGGTGACCAAGTAACACGTGATAATCAGGCTTAAAAGTTTAATTAAGAAGTTAAATACTGAAGCACTTCCTGTTTGTAGAATTTATTTCTTCAAAATCAAATTTGAACTTCTAAACAGATAATATCACTTACAGGTTGAGTGCACTGAGGAATTTATAAAGTAGAAAGAGAAGGGGAGAGAATTGTATATTTCCCAAAGGGGTGAACTGCAGTTGTAGTGGATTTGGAAGGACTGTTTTATAAGATATTTACTATAAAATAGAGGTGAAATAGGGGTTTACTACAATTAAGGGAAGAAAAGGTCACTTAAGTGGGAAGGAGAATGGGACTTGAAGACGGACAGAAAACATTTCAGTTATTCTGAAATGTTAATTTTGAGTTGAAAAGAGCCATAAGTGGTAAAAAGCAATACATATATAGATGATTATACAAGAATTTAATAATAAACATGTCTGTGCTTTAAGCTTAAACTTTAGTGAACTTTAGTTGATGGGATTTAGTGTTAAGTTTGAGGAATTTCATCAGTTCAGTTCAGTTCAGTCTCTCAGTCATGTTGGACTCTGCAACCCCATGAATCGCAGCACACCAGGCCTCCTTGTCCATCACCAACTCCCAGAGTTCACTCAGACTCACGTCCATCGAGTCAGTGATGCCATGCAGCCATCTCATCCTCCGTCATCCCCTTCTCCTCCTGCCCCCAATCCCTCCCAGCATCAGAGTCTTTTCCAATGAGTCAACTCTTCGCATGAGGTGGCCAAAGTACTGGAGTTTCAGCTTTAGCATCATTCCTTCCAAAGAAATCCCAGGGCTGATCACCTTCAGAATGTACTGGTTGGATCTTTTTGCAGTCCAAGGGACTCTCAAGAGTCTTCTCCAACACCACAGTTCAAAAGCATCAATTCTTTGGCGCTCAGCCTTCTTCACAGTCCAACTGTCACATCCATACATGACCACAGGAAAAACCATAGCCCTGACTAGACGGACCTTAGTCAGCAAAGTAATGTCTCTGCTTTTGAATATACTATCTAGGTTAGTCATAACTTTTCTTCCAAGGAGTAAGCATCTTTTAATTTCATGGCTGCAGTCACCATCTGCAGTGATTTTGGAGCTCCCCCAATATAAAGTCTGACACTGTTTCCACTGTTTCCCCATCTATTTCCCATGAAGTGATGGGACCAGATGCCATGATCTTCATTTTCTGAATGTTGAGCTTTAAGCCAACTTTTTGCTCTCCACTTTCACTTTCATCAAGAGGCTTTTTAGCTCCTCTTCACTTTCTGCCGTAAGGCTGGTGTCATCTGCATATCTGAGGTTATTGATATTTCTCCTGGCAATCTTGATTCCAGCTTTGTGTTTCTTCCAGCCCAGCATTTCTCATGATGTACTTTGCATATAAGTTAAATAAGCAGGGTGACAATATACAGCCTTGACGTACTCCTTTTCCTATTTGGAACCAGTCTGTTGTTCCATGTCCAATTCTAACTGTTGCTTCAGTGTCAAAAGTCTATTTCCTTACAAAAAGAGAAGTACTTGCTGGCATATGGGGGGTGCTTTCCCAGAGTTGTGAGTTCATTTTGATCAGCAAAGAAAAAAAGACAACCCATGCCCTCTGGAAGAATATAGCTTTTCAGATGTATGTTGGGAGGAATGACTTGTGGAAAGCTTTTTTTTTTTTTTTTTTGAAACAGATTCTTTCTTAAGTATTAAAATATTTGAGTTAGATATTGTCAGTGTCACCTGGCTTATTTCCAGGGACTAACTCCTGCAGTTAACAATTGATTTACCATAATACATCAAGTTAATGATAGCTTTGTTAAAATTACAGACTTGTTTCTTATCCTTTTAAAATGAGTCTTAACTTTTATTAATGTAATTTTGTAACTCCTTTGGATATTTGGTATGGGACTTAATAATGAACTGATTAATAATAAAAGCAAAATCTAAATCTTATTACTTTAAAAGTTTGACCTTTGAAGCCATCTTATTGAAAAAGTATATATTATATGTACAGTATGGGACTTTCCAGGTGATGCCAGTGCAGGAGATGCAAGAGATGTGGGTTTGATCCCTGGGTTGGGAAAATCCTCTGGAGTAGGAAATGGCAACTCACTGCAGTATTCTTGCCTGGAAAATTCCATGGACAGAGGAGCCTGGCCAACTACAGTTCATGGGCCTGCAAAGAGTCAGACATGACTGAGTGACTGAGCACACTGATATATATATGTATATACTATATATACATATATCTATATTTGTATATTTATATATTTATCCCCTTAAGAATACTGATGTGTTTTATTTTGTTCAGTGGATGTTTGTATGCATCTCAAAGTTTGTATGCATATTAGATTATTTGAGCACTCACTTAAAAAGTAAAAAATGCAGAGGAATTTAAAAACATTGTTTGAGCCATTTGATCATACGTTAGATGACCCTTTTGTAAAGTAGCGTATCTATTCCAAATCATTTTCTATGTTAAAATAATTATATGTGTATATATTATAATATATATATGTTGTCTTAGTTTATCCCATTAATATACTGTGAGATTGGTATGTAGGGGGTGGGACATAGAATCCTACTTCATTTGAGTAATGAAAAAATTATGGGTCACTGAGAAATGGCATTTAAGAGGGGCTGCCAGATATGGTTAGAGAGAGATCGAGAGTTGGTGAAACTGGATTAGTGCTCTTTCCCCCCACCCCCAAATAGTGTAGCTTATTGCTTTTGCAAATTAGGAATTATATCTCTTGATCTTTATTAAAGTAGGCTATATGATAATCTCATTTATTTCAAATTAAAATATGTATGGGTTGGAAGATACCCTGGAGATGGAAATGGCAACCCACTCCAGTATTCTTGCCTGGAGAATCCCATGGACAGAGGAGCCTGGCAGGCTACAGTTGATGGGGTTGCAGAGAGTTGAACATGATTTAACAACGAAAACAACAACAACAAAATATGTATATATACCCATGTATATCACTATATCTATGTGAACACATACATGCTCACAAAGGATTGGAAGGATGGTTTTAATCTGTGTGTGTTTGCCACAGAAACCCTTGATGCCTCTGCTGTGTCCTCATGACAGAGGCAGCTGTAGTAAGATACAGCATTTCAGGCAGCCACACTTGATCGGCTTGCAAACATTCAGAGGTTTATTCATCCTTCACTTACATATTTTATTATCATGAAAAAAAAATATATATATATAACATACAGTGGCTTCCCGATAGCTCAGATAGTTAAGAATCTGCCTGCAGTGAAGGAGACACAGGTTCGATCCCTGGGTTGAGAAGATCCTCTGGAGAAGGGAATGGCAACACACTCCAGGATTCTTGCCTGGGGAATCCCATGAATAGAGGAGCCTGACAGGCTGCAGTCCATGGGGATGCAAAGAGTTGGACATGATTGATTTGACTTAGCGTGTAGTTACAAGGGTGCTTTCTTCACTTCACTATTTAAATCTTCTTTCATATAAATTCTTGGGCATTAAGTACCTTCACATTGTTGTGCAACTGTCTCTAGCATCCATCTTTGCAACTTTTACATCTTCACAATGGTTCCATACTCATTAGAGTTTAACTAGTCATCACCTTTTTGTCCCCCCACCAGCTCCTGACAACCACCATTCTCCTTTCTAGGTTCATGACTTTGACGACTCTAGATACCTCATATAAGTAGAATCATACAGTATTTGATCTTTGGCTTATTTTACTTGGCCTAATGACTCAGTTCAGTTCAGTTCAGTTGCTCAGTCGTGTCCGACTCTTTGCGACCCCATGAATTGCAGCACACCAGGCCTCCCTGTTCATTACCATCTCTCGGAGTTCACTCAGACTCACGTCCATTGAGTCCATGATGCCATCCAGCCATCTCATCCTCTGTTGCCCCCTTCTCCTCCTGCCCCCAATTGCTCCCATCATCAGAGTCTTTTCCAATGAGTCAACTCTTCGCATGAGGTGGCCGAAGTACTGGAGTTTAGGCTTTAGCATCATTCCTTCCAAAGAAATCCCAGGGCTGATCTCCTTCAGAATGGACTGGTTGGATCTCCTTGCAGTCCAAGGGACTCTCAAGAGTCTTCTCCAACACCACAGTTCAAAAGCATCAATTCTTTGGCGCTCAGCCTTCTTCACAGTCCAACTCTCACATCCATACATGACTACTAGAAAAACCATAGCCTTGACTAGACGGACCTTAGTCGGCAAAGTAATGTCTCTGCTTTTGAATATACTGTCTAGATTGGTCATAACTTTTCTTCCAAGGAGTAAGCATCTTTTAATTTCATGGCTGCAGTCACCATCTGCAGTGATTTTGGAGCCCCCAAAATAAAATCTGACACTGTTTCCACTGTTTCCCGATCTATTTCCCATGAAGTGATGGGACCGGATGACTCAAGCCTCATCTATGTTGTAACATGCATCAGAATTTATTTGAAAGGCTGAATAATGTTCCACTGTATGTATAGATCACATGCTAATTATCTATTCATCTACTGATGGATACCTGGCCTGCTTCCATCCTTTGGCTGTTGTGGATAATGCTGCTTTGAGTAAGAGTTTACAAGTATCTGAGTTCCTGCTTTCAGTTCTGGGTCTACACCCAAAAGTGGAATTTCTGGAACATGTGGTATTTCTGTGTTTAGTTTTTGGGGAACTGCCCATCATTTTCCACAGTGGCCACATCATTAAAGGAATATTTTGAGTTAAAAACAAAAAAATGAATCATGTTGATGTTTGGCAGAAACCAACACAATATTGTAAAGCAGTTATCCTTCAATTGAAGATAAATAAGTTTAATTGTTAAACCCCCAAAACAGAAAGCAATCTTTAGGTCTCTGGATTTTTTCTTTTCAGCCATACTGCATTGCTTGTAGGATCTTGGTTCCCTGACCAAAGTTTGAACCTGGGCCATGATAGTGAAAGCCTAGAATCCTAACCACTAGGCCACCAGAAACTCCTAGTCTCTGCATTTTTAAAGTGGACTTTTCTTAAATAGGATGAATAGCTCCCTTGGGTTTCTTATGTAACTAATAACTCTAGAAAATATGAGCTGTGTCCTTAAAGGTTGTTGGTAAGCACATTTTAAATTAAACTATCTTTCTGCTTCTCCTTGGGGAGTTCAGAAGTTTGAAGGCATTATGAGAATGCCATAGGTGAGTCTTAATTTAAAAAAAAATATGTAGAACAGAATATAATTGGGGGAGAGTCCCACAGGAATGAAAGAAACAGATAAAATTATCTCAAAATTAGCTAACTTTGCTTCTTAATCTAATCTACCCTCCAGAATGCTCCCAGAGTTATCTCATTAAAATTAGTGATATGTCTGTTACTCCCTTCACTGGTTTACTGTTTCCATCAAAACTGAGTCTAAATTTCTTTACATGGTCTACAAGGTCCCTCACAATCTGGTGTCACACTTTTCTCTGCTACAGCATCTTTTACATACCCTGTATCACAGATACGTTGAATTATCTCACTATTCCCTAAAACTTGCCTTTTTCCATGTGCTATGCTTTGCATATGCCTAAAATGTTATCTCCTACCGGTACTCGTGCTGATAGACACACTCCTTTTGTCTTTCACATCTGGTTCTACTGTCTCTTCCCAGATGAAAACTACTGCCAGCTATCCCAGGTTGATGGTGTCATAGTACATCGTTTATACCAAGACAGCAGCATTTACTAAGTTGCATTGTAATTATCTTTTTGCATATGTCCAAAGAGAGAAACCATGGTGTCTTTTTTATGCCCTGATGTGAAGCTCAACCTCTAGTGCTATGCTTAGTCACTTAGTCGTGTCCAACTCTTTGTGGTCTCTTGGACTGTGGCCCGCCAGGCTCCTCTGTCCAAGGGGATTCTCCAGGCAAGAATACTGGAGTGGGTTGCCATGCCCTTCTCCAGGGGATCTTCCCAACCAAGGGATCGAACCCAGGTCTCCCACATACAGGCAGATTCGTTACCAGCTGAGCCACCAGGGAAGCCCATGAATACTAGAGTGGTAACCTGTCCCTTCTCTAGGAGATCTTTCTGACCCAGAAATCAGACTGGAGTCTTCTGCATTGCAGGCAGATTCTTTACCAGCTGAGCTACTAGGGAAGCCCTAACTCCTGGTAGATGGAAACAGAAACACTGGAGAGAATTTCTTGCATGATTTTGCTCACTGTATGGGATGTCTGCCTCTAATAAGTAATCATTCCATCTATAAGCTGAAATTTTTTTCATAATTTTTATGGAGAATCCCAGGGACGGGTGAGCCTGGTAGGCTGCCGTCTATGAGGTCGCACAGAGTCGGACACAACTGAAGCGACTAGCAGCTGCAGCAGCAGTTATTAATAGCTAAATATATTTTACCATAGGCAAAAGTATCAACCAGGCACTTTTTTTCTTCTTAAAATTTTTTTTTAATTTTGTGTTGGAGTATAGCTTATTAACAATGTTGTGATAGTTTCAGATGACCAGAGAAGGGACTCAGCCATCAGCCATATATATTCTTGTATTCATTCTCCTCCAAGCTTCCCTTCCATCCAGGCTGCCACATAACATTGAGCAGAGTTCCATGTGAGAAGCAGGCAAGTTTTCCTTCAGTTGGTTGCTACTGCTCCATTTCTGTGCAGATTTCTTACATTTTTGGGCAACTGACCTCATCAGTAACGTTCTCACATTACCCTGGTTTCCTTCTATCTTAGGAGAAGTATATGATAACTTATACTTAAGTGTTGATAACGTAATACATTATTATTCCCAGAGGTGTTTATATTTTAATCATGGTTCCTAGGAATAAAAATGCTTATTTTAAAAGAATAAATCTCCAGTGATAAGAACTTCATTTACTCTGTCCCTTGGGTAAATGCTATCATTTAAGGTAACAGGAGGACTCTATGTTAACCCTCACATCACACTAGACAGGCAGGCAGACTTCTAGGAGCACCCCTGAATCTTTAGCACCTCCACAGTGGTATTCACACTGGCAATATACTTCCTGAGGCTGCTGCTTTAAGGGCCTCACCCTTCTGGGATAAATCCCCTCCTTCTAAATTTCCCCCAGTCATCCGAAGGTCAGGGTAGTGTAACTTGTTCCAAAGTGCATTTTCTGCCTCCTTAGCTAACTAGGAATTTATTTTTCAAGTGTTTAGAACTAGAAATAGGGAGTCATTTAATATTTAACCTGGTTTCTATGAATCAGTTATAGGTAGGAGTGAACACTTACTAGCCAATGTGGCATTATCTTAAAGGATTATCTTTTCCTGGAAGCAAAATACTTCAAGAGTCAGATATTTGAACCCTTTCCAGTCTACATTACTCAAGAGGAAGCAAACAGCAAAACTCAGTTTAATTGCTTGTTATTTTGAAGAAGGAAATGTTATGTGTATTTTTCTCTCCCAAGGGCCCTGTCCAGGGCAGTATCATTGTGGTGTTTTTGCAGTCCCGTGAGATGTTTCCAACATTTTTGGACTAAAAAACAAGTGAGACTGACATCAGGGTATCTGGACCAGTGGAATGTTTCAAAGTTTATCTAAGTAATTGTTGTTCTTGATCAAAGGACTTGGTATTAGTGGTACCCAAGTGCTGTTGATATGATGGTCACATAGATGGGCGTAGATTTCAGCTTGGATTATGTAAATATGAAATGTTTATACAGATGTCCTGTGTGCTCAGTTGCTCAGTCGTGTCTGACTCTTTTGTGACCCCATGGACTGTAGAAGTCCAGACTCCTCTGTCCATGGGATTTCCCAGGCAAGAATACTGAATTGGGTTGCCATTTCCTCCTCCAGGGGATCTTCCCAAACCAGGGATCGAACCTGTGTCTCCTGCATTGGCAGACAGAGTCTTTACCACTGCACCACCTGGAAAGCCTGCTTAATACAGGTGTATATATGTGTTATTGTATGTGTGTGTGTTCAAGTGTTTTTTAGTTTTAGCAACTTTATAATGGGCAAGGGTATCACACACACAGACTGAGCACAGAAACTGGGAATTTGGGCTCTTACATAGGTCTGCCTGGGTTAGGGGCTTAATCATATACTCACTGTATGGTACTGGCCAAGGTACTATATCGTTTATTGTTTTGTGCCTCAGTCTCCTCCTCTGTAGAATAGAGACAACAACTCTTCTTGGAGGAGTTGTGGTTGTCAAGTAAATTAATGCATGCCAAGAATTATAGCAAGACTTGGCACATACAAGCACTTACATATTACCTATTGTTTTTGTAAATTATTATTAAATATTGGGCTTCCCTGGTGGCTCAGTGGATAAAGAATTTGCCTTCAACGCATTAGATGCAGGAGGCATGGATTTGATCTCTGGGTTGGGAAGATCCCCTGGAGAAGGGAATGGCTACCCACTCCAGTATTCTTGCTGGGAGAATCCATGGACAGAGGAGCCTGACAGGCTATAGTCCAGAGGGTCACAAAGAGTTGGACATGACTGAAGTGATTGAGCACATTAAATATTGGATGCACAGGTGATTCAGAGAAGAGAAAAGAAAAAAATTAGGTTGTTTTAAGTGAAATACATTAGTTAATTTTGTGGATGAAAATCATAGTGTTTCTTCACCATTAAGAGATTTTGGTATAAAGGGGGGATATGTGTAGGTAGTTAGTGGTTTATTCATTATAATATACCTTGAATTATCCATTTCTGACTGTGTTTAAAGTCCTCCTTTTCATGACCAGATAATATATGTTTATGGAGTGGTCTCCACTTTGAAACCTGGTTGGCTTTGGAAAATATATGTCTTCTGTTTTGTGTTAGAGTTCAATTTTGTTTAATCAGTGTTTGCGAGAAATGGCACTTGTATATCTTGCTTCCAAGAAAAACACTGGGTGTTACAGGAAGTGGTCTTGGTTAGTCAGAGGATAATACTTTTTCCTCTGAGTCAGTTCTGAACCTCCTTGATATAAATAGGCGCACTTTTACCCAAACTTCTGCTTTTCAGATCAGATGTTAAAATCATCGTTTATACATGCCCATACCAGCAGCAGTGCTTTCATTGGTGTTTCTGCTCAGTCAACACTGAGGGTCTTATCTAACTGTGACTGTAGAAATTCTGCTAAATAAATTCTTTAAAAAAAATTTTAGTCCAATTCTGTACTTTCTAAATTTGTTTCTATTTTGTATCAAATTTTCATTTGTGTCATGTGGTCATCTGTGTCAATCATAGAGGAGATTTCTATTGCTAATAGTATCCACTTTGGTCACTAAAATTCTATGTGTTATTTTTTTAGCATGCGTATATAAGCTTTCTGTAACACATGCTTGGAGAAGGCAATGGCACCCCACTCCAGTACTCTTGCCTGGAAAATCCCATGGATGGAGGAGCCGGTGGGCTGCAGTCCACGGGGTTGCTAAGAGTTGGACACGACTGAACGACTTCACTTTCACTTTCATGCATTGGAGAAGGAAATGGCAACCCACTCCAGTGTTCTTGCCTGGAGACTCCTAGGGATGGGGGAGCCTGGTGGGAGGCTGTCTGTGGGGTCGTACAGAGTCGGACGTGACTGAAGCGACTTAGCAGCAGCAGCAGCACATGCTTAGTTACTAAAATTATTTTGCTAAAAACTGTATGAGTTTGCCACACCCCATAGCAATGTCAGATTTCCCAAGAAATAAATCAGAGAGGTTCTTCCAAGCTACACTAAAAAATGTTAAACATGATAAGTAATTGCCAGATGACTAGCTGTTGCTAATGTTGAGTTAGTCAGGAAAACCTAAAGAAAGAAGTAGGAATTGAGCAATTGCTGGATGGTTGGTATAAAGTAGTGGGTGGGGCTTTCGGGGTAGGAGCAGAAGGCTGTAGGTTAACCAGTGCAAGAAGCACCCAGAAGAGCCTATAGTTCTAGTGAAGCTTTATAGGTGGCAGAGCCTATGAGAATGTGGAAGCCTGGAGAGATGACTGCCGGCAAACTCTTCCTGGTCTTGAAAGGTGAGCTAAGGAATTTTCTTTTTGTGCCTGTGCAAATGTAGTGGGTAACATCCTTTATTTTTGTATCATGTATTTCTCTTGTGTCCTATTTGATTGACTGAAACTGGATTTTGCTTCAGTGAATTTCATTTTTTAGAAACAGTATTTAAAGAAAGGGTCTCCATCTCTCTTTTTCTCCTAAATAACTACTTCAGGAAAATAAAGGAGATGATAAACCTAGATATAGATATGGATCTCAAGGGACCTGTGGCTTTTATAATCCTTATGACAGTCTTATCCTCACTTGATAGATAAGTAAACAGAAGCTTAGGATAATGATTTGTCCAAGATCACAGAGAGATGGTATATCAGGATTTAAATTCAGGACTCCCTAGCCTACATGGGAGGGGAGTTTGGGGGAGAATGGATACATGTATGTGTATGGCTGAGTTGCTACGCCATTCATCTGAAACTATCACAATATTATTCATCAGCTACACCCCAATAAAAATTCTAAAAAATAATAAAATAGGGGGTATGCAGATAAAATTAATTTAGGGCTGCCTATCTTCATAATTTTGTTGTTGTTGTTAGTTTCTCTCACAATACCATGGACTTCCCCGATAGCTCAGTTGGTAAAGAATCTGCCTGCAATGAAGAAGACCCTGGTTCGATTCCTGGGTCAGGAAGATCCCCTGGAGAAGGGATAGGCAACCCACTCCAGTATTCTGGCCTGGAGAATTCCATGGACGGACGGTATAGTCCATGGGGTTGCAAAGAGTTGGACTCCACTGAGCGATTTTCATACTCTTTCACAATACCACAATGAAAGCATTGGACTGTACTCAGTGGGCTTCCCAGGTGGCGCTAGTGGTAAACACACACACAGACACACACACACACACACACACACACACACACACACAAAACCTGCCTACCAGTTCAGGAGATGTAGCAGATCAGGGTTCAGTCCCCTGGGTTGGGAAAATCCCCTGGAGGGTGGCATGGCAATTCACTCCAGTGTTCTTGCCTGGAGAATCCCACAGACAGGAACCTGGCAGGCTATAGTCTATGAAGTCTTGGAGTTGGACACGACTGAAGCGACTTAATACTCATGCATACTCAGTAAGTTTTTATTGTTTCCAGTGGCTCTGGGGGAAAAAAAAGTACCCTCAAAGCATTTTCCTTCTTGGTAGAAGCATTATTATTATGGGTTTTGGATGTTAGAAAATTGCCCCTAGGCAAGCTTGCTCACCCATCTTCTTGCAGAGCAGTAACTTTATTTTCTAAAAGGAGATTATTGTCATTTGAGCCTCTGTAAGATTTGCAAGGGCCATGAAATGTGTTTAGGGATCACGTATGGGCAGAGGTGACCCATACTGTGGATCATTTGTCTACTTAGTTGATGGATAGTTGGTCATTTTTCTTTTTTTTTTTTTTCTCCATCTTAAGCACTTGAGCCTTGATCAGCGGAGTCTCTGATTTTCTGTCTTGGCACATACAGTTGTTACCGGAGCATGCCACTGAAGTTTCATCCTATTTCCGTCATGGCAGGGAAGCAGCCATGTGGCTTTTGACAAAACAACCCTCCTGGAGGTGTCAACAGTGGCAGTTGAGGTTAAGCATCACTCTTGTATAAATGCTGAGTCTCATATCTCATCGAATGCAAAGACTTGTTTAAAAAATTTTGCATTTCAGCATCCTGGATTGAAGCAGTTCCATTCATAAGAGAGCCAGGAAATGCATTATGTTCTTCCTGGCTAACTAGTTCATATGCTACTATGTGCTGCTATGTGTGAGCCTTTCCTTTCTCTGGGGGATCTTCCCAACCAAGGGGTCGAACCCAGGTCTCTCACATTGCAGGTGGATTCTTTACCAGTTGAGCTATCAGGAAAGCCCCTTTCACTTTGTGTAAATGCTGAGTCTCATATCTCACCAAATGCAAAGACTTGTTTAAAAAATTCCATTTCAACATCCTGGAATGAAAGAGTTCAGTTGCTAAGAAAGCAGGGAGATGCCTTGTATCCTTCCCAGCTAACTAGTTCATATGCTACTATGTACTGCTATGTGCTATCCCCAGGGTGTCTTTGCAGCTAAATTATAAAGGGGGGAAAAGGATAACATTCCTCATGTCACTTGCTTTCATCGTAGTCAGGCTTGGGGTTTATGAGGGTAGAGTTCAGCCAGTCCTCAAAGTTACTTATGTAAGGACCACACCCTCCACTCTATTCTGTCAGATGGTCTGTGTAGGTAACTTTGTATGACAAGAAGCAGGTAACTGAGCTAATGTGCTAGCTTTTGTCACTGATGTCATCAAGCTAATGCACCAGACCTTAGAGTTGCAAAGAGCTCTTGGAGATACCCTAGCTTCCAGCTTGTGTGTGTGTGTGTGTGTGTGTGTGTGTGTGTGTGCGCACTCAGCTGTGTCGGACTTTTTGTGACCCCATGTTAACAGTAGGCCACCAGGCTCCTCTGTCCATGGAATTTCCTAGGCAAGAATCCTGAAGTGGATTGCCCTTTCCTCCTCCAGGGGAATCTTCCTGACCTAGGGATCGAACCCATATCTGTGTCTCCTGCATTGGCAGACAGATCCTTTACCACTGAGCCACCTGGGTACTAATTAAGAAGCTATAAGGTTACGTGACACGTCCAAGGGCACAGAGTTAAAGTGAAACATGGTATGGACTTTGGTGTTCTGGGTTCTTTCTAATCTCAGTGCAGCGCACTGCATGTATGCTCAGTTGTGTCTGACTCTCTGCAACCCCATAGACTGTAGCCCGCTGGGTTCCTCTGTCCATGGGATTTTTCAGACAAGAATAATGGAGTGGTTTGCCATTTTCTTCTCCAGGGGATCTTCCCCACCCAGGGATTGAGCCTGTGTCTCCCGCATTGCAGGCAAATTCTTTAGCACTGAGCCACCAGGGAAGCCCTTTTTAGTGCTTAAGGTGAGGTGAAGTTGCTCAGTCGTGTCTGACTCTTAGTGACCCCGTGGACTGTAACCTAGTAGGCTTCTCTGTCCGTGGGATTCTCCAGGCAAGAATACTGGAGTGGATTGCCATTTCCTTCTCCAGGGGATCTTCCAAACCCAGGTATCGAACCCGGGTCTCCCCGCACTGGAGGCAGATGCTTTAGCCTCTGAGCCACCAGGGAAGCCCTGACACAAATATATGGAGTTTAAAATTACTTGAGAGAGAACACCGAGAAAATGTATGTTATCAGAAACAATCACCTTTATCCCTTAGAGTGTAATATTTTGTAACCCTTGCTGAGGGTTAAACTTGCTGAGTTTAAGCTATGCTGACACTTAGCAGCTGGAGGAAAACTGTTAGCTCTTTTCCCATTGACTTCAGTAAAAGTAAATAAAATTGTTAGAAAAAGAAGCACATGTATTTAAGCTGATTTGTGGAAGTTTCTGAGAGATGAAGGAACTTCCTCCACAGAATTTGGAGGAAAAGTGCCCAGTATGTATGTGTCATAGTGGAAAAATGGAATATCTTTACAGTTTCATAAGGCTTCTTGGGGGCACTTTTGGTATCTATCTTTCATATTAATTCTTATGTCCCCATGTTTATAAAAACATACATTGCCTCAAAAGTTGGATGTAAAGGTCAATTCTAGTTTTATTGATTGCAGTTATGCAGGTAGGACTATGTTCTCAGAGAAAGACTCTGTAATAGGTAGGTGTGTGCATGTGTGTGTGTGTGTGTGTGTGTGTGTGTGAGTTTGTCGTGTCCGCAACCCCATGGACTATAGCTTGCCAGGCTCTTCTGTCCATGGAATTTTCCAGGCAAGGATCATTCTGGAGTATGTTGCCATTTCCTTCTCTAGGGGATCTTCTTGACTCAGGGATCGAACTCAGGTCTCCTTCATTGCAGGAGGATGTTTTACCATCTGAGCGACTAGGGAAGCCCATAATAGGCATAGACTTTGCTACACAGAAATAAAGGTGATGTCATGCCCTTTTAGAATTTTCTGATCCTATTGAACTTCTAGGGTCCATTGTTTTTATCCTGGTACTGTCTTTGCCTTTGTCTTGATACGATTTCTAATAGTCCTAACTATCTCCTGCCTCTACTTTGTGAATATCCAGAATCCAGACCTTTTCTTTCTTTATAAGTAAACTCGACCCTTCTTTTCTATACAAATGTACACAACTCATTTGCAATAAATTTATAGCAGAAGAAAAAAAAATCACATTAATTCTATTTAGATGCTATGTGAATTCAGGTGAAAAACAACCCTCTGACCATTATTTTCCTCTCTGTGGCAGAGTGGCTTAATTTATTCTGTATCTACTACTTATTAACTTTAAAATTTTTTTAAATTAAAGCATAGTTGGTTTATAGTGTTTCAGATGTACAGCAAAGTGTTTCAGTTATACATTTGTATATATTGTATATATAATATGTATTATATATATATATTTCTTATTTTTCAGACTGTTTTCTGTTATAGGTTATGACAAGATACTGAATAACGTTCCCTGTGCTATTAGTAGGTCCTGTTGGCTATGTAGTTTATGTATAGCAGTATGTACCTGTAAATCCCAAATTCCCAGTTTATCCCTTGCTACCCTTTGGGAACCGTAAGTTTTTCTAGGTCTGTGAGTCTGTTTCTGTTTTATAAATAAGTTCATTTGTATATATTTTTTTAGGTTCCTACTTCCTGCTTTTTTTTTTTTTTTTAAGATTCCTGTTTAGATAGCTACTTAGTGACATTGGCATGTTATTTAACTGTTGAAGAAAGCTGAGCGCCGAAGAATTGATGCTTTTGAACTGTGGTGTTGGAGAAGACTCTTGAGAGTCCCTTGGACTGCAAGGAGATCCAACCAGTCCATTCTGAAGGAGATCAACCCTGGGATTTCTTTGGAAGGAATGATGCTAAAGCTGAAACTCCAGTACTTTGGCCACCTCCTGCGAAGAGCTGGCTCGTTGGAAAAGACTCTGATGCTGGGAGGGATTGGGGGCAGGAGGAGAAAGGGATAACAGAGGATGAGGTGGCTGGATGGCATCACCGACTTGATGGGCATGAGTCTGAGTGAACTCTGGGAGATGGTGATAAACAGGGAGGCCTGGTGTGCTGCAATTCATGGGGTCGCGAAGAGTCGGACATGACTGAGTGATGGAACTGAACTGAACTGAACTGAACCTAGCCTAACTCATGAGTACTTCGAGCATAGTAATGGCCCCTACCTTGTAAGTTTGAAGTGACAATGAAAAGAAAGTAAATAGACACGTCTCTTCCTCTTTGTTCCATCACTACTATTAGCAGTCACAGTAGCAGTTTAGTTCTCTTAGTGCATTGACCTATAAAATCATTTGGCTTAAACAGAGATAGCAATTATGCTAGCTAAACACAAAGTCAAGTTTATTTACTAAAGAGCTGGAATCAATTTGGGGGTTATTTAGAAATATTAAAATAAACTTGTGCTTGTTATGAGCGCTGCCTTTTAATGGCATCCAGTCATGCTTCTCCCCATTTTTTTCTAACTCCCTCAGCCTGTGGGCCCTTTTCCCAGCTGCTCAGAGTTGGGAACTATGGGAATGGAAAGAAAGAAATGCAAATGTGGCATTACCAGCCTTGTGATAATTCCCTCTTCAAATTTCTACTTCCTTTAGACCTCAAATAGCCTGCTTCCCCAAACAGATCGATCTTCACCTCACAAACAAAAATCCACGCCATGTGATCCAGGAACATGCCAGTTTGAAGTGATTCTCCCCTCCCAGGCTGACCCAAGCACCTTTTTTTCGCTTATTAATTCACTGGAGAGTTGTGTCTGCTCTGTTTCTATTCCAAGTGCTCAAATCCAGAATCTAATACCTGGAAATATTTTTGTTTTTTGATTTATAAATTGACTGTGGCCCAATAGTGGACATGTTGCTATAAAACCTTCCATTTCGGCCGAAGTAGTAATAATAGTTCATCTGTTTCTCTCTCATTTCCTGGGTTCTTAAATTTGAAGTGCTTTCAGTTACCATTTTACTGCCTTTGTTGTTGTTCAGTCTCTAATTCGTGTCCAACTCTGTGACTCCATAAACTGTGGCATGCCAGGCCTCCCTGTCCTTCACTATGTCCTGGAAAGTGAAAGTTGCTCCATTGTGTCCGACTGTTTGTGACCCCATGGACTCTACAGTCCATGGAATTCTCCAGGCCAGAATACTGGAGTGGGTAGCCTTTCCCTTCTCCAGGGGATCTTCCCAACCCAGGGATTGAACTTAGGTCTTCCTCATTGCAGGCGGATTCTTTACCAGTTGACCCACCAGGGAAGCCCACTGTATCCTGGAGTTTGCTCAAATTCATGTTCATGGAGCAACTCTTGCCATCCATCTCATCCTCTGCTGCCCTCTTCTCCTTTTGCCTTCAATCTTTCCCAGCATCAGGGGTTTTTTTTTTTGTTTTTTTCCTAATGAGACAACTCTTTGCCTCAGGTGTCCAAAGTATTAGAGCTTCCACTTTAGCATCAGTCCTTCCAATGAGTATTTAGGGTTGGTTTCCTTTTAGGATTTACAGGTTTGATCTGCTGTCCAAGGGACTCTCAAGAATCTTCTCTGGCATGACAGTTCAGAAGCATCAGTTCTTCAGTGCTCAGCCTTCTTTATGGTCCAACTCTCACATCTGTACACAACTACTGGGAAAACCATAGCTCTGACTATACAGACCTTTGTTGGCAAAGTGATGTCTCTGCTTTTTGATGTGCTCTCTAGGTTTGTCATAGCTTTCCTTCCAAGGAGCAAGCGTCTTTTAATTTCCTACCTTAGTTTTTTTCAATTCTTCTTTCCTATTATCTTTTATTGTATTTAGTTTAAATTCAGATTGTTACCTGGAATAGGGTTAAAAAAAAACATTCTCATTCAGAGTTATTTTTGCATGTATTTGCCAACAGGGCATTGTTTCCGTTCATCACTTCTGAAACACTGAAAGCACTTTCAAAAACATGCATAAATTCTTTGTTTTAAAGTTACACTAATTATCCTAGGTTTTAAGTGATGAAATCCTGAAATAACATTTTCAGAATGAATCTCTCAGTCCCATCCTTTTCAGAATTTTGTAGCTAGGTTTGACTCAGTCTGACTTATAGATTTATAAGTTGTTCAGTTGCTCAGTCTTGTCTGACTCTTCATGACCCCATGGACTGTTGCACACCAGCCTCCTCTGTCCTCCACCATTTCTGTTCTTTTTCTTCTAAGCAATTAACGAATGATATATTATTTATTTGTTATTTTACTTATTTCATTCTGGCTTCCCCACTAGACTATAAGCACCATGAAGAAGCACCACTAAGTTAATTTAAATTTAGTAAAATTCAAATTTCAGTTCCTCAGTAGTACTAGCTACACTTCAGGTGTTTAATACTTGTGCCCAGCTACTACACTGAACGATGACGATATTGTTCTTTTTCATCAATGCTGGAAGTTTTATTTAACAGTGTTTATCCTGAGCAATAGTAACTATGGAATGGTTATTAGTAACTCCATGTGAAGGAGCAAATGCATGAATGAGTATTGTTACTGGCTTGTGCCGAAAAACGTTGGATGAATCTTGTTTGAGTAATCATTTACAAAGGTCATTTTGGCTTTTAATTCAGGAGTGTTGACATAGCCCCAGCCAGATTCAAAATACCAGATTTGTCATTAGTTAAACGAAAGTGTACAGCAGTGGTTAAAAGCATGACTGGCGGTCAGTTCTTAGCCATGGTACACAGCTATCATGGCCGAGTTACTTTTAGTTGTAACTTTTGTAGGTCCCAGATTTCCTATTAAAATAGGGATAATAAAACTCTTATAACCTCATAAGGTGGTAAGAATTTAGTAAGATAATGTACAAATAGTGCCTGGCACAGTGGCTGACACCCTAAAATGCTTAATAAATGAGCATTATTTATTTTACAATAGTAAACAGATATATATCTGTTTTTGAAAATGTTCATTTTGTTATAATTTGGCAGACATTTTTTAAAAGTAGTACTGTCTACAGTCAAAGCTTATGTTTACTGTCTTTAAGTATGAAATTTCATAGCGTTGATTAAAAAATTTTTCCCATGGGACTTAAATTTTCTTCCTTTAATTTTTATGACTATAAAAATATCTAATCTCTGAAGAAAATAAAGCTTCACTCTATTTTTTATAGACAACTTGAATTTTAAAATGAATGCACAGATATCTCTTGAGTTTTCTTTGAGGGGAGCTCACAAAGAATTTGTTTCCAGATACATTTATTTTAAAAGGCATCTCTTTGGAAAAAAACTATTTTAAAATCTGTTTAATTAAAATGAATAAATTAGTGGTTATTTACCTAAGGATAAATTTCAGGTTTTATTTAGAAACCTAATTCTGTTGTGCTATGATTTAATTTCTGGAAAAATAGTTACAGCATTTTTCATTAACACTAATGCCTGATTTAGCTAGAGATATTGCCTCACTTTTACATATTATGTTTCTTTCCTGCAAATTGAAAATAGCATTTGTTGCTACAAAAATAACAGGCAGTTAATTGTATACTACCAAAATATCAGCTGACTTTTTGTAAAGTGAATACCCTTCATTTTTTTTTGTGTGTGTGCTTTTACTCTGACTTTTATGGTACTTTTATTTTTAGTATAAACTTGTACTCATATTTCATAGCCACCTTAACTTCTCAAGTTCATATTAGAGGTGACTTGAATTTTTCTCCTAAGTTTTTCATTAACAGATATCTGTCCATTTTTAGGCCATGAAAATATATTAGATATGTAATATCCTAAATAAGAAAAGAATTGGAAAAATAATAGAAAAAAAATAATAAAAAATTTTTAAAAGGGAAAAACATTTTAGAATATGATAAACCGCAAGTCAAGCTGTGTTCCTTTAAAAAAATTTTTAAATTTCTTTTTAATTGAAGGATAATTGCTTTACAATATTGTTTTGGTTTCTGCCATACATCAACATGAATCAGCCATAGGTATACTTATCTCCCCTCCCTCTTGAACCTCCCTCCTGCCTCTTACCCCATCCCACTTCTTGAGGTTGTCACACAGCACCTGATTTGAACTTGCCACGTTATATAGCAAATTTCCATGAGCTATCTAATTGTATATACAAGCCGTGTTCTTAGGTACAACTTAATAGTAATAAAGATGACATTTTTTATTTTAAAAAAATACATTAGAGAAAGAAGAAGATTCAGTTCAGTTCAGTCTTTCAATCATGTCCGACTCTTGGTGACCCCATGAACTGAAGCATGCCAGGCCTCCCTGTCCATCACCAACTCCCAGAGTTTACGCAAACTCATGTCCATCGTGTTGGTGATGCCATTCAGCCATCTCATCCTCTGTTGTCCTCTTCTCCTCCTGCCCCCAATCCCTCCCAGCATCAGAGTCTTTTCCGATGAGTCAACTCTTCACATGAGGTGGCCAAAGTATTGGAGTTTCAGCCTTAGCATCAGTCCTTCTAGAGAACACCCAGGACTGATCTCCTTTAGGATGGACTGGTTGGATCTCCTTGCAGTCCAAGAGACACTCGAGTCTTCTCCAACACCACAGGTCAAAAGCATCAATTCCTCAGCGCTCAGCTTTCTTCACAGTCCAACTCTCATATCCATACATGACTAATGGAAAAACCATAGCCTTGACTAGACGGACCTTAGTTGGCAAAGTAATGTCTCTGCTTTTGAATATGCTATCTAGGTTGGTCATAACTTTCCTTCCAAGGAGTAAGCGTCTTTTAATTTCATGGCTGCAATCACCATCTGCAGTGATTTTGGAGTCCCCCAAAATAAAAGTCCGACACTGTTTCCACTGTTTCCCCATCTATTTCCCAGAAGCAGATTAAGCACATACATTTATTCCACTCCTTCAAAATATGATGATAGTGAAGGGATTTTAAAGATGCAGAAACTTGGTAACCAAGGGACCCTGGAAAATCCAGAAATGATTGTAAATAGCCTACACATCCTGAGAAACTGAAACCCAAGCCTCTAGGGAGAGACATTAAGGTTCACATCAGAAAGGCTCAGCAGTGAGGGTGAGGTGAAAACAGGAGGAAGAGGTGGCAGTGTGTTTCAAGAGAACTTGGACCCCAAGTACCTCCCCACTGTCCAGCAGGACTGGAAGTTTACTCCGTGGAGAATGTGAAGTGGAGAACTCTTGAGTGGGAGATACCAAGGCACAGAGAGAGGGTAGAGGACTAAGTGAAATACTTAATAAGTAGTGAGACACCCTCAGGGTACTTCAATTCCTCTCCCACATTTTGGAAGTCAGATATGTATTCTCTAGGTATGAAACCAGAAGATACTTCTTTGAAGCCTCTGATCCATTTGTGCAGAAGACTTATAGGTACTAATAGTTGGGATCTCCAAGTGGAACAGCCCAACCAGATTACTCTGCAGTGAAGCCCACCTGTTAACAAGACCCACCCACTGACACAGACTTTCCAGTCAGCTTTTTAGTGCTCCATCTTCAAGATGAGGAACAACCAGTGATCACCAGACATTTGAAGAAATCCAGAGACCAAAACAAACCTAGATTAAACAAGGAAATTGACAGAAACAGACAAGGGCGAATAAAATTTTAAAACAGTTATTAATATTCTCAGAAATATCGAAGAATAAACTGCAGTTAAATAAGAAGAGGTGCTTTAAGGAAAGAAACATGTAGGGCATGAAAATGTACTCCTGAAAATTAAAAATTGATGATGGACAATTAGAAATTAAAACGTATTTTGAAGATAAAGTTCAGGAAGCCACTCAAAAAGTAGAACAAAAATAACAGGAAATGGAAAACAAAAGAGAAGAGACAAGAAAATTAGAGACTCTCTCCAAGAGGTCCTGTTCTGAATAATAAGCTTTTTTTTTTTAAAGAAAATTTTAAAAATGTAGTGAAGAAACTGTGCAAGAAATAACTCAAAATTTACTAGGATTTAAGGAAAATGATTTTCAAATTTAAAAGGGTTATTGAGTTTCTAATATATTGAATTAAAAAAAAAACACTCCTACACTGATGTATTCATGAAAACAACAGAGGAGAAACTGAAGATCGGCAAATTCCAGAACTTGCAGGGGGAAAAAAAAAAAGCCCTTAATAGAATACTGAGAAACAGAATGATCCTTGTCATCTCAGGAAAAACAGTGAAGACACAAGAACAATGCCTTCAAAATTACGGGGCAAAAATAATTTGCAGTATGAAATTTGAAACTGAGACAAACTATTGATCATCTATGAAAGTAGACTAAACACATTTATAGTTATATAAAGTTTCAGAAATTACCTTTCTCATCATACTCTTTCTCAGAAAGTTCCAGAAGTATGTGCTTTTCTAAGATTTATTTTTTAATATAAATTTATTTATTTTAATTGGAGGCTAATTACTTTACGATACTGTATTGGTTCTGCCATACATCAACATGAATCCACCATGGGTATACACGTGTTCCCCATCCTGAACCTCCCTTCCACCTCCCTCCCTGTACCATCCCTCTGGGTCATCCCAGTGCACCAGCCCTGAGCATCCTGTATCTTGCATCAAACATGGACTGGTGATTCATTTCACATATGATATTATACATGTTTCAATGCCATTCTCCCAAATCATCCCACCCTTGCCCTCTTCCACAGAGTCCAAAAGACTGTTCTATACATCTGTGTCTCTTTTGCTGTCTCGCATACAGAGTTATCATTACCATCTTTCTAAATTCCATATATATGTGTTAGCATACTGTATTGGTGTTTTTCTTTCTGGCTTACTTCACTCTGTATAATGGGCTCCAGTTTCATCCACTTCATTAGAACTTATTCAAATGTATTCTTTTTAATGGCTGAGTAATACTCCATTGTGTATATGTACCACAGCTTTCTTATCCATTCATCTGCTGATGGACATCTAGGTTGCTTCCATCTAGATTACTTCCAGAAGTATGTGCTTTTCCAAGATTAAAAAAAAAAAAAAAACTTAAAAAAATGGGAAAGTTGTGATCTAGGAAACAAGGATCTAAGATAGGAGAAAGATGAGGGTAATGAAGAGGAAAATGTTGAATTTGAGTACTACGATGAAAGCCTGCTGGAGGCTTAGAGAGTCATCAGTTCTGGTCATGGTAGGAATATATAGAGATCAGAGAGAGATGCCCACAGAAAGAGGAAAAGGATAGTCCAGATGGTGTTTAAATGTACTGAAAGGAGACCACCGCTTCTGGTGGAGAGTAAAGAAATGAAATTAATAAAAGTACATAGGAGAACTAAGGGTCAAGGGTAAGATAATTATGAATGAAGAGAAAAGATTGTACAAAAAAGGAAATTTAACCCCGGTGTACTGTGAGTGGCAATTGCACAGACACAATGAACTGAACTTTGGTCTAACGAAATCTGATATACATGTAACTTTGCCTTCTGTGATGCTCATCCTCATCGGATCTCCAGCTTCATTCCTCGTTATGCCCTCCCTCTTCAAGTTATTCTGCAGCAACTCTGAACTGGTGGTTTCCTAACTGTATGAAGCTGACTCTTATCCTCACTCTTCTCCTTTCTGTTGTGGTTTACCTGGCTCATACATCATGAACTGAAGACCTGAAGGAAGGGTTTTAGGAACTGAATGCCCTCCCCTTCCCAATAGGAGGTGCTTACCTAGTCTTCTGCACTCTGCTTGCCACGTTGTATCATAAATGATCCTTTTGATGTTTCTCCGCACTGTACCATACACTTCTAAAGGTCTTTGCCTTGCCTTCTGTGCTTTAGTCCTTCTTTGAGGGAGGTTTTGTTCTGTAGACCCACCCCTAATCTAGCTCTCTTGAACTCTTTACTGTGCTTTACATTACCTATAATGTGTTCATTTCCTAAATATGCCTTTTCTTTCCTTGTTTTTTTTTTTCCTCTAAAATTTCCTCATCTCTGTAAGATGGACACATTTTCAAGGAAGGCTTTGTTAGTGCTGGATCTTCTGTGAGTTTGATGGGGTGCTAAGTGTTATTTTCTTAGCAAGAGTACCTACTATTGAGCAGTTATTTTCGTATTCAGCCAAATACAGGTGATCACTGGAACTGACATTTTTTGTTTTGACTATTTTCTGTTGCATAACTTTCTAACAGCATATTAGGACTACCTCTGTTTCTGAGGATAAATGAAAAATAGTATTTTGAAAGGAGTGCATTTTTATATTTGTCAACAAAATATTAAGCTGTATTGAATAATAGGAATACAAAAAGTTCAGAATGGTTTGAGAGTTTTATCTTATCTGCCTAGTCATGAATTTTCTATGGGCTTATAGAGTATTGTACATTGAACTTGATATGCTCTGATAACTAGAGCAGTACACAAGATCTTCTATCAGAGTGAAATACCTGCCCCGTGTAACCATTATGCTGATATTTGGATCTGTAAAACCATGTCTTACTAAAACAGATCAAACAAATTGAAATAATGAGTAGTCTTTGATAAGATATGAGACCTCCATGTCTTATCAGATTAATCAATGTTTGCGTGATATGGCAGACAGGGAGAGATGAAATTAAGATGGAAGTAGCATCTTTTAATAACGGATCTGAGAAGCAGAGTAGGGGTGATGTGACCATGTGCACTATAATACATCAGTAAGCTGATCTGATCTTCATTTGTACAGAATTGCTTTTTTTTTCTCTACAGTCCTGTATCAATCCTGATAAGTGTTCAACTTAAACATCTTTACTTCTAATAACCTTCAGTTTAGTTCAGTTCAGTCGCTCAGTCTTGTCCAACTCTTTGTGACCCCATGAATTGCAGCACACCAGGCCTCCTTGTCCATCACCAACTCCGGAGTTCACTCAGACTCATGTCCATCGAGTCCGTGATGCCATCCAGCCATCTCATCCTTGGTCGTCCCCTTCTCCTCCTGCCCCCAATCCCTCCCAGCATCAGAGTCTTTTCCAGTGAGTCAACTCTTCGCATGAGGTGGCCAAAGTACTGGAGTTTCAGCTTTAGCATCATTCCCTCCAAAGAAATCCCAGGGCTGATCTCCTTCAGAATGGACTGGTTGGATCTCTTTGCAGTCCAAGGGACTCTCAAGAGTCTTCTCCAACACCACAGTTCAAAAGCTTAGGGAGATGTATTTATGTTTTGGAAAAGCGGGATGAATTCAGCACATTTGCTTAAAGGTGGCGTTTCCCATTTTGTGGGTTGTGACCATTTCTAGAATTATTTTGTACCATGGGTCCTCTTAAGGAGCTGTACTAAAAATTCGGAGCGAATTGCCTGCCATGTTCTGTTTATTGTTTAACATCCTTTGCTCTAGGTAATGCTGAGGAAGGTAATCTTGGCAACAGGGTAGTTAAATATTAAAATGTTATATCTCATCTGTGGGTCAGAGCTCTTCTCACTGTACCTGTAAAGTTTTATGATTTAATATTTTTAGGGACCATTTAATACATCATAATGAAACTTGAATTCAAGAGTTTCGATTTCACTAAGGATAAATTTAGAACTTTTTTTTTGTCTGTCTCTCCACCCAGCTGGGTTACGTCAGGCCCAGATAACTCTTTGTTTGCCTTTGTTAAAAGATATGTTGACCTGCACTAATTTAGTGTAGGGCACTACCATGGAAAAAGGATGTTTAGCAATTAAGATATATATCATATGAAGTCCTGATTTCCTCATGGCTTTTGTTTTGTGTTAGTCAATGGCACCAAGTTTAGTTTTGGAAACTTTCTACCAAGGTTTGTACAGTATCAGTGAATAGTAACCCTCAAGGCTGATGTACAAGAAGAGGAAATTTGAAAAAGAAATTATTGAGGGAGGTGGCAGGTGGGGTGGGTGAGATGGTCTTCTTGACTTCTTTTTCCAAAATGTTCTCTGAATTCTGCTCAGTTGAGGAATGAACTGACAGAAAAAAAAATCTATATTTTTATTTGTACCCTGAGAGAATATGTCCCCAGTGAGTATTTTCCCGCCTCTTCTAAGAATCTGTGCCCAACAACTCTTTACTTCTGGGAAGATTGGAACGTCTTAAATAATGTTTACTTTTTAAAATTCTGATCATCTTTTGCTGGTGGTAGCCAGGGGTTTTGTTAAAGGCTCTAATATGTCTCATGCCCTGATTTTAGTTGCTTTCTTGGTTTCATTTTCTAGTTCTTTTCTTTCCCTCTCTCTCTTTAGCAGTATTCTGTACCCAGCACAACTGAAGCTTAACTCATATCTTCTGTGGACCACTTGAAATAGGAGTTTTACAGGGAATGAATCATCAGGGGTTTTTGTTTGGTGAATATAAACTTCTTTTGTTTTTCCATGTTACCAGTTTAATATTTTTTTAAAAATAGAATAAATAAAGTAATGGTGGGAAATACACACAAATCTCTATGTAGAATAATTCATAATAATTTGTGTAGATAGTTCTTCCTCAAGGAGATGCAGCATCACTGTCCACCCCTTAAGAATGTTCTACACATACTGACCTCCTTCCCAAGAGGGCTTGTGTAATGGTGGCGAAGAAAGTCCCTTTATCATGGGGAGACCTGAAAAATGCTGCCAAGGTCAGCGTAGACCATGTGGAGTCAGGGTAGCGGCATGTGCTAGTCTTGGTATGGTGTGATGAGGTCTCTGTGTCTTTCTTCCAAAATCTATAACTCCATTCTAACTGTGAGAAAAAGATCAGTCAAACCCCTATAGAGAGACATCCTACAGAATAGCAAAGTGCAGCACTCCCCAGAAAACTGCCAAGGTCATCACTGCAGGTTGAATTGTGTTCCCCCAGAAGAAACGTTCATGTCCTACTGCCCTGTACAAATTAGTGTGACCTCATTTGTTTATTTTTAATTTAAAATTCTTTTAAGTTGAGGTAGGGTTGATTTTATAATGTTGCATTAGTTTCAGGTATACAGCAAAGTGATTGAGTTATATGTATTATTTTCCCATATATGGTATTATAAAATATTGAGTATAGTTCCCTGTGTTTGCAGTATGACTTCGCTGGTTGTCTGTTTTATATACAGTAGTGTGTTTATGCTATTTGATTCCTGGAAAGACTATCTGGAGGAGGGCATGCGACCCATTCCAGTATTTTTGCCTGAGGAGTCCCGTGGACAGAGGAGCTACAGTCTATAGGGTCACAGAGATGTGGACAAGACTGAAGTGACTGAGCATGCATGCACAGTGTATTTATGTTAATCCCAAACTCCTAATTTATTCCTTTCCCCTCTCCCCTTCAGTAAAGATAAATTTATTATGTCTGTGGGCCTGTTTTGTTTTATAAATTCATCTGTATCACTTTTTTAGATTCCACATATAAGCAATGTCATATGATATTTGTCTTTCTCTGGCTTACTTCTAGTGTGATAATCTCTAGGTCCATCCATGTTGCTGCAAATGGCATTATTTAACTCTTTTTATGGCAGAGTAATATTTTATATATATATATATGTTGGTACACACATATATATGTTTATACACCACATCATATTCATCTGTTCATCTATTGATGGACATTTAGGCTGCTTCCATGTCTTAGCTACTGTAAATAGTGCTGAAGCGAACACTGGGGTCTGTGGATGTTTTCACATTATGGTTTTCTCTGGATATATTCCCAGGGTTGGGATCACTGGATCATGTAGTAGCTCTATTTTTAGTTTTTTAAGAAATCTCTGTACTGTTCTCCATAGTGGCTGAACCAATTTAGTTTAGCTGTGAACCCCTCATTCGGATAGGGTTGATGAACCAAGTTACCATGGATTGGGGTGAATATGAAATCCACTGACTGGTGTCCCTATGAAAAGAAGGGAATTTGGACTCAGAGACACACCAAGCAGAGGTCATATAGAGGCAGAGACAGAGACTGAAGTGATGTATCTACAAGCCAAGGAAAACCAAAGGCTATTAGCAACTGTCAGAAGCTAGAGGAGCAATGAAGAATTCTTCCCTGTAACCTTCACAGACAGCTTAGCTCTGTTGACACCTTGATTTTGGACTTCTCACCTCCAGAACTATGAGATAATAAATTTATGTTTTAAGTCACCTGAAGTCATCAAAAGCATGGAAACTTTGAGAAATGGTCACACTCTAGAGGAGTTTAATAAGACATGGGGACTAAACGTAATGTGGTATTGTGAATAGGATTCCAGAAAAGAAAAAAAAATTAGATAAAAAGATGAAGGAAATCTGAATAAACTATTGACTTTAGCTAATAATAAAATGTTGATACTGATTCATTGTGACAAAAATACCATATTAATATAAGATATTAACAAGGGAATGGGGAATACAAGAATTTTCTGTGCTATCTTCATAATTTTTCTGTAAACCTAAAATGATTCAGAAATTTAAAATTTTATTTTAAAATACTGTAGTTTTAATAAAAGGCTGCAGTTTTAATAAGACTTCAAGTATATTCAGTGGACTAAATAAGTCTCTTTAAAAGGGTGGCAGGTGGTGAGGAGGCATCATAATCTACTTTAGCTGATTAATTACATCACAGGCTACTTTTGAGTCAAAAATTTCCACTGATAAAGTATATGCCCCTTTAAAAGTCAATTTGTTGTGGCCTTTTTCACAGAACTAGAACAAAAAAATTTTAATTTGTGTGGAAATACAGAAGACCTCAAATAGCCAAAGCAATCTTGAAAAGATGAATTGGAAGAATCAGGTTAACTTACTTCAGACTATAGTACAAAGTTACAGTCATCCAAACCATATGGTACTGGCACAAAAACAGACATATGAATCAATAGAATGATAGGTTAGAAAACCCAGAAATAAACCCATGCATCTAATATGAATTCATCTACAACAAAGGAGACAAGAATATACAATAGAGAAAAGACAGTCTCTTCAATAAGTGGTGCTGGGAAAACTGGACAGCTACATGTAAAATAATGAAATTGAAACATTCTCTGACATCATACACAACAGTAAACTCAAAATTAGTTAACAACCTAAATGCAAAATGAGGCACTATAAAACTCCTGGAGGAAAATATAAGTAGAACACTCTTTGACATAAATATCAGCAATATCTTTAAAAATCTGTCTCCTAGAGTGATGGAAACACACAAAAAACAAAACAGGAAGTCAGTTTATTGTAGCAACCAGTATATAAGACTGTAAGTCCACTATTAGTCATGGAGATAGTATAATGTAGAAGGTGCATATTTTGATGAAAGGTTTTATCAAGCCTGTATAGGGAGGGTACATGTAAAAAGGAAAACTCATACATAAATAAATATACACGGATTTCACTTTAAATTCCTCATACCACTTGTGAAATTTCATGGAAACCTTGCTCAGAAATTATTCAAGATCTGATCCAACCACTCTCTCTTCCCCCACACTCCCAGTAGCAACCTCCATGTGCCTGTTCAGGAATTCCAGTTTCAACTGCCTGACCTGCTCTCTTCAGAGATCTGAGTACCAGATCCATGGATTTGATGAACTTTTTATTTTTTCAAAAATTTTATGGAACTATAGTTGCGTTCAGTTCAGTTGCTCAGTCGTGTCAAACTCTGCGACTCTGTGCAGCACGCCAGGCCTCCCTGTCCATCACCAACTCCCGGAGTTCACCCAAACTCATGTCCATCGAGTCAGTGATGCCATCCAGCCATCTCATCCTCTGTCGTCCCCTTCTCCTCCTCAGTCTTTCCCAGCATCAAGGTCTTTTCAAATGAGTCAGTTCATCCCATCAGGTAGCAAAAGTATTGGAGTTTCAGCTTCAACATCAGTCCTTCCAGTGAATACTCAGGAATGATTTCCTTAAGAATTGACTGGTTGGATCTCCTTGCTGTCCAAGGGATTCTCAAGAGTCTTCTCCATCGCCACAGTTCAAAAGTATCAATTCTTCAGTGCTCAGCTTTCTTTGTAGTCCAACCCTTACATCCATACATGACTACTGGAAAACCATAGCTTTGACTAGATGGATCTTTGTTGGCAAAGTAATGTCTCTGCTTTTTAATATACTGTCTAGGTTGGTCATAGCTTTTCTTCCAAGGAGCAAGCATCTTTTAATTTCATGGCTGCAGTCAACGTCTGCAGTGATTCTGGAGCCCCCCAAATTAAAGTCTGTCACTGTTTCCATTGTTTCCCCATTTATTTGCCATGAAGTGATGGAACTGGATGCCGTGATCTTAGTTTTCTGAATGTTGAGTTTTAAACCAACTTTTTCACTCTCCTCTTTCACTTTCATCAAGAAGCTTTTTAGTTCTTCTTTGCTTTCTGCAATAAGGATGGTGTCATCTGCATATCTGAGGTTACTGATATTTCTCCTGACAGTCTTGATTCCACCTTGTGCTTCATCTAGCCCAGCATTTCGCATGATGTACTCTGGAAGTTAAATAAGCATGGTGACAATATACAGCCTTGACATATTCCTTTCCTGATTTGGAACCAGTCTGTTGTTCCATGTCCAATTCTGTTTCTCCTTGACCTGCATACACATTTATGAGGAGGCAGGTCAGGTGGTCTGGTATTCCCATCTCTTGAAGAATTTTCCAGTTTTTGTGATCCACACAGTCAAATGCTTTGGCATAGTCAATAAAGCAGAAATAGATGTTTTTCTGGAACTCTCTTGCTTTTTCAGTGATCCAGCGAATGTTGGCAATTTGATCTCTGGTTCCTCTGCCTTTTCTAAATCCAGCTTGAACATCTGAAAGTTCACAGTTCACATACTGTCGAAGCCTGGCTTGGAGAATTTTGAGCATTACTTTGCTAGCATGAGAGATGAGTGCAGTTGTGTGGTAGTTTGAACATTCTTTGTCATTGCCTTTATTTGGGATTGGAAAGAAAACTGACCTTTTCCAGTCCTGTGGCCACTGCTGAATTTTCCAAATTTGCTGGAATATTGAGTGCAGCCCTTTCATAGCATCATCTTTTAGAATTTGAAATAGCTCAAGTGGAATTCCATCACCTCCTCTAGATTTGTTCATAGTGATGCTTCCTAAGGCCCACTTGAGTTTACATTCTGGGATGTCTGGCTTTAGGTGAGTGATCACACCATTGTGGCCATCTGGGTCATGAAGATCTCTCTTGTATAGTTCCTCTGTGTATATTGTCACCTCTTCTTAATATTTTCTGCTTCTGTTAGCTCCATACCATTTCTATCCTTTTTTACCCATCTTTGCATGAAATATTCCCTTGGTGTCTCTAATTTTCTTGAAGAGATCTCTAGTCCTTCCCATTCTATTGTTTTCCTCTATTTCTTGGTATTAATCTTTGAGGAAAGCTTTCTTATCTCTCCTTGCTATTCTTTGGAACTCTGCATTCAAATGGGTATATCTTTCCTTTTATCCTTTGCCTTTAGCTTCTCTTCTTTTCTCAGCTATTTGTAAAGCCTCCTTAGACAACCATTTTTCTTTTTTGCATTTCTTTTTCTTGGGGATGGTCTTGATCACTGCCTCCTGTACAATATCATGAACCTCCGTCCATAGGTCTTCAGGCACTCTATCAAATCTAATCCCTTGAATGTATTTGTCACTTTCACTGTATAATCCTAAGGGGTTTCATTTAGGTCATATCTGAATGGTGTAGTGGTCTTCCCTACTTTGTTCAATTTCAGTCTGAATTTGGCAATAAGGAGTTCATGATCTGAGCCACAGTCAACTCCTGGTCTTTTTTTTTTTTTTTGGCTGACTGTATAGAGCTACTCCATTTTTCGCTGCAAAGAATATAATTAGTCTGATTTCAGTATTGACCATCTGGTGATGTCCATGTGTAGAGTCTTCTATTGTGTTGTTGGAAGAGGGTGTTTGCTATAACCAGTGCCAAACTTGGCCAAACTCTATTAGCCTTTACCCTACTTCATTCCACATTCCAAGGCCAAGTTTTACCATTACTTCAGGTATTTCTTGACTTCCTACTTTTGCATTCCAGTCCCCTATAATGAAAAGGATGTATTTTTTGGGTGTTAATTCTAGAAGGTCTTGTAGGTCTTCATAGAACTGTTCAGCTTCTTCAGCATTACTGGTCAGGGCATAGACTTGGATCACTGTGATATTGAATGGTTTGCCTTGGAAATGAACAGAGATCATGCTGTCATTTTTGAGACTGCATCCAAGTACTGCATTTTGGACTCTTTTGTTGACCATGATGGCTACTCCATTTCTTCTAACGGATTCCTGCCCGCAGTAGTAGATATAATGGTCATCTGAGTTAAGTTCACCCATTCCAGTCCATTTTAGTTCGCTGATTTCCTAGAATGTCGACGTTCACTCTTGCCATCTCCTGTTTGACCTCTTCCAGTTTTTGCCTTGATTCATGGATCTAACATTCCAGGTTCCTATGCAATATTGCTATTTACAGCATTGGACCTTGCTTCTATCACCAGTCACATCCACAACTGGGTATTGTTTTTCTTTGGTTCCATCCCTTCATTCTTTCTGGAGTTATTTCTCCACTTATCTCCAGTAGCATATTGGGCACCTACTGACCTGGGGAGTTCCTCTTTCAGTATCCTCTCATTTTGCCTTTTCATACTGGTCATGGGGTTCTCAAGGCAAGAATACTGAAGTGGTTTGGTTTGCCATTCCCTTTTCCAGTGGACCACATTCTGTCAGACCTCTCCACCATGACCTGCCCATCTTGGGTGGCCCCACAGGGCATGGCTTAGTTTCATTGAGTTAGACCAGGCTATGGTCCTTGTGATTAGATGACTCGTTTTCTGTGATTATGATTTCAGTGTGTCTGGCCTCTGATGCCCTCTCGCAACACTTACCATCTTACTTGGGTTTCTCTTACCTTGGACGTGGGGTATCTCTTCATGGCTGCTCCAGCAAAGCACACCTGCTGCTCCTTACCTTGGATGAGGGGTATCTCCTCACTGCTGCCCCTCCTGACCTTGAACATGGAGTCGTTCCTCTCGGCCCTCCTGCACTCGCTCAGCCACTGCTCCTTGGACATGGGGTTGCTCCTCTGGAGCAGTATAGTATTAATGTTTTGAACTGAAATGTTAGTCATTTCTCATATATCATATCAATGAGGTGTATATACACTGATGATATCATCATAGCAATAAGAATTAGAGGGAAATACTCAGATAGTACTAATAAGGTATATGTGGCTCTTCTCTGTGCTAGGCCTTCCTAAGAAGTCTATTAAGTACTAAACATATAATTATGACTAGAATGTTTCTTGTTAGTTGCTTGTGAAGTTTTAGTAACAAGTATTTTTTTCACCTAGTTGTTAAGCCAGTGATTTGCTGAACTGAGCATAGATTTTCCCCAAAATTATGACCTAACTTCTAAACAGCCTAAGAATTTTCTCAGAATTATTAAAAAAAAGAATCAAGATAATTATCTTAAATGATTGCAATGTATTGTGCTTTTAAGGCACAGAATTATTCTTTCTACATGGAGATTGGCCTTGAGAAAATACTGTGCTTCCATATAGCTTAGAAAATATTGTGATACTTTAGCAAGTGTTAGCTACTATTGTCATCATCATCATCATTTTTTAAAAATAACAGATTAGTGTTATTCACTTCCTAAGTTTTTTCACACACACAATTTCTCTATTCCTAAAAGGTTGACCAATGACATAGAGAATAGATGATGACTTTTCTACAGGTGACAGTACTGGTAAGATATATTGAAAAATGATTGCTCTAGAAGACACAGAAGGAGTTAGAATATGTGATGATTTAGAAGGTTGAAATTATACTTTTTGGTCTTTTTATACTGTAAGCACAATCACTAATAGACTGTGTCACACAGTATTGGTAGAAATTAAATTTCAGTGGTGTTTTACTTAAAACCCTACATAATGATGATAATTACTGTCCTCACCCCGCAGTTTGGTTATCACTTAGATCAAGAGACAAAAATTAAATGAAGTTAAAATCGAAATACAGTTGCTTCAAGATAGGTACTCTGTCACATACAGACTAACAAAAACTTAATAAACAAGTAAAAATCTGTGACATTTTTCTTAGGGCACACGTCATTTCAGAACAGCGTAATATACAGAGAGGGCTGCTGTGTAGTAGCTAGATTGTGTAGTGGGATACTAACATTGATAATGCCTACAGACTCATTCATCAATTTGTAAATCGAAAAGAAAAGAGAATATAAATTATTATTTTATTTATATTTGGAATCTTAAACTTTCTGATACAAGTTTATCTTGCTATTTTAGCCTTATTATAGCCTTATTTATTTCTTCTTACAGTGACTTTCATACATTTTATTTGCTTTCCTCTGAAAATTTCAGTGTTGAACATTTTTGGTATGCTTACCTTAGATCTTAAATTTATCCTCCTTATCTTTGTAATTGCTAAGGAATGCTATTTTCTGGAGAAAATGAGGGGAAAATCATAGTAACTATGACTTACAAAAAGTGTTTCCATAAGAAAATTGATGCTATTTCAAATTTGTTGGAAGCTATTATGAAGATTTCAGTGTACACTTTTAGTAGAATTAAGTGGTTAATGTATAGTAGAGTTAACTGAATTTTCTGCCTTTAGGAGCAGTGAAGAAAAACTTTGTCTCAGTTTTTGAGTTGTTTTGTCTAAGAGTTAATAAAAGTAAAAGCATATAATTTCTCAGTAAGAGTTGATGATTCTTCTATATTATATATCTGTACCTGTATGTAGATATCTAAATATCTACATATACGAATATACATACACAGACACACATATGCATATATTGTTGTTGTTGTTCAGTCACCCAGTCATGTCTGACTCTTTGCAGCCAGGCCTTCCTGTCTTGCCTCCTATCCTGCAGTTTGCCCAAGTTCAGGTTCACTGCGTCAGTGATGCCGTCCGGCCATCTCATCCTCTCATGCCCTCTTCTCCTTCTGTACTCAATCTTTCCCAGCATCAGGTAATTGTCCAATGAGTCGTCTGTTCTCATCAGATGACCAAAAATACTGGAACTTCAGCTTCAGCATCACTCCTTCCAGTGAGAGTTCAGGGTTGATCTCCCTTAAGATTGACTGGTTTGATCTCCTTGCTGCCCAAGGGACTTTCAGGAGTCTTCTCCAGCACCATAGGTTGATGTCATCAATTCTTTGGTATTCTGCCTTCTTTATTGCCCAGCTCTCCCAACTGTACGTGACCCCTGGGAAGACCATAGACTTGACTATACGGACCTTTGTCAGCAGAGTAATATCTCTGTTTTTCTACGCACACTCTAAGTTTGTCATTGCCTTCCTGCCAAGAAGCAGTCATCTTTTGATTTCATGGCTGCAGTCACCATCTGCAGTGATTTTGGAGCCCAAGAAGAGGAAGTTTGTCACTACTTCCACCGTTTCCCCTTCTATTTGTCATGCAGTAATGGGGCCAGATGCCATGATCTTAGGTTTTTAATATTTAGTCTTAAGTCAGCTCTTTCACTCTTCTTCACTCTCATTAAGAGGCACTTTAGTTCCTCTTCACTCTCTGCCATTAGAGTGGTATAATTCGCATATCTGAGGTTGTTGATGTTTCTTCCGCCTGTCTTGATTCTAGCTTGTAACTCATCCAGTCTGGCATTTCTCATGATGTGCTCAGTGTACAGATTAAACAAACAGGGTGACAGCAGACAGCCCTGTCACACTGCTTTCTCTTAAACCAGTCTGTTGTTCCATACAGGGTTCTAACTTTTGCTTTCTGATCTGCATACAGGTTTCTCAGGAGATAGTAAGATGGTCTAGTATTCCCATCTCTCCTAAGAGCTTTCCACAGTTTGTCATGATTTACATAGTCAAAGGCTTGAATGTAGCTGATGAAACAGAGATAGATGTTTTTCTGAAATTCTTTTGCTTTCTCTATAATCCAGTGAATATTGGCAATTTGATCTCTGGTTCCTCTACCTTTTCTAAACCCAGCTTGGACACGTGGAGGTTCCTGGTTCGCATAATACTGAAGCCTGAAGCCTAGCATGCAAGATTTTTTTTTTTTACTTTTATTTAAATTTTTATTTTTACTTTATTTTGCCTTACAATACTGTATTGGTTTTGCCATACATTGACATGAATCTGCCTCAGGTGTACATGAGTTCCCAGTCCTGAACCCCCCTCCCACCCTATATCATCTCTCTGGATCATCGCCGTGCACCAGCCCCAAGCATCCTGTATCCTGTATTGAACATAGACTGGCGGTTTGTTTCTTACATGATAGTATACATGTTTCAATGCCATTCTCCCAAATCATCCCACCTTTGCCCTCTCCCACAGAGTCCAAAAGTCTGTTCTATACATCTGTGTCTCTTTTGCTGTCTTGCATACAGGGTTATCATTACCATCTTTCTAAATTCCATATATATGTGTTAGTATACTGTATTGGTGTTTTCTTTCTGGCTTACTTCACTCTGTATAATAGGCTCCAGTTTCATCCACCTCATTAGAACTGATTCAAATGCATTCTTTTTAATGGCTGTGTAATACTCCATTGTGTATCTGTACCACAGCTTTCTTATCCATTCATCTGCTGATGGACATCTAGGTTTCTTCCATGTCCTGGCTATTATAAACAGTGCTGCAATGAACATTGGGGTACATGTGTTTCTTTTCAATTCTGGTTTCCTCAGTGTGTATGCCCAGCAGTGGGATTGCTGGAAGTTTTTTAAGGAATCTCCACACTGTTCTCCATAGTGGCTGTACTAGTTTACATTCCCACCAACAGTGTAAGAGGGTTCCCTTTTCTCCACACCCTCTCCAGCATTTATTGCTTGTAGACTTTTGGATTGCAGCCATTCTGACTGGTGTGAGATGGTATGTCATTGTTTTGATTTGCATTTCTCTGATAATGAGTGATGTTGAGCATCTTTTCATGTGCTTGTTAGCCATCCGTATGTCTTCTTTGGAGAAATGTCTATTTAGTTCTTTGGCCCATTTTTTGATTGGGTCATTTATTTTTCTGGAATTGAGCTGCATAAGTTGCTTGTATATTTTTGAGATGAGTTGTTTGTCAGTTACTTCATTTTCTGTTATTTTCTCCCATTCAGAAGGCTGTCTTTTCACCTTACTTATAGTTTCCTTTGTTGTGCAGAAGCTTTTAATTTTAATTAGATCCCATTTGTTTGTTTTTGCTTTTATTTCCAGTATACTGGGAGGTGAATCATAGAGGATCCTGCTGTGATTTATGTCGGAGAGTGTTTTGCCTATGTTCTCCTCTAGGAGTTTTATAGTTTCTGGTCTTACGTTTAGATCTTTAATCCATTTTGAGTTTATTTTTGTGTATGGTGTTAGAAAGAGGTCTAGTTTCATTCTTTTACAAGTGGTTAAACAGTTTTCCCAGCACCACTTGTTAAAGAGATTGTCTTTAATCCATTGTATATTCTTGCCTCCTTTGTCGAAGATAAGGTGTCCATAGGTGTGTGGATTTATCTCTGGGCTTTCTGTGTTGTTCCATTGATCTATATTTCCATCTTTGTGCCAGTACCATACTGTCTTGATGACTGTGGCTTTGTAGTAGAGCCTGAAGTCAGGCAAGTTGATTCCTCCAGTTCCATTCTTCTTTCTCAAGATATTTTGTCTATTGGAGGTTTTTTGTATTTCCATACAAATTGTGAAATAATTTGTTCTAGTTCTGTGAAAAATATTGCTGGTAGCTTGATAGGGATTGAGCATGCAAGATTTTAAGGATGACCTTACTAGCATGGGTGATGAGTGCATTTGTCCAATGGTTAGCATATTTTTGGTACTATTTTTGGGAACTGGGATGAGGATAGACATCTTCCAGTCCTGTGGCCGCTGCTGGGTCTTCCAGATTTGCTGACATAATGAATGCAAAACCTTGATGGCATCATCCTTTAGGGATCTGAATAGTTCTGCTGGAATCTCATCACATCCATTAGCTTTATTAACAGCAGTGCTTCATAATGCCCACTTGACTTACGTAGAGATATATATCTACACATGGTATATGTGTGTGTGTGTGTATATTTGTATGCATATATGTGTATGGCATATATACATATATATATGGTTTCCCCAGTGGCTCAGCGGTAAAGAGTCTGCCTTCAATGCAGGAAACGCAGGTTCAGTCCCTGGGTCAGAAAGATTCCTTGGAGGAGGACATGGCTTCCCATTCCAGTATTCTTGTCTGGAGAATTCCATGGGCAGAGGAGGCTGGTGGGCTATAGTCTGTGGGGTTGCAAAGAGTCAGCTATAACTGAAGCAACTGAGGACTCAGCATATATATGGTCCATATAGGTACAAATAGGATATATCTTTCAAAAGCTTAAAGGAAAACAAACATTTGTAGTTGTTTCTTTTGCAAAGAGTGCCCTGTATTGCTTTGTTTAAATATCTAAAAGCCTCCACAATGCTATATGAGCATCTGTGACAAATGACACTATGGTTGCTAAAGAGGAAAGTTTCTATATTTAAATTCAGTTTAGCAAATCAACATTTTCTATTCCTTTTTCAAGTGTCTCATTCTGACAAATCACTATTTTAAAACAAAACAGAAACCACGCATTTATTTGACTGTCATGAAGAATTAAACATGAAAAAGATGAGCTGTGGCTATCGCTTTTCACTAAAACCACCTGCTGTGGTTTTAAAATGCAAACTAGATCAAAATCACTACAAACCCTGGGGATTTAATTTGTGTATTAAATGAACCAGCTTGTTTTAAAAGAGTATTTTTTTTTTTTTTTACCTTTAGGAGAAACTTGTACATCTATCTCATTTGATCTTTGTTAGCCCTGTGAGCTAGAGAGACCAAATTACCTCTATTTTACTGATGAAAAACAGAGGCAGAGGCTTAATTGACTTGCTTAGGCTAGTTAGTGCCAGAAATGGTGTTAAAGTTCTAGGCTTTTGTGAAAGCCTCTGTCCTAACCTTTAGCTCCCTGGTGGCTCAGCAGTAAAGAATCCACCTACAGTGAAGGAGATGCAGGAGACACAGGTTTGATCCCTGGGTCCAGAAGATCCTCTGGAGGAGGAAATGGCAATCTGCTCCAGTTTTATTGCCTGGGAAATACCATGGACAGAGGATCCTGGTGGGCTACAGTCCATAGGGTTACTAAGAATTGGACACTACTGAGTGACTAAACACACACACACACACACACACACACACACACACACACACACACACACACACACACACACACACACACACACACACACACACACACCACAGAGACACCATAATGTTATCTCAGGCCTCTGTCCTGGCCCAAATTCTAGAATGTAACAGTGGTATGCTCTCTCTCGATTTTATAGGCTTGTGAGAACCGACTGTGAAATATTCAATATTTTGTAAGCTGCTGTTAAACCATTGCTAGCTTGGAATGAGCCATGGTGGGAATATTTATACAATGCAAATCAGGAAGTATTACAAATCAGGGTTCTATTTTTTCTCTAGAGAACTGGTTTACTTCAATGCACTGATTGTATCTAAATATAAATCAAAGTAAAATCAACAACAATAATAAAAACAGAAACAGTAATACAGTATAAATGTAATTTTATGGGTACACTATTTACCTAGGTTAAAGGTCAATATTTCTTTGTTCCTTAATTTAGAAATTTGCTTATAAGCTGTGAATAAATATGGAGAAGACTCTCAGAAAATGTTGAATTAAACTTGAGTGTTTTGAGGACCTTTATAAATCTTATCCATTCTTTAAGAACTAGGTCAAATTCCAACCCTTCCAAAAATTATGGCATTTGCCTTACTTTTTCCTATCTCAGAACCTCTAATAGATTTAAAATAGAGCCTTATACCTTGGGACCTATTTGCTGTGTGTTTCATATGTATTGGTTTTGTCTCCATAAGAATACAGTAAACTCTTTGAAGAGTAGGATGTAGACTTCCAGTCCATCCTTCTTCCTTTGAATTAATATCTTATGAACACCCAGCCTGTTCCTGGTACCATTCTTAATGCTTAAGAAGCAGCAGTCATCAGATAAGTCTCTGCCCTCATGGAGCTTAAAGTCTAATGAAGAATCAGGAATTAATTTAAACAAATGAGAAATTACAACTGTGGTAAATACTTTGAAAAATTGTGTATAGTGCTGAGTGTATCTGACAGTGGGCTTTTATCTATTCACAGAAGTCAATAAATGCTTCCCCAAGGACATGGTGATTGAACTGAGATCAGAAGAATGGGAAGGAGTTAATTTGAAGTTACTAGGTCTTCAATATTATTATAGACTTTCTGTGCCCTCCCTATTTAAATTCCCCCAAATCATATACCCGCCCCTAATTTGGCCCTGAATTTTCCCTTTGTAATAGTAACAACAATTTAAAATATTATATTTATTTACTAAGTATATGTTTTTCCTATTAGACTGTTGGCCCAAAGCTAGGACTATGTCTCTTCTGATCTCCTTAGGAGTCCCAGTATTCATCATAGTACCTGACATGTAACTCACACAGTAGTTGTTAATGTTTCTATTCTTGCCTTTGTCTCATAATAAAGCTGGGATACATCCCACCTACCTCTCAGTTATTAAAGCCACATAGTAATGTAATGTATACAAAAGTCAGACATGTAAGACAAGATCCACAATAGTTTAGTGCCACAGAAACCAGGAAGGGCCAAGTATTTAGGGGGTGAATAGAAATAACTCAGTTGTAGGAATGCTGTCTAGGAGAAAAGAAAGGCCATTGATATGGCAATAAGGAAGTTTTATTTATTTGCACTCATCTTATTTGAAGGAAATTTGTTCAGTTTATGAAACAGATTAAAAATGGTTTCTGAAGAGAAGTATCTGGTATTAATTTTAAAAGTTGCTTTTCTTGTGAAGAGTAAAAGGAATGTATAAATGAATACCTTCTGGAAAAAAGGTATATCCAAGTGCATGGATAGGATGTAATCAGATATGCTTTGAAAGAAGGGATAAAGAAAATGGAAGGAAGGAAAGAAGGAAGGAAGAAGGAAAAGCTAGATACAGAAAAAAAGACTGGAAGAAACTGACGGGACTGGTAAACGTTTATCTTTAAATGATGGGGTTGGGCGATACTTTTCCCCTCAGTCTATTTTGTGTTTTGTGCTTTTCTGTATTTTTCAAGTTTTTTTTTAAATTTAATGATTTTATATTACTTTCATAATGAAATATTAAAATAACATTTCATAAAATTGAGTAAAATATAGAATTATGTTTATCTAGTTTGAGGGTTCAGAACTATATTTACAATTTTTCTTTTACTCACCTGGGGTTTGATCTCTGATCAGGGAACTAGATCCCATGTGCTGCAACCAAAGATCCCACATGGTGCAACTAAGACCCAGTGCAGCTAAATAAGTAAATAAATATTAGGAAAACAATTTTTAAATGGCAATTTAATCTTTGTTTGTATGTCCATATGTAATTCTGGAGCCTGAGCTCTCAAATGGTGGAGATATTTGTATTTCTAGCATCATCCTGGAAGTGACATGTATTTTGTTGAATGAATAACTTTAAAGCTGAGGTGTCTCAAACCTTGTTACTGCCTTCAATCCATGAATCTTTCTCTTTTCAGAACACAAGCATTAAAATCACGATGAATGGTCATATTTCCAGTCATCCCAGTGGTTTTGGAATGAATCCATCTCAAATGAAGTAAGTTGGAAATTTTATATTTAATTTTTTGCTTATTTTAATTTGTTTTGGTGGTTTTAATTGTTTTGTATTTTCAGCAAAAAGATTGGTTTCACTTATTTATGTAGTTCATTCCTCAATATATAATTTCTTTGTAACACTAAGATATGTTAATGTTAAAAGTTTACTGTGTCTCATAAGAAAAAAAGATGATTAAGCAATCAACCCCAATGACAATGATCTAATTGAAGATGTTTTATTCTGGTATTTTATGTATTAATGCTTTCCATAGTTGAATATGTACTCTATTTCATAGCTTTCAGTTTCTCTGGAGCATTCAATTTTTGTTATTTGTAAAAATATTTGCATTTGAGGAAAGTTAAATGTCATCTAGTCCAGTCTCTCAAGATATTTACCATTGTGTAAAATTTTTAAAAAGGCCAGTTCCTGTGGCTTTGGATATAATTTGAAATCAGTACACCAACTTAACTGCCCATTGCCTTTTATATTGTGTTTAATATTGTTGTTATTTTATATTGGTCATTCTGATTTAGAGTTCACTGTCTTTCATAGCTTGGTTATTCACATTTTTCAGGTCTAGCCTGTTCACATTGCTTCATCTTTTCTTTTTACAAAGATGATTGCCAATACCTTTAGTGCTGGTCAGTAAGAGACACCAGGGGAGTATGTCACGTGTCATCTTTATCTTGTCCATCAGTTAATTCAAGTCAGAAAGTTTTACCACAGCTTCATTTTTTCCTTTTTCTTTTAATAAATATCAATTTAATCATGAATTCATTATAATTTCTTCTATTAAGGAATTCTTACTTCTATCCTAAACTATTCCTTCTCTTCTAACTTTATTTGTGGGCTTTGTCTCCTGCATGAATTTTTACAGCCCCTTTCCATCTGGTTGTGTTCAGTTGCTAAGTCATGTCTGACTCTTGGCGACCCCATGGACTGCAGCACACCAGGCCTCCCTGTCCTTCACTATCTCCCAGAGTTTGCTCAAATCCATATCCATTGAATCAGTGATGCTATCCAACCATCTCATCCTCTGCCACACTCTTCTCCTTTTGCCTTCAATCTTTCCATCTGGTTACCTTGCCATTAATTCCTGGATTATCTTTCTTAAAAAGTAGTTTGGATCATGTTACTTTCCTGTATAAAGAGAATAGAAATTTAATCCTTAAGCTCTACATTTGCCTTCCCTGCTTCTTGAGCCATTCATTTCTGCCAAGCACATCCCATTAGATGCTTATCCCTTCAGCAGCCATGCTGGTTCTTGAGCAAGATCTACATGCTTTTTCCTCACTTTTTCTCACCTGCTTCTGGAGCTGCCTTCCATTCTTTTAGATTCTGCTTAAATGCCAGTCAAGTCTTCTTGAGCATACTTACAGAAACTTAGTCCTTTTTTGATTTCACACTCTATACTAACCATTTTACTTGTATTAACAATACACTCCCTACCCTCCTACCCCCACCTTTGTTGTTGTTTAGTTACTAAGTCCTGTCTGACTCTTTTGTGATCCCATGGACTGCAGCCCACCAGGATCTTCTGTCCATGAGTTTCTCTTAGCATGAGTTACCATTTCCTTCTCCTAAAGATCTTCCCAACACAGGGATTGAACCTTTGTTTTCTGCATTGGCAGGCAGATTCTTTACCACTGAGCCACCAGGGAAGCCACCCACCTTACTCCTCATTTATCTAGATTTTCAGTTCAGTTCAGTTCAGTCACTCAGTTGTGTCTGACTCTTTGCAACCCATGGACTGCAACATGCCAGGCCTCCCTGTCCAACACCAACTCCCAGAGTTTACTCGAACTCATGTCCATTGACTCATGATGCCATCCAACCATCTCATCCTCTGTCATCCCCTTCTCCTCTTGCCCTCAATCTTTCCCAACATCAGAGTCGCATGAGGTGGCAAAAGTATTGGAATTTCAGCTTCAACATCAGTCCTTCTGATGAATATTCAGGACGGATTTCCTTTAGGATTGACTGGTTGGATCTCCTTGCAGTCCAAGGGACTTTCAAGAGTCTTCTTCAACACCACAGTTCAGAAGCATCAGTTCTTCAGTGCTCAGCTTTTTTTACAGTCCAACTCTCATATCCATACATGTCTACTGGAAAAACCATAGCTTTGACTAGATGGGCCTTTGTTGGTAAACTGATATCTCTGCTTTTTAATATGCTGTCTAGGTTGGTCATAACTTTTCTTCCAAGGGGCAAGCGTCTTTTAATTTCATGGCTGCAGTCACTATCTGCAGTGATTTTGGAGCCTGAAAAAATAAAATCTGTTACTGTTTTTCCGTCTATTTGCCATGAAGTGATGGGACCAGATGCCATGATCTTAGTTTTCTGAATATTGAGTTTCTAGATTTTAGGGCTTAATAAATGTTTACTGAGTAAATTTTAAAAATTTAAATAATGTTTACTTCACGTAACAGTAAATTGAAAGTAAGGTATAGCTAGTCAGATTGAATGATAAAGTGTTATTTTTGTTAACTTCTCTTTAAGCATTTGTGAAAACAATAGTGTCTATTTTGCTATAGTTTGAATGACTGAGAACTTTTTATAATTGGATCACTCAAAACTCAATTTAGTATGGTAAACTTAAATTTTTCTAAGCTAGCTTCAACCTTATTGAATCTCCATGGCTGTTTTTTTGTTGTTGTTTTTGAGTCTTTATTGAATTTGTTACAATACTGCTTCTGTTTTTATGTTTTGGTCTTTATTTGTTGTTCACAAGGCATGTGGGATCTTAGCTCCTCTACCAGGGATCAAACCTGTACCCTCTGCATTTTAAATGCAAAGTCTTAACCACTGGACCACCAGGGAAGTCCCTTGGCTGTGGTTCTGACTTGGCATTTGAGAGAATCTATATTGCATCAGGATCCAATGGCCTATTTCTGGAGAGAACCAGCTGTATAAACTCTATATACTTTTCTAAAAACGCATGGTGATTGTGGTACACTAGAATTTGCATTTGTAGTTTTGACTTTTTATTGCTTTGTTTGGACTTTAACTCATCACACTTACCTTTTTAATTTTTATTTTTTTATTACAGTGGCTACGGATCATCAGCCACCTTTTCCATGGACAGAGATCACAGTTCACGAACAAGTGCAAAGGCTCTTTATGGTATGTTCGTATATTTAATGGGGTATAAATACATTTCTGACTACTTTTGCAAATGACATGTTCAAAGCCACAGTTCGAACCTATGACTTGTTTATATTATTGGGAATGAAACAGAGATAAATGCATAAGAATTATTCTAAAAAATAATTTATGTGGAATCTACCAAAGCCATAATCTCTACAGGCTGTCATACAATTTAGAACTACAGATGAAATGTATTCAGTGCTTTCTATGGAAACCTAAGTACCTTAGGTAGATTTCCCCATCTAATGATGCATGATGTGTTTGTTGATCTTCATGACTGATTCTGTTGATCATGGGTTGACAGTGGGACTTCTTCCTTACAGCTCTTGAACTTTTTGGGTAGTATTATAGTTTTACCAATAGCCCTTATGTAATTTCTTAGTGATCTTTCTCTAACTTCCATTGTCTTCATTCTGTTGTCCCAGCTATAAATAACTTTTTTAAACTTCAAATATAAAACAGAATTCAATACTACAAAGAAATTGAGGACTCCTGAGACATATCACATATGTTTAGGAAGACATTTGCTTTTATGGGATCTGTGTGGCCTTTTATTACTGTGTACCCATTAAGAATGAGACTAGTTTTGGGGTGAAGAGCAAATACTCTGGAGCCAGTCATCCTGGTTGAAATCCAGTTCTACCATTTATTAGATGAGTGATCCTGAACAAATTACTTTACCTTTGTGTCCCTCATTTTGCTTATCTGTATAATGGGAATATCTCATAGGCTTGGTATAAGAATTTAATGAGCTACTACACGTAAAATGCTTAGTACAGTGCCTGGCAAGCAGAAAACGCTGTATATATTTGCTATCGTTGTTATCAACTGTAGGAGCCAATAGCATTTTCTCAAGTTGAAATTCTTTTCTTTTTATGTCATTCAGAGCTACAGAATTTTGGCTGTGGTAAAAATGACTCATTCCAAGATTTTGTGATTCTTTCTCTTTCTGTATATCCAGTGACTAGACTTTAAAACTCAAATGACACATCCATAAAATAGATTTTATACCATATACATTTTCCTATGACCTTGTCAATCTGATTAGCTTTGGTTTCAGTTCTGTTGAGTACAATATTGTGACATTCTTACCATGCCCTAGTTATTATGAGATCTAGAGACTATATTCAACAAATATTTATTTTGTGATTAATATGTGCCCAGAACAGGGCCAGTAATATATGTGCCCCAAACAGGGCCAGTAATAAGGTCCTTGACTTTATGAAACTTGCACTCTAGAGCATGACTTAAAGAAACTGAAAAGGGAAAAACTTTTTTTCTTTTTGCAAAAATAATTCCTTCAGTATTTCATTTCAAGACAGATACTTATTTGTTTCTGTGTGCCTGGCTGTGGTCTTCACAGTCTCTGTTTACATGTCATTTGATTCATTTCAAAGATGAATAAGAGATGTTCATTAGTTGGGCACTGTTTTAGTGAGGTAGACCTGTGCATGCAATGTTATACAGTGCTGAATAAGCTCGGATGGCAACGAGGTACAGATGGTGGTGCAGTGGGGTCAACTCTTCTATGTGAGTGGGGTGAGCAGGAGGAATTTCATGAAGGGGTTAAACTCTGAAATTCTTCAGGCATTTGTGGGGCTAGAGGGTGCCTTAAACAGTTGTATTAACCCTTTTTAAAAGTAGACCCTAAGCTCCATGAATGTGGGCCACCTTTGCCTTCTTTGCTTCAGGATTCCAAGGGCAACCCACTCCAGTGTTCTTGCCTGGAGAATCCCAGGGACAGGGGAGCCTGGTTGGCTGCCATCTATGGGTCGCACAGAGTTGGACACAACTGAAGCGACTTAGCAGCAGCAGCAGCAGCAGCAGCAGCAGCTCAGTGGCTAATGTATACATTATGCTCAGTTAATATCTGTAGAATAAATACAGTGCATCAGTGAGTTGTAAACAGTTGAATACTAACTGGAGGGTTCAAGGTGGTACATCAGGAAAGATCAGAAAAACAAACAGACCACATTAGAAAAAAAACAATGCACTGGCATCTGGACACTGTTTAAAAGGAATGACTGGTCAGTGAAGTGCTTTAATGGAGGTGGGGGTGGTGAGAATAAGAGGTCCTATTTGTCCTGAATCACTCTGGAAGCAGGTGAGGATGGATTCAGTGTATATGGATAGGAATAGATGAATCAGAGACCTAAATAATGTAGATAAGTCAGACATGTAAATAATAAGCCAAAGATTTTTGTTAAGGAGAAAGAGTATTAAGCTTTTCACAAATACTATAGATTCAGAGGTCTATTTTCAGAGACCTAAGACAGGAAAATCACTGCAGATGGTGATTGCAGCCATTAGATTAAAAGACGCTTACTCCTTGGAAGGAAGGTTATGACCAACACAGACAGCCTATTAAAAAGCAGAGACATTACTTTGTCAACAAAGGTCGATCTAGTCAAAGCTGTTGTTTTTCTAGTAGTCATGTATGGATGTGAGTTGGACTATAAAGAAAGCTGAGTGCCGAAGAATTGATGCTTTTGAACTGTGGTGTTGGAGAAGACTCTTGAGAGTCCCTTGGACTGCAAGGAAATCCAACCCATCCATCCTATGGGAGATCAGTCCTGCGTGTTCATTGGAAGGACTGATGTTGAAGCTGAAACTCCAGTACTTTAGCCACCTGATGTGAAGAGCTGACTCATTTGAAAACACCCTGATGTTGGGAAAGATTGAGGGCAGGAGGAGAAGGGGACAACAGAGAATGAGATGGTTGGATGGCATCACCGACTCAATAGACATGGTTTTAGGTAGACTCCAGGAGTTGGTGATGGACAGGGAGGCCTGGCGTGCTGTGGTTCACAGGGTCACAAAGAGTCAGACTGACTGAGCAACTTAACTGAACTGAAGACAGGAATAAGGAATAAAAATTAAGACTCACTTTCAAATGTTAATATTTTGTATTGGGAGCAGTTTCATTGCTCCAAGGATTGAATCTTTAGCTTTTAAAAGAAATTTTTTTTTTTCTGAAGGACAATTGCTTTATAGAATTTTGTTGTTTTCTGAAAAACCTCAACATGAATCAGTCATAGGTGTACATATATCCCCTCCCTTTTGATCTTCCCCTTCCATCTCCCTCCCCATCTCACTCCTTTAGGGTGATACAGACCCCTGGTTGAGTTTCCTGAGCCATACAGCAAATTCCCGTTGGCTATCTATTTTACATATGGTAATGTAAGTTTTCCATGTTACTCTTTCCATACATACTCTTCCTTACCCTCTCCTCCCCTCTCCCCATGTTCATATGTCTATTCTCTATTTCTGTTTCTCCATTGCTGCCCTGTAAATAAGTTCTTCAGTACCATTCTTTTGACTCATTTGAAAAGACCTTTGGGAAAGAGTGGGGGCAGGAGGAATTGGGGATGACAGAGGATGAGATGGTTGGTTGGCATCACTGACTCAGTGGACATGGGTTTGAGTGGACTCTAGGAGTTGGTGATGGGTAGGGAGGCTTGGCATGCTGCGATTCATGGGGTTGCAAAGAGTCGGACACGACTGACCAACTGAACTGAACCATTCTTCTGGATTCTGTATATATGTGTTAGAGTACGATATTTATCTTTCACTTTCTGATTCATTTCACTCTGTATAATAAGTTGTAGGTTCATCCACCTCATCAGAACTGTCTTCAAATGCATTCCTTTTTATGGCTGAGTAATATTTCATTGTGTATATGTACCACAACTTCTTTATCCATTCATCTGTCGGTGGACATCTAGGTTGCTTCCATGTTCTATCTATTGTAGATAGTGCTTCAGTGAACAATGGGATACATGGGTCTCTCTGGATTTTGGTTTCCTCGGGGTATATGCCTAGGAGTGGGATTGCTGGGCCTTATGGTGATTTTATCCCTAGTTTTTAAAGCAGTCTCCATACATCTTCCATAGTGGCTGTATTAATTTACATTCCCACCAACAGTGTAAAAGTATTCCCTTTTCTGTACACCCTCTCCAACATTTATTGTTTGTAGACTTTTTGATGATGGCCATTCTGACAAGTGTGAGGTGGTATCTTATTGTAGTTTTGATTTGCATTTCTCTAATAATGAGCAATGTTGAACATCTTTTATGTGTTTGTTAGTCATCTGTATGCCTTCTTTGGAGAAATATCTGTTTAGATCTTCTTGCCACTTTTTGATTGGGCTGTTTTTCTGTCATTGACTTGTATGAGCTGCTTCTATATTTTGGAAATTAATGCTTTATCAGTTGTTTCATTTCCTATTATTTTCTCCCATTCTGAGGATTGTCTTGCTTATAGTGTCCTTTGCTGTGCAAAAGCTTTTAAGTTTAATCAGTTTCCACTTGTTTACTTTTGTTTTTATTTCCATTACTCTAGGAGGTGGGTCATAGAGGACCTTGCTTTGATTTATGTCATCAAGGGTTCTGCTTATGTTTTCCTCTAAGAGTTTTATAGTATCTGGTCTTTTATATTTAGGTCTTTAATCCAGTTTGAGTTTATCTTTGTGTCTGATATTAGGAGGTGTTCTAATTTCATCCTTTTACATGTTGCTGTCCAGTTTTCCCAGGACCATTTATTGAAGAGGCTGTCTTTGCCCCATTGTATATTCTTGCCTCCTTTGTCAAAAATAAAGTACCCATAGGTACATGGGTTTATTTCTGGACTTCTATCTTGTACCATGGGTCTATATTTCTGTTTTTGTACCAGTACTGTACTGTCGTGATGACTATAGCTTTGCAGTATAATCTGAAGTCAGGAGGGTTGATTCCTCCAGCTCTCTTCTTCTTTCTCAAGACTGCTTTGGCTATTCAGGATCTTTGGTGTTTCCATATAAATTGTGAAATATTTTGCTCTAGTTTTGTGAAAAATGCCATTGGTAATTTGATAGGGATCATATTGAGTCTGTAGATTGCATTTAGTAGTATAGTCATGTTCACAATATTGAATCTTCCTACCTAGGAACTGCATCTTTAGCTTTTAAGTAGTAAATTTTCATACCCCTTTTACATATAAAGCAAACTGGGGCTCCTTTCTAAGGTGAGGTAATTTGTCAAAATAACATAAATTTAAAAATCTTGACTGTAAGAAAAACTAACAGTTAATTTGGAGTAGTGTGACAAAAATGAGCAGCATATAGGTAAACAGCAGCATATAGGTAAACAGAGGACATAGATAGTATGACGGAAACAGGCAAATGGAAGAGGCAATCATCAGGAAGAAAGAAGACTCAGCAGCGTGTTAGGCTTAGGTGTCAGAGGGTTTTAAATTCCTTGAAGTTGCAGGTAACATTTCACTCCTCCTTGTAGCTAATACTCACCTTTCCCTCTCAGCACACTGTCCACAAAGACACACATGTACATTATGCCTTCTCTCTGACAGGTTTCCAGTAAATGCAGTGAGTGAATGGGGTGAATGGTTACATGGGTGAATGACAGCATAGAAACATGTCCAGGTTTTGAACAAACCTTTTCTAGTTTATTCAACTGGAATAAAATTCCAGTGGAAGTTCTAACTATATTTAGTTAATTTTAGGCCTGTTTAGCCTCCCAAACTGCATAGTTTTAACTTTTCTTTTGTAATTAACATGTTGGTAAAGGAAGCTGCAGTACTTTGGCCACCCCATACGAAGAGTTGGCTCACTGGAAAAGACTCTGATGCTGGGAGGGATTGGGGGCAGGAGGAGAAGGGGACGACCGAGGATGAGATGGCTGGATGGCATCACCGACTCGATGGATGTGAGTGAGTGAACTCCGGGAGTTGGTGATGGACAGGGAGGCCTGGCGTGCTGTGATTCATGGGGTTGCAAAGAGTCGGACACGACTGAGCGACTGAACTGAACTGAACTGAACTGAAAGGAAACATTTGTAATGTCATTTATTGTGTCACAGTGTATGCCTTTAAGATTTCTCCTCTCTGATGATTAAACCAGTTGAATAAATCTGTCAAGAATTCACTCGCCTTCATGGGTAGCACATGGATTCCTCTGGGATGTGTGGGCATTATTTGGCATGCTGCAACATGAGTTTCACGGTAATGACCACTGTTTTTTATGTGCCGAGCACAGGCTAGAGCCTGTCAGGGGTTTCATGCAGCTTGGTCTTTTTATGAGAACACTTTTCAGTCTGACACCATAATGCACCGTTATGACTGCTTCAGTATCTCTCTCAGAGAGGTAGCGCGTGGGTTTGGGGGCCACATGATCCGTGGCTGAATCATAGCACTTCTACCAAAAGGGCCATTGTTTTGAGCGAATGATTTAACCTGTTGGTCCCAGTTTCCTCAACTGCAAAATAGAAATGATGATAATATTGCTTCATATACATACAATATTGTGTACATGAAAAAATAGAGGTAGTGAACCCATCATGGTAGTGATGAAGGGTATAGGAGGTTAACTTTTAGTCATGGGTTCTCAGATGCATCAAATTTAGTATTTTACTGTTACCTACAAATGATGTCATACATCTCATCTCAGTGATACTTTGCCAGGAACAAAGAATCTTCATCATATATTTTAAAGTTTGCATCCCAGCTATCACTAGAAATATTTTTTTATAAATCCTATGAATATGAGCTTCTTCTAGCTATATTCTTTAATTTATTCAAGGAAGATAGTTAAGTTGTGCTGCAGTTTTAATCACCCTAAACTGTCATGTATTCATTATTATACAAGAAATTTTAAAGCCAGCATGTGAGAGGCTCTGCATCAATAAAGTCCCTGACAACATAAGTAGGAAATACATATTAATTTCTCTCTTCTACAGTTTCTTTCTTTTCTTATCGTACAGTGGTAACATTTCATTTGGCTGCCATTATCAGAGAATTGAAAAATTTATGTATTTTTTTCCAGCTAGCCTGCTTGTCAAAGTCTTTTTTAAGGGAAATGCTTGTAAAAAGCCTTAGACATTCCCTTCTGTTGGGGCCTGGCTCCTGTAATCCTTTGTCCATGACTCAGAGAGTCGGTGGCGTGTACTCCAGCTTGTGTACTGTGAGATGTGCAGAGCCTGCCTTCCTTACCTTTGTTGCTGGTATTGTTTAGCTGCTCAGTCCTGTCAAACTCTTTGTGACCCCATGGACTGTCGCCCGCCAGGCTTCTCTGTCCATGGGATTCTCCAGGCAAGAATACTGGAGTGGGCTGCCATTTCCTCCTCCAGGGGATCTTCCCGACCCAGGGATGGAACTCATGTCTCCTGCATTGGCAGGTGGATTCTTTACCACTGAGCCACCAGGGAAGCCCCTTCCTTAACTTTGCACCAAATCATACAGGATCTTTTCCCTTAGGAGTATTTGAAGCTGTTGTATATTCCTGTGTGGCTAGGTCCCAAGGAGCTTTAATAAACTCAGGTGAACTGTCCTTTGTTGGTAACGTGCCTGCTTCTAGCTTTGCTTTTGATACATGTAGGGTAAGAAACTAATAGGAAATCTTGTGAGTATTACACATAGGTTGTAAGTAAGGAATAGAGAGTCTATGCATTAAAATGTGCAAATATTAACATTAGATATTATGACATCTCTGTCTCCCACTTGGAGGGCTTATTTTATTTAAGTGTGGGTTCTTTGCTGTATTCTGAACAGCTGAACTTCCTCGAAAAGTGACTTTACTTTAAATGGGCTAAATTTGGAATATGACAACTTACCATAACTAATCAGCTGTTTAAAGTCATCCTGTCAGCAGAAAAATATGTTTCACAGAATTGCCAGTTAGTAATACTTTATTGTCATGACCTACATTTATTATACTGTTGGGCGGTGGTGTAGTAAAAGATAAATATGACAGGCAGTCTCTCAAGTTTCATTTTACCTGAAGTTTGAATTCTGTTGTGATGTTAATATGTGGGAAGATATATTTGTTTTTTTCTTGCTTTTCTTTTTTCTTCTTATGGAGGTACTGGTAAAGTGAGCATCAGTAATCTGTTATCTGTATGCGTCAGTTCTGTATAAATGACTGTAAACTTTGCTGTATTTTTACACAGTGCTCAACTCAATGTTCTCAAATATACCACTTTTCTTAATAGATATTGACCCACATATTTTCCATTTTGTTCTTATCTTTCTTTTTCTTTCAGTTCTTAGTTTGGAATTATTAGTCTCTTTAATTGTCCCATTTGAAGTCTAGGAGAGTTCTTATAAATTCATGTGGCACCAAAGGGTTAAAACCCACTTCTCTTATTTCCATCCTCATTGTTGACAAGGTATAATTTAGTTGGAAAAAATACATAGTTTAAGAAAAACAGTTTTAAAAACTGTAAGTAAAAGGCTTTTGACTATATATTACCAGGAGGTTGGGCAATGTTAGAGTCGACATCCAGCTTCATAAAGTATGTCAAGTGTATGTGGCTCAAAAAGACAATTTAGCAATTTTTCTGTTATCTGAAAGTTTAAAAGCTTTTTTTTCACCTTGCGGGATGAGCTGTTTTAACAACTTGTTGGACTAGGCCGTAAAATGAATTCTGAAATAATGTGGTTTTGTAGAAATGACCTTGTTTGTTTTTATTTTATTTTTTACTTTATTATTATTTTTTAAATACTTTATTCTACATTACAATACTGCATTGGTTTTGCCATACGTTGACATGAATCAGCCACAGGTGTACACGATCTCCCAATGCCAAAGCCCCCTCCCACCTCCCACCCCATATCATCTCTCTGGATCATCCCGTGCACCAGCCCCAAGCATCCTGTATCCTGTATTGAACATAGACTGGCGCTTCGTTTCTTACATGATAGTATACATGTTTCAATGCCATTCTCTCAAATCATCCTACCCTCTCCCTCTCCCTCAGAGTCCAAAATTCCGTACTATACCTCTGTGTCTCTTTTGTTGTCTCACATAGAGGGTCATCATTACTATCTTTCTAAATTCCATATATATGTGTCAGTATACTGTATTGGTGTTTTTCTTTCTGGCTTACTTCACTCTGTATAATCGGCTCCAGTTTCATCCGTCTCATTAGAACTGATTCAAATTTATTCTTTTTAAGGGCTGAGTAATACTCCATTGTGTATATGTACCACAGCTTTCTTATCCATTCATCTGCTGATGGACATCTAGGTTGTATCCATGTCCTGGCTATTATAAACAGTGCTGCAATGAACATTGGGGTACATGTGTCTCTTTCAATTCTGGTTTCCTGGGTGTGTATGCCCAGCAGTGGGATTGCTGGCTCATAAAGAGGAGAACATAGGCAAAACACTCTCCGACATAAATCACAGCAGGATCCTCTATGATCCACCTCCCAGTATACTGGAAATAAAAGCAAAAATAAACAAATGGGATCTAATTAAAATTAAAAGCTTCTGCACAACAAAGGAAACTATAAGTAAGGTGAAAAGACAGCCTTCTGAATGGGAGAAAACAATAGCAAATGAAGCAACTGACAAACTTTTGGCTGCGATCCAAAAGTCTACAAGCAATAAATGCTGGAGAGGATGTGGAGAAAAGGGAACCCTCTTACACTATTTGTGGGAATGCAAACTAGTACAGCCATTATGGAAAACAGTGTGGAGATTCCTTAAAAATTGCAAATAGAACTGCCTTGTTTGTTTTTAAAAGTGATCTGTTCAAAGACTGATTTGTCAATCTTGCTTACAGTTACCTACATCCTGAGAGCCTGTAATTATTACTCACTGTTTCTTACTGATTCCTGCTAAGTCACCTCTCCTGTACAGAAATTAAACACTAAGATAACGGAAAGGAGTTCTCCTTTCCTATGGCTGAAAGTTTCTATAAGTGTAAAGTAGTATGAACAATAACCCATTGTTTTACTTAGAGGAATACTTGGCAGCTACTTTTATGTTCAGCTTCCCTGGTGGTTCAGAGGATAAAGAACCCGCCTGCAATGCAGGAGACCTGGGTTTGATCCCTGGGTTGGGAAGATTCCCTGGAGAAGGGAAAGGCTGCCCACTCCAGTATTCTGGCCTAGAGAATTCCACGGAGTGTATAGTCCGAGGGGTCGCAAAGAGTCGGACACGATGGAGTTTCACTTTCACTTTTATTTACACTTTTTCTTTTTAATAATCAAATTCATACTTTCTGAGCAGCACTTTGTTTTCAGAGAAAGAGAAAATAACAATTTTCTGAATATTAGCTGTTTCAAATCTTGCTATCTTATGTGTAAACAGCAATATAGGCAAACAAAAATTAGGTGTAAATGCTGAGACCTGAGTATTGTTATAGTGGTCATTGTACTCACTGAAGAGTTAAGTGAAACCTATCTTTTTTTTTTTTAATTAAGACATTTTGGGGGTCAGTTTTAGGTTCACAGCAAAATTAAGGAGTACCAAGATTTTCCATAAACCCCACAGCCTAGCCTCCTCCACTGTCAGCAGCCACCTTTACAGGAATACACCTGTTAGATTTGATGAACCTATAGTGATACATGATAATCATCCAAAGTTCACTGAAACCTAGGTTTAACTACCTGGTCCAGAAGTAAAATAGCAGTTTTCACAGCACTGTCTCAGCTCAGTAACACTAAAATAATGCATAAGGAATTTCCATCTTTGCTAACTGAATCTACCTAATTCCATCCGTTTGGGTTTGTATATTCTGGTCCGTGGAATAAAGCCGTTAGGAGAAACAGTGAAGCACCATCAGCGGCACTATAGCCACGCAGAGTTTGTTCCTAACTCTCATTGTCTCAGAGAGAGAGACTGTTTGACCACGACTTACACTCTTAATTCGGAAAGAAAACAATTTCAACTTAGGAGGTGGTAGTTGAGTTGGCCTTTGTACTAATTTTGGAATAGTAGTTTCCAACCTTGGAATTAGAATGAACAAAATTAGAATTTCCTGGAGAGCTTTTACAAAGCCCAATGCTCAGACTGCATCCTAGACCAACTACATTAGGATTCTGGGCTATGCAGTGTGGGTAGGGGAGGGTGTGCAGTGTTTTTTAATGTTCATTTTCTAATGTGCAGCCAAGGTTGAGAACCATTTCTTAGAGAAGGTGATGAACCTCAATAGAGACTTTATCTTAAGTATCATGGTGACTTTATTGAGGCTTTCCATGTTTTAGAGCTCTGGGTGAGATAGTTCAGGCTTAGGACCATAATTACTATTTACAGCTGTACTTGAGACTACATATGATTTTCTTAAAAATAAATGTTACTCTGATTGCCTTTTAGGAGCTTTATTTCAAAATTTCCTATTAAAATGTTCATAGTAACTTTTATTCATTGACTTAAATCACTGAAACTACTAGTTTATTTGTAAATCCATTTTTAGGTGGCATTTACACATTTTAAAAGGTAATTTCTTGTAGTACATGCATATTATTTATTGTATAACACTGGAGAGAAAGAGCTTAGGAATTCCTCCAATGGATCCTTAATTTAGAATATTAGGAATGGTACCTTATGTTTCAGTTAGCATCATACTGTTTATGAATGCTATCAAACAGTGTTTTCTACTTTTGTAAAGTATTTTTCTGTAGATTGAGAAACTATGTGTTAGGAAATTTGGGGGAACAAAATTTTATCGTTTCATAAGAATATTTAATTACAAAACATCTAATAGTTTTTATCTTCAAGTGTGTTTGTCATTCACTTAACTGAAAAACTCAGTCAAGTATTTGAACATCCCAGGGTTGCCGTATCAATGTTGGAGACCATGGCAACCACTGCCATCTCTTTTATGGTGCTGAGGCCAGACAAAGGAAACAGAACTGCCCTCATGTTATGAGTTGGGCATGGAGAACTATGTTAGAATATGATGAGCTGGTGATTCTGAAATACTGATTCTTTCTAAAAGTGTTTTTCTCATATGTGACCCTGAATTAAATATTGACTTTTTAAGAGTTATCATGGGTTAAGAGTTATCATCAAGTATCCATTTGTTCATATTTCACATTGATTAATCCTTGGCTAATAATTAATCCTTGGCTAATCAGAAAAATTATGGTTGTTTACTCTTAAAAGGTGTAAGTTAAGGTTTATGTTTTGTCATACTGGAATAGAAAATTTAAGGTGAAATCAGATGTTTCTTTTTGGTGACATTGTTTTGGTAGGACCAGATGGATCATACTTCTTCAGATCATCGTCCAAACAAAAAAGAAAGGTAGCAGATGGTGATGTTATAGTGTGCCCATTTTTAGTAAATAACTTTCATGCTGCAAAAGCAAAATCAGAATGTACTGGAATAATATCAGAGTGATGTAATAAGAGGCATATTTATATTCTCACCTAAGCTTTAGTAAAAATGTAAATGAAAAGTTGTAACTCTCATAGGTATTGTGAAACCGAAAGAAATCGTTTTAAAAATCCTATATATTAACTTTCTGAGTTAGTATTTTGCTTTTATGTTCAGCAGAACTTTTCAATTTCTGTTGTAGCAAAATCAGAAAATTTCTATATTACCTGAAACAAACAGGTTTATATTTGGATAAAAACATGGTTATTAGGAAAGCTAAGGTGTGTTTATGTGAGAGAGGTAGAGACAGAGGCAGAGAAAGAGAGAATAAATTTTAGTGCTGTAGGAATCTTGAAACTTGAGCTTACTTAACCCTTGTATTTACAATAAGGGTGCTGAAATGCAGAGTTATGCCAGAATCAGTCTCCTGTTTAGTGACAAGAGACAAAGCGATAATCCAAACTTTTTGCTTCCCACTTAGAGTTTTTTTCACCACAGGAAAAAAAAATTGGGCAACCCCAAATTTACAAATGATCAAGTTGCTTGATTAGAAAGCAAAAAGTACAAAATATTGCCGTCACATATTTTATTTTGGTTTTGCAGCATTTTGCAGAAGAAAAACAGGTTGCTTTTTATTTAGTTGGTGCAGTAACTTTCTACCTAACTTTCTTATTTTTTTCTAATAGCTTATACCTACAGTTCTGAGTATCACATTTGTGTTCTGTAGATGTGTGAATATTATTAGAGTTAAATGGCATTGAGTGTGATTGAATCATGTTTTGAATCTCCTCTAACCTGCTCCCTAGTGTGGATATGTTGTAACGTGTGCCTTGCAGTATCTATTATTTTAATAATGTAGTCTAACTCATATAATACAATATCCGTGACAGTATTTGGAGTTCCATTTTGTTCTCAGTGCATTAAAAGATGAAATTTACAAGCCAGATTTTTTCTCTTTTCTGGTCAAGAGGACATCCCTGATTAATAACATCTTTAGATGAAATAACTTTTTTCCTTACACATGAATAATCTTGTTAACTTTTGGGATTATGATCATTTATGTTGGTCAGATCATTTTTACATTTCACGTAAGCTTTTCCATGACTTTTGCATTGAATATGAATAATGAGTATTTTCAGATAACCACACAATGGTGACTTGTCAACTATTGTACTTATATATGAGATAGACTATTTTAGAGATGGCCATGAGACACTGCTATATGAAGTTCAGCCTATTCATGGGTAAATAACAGCTTTTTAAACTTCTTTTCCAGAACAAAGGAAGAATTATGCACGGGACAGTGTCAGCAGCGTGTCAGATATATCCCAATACCGTGTTGAAGTAAGATACTTTGATGTTTGCTACAATGTAGAATGAACCTTGAGGGACATAAAAATTGATAGTAAAATCAGAGCGATGTTTTATTTCATGTCTGTGATGTTGTAAATTGGTTTGAAATTTTTCTTTTAGATTTTTAAAAAACAGATGTTAAATATAAAAGTATCTAGTTAATCTGTTTTCATGGAGAATAAATTAAAATAACTACTCATTTGTCATTATCAGCCTTTTTTGGTTAAAAACAGAACAAAGACTTCTATTTTGTATTATGGAATCTTCTTGAAATAAGCCTTGATGCTTTTGTCTAAAGTTATTGCAAGTTCTGTTTAAACAATGGTCTCTTTTAAAAAAACTTCCCTCTATTGCTGTCTTTTAAGATACTTGCTCTTAATTGGAATCTATTTGGGTGAACTTTGCTTATTATAATAGAAAATATTGAATTAGGGAATAATTTTTAAATTGCTCCTGTTTTTAGGTTTCTATTTCCTCAAACATGCTTAATGAAATTTAAAGTTTTGTTTCAGTGGAGTGAAAAGTTTGACACTTGTTGCAAACTAGAATTGCTGTTACTGCTCTCAACTACCAGTATCTATAGTTTTCAGGCTGGTTTGTAGACTGCCTTCTGTTGTTCAACATCTAAATAACCAAGATGGAATATGAAGAGCATGTTATTTAAGCTGTTTAAAGTTAGTTTTTCTCATGTTTGTCTAGTTCAACAAGGCTCAGATTTAAACAGATTTAGATATTTTATGATTCAAGGCATCATTTCCTCTGCTCATCAAAAACCTGTTTTGACTTTATTATCCCAGTAAGGTTTCCATGAAATTCTAAAGTACTTTGTACTGGGTTGGTGAAAAAGTTCGTTCGGGTTTTCACATAAGAGGTGTAAAAATCCTGAATAAACTTTTTGACCAACCCAGTCTTTGTCTTTCCCCTCTACTAGCTGACTTCAGTTAGGTTAACTTTACAATTTTGGGAGGGAAATGTGTACTAAGAGACTGTGTGTGTTATGTTTTTCTTTCTTCTCAATTATAAGCACTTGACCACCTTTGTTCTGGATCGGAAAGATGCTATGATAACTGTTGATGATGGAATAAGGAAGCTGAAATTGCTCGATGCTAAGGGCAAAGTATGGACTCAAGATATGATTCTTCAGGTGGATGAGAAAGCTGTGAGCCTGATCGATTTAGAATCAAAGGCAAGTTTGAAAAACATACACTATTTTATTTTCAAGAAAGTCTAAAAATATTTATGTTCGCATTAGGTTAGATTGTTTGAAAATGGGTAAAAATTTGGCACCATAAAATACTCTTGCCAGTGAATTTGAAGGAAAAATGTCCTTCTCCATATACTTATTCATACAAAATCATGTTTTTAAACGAGAAATAGAGAGATACAATGTGTCTTTAACCATATATGATGAGATGGAAGAAGTGAGGAAAAAATACCTAGCGCTAAACTAAAGCTCTTATAGGGCACTATTCTTTAAGACATATGTTAATTATATGCTGGGCCAAGCCATATCCAAGTGTTGTGGTTTGAACCCCAGTGAGTGAATTGGGATGAAGGAATCTGTGTGTATATGCCTCAACTTCCACCAGGTCAACACCGGGTACCTTTCTGTCACACAGGTAGTCAGGTAAGATGCTGGAGCTCTTAAAGAGTCCTTTTCTGAGCCCCATCACCTAGAAGACATTTGAATTGCTAAGATAAAGAAAATAGCTTTTGTAATCATGTTAAAGTATTCTGATAGGAGTAGGGTGTAAAATTTGCCCTTTCTTTCATCTCATCCATTGCATTCTGCAAGAGAATAACACCCAGGAGCTTCTCTAATCCTCCTAGTTTCAAGTAGTTATAAAGAAGGGATATTATTTAATTTATTTTGAAAGAAAATTATTTATCTCCCTGGTGTGGCCTAGAAATTACATTCTGTTTTAATGGAATCTGCATTTTTGTTTCACCTTTCTGTGTCCCAAGGAATGAGGACTTAGAATCAATTTATGGTGTGATGTCTGTGTATATGTGCTGTCTGTAATAAAAGTTATTGTGTTTTTTTTTATGTTCCAGTTATCAGGGATATTGGATTTTGTTTACTGATAAAAAGCCACCATTTCTCCCATCAGTTACATCATGACACTGCTTGCTATTTGTGTAAGGCCATTCATGTTAGGATAACCACCTTAAATGTATCTCATTAACAAAGAATTCATTATTATTATGAACAGAAAATTAATTTGTTTCAGAAGTAATTATTTGATCTGTCAGGGTCTTATTGGCATGCCTTTTTATTGGTTAGAGACTATTCAATTTCATATGACCAAATAGCTTAATCATTTCAAAGAATGTATTTTTAGCAAGATTCTTCTAACCCTGATGTTTGACATTTTTGGCTGGAAAAACTTACATAATGAATTTTTCCATCTAAGAGGTTCACTGAAATAAAAAGTGTACAAATGATGTATTATTCTTAGCTTAACATTTGTGATTACTAAAGATAAAAACTAAGAGTTTGACTCTAATATGCAGGTAAAAACAAAACATAGCAAAACCTTGTATTATAGAGCCACAGAGAAAAGAATACCAGGTAAGATGGATATTAACTTTGGAAAGAGTCCTCAGTTTACCTGTTTTTCTCTTAAAGGCATCCTCTCTATCCAATAATCTTAGGAAATCAGTACTGCTAATTTCAAGTTTTCTTCTGTTTATTAAGAACAGAACCACATTCCTTTGTTAAATATTTCCATCTTTTTGCTCTTTCTCTCACTCCTCCTCTAGCCCAGGATGGTGTATTTTCTGTCTCCTTGTACCTACTCATCCTCCATATTTTCTGTGTTTACTAGTGTTCATTGACAATGTGGTTTGCATACTTTTAAAAATTATTGGTATGATGCCTAGAGCTCTTTGTGGAGCAAATTTTATATATCCAATGAAAAGTAAGGCAAGTTGTATTTTTGCTTTTAGAATGAATTGGAGAATTTTCCTTTGAACACCATTCAGCATTGCCAAGCTATGATGCACTCCTGTAGCTATGATTCGATTCTTGCCCTGGTGTGCAAAGAGCCAACCCAGAGCAAGCCAGACCTTCATCTTTTCCAGTGTGATGAGATTAAGGTAAAAGACTGGTGAATTTTCTCTCCCTTTAAGCAGATGTTCTAGCTTTGGTTACTTCTTTCAATCATATGGCTGCTGCTGCTGCTGCTAAGGCACTTCAGTCGTGTCCGACTCTGTGCGACCCCATAGACTGCAGCCCACCAGGCTCCACCGTCCCTGGGATTCTCCAGGCAAGAACACTGGAGTGGGTTGCCATTTCCTTCTCCAGTGCATGAAATTGAAAACCGAAAGTGAAGCCCACTCAGTTGTGTCTGACCCTCAGCGACCCCATGGACTGCAGCCTTCTAGGCTGCTCTGTCCATAGGATTTTCCAGGCAAGAGTGCTGGAGTGGGGTGCCATTGCCTTCTCCGATCATATGGCTACTAGGTACTAGATTTTTAGTTTCTTACAGTTTTATAAGGAAAACACCTCAGTATCTTCCCTAGGATGTTTAGGCTAAGTAAATAAAGAGAAGATTGAATGTTACTTAAAAATCAGATGCATTCTGTTTATTTTAAAAATGTGCAGATAATACATTAAATTCTTTACTGAGGGACTTGGACTTATAATTAAAGATTGATTCTTCAAAAATCATGCTTCACAGACAATAACCATGTCATCTGTTTCATTCTGTTTTCTGCTGGCACCAATCACATAGCGTGGGTTATCACAGTGAAACATTTGGACGTTTTCCATGGTACTGATTTAAGGGTTACTGTTCAATTATGTGACTTGAAAAATTGCTCAAGTTATGTAATCCCCAAGTCATAATGTGAAAAGAGTTGAGCATACTTACTGGTAGTAATATGCCATATCCTGAAGATTTATATTTCAAAGTACACTGTAATTTTCAAGTGATTATAATTTGTGATGCTTTATTGGACATTAGAATTTATCTGCAACCTTGAATCTTTATTTCATGAGTTGATTTCTCTAAAAAGGAAAACGTTTTTAATTGAGTTGATTTTTGCTTTGCCAAGAACAGTGATTTACCACTTGATTGTATGTAATATATACAGGCATTCTTTTTCTTATAAAGAAATGTTGGGAGAGTAGCATGAAGTGTCATTTGATCTTTCTATAATTCTTTGACATTAAAATATGATAGGTAAATTAAGATTGACTATAAATAGTATATTTTATAATTTTCTTTTTATTTCAATTTATGTCATAAATGACTTTCTAAAAAATTTATTTAAATACATGACTTTCTTACTTGGAAAGAATTGTGGCAATAGATAATTTGTATGTTCATTCGACTTCTCATATGTTGCCTTTGTAAAGTCATAAAATGCATTAAGAATTTTTTTTTGCAAGGTTAGATTTGTTACATCAGTAAGGATCAGATGGATATTTTACTCTGAAAACAGTGAAGTTTAATTCAAACATTTTAAACACAGAGAGCTATGCTTAAAGACATTTTAAATCTGCTATATGTCTCAGTGCTCGAAAATCTCTCCCTGGAAACTGTTATTGGACTGAGTGAAGTTTCTAGATTCCAGTTTTGAGGATAAAGGGCTTACTTTATTTGTTGGGGCATGATGATATTGATGGGTGCAAAACAGATTTACTGAATTCTGTTTTGTCCTGCTTAAAAGCTCAGGTACCACCACACAGCTCTATGCATGTACTCACTGATGCCATATTCCACATTTGGGATGGATTTTTTTTTCCCTTTCCCCATTAGAAGTATAAATGCAATAATTTATGTAATTTCTTTTATATGGGTCATCTTGTAACTCCCCTTTTGAGTTTTAACCTTTCTTTATCGTGGGACTTTTACAATGCTCCTGCCCACCTCAGTATAAATTTTTCTTGGAAATATGATAACCAACTCGACACCCTGCCCATAGGAAATTCAGGACTCCTAGACGTTCTTCCTGGAAACTAGGATGTTCTTACCCAAGTGAAGCTGGACTAGGACATGTTAGCATTCTTGTTTAATGGTTGTGTGACCTAGGCCAAATCATCATATGAGTATGCCTCAATTTTACTAATTATAAAACAAGAAAAGATGATATGATCTTTAAGTATCGCCTCACTTCTAAAATTTTATGATTACCTGTGCCTATGGTAAAGAGTATAATATATAGCTATGTATGTATGTATGTGTGTATATGGGGGCATTCCTGGTGGCCCCATGGTAAAAGAATCCTCCTGCCAATATAGGAGATGCAGGTTTGATCCCTGGGTCAGGAAGATCCCCTGGAAAGGAAATGGCAAGCCACTCCGGTATTCTTGCCTGGGAAATGGCATGGACAGAGGAGCCTGGCAGCCTGGCAGTCTGTGAGGTTGCAAAGAGTCAGACACAACTTAGCAACTAAATAACAATGTGTGTGTGAGTGTGTGTGTGTGTATGTACTTGAGGAAAACATACATAATTAGAGAGAATAAGCAGACATAAAATAGGAGATGAATATATCCCAGCAAGAATGTGATATACAGTAATAATCACTGGCTATAAATAAACTTCAGAACCAAACAAACTTCTTAGCTGCTAATCTCACATTGATTCCCAAGAAAACCACATCAGACATTCAAATGCTTTTGTTGGAAGAGTATCAGAAACATCATTCCTTTGGAGAAAGCTAAATTTTATTAACTTGAAATGATAGACTAAAAGGTTTATCACAAGGGTTACAGCCAAGTGTTGGGGTCCACCTAGTGATGACTTGGGGCTGTCTTAAACTGAGGGAGTGGCTGTGCTGGAACTGAGTCATGTATGTCCATGGTTAATGGGGGCCCAGTGGACAGTGAGGATGGGGGAGGGGAGGGATGCTGCTGCATGTGCTGGTACTTCCGATTCCTCCACCTCTTCCCAGGCGGAGGTATTAACCCAGTTTCATTTGCAGCATGTGATTATACTTTCAACATATGCAAATCCTTTTCTCTTTGCTTTTATACAAGTATAGCTTTTTTTTTTTTAATTAAAGGAGTCTGGATGGAATAATCTTTAAAAATTCCTTCTATTTTCGAATCCTTTCATTACAAAGTTCACTGAAAAACTACAAGTGTCATGTGTCAAAAGCAGATTTTTAAAAAGTCACTTTTCTTTTGCATCAAGACATTTATTGATTTGGACAGCGAACATAATCCCTCTTTCTGTTTTAACCTACATACCAAGATAAAGAAATCCATAACCTCCTAGGTAATTTGTCTTTCGTTGCAGGCAAACCTAATTAGTGAAGATATCGAGAGTGCAATCAGTGACAGTAAAGGAGGGAAGCAGAAGAGGCGGCTTGATGTCTTGAGGTAAAAACATTAAAAGAAATTAAGGGCTAGAATTGGTTTTTATTTGAATCATTTTTTTTCTTTAAAAATTAAAATATTTTCAGCAAAGGCATATTATCATGTTTTACAGATTATGGTCTGTAATCTCAGCTCATTTGCTTTGCCGAGGTTGTTGGTGTGTGCGTGCATGTGCATAGCTTTTCTCTCCATAATTCTGGTGTTTCTCTGGTGCGGCTTCTCCCACTTCTGTTGTCCTAGAGACTCATGAACAGAAGAGTGGCATTTTAAGGGAAGATAGCCTAAGGGAATATAAATAGACATGAGGACTCTAGTTCTGTTAACACCCTTTGCTAATCATAGGAGACCCAGAAAAATACATTAAGCCTGGTTTTCAGCTGAACTGAAAATGTTCTATACTTTTCATATACATTTATAAATATACATAATATGGAATGGTTAAGAAATCCTTGTTTTTCTACCCCAAGGCATACTTCTTGAGGTTAAAGAACTAATACATAAAACTGAGAGAACTGATGTGTTATAGAAATAGAGATGGTAAAAATTCAGTTTGTTTTCATCTGTTTTCAGGATGATTTCCAAAGCAGACCCTGGTATACCACCTCCACCCAAAGCTCCTCATGCCCGCACCCCTGGCACTGTGACCCAGGTGGATGTTAGGAGTCGAGTGGCAGCCTGGTCCGCGTTGGCAGCTGACCAAGGAGACTGTGAGTACTTCCAGGGATTGGTACTTATTGAGCATTTACTTTGAGTGGTGACCCAGTTCTTGCTTTCAGCCTCTGATGCTGATTTCTAAGCTGAAACTTGAGGTTAGTTTTGTAAAAATAGATCTTATGTAAAGGAAAGTTAAGGGCTTTGTAAGATTATTGTCTCTGAGTTAAGACCAGTCTTTTAATAAATCTAGTGTTAGAGTCTTTTCTTTTTAAAGCACTGAAAGAGGGAGTTTGACTCAACTAACAATTAAAAAAATGATAATATAATGTTTTAATATATTTAATATTACAAAATATATTTAAATATAATATATTACACTTAATATAATATTTTAATATATAAATTAAATATTTAATATAATTTAGATCAATATTTAAAAATGATAATTCTTTGAAGTTCTTTCCATGACTGTTATCTTACCGCTGTCCTCTCTTGGACAAACTGTTCATGTTTACAAGGGCAGGATGTCAGGACAGGGGATAGGGAGGTGGAAAAGGGCTAAATTGCATTCATCATCATGTCAATTTATCTAATGGGTCCTATGTCTGTACTGTCATTTTGCTTTTATTCTTAAAACGAACAACCATATCAAAGAACATAGTGTAATATATTATATGTCAGAATGTTTCACTACGTCTGAGATTTTTATAACTGGAAAATGCCTTAACATAGGTTTGGTCTAGTCTCTTGATTATAAGGGTAAATAAATTGTGATCTGGTGAGTCTGAATTTGATAGAGACCATAGCGTCAATTCTTTACCTCCTAGTTCAGTGTGACTGCTTAAATCACTTACTCTTTAACTAGTAAAGCATCATTCATGAGAATATCTAGCAGTGTAGTTAAACTTCAAAACTTAATTGACAAAATGAGTGATACTGGACTGTCCTTTGACTCTGGTGAACCAAATTTAGGCTCTATGACCTTAAAAGTTATGCCTCACTTGCAGAATGGAAATGAGTTAAACTCATATGTTTCTGCGAATCTGAAAGGGAATAATGTATATGACAGTACCTGGAACAGTATAGTAGGTAGTCATTTTTGCCAAATTGAGTTCATTTTATCAATCACTTTCCATTTTGTTTAGATTCTCGTGTCCTTAAAGCTATTTTCAATTTACAAATAAGCCCAGCTACCAAACAGATGAAAGAAAGAAATCTTTCAAGCATCCATTTTTCAAAAATAAAGTAGCATAATTATTAGTTACTGTAACTTTTTAACACTTTATATACATTTCAACTTTGCATTTACAATGCTAAGTGGAATTTTATAGTGATTTCTACTTCTTGTATACTTAGAGTAGTTTAGCTATTGTTACTCTTTTAGTAGAGAAGTGGGTATTATTTTGAGAGAGGTCAAAATATCTTCCTTGAAGTTGAGGAAGGATAAGACACCTTAAGTTATTTAGGCATTCTGAATAAACCTATAAAAACATCCATCATATCTATAATTTACAACAACAAAAATCTATTCCCAAGGATTTCTGAGCCCTCATTGTGTGTGTTAGTTACTCAGTCATGTCTGACTCTGCGACCCCATGGACTGTAGCCACCAGGCTCCTCTGTCTATGGGATTTTCAAGGCAAGAATACTGGAGTGGGTTCAGTTCAGTTCAGTTCAGTAGCTCCGTCATGTCCGACTCTGCGAATCCATGAATTGCAGCACGCCAGGCCTCCCTGTCCATCACTAACTCCTGGAGTTCACTCAGACTCATGTCCATCGAGTCAGTGATAGCATCCAGCCATCTCATCCTCTGTCGCCCCCTTCTCCTCCTGCCCCCAATCCCTCCCAGCATCAGAGTCTTTTCCAATGAGTCAACTCTTCGCATGAGGTGGCCAAAGTACTGGAGTTTCAGCTTTAGCATCTTGCCTTCCAAACAAATCCCAGGGCTGATCTCCTTCAGAATGGACTGGTTGGATCTCCTTGCAGTCCAAGGGACTCTCAAGAGTCTTCTCCAACACCACAGTTCAAAAGCATCAATTCTTTGGCGCTCAGCCTTCTTCACAGTCCAACTCTCACATCCATACATGACCACAAGAAAAACCATAGCCTTGACTAGACGGACCTTAGTCGGCAAAGTAATATCTCTGCTTTTGAATATGCTGTCTAGGTTGGTCAAAACTTTTCTTCCAAGGAGTGAGCGTCTTTTAATTTCATGGCTGCAGTCACCATCTGCAGTGATTTTGGAGCCCCCAAAATAAAGTCTGACACTGTTTCCACTGTTTCTCCATCTATTTCCCATGAAGTGATGGGATCAGATGCCATGATCTTCGTTTTCTGAATGTTGAGCTTTAAGCCAACTTTTTTCACTCTCCTCTTTCACTTTCATCAAGAGGCTTTTTAGTTTCTCTTCACTTTCTGCCATAAGGGTGGTGTCATCTGCATATCTGAGGTTATTAATATTTCTCCCGGCAATCTTGATTCCAGCTTGTGCTTCTTCCAGCCCAGCATTCTCATGATGTATTCTGCATATAAGTTAAATAAGCAGGGTGACAATATACAGCCTTGACGTACTCCTTTTCCTATTTGGAACCAGTCTTTTGTTCCATGTCCAGTTCTAACTGTTGCTTCCTGACCTGCATACAGATTTCTCAAGAGGCAAGTCAGGTGGTCTAGTATTCCCATCTCTTTCAGAATTTTCCAGAGTTCATTGTGATCCACACAGTCAAAGGCTTTGGCATAGTCAATAAAGCAGAAATAGATGTTTTTCTGGAACTCTCTTGCTTTTTCCATGATCCAGCAGATGTTGGCAATTTGAACTCTGGTTCCTCTGCCTTTTCTAAAACCAGCTTGAACATCAGGAGTTCACAGTTCACGTATTGCTGAAGCCTGACTTGGAGAATTTTGAGCATTACTTTACTAGCATGTAAGATGAGTGTGATTGTGCGGTAGTTTGAGCATTCTTTGGCATTGCCTTTCTTTGGGATTGGAATGAAAACTGATCTTTTCCAGTCCTGTGGCCACTGCTGAGTTTTCCAAATTTGCTGGTATATCGAGTGCAGCACTTTCACAGCATCAGCTTCCAGGATTTGAAATAGCTCAATAGGAATTCCATCTCCACTAGCTTTGTTCGTAGTAATGCTTTCTAAGGCTCACTTGACTTCACACCAAGATGTCTGGCTCTAGATTAGTGATCACATCATCATGATTATCTGGGTCGTGAAGATCTTTTTTGTGCATTTCTTCTGTGTATTCTTGCCACCTCTTCTTAATATCTTCTGCTTCTGTTAGGTCCAGACCATTTCTGTCCTTTATCGAGCCCATCTTTGCATAAAATGTTCCCTTGATACCTCTAATTTTCTTGAAGAGATCTCTAGTCCTTCCCATTCTGTTCTTTTCCTCTATTTTTTGCATTGATCGCTGAAGAAGGCTTTCTTATCTCTTCTTGCTATTCTTTGGAACTCTGCATTCAGATGCTTATATCTTTCCTTTTCTCCTTTGCTTTTGGCTTCTCTTCTTTTCACAGCTATTTGTAAGGCCTCCTCAGACAGCCATTTTGCTTTTTTGCATTTCTTTTCCATGGGGATGGTCTTGATCCCTGTCTCCTGTACAGTGTCATGAACCTCATTCCATAGTTCATCAGGCACTCTATCTATCAGATCTAGGCCCTTAAATCTATTTCTCACTTCCACTGTATAATCATAAGGGATTTGTTTTAGGTCATAGCTGAATGGTCTAGCGGTTTTCCCTACTTTCTTCAATTTCAGTCTGAATTTGGTAATAAGGAGTTCATGATCTGAGCCACTGGAGTGGGTAGCCATTCCCTTCTCCAGGGGAATCTTCCTGACCCAGGGATCGAATCCCAGTCTCCTGCATTGCAGGCAGACTCTTTACAGTCTGAGTCACCAATAAAATCCCTCATTAGATGTTGCATTATGCCAGCAAATTTGGAAAACTCAACAGTGGCCACAGGACTGGAAAAGATCAGTTTTCATTCCAATCCCAAAGAAAGGCAATGCCAAAAATGCTCGAACTACCGCACAGTTGCACTCATCTCACATGCTAGTAAAGTAATGCTCAAAATTCTCCAAGCCAGGCTTCAGCAATACGTGAACCGTGAACTCCTGATGTTCAAGCTGGTTTTAGAAAAGGCAGAGGAACCAGAGTTCAAATTGCCAACATCTGCTGGATCATGGAAAAAGCAAGAGAGTTCCAGAAAAACATCTATTTCTGCTTTATTGACTATGCCAAAGCCTTTGACTGTGTGGATCACAATGAACTCTGGAAAATTCTGAGAGCGATGGGAATACTAGACCACCTGACTTGCCTCTTGAGAAATCTGTATGCAGGTCAGGAAGCAACAGTTAGAACTGGACATGGAACAACAGACTGGTTCCAAATAGGAAAAGGAGTATGTCAAGATGACTGTATATTGCCACCCTGCTTATTTAACTTCTATGCAGAGTACATCATGAGAAACACTGGGCTGGAAGAAGCACAAGCTGGAATCAGGATTGCCGGGAGAAATATTAATAACCTCAGATATGCAGATGACACCACCCTTATGGCAGAAAGTGAAGAGAAACTAAAAAGCCTCTTGATGAAAGTGAAAGAGGAAAGTGAAAAAAGTTGGCTTAAAGCTCAACATTCAGAAAACGAAGATCATGGCATCTGATCCCATCACTTCATGGGAAATAGATGGGGAAACAGTGGAAACAGTGTCAGACTTTATTTTGGGGGCTCCAAAATCACTGCAGCTGGTGACTGCAGCCATGAAATTAAAAGACGCTTACTCCTTGGAAGAAAAGTTTTGACCAACCTAGATAGCATATTCAAAAGCAGAGATATTACTTTGCCGACTAAGGTCCGTCTAGTCAAGGCTATGGTTTTTCTTGTGGTCATGTATGGATGTGTGAGTAGGACTGTGAAGAAGGCGGAGCGCCAAAGAATTGATGCTTTTGAACTGTGGTGTTGGAGAAGACTCTTGAGAGTCCCTTGGACTGCAAGGAGATCCAACCAGTCCATTCTGAAAGAGATCAGCCCTGGGATTTGTTTGGAAGGCAAGATGCTAAAGCTGAAACTCCAGTACTTTGGCCACCTCATGCGAAGAGTTGACTCATTGGAAAAGACTCTGATGCTGGGAGGATTGGGGGCAGGAGGAGAAGGGGGCGACAGAGGATGAGATGGCTGGATGGCATCACTGACCCAGTGGACGTGAGTCTGAGTGAACTCTGGGAGTTAGTGATAGACAGGGAGGCCTGGCGTGCTGCAATTCATGGGGTCGCAAAGAGTCGGACATGACAGAGCTACTGAACTGAACTGAACTGAAAGTACTCTGTACATTCTCATCTATCAAGTTACAGTTAGATAAGCTTTTCAGAACTTCTAGTTTACTACTAGGTCAAACAGAACACACTGCTTACCGTATGAGTTTCTGCCTGGATCCAGGACACTTTGTAGTTGAAAGCCCTCTAAACGGAGTATCTCTCTGCTTGCCTGAAGGCTCCAGGTGACTTAGGTTGGATGACTTCTTCGAATCCTTGACATAGCTCTTACGGCTTCTCAGGTGGTACAGTGCTAAAGAATCTGCCTGCCAGTGCAAGAGATCTCTGTTTGATTCATGGGTCTGAAAGATCCCCTTGAGGAGCAAACGGCACCCCACACTAATATTGCCTGGAGAATCCCATGGATAGAGGAGCCTGGCAGGCTACAGTCCACAGCCCCAAAGAGTCAGACACAACTGAGTATGCAGGCATACATGCAGCCATAGCTCTACCCTGACTCCAGAAGAGATCTTTGTAAAATAGTGGCAATTGCAGTGCTTTCCTAGTAGTGCTTCAGACTATGAAAAACTCTGAGAAATACTACGTATCTCTCACTGTGTCCTCCAAATGATATTTTGGGACCTAGTACAGTTCCTAATACCTATATTTCAGCTTCAACTTAACTGCTGTCCGGTATACCTATAACAAGGATAGCAGCCGACCACATGTAAAAACAGCAGCTAACTGGCTGGATTGCATATATGGAAATTGTACTGATTAAGTTTCATAAGGCTCAGTGATTTGTTTTTTTTCTTTTTTGGTGAATATTCCATTTAAGGGTAAAGTTAGGCATAGAGGAGACATAGCAGTTTGCAGTATTTTTTGCACTTCTCTTTATTGAACATGATGAACCATCAGGATCCGTCATGAGTTGTGTTGCCATTTAGTAATGATGTAGTTCTCCTGTTCCATCCATCCTTTTTTCTTTGATTTCATCTACTGAGAAATCTTGGAATGAGTATCTGTGTTAATTGAAAGTGTTAACAGTCTTGTAGCTGGAAGGAGTTCAGATAATGATACTGATTATCATGCCCTAGCCAGCTGAGCTAACATAATATCTCGAGACTTTTGTTTTTCAATTCTTGTAGGTATTTCTGCTTTTAAAGCATATAGCTTCAAATGAGAATTAGCCCAACATTGTGGGCTTTAAGCTTAATTACAACTGGAATATTAGAAGCCCTTTACTATCAGAAGACCCAAAACTTTACTATTATCACGATGTTAGAAAGTATGAGAATGAGGAGCTTTAAAACTTGGAACTTAGTTAACTTAGTAAACTTAGAACTTCTTAAAAGCACCTTTTAAGAAATAGGTGCTTAAAAAAATGTGTATATTTTTTTCTTCTGTAGGAATTAAAGGGTATTAAGTTAGGCTTGGTTCCACAGGCAGCTGACATTAGAAGAGAGAGAATAGAGGGGAAATTACAGGGTAAATCAGTACCATGAAGATGGAAGGCTGGTACTTCAGCTCCGTCAAGTGTGGTGGCAGGAATGAATGTCAGAGATGAGGGTGGTGAGGACACGTGTCAGAGATGCTAGTGGCAAGGGTACAGGCCAGAGGTGATGAGCACAGCTTTGATTTTTGTATCCAGTGCACGTGTTTACTTTTGCCAATGGCACTCTTTTCTAGACAGTTTGCATGTCTGGTTATCTATATTGGTATCACTTAAGCAACAGGTTGAAAGATGTATGATTTTCTTTTCTTTAGTTGAAAAACAGAGAACTTATTACCAGCAGGAAGAAACACCTGAGATGATGGCAGCCCGCATTGACAGAGATGTGGTAAGTGAAATAGTCATCATCAGATCATTGGCTCTTTCTTTTTTAGAGAAAAAATATTAACAGAAAAAGTTAAGTTGATTTAAATGAAGATATTTTGTGGAAACTATTTTTTCTCTTTTCAGTAGTGGCTATGGCCTTTGAATTATTTTTTTTTTTCTTAACAATTTTTGCCTTTATGCCAATATTTAGATAGTAGACTATGGCTGTGATAGAACTAGGATATTAACTGGTTTACAAAGGAGTTTAAGCTGAATGGTTAAGATTTGAGGGATTTTTCTTTTCTTGTGGTTTGTAATCTATAATTAAAATATCTTATTAATTTGTCTTCCTGGAATTTATTCTAAAGTGTTTTACAATGCCTGAAAGATAAAAATTATGTGGCATTTCTTAAGGATAGATAAGTATATTTTAATATTTTATAAAACATAAGGCTATATTGATTTTTATTTCTCTATAGTAATTTCCTAGCAAAATGACACTGCCCTGTAACATAATTATAAAATATGATGTCAGTATAATTGCTTTTTATACTCTGCTTATGTTCTGAGCTTATTTGGAAACAAATACTTAAAGGACTTTAGAGTTTGAAATTTAATTTTTATATTACAATGTTACTTGTTAATACTTAAAGGTTTATTTAATACTCAAAAGCTTATTTAATCTCAGTTTTTAGTCTTTAAAGAATGTCAAGTTTCACACATAAAAGGATGTCAAGAAAGACTATAGTATGTATAATATACAGTATATATTAATAAAATATATGATATAATATATAGTATAATTGAAGTTGATCCCATGATCTGTGAAAGCATAGTGCATCATTATTTCTTCTTTACCCTATAGAAACTCTTATTAATGCCTATTGTTACAGATTATCAATGTGTGTGTTACATTATCACAACATTCTATGTACCCTTAGTCCTGAAAAATAATATTGTCATTGCTTTATTGGGAAATTTATTAGAAAAACTGAAATGCTAGTGCTGTTCTAACAAACTGTTTTCTTAGAATCCCCCACAACTTTATGTGGGAAGAACACAATGAGAAAATTAGAGCAATTGAAAATAGTTAATCTGAATATATATTGTGAATGTTTTCTTTATAATATTGAAAATAGAATAAAATAAGACTAAATAAAATATAAATGTTAGACTTTAGCCACAGGTATACTTAGTTGAATACTTTTTCTTAGAATTAGTGATAAACTTGAAATTTATATGTGGGAAGTGTTCCTTTTTCTTTTCTTTCTTTCTTTTAAACTTTCTGATTTTCCTTCACAGTGTAAAGCTAAGGCAAAAATAGTTTTCTTCTGCTTTATATTTTATTCTGTAATTTCTAATTTCAGCAAATCTTAAACCACATTTTGGATGACATTGAATTCTTTATCACAAAACTCCAAAAAGCAGCTGAAGCATTTTCTGAGCTTTCTAAAAGGAAGAAAGCTAAGAAAGGTAAAAAGAAAGGACCAGGAGGTAAGTTGGATTTTCTTAACCTTCTAAAGAACCATTCAGAATGCCAGTGCTAGGCAGAGTTGGCTCTTCAGAGTTGTTAAACAGGACTCCATTGCCCAGAAACCAGAGTCCCTTTTCTGGTTTTGAGAGAACTAGTGATGTAGGTGGAGAGTACGATAAACCTGGGAATAGCCCATTTGGTTCCGATTTGGCTACAGTAAAGAAAGACTCTAAGACATTCTGCCTAAATTAATTAGAGACTCATTCAATAGTGGCCATCTGTCTATAGTTTTTGTTAGTCATTGTAAAGATAATGTCTGTTAAAGAAAGTCATAGTGCCGTTCTTCTCATATTTAAATTTATTTTACTATAAATACAGAACCTCATTATTTTGTTAGAGGATTGACTCTGCTCATTAAAATAGTTTAAAATGTCAGTGGATTTTAATTTTTTATCACAAAACTCCAAACAGTACGTTCAGGTCACCTTCAAACAGTTTTTACATATGCTGCAGTTCAATTATTTAAAATGACCTCAAGATATACAAAATTATAATTTTGTAACAAAATAGTATAGATGGAAGTATATAAGAGAAGAATAAATATTCTCATTACACATGACTTCCACATCTTTCTCTAGCTCTATCTACATCGTAAGCATATGACAGTAGACCTGTCTTCTAGAAGTGTGTATGTGGATATACTTTACCTCATATATTCTGAAATTCAGTATTATTGCTTGCTGGTGTACTTGCTGCTCTTGTACTCTTTACAAAGGGTATGCCATCTTTTGGTCATCCAAATTCAGAACCATAGATTTTTTTGTGAGTCCATACTTTACTTTATAACCAACAATGATTATTTTTTCAGCCTCTCTTGTATAAAGTTTTTTTCCATTTTCAGTTTCATATCCAGCAGCTGCTTCAAGGTACCACATTTTTACCCAGCTTTCTAAGCAACCTTCAAGCCTGTAGTCTTCCATTTTGTGAGGACATTCTTCTTAAAGCTGTAAGGCAGCTACTTCACTTTTCTGCTGAAAAGCTTGTTAATCCCATGTTCTATTGCTTTATGTAAGTCAAACTCCTCACCCTGGCGGTCAAGGTCATTCACAGTCTCACCTTGACCTACTTTTCCATTCTCATGTGTCTTTGCTTTTCTGTTTGTTGTTTCATGTAGACACTATTTCCTTTTTCCATGTTTTTGCTAATGCTGCTTTTATTCAACTATGATGTTTTTCTTACCAAACTGCCCTGGAACAAACTTTCCAAATCCCATCTAAAAACTGCTTTTCCCAGGACACATCCTTAAGTATACATTTCCTTATCGGTAGTCTCTTTGTAGCCTCAGTTGACACATCTCTATTACTTATCCGATTCATATCGTCTATGGATTTTTAGGGCCTAAGGAGTAGGATGTATGACTTACACAGCTTACACATTTTTGTAATCTTCACGTTGATGAACACAATGATTAGCATGTAGAAGGTCTACAGTATAAGTTTATGGAGACTGATGAGTAATCTGGCAGTGCCTAAGGGTACAGTGATCTACATCAAAGGTTGGGTCATCTTGATTTGTTACAGTCAGTCTATGAGGAGTGGGAACGCCACTAGGTAGCATGATATCTGATGTGATCATCAAACTTTACAAACATAAATGTGTTTTCTTTTCATTGAATAAGTTTTCTTGGAACTTTGCTTTCATCTACTCCCTTCTCCTATTTAATTCTTTAGAGGGTGTTTTAACACTGCGGGCAAAACCTCCACCTCCTGATGCATTTGTGGACTGTTTCCAAAAGTTTAAACATGGATTTAACCTTCTGGTAAGTGAAATTTATTTGTGTACTATTTGAAGCAACAAATGGAAGAGATCAGAGTCTAGCAAGGATGAACCTGATCAAATTAAGAGATTAAACTGTTATTGTCGATTTTTTTGTATGTGTTTTTATTTGCCTTTAATTAGAATAGCAGATTGTAAAACTTATACATCTAAGACACTTGATCAAAAAGGATGACTCTAATTTTTAAAATGAAGTTCTCCTAATCTAATTCAGTGCTTGCTAATTGAGATTCCAAAGGTGAAAGTAGTAGCAAAACCTCTTCTTTTGAGTCTGTGTTGAACCTTTTTGAATGCCTGTCTTTGGTCTGATTACATTGTAGTAATGTGTTTGCCTGCTTTTTTAATCTTACAGGCCAAATTGAAATCTCACATCCAGAATCCTAGTGCTGCAGATTTGGTTCATTTTTATTTACTCCATTAAATATGGTAAGATTTTGTTAATTTCAGAAAGTAATTGTTCTTAGCATTTTTTCAACCCCACATATCTGTCTAGATTATCTTGATAGTTTTTCTTCATTGCCTTGCTTGGGTACTATTTCTTTTGGCATCTCTTGTGGATATTGATGATGTGAAATTTGAAAGCTTAAAAGAAGAACTAAAGAGCCTCTTGAAGTGAAAGAGGAGAGTGAAAAAGTTGGCTTAAAGCTCAACATTCAGAAAACTAAGATCCTGGCATCCGGTCCTACCGCTTCATGGCAAATAGATGGGGAAACAGTGGCTGACTTTATTTTGGGGGCTCTAAAATCACTGTAGATAATGATTGCAGTCATGAAATTAAAAGACGGTTACTCCTTGGAAAGAAAGTTATGACCAACCTAGACAGCATATTAAAAAGCAGAGACATTACTTTGTTAAGAAAGATCCATCTAGTCAAGGCTATGGTTTTTCTAGTAGTCATGTATGAATGTGAGAGATGGACTAAAGAAGGCTGAGTGCCAAAGAATTGATGCTTTTGAACTGTAATGTTGGAGAAGACTCTTGAGAGTCCTTTGGACTGTAAGGAGTTCCAACCAGTCCATCCTAAAAGAAATAAGTCCTGAATATTCATTGGAAGGACTGATGCTGAAGCTGAAACTCCAATACTTTGGCTACTTCATACGAAGAGTTGACTCATTTGAAAAGACCCTGATGGTGGGAAAGACTGAGGGCAGGAGGAGAAGGGTAAGACAGGTTGAGATGGTTAGAAGGCATCACCGACTCAATGGACTTGAGTTTGGGTAAACTCCGGGAGTTGGTGATGGACAGGGAAGCCTGGCGTGCTACGGTTCATGGGTTCACAGTCAGACAGGACAGAGCAACTGAACTGAACTGAAAAGAAACTTAGAAACTGCCTAGTCCAAAAACAATTAGCTGAGGAAACTGATGTCTTTGACAGAACTAAGAAAATGAGAAAAAAGAAAATTTTTTGAATGTCAGTGTTTTAGTATATACTTACTGGAGAAGGCAATGGCACCCCAGTCCAGTACTCTTGCCTGGAAAATCCATGGACGGAGGGAGCCTGTTAGGCTGTAGGCCATGGGGTTGCTAAGAGTCGGACACGACTGAGCGACTTCACTTTCACTTTTCTCTTTTGTGCATTGGAGAAGTAAATGGCAACCCACTCTAGTATTCTTGCCTGGAAAACCCCATGGATGGAAGAGGCTGGTGGCCTACAGTCCACAGAGTCGCAAAGAGTTGGACACGACTTCACTTTCACTTTATATGCTTGGCATTATTGGTCGCTCATCAAAAACAAGACACATAAATTCTTTTTTAACCTTTTAATTTTGTATTAGAATACAGTCAATTAACAATGTTGTGATAGTTTCAAGTGGACAGTGAAGGGGCTCAGTCATACCCACATGGGTATCCCTTCTTCCCCAAACTCCCCTCCCATCCAGGCTGCCACATAACCTTGAGCAGGGTTCCCTGTGCTATACAGTATGTCCTTGTTGTTATTCATTTTAAATATAGCAGTGTGTACATATCCATCCAAACTCCCTAACTATCCCTTCCTCCTTCTCTTCCCTCCTGGCAGCCATACATTCATTCTCTAAGTCTGTGAGTCTGTTTCTATTTTAACTAAGTTCATTTGTATCATATCCTTTTAGATTCCACATTTAAGGGATGTAATGCAATATTTCTTCTTTGACTTCACACAGAATGATAGTCTGTAGGTCCACCCATGTTGTTGCACATGGCATTATTCCATTCTTACTAATGGTTAAGTCTTTTCCAGTGAGTCAACTCTTCACATGAGGTGGCCAAAGTACTGGAGTTTCAGCTTTAGCATCATTCCTTCCAAAGAAATCCCAGGGCTGATCTCCTTCAGAATGGACTGGTTGGATCTCCTTGCAGTCCAAGGGACTCTCAAGAGTCTTCTCCAACACCACAGTTCAAAAGCATCAATTCTTTGGTGCTCAGCCTTCTTCACAGTCCTACTCTCACATCCATAGATGACCACAGAAAAACCATAGCCTTGACTAGACGGACACCTTAGTGGGCAAAGTAATATCTCTGCTTTTGAATATGCTGTTGAGGTTGATCATAACTTTTCTTCCAAGGAGTAAGCGTCTTTTAATTTCATGGCTGCAGTCACCATCTGCAGTGATTTTGGAACCCAAAAAAATAAAGTCTGACACTGTTTCCACTGTTTCCCCATCTATTTCCCATGAAGTGATGGGACCAGATGCCATGATCTTTGTTTTCTGAATGTTGAGCTTTAAGCCAACTTTTTCACTTTCCTCTTTCACTTTCATCAAGAGGCTTTTCGTTTCTCTTCATTTTCTGCCATAAGGGTGGTGTCATCTGCATATCTGAGGTTATTGATATTTCTCCCGGCAATCTTGATTCCAGCTTGTGTTTCTTCCAGCGCAGCGTTTCTCATGATGTACTCTGCATATAAGTTAAATAAACAGGGTGACAATATACAGCCTTGACGTATTCCTTTTCCTATTTGGAAACAGTCTGTTGTTCCATGTCCAGTTCTGTTGCTTCCTGACCTGCATACAGATTTCTCAAGAGGCAGGTCAGGTGGTCTGGTATTCCCATCTCTTTCAGAATTTTCCACAGTTTATTGTGATCCACACAGTCAAAGGCTTTGGCATAGTCAATAAAGCAGAAATAGATGTTTTTCTGGAACTCTCTTGCTTTTTCCATGATCCAGCAGATGTTGGCAATTTGAACTCTGGTTCCTCTGCCTTTTCTAAAACCAGCTTGAACATCAGGAAGTTCCCAGTTCACGTATTGCTGAAGCCTGGCTTGTAGAATTTTGACCATTACTTTACTAGCATGTGAGGGATTGGGGGCAGGAGGAGAAGGGGACGACAGAGGATGAGATGGCTGGATGGCATCACTGACTCGATGGACGTGAATCTGAGTGAACTCTGGGAGTTGGTGATGGACAGGGAGGCCTGGAATGCTGCAATTCATGGGGTCACAAACAGTCGGAGACGACTGAGCGACTGAACTGAACTGAATGGTTAAATAATATTCCATTTTACATATGTTCCACATCTTTTTATCCAGTCCTCTGTCAGTGGGTGTTTAGGTTGCTTCCATGTCTTGGCTGTTACAAATAGTGCTGTGATGAACATTAAGGTACATGTATCCTTTTGGACCATAAAACACATAAATTCTTATTGAAACTTATGTTGTTTTATGTAGTGGCAGCCGATAATCTGAAAAGTGTATAAATAATTTACTCAAATCCTGTGTGAAGAAATACAGAGGAGGAGACAGGGAGTGCCATGTATGTGTGTGTGTGTGTGTGTGTGTGTGTGTGTGTGTGTGTGTGTGTTGTGAAGTATTACACTTTTTTGAATAGGGTTGTTTAAGGGAATGACTCACTGAAAAGGTATCATTTGAGGAAATGAAGTACGAAATGAGTCATGTGGATTTCTGAACAAAGAGACTTCCCAGGCAGAAAACAGCTAATGTTGATCTTCTGAGACGGTAACATGTAACTCCTGTTCTTGGAAGAAATAGTTATTGTCACTTGAATGGAATAAAAGGGAGCTCAACTAGAGGGAGATGAGGTCAGCAAACAGGAGGACATATACTATTGGTCATCACTGATGATTGTGAAATCTTTGATGCTTTTGGAGGGTTTATAGCAGAAAAGGATTGCTTTGGCTATAGTGTTTAGAAATTTGAGGGAGGAAGGGACTGAAGTGGCTCTGGAAATAATCCTGATGGGAGATTATGTAGTTGGGACCAAGTAACTAACATTGGAAGTGGTGAGAAGTGTAATTCTTGTTATTAAACAGAAGCAACAGGAGTTGCTGTCAGATTGTAAGTGTTGTGTAAGAGTCCAAGATTTCTCCACAGTTCTGGCTTGAGACTGGAAGGATGGACTAATTATTAATTGAGATGGGAAAGACTGTGAGTAAAATGGGATTTTGGCAGGAGGTAAGGAATATTCTTTAGATAATGTCAAAACTGAGTTATGTCCAGATGGAGAAATTTGAGTTGGTAGTTGAATGTATGAATTTGGGGTTCAATGGAGAAATCAGGCTAGAGGTATAACTGTGAATATTCTCTGCATATAAGGCCATGAAATTGGATGGTGCCACCAAGGAAATGATGATAAATAAAAAAGAAGAAGGGGTAATGGAGCTTAGGTAGTTTCAGTGATAAGAGAGTGAGAAGAATCAGCAAAAAAGTGAGAATAAGCAGGAAATCAGGAGAAGAAAAACAGGAGTATCATAGTAGGTATTCTAGAAGTCAAATGAAGAAAGTGTTTGCAAGAGGAGGAATTGAGATACTCAGGCAAGGCATTTCTAATGTGGAAGCTGACTTACCTCCATGTCCTAGTGACAGCCATACAATGGCAAAGAAAAATAACTTTAAGAAGGTGACTGAGCTTAAACAGTTACTGGCATTATCCAAATGGTGTGGACTTACTCATATGGTCATCCCTAACACCAGAGGCATGGCATCTCCATTGGAGCAGCTATGAGTCCATCTAAAATGTAGGGACTTCTCTTTTTTAGAAGGAAGAAGGAGAGAATGGATACTAGGGGATAGTTAGCAGTCTTCGAAGGCCCATACATGCCAGGTATAGTAATGTGTTCATAATACAGGTTTTCCTGCAGAAAACTCCCCTTCTTGTATTTTTGTAAAAGCATATTTTTATGTAAGGTGTCATTTTTGAAGCTAACAAATGGTGCAGTGGGAACAGTTACTTTATGACGAAGCTGGATATTTCCATGATTCTATCCAGCAAAAGGTTAAACCACTTGTGTTGTAGGCCAGGATCCAAGATACACATTTTCATCTTCTAAATTTTCCAAACCCAGGTATAGTCTTCTTATAGGTTTAATGAAGTAGGTACAGTAATATACTTTCCTTCCCATTTTCTCTTTCTTATATTTACAGACTGTGTAATAGTGGGTTTCCCAAGCTAACGTGTACCACTGTCTTGTCTTCCTGGACAGCTAAGAAAATTAGCTGAAATAATATTTGAGGGCACAAACAAAAGCACTGGGATTTCAGAAAAGCATGGCAACAGAAAGCAGGTGGAACAGTTGTTAGCTTTTCATACAGACAGAACCCAAAAGAGACTGGGCTACAAATCACTCTTTTCTAAGATACAGTATAAGACCACACATTTGGTGTCATTTCTCTTTTTGTGGGGAGGGCAAGTGAGGGAGTGAGAAGACAGAATCCCTTTCTTTTAAATACCTCTAGAAGGACGGTTTTCTGTTTGATGGAGTGGTTTTGAATGGCTCATCCTGTAAAAAGAGCAAATGATTGCTTTCTAGAATAACAATAGCAGTAATGATAATTGTCAGTGGTATGTGACTGCTCTGTGTGTTATTTCTGTGATCTTTTTTAAAGGGTAAGAATGGTAACTGTGAAGCAGATAAATTTCACTAATTTGATTTAGAGCATATGAAGACTATGGCCACTGAGTTCTTCAATCTTTATAAAAAATGGAGCAAATTCAAGCATTTCTCATAGGAGGCAATGGTATCCCCCCTCCAGTACTTTTGCCTGGAAAATCCTGTGGATGGATGAGCCTGGTAGGCTGCAGTCCATGGGGTCTCTGGGAGTCCGATATGACTGAGCAACTTCCCGTTCACTTTTCACTTTCATGCCCTGGAGAAGGAAATGGCAACCCACTCCAGTGTTCTTGCCTGGAGAATCCCAGGGTTGGGGGAGCCTGGTGGGCTGCCGTCTATGGGGTCGCACAGAGTCGGACACAGCTGAAGTGACTTAGCAGTAGCAGTTGCTTGAATATCAGAAAAAATGAGAAAAAGAATCCAGGTAACAAAAAGGAATACACCTCATTCTTCTTTCCCCAACTAGACAAGACCTGAAGTAGAATATGAAATGAATACTGTTTTACAAACATAGAAAAGTAAGTAACCTTATCAACATGAATTTCAGAACTATCTTGTGATAAGCAAGATGGAAGATGAAAGTTCAAGGCTACATCAATAATTTATGAATGTGTCCCTATGTTGTTGCTATAAATAGAGCATCTGATTTCTACTTGCCTAGTTATTGTTGAATAATTCTTGCTTTTTAAGCACTTTTTAAAATTGGATCAAGGCTCTCCATATGCAAAGAAACTGATTCTAGCTCATTAACAAAATTTTTATTCTTTATTCTTCAACACATTTAAAACTATGTTAGTTCGAGTGTTAGGAAGTATTGTTTAGAAAGCAATTTTGCCACCTCCTTTCATTCTGTTCACAGTCTTTCACAGATCATAAGTAGGTATCTAGACATTACACAGAATAGAACTATAAAGTAATGGGACTGTTTTCCCTAGCATACAAAAATTAGTTCTTTATAGTCAGGCTGTGCATCTCAAAATACTGATTTGTTTTATATTTTCATTTCTCAAAAATGACTCCTTATTAATGTTCTCCCAAACATAATGCTTCAGTTGCTTCCTTCAGCGTGCTGCCTGCCGAGTCACAGACGTTTTATTTAGACAAGAGAAAGGCATAGGTACCTTTATTCAGTGCCTGCTACCAGCCAGACAAAGTTTTGTGGTTTTAAACCTTGTGAGTTAGCATGTGTACAATAGATAGCTAGTAGGGTACTTGCTGTATGGCACAGGGAGCTCAGCCCAGTGCTCTATAGTGACCTAGAGGGGGTGGGATGGGGGTTGGGTGGGAGGGAGGCTAGAAGGGAGGGGATATATGTATACTTGTTCAGTTTGTTGTATAGCAGAAGCTATCATAACATTGTAAAGCAGTTATCTTCGATTTAAACAAAGACATTTGGTTAAACCATAAGACTTCATGGGTACCTCCCTGTGTCCTCAGCATTTCCATACAAGCATACCCACAGCACAAACATATGCCCACATGCCTACTTACATTCTTAAGAGGAGGCTTTGGCCATGCTTTTTATTTACTTTCTTTTGGTCCCTTCCCTATTCCCACTGCTAGACCAAAGATTTTAGTGTTTCTTTACTTACTTGCTTTCCCTCTTAGTCATTGCTATCTATTTATTAGAGGTTCTAGGGCTTGGAAGTTTAAAAATCCCTGTGCCAGGCTGTCACGGTAGGTTTTGTTCTCAAATAAGAGTCTGCCTACCTCCCTTATCCTTCGTCTTTTCTTTCATGTATTCTCATTCATTCCCCTAACCTTGTGTCTTCTGCAGTTCAAAGTCAGATAAACTTTGGTCCATGTTCTCAAGGGAGGAGAACTGAAAAATAAACTCCATGTTACAGGGAAATGTGTGACTGATATGCATGCTTGCGGACCCCAGGGTGCATCAGAGTTACACTGTGGGGTTAGGAAGGGCTTTTCAGAGGAGGTGGGACCCAAGCAGAGTTCTAAAATGATGAGGAAGGGCCTTCTGGAGGTGCTGGGAACCAGCATGTGCAGAGACACAGACATAAAATAGCGTGGCAGGCTCAGCACACCAGGATGACTGGAGAGAAACTGACTGTTGTTGGTCTGGCGCCATTCGAAAAAAGATCCCTTTATTCTTATGCCATATCTCCGGGAAGGTGAGATTTTTATAAAAGGGCTCTGGTTTCTGCTCTAGGAGATTACCGTTCTTTAGCCAGGAAACAGCCCCTTAGAAGTAACACTGGAGCAGATTTCAGACATCTACTTATCATCATTTTGCTTATCAGAGAGTTGCACCTGTTTATTCGCATTTGCTAATCATGAAGTTATCTATTTTATATCAGGGCATTTCCTTGAGTTAAATTCTGGGAAGCAATACCTTAGATTCAGAGGGCCATTTGTCCTCCTTCTCTCACCTTTCCCTCTGGATGCCTTTATTTTTCTATGTCTTTATAGGCACAGTCATAGACTGTTAACTCAAGCCTTGTTTCTCCCTAATGTATTTGAGAACTGTATTTCTCAAGTTTGGCATAATAGAGTTTCCAGTAAAGTATATATATATATATATATATATATATATATATATATATATATGAAGGCAGCAATAGTTAAACCATCTGACTAAGAATTCTCTGGGTAACCATGAATATTTTCCAGGGAATGTACAGTCATGTGAAGCCAATAGACAGATTCTGTGAAAACTGTTAAACTATTAACTTTTCATTTTAAATTATTAGTCACCATTGGGCTGGGCAGATTGATCTGGATCAAGATTTAATTGGAGTGTATAAAGACCACTTGTTTTTTTATGCTTTTTTAAAAAATCTACACACTTTGAAAATGTACATGTAATCATCATCTTCTTGCGAAAAAGTGATTTGTTGCCATTTTAGGTGGTGCAGGCAACAGGAGGTCCTGAGCTGGCCAGTTCAGTGCTCAGCCCCCTACTGACGAAGGACACCATTGATTTCTTAAATTACACGGTCAGTGCTGATGAGAGGCAGCTGTGGATGTCACTGGGAGACTCTTGGATGAAAACCAGGTAAACATACATATGTGTTTAGCATTAAATACCTATAATAACTTTTTAAAGCATAGCACAGCACATTTACTGGGCTTCCCTGTTGGCTTAGATGGTAAAGAATCCACCTGCCATGTGGGAGACCTGGGTTCAATCCCTGGGTTGGGAAGATGCCCTGAAGAAGATGACGGCTACACACTCCAGTGTTCTGGCCTGGATAATTCCATGGACAGAGGAGCTCGGTGGGCTACAGTCCATGGGGACACAGAGAGTCAGACAGGACTGAGTGACTAAGGACAGCACACCTATAATAACTTTTAAGTGTTTTTTGTTTAGTATACAAATCTAGTGAGATATTTCATCAAAACCTTCTATGTTTAAAGGAGTAGATGTTGTAGATGAGAAGGCCTAAATTCTTAAAAAGCTAGAGGTCTAGTGGAGAAGATAGACATGTAAGGCATGATGAGTCCCAGGAGAAACTCATTAAAACTGTCACTTGGCAAGATGGAGCTGTCAGGAAGATGGTTTGGGAGAGGAGAGCAGTTAACTTTCAAAGAAGCCATGTGTTAGTCACGTGCAGTCATGTCTGACTCTTCATGACCCCACGGACTGTGTAGCCCACCAGGCTCCTCTGTTCATGCAGTTCTCCAGGAAAGAATACTAGAGTGGATTGTCATTCCTTTCTCCAGGGGAACTTCCAAAGAAGGGCTGGCATTTAAAATTATCAGATGATAACACCAGTAGGTACATGTGTATAATCATATGTAGACATATAGTGTGTTAGGCACTCTACCATGCACTTTACATAGGTCCCTGTATTATGCCTATTTTACAGGTGAGAAAACTGAGGCAAAGAGAGATTAAGTAATTTTCCCAAAGCCGTAGAACTCATAAATGGCAGAGCTAGGCTGCAAACCTAGGCAATCTGGCCCTGGAGTAGATGTTCATAGTTATTTTGCTTAGGTGCCTTTCAACAGGCTTAGTAGGATTTCCACAAACATGTAGCAGGGAAAGGGCCTGTCCAGTTGAGAGAGTGGCGTGAGTGAAGGCATGAAGCAAGCAGTCAAGAGAATGGAATATGAATGTGGAATTAGCTGGAGTATAGACTTTGAGTTGTAGAGGATTGTGGAGAACAGGGACTGGAAGAATGGTGGTGAACGAGGTGTACAGAGATAAGCAAGGCTGGACTCTGAAGGCTCCCAGTGCAATGCTGAGGAGAACCAGTAGCTTTGTGAATAGGAGTGTGACAGACACACAGCCACACCTTTCAAATGGCAGTCTGGTCATTAACGCTAGTAATGATGTGGACAGAATTCACCCAAGGCGGGAGGACCCTTGGGACGATAATGCAATTGTAGAGGTTCCTTATTAGTCAGCATTCCTGAGATAAGAATTGTGGTGTGGACACGGAAAAGAAGAGGGAATGATTTTACAATTATGTTTTGTCAGTAAGGTGACTGTGGAAAAGTAATCATTAACAGTTGCAGGATTCGAGTTTGCTGGGCCAAGCAAGTTTCATAAATGTTTCTCATTTCATTATATATGATTAAATAATGTCTTCTCATTTATTCCAATCTTTGTATTAATCTCACTGCGTGGAGTAAATCATTCATATGATCACTTGGAAGTTTGTCTTCCTAAGGCTTTTAAGCTAGCCTAAAAGTAATGGACCAATTCATATCTTTTTCTCCTTTTTTCCTATTGAAATATATATAAACCATCCCCACTTATATTTTGGACTTTGGCAACTGCCTGTGTTGGAATGTGCTTTACACATGGAGTGGTTACCAAGCAGAAGATTCTTAAAGAGCACTGCCGTTGCTGCTTTTATATTGAAAATGTTATCTAAATTTATTTATGCATATTATTTATATAATAATACAGAATGTATTATATATCTCATACTATGTAAAAACTGGTTAAATAGATTTCTTAAATCTATTAGATTTATGTAGATTATGATTTTATGGTAAGCATAGGTAGAGATCTTTTCATTTTTTTCCATAAACTTTATTCAGTTTATCAGATCTCATAGTATTAAAATAGTCTAGGCTTTTTAGTTTCTTTGTCTTGGGTCCTACCTCAAAATGAGAAAATTAATGACTACTAGCAATGGCATCCCACTCCAGTACTCTTGCCTGGAAAATCCCATGGACAGAGGAGCCTGGTAGGCTGCAGTCCATGGGGTCGTGAAGAGTCAGACACGACTGAGCAACTTCACTTTCACTTTTCACTTTTATGCTTTGGAGAAGGAAATGGCAACCCACTCCAGTGTTCTTGCCTGGAGAATCCCAGGGACGGGGGAGCCTGGTGGGCTGCCGTCTATGGGGTCGCACAGAGTCAGACACGACTGAAGCAACTTAGCAGCAGCAGCAGCAGCAGGAAAACTACATCAAAAGGAACTCATATTGTTAGCTTTTGACATGAGAAAATGGTCATTTCCTATCCTGATTATTTAGAGTGTTAGGAAATGAATATGCTGACTTAAAAACTCATGAAGATAAAAAGAATCATAAAGGTACATAACAATCTGAATAATAGCTGACTTCATCATAGTAGAAATATAACCTGAATTAAATCATGTGTGAAACATAACATATTTTAGCAGAATTTAATAATGTCTCTCCCACTTAGTTGTTTTTGTGGTTCTTACATGATTAGGAGCTTGCAGGAATAAGTCTCAGAGTTATTAAGTAATGAATGGATCACGGTTTTATTATAGATAGGCCTCACTTGATTTTACTGATGAAAATCTAGCTGATCCATTTAATATATAAAATCGGTAACCTGCTTCACTTTAGGAGACCTCATAACTTAAAAAGTCATGAACCTTAAGAATGTTGTCTGCTGTTTCTCTTTTGAAAAATATATATCAGAAAGTATCATGGTGATGGGAGGGGAATGAAGAAGAAGATGAAGATCAGAAACTGCTTTAGATGCTTGGAGAACCTTATGTGCTAAGTACTCATCACACTTCTAGCTTTGCATTCTTTCCTCAAATTGTCAAAGACCTGTATCCATGTTAAAAGTTGAGTTGATGGAGCTTTAAGGCAATGTAGTGGAAGCATATCATGAAGTAGAACTCGGCCTTCCTTTCATGTATCACCATTAAATATAAGCATAAACATGTAAGGTTCTCTGTTTGGATGGGAAAGAGGGCAGGCTAGGTGTGAATTGTTTTTGTTGTTGTTTTCGTTTCTGTGTGTGTGTGGCCAGCCTTACTGAAGGTCATTTTGAGCATAGAAGCATTTCTTAATTTCTTAAGATTGTTCACTTGTCTTAATGTCCTCCCACAGAGCAGAGTGGCCAAAAGAACAGTTTATTCCACCGTACGTCCTCGGTTCCGCAGTGGTTGGGAGCCCCCAATGCTGAACTTCATGGGATCATCAGTGGAGCCAGATCTCTATCAACTGAATGAGTCTGTGGCAAACGCAGCAGAACATCATCGCAAGCAAGAAACAAAGAGATTATCCACAGAGGTAGTCTTTCAGCATCATCTCTGTTTATTTTTGGCTACACTGGGTCTTTAATGCTTTGTGCAGACTTTCTCTAGTGATGGTGAGCGGGGGCTGCCCTTCATTGCATTGTAGGGGCCTCTCATCGCAGTGGCTTCTCCTGTTGTGGGGCACCGGCTTCAGTAGTTGAGGCGGGAGGGTTCAGTAGTTGTGGCACAGGGGCTTATTTGCCCTGCTGCACGTGGGATCTTCCCAGACCAAGGATCGAAGTGGTGTCCCCTGCACTGGCAAGCAGGCGGACACTTATCCACTGAGCCACCAGCGGCGTCTTTGGCATCATCTTCTGAGGGAGGCACAGTGATCTGTGCATTCTCATGTAATTCTGCTTGTGAGTTCTCACTTTATTGACCTGAAGATTGTTCTCGACTTAGTGACTAGATGTCCTGCCGCTCTCAGTTACCTCTCACCTTGTTGTCATGGTGACAGTTGCTCTGTTTCCTGTGAAGCCGGCACCAGCTGGTATCACACCTCACAGCCTGCTGGCTCTCCTCCCTGCCCTTCATGCCAGGGCTCTTGAGCCCTGATGATCCCATCTTTTGGACTCTGCACTTTCTCTCCTTATCAGGAAATTGCCTTGCTGCTGCTGGGCTCATTTTTCCTATGTTCCTCTCCCATCATCAGACCCTCAAGACAGTCCCTTGGACCCAGGACCTCTAAGCCTGTTCCAAGCTGCTCTTTCCTGAATGTCCCATTTTTTTCTTCTTTTATTTTTTTGCCTCATACTAAGCCTTCCCAAGTCCTATCAGTCTGGCTAGAAGGCCAGAGCTTCTCCTGGACTTGAGTCCTAGGTCCAAATGATGACTTACACCACTATTACACCCTGAGGAGATCGTAAAATTTATTGCATCTTTTATGATCTTTGGTAGGCTTTAGACTGTAATATATGCGGAGAGCGGATCGAGGGATTCAAATTGGGTTTGTTATCTCTTCACATTCCTTAAAAATGAGTTTTTCTATGACAGAAAATTAAATACCATTTAAAGTGGAACCAAATCAAATAGCATGATTGGAACCTGAGGAGTTAGACAAATGAGGTCTAGTTGGAAGGAGAAACACAAAATTCATGCGTAGATCCTCCTCAAAGTCCTATTCATTTCCTTTATTGAATTCCTTAATTTTTTTCAGAGCCCTGTGGGTATTTACAGTGTGGCAACTTTGATATCAAGGAATGAATTAGCAAATCACAGTAAATCCTCACTTTTAGGGAGAAACATTTATATAAATTAAATTTCTTAAAATCAATTCTTTGGACAATAGCTGTAGTGTTATAAAAGAACAGTTAAATTCTGAAATTTTGCAAATAAAGCAAATATACTGCTCTGAAAATAATCTTTTTCTACTCTGTTTTTTTCTCTGGCTGCAGATAATGGTCAGGGTGGATTCTGTAACTGCCTTTCCCTGTAATTGCGTGATTAAAAAGATGACCTCACAGTTCTTGGCCCTGGTTAGCTAGACATATGTCCCTAGCTGTATTTTATAGTTCAGACCTCATCACAGTGAATTTTCCCTCCTCATAAAGGGTAACTTTTCTGGAGGAAAAAAAATGTAATCAATCATGAAATTATGATACACTTGCTGTTGCTATAGTTACAGCTGAGTATTTTCAAATCATGAAATTTCATGCTTACAGTCCTCAGATCTTAAAGAAGAAAATTTATCCATTTAATAATGTATGCCTCAGAAATTCACTTTTGTGAGTTCTCTTTCAATTTGTGCATTTAAAGAGAGAGTAATATGTCCTGGCTTCCAGTGTAAAAGTTTGTCTACTCTCAGTGAATAAGTATCTTTACAAGAATTATTGAGAAGTCTTCCTTGTAATGAGTTATCATTTTCCCATTGTAAACTATTTTCCATTTTATGGCTTGAGCACTTATTCAGACGTTTGGAAAAAAGGGAACTGAAAAGCACCTGCTAGCAGTTCTTGGGTATTTTATGCCTTAAGATTTTGTTGGAAAAGAGGCTAAAGTAATGGTGATTTAACAATGCAGAAAATGCAATCATCCCCAGAAGAGACATTTTATTATACTTTAGTGCAACTATAGTAGATGCATTCAGGACAAGACTTGGGTGATTCAGGATCTGGTGATTTTGTTTTGAATTGAAAGGCATAGGTGATGAGGAGTGGCAAATATGGGTGATGATAGCTTCTTTCTTTCCTCAAAACCAGCAGCCGCTTGAACTACATTATATAGTTGTTACAGTTAGTCAAGTGTCATCATTTCTTTCCTCCCTGCTAATATGCCCAGTTATTCTCAAAACCAGTGATTTCATACCATCTGACCACACTGTCATGTTCAGAGCCAGGCAGAAGATGTGGGTGGTTCTTGTTTCATCAACTCTTCCCTTCATAATAGCGTTTAATAAAGATGGCCTGATCATCTAGTGCCTGTGCTCGCTCCTACAGATATGATAAACAATTAAATTAGGCCATTTGTTCTATATTTTTTACTTAGAGTTTCATAGAAGTGTAATTGACAAATAAAAATATAAGCTTTTTAAAGTCTATTTCATTGTGATTCGATGTAGGTATACATTATGAAAGGATTCCCTGCCCTCCATCTAGTTAGTTAACACACCCATCACCTCACATATTTATCTGTTGTTGAGAACATTTATGTTCTACTCTCTTAGCAAGTTTCAATTATATAATACAGTGTTATGCACTGTAGTCCCCACATTTTACATTAGATCCTCCGACCTTATTTATTTATGGAGGAAAGTCTGTACCCTTTTACCAACCTCTCCCTATTTCTCCCACCCACCCCCTCCCCAAGCCTGGCAACCACTTTTTACTCTCTGTTTCTATGAACTTGATTTTTTTTCTTTTTTACACACCGCATATATCAAGTGGTATTTTTCTTTCTCTGCCTGGCTTATTTCATTTATCATAATGTCTTCAAGGTTTATCCATGTTGTCACAAATGGCAGGACTTTCTTCCTTTACATGACCAAATAATAGTCCATTGTATATTCACACATACTGCATCTTCCTTATCTACTCATCTGTAATGGACTCACAGGTTCTTTCCACATCTTGATTTTATGAATAATGCTGCAGTGAATTTTGAGGTTCTGAATTTGAATTCCTATTTTCATCTTCTTCAAGATTATACTCAGTAGTGGGACTGCTGAATCATATGAAAGTTCTATTTTAGTTTTTTGAGAAACTTTAAAAACTGTTTTCCGTACTGGCTGAACCAATTTTCATTCCCACTAACAGTGCAAAAGGGTTCCCTTTTCTCCACATCCTTACCAATGCTTGTTATCCCTTATCTTTTTGACAATAGCTGTTATCAGGTGTGACATGATATCTCAGTGTGGTTTTGACTTCCTTTTTCAAGATGATTAGTGATGTTGAACACCTTTACATAATATACCTATTGACCATTTGTATGTCTCTGGAGAAATGTCTATCCAGTTCCTCTGCCCATTTCCTAATTGGATTGTTTGCTTTTTGCTATTGAGTTAAGTTCTTTATATATTTTGGATATTAACCCTTTCTCAGATACATGATTTGCCCTATCTCATAGATTGCCTTTTCACTCTGTTGATGGTTTAAGCTAAGGTATTCAAATGGTAAAAATTGTTTATCTGTATTTGTATGTTAAGTGCAGCATCCTGATAAATATTCCACAGGAGTTACATGAAGTGGGCATTTTGACATCAGCAGCAGTCCATTGGAGACATCGTCACCTCCTCTGTCTGTGGATGAACTTAGCCCTATGCCTGCCAACTTAGTCACTAGAATTAACTATAGTAAACATGCATTCAAAACTTTTCTGAAACATTCCCAGTCTCAAATATTTTGTCCCAGTGAATCCATAAGCAATTGAAATAGCCAAGGAATTCTAACGCCTTAGGGTCTGCTGTACAGTTACCATGTGCATCCATGTGTGCTAAGTCACTTCAGTCATGTCTGTCTCTTTACGACCCTATGGACTGTTGTAGCCCACAAGGTGGGCAGGCAGATTCTTTACCACTGATACCACCTGGGACTAGCTATCACAATTCATTGTATATAAGGAAACAATACAAGAATTCTTAGATGAGCTTTTCTGTTTGCTTTTTTTTTTTTTTTTTTGCTACATATCTTTAAAGCTATGCTGCTTAATGGGACCCATAGATAATGGTTCTCCTTTTTAGTATCCCAATAGGCTCACGTCTGTTAACTGTGTCAACTGCAAAAAGAAATGACTTCAGCATTTTCTTATCCTGTACTGTTGGCTGTCAAGATCAGTGTTTTTCTGTGTTTCTGTTAACAGTAAATCTGATAATAGTGCTGCCATTTTAAAGAAAAACATAGTGTCCATGTAAATTTAAAATTAAGAATAAAGAGAGAGTAGTATAATTTTAATGTGTAGAGTTCAGATGATTTTCTTGCAGTAGTATTTCCTTTGGTAGGGTGTTAAAGGTTTGTTTCTTAAACATACAAAGCAAAGATTAAGAGTTTTATTATTGTTGTTTTTTAACCAGTTTTATTTTATACAAGCTGTTAAAGTCTGCCTAATACCAAAATCACCTATTATTGAAATTTCAGAGAAAAGAAGGCTTCCCAGGTGGCTCAGTGGTAAAGTATCCACCTGCCAATGCAAGAGATAACAAGAGATGTCGGTTTGATCCCTGGGTGGGGAAGATCCCCTGGAATAGGAAAAGGCAACCCACTCCAGTATTCTTGCCTGGAAAATTCCATGTGCAGAGGAGCCTCAGAGGCTGCAGTCCATGAGGTCACAAAGAGTCAGACACGACTGAGCCACTCACACAGAGGAAAGAATTGTTTGTTTTTATACCTGGTTATTTCTGAAATTAAGATTTAGTCTTTGCACTGATTATCCTTTTTATTATAAGTAGGCCTTTGCCAAAAATGTATCACCTTCCATTTCATATACATTAGCATGTAATCATTAACATATAATAATAGTCAACCACTTGAAAATGAAATTGATCACAGTGTAGTAGATGGTTCTTGCTAACTGATGCCAGTGCTCATTCAAACAGTTGTGGTGATTTTTTAACCTTCCCTGCTTTATCTTTCAGCACTCCAGTGTATCAGAGTATCCTTCAGCTGATGGGTACACGGCATTCAATAACATTTATGGAAGAGGGCCCGGGCCCCATTCGGACCAAGGGGAGGCTGCTGTTGCTTTTAAGCCAACTCCTCTTCGCCATGTAGATAGGTAACTTTTCATTGGCCTGATTTGGAGAGCTGTAGATGGTTATCTCTGGTTTAACACAGATAGAGGTGCCAGTGTCTGCATTGTTCACTACTTCTTTAAACTTCCCATCTAGTAATTATCTGTTAAAGTTTCAGCTGCTCCTTTGTAGAGCTGACTTTGGTGAGCGAGGTCTCCAATCTATAATTCTAACAACACAAATGCCATTGGATGACTTTCCATGTTTTAAAAGATGCTTCTGACAGAATCTGTGAATTAAGAAGAACTGTTTTGAAACTCTCTAGGGTGTACCAGATGGTCTCTAAGCATCTTTCCAGCTCTGTAACTTTTAAAGGAAATAATTTCTATCTTTGTCTCTCCCAGCAAAAACAAACAAACCCTCCTTTAGATAGGTTTAAAGTATTTAAATATAAACTGAATATTTAAATAGAATCAATGCCTTATTTACCATTTTACCATTTCATTCTGTATTTCATTTTTACTTTTCAGTTTCATACTTCATTTATTTTCCTATATTTACTCTCTCAAAAAATTCATTGTAGGCAAAAATGGAGAATTAAGATGAGAAAGAAACAAATTGCATTGAAATAGGTTCACTTTTTCCATCTTATTTCCAATGTAAACTGTATGTGAGGCTTATATGGAGACAACCCATGTACATAAGAGAAAGGAAAAGATGAAATAGTGATAACGAAGGTGTAGGAGAATGATCATTCAGATGAAGTGGGGTAGAGAGCTGGCCCCAATACTTTCCTATCTCAAAGCATCTCTTACTATGAGTGTTAGACATCCTTAATTTCAGTATATATTTTTCCTTAATAGAATCTAGACAAGGTGGGGTTAAATTTTTTTTTTTTTTTTGCCAGGAGTGATAACAGAGTTAATACTTGAGTAAAATGATGTGGAAATTATACAGTTATTATTCTAAGGGCACTAGCAACATATTAAATTGAGTACAAAGAAAAGTCAGCAATGAGTAATACATTTTGAAAATGTCAACTTATGAAATAAATTTTAATTATAGACTCAATTTTTAGTAGATACAGGTGAAAATCAGTTTTGAAGTTTAAAAATTATTTCATTGAAATTCTTCTTGAGTAACTTGTTCCTCACCCTAATATTATCCTTTTCCTTTTTTTTTTTTTTCTGTCTTAGCTGTGATTATTCTAGAAATTATTTCAGATTAGTGAAGGAAATTGCATTAGTGAAGGGATATTCAAGTATAGAGACCTTATTTATGTTCAATACAGGATACAGGATGCTTGGGGCTGGTGCACGGGGATGCTCCAGAGAGATGATATGGGGTGAGAGGTGGGAGGGGGTTTCAGGATTGGGAGCTCGTGTACACCTGTGGCTGATTCATGTCAGTGTATGGCAAAACCAGTATAGCATTGTAAAGTAGAATAAAGTAAAAATAAAATTAAAAAAAAACTGTCAATATTTAGCCAGAGAAAGAATTTTTTAAAGGAGTAAATTGAATATCTCAGTTATCTTCAGGAGTCTAGTCTCTCAGCTGGGCTTATTATTAACAGAAGCTGAATAGTTAATAGACACCTGGATCTTTGATGTTGCTAAGAAACTTTGTCATCATTCTTGCAAAAACTGAAAGTTTTCCGGTCTGAAATATAATACAGAGATTTGGAGTTTGTTTTTATAATTATTATTAAACTCTTACTACATGCCAGAAATGCAGTAAATACCATATGAAGTATATTCACTCTTCAGTGAAATTATAGTGCCATTTAGGGAAAGCACTTTTGAATTCAGAGCCCTCACCTTTGTGGGATTATAGCTTGCTGCTATTCAAAAGCAATTCGTGGCTTTTTTTTAGAAGTCTCATATCATTACCTTCTCTGTGTCTGCTGTATATCAGAGGTGTATTTCTATATGCAGACTCTCTATCAGGTGTGTATCTCTGTGTGCAGACTCTATGAGGTATGTATCTATTACTGCAAATCAGAAACAGAGACCATACATTTTGGTACATGTTAGATCTCTTAAGAAGCATTGGTACATCTAAAAATTGCAAAGTGTGATTTTCAGATTGATGTTATGGCCAGTGTCTTACCCATGTTTAATCTATAGAGGGCAAGAAACTATAAACCATGAAGGTTTGTAAATTCTAAAGCACTTTGTAAGTGCATGCTAGCAGTTGCTTCTAAGACGTACAGAATAGCAAAGACTGTCCTGCAGGCCCCACTGTGACTCAGTATTAACAGACAATCTAGGTTGGCAACAAGCTGAATGGCCACTTCACAGGGGAAGAAAGACCAAGCATCTTTAGTAACTTCTGGCTTTTTCTCTGACAGAAATATATGAGGAAACGTGGGAATGTAAATAGAGGAAGTAAATAGGGAGTAAAATTAATTTTAAAATAAAGTTATTATTTCATTATTGCAATGAAAATATTAGTATATTGTTGATATGTCTGATTTTATTATATTATATAAAAGCATTTTAAACTTACATTGTTAAATTTGTTAATTGTTGTTTAATGATTAAAGGAAGTGTTTGGTTTTAAAGAAAGTTTCCTTTTAAAAATATACATATTCTTAATAGTTGGGGAATTTGGGATGGACATGTACATACTGCTATATTTAAAACAGATAACCAACAATACCCTACTGTATAGCACATGGAACTTGGCTCAATGCTATGTGGCAGCCTGGATAGGAGGGGAGTTTGAGGGAAAATGGATACATGTATATTTATGTCTTGAGTCCCTTTGCTGGGCACCTAAAACTATATATAACGTTTTTGTTTTTTACATAACATTGTTAATTGGCTGTAACCCAATAAAAAATAAAGCTTTTAAAAAATAGACGTATTCTCACTCTTATAATAAGTTTATAGTAAATTAATTAACAAATTAAGAAGTGTTATTTGACTTGTACTTAATCCATACCTTCCTTTGCAATATAGATAACGAGACAAAGTTTTCCTAAAAATTAACACTTAGTCATAATGTTTTCATAGATATTTGGTTTTTGAATTGAAGTCATTGCTTGAATCAGTGAAATCAACATATAAATTACCACAATTGGAAATTATCATCAGTCTCTTTTAATTTTATGACACATGGTAACATTGATCATTATCCTGGCTCTTTCATGGTAGAAATGTTGGTTTACAAAACAATATCCAATATTTTGGTTTTGGATTTAATGGACAAAGAATTCAAAGATTTGCATTCTAGATTTGGCTTTGCACTAACTAGCTTTGTGATTTTGCATTATTTATTTTTATTCCGGCCATAGTTTGTTCAATAGCCAAAGTTTCTTTTAGTTCTCATATTCTATAAGGTATAATAAAATAAGTACTATCTAAATAACTTGTCCAAATGGTTTCTGGTAGAAATTGGCTTGCCTTAGCATTTTAATTTGTTTTTCTTAGGAAAAGCTAGCGGGGTGATCATGTTTTTTCTTCTTTTTTGTAGAAATTATGATCTACAACCCAAGAAATACGCCAAATCTAAGTATGACTTTGTGGCAAGAAACAACAGTGAGCTCTCAGTTCAAAAGGATGATATCTTAGAGGTAATAGAATTTTACCTTTTTATACTCTTAATAAAGTAAACTTATTGTTTTCCTTTTCCAGTGTATATCTAAACCTTCCTCAAAGAAATGCTGAGCTCAAGAAATTATTCTTCAGTATATTTTACCTTTCCAAGGATACAGCATATTATAGATATCTGTGTCTGTTTAGGAAGGGGTATCTGATTTGTCTCTTTTGTGTTTGTTTCGTGGGGAATGTGGTTGGATTTCTTGGCTTACTTTGCCCTCTTCCTTCTTCTGGCCTTTATTTCTTCTGGAGTCAAGGCTGATTATCACTTCAGATGTAGATGGACCATACTTTTTATTTTTGTTTTAATTGGAATATAATTGCTTTACAATGTGTTAGTTTCTGCTGTACAACAAAGTGAATCAGCTGTGTGTGTGTGTGTGTGTGTGTGTGTGTGTGTGTGTGTATGTGTGTATGTGTGTGTGTATTTATCTCCTCCCTCCTGAGCCTACCTCCTACCACCCCATCCCACCCTTCTAGGTCATCATAGAGCACCAAGCTGAACTCCCAGTGTATGTAGTTACTGGGATAACTGGATAACAGATAACCACTGGCTCTCTGTGTTACACATGCTAGTGTGTATGTGTCAATGCTACTCTCTCAATTTGTCCTACCCTCCCCTTCCACGCTGGGTCCACAGCCCATTCTCTACATCTGCATCTCCATTCCTGCCCTGCAGATAAGTTCATTAGTGTCATCCTTCTAGATTCCATATATATGCATTAATAATATTTTTTTCTCTTTCTGACTTATTTTACTGTTTGACAGACTCTTAAGTTCATCTGCATCATTATAAAGACCCAATTTCATTCCTTCTTATGGCCAAGTAATATTCCATTGTATATATGTACCACATATTCTTTATCCATTCATCTCTCAGTGGGCATTTAGGTTGCTTCTGTATCCTGGCTATTGTTAATGGTGCTGCAGTGAATGCTGGAGTGCGTGCATCTTTTTGAATTATGGTTTTCTCAGGGTATATGCCCAGTCAATGGCACCCCTCCAGTCCTCTTGCCTGGAAAATCCCATGGACGGAGGAGCCTGGAAGGCTGCAGTCCATGGGGTCGCTAAGAGTCAGACACGACTGAGCGACTTCACTTTCCACTTTCATGCTTTGGAGAAGGAAATGGCACCCCCACTCCAGTGTTCTTGCCTAGAAAATCCCAGGGATGGGGGAGCCTGGTGGGCTACTGTCTATGGGGTCACAAAGAGTCGGACACGACTGAAGTGCCTTAGCAGCAGCAGCAGCAGTAGCAGCAGCAGCAGTGGAACACCATCTTATTTTAATAAGAGAAAACATTTCCTCCTAATAGCAACCCACTCCAGTATTCTTGCCTGGAGAATCCCATGGACGGAAAAGCCTAGTAGGTTACAGTCCACGGGGGTCGCAAAGAGTCGGACACGACTGAGTGACTTCACCTCACCTCACCTCACCCTTCCTGTTTTAGTACCCTTGCACAAATGTACCCAGCAGTGAGTGTGCCAGTGGTTTTGGGAATAATCCACCATGACCAAAATCCCTTTCTTTAGTTATAACTGAGACATCATCTTTTTAAATATATAATGTGGCCTGGTCATAATAGTTATTGTAAAAAAGTTTTTTAATATATTTCCTGTCTGTTCTAACAGTGGAAACAATAGACCTTTTCCAAGTGACTCATCTTAAACACTTCTGATGCCACAAATAGTTAAACATTCTTGGGAGGTAATATGGACCTGGGGTGGAATGGTACCTTACCTGGTCTATATTACTCATTGTAATTCTTAGTGTAATTCTTGAGAATCATTTAACCCACAGTATGTTGAGGTTGAGTCAGTGTATTAGAAGTGAAACCATTTGCCGGATCTAAGAATAAAGATTGAACTTCCTTCATAGATTAGTTTGGTACTGAAATGACATCTTTATTTTCTTGCATGATGACAGATCCTTGATGACAGGAAGCAATGGTGGAAAGTTCGAAATGCAAGTGGAGACTCTGGATTTGTGCCAAATAACATTTTGGATATCGTGAGACCTCCAGAATCTGGATTAGGGCGTGCTGATCCACCTTACACGCATACAATACAGGTAACTACGATTTTTGAGCAAAAATTTAACTTTTTCAAGTTTTTAGATTCATCGCCCCTCAACAGCACTTACACACTTTTTATATACTAGTCATCTTGAGACTTCATTGATTGTATAATTTATACCTTTGTTTCCCTAGGTTGCTGGGACAGTGGCTAAGGACATAAGGAAGAATTGTGCATATATTTTCTGATTTACCTCTTCAGGCAATTGCTTAAGATCTTTATCTCAATGACTGTTTCTCTGAATACTGTGTTTTTCTACCATATAATATTTTTGACATTTGGAGAAATATTGGGTTGCCCAAAAGGTTCATTCGGGTTTTTCCTTAAGATGTTACAGAAAAACTCGAGCAAACGTTTTGGCCAACCCAGTAGTGTTTCTGCCTCCTCACCATTACCCAGAGCCCTCCTGCCCAAGGGTCCTGATAGACGATGGCACTGAGACAGTGGTTGGAGTGTCTACCAGTTCATCTTCCCAGACTTTGCTCTCATCCTCTGAATAGACTGATTATAGTCTGTTTGCTTTCAACTTTCCGACTGTCACATCCTAATCCCTTTTAAAACACTACCTTCACATGGCAGACCCTCCACCCAATTTTTAGCCCCATTATCTTTCTTCACATTTGATGATCACGTGAGACTTGGGCCAGCACCATGTGCTTTTGAATCCGTGACCTGCTCTCTAGAGTCAGACCTGTCAGCAGAGATGGAATGGATGGACTATACCACACTTAGTCTTTGAACCTGCAGTGATTACCTTCCCATGGCCTCGGGAAAATTCTTTTCATTTTCAGAATTTTGAGCAAAAGGTCCCATCTGACTGCATAATAATGTCACAGATTTAAGTGGAAGCTGAAACTATGTAGGATACGCAGTGAAATCATGAAATTCTGTGCCTAGGCTTGGTAAAACACAGGTTGTCCAAGCCTAGAACTGTGGTCATGTGCTGTTACCATCATCCTGTAAGGACTTCTGGCTTCACACAGCATTCAAGCCCAGAGCACGTCCCACAGTTATCCGGAGAGACATTTGACCTTACTGGAATTCCAGAATCAAGCAAACATTTAAAATAAAGAATCGACGTACAATTTATATATCTTGATAACTTAAAGTGATGGCAGTGGGAATCCTGTTTGCTGTGCTTGTGTTTGGGCTGGCCTGCTATGCTTATGTATCATGTACTTATTTTATGTTCATCATTTGTCATTAGCTCTTGATGCCAAAGAAGGAGTTTGAGTTATTCAAGGTACGGTCTACTCTGTTTCTCGTGGATTTTTGAAGTGAATTTTCTAATTGAGTCTTAATACTTTTTTCTTTCCTAAGTTCTTACTTTTCTGATCTTGTGATGTGATTACCTGACCAAATATAGGCTTCTGTCTGGTTTGTAAATATCAGTTCTTTGTGTTCTTTGCTATAGAGGTTTTGACAGTGTTAGAGTGTATGCCTAAACCAGTGATAGAGTGTATACCTTTTGAGCTATCACAACTGTTTGTTTTTTTTTTTTTAACTTTTTTGTTTGTCTTGGGGTAGAACTGATTAACAATGTTGTGATAGTTTCAGGTGGACAACAAAGGGACCCAGCCTTATGTATACATGTGTCCATTCTCTCCCAAGCTCCTCTCCCAGCCAGGCTGCCACATAACATTGAACAGAGTTCCCTGTGCTATACAGGAGGCCCTTGTTGGTTATCCATTTTGAATATAGCAGTGTGTACATGTTATAAGCACTGTTTTTAATATTTAACTCATGGTAAACAATAAGAAGCACTCTTCACAAAGGATATCCTGAGTTGCTATATGTGAACAGAAGCCCAGATTTTATATATAAAGTGCTAGAAACACTTAGCCAACTGTGTTTTTATTTGTGTGCTCGGTTGCTGGGAATGGCAAACTCCCATAAAATAAGATACCTAAAACTTGCAAATACAAATGTGCATTCTAAGTATTTTTGCCCACTTGAGAGTTCCTGGGGAGTTTAACCTCTCTTACCCTTTCCTGTTTACTGTTCCGTCTTCTTTTTCTTCATTTCAGATTCCTGGCTTGGACCATAAGTTGACTTTCTGTTTAAAGGTTGCTTTGTGTCTAAACCTAAATCAAAACTATGAGTACATATCATAGGTAGAGTACTTTCTGAGAACATAAAATCTATTTCTCCTTCCTGGAACAGAGCCTCAGCTGATATTTTTGTCAACTTTGGCAAAACCAAGAAATTTTTAAGTGCTCATGGGTTTCAGGAGTTTGCTTGGCTACTTTATGTAAATAGAAACTTGTAGGGATTGCTTGTTTGGGCTGTTTTCCTTTTAAACTTTTCAACACTATCTGACTGTTGAAATTTTCTGGATATTGCTCTAAATATGGTGAAGTACATAGAAATGTAGATAGAAGCTGTGTGTGTGTGCGTGCACGCTTAGCTTGGAAGCACCACTTTTAAAAGGTATTAAAAGCAATCTATTTTTTTAACACCTCCTGAAAACTTTGGTCTGATCCCAGCAAAACCACCAAAATCTTGTAAAATTTTAATAAGCTAGCTTGAAAATCTGCTATCTGGCATAAATATGACTCTGAAAGAATTCCTATTCTCAAAGTATTTGTAACACACTCAGAGAAAAGTGACTAGATAGAGTGAAAAAGAAAAGAAAAACAGCCTCAGAAATATTTGCCAGTTGTTTTATCTCTACAAATGTTACCAGATACTTTCAAGCATCTAAATAAAAATTATGCAGCTGTTTTCAGCATGACATGAAATAAAGATGCCACTGTATTACTGGTTTCAGTAATCCTAACACCCTAATCTGATAGAACTCCACTGGATTACAGACATATCAAAAGTGGATTCTGTGTCTTATTCATCTTTCATCCATTTACCTGCAAATATTTATTGAGTGCCAGCATCTCACACTTGATGAAGACTAGCACTGGCCAGATCCTCTATAAAAGCCTGCTGCCCAGAACCAAATCTCCGGGCCATCTCCCCTGGCTTTGCCCTTACTTTATGTTCATGTATCAAGAGCAGTGATGCTCTCTCTGCTCAGAAGAGACTGACACTTTTCTCTCTGTCTCATCCGTCCAATGTTACCAAAATTTTACAGAAATTTAAAGAAACTTCTTAACAAAAACATTCTAAATCTCTGTACTGTACCACAGAAAGACGCTCAGGCTCTCTGCCATGTCCGTTAAGGACCTCACAAATACTAGAATATTTAGTTCCTACCTCAAACTTGTGAAGTCGGCACATTTTATGTATCAGGAAATTTCAGTACGGAGAAGGAGCTTGCCCACAATGACACAGCTGCGTGAAGCCAGGATGGGGCCCTGGGACTCTAGAATCATAACCCACGCTCTGATATACTTGACTGACTTGGAAAATGGTGCTTACAAAAGATTGATACCCTGTTTTGCATAGACATAGAGTGTTCACTGTGAAAGGGGAAAGTGTTCATCACTCAGTCATGTCTGACTCTTTGCAACCTCATGGACAGTAGCCCACCAAGCTCCTCTGTCCATGAAATTCTCCAGGCAAGAATACTGGAGTGGGTAGCCTTTCCATTCTCCAGGGTGTCTTCCCAACTCAAGGATCAAATCTGAGTCTCCTGCATTGGCAGGCGGAGTCTTTACCCCTGAGCCACCTGGGAAGCACATGCAGCATCTACAAGGCACTGAATTTTTAAAAGGCACAGTGTTAGGGCTATTATTCTCGTATGCTTACATTTCTAGTAAATAAGTATATATAGTGGGCTGGCCCAAACATTTGTCCAGGTTTTCTATGTCATGCTCCTGAAAAGCCCAAACAAATTTTTAGGGCAATCAATAATTAGTGGCAGTTGCTAGAAGAGGGGCATGAGAACAGCCGTTGCCTGTGGCTCACATACTTTGGGGTAGAGATTGTCTGCTGTTGGCAGGGATGCTCGTACCTGGCACCAGTCTGAAATATTTGTTGAGTTGCCACCTGATGTCCCCACGAGTCCAGGCTGCTTGAGATCCTCACATTTGGAGTGAATTTTAACAGCTCTCTGTAAAGACAGCCGTTCCCACCAAAAGTGTTTCCCCCATGGCTTCAGCAAAGTTTTAAAATTAAAGGGAAGGGAGGTAATAATTTGTGAAAGATGCAGGACATTAAAAAAAAGGTTGGATGAAACCGCTGGGAAAAGAAGTAAATGTTCCTGAGAGATGATGGAGAAATGAACGTAAATGACCTATCTTTTGATGAAAATACTGTCATCGAGCATTCCAGGCTTTTGGCGTACTTCCGCTGGGCAACACATGGACCTCCAGGATGCTTCCTGCCCTCCTGGCATCTACTTGCCATGTCAAGTTTCCTGTAGGTCTTCTAACTTGACTTCCTGATGTCTTGCACTTGGACTGTTTGTCTACCAAAATCATCCTTTTGCCGACATAGGTTTTTTAAAATCATGCTGTATATTATATCTCTATTTTTAAAATTTATTTTTAAATTGAAGGATAATTGCTTTACAGAATTTTGTTGTTTTCTGTCAAACCTCAACATGAATCAGCCATAGGTATACATATGTCCCCTCCCTCTTGAACCTCCCTCTCATCTCCCTCCCCATCCCACCCCTCTAGGTTGATACAGAGCCCCTGTTTGAATTCCATGAGACATACAGCAAATTCCCATTGGCTATCTATTTTACATATGATAATGTAAATTTCCATGTTACTCTCTCCATACATGTCACCCTCTCCTCCCCCTCTCCCCATGTCCATAAGTCTGATCTCCATGACATCGATTTTCATGTTGAATGCCAAGTCTGAAACCAAACCCTGCCCTTCTATTATTTCCAGTATCCTCAGAGGCTTGACTGAAGAACTCTTTTCTTTATTATTATTGTTAAGTCTCTGCTTATTATTATTATAGATATATTTCCCTACCAAGATGCATGTAATTTTGAATGTCTGGTCATTTATGGTCCAGTAAGTTCAACAGAAAGTTTTCCTGTCTGCTCTGTTGCAGAGCAAGAGATGTTGTATTATGGAAACAGCTCCAGTCTAGGTCGGGGTAGATAAGGATTTTAATCTTGGCTCTGCCACTGAGTAGCTGTATGACCTTAAAGAAAGTATCTCCTCAGGGTATGTGCCGAGTAGTGGGATTGTTGGGTCATACGATAGTTTTATTTCTAGTTTTTAAAAACGAATCACCATATTATTCTCCACAGTGGCTGTATCAATTTACATTCCCACCAGAAAAGCAAGAGGGTTCCCCTTTCTCCACGTCCACTCCACCATTTACTGTTTATAGATTGTTTTGTTGATGGCCATTCTAATCAGTGTGAGGTGATATCTCATGGTAGTTTTGATTGGCATTTCTCTAATAATAAGCGATGTTGAGTGTCTTTTCATGTATTTATTTGCCTGTATGTCTTCTTTGGAGACATGTCTGTTTATGTCCTCTGCCCATTTTTAAAATTTTGTTTGTTTTTCTGATACTGAGCTCCATGAGCTACTCGTATATTATTTTTCTGTGCTCCAGTTTGCTGAGCTATGAAATGGAGGGGGCCAATAATCTCAAGAATCCGGTCTAGATATAAAATTCTTTTATATTCCATATATATGTTTATGTAGCCCTAAATTAAAAGTGGAGATGTTTTCTCCAGGTGAACTCTAAACCACTAGCACTCCTAATTTCAGCTCCTGCTATGAATGCACTGTTTTTCAGGTTCAGTCCTGATATTCAGATATTGCTGGGCAGAGAGGAACAGTTTACTAAAGATGTCTTCATATTCATTCCAGCAGACCAACATCCTAATAATATTCAGTTCTTAAAATTTTTTTTGAAGTTAATCTTAGAACACTCTATTCATCTATTAAGTAGAAGCATGGTCTTTAGACTGGGATGGTGGATAGTCTTAGATACTTTTATTCTGCTTCATGCATGGAAATTTTTCCAAATATTTCTTACAATAATTTGAACAGTACCTACTCTCTTTCTCTCTTTCCATGTATATAGAAATTATTGCCCAACATGCATGTGTACAAAATTATAAAATATTGTTTAAGTGCTTACAAGTTCAACTTGCTAAAAAAATCATGATATATATGTATTTCCTTTTGTAAAGCAACTTATTAGAAGAGTTAATCTTACATGTAATGAACTGTAGTTGTATTATTTATGAACTATAAGATGAACCCTTACCTTAGTATTTTAAAACACAATACTTGGATACACAAATCATCACTGAAATACTCCACACTGTTTATACTATAGTGTGAGTCTGTATAATTTGTTTTATATGACTGGATAGTGGTGGAAATTAATTATATATTTACAGGCTTTTTCTATGGTTGATTTGTGGGCAGGTAATTTTACAGCCAAAAACTAATTATCTCACACTCTCTGATATTTGATGTGAAGTATAATTGATATTATTGTAGTTCCATCTCCTATGTTAAATTTTCTCATTTGACGTGATTTGCTCCATTTTCCTAATAGCAATTACTTCCATGAGCTGTCAGAGGTAACCCACATTTATTCCCTCAAGGCACTTCTTTTTGATGTAATTTTTGGATTCAATCTCTGGACTTAACACCCTCCAAATGTTCCAGCTGTGCCTAGTTTTCACTGCAGAATGCCAAAGAGACTAAATTTAGAGGGGAAAAACAAATGTGTAGATCCATTTTTAAGAACAGTTCAATTTTAATGGCTTTGTTGGCCTTGCTTGCATAATTTCCCCTCTGAAGCAGTATCTTGCATGAATCAAGAGCTTATTGACAAATCTCTTTTAATCCTTGAGAATTTCTACTTAGCTTTAGTGGCTACAGAAAAGTGACTCACTGGATTCAATTACCAACAGAAAGTGCACGCTCCAAGTGTGCTCACTCGCTCAGTCACGTGTCTAGCTCTTTGTGGCCCCATGGACTGGAGTCTGCCAGTCTCCTCATGGGATTCTCCAGGCAAGAATACTGGAGTGGGTTGCCGTTTCCTACCCAGGGGATCTTCCCAACCCAGGGATTGAACCCGCATCTCTTGCCTCTCCTGCACTGGCAGGCGGGTTCTTTACCACTGCCGCCATCTGGGAAGCTGACCTGTTCCATGGAATCTAGCAATTCTGACTTTCAGAGAAAGAGAAAAAAACCCGAGAGAGATTTTGTTTTAAGCAGAACTTGAAATATATTTGTGGGAGATAAAAGACAAGAGTTAGGAAGTACCGATGATGGTAGAGAAGTAGGACCACACCGAGATGACCCATCATTCCAGTCTGCTCACTACTGAGGGCTCCGAAGGGATGTGGGACTTTCAGTGCTAACACTGGGAGGGTCCCAGGCAAAATGGGAATAGTTGGCCAAGATTTCTTTTTGGGTTTGGAGATTCAGCACTGTTGGTTCAGGAGAAGAAAGTTCGGGGTGAAATTCTACTCTCTAAGACTTTCCGTTAAGTTGATGGGCCATCAGCTCTCTACTTCCAACCAGAAGTAACCAAGAAACAGTTAGGGGAAGAAGGGGAAGAGCAATGACTGGGTGGTAAGTAGACAACAGTGGAGAAGATGGGTCCACAGAGTCAGGCCTGATTCTCTTTCCTTCCCATGGAGGATGACGTAGCCATTTCCATGGAAAAGCCACCTTCGTTTCGGAACAGGTTGTAGTGATTTAAGGAAGGCACTCCCTGCCCCGTCCCTTTTTATTTCAGAGGTTGGAAGCATGAGGCAGGTAGGAGGACCACGAAAGGGGGAAATATGCAAGTAAATAAAAGTTACAACCTAATTCATGAAACCTAATTCATGAAACATTTTCCTTTGGTTTCTCTGCATATTTTATATATATATATATCTTAAGCCTGAGATAGGTTATACTGACAATATATGTAGCAATGACAGATGATTGAAACAAGGCACAGAAGATTTGGCGAGCCTGTGTGCAGGCTTGATTGTGGCAATAACACAGGTATTCAGTTGTTCACAGTATTTGATGGCTAGCAAAACACGAGCTGTTCTTGTTTTTTTTGAAAGCAGAAAAATATGAATCATATCGGGAATGCAGAAACTGATAGCAATTTTTGGTTTGTTTAAGCATTAAAAGCAATCGTTTAAATGCTGACACTTTTGAAATCCTAATGTGAGCATTCACTAACCTTTGATGAAATCATGTGTCGAGGACATTTTTATCAAGGGAACACTGTATATATGTTAATCAGATGACATTGGTGTGTGCTAAGTGTTACATGTCTGTGATGTTTGCTGTATTTTTGATTGCTTCAGATATTTTATTGGCCCAAATATAGGAGTGTTGTTTTGTAGATGATAATAATAATGTACTCGATTATCAAATATTAGGAATGTTTCCAGGCCTTGGATGTGGAGGGGCTGGCAAAGTCTGTTTCTCTCCCATCTGACTCCATGGCTTGCTCTGTGAATTTAACTCCTCCTCGCTCCCATTCCCCTCCAAGAAACAGCAGCAGGACAAACTTTTCTCTTGGTTCTCCCATCCTTGGCTCATAATCCTCCTGCCTCCCCTACCCACTAGAGGGTGAATGGCAGCTTTTAAAGGACAGCGGTGGGCCGGTGCTGCTTCCCCCTCTGGTTTCCACAGGTGTTACTCATTTGCTGTGACAATGCCACTGAGGATGGTGTGTTCTTTCTTAAGTAAGAAAAAGTGATGAATGTGTGTGGTGTGTGTTTTGATATTTTGATCTCTGTGGAAATTGGGAAGGCCTCTTTTAAAATCAGCATTGCCTTATATTTGGGCCAATTTAGAAATTAAAAACTCTTCTAGACAAAGGACCAGATTACCAAAAGGCTTGCTTTTTGCATTTTATTGGCTAATCCTGAATTTCAGAATAATTAAAATTGTGCCAGTCGTGTATCTAAACTTTATCTAAATTATAAGTCATTGCTCTGTAGCTTTGATCCAATCCAAAAAATTGCCTTTTGAGAATTTGGAACTTATTCTAACACAGTTATCTGTTATTTTGTTTAAAGCTTTAACTATTGTTTTTAGTTTAATAGGAAATATATATATATATTATAATAGCCTAAATCATTTAAAAATTACTGAAAGTTATATATTCTGTCACATCTACAAATCCCCACATGACCTTTTTTTTCTAATATGCTTTTGAGATATAGTCATAAACATTTAATTAAAGATTATCTCATGACCCTCACCATAGTCCTATTTTTAACAAGAAATATAACAAATTAGCTTTAAGATGATGGCCAAAAAGGTTATGGTTTGAAAAAATTAACAGTATTTTAAAATTGTTTATTTTAAAGCATAGTCCTTTTATCTATTGAAATATTATCCCTCTTTTTAGAAAATTACTTGGAAACAACAGAATTAAACACTTTTGAATAAAACATACATTTAAAATAAGGAGTAACTAATGCCTTATATTGTTGATATCAGAAATATTTTACCTACCCTGCTGTTACATGATTTCTGATTCAAATTTAGTTTTCTGGTCACTTATTACTGTCATTAGTACTCCTGTTTGCTATTGGTATATACTTTTGACTGATGAATTTCATTTTGATTCTGAACAAATGTGTAGAATATTTAAAAGTAATTTTTAATAAGTGTTACATCATGTAGTATTGGAGGGTTATATGTGTGCATGTGTGTACATTAACACACCCACAAATTTGCTGTGGATCTGCAAGTAAGTTTACAAATAAATAGCCAACAACATCCAAAGTATAATTTATTTTCCTAGCCTAGGTTTATATCGTCACAATTCTGAATGAATGATTTGTTTCTTCGTAGAAACAAAGGATGGAGTATGGCCCAAGAGCGACCGACATTCCTTCTGCCCCATCACCTCCTCCAACACCAGCTCCTGTCCCTGTTCCCCTCCCACCTTCCACTCCAGCACCTATTCCTGTGTCAAAGCTCCCGGCAAACATAACCCGTCAAAACAGCAGCTCCAGCGACAGTGGCGGCAGTGTTGCACGAGACAACCAGCGGCAAAAACAGGTTCCTGTGGACCGTAAGTTTCCCAGGGAGACAAAATACTCAGTTTATCCTGTGAATGAGAGGCTCTACTAGGTAAAAATTTTTGTGTTGTTTCTACTGGTGTATGCTAAGTCACTTCGGTCATGTCCAACTCTGTGACGCTCTGGACCGTAGCCCGCCAGGCTCCTCTGTCCGTGGAATTCTGCAGGCAAGAATACTGGAGTGAGCTGCCGTTTTCTCCTCCAGGGAATCTTCCTGACCCAGGGATTGAACGTGCATCTCCTGCAACTCCTACACTGCAGGGATTCCTTACCACTGAGCCACTAGGGAAGCCCCTCTGCTGGTAATAAATATTATTAAATATATTTAATAGTCCTTTGTACTTGCACGGTGCTTCACTGATTGCAAAGTCCCTTATATCTCATTTGTTATCCTCCAAGTAATTCTAAGAAACAGGAAGTCCTCTTTACTCTCTAGTGTGTGTATTTCTACACATATTCCAATATATTGTGGTGGCTGAATGCAGACTCTGAAGCCAGACAGGCTTGAGTCTTTATAGTGAAACATCATTTGCTGGCCATGAGACCTTCAACAATGTAATTATTTTCTCTATATTTTAATATCTGACTCGTTGTAAACCCATGGACTCTAGCCCACCAGACTATTCTGTCCATGGGATTTCCCAGGCCAAGAATACTGGATTGGGTTGCCAGTTCCTTCTCCAGGGGATCTTCCTGATCCAGGGATCAAACCCAGGTCTCCCAAATTGCAGACAGATTCTTTACCATCTGAGCCACCAGAGAAGACTCAATATATATCTGAAACTGTTGGGTGTTGGTTCAGGGGCTCTGAAGAGCTCTAGTACCATAGTCCTTTATGTCTCAGTGCAGAAGAAGAATTCAGCGAGAGGCACAGAGACAGATAAAAGTGATGTATTACAATAGGACACTTGTGAGGCTTATGAACCGGTGGATGAGAGATGCCCTGCCCCAAGAACTTACTGGGCTACAGTTTTATAATCAAAGGGAACATCAGGAGGGGAAAAAGAACTTCTTTGTCTTTGTTGTGCGGACGTCATGCTCCCATCATCAGCTCCTCCTCCAGGTCGGGCAAGGGAGTTTTCTTGTCCCTGCCTTGTGAAACTAGGTCCACAAATTATTGTTTATGTGTGCACAGAGCATATCCCAGGGATCACTGACTTACTGAGCTCGCTGGGCAGGATGTGGGTCTCACGCCACCATTGTTTTATTGTTTTGGGACGTCCCGTGCTTCTGTTGCATGGTTTTGTTGCTAAGCATGTCTGCTTGGTTTTGTAGTTAAGCAAAGCTACTTTCCTAAGTAATCATTAACTTGCAGGGGTCTCCCATATTTTTACTTATAATCCTCTAGTGGGATTAACTATTTAACCACCTATTTGGCTTCCCTGGTGGCTCAGATGGTAAAGCCTGCAATGTGGGAAACCCAGGTTTGACAACTGGGTAGGGAAGACACCCTAGAGAAGGGAATGGCTACCCACTTTAGTATTCTTACCTGGAGCGTTCCCTGGACTTAGAACCTGACGAGCCACAGTCTGTGAAGTCACAAAGCGTTGGACATGACTGAGCGACTAACACTTTCAGTTTCTTTCGTCCCTTTACTCTGTCCCTGTCATATGCATGGTGTGTATACACACACACACACACACACACACACACAAAATCACACTAACAATATAATTAGTTCTGAATTCTGTTCTTTTCTCATATAAACATACTTTTACTGTAGATGATCACTCTTATTTTCTTTACTTTCATTATTATTTATACTGTTGGAGTAACTTGAAAATTCATCTTCATGTGAAATCTCGTCTCTGGCATCCAGATACATGTCTTGAACTATTAACTTTATAGCTGGATGGGATACTTGAGATTCAATTTTTTATCTCGGTAAATCATAGCCCCATCTATTCAGCTGTGGTCCTTCTTGATAAATTAAAAGTTTTTTAAAAAGAAGACACTGAAACCATTACTATTTAATTGTTCTAGAAATTCTGGTTAAATACAGTAAGCACAAACCTACTTTTATACATTATTTTCTCAACTGAAGTATATTAAATTTTAAATTACCTTCTTATCCATATCTTGACCTTACCAAAGAAACTAATGGAAAAATGAAGTTTTGGAAAAATGATGAACTTTTTCTGTGCAGCAAAAACAACTATGCTTGCACGCATGTGTGGTTGAGAGTGTGTGTATAATTGGCTACTAAATTTTAAAATGGCTATATTTCCATGTATTTTTTAAAAGGTTGTTTTTCTTTTTTTTTTTCAGACAATAAAGATACAGTTTTGAGATGAGAAAGTTCTATAAATGTTTTTGTTGATTTCCCTAAGGAAAATATTGCTGTCAGAGAGTTTCTTCATTCTTACAACCAGTTTATAATATCTCCCTTCTCTGATACGTCAGTGCAGTAATCTTTGACACGGTGGCACTTTTTTTCCAGGCCTGGGATCAGGGTTCATAGGCATCCAGGCCCAATTTTGGAACAGTCTGTGGGCTGGGACAATTTGTTCTTTGTCCTAGTCTAAGAAACTAAGAATAACCTAATGGGAAAGAGGCATGGTTAGAATTTTATAAAGATAGAGAACTCTCCTGATAATTGTGACTCATCATTTTTAAGTCTGTTTTTCATAAGTAAAAGGGTGACATTGGTATGTAAAACGTAAACATCTCTCCTCAAGTTAACCCTTGTACTTTTTTCCTTACACTAGTAACATTCTACTTTTACTTATATAACATTCCTTTTAGAGATAGCTCAAAAAATAGTTTGTCACTAAATAAAGATACTCCTTTTGGTAAAACAAATATTCTTGATAATTTTTATCTTTGAGAGCACTTTTTGGAGAACATTTCTTCTGAATGAATGTTGGGGCTTCTCAACAGTCTTTTGAAGCAAACAGACACATTTCTTTATTGGTAGCCTGGTTTCTCTCAAAATATACATTTTGTGCTACCTATGTTCTCTGCATATGGTCTCTGATAAGTCTGATAAGACTTCAGATAAGAATAAAATTGAAGGAGCTGTAATTTGAATACTCACCCATAAAAATGTTACCAGATAGCCATGGCCAAGGAAAAAATCAGCAGGTCCATTGATTCAAACCAGCTGCTGGAGCCTTGTGTCATATGAGCTCAGTTCAGTTCAGTCCCTCAGTCGTGTCCAACTCTTTGTGACCCCACGGACTGCAGCACACCAGGCTTTGCTGTCCATCACCAACTCCCGGAGCTTGCACAATCTCATGTTCCATTGAGTTGGTGATGCCAGCCAACCATCTTATCTTCTGTCATCCCCTTCTCCTCCTGCCTTCAATCTTTCCTAGCCTCAGGGTCTTTCCTAATGAGTCACTTCTTCGTATCAGATGGCCAAATATGGGAGCTTCAGCCTCAGGGTCAATCCTTCCAATGAATATCCAAGAAAAGCCAATGATTTTCTTTAGGATTGACTGGTTTGTTCTTTGCCATCCACGGGACTCACAAGAGTCTTATCCAACATGACAGTTCAAAAGCATCTATTCTTTGCCACTAAGCTTTCTTTATGGTCCAACTCTCACATCCATACATGACTACTAGAAAATTCATAGCTTTGCCTATACATGCCTTTGTTGGCAAAGAAATGTCTCTGCTTTTTAATATGCTATCTAGGTTGGTCATAGCTTTTCTTCCAAGGAGCAAGCGTCTTTTAATTTCATTGGCTACACTCACCATCTGCAGTGATTTTGGAGCCTAAGAAAACAAGGTCTGTCACTGTTTTCATTGTTTCCCAATCTATTTACCATAAAGTAATGGGACCGGATGCCATGATCTTAGTTTTTTGAATGCTGAGTTTTAAGCCAACTTTTCCACTCTCCTCTTTCACTTTCATCACGAGGCTCTTAAGTTCCTTTTTGCTTTCTGCCATTAGGATGTTGTCATCTGCATATCTGAGGTTATTGATATTTCTCCCGGGAATCTTGATTCCAGCTTGTGCTTCATCCAGCCCAGCATTTCGTTTGATGTACTCTGCATATAAATTAAATAAACAGGGTGACAGTATACAGCCTTGATGTACTCCTTTCCTGATTTGGAACCAGTGCATTGTTCCATGTCCAGTTCTAACTGTTGACCTGCATACAGATTTCTCACAAGGCAGGTAAAGTGGTCTGGTATTCCCATCTCTTTAAGAGTTTTTCACAGTTTCTTGTGACCCACACAGTCAAAGGCTTTAGTGTAGTTAATGAAGCAGAAATAGATGTTTTTCTGGAATTCTCTTGCTTTTTCTATGATCCCGTGGATGTTGGCAGTTTGATCTCTGATTCCTCTTTCTTTTCTAAATCCAGCTTGAACATCTAGAATTTCCCTGTTCACTTACTGTTGAAGCCTAGCTTGGAGAATTTTGAGCATTACTTTGCTAGTGTGTGAGATGAGTGCAATTGTCTAGTAGTTGGAACATTCTTTGGCTTTGCCTTTCTTTGGGACTATAATGAGAACTTCTCCAGTCCTGTGGCCATTGTTGAGTCTTCCAAATTTGCTCGCATATTGAGTGCAGTACTTTAACAGCGTCATCTTTTAGGATTTGAAATAGCTCAGCTGGAATTCCATCACCTCCACTAGCTTTATTCTTAGTGATGCTTCCTAAAGCCCACTTGACTTCTCACTGCAGCATGTCTGGCTCTAGGTGAGTGATCACATCATTGTTATCTGGGACATGAAGATCTTTTTGTACAGTTCTTCTGTGTATTCTTGCCACCTCTTCTTAATATCTTCTGCTTCTGTTAGGTCCAGACCACTTCTATCCCTAATTGTGCCCATCTTTGCATGAAATGTTCCCTTGATATCTCTAATTTTCTTGAAGAGATCTCTAGTCTTTCCCATTCTATCGTTTTCTATTGTCACATAAGCTATTCAGTTCTATTCATCGTAGTTTTCAAAAAAGGCTCTCCTCTTGCCACTTTTGAAGAGATCGGTGCTTCAGTTGTTTTGCATGTCTTCTGCTTCCCTTGGGATGTTACTCCTTTTATTTGAGTTTAATCTTTAGTAATATAAGAAGTGTTGTTTTAGAGGGAGGTGTAAAGTTAGTCTAGTGTGTTGTTATGTGCTAGAACATTACAAGTGGAAACCAAAGCCAGGAACACATCACAAGAGGGAAATTGCTGTCAGAGGATTTAAATAGAGGGCGTGGAGTCTAGTGCACTTGTGGAGGGGTTGCCTGAGGACTGCGGAGTCACTTGTCTATAATGTAATAAAGGACAGCTGGCAGAGTGTACAGGGAAAGTGCTGGTGATGCTGGTGGTGAGGAGAGCTACTAGGGAATCTTAGTGGGGAGAGCTGCTAAGGAAACTTAGGGATCTAAGTTTAACTTCTTTATTTTACTCAGAAATGATGAAAGTGAGATCATCAGCTCAGGGTGAAGATTGGAGACTGGGTGTTGGGAGATTCACAGAAGGAAGAACATAGGAAATGTTTGTTTAACAGCAGGCAATTGTGTGGTCCAAGGTGGGATTTCTCATCTTGAGCCCTGTGGACATTTGAGGCTGCGTAATTCTCTACTGTAGGAAACTGACCTGCGTGCATTGCAGCCCGTCTTGTTATATCAGACCTCTACTCACTGCATGATGGTAGCTTCCTTCTTTCCTGACCCCTGTTTGTGACATTTTCCAAGTGTCTCTGGCTGTTGCCAGATGTCCCCTGGAGTCAAAATCCCCCACCCAGATGAAAAGCACTGGCCTCAGGAAATGTAGTGTAATTATCAGGGAGCATTAACTACCCAGTGGAGGTTCATGATCATGAAATTAACATGAGCTCACTCAGCACTGTTGTGTTCTATTCGGTGTACAGGTGTAGCACAGAATAAGAAAGTAAGATTTAACAAGGGTGGGGGTCTTGCCAAATGAATACAATGAAGACAGAGAAGAAACAGGGAGTGATTTTAATAATTGATTATGAAGTTTATGCTTGGTGAGAATGAAAGGGAAGATAAGAGAAATACTAGATTGTCAGCCCTGCAGGGGTCAAAAGATTGTTGTCATTGGAGTTCTAGAGAGAGTGAGTCATTGGAGCTTTAAAAAAAATAACCTCCTCTGTGTTGGTATCTAGGGAGGAAATCTCAGATGGAGGAAGTACAGGATGAACTTATCCACAGACTGACCATTGGTCGGAGCGCCGCCCAGAAGAAGTTTCATGTGCCACGGCAGAACGTGCCAGTTGTCAATATCACTTATGACTCTACCCCAGAGGAAGTGAAGACGTGGTTGCAGTCAAAGGGCTTCAACCCTGTGTAAGTCTCTCTGGGGATCCTTTACAGTTCTGTGCGTAAAACATGCAGTGTTTTCATTTTGATCACTAATTGCACAAGTGATTCCTAGAAAATGTGAGAACCCAAGCTGCATCCATCACACTTAGGAAATGACTCTAGCCATTTATAGCTAAAAACGAGTTGCAAGAAGCGGAAATAACTGTCTTTCGTTGGCACCCCATTTTCTAGATGGTGGTGTCTGTTCATCATTGGTTTCTAAAGCAGTCTGTTGGCAGCTGTCTTTATCTTTCAGAAGGTCACATATGTAGACTGTGGTCTTAACCTAGACTCCCCAGGTTACAGAGGACACAAAGCAGAAACTTTCCTCTTGCTGCAGCATGTGGATCCCAAGCAAATAAAAAAAATAGATGACATTACTTATCATGGGTTATAACCTAATAGAGCTTTTCCTTTCGGAAATCCATAGTGAAGTTTCTATTTTTCCATTAAAATATTATAAATATTTTGTGTATATTTGGTACACATATTTGAACATGTATACTTGAACTCTTTGAACAATATGTATTCAAGAGAACCTGACACCTGGGACTCACCTAGGACTGAAAAGAATAAGGCACGCTGGTTAGTCAGTTGCCTGACTGCTAGAAAGTTATCTATTCCTTCTACAAAACACACATTTCAAGGAATTGCTACTACATAATAAGAATAATAAACCTAGATGGGTCTTTTTTGATAGCTTGTGGTTAGTGATCTTATTTTTAGTGACAAGGTTATTATCAAGCTAGCTCCCTGCCATTGCCCTAAGCATTCTAGTACCATTTATGATTTGCAGTGTATAGAACACCTAGAGAAGAGAGATTGTAGAGAACCAGAGATTTTCCTTTTTTTTTTTTCCCAGACAGTTTGTATGTATGTATGTATTTATAATTTATTTTTATATAAATATGGTTGATTTACAGTGTCGTGTTAATTTCTGCTATAAGCAAAGTGGCTTAACTATGCATCTGTATACACTCTTTTTTATACTTTTCCATTATGGTCTACCCCAGGATGTGGAATATAGCTCCCTGTGTTGTACAGTAGGACTGTGTTGCTCATCCATCCTATCTTTAATAGTTTGCATCTGCCAACGCCAGACTCTCAGTTCATCCCTGCCCCTTGGCCACCACAAGTTCAGACAGTATTTTTCATGCTCTGTTTTTTTCTTTTCTTTCTTTTGTTTTTTCAGGACTGTTAATAGTCTTGGAGTATTAAATGGTGCACAGCTTTTCTCTCTCAATAAAGATGAACTGAGAACCGTCTGCCCAGAAGGGGCCAGAGTCTTTAGCCAAATCACTGTTCAGAAAGCTGCATTAGAGGTATGACTTATCAACCTAAGATGGTGTTTTTCTGTATTAGTCATGAGGGTGGACTGAAGTTTGAAAGCTCTGGAAATAATGTTTGTGTCCATATTGGTCACTCTCTTTGACTTTCATACAGAGCTGAATTCAACTTGAATCAGGTTTAATAATCTATTACTGGAGTCATCAGTGACCACTTTTAGGGAGATTAATTTATTGTTAAGTGTGCCTGCAAAATGAAGCTTGAACTTCATGTATTTTTGGATGTCTAATAAAAAGCCTAATGCTTTCATTTTATATGTGCTAACTACTTCTGTAGAAATTTTATTTACTCATTTACTTCACGTGAATAAATGACCTAAGAGGCCAGAACATTTTTGCCTGTCCTTAACATTTAGTTTGTAGATTCTAGCAAGTTAGAGATTGCTGTTGTTTAGTTGCTAAGTCTTCTCTGACTCTTCTGTGACCCCACGGACTGTAGCCCACCAGGCTGTTCTGTCCATGGGATTTCCCGGCAAAATACTGGAGTAGATTGCCTTTTCCTTCTTTAGGGGTCTTCCCAACCCAGGGATCAAACCTATATCTCCTGTATTGGCAGGCAGATTCTTTACCACTGAGCCACCAGGGAAACCCAGGTTAGAGATTATAAAGTGTTAAAACTGTGGCTGTGTGTCTTAGGCCTGCTTAGTGAACTGAAAGTTGCTCAGTTGTGTCTGACACTTTACAGTCCCATGGACTATATTTTTCATGGGATTCTCCAGGCCAGAATACTGGAGTGGGTAGCCTTTCCCTTCTCCAGGGGATCTTCCCAACCCAGAGATCGTCTCCCACAAAGCAGGCAGATTCTTTACCAGCTGAGCCACAAGGGAAACCTAGGAATACTGGAGTGGGTAGCCTATCTCTTCTCCAGCAGATCTTCCCAACCCAGGTATCAAACCCAGGTCTCTTGCATTGCAGGCAGATTCTTTACCAACTGAGCTATCAGATAAGCCTAGACCTGCTTATACATATAAATAATCAGAGGGAAAATATTAGGTAGGGACCACTGGAAACAGAGAGCCCTGAAGAGTGATTCCTTAGTTATAGTTGTTTCTGTGAAAGCAGGAGAGTAAAATTTTTGGATATACTTAAGCTATCAATATCCTTCTCAACTTAACATGGGCTGTGTAAGGGTAGTAGTTTCTAACTGTTACATCTCACAGCTCTTAATAGCTTTCGTGAAAATTAAACTCAGACTCAAATGAAAGGATATAAGCTTTGGTGTGAAATCAATACACAATTATCTCTAGCAGGTATATTGTGTAAATTCAACAGTTAAATAATGTACTAAAATAGCCTCGTGCATGCAACCCTGTAACCATTCTCAGTCAGGAGAAATATTTCCCTTGGAAATTTTTCTTACCACATTGATCTTGCTTGGTCCTATATTAGGCTTTCTGTCTGTTGAATATGAATCAGGATTATATCTTTCCTCAGGCTGTTTAGTTACCATTATACATTCTGCTTTTATTGAGAATGTGTAAATTACTCCCTACCAGTTAAGTAAGTTCCATAATCCTAACACTTCTGAGTTCCTTCAGTCCCGACTCCCTATTGCTGTCATGTTCCCTGACTGCCCATGTCCTCCTGGCCTCTTGTTCCTCTTCCTCTGGATGTGAATGGAGGCAGAGACTTGTTACCTGAGGTTCTGCATCTTCCCCAGGCACCTTCCCATCATGCCCTTCTCTTGTATGGAGTTCATTCTTTACTCACCTGTGTGCTGCCAGAGACTTCTGTTGATGAGAGAGGATTATAGTGGGTGCACAGGGGTTGTAGGTCAGACTTCAAAAGGACAAAAACCAACAAAATGTCAGATGGTCAGAACCCTTGGTGTGGGGAAACTTGGTGTTTTCTGAGCCCAGTCTTTGGGCCTGATTTAGAATCCCCTACAGCAGATAGGTGAATATCTTGCTTGACCTAAAGAGCATTCTTTGATAAGTGACCATCTTTTGTGCTTATTGTACAATCTCTTCTTTCTCCCAGGGAATCAGCATTCCACATGCATTACTGATTTACCTTTACAATGTTCAAGTGAAAGCATGGTCAATGAATGATCTTTAGACACTATAAGTGAAAAAGTGAGGTTAGTGAAGTCCAAATCATCACTTACCTGAAGGGCAGCCTTCAGTTCCCCGCCAAGAGACATGAGAAGAAAAACACAAAGAACTTTTAGTCTGAGCCATTTCATTATGTGATCTGCAGCCTCACAAACCACGAACCATCTTGTCTGAACCATGTTTGTTTTTCAGGATAACAGTGGCAGCTCTGAGTTGCAAGAAATCATGCGAAGACGACAGGAAAAAATCAGCGCTGCTGCAAGCGACTCAGGAGTGGAGTCTTTTGATGAGGGAAGCATCACTAATTAGTTTCAAAATTCCATCATTCTTGGCATGTTTCCACCATGCTTTGTTTTAAGAAGCCATGAAAGGAATGTCAGATTCTTCTTTCTTGGTATACAGAATTTATTGCCATAAAGAAACAATGCAAACCTAAGTAAGCAGAGGACTTGCTTCTGGGCCCATTATTTTTATTAAAATTAAAAATTTTAAGCAACCTTGGGAAATATTTTACATATTTGACCAAGGTAAGGTTTCCCTTAATGGATTAATTATTTCATCTCAGTCTCAATGCATAAGCAGATTTTTTTTTGACAGTGGTGAATTTATTAATTGCATCAAAACAAAAAGATAGATATGCCCATGATTCAAAATCTAAATATTTTTAGTTTTGCCTGTGACTGTGTTGTGTATCATCCAGGGTGTAGCTTACTTTAGGCTAGTCTCTGCTTACTTAGGTCTCTTCTCGGACATATAGACTATTTAGATGTATTTAAAGTTCTTAATGCCAACAGTTTTAAAAAATTGAAACATTTAATGAACTGTAAAGTACAACAAGGCCTTGGACATACAAATAGAAACCTTTGGAACATTCCTGAGACATTTTATTTGTCACGGCTCTGTTGCTCACAATTCCTTGTATAGCTTGTATTTTGATTTAGTTTATATTCTGCTTATTATCTATACTGTGTCCTTATGTATTAAGAAAGCACAAGTGTAAAAGAGGTCACATACATTCAAAGTCTGTCACAGGAAATAGCCTGCATTGTTGTGTGTTACAGTATTTTGCTTAATGAAGGCCTCAGTCCTGAATATTGATATAAGTAGTTAAAAGCAAATTGGGGCCATCTTATGTGTTTATCCATGTCAAGTTTTTCTGGTAATAAATAATCTACACATATTTTGATCCTGTGAAAGATTCTAGGTAGAGAAAAGAAAGAGACCTAACCTTCAACAAAGTTATTTTTGGAAACATGATTTTTGTCATTAAATGTTATATTATTTCACATATATAAAACAGATGTTATGTAAGAATGTTGTATATTTTAACATAAACCCATTTAGAGAGATTATCTAGATTCATTAATTTTCATAGTGCCTTTTTCACATGAGTCAGCTGGAGAGTCTGCAATAAACAGTATTTGCTGTATGTTAATAAATGGCTTCTGTCTCATTGGCAAAAGGTACCTTTGGCGTGAAGAATGGAGATCACGGTTGAGTGGAATGGGAAAAACAGAGGCCCACTTTCTTTTTCCTTTTAAACTGATTTCCAGTGAAGTTCTGAGTGGGTAAAACCGCTCTAGATTACTTTCCTCAGTTGTTTCTCTTCCTTTCGCCTCTCTTACTTCATCACATTTTCTTCTACCATCAAGTCCAGTTGATCCCAGTAATAGAAACAAACTTACACCCCACATTTGTGATCAGGAAGTGCTGCCATATAAACGCCTTGTTAGAGAGCTACAATAACCTGTGAGCTGTAGATGTGGGGAGGATTAGCTTCCTAGAGGTTAATTTTCCCCAAAGCATGAGGAATATGAGAGCCTCTTGTTTTCCATTTCTCAGTTCCTCCAAAGCACTGTCCCTCAGATAAAGTGAGACAAACATTAGAATAATAATTATTGTATATCTTTTCCATTTCATAAGCATAGATGCACATGTATTTATTTTTCAAATTATTTGCTTATTTATTTTTAAATGTTTTTAATTTTTAATTTTTTTAATACTTTATTCTACATTACAATACTGTATTTGTTTTGCCATACATTGACATGAATCAGCCACAGGTGTCCACGATCTCCCAATGCCGAAGCCCCTCCCACCTCCCACCCCATATCATCTCCCTGAATCATCCCGTACACCAGCCCCATGCATCCTGCATCCTGTATTGAACATAGACTGACGCTTCGTTCTTACAAGATAGTATACATGTTTCAATGCCATTCTCCCAAATCATCCCCCTCTCCCTCTCCCTCAGAGTCCAAAAGTCCGTTCTATACCTCTGAGTCTCTTTTGTTGTCTCACATAGAGGGTCATCATTACTATCCTTCTAAATTCCATATATATGTGTCAGTATACTGTATTGGTGTTTTTCTTTCTGGCTTACTTCACTCTGTATAATCGGCTTCAATTTCATCCATCTCATTAGAACTGAATCGAATTTATTCTTTTTAAGGGCTGAGTAGTACTCCATTGTGTATATGTACCACAGCTTTCTTATCCATTCATCTGCTGATGGACATCTAGGTTGCTTCCATGTCCTGGCTATTATAAACAGTACTGCAATGAACATTGGGGTACATGTGTCTCTTTCAATTCTGGTTTCCTCAGTGTGTATGTTTAATTTTTAATTAAACAGTTTTTTGGCCATTCCACATGGAATGCAGGACCTTAATCCCCTGACTGAGGATTGAACCCATCTTCACCCCACAGTGGAAGCAGAGAGTCCTAACCATTGGACCACCAGGAAGTTTCCTGATGCACATTTATAGCTTAGCCCTTATGGATAATCTTTGAAAATGTAAAGATAAGGCAAAAGGAATTAGGATAGGAAAGTTAAAATAATCTGTGTGTTGTATAACATAATCTGATTCAAAAAGAATTGGTGTCATTTACGTCTTTATGCAATAAAATTCCAAAGGAAAATATCACAGAGGCAGTAATTGCATGAAGTAGTTACCTCCTTCAGGGTGGTGGTGACAAAGAGAAGAGTTGGAACTCATGGAATTGAAAAGCTGGAGGGAGAATTTGAGCCAGAAATCTGAGGAGTTAGTTTACTGGGATGAGAAATTTGGAGAAAAGTTCCCACCACTGGTCAATAAACAGACCTCCCAGAAGTGGGCACAGCCTAACCGGTGCTGTTGCCTCAGGAATTCAGAAAGTAATTCAGCTGGAAAAAAAAATAGTTTACTCTGTATGACAGTCTATAGGCCCATTCACGTCTTTACAAATGACCCAGTTTTATTCTTTTTTATGGCTCAGTAAAATCCCACTGTATACATGTACCACGTCTTCTCCTATCCATTGCTCTGTTGACGGATATTTAGTTCGTTTCCATGTCCTGGCTACTGTAAATTGTGCTGCAGTGAACATGTATCTTTTGAATTATGGTTTACTCTGGGTGTATGGGCTTCCCTGGTAGCTCAGCTGGTAAAGAATCCGCCTGCAGTGCAGGAGACACCAGTTCAATTCCTGGGTCAGGAAGATCCCCTAGAGAAGGAACGGCTACTCAGTCCAGTGTTCTGGCCTGGAGAATCCCACGGACTGTATAGTCCATGGGGTACCAAAGGGCCAGACAGGACTGAGCGACTTTCACTTTCTGGGTGTATGCCCAGTAGTGGGATAAGGTCAGAAAGAGAAAAACAAATACCATATATTAACACATATATGTAGGTTCTAGAAAAATAGGTATAGATGATCTTATTTACAAAACAGAAATAGAGACAAAAACAGAGAGAACAAACATATGGATATCAAGGGGAGAAAGAGGAGGATGGGAGTGAATTGGGAGACTGGGATTGACACATACACACTATTGACAGTGCTCTTGCCTGGGGAAGCCCATGGACGAGGAGCCTGGTGGGCTGCAGTCCACGGGGTCGCTAGGAGTCAGACACGACTGGGCAACTTCACTTTCACTTTTCACTTGCGTGCATTGGAGAAGGAAATGGCAACCTACTCCAGTGTTCTTGCCTGGAGAGTCCTGTGGACAGAGGAGCCTGGTGGGCTGCTGTCCATAGGGTTGCACAGAGTCAGACATGACTGAAGTGACTTAGCGTGCATAAAATAGATAACTGATGAGAACAAGAACCAACTATATAGCACAGGGGACTCTACTCAGTGCTTTGTGGTGACCTAAATATGAAGTAAATCCGAAAAGAAGGGAGGTATGCATATGTATAGCTGATTCATTTTGGGGACAGTAGAAACTGACACAGTGGTGGGAAACAATTATACTGTGGTAAAAAGTAAAAAGACAGAAAATAGTTGGGCAAATCCATGGAGCTGGGACTCAGATATTTAAGGACAGCAGGCCAGGCAGCTGAAACTGGGATTTCCGGAGGGAGAATAAGGAGGCTGCTCTTGGGAGTCACTGGAACCTACTGGGAATCAATTGCTACTTAAAAAGTGGAGGGCTATTATTAAGATGATGTTGACAGAAACAGGAAGTAAAACAGAAGGAAGCAAGTCCCTTGTTTCCTGTCTAGCTTCTTATGACCCTGTGGCAGAATCTATTGGTCACCCACCTGGCAAAGCCCCAAATTGCAAAGCTGAGACTAAAGGGGGTAGATTTGAAACTGAGAGAACAGCTCAATAATCAACCTGTTTCAACTCTGGCTACTTAGCTTACATATGCACTTTTTTATACATCTTTGAAATTCTATAAAATGATCAACAAATGTTTCTGCTGTAGTGTGATACATAGATGCTCAATAAATCTTTGTAAAATGAACTGTTAAATGGTTAGATCTTTGTAAAAATGAACTTCCTGGCCCAACTTAAATTGTCTCTGTCTAACTCCACTTTGCAGTCTTAGTTTGAATTGGATTCTATAACCTCTTATAGCAAACTTCCAACTTGTAAAAATTTCATATATTTATCCACTTATGTACCGGGAATGGTTCTGATGCTGTATCATAGTGAAAAGACTGGCAAAGTCTTTCCTTAAGATTACATTAGTGGGAGCAACAAGAATAAAGTAAAAATATATAAGCATACACATAAATGTTTATTTTCTTACCCAACAAGATGCAGTCATCTTTCTCTGTTGTTTAAACAGCATTTAACAGATGGATTTGGTTAAACAGACAAAAAGAAACACTGTGGCATCAGGAAGCAACCCCTGCCCCTCAGGCTAGGGGTTGCACAGGGAAGGGGCTTGGTTTTGCTGGCGTTTAGAAGTCTGAAGAAGGGAAGGGCCCTGGGAGCGGGACACAGACCACTGAAGAGGAGACACTGTCTGGTGTTGGTGCTGATGCCTCACGAACCCCTGGAGACCTGGCCTGGAAGCTCGAAGAAGAGGGAGACAATTCTGGACAGCTTACCTCTGGGGTGGGTTGGGGTGGGGCGGTGCAGTGATGCTGGTTCTGAAAACATAGAGAGAAAAACTAGAAACTAGGATCACCTTATCACCAATCAACTGTTGCTGCCAAAGTGGAGATCTCATCGCTGGTGTTAAGCCATTTGCTTATGATATGGCCTTAGTATATTTCTCGTTTTTGTTCTTGATGTTCATTGAGCTTTTGGAAACTAGGATTATAGTTTTCTATTAATTTTGGTAAAGTTTTGGTCATTATTACTTTTTTTTTTCTGTCCTTCCTGCCTTCTGTCCTTGGGAGTCTCCAATTTCATGTATGCTGGACCATTTGAAGTTTTCCTAAGGTCACTGATAATTTTTTACTGAGTTTTTTTTCCTCGGTGTTTCATATTTTGTTGTTCAGTTGCTCAGTCATGTCCTACTCTTTGCGACCCCATGGACTGCAGCACACCAGGCTTCCCTGTTCTTCACTCTCTCTCCCTGAATTTTCTCAAGCTCACGTCCATTGAGTCGATATCATTTCATTTTGGGTAGTTTCTGTTCCTGTTTTCAAGTTCACTAATCTTTTCTTCTGTAATTTCTAATCTGCTTTTCATCTTTTCTATTTGCATTTTTCATCTCAGATATTAGGGGTTTCATCATTAAAAGTTTTACTTTTTGGAAAATATGTTTCCTGTCCCTACTTGACTTGCTCAATGTTTCTTTGATTTTTTTCAGTCATATGGAAGGCAGTAAAAATATCTTAGTATTCTTGCTTACTAATTCTGTCATCATCATAACTTCTAGGTTAGTTATGATTGTTTTTTTAATGATTTGTGTGTGTGTGTGCTTGAAATTTTAAAAGCTCTGACCACTTTCAGGATTCTTTTGTATCTTTCACTTTTAAAGTAATTTTTAATTGGATACCAGATACTGTGAATTTTCCCTTGTTAGTTGCTGGATACTTTTGTATACCTTCAAATGTTATTGTGCTTAGTTTTGGGATGCTATTCAGTTAGTTAGTAAGAGTTGGATCCTTTCTGATCTTGCCTTTCTTTCTGTTTTTTTTTAGGTGAAACCAGAGCAATATTTATATTACAACCAATTTTATTGCACTATTGAAACAAAACTCTCCTGAATCCTCAACCTATTACTCCACGCATTATGTTTCCCACTGTAACAGATGATAATAGGGACTATGCCTGGTTCTGGTGAGCTCTGAGAATTGGCCTCCTAAATCCTTTCATGTGATTCTCTTCCTCAGTCTTGAGCAGTTTTGTAATAGGCATGCAGTGAGCCACCCTCAGCTTAGGACTCTATGGGGAGGCTGTGTGTATCTCCAGAGCGCTCTCTTCATGCAGCTTTCTTTGCTCTATTACTCTGTGCTATGAATTTTAGCTCCCTTGCCCTTGTCACTCTCTAAGCTTTTTGTCTCCTCAACTCAAGGAGTCTACTGAACTCCACCTCAGTTCTCTCTCCCTGCACTGAAGTTTGAAAGCCACACCTAGGCAGAAAACTGGAGCAACTGTAGAATTTTCTGCATTTTTTTTCAGTTTTTCGTGCCTAATGTTCAATATATGAAAAATCCTTTTTTCCCCTGTTCTTCAGATTAGAAATTTATATCTATATGTATTCAGCTTGGGATTTCCCTGCTGGTCCGGTGGCTAAGACTCTGCGCTTCCCTGCAGGGAGCATGGATGTGATCCCTGGTTGAGGAATGAAGATCCCATGTGCTGTATGGTGCAGCCAAAAGATCATTAAAAAGTTTGTAATGTATTCAGCTTCACCAGCTCTCTTTCTCCCCTGTTACCTGTCTCCCAGTTTGTGTCAAGACAATCCCGTGAACCTTCCTTTCAGTTATTGTATTTTGTCAGTGCTAGAATTTACATTTAGCCCTTTTTTGTAGAGGTTGTGTTGCTGCTGAGTGAAGATCCTGTGAGGTTGGTTCTGGTCTCTTTCTTCCCAGTGCTTACATGGAACAATATTACAAAGTTGTACAAACTCACAGGAATTTGTATAAAGACTGGTTGTTTCAGAATAGGAAAAGACAATATTCGCTCAGTAAACATTTTGTAAGGGTCTGCTTTAAGACCTGGAGAAGGAAATGGCAACCCATACCAATATTCTTGCCTGGAGAATCCCACGGACAGAGGAGCCTAGTGGGCTGCCATCTATGGGGTCACACAGAGTCGGACACGACTGAAGCGACTTAGCAGCAGCAGCAGCTTTAAGAACTGCATACTCAGTGAGAATCCTAGAGGTAGCCTCTGCCTTCAGAGGATATACAATCTGAAGAACTGTTGGCAACTTGCTGTATTTATCCCTGGAATTAGTCTTACTGGTCTCTTATGGGGCAAAATTACATCTTAAAACCACCAAAAATCAGTGCTGACTTCCCAGAGACTGTGATTTTATACATGTGACATTTGGTTTTTCCCAAAAGACATGCTTTTAAGTTAGTCTGCTCAGAGATCTTTGTAAGGTTGTGTCAAGGGCCCCTGGGGATGAATCAGGAGGAGAAAGTAGCAAGTAGTTACCATTTTACCACCCTGCTCTTGGATCTTCTTTTCCCTATTTAAACCATAACATGCTCAAAAAGCCGTGGCTGCTATAGGCAATTTCCAGAGAAGGGGTCTATTTCCAGCAGGTCTGGGTCCCAGACAGGAATTTTACTCAGTACTCCCATCTAGCCCCCAGCCCAACCCATTCTGTTTCCACCACCTTGGTCCTCAATCCCTTCTCCAATGCAAGCTTCTCCAGGGCTGATCCTACACAACCTCACAGCCTCACACCATGTCACAGGCTCTCACCAGCTTGCATCACAGTCTCACACCACGCCACTGGCCTTATATCACTCACAGCCTCCTGTCCTCGCTTCTTTGTTTCTTTCTTTTGCATGTTTGGGACAGAAAAGAAGGTGAAGAAGCCAGTGCTCTGAGCTCAGTTTTATAAGAAATCCTCAGTTGTTTTTTTTTGTTTGTTTGATGCAGGAGGTACCCAGTTACCAAGAAAAGAAATATCTCCTAGTACCCAAATGTTCTTGTGTTTCAAATCACATTTGTGAGGGAAACGTTATCAGATAAAAAGCGAGTAAAATTCTGATAAGATAAAAGGAATTACTGAGAACTATCCTCCTAGACTCTGACCTGAATTGGGGTGAGATATGTCTATCAGATGCTCCGAGGAGAGTGAGGTTCGAAACTGGATTCTGTACCACTAGGGATATTCTGGGCTTCCCTGGTGGCTCAGAGGTTAAAGTGTCTGCCTGCAGTGCAGGAGACGTGGGTTTGATCCCTGGGTCGGGAAGATCCCCTGGAGAAGGAAATGGCAACCCACTCCAGTATTCTTTCCTGAAGAAATGCCATGGACGGAGGAGCCAGGTGGGCTACAGTCCACAGGGTCGCAAAGAGTCGGGCACAACTGAGCGGCTTCCCTTCCACTTTCAGGGATAGTCTCACAGCTGGTGTGCTTCCTGAAGAGCCGAGGCACACCTCATCTAGTTTGCTGCTGTGACCAAGTGGGCAATGGACCAGGGCTCCTGCCAGGCCCAGATGGTCCTGGCGCTGGCTGGTTGCCTGGGCTCTTCCCTTCCTGACTGTGGTTCCAGGCACTTGGCCCAAGTCTTACTGCTTTTCTGGGCTGCCCCACCTCCTGGATCCTGAAATAGTCAGCCTTATCCCTCAAGCGTGGCCGTGGAGTAGAACATAATTTCTCTAGCTTCAGTCACTCCTGTTACTCCTCCAAATGAACATGTAGTCTCTTTCAGGTAACAAAAATCCGAGAATAAAACACATATGAATGGTAAGTAATTATTATCTTTAGGTCTCCAAGAGCTTGTCCTCTTTCATGGTCTCTTACTCTGAACTGGTATCATACACTAAGGCCTTCTTTACTCCCATCTGCTCTTTGTTTATAATCCTGTGAGGACTGTGTGTGCATTTCTTTTTATACATGCATGCGTGCTAGGTCACTTCAGTCGTGTCCAACTCTAGGCGACCCTATGGACTGTAGCCTGCCAGGTTCCCCTGTCCATGGGATTCTCCAGGCAAGAATCCTGGAGTAGGTTGCTGTGCGCTCCTCCAGGGAGCCTCCCAGCCTAGGGAGTGTCTCCTGCACTGGCAGGCAGATTCTTCCCTGCTAGCACAGCTTGGGAAGCCTTTCGTATGTATTTGTCTGGCTATGCTGGGTCTGTTGCTGCGAGGGTTTCCCTCCAGTTTCAGAGAGCAGGGGCTGCTCTCTAGCTGTGGCGCAGGCTCTTGGTTATGGTGTTGGTTATGGTGGCTTCTCTTGCTGTGGAGTGTGGGCTTCAGTAGCTGCAGCACGCAGGCTCAGTGCGTGCAACCCCCAGGCTCTAGAGCACGAGTGTAATAGTTGTGGTACACTGGCTTAGTTGCTCCTCGACATGTGGGATCTTCCCAGATCAGGGACTGAACCCGTGTTTTCTGCATTGGCAGACAGATTCCTTACCACTGAGCCACCAGGGAAGCCTACCTTTCATCTATTCTTAAAGAAAAGAAAATGGAAAGTGAACTCTTGGGTGCTGAAAAGTTTCACATATATTCCCCACTTTGTGGATGAGGAGATTGAAACTCAGATATAAATTAAATAGCTTGTTGCACAGTAAGTGGAACAATTGAAATCTGAACTAACTCAGAGACGTCTCTACATCTTGCAAATCTTTCCTTTCAGATATCATAGGTCAGTGTATTAAAAAAAAAAAAAACTTTTAAGCAGAAAAAGCGTCTTTTTAAAATGTGAAATTTTATGTGGTATCCCATTGTGTAAAATGGGTAAAATTCAGAGTTCCTCTCAATGAAGCTGCAGAGAGGAGACCTGGAGCCTCATTTGGAAACCACTGGTCCAGATTCCACAGAGTTCCTCCTCCATAAAGGCCCTTGCAGATGAACAGGAAGGTGGGTTGGAAACTGATCATTCCATAGCAACAATTAGACCAGGAAATGCAGTGCTTGGTCACAACAGTCACTTACATCTTGGGGTAATTTCAGATGGCTGATCACTCCTGCAAAACACTGCTCTATTGAGACAAGATAATTGCCATTGACATCCTCTCACAGTTCCTTATTTCTAGATCCTGCTATGATACCTGCCTTCCTCCTCCGCTCCGATGTCTAAAGATGGGAATCTCTTCAGGCTGGAGCTTTGCATACAGAGCTGGCTGTCTGGGGCATGAGGGAATTCCTGAGAGTGGAAGAGTGGAGCAGATGCTTCCATGCACTACCAGATTGCCCCCGTGAGACACAGGCTCTCATCCCCTGCTGCTGGGGGATGCGGCTACTGGTAACTCACAGCTAAGACCTTGTCCAAGAATCGCCCTCACCAAAGAGAACACCCTCCCATACTGCTTAGGAGCAGAATTATGTCAGATGCTATTATATCAGGGCAAAACAAGCTGCTCCTCATTTCAGTCTTCCCTACAGTAGCCATGCCAGAACCAGGAATGGATCCACACTTGCTGTGATTTAATCTGTGGAATGGGCTTCCCTGCTGGCTCAGTGGTAAAGAATCTACTTGCTAATACAGGAGACCTGAGTTCAATCCCTGGATCTAAGGATACCCTGGAGAAGGAAGTGACAACTCACTCCAGAATTCTGGCCTGAGAAATCCCGTGGACAGAGAGCCGGGTGGGTTATAGTCCATGGGGTGGCAGAGAGTAGGACACGACTGAGTGACTAAACAACAACAGGGAGTTAGTTTATTGCCTCGTCTCTAAAACCAATCTTATCATAGGGCAGAATGTGGATGTTTGGGTAAATCATTTATCTTGCAGCAACAGGAAAAAAATGAGGGAATGACTCAATATTGTTATTTTATGCCTCGGTAATTTGCAAAATGCAAATTAAAACAGCTATCTAGAATTGCTCATGGATGTCCCACTGTTTTTAGCATTTGTCAAAGCGAGTGTCCCACAACCCTGATAGACGTATGTGGATAAGCCTCTCCTTCAGAGCTCCTGATGCCAAATGCGGCAGCGTTTAGCACAGAGGGTTGGTACCACCAGTGTGGGGAGCCCATCTACTGGAGAGGGTCTCCTGATCAGTGTACCCAGTGTGATGAGAACTCAGTTGGGGGGCTCACTCTGCAGATGTCTGGGTGCTGGAATGAGGGGGGAGGGTCCAGTGGTCTAAATGTACAGAAAGAGAGATAGAAATTTGGAGAACCACACAGCATGTATTCCACTCTGACTCTGTCCTCAGCTTACACTTTACATGACCCGTTCTGAGTTTTCCCACAGCTCCACAAAGTAGACAGTGCTTTGTGTCTTGTGGGACACTCAGGCTCAGAGATAGGTGGCTTCCCTGGTGGCTCAGATGGTAAAGAATCTGCCTGCAGTGCAGGAGACCTGGGTTGGATCCCTGACTCAGGAAGATCCCCTGGAGAAGGGAATGGCAACCCACTCCAGTATTCTTGCCTGGAGAATCCCATGGACAGAGGAGCCTGGTTGGCTGCAGTCCACAGGGTTGCAAAGAGTTGGACATGACTGAGCAACTAACACTTTCACTTTCTCAGAGATAGTAGGTGACTTCTCAAGGGCACAGGGCTGCTGGGTGGCAGAGCACCATGACTCCGTATTGTTTTAACCATATCACTCCATGTCCCTAAACCACCAGGCATCACAGCAAGCAGCTCTTAGCACAGCCCTGTAGAGGACACTCTTCTTATTCCAGGTCTCAAACAAGACAGGGCTTCCCTGGTAGCTCCGCTGGTAAAGAATCCGCCTGCCATGCAGGAGACCCTGGTTTAGTTCCTGGGTCGGGAAGATCCCCTGGAGAAGGGAAAGGCCACTCACCCAGTATTCTTGGGCTTCCCTGGTGGCTCAGCTGGTAAGGAATCCGCCTGCAATGTGGGAGACCTGGGTTTGATCCCTGGGTTGGGAAGATCCCCTGGGGGAGGGAACGGCTTCCCACTCCAATGTTCTGGCCTGGAGAATTCCACGGACTGTACAGTCCACCAGGTCGCAAAGAGTCGGACACAACTGAGCGACTTTCACTCTCTTCCCACTCTCACATGAGCAAGACGACCAGTTCCCAGAGCGACTGACGATGTTCACCAGGGACACCTGTTCACTGTCAGCCCTGCCCAGGTAGGTTTGGGCACTGATGTTTGCAATTACAAATTGGTGTTTTTATTTCAGAACAAGTAGCTGGCTTTTCAGACAGGATTTTCCTGCCACAGATTTGCACAGGCTCCTTGCACTGCTACTGCAGATTTTTCCACTGAATGTGGAACAAGCCCTGGCATTGCTTTTCTAGGAAACCTGCTTTTGTGGGCTTTGTGGTGGACTTGACAGCAGAGATTCACAGCTGAAAAGCCAGGCCGGGTGGTTCAGGGCTTTGATCCAGAGGCTCGGCCCCTGCTAGGCACCACGTGTCTATGGCATGAGGGTTCTCCTTGGGTTACAGCCTGGACCTTTTCTATAACCCAGTTTTCCTGACTATTGGGAGTGGGGGGAGGGGGGGTGGTTCAGGTGTCACCCTGGGGACACTGAGCCAGCCCAGCACAGGCACCAACTTTAGATGCTCTTATCAAATGTATTCGAGAATTCCAAGATGGCCCTGGGAGATGGTAAGTTCACTTGTTTCCCAGAGAGCCACATAACATATTAGTCATTCCAGGAATGGTTTTCAGCCCTTTGCACATCATCTGTTTGTTAAAGCCCTGAGAAAAAGCTACATCACTACATCCATTTCACAGATGAGGCCACTGAGTCAAAGCCAGGGGCTGAGGCTTACCTTGAGTCTCCAACTACAGTCTGTGGTTCTAAACTGCTTCATCTGCTATACTGCTAGGCCCTGTCCTGTCTGGCTTCCCAAGTTTGCTGCTTAAGGGAGAATGTGATTTAGTTGGTTTTGAACACAAACCCTGCCAAGCCCATTCTGTTGTTTGCATGTGTAAGGGCAATAGTGGTTGCAGCTAACTTTTCTTAGTTGAAACAGCCCGGCAGACTTTTGAGGTTCTTAGAACTGAGCAAAATTAGGTTGTGTCAGCTGGCTCTGAGCTCCCTTCCACAGCCCTGGGCTCACCGTGGCACTGGGCTCAGCAGCTCCCAGGTGCCAAGCTTCATGGCCTCCTGAACATTTGATCCCTCCTTTACGTGGAACCACCCAGGCTCCTATTTTTTTTTTTTTTTTTTTGCTGAAACCCAGGAATCAGAGTCCATAGTCCCAAGTATGGCTAAAACATTTGAGTGGGTTTCCTACGTAATGCTTGGTCGCTGAGCTGTGTCTCTTTGTGACCCTACCGACTGTAACCCACTAGGCTCCTCCGACCATGGGGTTTCCCCGGCAAGAATCCTGGAGCGGGTGGCCATTTCCTCCTCCAGAGGATCTGCCTGATCTAAAGGTCGAACCCATGTATCCGGCATTGGCAGGCGGGTTCTTTACCACTGAGCCGCCAGGGAAGCCCTGTTACGGGTTTTGGAAAGGGACAGAGAGAGAGAAGGAGAGCTCCAGCTTGGAGGAAAACCTCTTCTGGAGAAGAGTGTGCGTGTCCACAGAAAAGTTTATTCATTAAAAGCAGCACCACGGTTGTGGCGGCCTCTTCCTGAGCCATCATTTGCTTGTGTGTTGCCCTCTCTGTGTCACCTTTGACCTGTCTTCTGCAAATTCTACTAGAGAGTCACACACCACTGCCCTGGAGAAACTGCCACCATAACTGAGATGGAACACAATCGAAAAGGTTATCCTTGTGCTGCCATAGGAGTTAAGGGCATGCCGACTACCATAACCGACAAGTCTGGAACCTCATGACGACACAGTGGAAATGTGTTGCTGGATCACATCGTGGGCCAGTGCAGGCAGGGGCTTCTCCAGGTGTCAGTCCAGGGACCCAGCCCCCTCCTCCTTTTTGCCACCACCCTGTCTACCTGCGGGCTTCCCTGGAGGCTCAGTGCTAAAGAGTCTGCCTGCTAAGCAGGAGGTGCAGGTTCAACCCCTGGACTGGGAAGAGCCCTGGAGGAGGAAATGGCAACCTGCTCCGGTATTCTTGCCTGGAGAGTTCCATGGATAGAAGAGACTGGTGGGCTACAGTCCATGGGGTCGCAGTCCATGGCTGAGCAACTAAATGAAAAAAATATTTATCTGGAGGTAATACGTAAGTAAAGGGAGGGAAGATGGAGGGGGGGTAGGCAGGACTCCTCCAGGCTGATTGTCAGGGCCCAGGGGCCAGGGACTAGAGCCTACTACTTCTGCCTTCCTTCCATTGAGCAAAACTGACTTTAAGTGCCTTGGAAATGTGACTCCCAGTAAGTTCAATTATGTTTGCAGTGGCTGTAAACCCACTTGCTTCTGCTGAAAAACACATGAGCTGGAGCGGTCTGTGGAGTCCTGGAAAGAAATCGTCATTTGGAGAGTCAGCCAGGAAGAAAAGCTTCAGAAGGTGAGTTTGGAGGTTTAGTTACCCATATGTGCCCCGGCGATGGACGGCGTGGGTGTTTTATGAATGCTTGCTGCTTGCAAAGTAGGGTGTACAGCCTTAGCATCCCTTAATGTAGCTCTGTAGTCTTAAATCCTTTAATATGGCAGTCTAGTCTTTCTTGACCCTTCCAGAAAGAAATCATCTGTGCTCTTGGGTCGACAGTTTCTGCTTTATGTATGGCTAGCACATCCTCTGTGGGCTTCCCCTGTGGCTCAGCAGTAAAGAATCTATCAGCAATGCAGTTGTCACAGGAGACCCGGGTTCGATCCTTGGGTGGGGAAGATTTCCTGGGGGGGCGTGGCTACCCACTCCAGTATTCTTGCCTGAAGAATTCCCATGGACAGAGGAGCCTGGTGGGCTACAGTCCATGGGATTGCAAAGAGTCGGACACGACTGAAGTGAGTCAGCAAGCATACGTCACATTATCTGTACTACTCTGTTGCCCTTACTTTCCATTCGTATGTCCCTGTGTGTGCCTGCACGCTGTCACTCAGTCGTGTGTGACTCTTTGCTGCCCTGTGGACTGTAGCCTGTCAGTCTCCTCTGTCTATGGGATTTCCCAGGCAAGAATACTGGAGTGGGTAGCCATTTCCTACTTGAGGGGATCTTCCAGACCCAGGGATTGAACCCATGTCTCTTGAGCCTCCTGCATTGGCAGGCAGATTCTTTCCCATTGACTCCACCTGCTAGAATGTAAACTCCTGAAGCAGTGACCTTGTCTCTATGTCACAACCCCAGTCACTTCCATGGTGCCTAGTGTGGGATGTTGAGTCAACAACATGAGAGCTATAAATTTACTGTTTTTCTCAAATAGAATGTTTTGAAAGTCAGCCTCTGTCAAGGTAACCTGGACAGTGCCCTTTACCAAAATGGAAAAGTGGATTTGGACTTCATGTCTCTGTCCATGAGAGGTATAGAGCCAGACACGCTTATTGTGAGTAAGGTCCTTAGATGTGTAAGCAAGAGAAGGAAACACTTTCTGATGAATGGAGCGACGGGCTGCCCTAGAGAAGGCAATTCCAGAAGCATACCGGAAGTGGTTCATAGAAAAGAATTAGCCATCTGCCAGGGATGCGGTGGAGGAGAGTCTGATTTTGAGTAGGAGACTAGGATGGTTTTCTGATCCTCATGAAGAAGCATGTCAGGGTCTATGGTGACTGATGAGTAACGAAAGCCACGAAAACGTGGTGTTTCTGTCCTATGAGCTATTGGGACAAAAGGTACCTCGCCATTACTGGTGTACCATTACAGATGTATTGACAACATTTGAGCTACACAAGTGAAAAATGTAGAAAAAAACTTTGTTTCATTTGTCTAATTGCTTTCTTAGTCCTTTCAATAGCAACCAAACTGATTCCATAACATATTTTTTCAAGTTAGCCTATGGCAACCATTCGTGGTCTGTGTGTGTGCCGGATTGCTCATTCATGTCCAACTCTTTGTGACCCCATTGACTGTAGCCCACCAGGCTCCTCCATCCATGAGATTTTCCAAGCAAGAGTATTGGAGTGGGGTGCCATCGCCTTCTCCGGCTGGATCGCTCAGTCATGTCCAACTCTTTGTGACCCCAGGGACTGTAGCCCACCAGGCTCCTCCGTCCATGGGATTCTCTAGGCAAGAATACTGGAGTGGGTTGTCATTCCCTTCTCTAGATTTGTGCTCTCGTGCCTGCATATTGTAAGTGATCAAAAATCTTTCTTTGGTTGATTGATCAGTTCATTCAAAGTGATTACAAAAACACGTATTTGTTTAACGAATGATTCAACAAACTAGTGACTCGTCCTTGACTCCAGGCTGAATGGCCTCAGTCTGTTGAGGTCTGGTAGTCATGACCTTTGCCTTTGGCATCGCTCAGGGTCCTGGTGACCCGCCCTGGACAATCTTCAGTTTGCTCATGTCTTTCACAATACAACTCCCAGAGCTATACATGGTCCTTCATCTTTTACTGAGTGGCCTTCCAGGATCAGGGTTTGTGATAAGCATAAGTTGAAACTGAAAGCAACAAACAAAAATTGTGCTGTTCTGAAAGGTCAGGAATTAGAGAGATGATGGCTGAAGTTTCCTTCAAATGCATCCAAACAGGATGCTTAAAAACCAGAGGTAGAGGTAGGAGTTGGTGTATGTTAGGTTTTTGTTGCTTTGGCCAAAGTGGATGTTCTGTTCAGAGCTGGGTAAGGCCTCTGAGCTCTGAGCCTGTGCCAAGCCCCAGGAGAGTGATCAGTGAGCTAGGAATGCCGCCAGTTAGTTTGAAGCACATTACATCAGACATATCCCGCGGAGGAAAGGAAGGCCTCCTAGAAAGCAGGGAGGATTTCGGCTCTTAAAGATTGAATTCAGTAACTTTACCTCCTTGGCTGAGAGCCAGTCCCCTAGCCAGCAGCTCTCATAAGGTCTGCAAAAAGACTCTCAGATTCAAAGTCTCCAGCCCCTGCTTTACATGTTGACACCCCAGCTTTGTTTGAGAGATGTATCACCTTTCTGGGGGCAGGGACAGATTTTAGAAAAAGGCGGAGATTATAAAATCTGATTAAAGATTTTATAGGAACTTAAAAAAAAAACCTTACTAAATTTTCTCATTTTAAATTTGAGGGGCAGTGTTGCCTTTGCAGCAGAAAATGATAAATCCTGGATTAGAACACAGAAAAAGGTTACCATGTTTCACCTTTCTTCCTTTGCAAGTTTAATAAAGCCATATAATGTATGGTGATAGTTTATTTGCTAAGTTGTGTCTGACTATAGCCTGCCAGGCTCCTCTGTCTCTGGGATTCTCCAGGCAGGAATACTGGAGTGGGTTGCCATTTCCTTCTCCAAGGGCTCTTCCTGACCCAGGGATTGAACCTGGGTCTCCTGCATTGCAGGCAGATTCTTTACCAATTGAGCTACAAGGGAAGACTAATATAATGTAGGTATGGATATATTGGTATTAGATATTAAATTTATAAATTAGAGCCTTGAGGTCATTTCTCAATTAACTTCAGAAACTGGCTTTTGCAGCCCAGAAATTTGATCTCAGTATCACTCAAATATCTTGTTAATCAAGATATTTGATTAACAAGATATGTGACTCAGAATATATTTAGAAAGGGAATTCTGTTGCTCCCAAAGTACATTTGGCACTACTGACTTTTTAATTACACTGATGCACTGTACTTTTGATATGTTTCACACTTACACCATCGTGATTTTCATAAAGAAATAATGGCCAGATATCTAGGCTTATCACGTAAGGTTAATTTTGAAATCTTATTTCCTCTCCTTTCTCTTCACTTTTCCCCACCCCCTCTGCAAAAGTTTTATGTCATGTGTTGTAACACAAATATGTTAGGAACCTGTGGTTTGCAGGTGCTCTCTAAGCTATTTGCGTAAAATCAGGATCTTCAGCTCTTTCTAAGCGCCGTGTCGGGCGACTGTGGGCCACACGTGCTAATGCCTCCATAGTCCCTGTGCTGTGGCACTACTCAGATGATTGAAAAATACCTTAGTTAGTGACACAGAGGCCCTGACTGCCTCTGCTCCGAATTTTTAAAGTTGAATCCTAGAGTGGAAATTGAGCTGGTTCGAGACTCCCTAAGGTACAAGAAAGAATAAGATACAAAGCATCTTTGCATGAATTATCATATCTGATACCCTTTACACCTGTGAAATGCAGTGCTTTTAGTAGGCACTTCCACAGATCATCAATGGAGACTCAGGAGACACAAATTTCAAAGTCCCCTAATAGGATGAAAATCCAAGTCTTCTGATAGATGGATGCTTTTCCCACCATAAACTTCACAATTTTAGGAGCACTGGTGTACCAGGGGTGTACAGAGCGATGGCTGTGAAAACCCTTGAACAAAGGATCTGGTAAAGTAGCTGGTGTGAGTTTTCTCTGAATCTTCCCTCTATCTCTGGATATTTCATCTTCTCTTTTGGGAAAATTGATCTGGGACTATTTGATCCTTACTAAGACGGGGTGCTCAAGACAATCATAAAATATTTACAAAGCGCTTTAAGTTTCAGGGAAGTGAAGTTCCAGTCTGAGCATGGGAAATGGACTAGTACAGGCAGGTGTCTTATCAGTTCACCCCAGGGTGCACACTTCACTCCTGACCTGTCTGCGTGCGAACACCTAAGGAAGTCACACGTAAACACTTGGCACTTTTTAGTTCCTGGGAATGCAGCAATACATTATTAACATGTCCAAGAAGGGACCTCAGGTGTGGGAGTGAGAAGAGAAGGAGGGGGAAATGGGGAGGTGAGAAGGGGAGGGAGGGGAGTGCAAGTCAAAACTGATAACACCCAGGGAACCCAAGCTGTTAACCTGCAGGGTCTGGCCCACCTCTGCCCACTCCCCCCATGATGCCAACCTGAGACTCTCTGGCAAGGTCTCGCAAGACTGTGCCAGGCTCTGCCGTGGTCAGGCCTTCTCAGTGACAAGAGACAGTGGGGTGCAGAGCTGTTCCCTTGGCATCCTTCACCATCACTAAGGTCACTGATCACATATGAAACTGATATCACCTTCCTGAAGGTTCTCAGGATAGGGGGCAGCCAGGGCGAGGGAAGGATACACAGATGGGGACACGGCCTTCTGAAATGCACACAGGACAGGTCAGGACAGCCTGGGCCAGGCAGCCGGTTTGTGTTTACTCTCAACTGAAAGTGTTTTCCTTTGTGTATCATCACCTCTTCTTTCTCAGGAAAGCGACACAAAGTAACAGGCTTCAGGATACCATCTGTGTCCATTTTGACAGCAGTTCATGTCACAAGACACCATCATGTACTGCAATTATACAAAATGCAAAGAATAAAGTGTTGCTAGCTACATGGGTAAAAATGAAACTGACAGCCCAAAGGAACACAAAACAGAAAGAGATCTCTGTTGGAATCCAGAGAGATGCTTGACAATATTAACCCCCCCGCCCCAAAAATGTAGCCAAATCATTGTCCCAGCATGCTAGAGTTCATTGCCACAACTTCATAAATTCCCAGCTCTTTGGGGGAAAGTGCGTGTTTATAGCTTGCAAAGAAATAGCTTTTACATGTATGCACGTCAACAGAAAAAAGAATGCAAACTCTAGGCACCAAGACTGCCCCGATAGCAACGGAGTCTAAAGAGTCAGACCTCACAGGGTCTTCTGAATCAGATCTAGTTTGTTGAAAAAGAATCTGGACAGTGATATTAGTCCAAGAGGGCCAAGGAAGAAACACTGAACCATTAACCAGGAAAAAAAAAAAATTAAAACACTAGAACAATTAAGACGTAAATATTTTTTCTACTCTACTTTGAAGATGAATCACAGCTTTTTGTATTTGGAAAAGATACGCACTTGGTCTGCGGGGAGAACCCCTCTTTCTGCCCCCATCTACCCTCCCGATCCTAATCAATAGTCTGGGTTGGAGCACAGGTGCGATTGGTTCAACTTCCTTGAAGCAGAAGTGCTGTTTCTTCATAGAAATAGCACTTCATGTGGCCATGCCTCTTCTTAACAGTGAGGCACCATGTGACACTGACAATATCTGTTCCTTCTTGGGCTATGAGTTTGATCAGCAGTGCAGGCAGAAAACAAGGTAATGTTCCGATAAAATCACACAGATACAAAAATTATTGCACTTAAAAACAACAACGAAAACCTCAGCCCAACCAGCAAAGGGCCAGTGAAACTCTTCGGAAGTGTGCTGCCTGCCCTCTGCAGAGCCGTCTGGACCTTTCTGGTGTTTGGTCGAATTTGGTCCATTACTGAATGTCCAGAAGTGAAAGAGTCCAAAAGACACAGTAGGCTCTTTAAGGCTAAGTCTTCCCAGTGCTCATATGAGATAAATTATCTCCTTGGCCACATATGACAAAGTGGGGCTCTTTTTTAGCAAATGGCTAGTAGGTCCCCCTAAAAATCTCTGGGAGCAAAGGGGGATGGGTACACATCATGTTCTGTCCTGTGAATGAGAGAGAGAGAGAGAAAGAGAGAGAGAGAGAGAGAGATGGTAAGTAGCCTGGGAGAGCAAAGCCACTCATCAACAACCCTGTGGCTGGAAGTGCTTTGATCACTTCCTGACTCCATCACTAGCTCTCATTACACTCAGCCCCACAGCCCACAAGGATGTGGGTTTACCTGGGCATCTTTCTCTGTGTATGTCCTCCTTACTATGGCTCTGAATGCCTTTCCTTCTACTTGCAAATTTGTCTCTGTCTGTCTTCCCATGGAGAGGAGCCTAGTGCGCTACAGTCCATGAGATCTCAAAGAGTCCTTCAGTCGGGTCTGAAGCGACTTAGGACATAAACATGTCTTCTCTTATTTTTTATCCTTCCTGCTTCCTCGTGCTTCCTGTCTCTCTTTGTTGACAGATGTAAAGGACCAATGCTAATCCTATCCTGGTACCCACTGGTCCATATCCTTTCATGTTTCCACAAGGCACCCCTCTCCTTTCTCTCCCGGTCAGTGGTGCCCCCAATACCAATATATTCAGACACATGCCATGCTCTGTTTACCCAACTGAATCTTGTAAGATTATTTGTTACTTTAGGCACAATTATTTGCACCTCCAAAATCTGATCTACGGAGAATGTGAGAGCAAGGCATCAACTATGGTATAATTTTTTCAGGATGTCCTCAAGTAACTGCTCATTATAATAGACAAAATCAAGGCATTTCCAAACTCTGATAACCTGAGACTATTGTCAATATTGTTTTTCTTCTTTGAGAGTGTTGACTTCAGCTCATATTTTCTTTGTAACTCTTTCTACGGCACTTGTAGTCAACAAAATATTTGCATAAAGTATCTAGACAAGTAGTGATGGTGGTTTAGTTGCTAAGTCATTTCCCACTCTTTTGTGACCCCATGGACTGTAGCCCACCAGGCCCCTCTGTCCATGGGATTTTTCCAGGCAAGAATACTGGAGCGGGTTTCAAGTAGGGTTGGATGGTAATATCCTGATTGGATCTGCAGGCACAGATTCAATATCAGAGTAATTTAAGGTTCAGGCAGGAGGAAATGGAAGTCCAGTCTTTATGAGTTGCTGAAGCTCCTGCATGCCACGCTCACCCACCAACGCACACTGAAGCTCTAAGATCTGCTACTGTGTCTCTCCCTATGGCCAACTCTGTGGAGGCAGAGTCAGTGCAAATAGCTGCCGCCACCTTAGCTTTATCCCATCATATCCTCTCTCACTGTTCTAAGACAGGGTGCCCATGACGGGGTCTTCTCTACTTACTTGTTGGGATTCAGAGCTAGGAATTGCTGACATTCTCATAGATGACGTCACTGATACAGAACTGCTGCTTCTTCTTCATCCACATCAGTTGCACACACTGATGGATAAAAATGTACTGCTCCTGGAGCAAAAGATGAAGATGTTTTAGAGCAAGGTATCTTTATGCAACGACTTCCCTGGTAGTCAGTGTTTAAGATTCTGTGCTTCAGCTGCAGGGGGCATGGGTTCAATCCCTGGTCAGGGAACTAAGATTCCACACACCATGTGGCAAGGCCAAAAATAAAAAAGATATGTTTGTGGAAAAATGTAATATTTTTAATACTATGGGAGTATTAAATACTATGATGAATGTCAAAGGAAACAATCTTCATTATTTGTAAAACACAATTTCAAAACTAGAAGACCCAAGAGAATCAACTGTAAAAATATTTTGTTTAATAATAGGATTTAGACTATCACTACTTAATGCTAAAGGCAATAAATATTCAACCAGTAAATCACGGGGCCTTTTTAAAAAAAAATTGCACATTGCCTCATAATACACTGAAATAAATTCCAGGAAGCTTAATAAATTAAGCCATAAAAATATAAAGGCATATATAGATTAATTCTTCTCTGATTACTTTAAGGAAGGGCTTTCTAAATTTTCTTTGGCCATGCCATACCCCATATGGGATCTTATTTCCTGGACTAGGGATCAAAGCCACACCCCCTGCATCAGAAGCAGTCTTAACCACTGGCTCACTAGGGAGGGCCCTGGGCTTTCTCAACTTTAAACAAGGAAATAAATTAGAACAAAGATGTCAAAGTGTTGTATGTAAAAAGTAGAAAAAAGAATAACATAAAGGACAAACTAGAAACTGAGAGGGAAAAATATTTTCAAAAATTATGACAAATGTCAATACCTTTATCTTCGTTTAAAATTCATCCGTATCAGTAACATACACACTTAAATTGGCAAATAAAAAAATATATTAACCAAATATTCCTGAAAGGCAGGGACTGGGCGTTTTTTATTCCTAATACCCAGCACTTTGTTTGTACTTACTAAATGTTTTTTGAAGTAAACTGAGAAAACATTAAAACATGTACAAAAAACATGTACAACTGTAAACTAAAACAATTATTTTTTTTAATCTACAAAGTGAGTAAAGTTAAACAAAAAGTAGCATTCAATGATGATTTGAATTTGTTGAAGCAGCCATTTTTAACCAGTTGGTGGAGGTACAATTAAGGCTTCAGCAATACATGAACCGTGAACTCCCTGATGTTCAAGCTGGTTTTAGAAAAGGCAGAGGAACCAGAGATCAAATTGCCAACATCCGCTGGATCATGGAAAAAGCAAGAGAGTTCCAGAAAAACATCTATTTCTGCTTTATTGACTATGCCAAAGCCTTTGACTGTGTAGATCACAATAAACTGTGGAAAATTGTGAAAGAGATGGGATACCAGACCACCTGACCTGCCTCTTGAGAAATCTGTATGCAGGTCAGGAAGCAACAGTAAGAACTGGACATGGCACAACAGACTGGTTCCAAATAGGAAAATGAGTACATCAAGGCTGTATATTGTCACCCTGCTTATTTAACTTATATGCAGAGTACATCATGAGAAACGCTGGGCTGGAAGAAACACAAGCTGGAATCAAGATTGCCAGGAGAAATATCAATAACCTCAGACACGCAGATGACACCATCTTATGGCAGAAAGTGAAGAGGAGCTAAAAAGCCTCTTGATGAAAGTGAAAGAGGAGAGTGAAATAGCTGGCTTAAAGTTCAACATTCAGAAAACGAAGATCGTGGCATCTGGTCCCATCACTTCATGGGAAATAGATGGGGAAACAGTGGGAACAGTGTCAGACTTTATTTTTGGGGGTTCCAAAATCACTGCAGATGGTGACTGCAGCCATGAAATTAGAAGACGCTTACTCCTTGGAAGAAAAGTTATGACCAACCTAGACAGTATATTCAAAAGCAGAGACATTACTTTGCCGACTAAGGTCCGTCTAGCCAAGGCTATGGTTTTTCTTGTGGTCATGTATGGATGTGAGAGTTGGACCGTGAAGAAGGCTGAGCACCAAAGAATTGATGCTTTTGAACTGTGGTGTTGGAGAAGACTCTTGAGAGTCCTTTGGACTGCAAGGAGATGCACCCAGTCCATTCTGGAAGGAGATCAACCCTGGGATTTCTTTGTAAGGAATGATGCTAAAGCTGAAACTCCAGTACTTTGGCCACCTCATGGGAAGAGTTGACTCATTGGAAAAGACTCTGATGCTGGTAGGGACTAGGGGCAGGAGGAGAAGGGGACGACAGAGGATGAGATGGCTGGATGGCATCACGGACTCAATGGACGTGAGTCTGAGTGAACTTCGAGAGATGGTGATGAACAGAGAGGCCTGGCGTGCTGCAATTCATGGGGTCGCAAAGAGTCAGACACGACTGAGCTACTGAACTGAACTGAATAAATGACATTGTGTGGATGGATAGAAGAAGTAGGAAGGACTACAATATAATGTCATTAAAAAGGAGAATGTTTTGCATAAGCAAAGATATATCTAAAGTGAGGGAGTATTCAGTCTTTAAAATGAGATTTATAGAGTTTTAGGCAATTTAGGATGATACACGTAGCAAAATATTCAGTGAAAAATCAGAATGTAAAATTATGATTTGTGTATAGAGCATATGAGTACAATTATGTGAACATCATACTTGACTAAGGCCGAGATGTTGTTATTGCTGTTGTTCAGTTGCTAAGTCATGTCTGCCTCTTTGTGACCCCGTGGACTGCAGCATGCCAGTCTTCCCTGTCCTTCACTCTCTCCCGGAGTTTGCTCGGATTCATGTTCATTGAGTCAGTGATGCTATCTAACCATCTCACCTTCTGCCACCCCCCTCTCTTTCTGCCTTTAATCTCTCCGAATACCAAAACGTTGACAGTAGCTATCTTTATCCCATTTCCTTTTCCTTATTTCCCAGACTTTCTCTCTAAGTAATACCATTAAAAATAATCTTTAAATAAGAACCAGTTAAAATATCCACAGGATTTTAAGGAGTCTTTTGTTTGACAACTTCATACAAATGATAAGGTTAAAGACTTTAGACTTCCTTGGCTTTGACTCACATGTTTTGTTTTGTTTTTTTTTAAGTTGGGGGAAAATATATTCCCTTATTTCATGACAATATCACATCAGTAACTGAGCTTCCCTTTCTCATTATGACATATCCCTCCATGGTCTCTGGTGTTGAGTCAAGCACAGGGCATTGATAAGGGCAGAGTGCCTGGTTTCTCAACCCATAATGATGCAGTGGTGAAACTTTGTGTAAAAATAAATAAATAAATAAAGTACTAAGGCCACAGGAAAAGTAAACAAAAGACTATTAACAGACATATATCTGAGAGTTCAGGAGAAATCTAAGCTGCCGATCAGGAGGCCTGGAGGCTCAAAGCAAGGCCCTACTTAGCCTACCTCCAGCAAAAGCCTGTGAGAGGAAAATGAAAGAAAACCTTTGATAAAAACAGAAGAGAGCCCAGGAGAGGTGAAGGCCATCCACACTTTATAGTTTCAAAGCACTTATCTTGATGGTATCGGTTCATCGGATGCATACTTTACAACAAACAATTCATGAATGTCGCCATTTGCATTTTATAGATGAGAAACAGGAACTTCAAAAACATTAAAAAAAGTTTTTTAACTTTTTAAAATGAGCTACAAAAAAAAAAATAAATAAAATGGGCTACAATCCATGGGGTCACAAAGAGTTGGACATGACTGAAAGAGCACATAACTGGATTTATGTGTGCTGGTTCGATTCAATTGCGTCCAACTCTTTGCAACCCCATGGACTGTAATCCACCAGGTTCCTCAGTTCATAGGATTCTCCAGGCAAGAATACTGGAGTGGGTTGCCATTCCCTCCTCCAGGGGATCTTCCCGACGCTGGGATTGAACCTGAGACTCTTAAATGTCTCCTGCATTTGCAGCTGTGTTCTTTACCACTAGCATCACCGGGAAGCCCTAGTGTGTTCATTTTGGAAGTACAGGAAATTTATTTAGTTATACATGCATCTATGTCTTTTATTTTAGATTCTTTTTCTTACAGGTTATTACAAAATATTGAGCAGAGTTCCCTGTGCTATTTGCAGGGTTCTTGTTGGTTATCTGTTTTATATATCTGTGTGCATCTGTTCACTGGAATGGGAGCTTTGAGAGGTGAAGTGAGTTGTGTGCTGGTCAAGCTGGGACTCAGGCCTCTCACAGAGTCTGATCTGACCACCCTACTCTCTGCTCTCATGTAGGGCCCTCATGGTATATCTGCTCAGGTGAGAAAGAGGAGGAGGCTCATCACGATAGAGCACATGCAGCAAGGCACTTGAAACATGCATCTGAGGACATGGCCAAATTAATCAGTGACCTCTGCTCTTTGTAGAGGGGTTGGGGTGATGGGCCATCGAGACGACCTAGAAAAATCAGAAACTAGCCTGGGAGGTAACCTGTACACAGCACTGTGGTTTCTGTATTTACACAGACTCAGCTGGAGAATTACTCTGGCCTCTTGAAAACCATTAGTGTCAAAGGAGTGCTGAAGGAAAATAATTGTTTAATCAGCTCTTTTTATTTATTACCATCAGTAAACTAGGAGGCTGCAGAACTGTGGCGTGAATGAGCTCAAGGAGCATGTTAGGAAAAATCCTAACATTCAAGTTACAGGCTGAACCACAAAGAGCACAGGAATGAGGGAAAACAGAGGTAATCAATGGACAAGATGTTCCAGACATGACTAACGTAGAAGTTGACATAAACAAACAACTTGAGCTAGAGAGGATCCCAGCAAAATCCTGAGGGAACTTGAGAGTGGACTGGAACAGCTGGGAAAATAAGTGACCCATGGTGACCTCTGCCTCTTCTGCAGACCTTGAATTTTCCCATGTGAGTTCAGGGAAGGGATATCATACTTAAAAAGACCATCTTCCCTGGAGATGTCAACCTAAAATACTACCATAAACAAAGCAGCAATCAAAATTTGAGTAAAGAAAGTTAGGGAGGGAATTGGACTTTTTCTCAGCTGTGCAGCAAGGCACATGGTGCAGCCCTTGTCTCATGTCCACACCTGAAGAAGGATAATGATGCTGGAAACCAGATAGAGGGTCTGCCGTGTGAAGGTAGTTTTTAAAAAGGGATTAAGATGCTGTTGCTGGGAAGTTGAAAGCTAACAGGCTATAATCACAGTCTATAAAATTATAAAAGGTATAAATTAAGTCAATGGGGGCAGACAATTCATCAAATCCAAAATACTTAAAATAAGGAGTGGCCCTTTGAAGCTTGCGGATTAATATACATAACAGGGAGTTTTAATCACATAGTAGGATATGGATTTATGGAAGCGAAAACCAAAAATATGGATGGATTCATAAAGCAATGTTTAATTACTAGGCAGTTGGGCTTGTCTGGGAAACCGGGACATTTTTAAACTTATGATAACGAGGTGATGTTCATGTCCCCACGGCAGTAAATTAGAAGGCAGCCGGGCTGGGATGTGAGTGATCTCGAGGAGGACACGAATAGATGTCTTGTTTCCTAATCATCCCTGAGCCATCTGAACGTGAATGAGTTACTGTTTCCAAAGTGCTATGATGTTGCTATAGCTCAGAAATAAACACATTGGAATGAATGGCTGTGCAGAACCTTGGCCAGATGGGAAAGGGCAAGGAAAGGGAGAAAACCGGAAGCATTGAGACCGGAGCCAGGACAGCAGGCTTTTGCGCTACACTGACATCTAGTGGTGGTTTGCGGGAAAAGCAGAGGGAAGAGGTAGGCAGGCTTTAATCCCTTGGGAACTGAAATCAGCGGTCAGGCCAGGTTCTATTCCACAAGTGTTCCTCCCACACACACTCCTCGAGGAGGATTATTATTGTTCGCCTGAAGCTAAGAAGTTGCGAGTGCGGCTGGCTGACTAAGATTACCAAGAAGCTATTGTGCTCTGGTTTGGTGCACACATAGGTGTACACCCACGGATGCTCCGAGGCTGTGATGCTTGTGCGGTCACTGGGCGGGGCTGCCATTCCAGCCCGGGTGCATTTCAAAGCCTTCAGGGGAGGAAAGGGCTTGGGAGAAGAGGCGTCCCGGGAGGCGGGCAGGTAGCACTGATGGCTATTTCTGGAGATGCCTCTGTGTTGTTACAATAAGGAATCCATTCATTTAGCTCAAGGAGACTGGCTGTGTTGGTGGATGAAGGGCTGGAAAGGCTTAAAATCATAAAGATTTTTATCTCATCAGAAAGCACATGTGCAACATATATTATCCTCACAAATAAACAGAGTCACACGAAGGGCAAACTAATGACAAACTTACAGAATTGAGTCTAGCATTTTAAATAGAAATTAAATCACACCAATTCCAAAGTCTCCACTTGGTGGCATTTCCCCAGATGGCTGTTACCCTCACTGATCGGTCTGTTCAAAGAGGTTTTATTCCATTACAGATACATCCATGTGCTCTGGCTTACTGGAGGGCACAGGACACCGATAAAGTGTAGACACTGTATACCGAATGGTTATCTGTTTCTTTTATACCTTGGGGCAGTTTGAATGTGCACAATAAGAACTGGGAACAGCAAGTGCACAAAACATTTTGAGACAATGGTTTTGAAATATGGGATTGAATAGTGGGAAGTTTTTCAGTCAAGCCCCAATTTTAAAATGCCTATGATTCAGTTCCTACCTCAGTCTGTACCATAGACATCCGGTATGACCGCATTTCTGACACCAGCCCCAGGATGTCGACAAACTCATGATCCCGAATGTGCTGCAAGAGCCTGTCCAGGGCGATGAACGTTCCCGTCCGACCAACTCCAGCACTGAAAAAGAGGTTCCGATATCACGTCACTTATAGACTGCCCTTCTAGACTGTTGGAGGGGGACCCTGATGGCTCAGAGGTTAAAGCGTCTGCCTGCAATGCAGGAGGCCCAGGTTCGATCCCTGGGTCGGGAAGATCCTTTTCTTGCCTGGAGAATCCCATGAACGGAGGAACCTGGTGGGCTATAGTCCACGGGGTCACAAAGAGTCAGACACAACAGCTTCAGTTTCACTTTCACTTTCTACACTGTTGGAAACAAATAAGTGTAAAATCCACCAAAACTATACGTACCATCATTGAGAAAAGAGAAGACAAAATTGATGATATTTCCCACCTAACTGATTTTTTAAAAATAATCATGTTTATTGATTTTGGCTATAAACTGGGTCTTCATTGCTGCACCGGTTTTTCTCTGGATGTGCTGGCTACTCTCTAGCTGTGGTTTGACAGCTTCTCACTGTGGTGGCTTCTTCTGTTGTGGAGCAAGGGCTCTAGGGTGCGCCAGCTTGAATAGCTGCAGTTCCCAGGCTCTAGAACACAGGCTTAATAGTTGTGGCACATGGTATTATTGCTCCTCAGCATACGGAATTTTCCTGGATCAGGGATCAAGCTCATGTCTCCTGCATTCCCAGGCAGATTCTTTACCACTGAGCCACCAGGGATGCCCTTATTTTTTTAAACTCTTTATTTTATATTGGAGTATAGCCGATTAACAACGTTGTGATAGTTTCAGGTGCCCAGCAATGGGACTCAGCCATACATATACATGTATCCATTCTCCTCCAAACTCCCCTCCTCATTCAGGCTTCCACATAGCATTGAGCAGAGCTCCATGTGCTATGCAGTAGGACCTTGTTGGTTATCTGTTTTAAATATAGTAGTGTGTACATGCCCATTCCAGACTCCCTTGCCCTGTAACTGTCCCTTGTCCTCATCTTTCCCCCTTGGCAACCATGATTTCTCTAAGTCTGTGAGTCTGTTTCTGTTTTGTAAATAGTATCGTAAGGCATTCTTTATAGGAAGAATCTAAAAAGAAATGATACAAGTGAACTTATTTACCTCCCTCATGTTTAAGTTCTCCTAATGTTACAGTTTTATCGCCGCTCCCTCCCTTGAACTGCTGTGGGTCTGCCTTAGCCACCCCTGGCCCTCTTGCCCCTGGGCTCTCTATTCCTTAGGAAAGTGAGGATTCATATGGAACCTGCTGGAACCAGCAGGAACCAGGGAAGAACCAGCCCTCAAGGAGATGATCTTGTTGTTTAGTTGCTAAGTCATGTCCAACTCTTTTGCAACCCCATGGACTGTAGCCCGCCAGGCTCCTCTGTCCATGGGATTTCCCAGATAAGAATACTGAAGTGGGTGGTTGTTTCTTCCTCCAGAACATCTTCCCTACCCAGGGATTGAACCCATGTGTCCTGCTTTGGCAGGTGGGTTCTTTACCACTGAGCCACCAGGGAAGCCCAAGAAGCTGATACATGCAAACAATTCCAGCCTTCTGAGGAGCCTCAGAGTTAAACCCTCCTGTCCAACTTTAAAGTCAAGCTGAGATGCCCACCCTCTAGCTCTAGCATGGGGGCCATCCAGCCCTAGGTCAAGTTTACTGTCTCAGGCCTTCCTTGGGGCGGGTCTGTCCTCTTGGTGCAGGTCTGGTTCAGGCACCCAGGGATCTTTGAGGTAATTGCCTCAAAATCAGATTTAATATTTGGATCCAATATTCTTCAGTCCCCAAGTCCCAGGACTCTGAGTATAGAGGGAAGTGGAGTGATTGAGGCGAACCCGTTCAGCACCACAGTCCCCAGTGTCGCAGATAAACTCAGCTCTCTTTTCCTTCCAATCACTCACGGGCTGAAATGCCAGCTGACTCTGAACTCTGAATTATGAGGAAATACAAGAAAAAGAAAGGGCTTCCCTGGTGGCTCAGATGGTAAAGAATCCACCTACTAAGGCAGGAGATGCAGGTTTGATCCTTGGGTCAGGAAGATCCCCCTGGAGGAGGAAGCGGCAACCCACTCTGGTATTCTTGCCGGGAAAGTCCATGGATAGAGGAGCCTGGTGGGCTATAGTCCATGGGGGTCCCAAAGGGTTGGACATGACTCACAACATATGCACATGCACACAGGAGAAAAAGGAAATGGAAAGCAATCAAAAGCAATCTACTTGTGAGATTTCCTGGGAGAGAACTCCAACATGAAAAACCACAAAATTCAGAGCCCTGACTTGCTTTTTCTACCAGGTGACTCTTCCCTCTTATCTTCTCATGTAAAATGTTTCTGGGCCTGGGTGAACACTCGTGAAGCCACATCCAGAACTGTACCCGCTCCCTGCATGAAAGGAGGCCACGGGTTTGACCAGGGTTGAGCAGCTTTATTTTCTGCTCTTGGAAGGAAGCATGTTGAGACTAGGTAACCTTATCCTGTGAAGCAAAGCTTTTTGGCCTGGGAATGACTGACAGCAAGTGCAGCCTCCCTAGTCAGAAACTTGGTAGATTATGGAGCATTTTTATTTCCAGCGAGACACATACTACCACTACCACGCCCCCACCCCTCCACCTGACACACACACACACACACACACACACACACACACACACACACACACTTAGTCATTCTAGCTCATAAAGCCCAAAGTGCTAGATCCAGGCTTATTGGCCACCAATGCCTCCTCTGACATCTTTGTCACATTGCTACCTCTGATAAACAATGTGGTTATTGTTGTTTTTAGTTGCTAAGTTGTATATGCCTCTTTTGTGACCCCATGAACTACAGCCCACCGGGCTCCTCTGTCCGTGGAATTTTCCAGGCAAGAATACTGGAGTGGGTTGCCATTTCCTTCCCCAGGGGATCTTCCCAACTCAGGGATCAAATTTGTGTCTCCTGCATTGGCAGGTGTGTTCTTTACTTCTGAGCCACCTGAGAAGCCCTAAGATAGCCATATTATATGTAAATCATGTATTTAGTAAGACTTCATTCATCATAATTTTTAAAATTATTTTTTGAACTGGAGGATAATTGCAATATTGTGATGGTTTTTGCCATACATCAACATGAACCAGCCGCAGGTATACATGTGTCTCCCCCATCCTGAATGCCCCTCCCACCTCCTTCTCCACCATTTAAACTTTTAAAAATGATAACTCATTGCCCAGTTAATTCAATCTGATCAGAGGTTTATGGAATGATGGGCAATTCCCGCCATGATTTCTAACAGCCAGCACCTTTGAGGAGGTTACCTGCAGTGCACGATTACGGGACCTCTGCTCTTCATAGCCTGCTGTCGGACCTTGTGTACAAACTGCAGGATGCTCTCTGCAGCATTGGCTGTGGGCACCCCGTGATCGGGCCACGCAGTGTAGTTAAGATGCATCACATCCTGCATCTCGTCAGCCTTTGGGAGAAAAACAAGCATTAATCTCTCAGTCCACAGTCAGGATGGCTCAGGCCTCCACGGCAGCTCTTGAGTGATGGGAAGGCTGCATTCCACTCCTGGTCAGCACACCTCCCTTTTCTAGCTCTCAGCATTGTGTCAGGCACAAAGCAGGCCCTGAGAAAAACAAACACTAATTGTATAAAGCTTCAAACAGTAGGATAAATAGGCTAATCCATGCCTGGGTCATGATAAGAGCTTAAGCAAATCAGGGTTTGCATCCTCGTTCTGCCATTCAGCAGTTACATCAATTCTGGGCCATGAATTAAACACAGGAAGATGCGGTTGGTGGCCAGCGTGGGTCCACGTGGCCAGCTGATCCGTTTTGTCTCCCTGGTGCTAGTAGCATCTGCTGCAGCCCCATCCCTCACAGCTGTCTCGCACTAAAGGGAGCTGCCTGCTGGAAAGTGCCTAAGAGATCAGGTTCCCAGGCTGAGGGCAGACCACAGTGACTGAGTGATGGATGTTGTTATTATTCAGTCACTAAGTTTGACTCATTGCAACCCCATGGACCACAGCAGGCCAGGCTCTCCTGTTCTTCACTCTCTCCTGAAGTTTGTTCAAACTCATGTCCATGGAGTCAATGATACTATGTAACCATCTCATCCTCTGTAGCCCCCTTTTCCTTTTGTGATTGATAGATAAGTAAGTAAGTGTTAGTTTATCAGCCGAGCTCAACTCTTTGTGACCCCATGGTCTGCAGCCCACCAGGCTCCTCTGTCCATGAGATTTTCCAGGCAAAGATACTGGAGTGGGTCACCATTTCCTTCTCCAGGGGATCTTCCCAACCCAGGGATCGAACCTGGGTCTCCTGCACTGCAGGCCAATTCTTTATGGACTGATCCACCAGGGAAGCCCCTTTGTGATGGATGCTGCTGCTGCTGAGTCACTTCAATCGTGTCCGACTCTGTGCAACCCCATAGACGGCAACTCACCAGGCTCCCTCGTCCCTGGGATTCTCCAGGCAAGAACACTGGAGTGGGTTGCCATTTCCTTCTCCAGTGCATGAAAGTGAAAAGTCAAAGTGAAGTCGCTCAGTCGTGTCCGACTCTTAGTGACCCCATGGACTGGAGCCTACCAGGCTCCTCCACCAGGGAGCAAAATGTCAGGCTAAGACAACTCTCCTGTCCTCTCCTGCTTCCCTTTTCTTGTACGGATTTCACTCGATACTACACTTTCAAAAAACCCTATGGGTGACAATCCCTGTCTTGGGTTCTCATACTAGGGGACCTACCACAAGATGCACTCACTGAACACCAGTGTTCTTGTACTTGAAGAGGGTCTCATAATACTTTTAACAAGGGTTGTGGTGAGAATTAAGTGTGAGCGTGTCTGTGAAGGGTGGTTTCTGTTAGATAGCCTCATCACTACTGCTACGTAATTACTACCACTTGTTCTCATCCAGCTCAGTGCATTTCTTTTCTTAAAATTGTTATTATTTCTAAACATTCTCCTTTTATTTATTTATTTATGTTTTGGGCCAAGTTGGGCAGCATGCAGGACCTTAGTTCCCCGGCCAGGTATAGCAGCTGTGCCCCCGCAGTAGAAGCACAGAGTCTTAACCTGCTGGACCACCAGGGAAGTCCTCAGCACAGTGCGTTTCAGTGAGTGCTTCTGGGAATCACAATATGTGGATGTTTTCCATATTTTCCTATTCATATGAACCCATACACCAAGCATATTATTATTCTCTCTGACGTGAGTAAATAACAACTAGGATATATGTCCTTCAAGAATTACTTGCTTTAGCCCCTACTACCTTATAAGCATATAGTTTTATTCTGCTCTTGTTATCAACTACCAGAAATATTCCAAATCCAAGCCTCACAAAGATCTAATGCATCCTTCATCTCCCAAACTTGCTAAGACTCTTGAATCCATTCAGGAGATGGAGTATTATATTGTAATTTGGAAGAATTTGTCTGGATATAAAGTTTAGGTTTTCAGGTATTAAACAGAAGTGAATTTCAAAGACTTTGTGGTCTTGGGTGAGGTAAAATTACAAAAATAAATAAGAATAAATAAAATATTTTGTGTGTGTGTGTGTATATATATATATATATATATATATATATATGTACTGCAATAGACCCGCTGTCTCTTTGGCCTAAGGCCATACATCCCAGCCACATTCAATGCCTCCCCCTCTGCACAGGTTCAAGGACTTTGTCTTGGATACGTGAAGCATGAAATCTGCAAAGACACTGGCCAGCTTCACCGCTGTCTTCAGGAAGTATGGCAAGAAAGTAACTCAAGCAGAATGAATTGTGCAGAATGAATGAAATCACTCAACACCAGGAGAATTCAAGGATATTTCATCACCACATATCTGTAGTTGCCCAGAAAAGTTCATGCAAATGCTTTCTTCAAATGAGGATCGCAGACTGAGCACAAGACTTGTACCCGGTAGGCTATGCATGCACATACATAAATATATACAATCTTATATCTGTAGCTTTATGTACATAGAATATATATAAAAACTCCTCTGGTTGATCTGGCAAGGTATCCAGCTAAAATATGCAAGTGGTTCAAAATAAGAATTCTTTAAATTGTCGTCCGTCTCTCTGTAGCTGCAAGGAAGAGGTCTTTGCATCAGAGGGCTGATTCCTGTTAGCTGAGCAGCAAGGCACGTGTCAATGGGAACAAACCAGCTTTTGCTGGTTTTTAGTTTCCAATTATTATTCTGTTCATGCCAAGTTTCAAGTACTGGAAAGTGATAAATTGAGTGTTACGGTCATTTTCCTCCTTTCTTACTAAATGAGAAAACCTTACTGGTTACATCTTAGCCATTTCAAAATGTCTCTGATTTTCTCATTTAGGTAATTTTATCTGGTTTTACCCTGAAAGATTCCATATGGAAATATGGAAGAAATAAAGAAGTGTATAAGCCAAAAATGAAAAAAAAGTAAAAAAAAACTATTCATCAGCAAAACTATTCATAGCATGACAGTCTTTAGTATTCATTGCAGGAGCTTAAAACTTAGATTCTGTATATTTATGGCCCAAAGGGGGCACTCTGGGACTAGATGCTTGTGACTATAAAAATATTTCCAGAAAACTCTGTCATTAAACATTTTATTCACCTACTTCAAGCCCTTCACACGTTTGTCACTGAAAGGTCATCATGTAAAATCAAGCAAAAGGAGTGTAATATGAATCATACCATAATTGATGTCACTCTTCCCTGTCAAGGGAACATACCTTATGTTTACTTTGCGATTTTTTCTCCTATATGTAAAACCTAGAGAAAGATTTATTCCATTCAAATCTATTCTATATTTGTCTAGCAGTTTGCACTGCTTTCTGGTTGACATAGCCAAGACGGAAAGCAGAGTTCAAATAAAATTCCTATTGTTAAATATTTCTCTGATGGTTAAATCTGTTGATGTTTTCTTAACACTCCCTTATTTTTGAAAACATCCATTCACTGATTTTATTTTATTTTTTTCACTTCACAAGATTATTAAGTGGCTGTTTGGATTAAAAGGATTATTATTTTTTAAGATTTTTTTAATGTGGACAATTTTTAAAATCTTCATTGAATTTGCTACAATATTGCTTCTGTTTTATGCTTTCCTTTTTTGGCCAGGAAGCGTGTGGAATCTTAATTCCCTGACCAGGGATGAAACACACACCCCTGCCATTTGATGGTTAAGTCCTAACCACTACATCACCAGGGAAGTCCCTACAAGAATTATCAAAACAGGATTCTTGTATATGAAACTCATAGCACATGGAGGAGGCAGACAGGAAATCAGAGAATTGTGGCCACTTACAGTGCACTGTGATGGAGTGATGCACAGGGGATTAGAGCAGGGGAGGAAAGGGAGAAGGGTCTCTTGAGACTAGGGAAGGCTTGATAGAGATGACATTTGAGCTGACACTCTTGAGTAGGGATGTTCTTAGAGAACGTAGAGAACGGGAGGAGATGAGCATTTCAAAGAGGTGGAACAGCATGGAGCAGTTACATTGGGATCTGCCTACATTCTTAATGCAGCTAAAGCCATTGTTAACTGCTAGCGGTTAAGAAGTGATTTGTTTCTTGTAAATATCAATAAATGGTGAGTTCTTGAGGGCTTATGTTATATTGAAACAATCATTGTTTCCATTGTCTATATTAAATGGTCAGCAAGCATGTCCTGCAAAGGGCAGACAGATATTTTAGATTCTGTGGATCATACAGTCTCTGCTGCAACTATGCAAGCCTGATGTAGGACAGAAATAGTCATAGAAAATCAGTAAACAAGTTTGTGGCTATGTTTCAATAAAATGTTACTTATGGACATTGGTATTTTAATTATATAATTTCCATATATTATATCTTGTGAAATAGTATTCTTCCTTTAATTTTTTCCAACTTTTAAAAGGCAAAACTCATTCTTAGCGCAAAGGCTTCACAAAGCAGCCTCTTTTTGTTCATCCCCTGACCCATACTGTGAGGAAGGGTTGTTTCTATGCAGAGAAGTGAGTTTTTAATGAGGCATTTCCTATTGTTTGTCTTCAACAGAGAGCACACTCCACTGGAGAACACAGTACTAGTAAAACTTCCCTCCTGTTTTTAGGACTGCTCTCTGTGAAGGGGCCATAAAGAAGGAACCAGAGTGACTGTGACTGATGTCAGCACCTAGCCTGGTACACCAACATTCAGCTTGAGCTCAAAAGTCTGCCTTCAGGAAAAATAGACTTTTCTGACATCCTAACCACCAGGAATCAACAGCATTTCAAAAGAGCCATGAAACCATGATTAATAAGGTCCAGAAGTACCTTTGAAATAATAAAAACCAAACTACAGCAAAATAAGAAACAAAGCCAAACAAAACCTAAACCACTACCTGTAACATCACACTTGAATTTATAAGGTAAGTATATCCTTATTTTGCATGTCCTCCTTATACTCATACATAGTCAGTATAAGCAGTGGCAACACTTCTTTCCTTAGTCAGGCTGGTGAGCCGTGGGTCACCGTGTCATCTATCGCCCTGGGTGAATCTGAGACGGAACAGTGCAGCCTTCTGATTGCACGTCCTCCAGCTGTCTGGACCAAGCCTTTTATCCACATCACCCCCGGGTGATGGGAAACAAGCACACTGTATGTGGCATTTTTCTCTTGGAGGAAGCAGTGTCGCCAAATCGAAAGCACTCGCAGTCTCCCATGAAGGAGGATGGGCTTCCTGAGCCTGGGGGTTCCCTCCCGCGTGGGAGGCCCCTGAAGCCCGGCTCCTTGACTTACGTAGTTGATCCGGAAATGTCTACAAGCCCAGTCGTCCTGCTCTTCCTCCGACATCATCTCCACTGTGATGTCACCATAAGCTATGGGTTCTTCTGTGAACGGCCAGTAATGATCACATTTCACCTGAGGGGGCAATAGCATAACCTTTTAAGACCAGCAGGCGGGGGAAGAAACAGCCAGTGATTATTTAGAGAGGATTACTGTGAGGATAAAGAATGAAGCAAGGGGAGCATACACTTCTGTAATGTTTTCTCTTTTTTTTTTTCCATCAAAGGGGCCATCATAGTAACCAACTGCATAAACCCATATGATTTTAAACATTTTTCTTGGGAAGCCTGTAAAATTACACCCACACCTTTTAAAACACTTTAATTGGAGGATAATTGCTTTAGAATATGGTATTGGCTTCAGCCATAAAGCAACGTGAATCAGTCACAGGTACTCATGTGTCCCTTCCCTTCTAAGCCTCCCTTCCCCTCCACAGTGAGCACATTTCCTGGCAGTGGCTGGTGTAGGTTTAACTGCTAAGTGGGTCTGAATCCTTTGCTTTCAAAGGATTGAAAGTACTTACCCTCCTTTTCTCATTACATTGAGTGAGCATGACAATAATCTGGGACTTCTGTTGCAGGACCATCTTCCAAAAGTCATTTCTGGTTTCAGGCAGTGGCCCCTGTGTGGCAATGTACTCCTGGGGTGAATTGTACCCCTGGAAGACAAAGACAACGTTGTCTCTTAAGGAGCTAAAGTGAAAGTCACTCAGTCATGTTCAACTCTTTGCAGCCTCAAGGACTGTAGCCCACCAGGTTCCCCTGTTTGTGGAATTCTCTGGGCAAGAATACTGGAATGGGATAGCCATTCCCTTCTCCAGGGGATCTTCCTGACCCAGGGATCAAACCCAGGTTTCCTGCATTGCAGGCAGATTCTTTACCATCTGAGCCACCAGGAAAGCCTTAAATCAACACCAATTGCTGTTCCACACAAATGAGAAGAGACAGAATTTACTGGGGATTAACCTGGTGAAGGATCATGCACCTTATAGTATGTTTTATCCTCTTTTTTTTTTTTCTGTTAAAGAGACAGTCATAGTAACTAACTGCACAAATCTGTGTGATTTTAAAGATTTTTCTTGGGAAGCTACAAAATCACACCCACACCTTTCTACAATAGCAACCACGTGTCTATACAGACACATTTTAAAAGCACAGGTTGGTGCTGAAACTGAAATTTAAGCATAGGAAAGTAAATCTTTAGTATAATTATCTACTTTCACTTTCACTAGTCATTTTCAAAGATATTTGAATATTATTATTCTCTGGGCTCCACCCCTTCCCACGATTCTTTATTCTAAAATGGAATAATGGAAACTGGTCTTTATACTGCTTGGTGAAGAATGACTGTCTGTTGAACTGTTCTACTCATCTCTGCAGCTGTAATAGTCTTCCTCTGGCTGGGGTAGAATTTGGATGCCTGGTTTTGTTTGTTTGTTTGTTTTTGGAGGCCTGATTTAAGAATTTTTAATTTCTTTCTTTTTTTTTTTCTTACAGGAATGTAGTTGGCATTGATGTAGTCTGCACCTTCCTCTTCATTCATGGAGATCAATCTCACCCGGCTAAAGTCATCTGTAAGGAAGATGGAGAAAAATATTAAACGTCGCAGCAGAAGGGTGCAGTTCCTATGAAGAATAGTATGGAGGGTCCTTAAAAACTAAACATTAAGTAACTATATGATCCAGCAATCCCATCCTAGGCATATATCTGGAAAAGATGAAAAGTTTAATTTGAAAAGATGCTTGTACCCTAATGTTCAGTGCAGCACTTATAACAGTAGCCAAGACATGGAGACAACCTCAGTGGCTATCAACAGATGAATAGAGAAAGAAGATGTGGCGAACATACACAATGGAATGTCACTCAGGCATAAAAAGAATGAACAATTCCATTTGCAGCAACTAAGATGGATGAGAGATGACCATACTAAGTGAACTAAGTTAGACAAAAAGACAAATATCATATATCACTTCTATGTAGAATCTAAAAAAAAATGATGCAAATGAACTTATTTATAACACAGAAATGGACTCACAGATATAGAAAATAAGTTTATGGTTACCAAAGGGGAAATGAGTGGCGGGGCGGGGCTGGGCGGGGATGGAGGATAAATTAGGAGCTTGGGATTAACAGATACAAAAAGAGAAAAAAGAAAAACATTCAGAGTGTAACAAAGACTTGTCAAGACAATTCTGTAATCAATATTTGTACCCCAAATCAAGTTAAATTGGTCAGTGATAGGGTAGGTAGATAAAGTTTATTTTAGCTTTATGTTTTAGCCATATCTCAATCTTAGTTTATTGTTTAAATAAATATATAAATCTCTCCCAACCACTATTTCCTCCCCACCAGCCCTCCTTTTCTTAAAGGAGTGGTCTCTAGATTTTGTAGGGAATTGTGGAGAATTTGTACAGGAACTAAAATGTCTGGTGGGTTGTGTGAAGGAGATCGAATGTTACCTAAACCCAGGATTTCCATTTCACTCAAGTCTTCCCTGATAGCTCAGTTGGTAAAGAATCTGCCTGTAATGCAGAAGACTCCAGTTTGATTCCTGGGTTGGGAAGATCCAATGGAGAAGGGATAGGCTACCCACTCCAGTATTCTGGGCTTCCCTTGTGGCTCAGCTGGTAAAGAATCCACCCACAATGCAGGAGACCTGGGTTTGGTCCCTGGGTTGGGAAGATGCCCTGGAGAAGGGAAAGGCTACCCACTCCAGTATTCTGGCCTGGGGAATTCCACAGTCCATGGAGTAGCAAAGAGTGGGACATGACTGAGCAACTTTCACTTTCACTTTCACTTTCACTTTCAGGGATATCCAGAGAATTCACTACCTCTGGGAAGCCTAGAGAAAAGAAGATGGTGTTCATGGGTTTTTTGTAAATGGACTTCAAATGAAGATAATAAATCCTGAAATACATACAGATGTAAAGTGTTATATGATAATATTGTGCTGTGCTGTGCTAAGTCACTCAGTCTTGTCTGACTCTGAGCAACCCTATGGACTGTGCAGGCTTCCAGGCTCCTCTGTCCATGGGATTCTCCAGGCAAGAATACTGGAGTGGGTTGTCACGCCCCTCCTCCAGGGGATCTTCCTGACCCTGGGATCGAACCTGCAGCTCCTGCACCTCCTACATTGCTGGCAGATTCTTTACCACTGAACCACCAGGGAAGCTCATAATAATATTCAGTTCAGTTCAGTTCAGTCACTCAGTCGTGTCTGACTCTTTGCAAGCCCATGAATCACAGCACGCCAGGCCTCCCTGTCCATCACCAACTCCCAGAGTTCACTCAAACTCATGTCCATCGAGTCGGTGATGCCATCCAGCCATCTCATCCTCTGTCATCCCCTTCTCCTCCTGCCCCCAACCCCTCCCAGCATCAGTCTTTTCCAATGAGTCAACTCTTCGCATGAGGTGGCCAAAGTACTGGAGTTTCAGCTTTAGCATCATTCCTTCCAAAGAAATCCCAGGGTTGATCTCCTTCAGAATGGACTGGTTGGATCTCCTTGCAGTCCAAGGGACTCTCAAGAGTCTTCTCCAACCCCACAGTTCAAAAGCATATTAATCCTACCTAATTTTGTGAAAACCCTCATGAAGGAGGCTTCTCTTTGTAAAGGTTTGCACTCTTCCCTTCTTTCCCAGCCTCCACTAGAGTGTAGCAGAATAGAATGTTAAATTTATATTAGAATGTGTTTTAATGATCCTATTAAGTGCTTTGTGTTACTTTTTCTTTGAATGTTGCTTTTACTGCAAAATAATAAGGAACGGCAGAACTTGCCAGAAGTAAGAAACGAGCTTTTTTCACACCTTGCATTGCCTTTCTATTTGCCTCCTTCCACTGTCAATGAACTGACTGAAAATAGGTTATGAGCACAATTTATCTTATCCCTTATTTGGCTAAGATGTTTTGATCTCCAAAGGGTCAAAGGGTCAGTTTTTTCTGTTCAGATACAATTTGTTTAAAAGCATGATAATTAAATCTTCCTACACACAACAAGATCTAATGATATCAAAGCATCAATGCAATCAAGGCAATTGCAGACATGGCCTTGAGGATACAGATCATTCCTGGCCTGGCTAGAGGTTGGTGGAACTGATTCATCTGCCATAACAGCCCTTCAGCCTTTGGAAGACAAGAGCGGGATCAGCATTATTGACCATCTTACATGGTAGGATGTTTGTGTAACGATTTTTACATCGGTTCAGTGGAAGGTCTGCAGCAAAGTGTGGAATATCCAGTCCAATCAACTTCAATTCCTGTAAATGACAGAAAAGATTTAAGATTCCATCAGAGGGATTATTTGATAGAAGATATTTGCAAAGAATAAGAAGAAAAATATTAACAGTTAGAGTGGAAAAGTGTAGCCAGTATGTTGTACGTATAGAGTTTCCTTAAAAACTAAAAACAGAGTTACCACATGATCCAGCAATCCCACTCCTGTGGAACTGGATTATTGTCCACACTGGTTTACTGCTCATAGTGGATTTTTTTTCACTTCCTGCCTCTAACAGAGCTGCCACAGTGATCACACCCCTGTGCCTGATGATGTTGCAGGGGCTTCCCTGGTGGCTCAGATGGCAGAGAATCTGCCTGCAATGCAGGAGGCCCAGGTTTCATCCCTGGGTCTGGAATACCCCTGGAAGAGGAAATGGCAACCCACTCCAGTATTCTTGCTGGAGAATCCCATGGACAGAGGAATCTGGTGGGTTATAGTCCATGGGGTCACAGAGAGCAGACACAACTGAGTGACTAACACTTTCACTTTCCTTTTGGCTCCCTTTTGAAACAGAGTGTACTTCTCCATTCTACTGCTGTCACCTTGCTTTGGGCCAATGAAGTCGGGTGGAACTCATGCCCAATCTGAAGCTTTGAATGTGTTTGCTCAGCTTGATCTGCTTGCCTGGGCTTCTGCCATATGGCGGAAAAGAATGTGCCCAGAGAAACTGCCGATCCCAGGATGAGAAGCCACATGGAACAGACCTGACCCTGACTCACAGCCTGAAGTAGAACCATCTCAGCTGTCCCCCAGCCCCATGAGTGAGAAAAATAAGTGTTGTAGGTCACTGAGATTTTGAGGTCATTTCTTACTTAGTTTTACTGCAGTAGTGGTTAACTAATGTAATACATAAATAACCTGGATAGCTACATGATCCCTGAGAGAAGGTAAAAATTGAGTGTACACTCTCAGGGTGTGGAAGAGTTGAAAACAGATATGTTTCAGAGTTTTCAGGAGATACAAGATAACTTGAAATTTCTTCAGTTTGCAAAAATATTTCCTACTCTATAAGAAATTGTAGGTATTTCTCCTATAAGCAATGAACTTTCAAGAAAGTGTAATAAAGGAGAGAGTAAGGAACAAAAAATATGGAACACTCTCCATGTTACAAGATATTGGATTGACAGTCACTAGAAGTCTGTCTGTTCTGTGATCTGTTGGATCATAGAAAGAGCAAGAGAATTCCAGAAAAATATCTACCTGCACCATTGACTATGCTAAAGACTTTAACTAGCTGGATCACAACAAACTGTGGAAATTCTTAAAGAGATGGGAATAGTAGACCACCTGACCTGCTTCCCTGAGAAACCTGTATGCAGGTCAAGAAGAAACACTTAGAACCAGATGTAGAACAACAGACTGGTTCCAAATTGAGAAAGGAGTAGGTCAAGGCTGTATACTGTCAACCTGTTTATTTAAATTACATGCAGAGTACATCATGGGAAATGACGGGCTGGAGGAAGCACAGGCTGCAATCAAGATTGCTGGGAGAAATATCAATAACCTCAGATATGCACACGACACCACCCTTATGGCAGAAAGTGAAGAGGAGCTAAAGAGCCTCTTGATGAAAGTGAAAGAGGAGATTAAACAAGCTGGCTTAAAACTCAGCATTCAGAAAACTAAGATCATGGCATCTGGTCCCATCACTTCATGGCAAATAGATGGGGAAACAATGGAAACAGTGACAGACTTTATTTTCTTGGGCTCCAAAATCACTGCAGATGATAACTGCAGCTATGAAATTAACAGACTCTTGCTCCTTGGAAGAAAAGCTATGATAAACCTGGACAGTGTATTAAAATGAAGAGGCATTTCTTTGCCAAAAAAGGCCCACATAGTCAAAGCTATGGTTTTCCCAGTAGTCATGTATGGGTGTGACAGTTGGACCATAAAGAAGGCTGAGCTCCAAGGAACTGATGCTTTTGAACTGTGGTGTGGGAGAAGACTCTTGAGAGTCCCTTGGACAGCAAGGAGATCCAACCAGTCCAACCTAAAGGAAATCAATCCTGAGTATTCATTGGAAAGACCGATGCTGAAGCCGAAGCTCCAATTCTTTGGCCACCTAATGTGAAGAGCCGACTCACTAGAAAAGATCCTGATGCTGGGAAAGATTGAAGGCAGGAGAAGAAGGAGATGACAGAGGATGAGATGGGTGGATGGCATCACCAACTCAATGGACGTGAGTTTGAGCAAGCTCTGGGAGATGGTGAAGGTCAGGGAAGCCTGCAGTGCTGCAGTCCATGGGGTCACAAAGAGTCAGACACAACTGAGCGACTGAACAGCAACAAAGGAATCTGGTAATGAAACTGCAAAATGAGGAGAGAGCAGTAGTGGGTGGGCGAACCCTTCCATGAAAATAGGAACAGTCAAATAGTTGCTCGTGTGAATCAGGACTATTATAAATTCTGTTATCAGAAACTGCATTGTTACAGCAATTTTTATATAAACAGACAACCAACATACCTCAGAAAGTCTACATTACTGGGAAAGGGGGTTTCTGAGCTGCTAAGTTATGTGTGGAAGGAAACAAGAGGTTGGAGTCAGACTACCTGAATTTCCCCAGAGGCATCTGTTATGCTGTGGTCTACAAGAATGGTGCTCCCTGGAGCTGTGCAGTGCCTAACCAATGCAGCAGATCACGTACACACCTGAAGGCAATATTATGTAACCATGTGTCTATGTAGCCAACTACAAATGGAGTTACATAGGTAGTATGCATTTTCTAAAAGACTATTAAGTGAAGAAGTATAGACACTACTAGCTGGAAATTTTATTTACTTATATGGGATGCTGGGGCTTCCCCAGTGGCTCAGTGGTAAAGAATCTGCCTACAGTGCAGGAGATGCAGGAGATACAAGCTGAATCCCTGGATTGGGAAGACTCCCTGGAAGAGGCCACGACAACTCACTCCAGTATTCTCGCCTGGAGGGTCACATGGACAGAGGAGTCTGGTGGGCTACAGTCCATCGGGCCACAAAGAATGGGCACAGCTGAAGCGACTGAGCCTGCATGGGGTGCTACTCTTCACAATTCCTCCCAACTATTACTTCAAAGGATCAGAAGCTGGAGGTACACTTTACAGGAATTTTGGAGCATCTTTGAAAGATTTTGAGAGGAGCTGGAGACACTGGATCATGTTTTGAGAGATTGAACAGGGAAACTGTGTGTGTGTGTGTGCCTTTAGTGTCTTGATTCAAGTGCTCATGCAAAGCAAATATTGTAGACACCCAGTTCTTGGGAATCCTGCTGCATCCACAAAGAAGTTTGTTGGTAGCTTAGGCTGTGTGCTAAATGAAACTGGAAAGCAAGCTGTAGACAGCATGGATGAACTGATTTGATTATCCAGATTTCTCTCTTCCTTTGATTTTTTTTTTAAATCATTTTTGGCTTTTCAAGCTCACAAAATGTCAAGCTCTCGGCCCAAGTTGAAGTCAATCTCAAGACCAACAGTGCTGACTTTGATCTTCAGTTTACACATTTGGATGTTTTTCCTATCTCAGTCAAAACCCTTGCTTGCCAAATGCCATCATACAGAAGTTTGTCATTTTTCCTTTATAACTGCTTTTTCTCCCATTTTAAAAAGGATCGTCAAAGACTGATAATATTCTTGTAATAACCAAAACTTATTTTTAGCAAACTTCAACCTAACCAGTGCTATTTTTAGTTTACCTCCTTTTGGCAGCTCTAAGCTTGCTTAAATGATGCTTCATTTGCTTAAAATATTTTGGAAACATACCTCCTTTGGGGACTGTCTTTATAGATAAAACTGTCTACATTTTCATCTATTTCATTTAAATAAAGTTATATAAATAAATTTATTTATTTATGTAAATACCTGGCTTATTTTGGTGGAACACTTATAAAGTGTGTGCATGTATGCTCAGTTATGTACAACTCTTTGTGACCCCTTGGAGCCTGCCAGGCTCCTCTATCCATGGGATTTTCCAGACAAGAATGCTGGAGTGGATTGCCTTTTTCCTCTGCCAGGGAATCCTACTGACCCAGAGATCGAATCTGTGTCTCCTGCATTGGCAGACTGATTCTTTACCATGGAGCCACCTGAGAAGACCTTATAAACTGTAGGGTCTTGAAAAAGTAGGTTAGCTAGTTCTCTCATTGTTTAATTCTCTGTAACCTGTTGTTAGTTTAATTATGTATAAGATAAGGTTAATAATTTTTCCATACCTCCCTGATATATGGTGACTATCATATGGAATGATTAAGCTTAGCAAATATCAATGCAACACTTATTGATCATGACTGTGAAATGCTTCTGCTAGGATTCTTTGTTTTGCTTTGTCTGGCTCCATTTTTTTCTCCCTCCTTTGCCATTTGTGCTAACTGTACAACTCTCTCCACTGAGCCCTCGCTTTGCAGACAGACTGATCAACCACAGGAAAAGGCCTCTGGTATGAAAAGCAACTGTGGAAACAGATTGAGAGTCAGCACTAGAGCACATATGGGAGCTGACTAGCTGATAGAACTTTAATTGTGTGTTGCCTTCCCGCTATAAATGCCTTAAGTTGGTAAGAGACGTTTAATTGGCTGAACACTGTAAATGTAAATTGCCAAAGTTAAATTGCAGCAAAGCAGGGAAGGCAAGGGTACACAAAATGCCTTGCAATCTTTTGTAATTTAGGCTGTCACTAGGTAGGAAATTAAATACTAAGTTTCTAGCCCAGTAGCTTTGCAGTTATTTTCTTTCCAGCCAGATGGAAAGTCCGGTGGCTTAAATCTTCATGAACGCAAAGTATGAGGTGATAGCCTGAAACCCACATACATCATTTTTGAATTTTCTTTTGCCAGTTTTGTTTCTAATATAATTTATTATTGTGGGTTTTTTCCTAAGTTACTCAGTCATCTATCGTGGGCTAAATCTGATCCCTCCAAAGATTGTGTCCACATTGGAACCTTGTTAAGAAAGAGTCTTTGCAGTTGTAATTAAGAATCACAAGATAAGATCATTCTGTATTATCTGGATGGGTTCTGAAGCTAATGGTAAGTGTCCTTATAAAAGTCCCCAGGAGGGACTTTCTTGGCGGTCCAGTGGTTAAGACTCTAGGCTTCTAATGCAAGGGATGTGAGTTCAATCCCTGGTCGAAGAAGTAAAGTCCCATATGCCATGTGGCATGATCAAAAAAAAAAAGATGGAGGCAATGTCCAACATTAAATAAAATAGAGTAAAATAAAACAAAAGAAAATAAAACAGAATAAGATAAAAGAGAGAAGAAGAGAGCCATATGAGGATGAAGACATTGATAAGAGCTATATAGTACAAGCCAAAGATGCCTGGGTCCACCAGAAGCTGGAAGAGACAAAGAGAGATACTCCCCTTGAGCCTTTGGAGAGAGCGGCCTTGCTAGCACTTTAATTTTAGACATCTGGCCTCTAGAACTGTAAGAAAGTACATTTTTATTGTTTGAAGTAATCAAGATTATGGTAATTTGTTGTGGCAGCCCCTAGAAAACTAACAGAGTGACTGAAGCCAGTGGCAGTCTGTGTTGTGTTGGCTGGGTTTGAAGCATACAGTCTTGAAAATCAGAGCAGAAACACACGCCCTGTATGTGTCAGGTTGGGTTACCGTAAGAAAATAGCACAGGCTGAGCAGCTGGAACAGAAATGCACTTGTCATAGTTCTGGAAGCTAAGATGTCCAAGAATATGGTACTGGCAAGGTAGTTTCAGGCCTTCCCTAGTGGCTCAAATGATAAAGAATCTATCCACAATGTAGAGTCCTGGGTTTGATCCCTGGGTCAGGAAGATCCCCTGGAGAAGGGAATGGCTACCCACTCCAGTATTCTTACTGGAGAATCCTATAGACAGAGGAACCGCATGGGTTACAGTCCATGAGGTTGCAAAGAGTCAGACACTACTGAGCAACTAACACACACACATATATAGGTGCAAATGTATGTGTATGAAAAGGACATCTTTTTTGGGTGTTAGTTCTAAAAGGTCTTGTAGGTCTTCATAAAACTGTTCAACTTCAGCTTCTTCAGCGTTACTGGTTGGGGCATAGACTTGGATAACTGTGACATTGAATGGTTTGCCTTGGAAACAAACAGAGATCATTCTGTCATTTTGGAGATTGCATCCCAAGTACTGCATTTCAGACTCTTTCGTTGACCATGATGGCTACTCCATTTCTTCTGAGGGATTCCTGCCCGCAGTAGTAGATGTAATGGTCATCTGAGTTAAATTCACCCATTCCAGTCCATTTTAGTTCACTGATTCCTAGAATGTCGATGTTCACCTTTGCCTTGTTTGACCACTTCCAATTTGCCTCGATTCATGGACCTGACATTCCAGGTTCCTATGCAACATTGCTCTTTACAGCATCAGATCTTGCTTCTATCACCAGTCACATGCACAACTGGGTATTGTTTTTGCTTTGGCTCCATCCCTTCATTCTTTCTGGAGTTATTTCTCCACTGATCTCCAGTAGCATATTGGGCACCTACTGACCTGGGGAGTTCCTCTTTCAGTACCCTATCATTTTGCCTCTTCATGCTGTTCATGGGGTTCTCAAGGCAAGAATACTGAAGTGGCTTGCCATTCCCTTCTCCAGTGGACCAAGAACTAACACCCAAAAAAGATGTCCTTTTCATTATCGGGGACTGGAACGCTAAAGTAGGAAGTCAAGAAACACCTGGAGTAACAGGCAAATTTGGGCTTAGAATGCAGAATGAAGCAGGGCAAAGACTAATAGAGTTTTGCCAAGAAAATGCACTGGTCATAGCAAACACCCTCTTACAACAACACAAGAGAAGACTCTACACATGGACATCACCAGATGGTCAGCACCGAAATCAGACTGATTATATTCTATGAAGCCAAAGATGGAGAAGCTCTATACAATCAACAAAAACAAGACCAGGAGATGACTGTGGTTCAGATAATGAACTCCTTATTACCAAATTCAGACTGAAATTGGAGAAAGTAGGGAAAACTGCTAGACCATTCAGGTATGACCTAAATCAGATCCCTTATGATTATATAGTGGAAGTGAGAAATAGATTTAAGGGCCTAGATCTGATAGATAGAGTGCCTGATGAACTATGGAATGAGGTTCGTGACATTGTACAGGAGACAGGGATCAAGACCATCCCCATGGAAAAGAAATGCAAAAAAGCAAAATGGCTGTCTGGGGAGGCCTTACAAATAGCTGTGAAAAGAAAAGAGGCGAAAAGCAAAGGAGAAAAGGAAAGATATAAGCATCTGAATGCAGAGTTCCAAAGAATAGCAAGAAGAGATAAGAAAGCCTTCTTCAGTGATCAATGCAAAAAAATAGAAGAAAAGAACAGAATGGGAAAGACTAGAGATCTCTTCAAGAAAATTAGACATATCAAGGGAACATTTCATGCAAAGATGGGCTCGATAAAGGACAGAAATGGTGTGGACCTAACAGAAGCAGAAGATATTAAGAAGAGGTGGCAAGAATACACAGAAGAACTGTACAAAAAAGATCTTCAAGACCCAGATAATCATAATGATGTGATCACTCATCTAGAGCCAGACATCTTGGAATGTGAAGTCAAGTGAGCCTTGGAAAGCATCACTACGAACAAAGCTAGTGGAGGTGATAGAATTCCAGTGGAGCTGTTTCAAATCCTGAAAGATGATGCTGTGAAAGTGCTGCACTCAATATGCCAGCAAATTTGGAAAACTCAGCAGTGGCCACAGGACTGGAAAAGGTCAGTTTTCATTCCAATTCCAAAGAAAGGCAATGCCAAAGAATGCTCAAACTACCACACAATTGCACTCATCTCACATGCTAGTAAAGTAATGCTCAAAATTCTCCAAGCCAGGCTTCAGCAATACGTGAACCATGAACTTCCTGATGTTCAAGCTGGTTTTAGAAAAGGCAGAGGAACTAGAGATCAAATTTCCAACATCCACTGGATCATGGAAAAAGCAAGAGAGTTCCAGAAAAACATCTATTTCTGCTTTATTGACTATGCCAAAGTCTTTGACTGTGTGGATCACAATAAACTGTGGAAAATTCTGAAAGAGATGGGAATACCAGACTACCTGACCTGCCTCTTGAGAAATCTGTCTGCAGGTCAGGAAGCAACAGTTAGAACTGGACATGGAACAACGGACTGGTTCCAGATAGGAAAGGGAGTGTGTCAAGGCTATATATTGTCACCCTGCTTATTTAACATATGCAGAGTACATCATGAGAAACGCTGGGCTGGAAGAAACACAAGCTGGAATCAAGATTGTTGGGAGAAATATCAATAACTTCAGATATGCAGATGACACCACCCTTATGGCAGAAAGTGAAGAGGAGCTAAAGGGCCTCTTGATGAAAGTGAAAGAGGAGAATGAAAAAGTTGGCTTAAAGCTAAACATTCAGAAAACGAAGATCATGGCATCCGGTCCCATAACTGCATGGGAAATAGATGGAGAAACAGTGGAAAGAGTGTCAGACTTTATTTTTGGGCTCCAAAATCACTGCAGATGGTGACTGCAGCCATGAAATTAAAAGACGCTTACTCCTTGGAAGAAAAGTTATGATCAACCTAGATAGCATATTCAAAAGCAGAGACATTACTTTGCCGACTAAGGTCCATCTAGTCAAGGCTATGGTTTTTCTTGTGGTCATGTATGGATGTGAGAGTTGGACTGTGAAGAAGGCTGAGCGCCGAAGAATTGATGCTTTTGAACTGTGGTGTTGGAGAAGACTCTTGAGAGTCCCTTGGACTGCAAGGAGATCCAGCCAGTCCATTCTGAAGGAGATCAACCCTGGGGTTTCTTTGGAAGGAATGATGCTAAAGCTGAAACTTCAGTACTTTGGCCACCTCATGTGAAGAGTTGACTCATTGGAAAAGACTCTGATGCTGGGAGGGATTGGGGGCAGGAGGAGAAGGGGACGACCAAGGATGAGATGGCTGGATGGCATCACGGACTCGATGGACGTGAGTCTGAGTGAACTTCGAGAGATGGTGATGGACAGGGAGGCCTGGCGGGCTGCGATTCATGGGGTCGCAAAGAGTCGGACATGACTGAGCGACTGAACTGAACTGAACTGAACTGAACTGAACTGATGTATGTGTGTGTGTGTATATGTATATATATATGTATATATAATGTACAGTAAGTCTAACTGTAAGTGACTAACATTTTCACTTTCACTTCAAAGTAGGTCCATTGTGAGGCTTCCCTTTGTCTGTAAGTGGCCACCATCGTGGCTGTGTGCTCACATGATCTCTTGTTCGTGTGTACATGGTGGGCATTGGGAGGAAGAGAGAGCAAGGTCTCTGATGTCTGTTCTTATTAATACAAGGGAATGAGGGCTCCACTCCCATGATCTTATCTAACCCTCACTATCTCCCAAAGGCTCCATCTCCGAATACCATCACACTGGAGCTTGGACTTCAACATATGACTTTGAGAAGTGGGGGCACCTTCAGTCCATAACACGGACCCCCATTGTCCGAGAAGAGTACAAGTTGCAGTCTGGCTTTAGAGTCTATAACAATGCCAGCAGCCAAGCAGCACTTGTTTGCTTTGGGATAAGGCTGGCCCTTAGAGTCTGATGAGCTAGCTGACTAGACTGAAAGACAAGCCTGGAGAAGCAGTGGGGCCTGTGGAGCTGACACGAGAGGCTCCATCCATGGCAAGTGTAAGGTGGGACTGGGCAATGACTGGTTACTTTTCAGGTAAGCCCAAAGGGAGAAGAAAGGATTTAGAATAAGGTATCTGGTAAGGTTCTGTATTAGTTCCTTAGGGCTGTCATAACAAAGTGCCACAAGGTGGGTGGCTTAAAAATAACAGGAATTTCTCATCTGACAATAAGGAAGGCCAGGAACCCCAAATCAGGGTGCCAGCAGGCACATGTGTCCTGTTGAACCTACAGGGGATCCTTCTTTGCCTCTTCCTAGCTTCTGAAGGCTTGCTGGCAATCCTTGGCTCCCTCATTTGCAAGTGCATGATTCTGCCTTTGCCACATGGTCTTCTTCTTTGTCTCCGTGTCTTCTGTCTTTCCATAAGGACACCAGACATATTGGATTAAGAGCCTACCCTACTCTGGTATGAACTCATTCATTTTAATTACATCTGCAATAACTCTATTTCCAAGTAAGGTCACATTCTGAGGAATGAGTGATTAGGGTTTGAACATATCTTTTGGACAATATGAGTCAAACTTTAACAGGTACTTGAAGGAAGAATGGGAAACTTGGACATGATGGAAGACCGGTAAAGAACAAAGTCAGCCTCAGGAAAGTCTAACAGTAGCCAGTAGGGCCCTGGATTCTAATTTAAGGGAAATACTCCAATCACTGGACAAATTACTAGTACCGTCACTTGGAAGCTGAGATCAAATCAAGGCAAGGAGGGAGAGCAGAGAAAAATCAGGTCTGGGAACAAAGTAAGACGCCTGGTATAAGACTGCTGAAGATTTGAGTTGATTTACTTCAACAATGCTGCAGGTAGATCTCCAGGGATCTCCAGTGAAAACAGCTACAAAGAACAAAAAATCAAAGGTCATCTCCTGTGAACCATGTGGCAAGTGGTATAGTCTTGTTTTGACCTTTACAGCCACATTTCTCAGTAAAGGTGGTGAGGACTCTCCCTAGCATCCCAGTCAAACACAAAGCACAGAAATTAATGGCAAAATGAACAATATGTGCCATGTCTTGTGGGCTCTCCAATTCCAAGGTCTAAAGTCTGGATCTTCAAAATGTTTTCAACATGAGACACAGGACATGAGGAATTGAATCTAATCCCTGGATCTCAAACCTCCTTAAGAAAAGATGTATGTTTTCATCAGAAGGATAATCAGTCTTTCCAGCATACTCAAAATCATATGTAAAGTAAAAAAGGGAATTTGTTCAGAAAATGCAAATTAGCAGCTAGTGTAGCTTCATGTTGGCCTTCCCAGGTGGCTCAGTGGTTAAGAATCTGCTTGCAATGCAGCAGACGCAGGTTCCATCCTGAGTTGGTAAGATCAGCTGCAGAAGGAAATGGCAACCTGGCTCCAGTATTCTTGCCCAGGAAATCCCATGGATAGAGGAACCTGGTGGGCTACATTTCCACAAGGTCACAAAGAGTGGCACATGTACTCAGTGGCTCAGCAGCAACTGAGCACACACACATGTAGCTTTATGTATGACTTACAGTTGTGCTGGTAATACATGTAAACCAGACATTAGTTTCAATTTGCATGATGCTTGTAAATGATGTAATTTCTCAATACGAGCATGATCTTTCAAGGTCAGTGTCAAAGTGAATACATTTGACAAAGTATCTTTTGTCACTTTGAATGAATATGAATATGAATACAAAGTGAATAAGTATTAACATAAATGGAGCAAATAGCCATACAGATACTGACTTTAGCTAGTCTAATTGATTCAGCCATCTCTATATGCTCTTGAACTCAGTAGACCTAAATCTGAGCAAACTCCAGGAGCCAGTAGAGGACAGAGGAGCCGGGTGTGCTGCAGTTCATGGAGTCACAGAGTTGGGCATGACTTAATGACTGAACTACACAACAACAACAAATGCTCTTGAGGTCCCATTAGAGCAAGAAACATTTTTCCTTCTTAAGCCTCCATTAATGATCAAGTTCTGGAAAATTTGAAGGCTGCCATGTGAAAAGTTTGACGTGCACTGAAATCAAGTGTGGATGCATAATGGGCCTTTGAAAACAGATGAGGTTCCTCTGACTCTGAACCTGAGGATGTGGGGGTGGAGTGGAGCTGAAGGTTGTCAACTCCTGCTGCTGCTGCTGCTGCTGCTAAGTTGCTTCAGTCATGTCCTACTCTGTGTGACCCCACAGATGGCAGCTCACCAGGCTCCCCCATCCCTGGGATTCTCCAGGCAAGAACACTAGAGTGGGTTGCCATTTCCTTCTCCAATGCATGAAAGTGAAAAGGGAAAGTGAAGTTGCTCAGTTGTGTCCAACTTTTCGCGACCCCATAGACTGCAGCCTACTAGGCTCCTCGGTCCATGGGATTTTCCAGGCAAGAGTACTGGAGTGGGTTGCCATTGCCTTCTCCATGTCAACTACTGGGAGGTTGTCAAATGAAAAAGAAATGAGTCAGACCACTGGGTCCCTGCTTAAGCAAATGTTAGTCCAAAACCTACAATCTGAACCTGTGACTGAAAGCGGACTTCTAGAGAGTAATCTGTATTTTCTCACCAGAGCAGAGATACAATATCAGAACTTGCACCAAATAAATTACATATTTTACCAATGATCTAAGAACAAAGGGATATGCAAAAAGATTAATAATAAATAAAAAAAATTAAACATGTCTCCAAGTCATGGTGTGATGGCTGATTCTATGCGTTAACTTGGCTACACTCTAACACCAAGCTGCTTGGTTAAACATCAGTCTAGATGTTGGGTGAAGGTATTTTTCAGTTGCAATTAACATTTAAATCAGTAGACTTGAGAAAGTATATTAACCTCTATAAAACAAGTGGATCTTATCCACTTAGTTGAAGGTCTCAGAAAAAGATCAATGACCTTTGACAAAGGAGAATTTCTATTTCTAGATTGCCTTTGGACTTAGGGGGACAGCATCATCTTATCCCTAGACTCCTTACAGATTTCAAGACTGGCCAGCTTCCACAATTGTGTAAACCAATTTCTTCAAATAAATCCTTCCATTCATCTCTGTATTTATCTATCTATCACCTATTTCTATTATATGATCATATACAGGATAACATCATATATAGTATACTTACAATAACTATAAAATACAACAGTATAGTAATCATACAATATATGATTCCATAATAATATAATTAATTTAACATATATTACATATGTGTGTATGGGCTTCCCTGGTGGCTCAAATAGTAATCTGAGCAATGCAGAATCTGCCTGCAATTAAGGAGACCCAGGTTCTCAATCTTTGAGTCAGGAAGATCCTCTGGAGAAGGGAATAGCTACCCACTCTAGTATGCTTGCCTAGAAAATCCCAAGGACAGAGGAACCTGGTGGGTTACAGTCCATGGGGTCACAAAGAGTCAGACACGACTGATGCAAGCATGCACAGCAACAGTTCAGATTTTAAACTGAGTGATAGTCACTCAGTCATGTCCAACTCCCTGCGACCACATGGACTATAGCCTTCCAGGCTCCTCTGTCCATGGGATTCTCCAGGCAAAAAATATTGGAGTGGGTTGCCATTTTTTAAACTGAACATAATTCAACATAACAATTTTGGGAATAATGCTCTCTCTCTCTCTGGTTCCAGTAAGAATTCCTGTTCTTCTGTGATTCTGCCCTCCCTGGCTACAGACAGTGTGAACAGACATCATGACCAGTGCCAGCCAGTCAGAATCCTCCCTGCTATTTTTCAAACAGCAAAGAGAAGGAGAGCCAGCATCTCCTTCTGGAAACCGTAGGTGTGATACTCTTGAAATGGAGCAGGACTCTAAGGTCCTTTCTCCTTATGTCCTCTGCCTGCCTTTTTGTCTCTGGAAAACTTTAGCCAAAGAATAAGTTTAATCAGAGAAGTGAGAACATGTAGAAAGGCAACAGTCAAAAGAAAACAAATAATAATAATTAATAACAGTCATTAAGTATAGTCAAGGACTTTTAGTTTCTTCTCAAGGAGGAACTAAAGGGCTATAGATAATATTCTGAACCATGTCCTGTGAGCTGTTTTATAGATACTGAAACCCCCACCAGGTGGAAGAAGTTAACTATATGATGACTAGACTGTAGCCATGACATCAGTTCAGTTCAGTTCAGTTGCTCAGTCATGCCCAACTCTTTGCGACCCCATGAATCGCAGCACACCAAGCCTCCTTGTCCATCACCAACTCCCGGAGTTCACTCAGACTCACGTCCATCGAGTCAGTGATGCCATCCAGCCATCTCATCCTCTGTCACCCCCTTCTCCTCCTGCCTCCAACCCCTCCCAGCATCAGAGTCTTCCAATGAGTCAACTGTTCGCAAGAGGTGGCCAAAGTACTGAAGTTTCAGCTTTAGCATCATTCCTTCCAAAGAAATCCCAGGGCTGATCTCCTTCAGAATGGACTGGTTGGATCTCCTTGCAGTCCAAGGGACTCTCAAGAGTCTTCTCCAACACCACAATTCAAAAGCATCAAATCTTCGGTGCTCAACCTTCTTCACACTCCAATTCACATCCACACATGACTACTGGAAAAATCATAGCCTTGACTAGATGGACTTCTGTTGGCAAAGTAATGTCTCTGCTTTTAAATATGCTATCTAGGTTGGTCATAACTTTTCTTCCAAGGAGTAAGTGTCTTTTAATTTCATGGCTGCAGTCACCATCTGCACTGTTTCCATTGTTTTCCATCTATTTCCCATGGAGTGATGGGGCCGGATGTCATGATCTTTGTTTTCTGAATGTTGAGCTTTAAGCCAACTTTTTCACTTTCCTCTTTCACGTTCATCAAGAGGCTTTTAGTTCCTCTTCACTTTACGCCATAAGGGTGGTGTCATCTACATATCTGAGGTTATTGATATTTCTCCCGGCAATCTTGATTCCAGCTTGTGTTTCTTCCAGCCCAGCGTTTCTCATGATGTAATCGGCATATAAGTTAAATAAGCAGGGTGACAATATACAGCCTTGACATACTCCTTTTCCTATTTGGAACCAGTCTGTTGTTCCATGTGCAGTTCTAACTGTTGCCTCCTGACCTACATACAGATTTCTCAAGAGGCTGGTCAGGTGGTCTGGTATTCCCATCTCTCTCAGAATTTTAAGCTGCCACAATTTTGAGAATCGGCCTCAAAGGAACAGAAATGAATAGACCCTGGAACTGAAGATTAACTGTACTTAAAACAACCAAGATGATGCTAGTCAGACCACTGATGACCAGTTTCAAGATGACTGTCAGAGCTGACTCCTGTTTCTGCATGTAGCTCCCTCCTTCTGTCTATAAAGCTCTTTCCCACTGGTCGTCAGTGGGGAGAGTTGGCCTTTGGACAGGCAACCAAAATAAAGCAAACTTGCCTTCCCAACCATCTGGCCTCTTTAATGATTTTTGAGCCATCCCACTTTCAGCGACACTCTGAGGCTGTCTGTGGTTCCATAATCCATGATGAGAAAGAGGTTGGATTGGGCCAGAGAAAGTGAGGCCAAGGCAGAGAGTGAAGTAGAAATGAGAAATTCTATTTCTCTAAAGAGGGGTTCTCTGGCCCCTGATTTTAGCCATTCCTGAGTCTCAGCTGCTTTCCTGCTGCCCGCCTGGTGTAGCCACTCAATCTGGCCTTTGATTATATGAGAGAGCTTAGCTTTCATTTGAACAAGTTCCTGTTATGTTTGGTCTAAACCAGTTTGAATTGTGTTTCTGTCATTCACAGATTTTTATTCTGTCTGAAATAAAAACATATTTTCTTTTTACTGGAAAATGATTCTCTGAAATTTTTTAAAACTAGTGATGCAATTCAGAAGCACAGTAATAGTTACAGTGGGGCTTGATGGCATGAACTGAGGGCACTGCAGCAAAGCACTGAAGTTTGCCTGCCAGCAAAGGCAATGACCCTGGTTGTGCCAGTGAGATCAAGTCACCTAGCAGGAATTAAATGACTGTGACTTCAACGAAGTTGAAAGTGTACCCTATACTATATTGTATTGACCAAAAAGTTCATTTGGATTTGTCCGTACGCTGACATGGAAAAATCCAAATGAACTTTTGGCTAACCCATCCAGTTTCATCACCATGATGAGAATTATTTAGATATTTATTTTCTTCTGAGTTTAGCCTTATGTTTTCTTATAAAAGCCTCCTTCTTCCATTGGTATGCTTTTCTGAAATACCATCTTCCCATTTTGTTGCTGTTTAGCTGCTCAGTCATGTCTGACTCTTTTGTGGCCCCATGGACGGTAGCCTGCCAGGCTCCTCTGTCCATGGGATTTCCCAGGCAAGAGTACTGGGAGTGGGTTGCCATTTCCTTCTCCCGGGGATCTTCCTAACTCAGGAATTGAACCTGAGTCTCTTCCATTGGCAAGTGGCTTCTTTACCACTAAGTCACCACGGAAGCCGCCAATCCTCCCATAGATCTCCATTTCAAATTGAGTTTCTGTTCTTTGAGCATCTGGTGTAGCATTTCTAACTTCATATGCCACCTGCATACAATGGATAACTCAGTCAGGCTTTATGTGACATTTCTCAAGACACAGGTGATAGTTGGGGGCTTTGTATTTGATAATGTATGAGACTCTTCTCATCCTTAATTCTCCTGTTGGGATGAATATCCACACCAGGACTCCTGCTGCTTCTTGCAGAACAAAGCTGTTCTTGGCTGATGTGGGGAAAGAAAAAATGAATATGGATAATGAGAAGGCAGCTTTATTCGACAGCCTAGTGTCTCACAGGAAAAAAAAGCCTAAAAGGCTTTTTTTAAAAAATGACACAATTTAGAAATCACTTTATCTTTTCTGTCTTTTTTGGTCTCCCTGAATCACAAGTCACCTGAGCTTTGCTGTAGAAGGCTCCAGACTGTGTTCTGAGCTGTGAAATATGTGAGAAGAAAACCTGGCGACCAGCTGTACCCCTCACACTACAGCAAACTTAGACTCATTTCCATCTACTCTGACACAAATTCTTGGATTCAAAGAAAAAAAGTGTGCTTCCGAAAAGGAGATGTCGCTACTTTTGTTCTTCTTCTACACAAAGCATGTGTAACTCTCTCCAGTTTCTCCAAGAAAAGCAAACAAAACCTTGCATATCCAATAGACTGCCCAAACTCCTAAGGTTATAAGAAACACCAGGCTCGTTTACGCTCAGGAGACAAGGGGCTCCATCCAGTTCATCCGCCATCCACACTTACCGTGGCCTAGATGATATGAGAAACACAGTAAAAATCCCCTGAAAGAGAAATTGCTCTGACTCTCAATCCTCAGTTTGCTTCCCCCTCACTTTCCATCCCCTGGTTTTCAGTGTTACCATGGAAAACGTCTCCTGTTACCATGTTTGTTCACCCCAGTGCCAACATCTATTCTCTCCTTTCCTTCATTTGTGCCAGCCAAACACTGACCTACCAAGGGATGACACCCTTCGCTCTGAACCAGCACCCTAGACAACCTTGAGCCCAATGATCATTCTGCCCTTTATGAATCACACTCAGCATTGCCCAGTGAGCAGAGGATGGATGCAGGTGCAAGTCTGCCAGTTCCAATGCCCCCAGAGGGCAGGAAATACTTTAACTACTCACCTCAAACTGAAGAGAAAATTTATAGTCAGAGTCTTTGGCCATGTCCTTGATGTAGGCATCAAAGTCATCCAGTTGAACCGGGCTTTGTCAAACACAAAGAAAAGTATATTGTAAAAATCCTGCTGATAGGTGTCATACAATGTTTAATGCCTTACTTCTCAAACATGAACAATTTCCTTGCAGAAAATAAATGTTTTACTTCTCACAGGTTAGCACTCATTTTTAGGGTTAAAATTACCAATCCTTAATATATTATAATTAAAAAGAGAGCCCTATATACTTACTATCCTTGAGATAGGAAAGATCTCTAGATTTTCCACTGACTTTAACTTTAGCAGCAACATATTTCACACACACATATTCATACACTCACAGGTATATGTGTTGTTTCTAGAAAACTCAGTTTATAGGAAAAACAAAGGAGTAGCCTGAAGACCTGTTTGAATTATAGTTTTACTTTATTCACTTAACTCTCCTGAGATTTAACATGCTCATCTGTGAAATATCATGGGGCACTTACATCGCAAGGCTGACACTTGTAAATCATAGACACTTGTAAATTTAAACAGTTTGACAAAGGCAGGGAATTGTGTCTCCCCAGAGAAAGGCTGGAAGCACATCTCCAGGGAGTTCCCAGTGCCTCGCTCAGAGAGGGCTGTGTTCAGAGCCTTGCACATCTCCAGAAGTCTCGAAACAGTTCATAAGTAAATAAAGTAACACATCCAACTTTACATTTCTGCATATGCCACAGAAGTTCTCGCTCTGTTTTTGTTTTGTGGAATAAGAATTTAGTTGTATTTCCTGTAGTTTCTCTAGCTACTTATCTCTCTTCTAGAGCTTATCTGTCTCAATCTGTTCTCAGAGTTTCTGCAAGACACAGCACTCTGTCACCTAACCCAAGCCTTTCCACCTTACTAGGATCCACAGACTTAGCCTTTCTCTTAGTCTTGCTGCAACTTACTCAGCTTATGTCATCCACCTGTGGTCTTATTTCTTATTAGCAAATACATAGCATATAATAGATATTTCTTCAAAGATGTTGATTAGCTCCTGTGATTAATTTATGTTAAGATTTTAGTAGATTTTAAGGGTATTATGCCTCCCAGATAACACAAATGGTTTTATTTAATAATAATAACACTGACTGGTACCCTTAAGAGTGTGTGTGTGTGTGTGTGTGTGTGTGTGTGTGTGTGTGTGTGTGTGTGTGAAAATCACACCAGGGAAGCCCATAAAACATACTATAAACTGTAAATATGCTTATGTGTTATCTTGATTGATGGTTGAGCTTAGACATGGACAACATTAGCCTCGTGCTTGGGCTTTCCTGGTGGCTCAGATGCTAAAGAATCTGTCTGTAGTGCAGGAGATGTGGGTTCGATCCCTCCATCAGGAAAATCCCCTGGGGGAGGGAATGGCTACCCACTCCATTATTCTTGCCCGGAGAATCCCATGGACAGAGGAGCTTGGTGGGCTATAGTTCATGGGGTCACAAAGAGCAGGACACGACTGAGTAACACACACTTTCACTTCACTTTTCAGAAGGAGCTCCAGAGAGAGCCAAGGCTGAGACAGTTAAGTGAGGAATTCAAGATCTCAGGGCTACTAAGCCAGAGAAAGTGAAAGTGAAGTCGTTCAGTCATGTCCGACTCTTTGTGACCCCATGGACTGTAGCCTACCAGGCTCCTCCATCCATGGGATTTTCCAGATAAGAGTACTGGAGTGGGTTGCCGTTTCCTTCTCCAGGAGATCTTCCCGACCCAGGGACTGAACCCAGGTCTCCCACATTGTAGAGAGATGCTTTACCATTTGAGCCACCATGGAAGTAAGCCAGAGAATGCTAAGGATAACCAAGGAGAAGGACTCCTGGTTAAAAGCTTTCTCATTCAAACTTGCCATCCTTCTAAAAGAACAGCTAACTTGGGGGAGAGGGTCCCCTCCCTGCTGTCTCTGAGCAATATGATGACCTTAAAATTGGGCTTAATGATTCTAATTCTCATCCCACTAGGAGGAAAATGGGATTAGAAAAAGCAAAAGCAAGAAGGGGAAGAAAAAGAAAGTCAGAGGAAGGGCCAGGAAGTAGAAGGACAGGCATCAGGGAGAGGAGGAGAAAAGAGAGAAAGCTGGTAAGGAGCAGAAATCAATCGGGGTGGGGAGGATTTAGACCAAGGAGGGAAAGAGGAGGTGAGAAAGGAGAGGAATGAAGGTAAGTGGAGAGAGGGGAAGGTGGTAATGGTGGGGCATTTGGACTGAAAGAGAAAAGATAAAGAGAAAGTAAGTGGAAAGATGGAGGGAGTCCCTCAAAAATGACCTGTAAAGGAGAGCGGACTAGAGGGCAAATGAGAAGAGGGAAGGAGGAAGTTAGTTTGACATGGGGTTTTGCCTTATGGGCCGGTTCCACATCCATACATCACTCCAAACTTGGGTCCACCTCCTGCTTCTCCTCTCTGCCTCCGTCTTAGGTCCCCTCGGTCCTGAGACTCCAACCTCTATCTGCTCTAATCTATGCCTCTGGACCTCACTAACCAACCCAACTAAAAATTTTGAGCAACAAAGTGTTTCTGTGAAATCATTCCTTCCAAGCTGACAGTTCCTCTCCTCTGCTTCAGCTTATCTTGCCTCTCCTATCTCACTTGATAGATGCCAATGGAATGAGTATTAATTTGAAATAGATTCAGGAAAAAAAATATTCTGTCATCTACATGTGCCAAAACATTATATGTCACTCAAAGCTGAATAGAAATGTTTTGGATTAACTTTTCTTCTGTGTTATGTACTCCATTAGCACAGATACATAGACCTGATGGAAACTGGCTTAATGGGCTCCATAATGAATTCACCAATATTCTGTCCCAGGCAAGAATCAAGAATGAAGTCTATTTATAGAAATTATCGACTCTTTATGTGTAGAGTTTTTAACTAAAGGCCTAGAGGTGATACTCTAATTAGGCTTTTGAAATCAACTGAGAGTTCATTTTCATCCCTCAGAATTATAATTCTTATGGCTTAACCATTCAGTAGATAAGTAAAACCACAGGCAAGCTAAAGCAATTATCCTTTGCAATTTATTATACAGATTTCCTGAGACAGCATTTATCAAAGTATTTGTTATAACATCAAATAGAAAAAAGCCTTTTCCCTGCAATAAGCATGACATTTGAAGCTACAAAATGGCAAAGGTTTTTGTACTACTTTGATGTAGCTAAACATTATATATTTTTATAGATGTAGAAGAGTAGACATCCTTCTGTAAGACTTTTATAATTCCTAACAACCCATTCTTCCTCAGATTTCATGCAGTGAGATTTTTCCTTATTCTTGAAATGTTTTCTGTTGGTACACTTTCTTGGTGGTCACTGATATCCATATGTATAAATACACCAACACATAATATGCATTTGCCTCTTTCTTAAGCTTCCTTCTGTTAAAGACACAAAATCTTTTCAGTTTGGAAAGTGAAGATCATTATGAAGAATATTTTTAAATGAAATAGTAAGAAAAACTTACTTAGTCAGTTTCCTCTTCTTTAAGCCATTTTTACTCCTGAGAATTAAAAAAGAGAAGCAAATTTATCTGGGCTAAAGAATTGATTAACATATGATTAAGCTTAGGGAGCTTTAAATAATTATTGTATATTAGGCACCTCTATTATATTAAATTTTTATTAAAAATGCCTAATTTGTTTGATTACTTTCCCTTAAATGAAAAGATAATGATAAAAATTTCAGATTCATTAAAAAAATTCCATTAGATTTCAGAAGCAACCTATACTTTATATTTCAGATTTGCAAAAAAGCTGAGTTCTAGAAATATAATTTCTTGCTCCTAGGTATTAAGTTGCTGAAGTGTTTTGTAAATACATAGAAATATCTACTGGGTGAACACTCCAGGTTCTATAAACAAGAAGGAAAAAAATTGGGAAATAAAGGTGACAGCTGATGAACAGAGAATGGACATACTGGTTTTTGAATTAAAGACTAAAAATAACATTTTCAGACATTTTCAACAGGAATGTGAATTTGTGTTATCAGCATTGCCATGTGTCATAACTTCTACTACAGCATTGTTCTTATTCAGTTTTGAACCAAGCTTTAAGCTATCTGAAGAACTGCACCTATTACTTGCTTGTTTCTGATTAATTACTAGTCTGCAAACTCAAACACATATAATACTAATTATGCTCCAGCTTAGGCAATGGCGACCCACTCCACTGTTCTTGCCTGGAGAATCCCAGGGATGGGGGAGCCTGGTGGGCTGCCGTCTATGGGGTCCCACGGAGTCGGACACGACTAAAGCGACTTAGCAGCAGCAGCAGCATGCTCCAGCTAATTACATTTTAAGAGTATTTTAAAGGGTAATTATTTTCTACCAACATGTAAGATAACTGACCTAAGTTACCTAAAGCTAGGATAGTATCTGCTGAGAGGCTTCATTATTCTATTTAGATTGTCTTAATGATATTGATACATGATGAAGTGTTACAACTTTTATAAGTAATTTTCAAAGGTCTTGAAATAGTGATGGAGGCACCCAGACCTTTAGAGCACAAACAACAGGTAGTAAATAGCCAGTTGTGATCTGAGTACCCTTATGTAACAAAATATTTATTGATATTTAAAATTATGAATATCTGGGTGCCCTCATTTCTGGAAACTCTTTAGCAAACGAAACACTGCTTCCTCTGGGATTTCATAGCACTTGTTCCATGGAGTATTTCTCATGTGGTCTGACCATGAGTTGTACATGTACTCCTTGCTAGATTGTCCTTTGCCCTCAGAGTTGAGTACAGTTCATGGAACACTAGTGGGTGGCCAATAAATGCTTATTTGATTGAACTGAAACAAAACATCTTAATGATATCATCCTCACAATTTTACTTAATGATGCAATTAAGAATTGGATGTTAGACTTGGTTTCCTAAAGGGTCCCACTGGGGAAAATGTACTTGTGGGTGAAGAGGAAGTAACAGAAGGAAGGACATATTCATAAATGAAAGTGGTATTTCTGCTTTTCTTTTTCTAGTTTCAGAGTGTTTTTATTTCTTCCCAATTCTTAGTGAAGATAATCCATTCAATAGTTCTTGTCATTTTTTTTCTCCCTTTGCTTCTTTTTGTCTTCCATATTTGGGAATTAGAAGGAATAAACATTCAGGTTTTTACTTTTCCTCTTCATCATCTCCTTCCACAGGGACCCCCCGCCAAACAAACAAAAAAAACACCATCATATTGGACAGAGCTGTGCCACATAGCTATTTGGGAACCTAAAGAAATTACTTCTTGAATAATTTTCTTAAATTGGAATAATTGCTTTCCAATGTTGAGTTAGTTTCTGCCATACAATGAAGTGTATTCACAATGTGTTTACATCTATTTCCTTCCTCTCATCCGTCCCCCATCCCTCTAGGTCATTACAGAGCATCAAGCTGAGCTTCCTGTGTTATTGAATAATTTCTTTTACTCTGCTCTAGTAATGAAGAAAAGTTATGACCAACTTAGATAGCACATTAAAAAGTACAGATATTATTTTTTTCTTAATCTGTGTGAATTTCTTTTTAAAATTAATTTATTTTAATTGGAGGCTAATTACTTTACAATATTATAGTGGTTTTGCCATACATTGACATGAATCAGCCATGGGTTTACATGTGTTCCCCAATCTGAACTCCCTTCCCACCTCCTTCCCCATTCCATCCTTCTGAGTTTACCCTGTCTCATGCTTGATCTCAGAGATATTACTTTGCCAACAAAGGCCCGTCTAGTCAAGGCTGTGGTTTTCCAGTAGTCATGTATGGATGTGAGAGTTGAACTATAAAGAAAGCTGAGCGCCGAAGAATTGATGCTTTTGAACTGTGGTGTTGGAGAAGACTCTTGAGAGTCTCTGGACTGCAAGGAGATCCAACCAGTCCATTCTAAAGGAGATCAGTCACGAATATTCATTGGAAGGACTGATTCTGAAGCTGAAGCTCCAATACTTTAGCCACTTGATGCGAAGAACTGACTTATTTGAAGAGACCCCAATGCTGGGAGGAGGAGAAGGGGATGATGGAGGATGAGATGGTTGGATGACATCACTGACTCAGTGGACATGAGTTTGAATAAACTCCGGGAGTTGGCGATGGATAGGGAGGCCTGGCGTGCTGCAGTCCATGGGGTCATAATGAGTCAGACACAACTGAACAACTGAACTGAACTGAACTGTAATGATAACCTACCTAACCTTAGGAATCCTACATTTACTTCCTATAGGAGGAGCCCATTACTTTAGTGCCTGATGAAAGCAGAATTTTAGCATAATAAGGAACAATTCTGGTAACTCTGGAGGTTGCCAACATATTTTGTAATTCAGAGTGAAATTAAAAAAGAAAAACACAAAACCTTTCTGATCCAAACAGACTTTAAGGGAAACCAGGAGAAAACAAATGTCTGTAGTAGGGTAACACTGAATAAATGTAGTGATGAAATATTAAGCTGCTACTGTTCCACAGCTGTCTTGAAACCTGATTCATGGAAGAGAGACACTATTTTTGGTTTCTGTCTCATTCACTGATTGAATGATCCTAAAATACAGTGTGAAATTCTACATGTTTTGTATGCTCTTAAGTATATGTCTTTATAGTTTGTGTACGACTTTCATTGTTCTGATTAGATTTTACTCAATTGCTGAAGATTCCCAAGGGTTCTTGTTATGTAAAGCTATGGGACATGCCAGTACTGAATTGTAGGGCTTCTGAGCAAGACTGAGAGAATTTTCCCACATTTGCAGTGGCCGTACTGATCCTATAACTCAAATAAGGGAAAATTCGCTTTTAAACATGTAAGTTCAGGCTTTGCTAGCAGTTTTCCTTTCATCACTTTATGGACAGAGCTCATGAGTGTGTGCATGCCACAGTGAGCATTTTGGGTGATGTTGAGGTCATCATCTTGTCACTGCAAAAGATTTTCTGAATAACTGATTAATAACACCCATCTGACATATAGTATATACACATAGAAGATTATGTACTTCTTTTACTTTTTCTCTTTCACTTGCATTAGATATGGTTCAAAACTCTAATGACTTCAAGAAGTTAACATGCATTAGGAGGTGGAAGGGAGGTTCAAGAGGGAGGGCACATCTGTATACCTATGGCTGATTCCTGTTGATGTATGGCAGAACCCAACACAATATTGCAAAGCAATTTAAACACGTTTTTTAAAGATGCATTCTTTATAAGTTCTTCATGATTATGACTGTCTTGGAAAGCCCACCAGAATAGAATTCATTCCAAGAGGAATATCAGGCAACGGCAGAGACATGGGCTCTATGATGGTTAAAAACAAACACAAAGTAAACCTGAAAACAATAAACTCAAGAAACTCTAAATTTCCTAAGCAGTATGTACTTTTTCATGATACAAACTCAAATCATCTTCACATCTTCAATAGATCTTTAGAGTTATGTCATTCTATAATAGAACATGCAATAAACAGGAGTAAAGCTGAGCACTAATATTGCAACATGCTTAAAATACTGACTATTAAGGATTTAGAACAGGCAGATGAGTATGTGACTAGAGCATGAGGTAACTATGATAGTAAAGAAAAGGAGTAACAACACTGAATCTGGAGAGATCTGGTCCAAATGAGATGGTTTCTTTTGAACAGGAAATACAATCTGAGATCACTAAAGTCAGAAATCATGGTAGAATGCAATTTTAAGATTAAGCCAACGGTCACATAGGCTCCATGGTGATTCTGCCACTACCTGGGAAAAGATTTGAGCAACCCTATTTAGGCAGGAGACAGATGGGCCTGGCAGGGTAAACCAGTTGGAGATTCATTCTCTATTGGCAAGAAAAGAATAGCAGGACAATTAAGGTAGGAGGCTAGGCTTTGCTCAGACCACATATTTCTTGTTCCTGGGGAAACAGTGTCAGACTTTATTTTGGGGGCTCCAAAATCACTGTAGATGGTGATTGCAGCCATGAAATTAGAAGACGCTTAGTCCTTGGAAAAAAGTTATGGCCAACCTAGATAGTATATTCAAAAGCAGAGACATTACTTTGCCGACTAAGGTCTGTCTAGTCAAGGCTATGGTTTTTCCTGTGGTCGTGTATGGATGTGAGAGTTGGACTGTGAAGAAAGCTGAGCACTGAAGAATTGATGCTTTTGAACCGTGGTGTTGGAGAAGACTCTTGAGAATCCCGTGGACTGCAAGGATATCCAACCAGCCCATTCTGAAGGAGATCAGCCCTGGGATTTCTTTGGAAGGAATGATGCTAAAGCTGAAACTCTAGTACTTTGGCCACCTCATGCAAAGAGTTGACTCACTGGAAAATACTCTGATGCTGGGAGGGATTGGGGGCAGGAGGAGAAGGGAACGACAGAGGATGAGATGGCTGGATGGCATCACAGACTCGATGGATGCGAGTCTGAGTGAACTCCGGGAGTTGGTGATGAACAGGGAGACCTGGTGTGCTGCGATTCAGGGGTTGCAAAGAGTCGGACATGACTGAGTGACTGAACTGAACTGAACTGAAGTTCAAGAGACCTCCCTGACTATACCTACAGAGAAAGGCTCCTTGGAGGTCAAAGGGGGAATAATGTCAAGGGATGCTCTGCCCAGATGCCTTTGAGGTAGAGACATGTGGGAGGACCCTCCCACAACATGGGAGGACCCTGAGATATATCAAATATGGACTCTGAACCAAGCAAAGCAAAATGATTGGCCGAAGGAAATCCAGAAGAAATGCCCAAATAAAAGCAATTCAAACTGCCATGAGGGTGCGACTGAGTGACTCTCTCTCTCCCTGAGTCTGTCTGTGTGTCCATCCACATGTACTGTACATTTTTCCCTCTTAACAAATACTCTACTTGTTTCATTACTTTCCCTCTTTGTGAAATTCTTTTCTGCAAACCTGAAAGGCCAGGGGTCTTGTCGCTGACCACTGGTCTGGTGGCTAGGATCTGGTGTTTTCACCACTGTGACTCAGCCCAGTCTCTGGCTGGGAACCAAGCCCCACTCTAAGCCATTGCCAGCTGAGGCCACCTGAGATCAGTATGAAGGAGAAAGAGTCTCTGGATTTCCACACACACCATGAGAAGCATCAGGAGGATTTTAGGCAATCATCAGGAACATATCTATCCAAGAAGCTGACAGGTTAGACGTGAAGCCAGGCAGTGTTGAGAACGAAGGGGATGGCTCTGTTATTTGGGGTGGCTGTTAACAGAGGGGTGAAATATGAAGACATCTGTAGGACGATTTAAAAAAACTACCTAGCAAATGAAAGTAGGGGAAAATATCCGCAATTTATGAGATAAAGAGAAAAGTAGCAAAGAGTAGCGAATTTGGGTAGCTTTGTGAGTACTGAACTGTAATTGAGGGAGCAGGGACCATACATTTTACCTCTTTCATATCTTGCATAGCACAAGACTAGGGCTGAAAACACAGTTTGGGTTCAGTATATTATTATTGCTTGTTATGTGTGCAGTTGATGGAAAATGCAGAAAGCTGGGGCTCCATCTTTTGCTTTCTCTTTTCATCTGGAGATAACCATTTATAGCCTCAAGACCATTCTTTTAAAAACTACTGAGAGGATTTTTCCTTCCAAAGTTGAGTCTCATGCGATTTGAGCATGTACTATAAATAACAGACCTTGAAGGGGTTGCTGAAATTTGAGCCTGTGTTCATTAGTGGGAGGGTTCTCCTGGTAGCTCAGCCGGTAAAGAATTCACCTGCCACACAGGCGACCCCCAGTTCAATTCCTGGATTGAGAAGATCCCCTGGAGAAGGGATAGGCTACTCACTCTAATATTCTTGGGCTTCTCTGGTGGCTCAGACGGTAAAGCATTCTCCTGCAATGCAGGAGACCTGGGTTTGATCCCTGGGTTGGAAAAATCCCCTGGAGAAGGGAATTGCTACCTACTCCAGTATTCTTGCCTAGAGAATTCCATGGACAGAGGAGCCTGGTAGGTTATAGTACATGGGATCACAAAGAGTTAGACATGACTGAGCAATTAACACTTTTACTACCTTTTCACTTTCCACTCATACATGAACACCATCTGATGTCAAATATGTAAAATATTGATTGACTGTGGTGAAGTCCTATACAGGATACTGTTATTAAGAATAAACCAGGAATAATAGTGAAGGAGTCTTTCTCATCCAGCACATTCCTCTGACTTTATTACTTACACAGCTTGTCTACCATGTTTCAGAAGTTTTCAACTAGTTCTTTTTTTTTTTTAAATAAAGAAAATACAAATTCTGGTATCAACAATCTCCACTGTGAGGACAGTGTTTTTATACTTTTCCCATTGCAAATCAAAGTTCTAACTTTGCCCACTGTACTTCTTCTGTCTTCAGAGAAGCTGAACATTTGATCAATTCCATTTGAATGGCTAACTCTCTAGAATGCTTTAAATACTGAATTCTGGCCCCTCCCCCACCATGAGACCTTTTTCCAGTCTATGAACTGTTTTTATTGTTTTTATCTGAGTCCTTCTCAAGTTGTCCAGGTTTATGGATCCATTCGTACATAATTTAGTACTTAAACACCATAGACTAATATTTAAGGACAATGATTTTTTTTCCTCTGAGAAATTGCTGCCTCATGGTTCAGAAAAAGAAATAGTTCTTCTGAAAACATTAATTTCAAAATTCAAGATCATGATCATTATACTTTATAAAAACTAAAAGATACTCTTTGAGATTTGATTATTAAAATGATTTAAAAGTCAAGAAAATAAGAATTTAAAGGAGGCTTTTAGAGAGGAAAGAATAGATTTCAGAGACACTTGGGTTTGGAATCTGAATTTTCTATATAGTCATGTGATGTCAAGATAGCTAATCTCCTTTTGCCTCTATTTCTACCACTGTAAAATGATGCTGATAACACTCTTTGCAGAGGTGTGGGGACAATTAAATCAAAGGATTATACAAAGAGGCTCACACATAGTGGTTCAATATTCACTGAGTGAGCATCATTATAAAAACATAAAGTCCCCCAAAACAGAGAACAGTGTTCTGGGTTTCTTTGTCTGATTGCTTTTTTTTTCCTTCTTGGAAATATGGGGCTAACCAATTGAAATTGTGAGAAAAATGGAATGCCTCATTTTTAAAGATGAGAGGCCATGGACTAACTCAACGATGAAATGAATAACTTAACAATAGTTGGAAGAGAAGCTTGCCAAGAACATCACAAGAAGAAAATTTAATTGGGAAAACATTATAGTTAGCATCTGGGTACCATTAGCTGCTTTATTCCATTTCAATACATGATTAATAATTTCACATGCTGCTAAACACATAAAATCATAAAAAGGGTTTTCTCTTTGGTTTACTTCTTGAAAGCTAACTTTGAAAGAGTTTGTGTTAGGTAAACAGTAAAAAAGTCACTTACCAAGGATTAATATAAAATGCCAAAAGATAATCAGTCCAAAGACATGAGGGTAGCAGGGTTAAGAAAGCAAATATACTCCTACGCCTGTGAGCGTTGATAGATAACAGATGTAAAGATGAAAAAGTGGCAAGAGTTAGTAATACAAACTGTGAACAGAGATCAGTAAATTACTGACTGGGATCAATTAAAATGACAAGCACCTTAATTACGGTTAAATATTATTCCATTCTCTGAAATTTAAACATGAGGGCTTAAATGCTATAATATTGCCCAAATCAGTTTTATTCACATGCGGCCTTATTGTAATCAGATATATTTCTTTCAACTTGGTTTGTGTCAATTAGCCTGCTATTAGGTGATTACATTTTGCATTCATTTAAATGAGGCTCTGAAATGCCTCATTAGTTACCTCCAGTCTTATTCTTGGATATTACCCTTGCAATGCTTAAGGCTATTTTAAGAAATCTATAACATCTTTTGATAGCTAACCGCAGCTTGTGTAAGGAATGCAAATGGTTAGTTTGAGTATACTGATTCGGGTAAACAAGCTTTCAGAATACATTCTTATAAAGATGCACTGCTAGGTATGGCTTTCTATATTATTTAAAATATAAATGATTATAATACACCATTCCTCAAAATAATCCTTAAGACAAGGGCATGGCATGACATCCACATACCATTCATCCAGCATGTTACTATGTAGGTCACTGACTGCCTAATTTCCAATCTTACTTATACTCCATGGAGTGAGAGCAAAATTACTTAGCTCCACATTAATTCTAATGCAGACTGTTGATTTTAAAATGCCTGATTTGAATCAAATTTCAGATATTTAAAACCTAGTAAAATAAAACATTTATTTTTTAATGTAGAATGAAATTCATTTCATTAATTTTTAATGAAAATGTAGATCTTAAAATATCCTTTGGTTGTATTCATAATTATTCTGAGAATTAGGGAAAATGACTTTGTCAGTTTGTTACTTTAGTTATTACACATCTCCACTGAGATATGTATTCTCAGTTAGCCAGAAAATGTTAGCATTGGCAACTGTCTTTTGCCCAGAGCTGCAGAAGAATTTTTCTTAACTTTTATAGGAATGTCCTGAAATGAATTCTCTTTTGTTTCAGTTCTCCCATAACTGATTTCTCAAAAAGTTTGTAAACTGTGACCAGTTGTGTAGTTAGTAAATATATTGATCTGGGTCACATGTACAATATTATCAGTTTCTAGATGGGTCCCTCATCACTGCTCTGTGAATGAGTCTTTTTAAGGGTGAGATGGGCGAGCAATGGGATTGCCCAGGTGGTGCTTGTGGTAAAGAATCTAACTGCTAACCAGGAGACGCAGGTTCGATATCTGGGCTGGGGAGGTCCCCTGGAGTAGGAACTGGCAACTCACTCCAGTACTCTTGCCTGGAAAATTCCATGGACAGAGAAGCCTGGCGGACTAGTTCATGGGGTTGCAGAGTCTGACACAACTGAGTGACTGAGCATAGGCAAGAAATGAATATCAGTGAGTCAGTCTCTTAATCTTGGAGAGAGTGCTAATATTTGAACAAACTTAGAAATATTTTCTAACTTTTTACTATCAAGAGTTTATGGGTTACTTTTGACAGTTGGATGAATCATATTTGAATAGCAAAATTCCATTCAGGGTGAAATTTTAAAATAGCACAGCGTATTGTCTTATTAAAAATAATCTGATATTACCTAGATTTTCAGCTAAAGTGGTCTCAACTAGTTGCCCATTTAGCATGTACAGTTTAAATAAGCATCCCCCTCATTAATTCTGAGAATAAAATTTCTAGTATCACATATCTACTTCTTTAAGATTAAACATTTTTAGGGGGTTAGGAAAATAGAAAAAAAAACCACCGAGGATTAACATGAAATATATATCTTGAAAGGTATTTTGCATGGAGTTGCTTGTGAAAGAAACTAGAACATGTAAGCAGTGCTGGCTTCATATTAAATGGTTACTTCTTTGGCAGTTTTGCTGGGTATTCACTGCTGTGCATAGGATCATTAAGTCATATGGATTACTGTTAGGTATAATGTCAGCTGATTTACCTTCATGACAATGCTTTCTTAGTTCTCAGAATACCTCCTCCCTCCAAGTCCTTAATACTCAAGCATATAGAAATAACGAGGCTACCTTTCTCAGGGAATCTTTGGTATTTATCTTCCTGTTAGCATAAGAGTTGAGAGCCCCAAACTGTATACTTTTTGATTTTTCAACAGAAGTAGTGGCTCAGGCACTGAAGCTTGAGTTTTAAACAGAGATGCTGTTCTGTCTCTTGTCTACTTCCCTGGACTATCCTCTTCCATCTTCAGCCACACTTCCTCCACGACCCTCCTGCATAACCCTTCATCAGCCCAGCTGCAGGCAACTCACACAACTGCTACATTTCATTCCTTTGTATAATGTATCAGTACAGAGCTGACCACCTCATTTTCTCTCCTTCTTAGTTAAATTAAGCTTATATAAACTAATGTACTCTGTGAAGAGGTCATCTTCAAGTTCACCATCACTGAAATTATGAAAGGATAACCAGGCAAAACCATCTATTTCCAAATACAGCACAGTCAAGTTTGGAGCAACACAGCATAGTCCAGCTACCTAGAGACTTGTTCCAAAACAGTACTCACCAGTTGTACGGGAGTTTCCCATCCCGCTCCAAGGATGCAAAATTGACAAAAGTTCCTGCTCCACACTCTCTGTTGGAAAAGAACCACAAAATCAAGATCAGTGTTTGAGAGAGCACATTTTATTTTGACATAAAGAGTCTTTATGTCAAGGTAAAAAGTTATCTTAAGGTAAAAAGCCTTGATGTCATCTCAGAGGATGAGATGGCTGGACAGCATCACTGATGCAATAAATATGAACCTGGGCAAACTCTGGGAGATGATGAGGGACAGGGAAGACTGGTGTGCTAGAGTCCACGGGGCACAGAGTGGGACGCAACTGGGTTCCTGAACAACAACAAAAAAGTCTTTAATAACTAATCATCAGAGCATTAACAATTTTAAAAGTCAATATAAGTGGCTTGCATTCCGCATTTGGATATGATGCAAAGTAGAAAGACAAAATTTTTCACAGGGGCACACACACCCAAGTCAAGTTATTTGAAGCTGAAAGATTTGGTCCACAGTCCTTACCAAAGTGCACTCATGATCGTAACAATAACTGTTGAATGAACTATAGTGGGTAGAATACTTTCATTACTATTATAATTTTCTTTTTACAAAACCTTCACTAGTAAGGTATAGAAATGCTCTTACATAGACTAAAGGTTTTCCATTTTTAGCAACTATTCCTTGTTTTTACAGCATTTTGATTTCCTCTTTAATAGATGGTGGATCAAACTGAATTGTTTTCTCCCTCCAAAACTTTCCTTTTATGTTGTTATGCTCATATTATTCATCACTTGAGATAAAAGAGTGATACATACTGAAATGGATTGGCTTATGCAGTCAGTAGAAAATATTGTTAAAGTTTTTTTTCCAGAAGTGGAGGGAAAAGGTAAACATAATTCTCATGCTTCCTCCGTCTTTTGGTTAACAACATGTGGAAATAACATAGCTCATTGGGGCGCAGACATTTCATTTTTTCTCTCTATAAAATTGATGGGCTTATTCAGGCTGGTTTCAAATAGGAAAGGAGTATGTCAAGGCTGTATATTGTCACCCTGCTTATTTAACTTATATGCAGAGTACATCATGAGAAATGCTGGACTGGAAGAAACACAAGCTGGAATCAAGATTGTTGGGAGAAATATCAATAACCTCAGATATGCAGATGACACCACTGTTATGGCAGAAAGTGAAAAGGAACTAAAAAGCCTCTTGATGAAAGTGAAAGAGGAGAGTGAAAAAAGTTGGCTTAAAGCTCAACATTCAGAAAACGAAGATCATGGCATCTGGTCCCATCACTCCATGGGAAATAGATGGGGAAACAGTGGAAACAGTGTCGGACTTTATTTTGGGGGGCTCCAAAATCACTGCAGATGGTGACTGCAGCCATGAAATTAAAAGACGCTTACTCTTTGGAAGAAAAATTATGACCAACCTAGACAGCATATTCAAAAGCAGAGACATTACTTTGCCTACTAAGGTCCGTCTAGTCAAGGCTATGGTTTTTCCTGTGGTCATGTATGGATGTGAGAGTTGGACTGTGAAGAAGGCTGAGCACCAAAGAATTGATGCTTTTGAACTGTGGTGTTGGAGAAGACTCTTGAGAGTCCCTTGGACTGCAAGGAGATCCAACCAGTCCATTCTGAAAGAGATCAGCCCTGGGATTTCTTTGGAAGGAATGATGCTAAAGCTGAAACTCCAGTACTTTGGCCACCTCATGCGAAGAGTTGACTCATTGGAAAAGACTCTGATGCTGGGAGGGATTGGGGGCAGGAGGAGAAGGGGATGACAGAGGATGAGATGGCTGGAGGGCATCACTGACTCAATGGACGTGAGTCTGACTGAACTCTGGGAGCTGGTGATGGACAGGGAGGCCTGGCGTGCTGCGATTCATGGGCTCGTAAAGAGTCGGACACGACTGAGTGACTGAACTGAACTGAACTGATTCAGAACTGAAGCACAGATTCTCACATTATTGGCACCATGTCATTACTTCAGTTATCTGTCTGTCCTCATTAGTGTTCTAAGAATAACTTTCTTCCTTGAAAAGCACACTAACATACTATTATTTCATGTGGTATATATTATAAATTGGATATCATCAATTAATTTTCCTATATCAATTTCCTCTATATGGGATTTCTTTTATTCTCTAACTCAAGGGTTCTTAATCTAGGGTCCAAGGTTAGAATTTATAGCTCTATGAATGTATATGGGAAAAACCCACATCTTTATTTTCACAATTTATAACTGAAATTTAGTAATTGCTTCAAGTATTCAAGTATACAACAAGCCCCAGTGACACCATCAGCACTTGTGAGATTTGCTAATAGAAACTGAAGACTTTTTCTACAAAAGACCTGCTGCAGGTATTAAAATATTGTTCATCTTCATCACTCTGATGAAATTTGAGAGTACTTAGATTTCCTACTAAATACTGTCATCAACTGTGTTAATAAAGAAGCATACAACTCATCTGTTTTCTGAACACTTTGATTATCACATTTTCATATAATTATTTTCCTTTTTAATCCTATATGTCTTATTTTATGCATTTAGTAGGAAAGCACTATTCTTGGAAGAGATCTACAGGCTTCATCGGACTCCCAGAGAGAACCATGTACAAAAAATATTAAGAATCTCTGCTCTGATGACAAGCTGGCTGAAGTAGAATCATTCCTCCTAAATCCATCACAAAGGATGCTCCTGCAACAATACCCTCATAAATACCCCTACTCCCATTTCTACTTCTGTTACCAACCCCTCACGATTACTATTAACAGCTGACATTTAGTGCGTGCTTCCTATGACACCATGCTCTTGCTGCAGTATTGTTCCTAGCTAACCTCTAATGCACGACTGTTACCATCTCTCTCTTTTTTTCCCTTATTAAATTATTTGTTTCTTATTGATGTGTAGAAATTTAAAAATATATTTTGATATATATTGATATATGCTCTTGATATATATTGATATATGCTCTTGATATATATTGATATATGCTCTTTGATATATATTGATATAATATATATATTTTGATATATGCTCTTCTAGGCCACCACACTCCCTAATTTTTCTTCCACTCTACTGGATGCCTCTTATCAGCTTTGTTTTTGCCATTATCTTTCATCTTCTCTCTAAAAATCTTAGATTCCCTGGTGCTTAATCCAGGGCCCTCTTTTCTAATTTACACTTCATTCCTGGACTACCTCCAGTCTATAGCTTTAATACCATTTATATGCTAAGAACTTCCAAACAGAAAGTACTTGAGGATGCTCTCTGATAAGAAATGCATCAGTGGTCAAAGGAATAGGGAATCCACAAAATCGTAAATCAAAAGGCTTTCCTAACAGCAAGAAAAATGAAACTGCCTGCAAATCTGTGTAATAAGAACAGAGCTAACAGGGGGCTTGAAAGGACCTTTTCATAAACTCAACAAATATTTTCTGATAAAACAGCTTCAACAGAACTAATGAGGAAAGGGATTTCTTTTCTTCCTTGTGTTTTCCATATATATTAGCTCTTTTCATTTAGCATACTTAGTAGGATAGATCTTTCTTTTACCCCCAAATATTTTGAAAGTGAAAGTGAAAATGTTAGTGGTTCAGTTGTGTCTGACCCTTTGTGATTCCATGGACTGTAGCTACCAGGCTCCTCTGTCCATGGAATTCTCCAGGCAAGAATACTGGACTGGGTTGCTGTTCCCCTTCTTCAGGGGATCTTCCCCTCTTCCCCATCCAGATATGGAATCTCTACCTGTCACATTCCAGGCAGATTCTTTACCATCAGAGCCACCAGGGAAGCCCAAAATATGTTTGGAAATATCCAAATACAATGAATGGATCCCAATATATGGGTTACTTAAAATGATCAGATTGACGATAGGAGGTTTGACTTTGCGTAAACAAACCATCCTTTGCTTTACTAGTTCAATGGAAATGTTTTCTAAAACAATATTGAAAAGTCTATCTAGAAATCAAAAAGTAGAAACAGGCATTAAAAACTAAAAGTAAACTCACCCCTGTACCAATGTAGGTGTGTAAATGCCATTGTTGTGTTGTTTATCACTAAATTGTGTCTGATTCTTTTGTGACCCCATGGACTATAGTCTGCCAGGCTCCTCTGTCCAGGGATTTCCCAGGAGTGGGTTGATATTTTTTCTTCTCCAGGGGAATCTTCCTGGCCAGGGGATCGAGCCCATGTCTCCTGCATTGGCAAGCGTGTTCTTTACCACTGAGCCACCAGGGAAGCCTCTATGTAAAAGCTACACGTACGTGGTAAATATGCTAATCACTCAATCGTGTCTAACTCTTTGGGACCCCCATGAACTATAGCTCATCACGCTCCTCTGTCCACAATTCTCCAGGCAAGAATACTAAAGTAAGTTGTCATTCTCTTCTCCAGAGGATAAAGCGCAACCCAGGGATCGAGCTCAGGTCTCCTGCATTGCAAGCAGATTCTTTACCTTTGGAGCCACAGGAGAGCCCACATGACAGATAAAAATATTCTAAAGCCTATGGGTAAAAGTTGAGCAAAATGCGACTCACCTTGCCATCTGCAGATGCTTTCTCCTAAGAATGATAAGGGTAACAAGCAGCAGCCCAATTAACAGTGTGCTGAGGATGGCCAGCACGGAGATGACCACCACGTTGGGATTCATCTCTGTAACTAAAGATAAAAAGCCATACATCTTCACTGGAGCTTCCAAGACATGGAAACTCACAGCACCATTCATCATAAATCATCTAAAGACTAACACACTTATGACCGTAGCAACAACAGCAACAATGACATTTCTCTGAGTTCAGTGATGGCTTCTTGCTGGTCAACTCTTACTTAGTAAGATAGATTGACAAACAGCGTTTGGGTGGGTGGAAGAACTGAGTCCACTTCAAAGGCCCACGTTCAGGACATTCTTATTAAAGGAAACCATGAAATGTATATAATGCCTGTGCCATGATTTAAACTCATTTGAAAACAAAAATGCTAGAAGTCATTATCATGTATCATCACTGTTTAACATTTTCAAAAGCTTAGAGAGAGGCAGGCTCTTATTTTATGTCCATGGCTTTCAAGTCAGAAAGCACAACTGTGTATTTCCCTCACATAATAACGTATATGAAAAAGGCATTAGCACCCTGCCATCTGCTGCAGCACTTAATGCATCACTAGCAGCAGGCTTTCTGATGATCTGTAGCCATATGTTTGAAGGTTTTTCTATCTGCATAACTCAAGAGATTAAACTTATTAATACATTTAGGACCTTTAAGAACAGGGGTTGTATCTCTTTCACACACTGTTTCCTATGATCCATCCTTTAGTGCACTTATACATTGCTTAATTTACATACTACTCGGAAGATCAGGATGTTAAAGGTGCAAATATACAACAAAGATTTTTGTAAAGCTCTTAAAAGCAGATCAGAGGAAAAGAGGAGACACCGTCCTCGGCACTGATCATAACATCACAGTACTGGCCAACCCGCACCGTCCCTAAGGCTTTAGGCATTTGCCTCTTCCCATGTGGACCAGCTTGGCTCCACTGTACAGAGAAGTATTAGAACAGAAACAATGTCAGACTCATAGAAGAGATTGTTCAAGTTCACTTAACTACTACCTTCCATTTGGGGGAAGCTCTGATATCAGTCTCTCCTGGTCTACTTTTCCTCACTTGCAAATACGTTTAATAATATCACCTGTTTCACAGGGTTGCTGTACAGATGACAAGGAATCATGAACATTTAAGTATTTTTAGAAAATGGAAAAAGGTGTTGAAAAGGAGACCATTAGTATCTTTTCAGGTCCATTTTTGCTCTTTCTTCTGAAAAAGCAGAAGCTAAAAACAGGAAAAAAATTTCTTCTAGTGGTCACTGGATATAGTGGCTAAACATGATTAATGCTTACATACGTAAATGAAAATGAGCCCATTAAAAGTGTAATGTGATGGTAAGAGTAGCTTTATTACAGTCAGCTTCACGGAGGGTCTTAGATGACAGAATTAGACTCAAGCAGAGGAGTAAAACAAATAATATAACTCAGAAAAAGAATAAAGGGAACAGCATTATACCAAACTTTTTGTTAATTTCTAATTTCCCCAATTATGCATTCTACTTGACTGGAAATTTTTTGGCTTTGGTCCAGTAATTTAGGTTCACCATTATTTAGTCAGTGAGAGTGCAAGGTCAAGACTACAACAGATGCACCTGAGCTGTTTACAATACTGTGGGTACCACTGAAGAGGGTGATGGGGATGGTGAAGTTGGTGATGAAAACAACTAGCATTTAGACAGCATGTACTAGAGCTTTAGGTACTTGATCTTTAAGCCTCAAAATATGTCAACAGGTACGTATTATTACTCCAGCTTTACAGATGAAACAACAAAGCTTCAGAACAGTAATTATCGTTCCCTAAATCACATAACCGGTAAGCACAGTTTGGGGTTGGAATTAAAGTTGCCCTGAACTCAGAGCTTGAAACTTTTCAGTGAAATATGAGTTTTCTTTTTTAAAAAAGATGAATCATTTGTATTTAAAAGGAAAATTTAGGGAAAATCAGGAAAGATATAATTTGCAAAGACACCAGATTCCGCCGGGGCCTGCACTTACCCATTGTCGAGATCGCTATGAATGTGGGAACACTGGGGCTGTCGTGGCTAAAGCTGGTGACGCTGCAGTTGTAGGCAGTGGCGGGAAGGAGGCTGGAGATGGTCACGACATGAGACGAAACAGAAACTGGTTCCTGGAGGTGCAGAAAGCAAGACAAATATTATGTTTTCTTCATCTAGTGTGGCTTTTAAATTACTTTTCATAATTGAGTAGGTAACGTGTAGACAGAGTAGAAAAATGGAAAGAAACAAAAAGGAACCAATGAAAAATGTTTCCTTCTTCCTGTACTTCCCATCTACTCAATTACCTTCCATGGAAGCAGCCACTGTTGTAGTTTTTTTTTTTCTTCTTTCCATCTGTATTTTATGGATGTATAAACATATAAAAATACAGTGATAACAGAGTTTGTGCACCATTCTACTTATTTTTATCTTGGTTATCAGTATATTTTGGCACTCTTTCCATACCAGTACAGATAAAGCTATTTCACCTTAAGGGCTGCATAGAAATCCATTGAAAGAACATACTTTATCTAGCCAGTCCTCCATCAATGAATGAATAAGTGATCTCTGATTTTTTGTTGTTATAAACAATTCAACAGTTTCACAATTAATGGGACCATATGATATGTACACACACTCATTTTGTATATGTATGTATGTATATATGTGTATATATACAAGGGCTTCCCTGATGGCTCAGTGGTAAAGAATCCACCTGCCAAGCAGGAGACACAGGTTAGATCCCTGTGTTTGGAACATCCTCCAGAGAAGGAAATGACAACCCACTCCAATGGTCTTGCCTGGGAAGTCCCATGGACAGAGGAATCTGATGGGCTATATAGTCCATGGGGTTGCAAAAGAGTGACTTGGTGACTAAACAACAGCAATATATACATATATACATTCATACACAAAACCTGTGAATGTATTTGTGTGTGTATGTATGTGTATGAATATTCATACATATACAAACACTCATATTCTTAAGTTGAACTGCTGGGTCAAAAGGTATATCTTTTTAATTTTGAAAGGTATAGACAAATTATCTTCCATAGACATTTTCCAAGGGACCCACCTATTGTCAGTGCATGACAATACCCATTTCCCTACATTTGTTTTTACACAACAAATTATATACAATTTGCAAACTTTTTGAACTTTTCCCATCTTATTAGCGGAAACTGCCCCTCATTGTAGTTTTATTTTGTATTTCTTTCACCATGAGTGAGCTTGATCATCTTTTTATATGTTTAAGAGCCTTCTATGTTTATTTTCTATGAAATAGTTGCTTTGGGTTGCTGATCTTTATCTTTTTCATTTGTAGTAGATCTTTGAATATTGGGCTTCCCTTGTGGCTCAGCTGATAAAGAATCTCCCTGCAATGTGGGAGACCTGGGTTCGATCCCTGGGTTGGGAAGATCCCTGGAGAAGGGAAAGCCTACCCACTCCAGTATTCTGACCTGAAGAATTCCAAGGACTGTATAGTTCATGGGGAAGAGTTGGACACGACTGAGTGACTTTCACTTTTGTATATTAAGACCACTACCCCTTTTGTCTACATTCTCTGCTTTTAAATAGCATCCACCAAAAGCATAAAGACACCGTATTGTCCAAAAATGTTTACTTTAACTTATTCTTGAGTAAAAGTTGTTAATTTGGTGGGCCAATGGCCATCCACTGACAAGTACAACTGTACAATATAAACCAGCATAACATAATTTTTCAGAACGAGGGTCGGAAACACCTCTACCTAAAGAGATGAGAGCCATCAGCAAGGATTTCACACTCTCACTTCTTTCACTATCCTATAAAAGAATGCTTCCGAGAAAAGATTTTTGCTAACAGGACTCAGTTGTATAAAGTATCTGCCTGATCATCATTTTCTTAAAGGAAGACATTATAGTTGCAGAGAACTAAATTCTTTACTGGCAGAGCAGCTTTTTTCCAAAAGGATTCTTGGGATCCAAAGGATTCAGCTGTTCAGTACAAATCTAAAAGAGATACGTTTGTACACCAGACTATCAAAAGGGAGAGAAATCAAAGCAAATTATCTTTAACACTCAGTATAAAAAGATTCATACTGCTAGAAATCCTTTTTTCTTTTCAATCTCACGAGCTGCATTATTTAAAAAGCATCAATTATTTATATTCATAGTATTCATCTTTGCACTGTATTTTGTGACATGCCTCAAAAATGTGTCCTTTTTCTTCCATGTCTGACTATAACATAGTTTCGTCTTGTGGTTTTGTTACCCCAAGGCTCATCTGTCTCCTTCTATTCAGTTTAACCTGGTGGATAACTCAGTATTCATCATATCTGTTATTTGTGACTCTAAAGCTTTAACACTCACCTATCTCAGCCTTCATTTTTTTCCCAAATAAAATTATCCTCCTTACTAATGTCTTTTAAATTCTCTTAGTAATATGGATCTCACTTCTGGCGCTTATACTTCATTTTAATTATTTCTACTCTAGTGTAATATCCACAATTAAATGAAAAAATAATTGAAGGTATTGATTATACCAGGCTTCCCGGGTAGGTCAGCTGGTAAAAATATTGCCTGAGACTACAGTCCATGAGGTCAAGAGCTGGACATGACTGAGCGACTAAGCACAGCAAAGCACCTTGATTACAGCGGGCCTTCCCTGCTCAGTGGTAAAGAACCTGCCTGCCAATGTAGGAGACTCAGGTTCTATCCCTGGATCAGGAAGACCCCCTGGAGAAGGGCTTGGCAACCCACTCCACTATTCTTGCCTGGGAAATCCCGTGGACAGAGGAGATTAGTGGGCTACAGTGGGGTCATAAGAGAGTCAGATACAACTCAGTGACTAAACAACAACAATAGTGATTCTAACCTTTGTGTCCCATACAATGTCTGCCACATAAATGCCAATTAGTTCATATTTGTTAAAATATATTTTATATGGCAGTGTATTTTTATACCTTACATCAATTTAATGGCCAACAGACAACTGCCTCAATTTAACTCTCCAGCATGACCCAGAGTGGCTAAAAACTGGAGACAGAAGACTGATACAAAGATGAAGATAAACTTTGTGATCTGGCAAGTTAGTTATAACATATTTGGGGCCCATTCTAAGTATAATTTTAAATTTCTATCACTGGAACACAAAACCACACATGCAGAGTTTTCCTTTTATATCGTTCAAAGAAAGATTTTCACTTTGCTCAGATAATAAGCCTTAATTGAAATTAACTCAGAAAAGGAAAATCCAAACATACGGTACCTGGAGTTTTGCTTCCTGACTGGAGCCAATTTGCTGGCAGAAGACTTCGAAGAAATCAGCGACTCCCTCTTCTACCCACAGCAAAGTCACCGAGGTCTGGGTTTTATTCACTGCAAAGAGGGACTTTGGAGGAGCTGGTTCTGAGCAAAGACAAGTTTTAAAACATTAATTTCATCTAAAATATCCTTCCTTCATTAATCAGAAGGATAAAATAGGTGAAAAAAATCCAAACACAGATAGTAAAAAGCACCCTACAGATTTTCTGTTGCTTTGTGAAATATGTCCTTGCACCAAGACTGTTGTCTAACTTGGAAGGCAGAATTTTTTGCCTTTTTTTATCCTCTTTCATTTTATACTTCTCTTTTGGGACACTTCTGTTTTTTACTTCAGCTTTATTATAGCCATAATCTATTAATAGTCTTTGCTGGAACTACAATGGAATTAGCACTGCCCATAGGTACAGAACTTTCTGGGTGAGAATCTGGTACTGAAAAGACAAAAATGAAAGTGATGTGCTCCCTTCTAATGGAGAGGTCCAGTCTGGTGTTGAGGTAAAAACCTGCTTTCCTTTCTTGAGAGATTATTTGAAATCATTTAGTCAGAGGAATGGCTTCTTGAAAATTTAGACAAAATTAAGAGGGGTAAAGCTAAAGAGATAACACAATTTTTTAAAGAAAAGATTGATGAAAGAGGAGTTGATTTTAGATAAAATTTTAGAGAACTGATTTCTTTATCTTATTCTTTTAGACAATCTTTTTAAAATTTATTTATTTTTAATTGGAGGCTAATTGCTTTACAATGTTGTGTTGGTTTCTGCCATATATCAACATGAATCAGCCATAGGTATACATGTGTTCCCTCCTTTTTGAACCTCCTTTCCACCTCCCACCCCATCCCATCCCTCTGGGGTATCACAGAGCACAGGGTTGAGCTCCCTGTATTAAACAGCAACTTCCCATTAGCTATTTATTTTACATATGGTAATGTGTATATTTCAGTGCTATTCTCTCAATTTTTCCCTGACAGCTCAGTTGGTAAAGAATCCTCCTGCAATACAGGAACCTCGGTTCGATTCCTGGGTCAGAAAGATCTCCTGCAGAAGGGAAAGGCTACCCACTCCAGTATTCTGGCCTGGAGAATTTCATGGACTGCATATATAGTCCAAGAGTAGGACATGACTGAGCGACTTTCACTTCATCACTTCCTGTTCCAGCTGTGCCCATAAGTCTGTTCTCTATAGACATTCAATCTTTTTATAAAAATAATTTCATTTATTTATTTAGGCTATGCTGGGTCTTCACTGTGGTGCATGGAGAGTGCTTGGCTTTCAGTAGTTTGGTACATGGGCCTAGTTGCCTCATGGCATGTGGAATCCTCCCAGACTAGGGATTGAATCTGTGTCCCCTGCACTGGCAGGCAGACTCTCAACCACTGAACCATCATGGAATTCAGTTCAGTTCAGTTCATTGCTCAGTCGTGTACAACTCTTTGTGATCCCATGAACTGCAGCACACCAGGCCCCTCCCTGGCCATCACCAACTCCTAGAGTCCACCCAAACCTATGTTCATCGAGTCAGTGATGCCATCCAACCATCTCATCCTCTGTCGTCTGCTTCTCCTCCTGCCCTCAATCTTTCCCAGCATCAGTCATTTTTTAAATTTAAATTTATTTATTTTAATTGGAGGCTAAATACTTTACAGTATTGTATTGGTTTTGCCATACATCAACATGAATCCGCCATGGGTATACACGTGTTCAAATGAGTCAGCTTTTCGCATCAAGTGGCCAAAGTATTGGAGTTTCAGCTTCAACATTAATCCTTCCAATGAACACCCAGGACTGATCTCCTTTAGGATGGACTGGTTGGATCTCCTTGCAGTCCAAGGGACTCTCAAGAGTCTTCTCCAACACCACAGTTCAAAAGCATCAATTCTTTGGCACTCAGCTTTCTTTATACTCCAACTCTCATATCCATACATGACCACTGGACAAACCATAGCCTTGACTAGATGGACCTTTGCTGACAAAGTAATGTCTCTGCTTTTCAATATGCTATCTAGGTTGGTCATAACTTTTCTTTCAAGGAGTAAGCGTCTTTTAATTTCATGGGTGCAGTCACCATCTGCAGTGATTTTGGAGCCCCCAAAATAAAGTCAGCCACTGTTTCCACTGTTTCCCCATCTATTTCCCATGAAGTGACGGGACTGGCTGCCATGATCTTCGTTTTCTGAATGTTGAGCTTTAAGCCAACTTTTTCACTCCTCTTTTACTTTCATCAAGAGGCTCTTTAGTTCCTCTTCACTTTCTGCCATGAGGGTGGTGTCATCTGCATATCTGAAGTTATTGATATTTCTCCCGCCAGTCTTAATTCCAGCTTGTGCTTCTTCCAGCCCAGCATTTCTCATGATGTACTCTACATAGAGGTTAAATAAGCAGGGTGACAATATACAGCCTTGATGTACTCCTTTTCCTATTTGGAACCAGTCTGTTGTTCCATGTCCAGTTCTAACTGTTGCTTCCTGACCTGCATACAGGTTTCTCAAGAGGCAGGTCAGGTGATCTGGTATTCCCATCTCTTTCAGAATTTTCCATAGTTTATTGTGATCCACACAGTCAAAGGCTTTGGCATAGTCAATAAAGCAGAAATAGATGTTTTTCATGGAATCCCTAGCCATTTAATCTTGATCAATAAATTAATCCACTAGTTAAGCAAGCTTTGTGCCCTTTCACATACATTTCCAGTAATTGAGTCAGTGGCTTGCTATCTGTTCCCCAGTTCTAGGCTTTGGTCTCCTCTCTTGTTCATCTACTGCTGAACCTCTCCTGGGCCCCTGCCTATGCCCCTCTTCTCTGAGCATTGCCTTTCTCTCAGGTTCCTCCAATACATAGAATGCTCTGCCTGCATCCAAGTTGTTAAGCCAGGGTCCCTCTTACCTGCTTGTTTGGAAATGTCTAGCCATCAGGTTCATGTAGTGGCATACTCAGCCTATTCACATTTTAGCCACGACAGGCAACTAATCTGCACTGTTTACTTGTCACTTGAATTTCTTTTCATTCTCTGTCCCACCTTCCCAAGCCTGTTCTAAGGCTCCTGGCATTTAGTGGGGTTTGAAAAAGCCCTAGAGGGCATTTTACTCTGAGAAATGATATACCTTTGTGGGGGAAGGTCTGGACCTTCTTTCTGGAATATCATCGTCATGACCAGAACCAAGAAGTTTGCCAGAATCCTTCTTGATGTGACCTACTACAGTAGAGTAAGTTTGTGTCCAACTGTAAAAGAAGCATTTTTCCTTTCCAGAGGCAACCTGACAAGGCTGGGCAGGAGAGTCGAAGGAATAAAGTGATGAGTTGGCCTTGGGCAAGCATAATTCACAATAGATGTCAGAACCCCTTTCTCGTTTGCTATTAATTATTTACTCCTCTAAACATTGTACCATCTCACTTCCTCTCTGATGAAGACTGTTGATGAAACACAGAGGTTTACTTCGACTTCTTATGTCCTTCATAATTGTCACTGCTTTTTGGATTATGAGTCAGAGACCAAATCCTCCAATGATTCTGACTCCTGTAGAACCTGAATGGTTGGAAGCAAGTGTGAGGTTGTCTGAGACAGAAACGGGTGATTTGTTAGGCTGGGCCTGGGTTATGTCTCTTTAAGAGATGCACACTACAGAATTGCTCCTCAGAGTGAGTTTCCTGGACAGTGATTAGAACACCTAGAAAATCTCTATATTTTTTCCTATTGGGTTGATAAATTCAGTTCAGCTATCTGATATGAATCAGCCCCTGTGGCCTAATGGATAAGGCACTGGCCCCTTAAGCCAGGGACTGTGGGTTTGAGTCCCATCTGGGGAAGAAGGAGTTGTATTTTGGGCTTCCCCTAATAGCTCAGTTGGTAAAGAATCTGCCTGCAATGCAGGAGACCCCAGTTTCATTTCTGGGTCAGGGGATCTTCCCCTGGAGAAGGGATAGGCTACCCACTCCAGTATTCTTGGGCTTCCCTTGTATCATGTGATATGAACATTGTCCAGATCTTAATCTCCATATCCGACTGATTTTCCATCTGTGTTTACTCAGGTATCTGACTATTAACACCAAACTCCATAAGGTTAAAATGGAACATGGAGTCCTTGCCTTTCCACAAATCAATTCTGCTTTCCACCTCTCCCTGATACTCTCATGAACAACATCATTTCAGTTGTCTAAACTGACAGTTGTGAGGCTCTCCTCTTCCTTTTTGTACTACCTTTTTTAATACTTCCTTCCATCTCCTCCTTTTGTTTATTTCTTTTATTATATTGCACACCCTGTGCAGGCTTTTGCCATCACACTTAGCAATCATTACAACAGCCCTTTACTCCTTTTCCTTGCCTCTTACTTGATTCTTTGTTTTGTCAATGATGGTTTAAATTGTTTAAAAACACCACTTTGCTCTGGTTAGATTCTATCTGTACAATGATTTACTGTGATCAATTTCTAATGTGTCAAGTCCAAATGCAGTAAGTCCCCTACATACGAATCTTCAGGCTGCAAACTTTCAAAGATGCAAATGCGTGCACATGTTCAATTATGCTAAGTTAGCGTATATGTCTGGCAATACATTGTCACGTGTGTGCATCCTCTACAAGTGGTTGTGTTTTTGTGTACCTAACTGTAGAGTACTGTATAGAGTACAGTGGTATAGTATCTTTATAGATAGAATTGAATCCAGCAAGGAACCAGAACCTGGGCCATCAAAAACAGGTGTGAGTGAAATTTCAACTTGCCCTCTGTCTCCTAGTGCTAACAATCCTTCAGCTCCACCATCTCCCATCTCCCACCTCCTCTCCTTCTCCAGCCAGTAACTCTTCCTGCCTGTATTATCAACCTATTACAGTACAGTACTGTAGAGCTGAATGTGTTAGTTGGGTACCTAGGCTAACTTTGTTGAACTTACAAACACGCTCTTGGAATGGAACTCACTGTATGTAGGGAGTTTACTGTATGCTAAGTGTTCAAGATCCTACATACTTTGGCCACCTGCTACCCATCACCACCATCTTTCCTGCACAGACATGCTGTCCTCATAAAGCCAATCTTCTTGCTGAGCAGTACACAGGCATTACTCTTTCTCAACTCATGTATTTCTCAACCCTCAGTGTGTTCTTTCTGCTCTTCTGATCATCTTAAAGAAAGAGTCTTACCTTCTCCTTCAAGCCTTATTGGATGACTGTCTCTTGAGGCTCTGTCCCTTCTCTGACCTTCTCTCACCCTTAACTATTTCTTGTGTGAGCTGTGTGAATGAAGTCCTGATTCCACTGGGTCCTTTAAGAACTGTGGTCATGTGTAATAAATTATTTTGTCTTCATTTTGAACTAGCCATGTGTAGGGATGCAATAAATCTTACCTATTGACAGATTTAAAACCTAAGTCAAGATTCATTAACCAGAGGTGTTAGGATTCAAGCATCACGTAAGATCAGACACGTTGGCATTGAATTTTGACATTCTCTGCCTTTGTATGGTGATTATATTTGTAAAAAGTCATTAGCTCTCAGTGGCAGAGTGAAAGACTATTGTGAATTAGAATATTTTCAGTGACTAAATAAATAAGGCTTAGATACTGGAATACACGTTTCCTCTGGTCTGGCTGAGAATGTGGATGCAGGTTATGAGTGGATCCTCAGGAAAATATCCAAAGGATCTGGAACCTCTAACAACCAGGTAACAATATTTTTCCCCCTCAGGTGGTATATGGGGAAAAGATTATTCCAAAATCACTGTACCCATTATTTCTGCATCTTTTTCTGAAAGACATTATGCATTTCAGTTCTGTAGGTCAATGAGAAATATTCACAAGTCACCTGCTTGAAAAGACTTATGATTTCTGTGGTAGGGATATTTTCCTAGATAGATTGGGGAGAAATTCCACCATGCTATTCTGAAGAAAATAAAGTTATCACAATATTTCATAAGTGGAGGTGTAATTGGATTAGGAGTGACTTCTTATTAAATTTCACTACTCAGGAAAACATCTGCTCCAGTGAAAGTGAAAGTTGGTCAGTTGTGTCTAATTCTTTGTGACCCCATGGACTATACAGTTCACTGAATTCTTCAGGCCAGAATACTGGAGTGGGTAGCCATCCCTTTCTCCAGGTAGCCATTTCCTTCTCCAGGGGATCTTCCCAACCCAGGGATTGAACCCAAGGCTCCTGCATTGCAGGTGGACTCTTTATCAGCTGAGCCACAAGGAAGCCCCATTTGCCCCAGGGGATGTATTAAAATATTAGGACTGTGTTGTGCTACACAGTAACTGCTAGCTGCATGTGGCTCAGTTCAGTTCAGTTCAGTTCAGTTCAGTTCAGTTGCTCAGTTGTGTCTGACTCTTTGTGACCCCATGAATCGCAGCATGCCAGGCCTCCCTGTCCATCACCAACTCGCGGAGTTCACTCAAACTCATGACCATCAAGTCGTTGATGCCATCCAGCCATCTCATCCACTGTTGTCCCCTTCTCCTCCTGCTCCCAATCCCTCCCAGCATCAGAGTATTTTCCAAGAGTCAACTTTTCGCATGAGATGGTCAAAGTACTAGAGTTTCAGCTTCAGCATCAGTCCTTCCAAAGAACACTCAGGACTGATCTCCTTCTGAATGGACTGGTTGGATCTCCTTGCAGTCCAAGGGACTCTCAAGAGTCTCCTCAAACACCACAGTTCAAAAGCATCAATTCTTCAGTGCTCAACCTTCTTCACAGTCCAATTCTCACATCCATACATGACCACAGGAAAAACCATAGCCTTGACTAGACAGACCTTTGTTGGCAAAGTAATGTCTCTGCTTTTCAATATACTACCTAGGTTGGTCATAACTTTCCTTCCAAGGAATAAGCGTCTTTTAATTGCATGGGTGCAGTCACCATCTGCAGTGATTTTGGAGCCCCCCAAAATAAAGTCAGCCACTGTTTCCACTGTTTTCCCATCCATTTCCCATGAAGTGATGGGACCAGATGCTATGATCTTCATTTTCTGAATGTTGAGCTTCAAGCCAACCTTTTCACTCCCCTCTTTCACTTTCATCAAGAGGCTTTTTCGTTTCTTCCTCACTTTCTGCCATAAGGGTGGTGTCATCTGCATATCTGAGTTTATTGATATTTCTCCCGGCAATCTTGATTCCAGCTTGTGCTTCTTCCATCCCAGCATTTCTCACTATGTATTCTGCACGTAAGTTAAATAAGCAGGGTGACAATATACAGCCTTGACGTACTCCTTTTCCTATTTGGAACCAGTCTGTTGTTCCATGTCTAGTTCTAACTGTTGCTTCCTGACCTGCATATAGGTTTCTCAAGAGGCCGGTCAGGTGGTCTCGTATTCCAATCTCTTTCAGAATTTTCCAAAGTTTATTGTGATCCACACAGTCAAAGGATTTGGCATAGTCAGTAAAGCAGAAATAGATGTTCTTCTGGAACTCTCTTGCTTTTTCGATGACCCAGTGAATGTTGGCAATTTGATCTCTGGTTCCTCTGCCTTTTCTAAAACCAGCTTGAACATCTGGAAGTTCACGGTTCACATATTGCTGAAGCCTGGCTTGGAGAATTTTGAGCATTACTTTACTAGTGTGTGAGATGAGTGCAATTGTGCAGTAGTCTGAGCATTCTTTGGCATTGCCTTTCTTTGGGATTGGAATGAAAACAGACCTTTTCCAGTCCTGTGGCCACTGCTGAGTTTTCCAAATTTGCTGGCATATTGAGTGCAGCACTTTCACAGCATCATTTTTCAGGATTTGAAATATTTCAACTGAAATTCCATCACCTCCACTAGCTTTGTTCATAGTGATGCTTTCTAAGGACCACTTGACTTCACACTCCAGGATGTCTGGCTCTAGCTGAGTGATCATATCATCGTGATTATCTGGGTTGTGAAGATCTTTTTTCTACAGTGCTTCTGTGTATTCTTGCCACCTCTTCTTAATATCTTCTGCTTCTGTTAGGTCCTGAATGCTTGAAATCTGGCTAGTCTAAATTGAGAGATGCTTTAAGAGTAAAATACAGACTGGACTTCAAAGACTTTGTTTTAGTATGAAGAAAGAACAACAATATCTCATTATACTTTATACTTCTTTATACTGACTACATATTGGAATGGAACTATTTTGGATTTACTGGTTAGGTAAAGTATATTAAACTCAACTTCAGCTATTTCTCTTTACTGTTTTGTAGTGTGGCTCCTAGAAATTTAAAATTACATAAGCAGCTCTCACCATATTTGAACTGGATAATGCTAGGTTAGAACATTCCTTCCTGTTTGGTAGAGAAGTCTGGAAATTCATGGCAGAAACTGTTCAGAGTGTCTCCCTGCTGCTGTGTCTCTTCTCATGAGAAGGCAAGGTCAGCTCAGCCCCATAGCCTAGGATGGCTGAGAACAGTGTTCTTGAACTTTTTGGCACTAATGATCGGCTTTGTGAAGACAGTTTTTCCCTGATCTGGGGCAAGGGTGGGGTGGGAGATGGTTTTGGAGTGGTTCAAGTACATTGTATTTATTGTGCACTTTATTTCTGTTATTATTGGTGGTGGTTTAGTCCCTAAGTTGTGTCCAAATCTTGCAACTCGATGGACTGTAGCTCTCCAGGCTCCTCTGTTCATGGAATTTCCCAGGCAAGAATACTGGATTGGGTTGCCATTTCCTCCTCCAGGGGATCTTCTTGACACAGGGAGTGAAACCACGTCTACTGCATTGGCAGGCAAATTCTTTACCATTGAGCCACCAGGAAGCCTCTCTATTATTAATACATTGTGACATATAGTGAAATAATTATACAACTCACCATAATGTAGAATCAGCGGGAGCCCTGAGCTGGTTTTCCTGAAACTATGGGGGGCACAACCTAGATACTCTGCATGCACAGTTCACTAGGGTTTGGACTTATAGCCTCTAGAACTTTGAGAAAATATATTTCTTTTGTTTAAGCCACACAGTCTTTGGTGTTTTGTTTTGGCAGCCCCCAAATTTGCTAATATTTTGTATTAACAAACTAATACAGTCTCTTACTGCTCAAAATATCACATTCAGTCTAGTTCGCAAAGGGGAGAGATATGAAGACTTTGTTAATGTTATGAAGAGTAAATGAGCTTTAATTTAATGTATACAAGACACTGTCTATAACAAAGAGTCATGGACATACTAGTTACGGAACATCTTCTGGTTATCATTTTCTATCTAAATGATATTTTAATTTTTTTCAAAATTCCTCTTCTCCATAATGTCTGATGTCCTTTGGTTTAAAATAATTTCAGAACCATGATATTTGATTTGCGAACCTATGGACATGGGAAAAGGAGACAGACATGCTATTTTTACAAAATGGGATGTAGAAACACAGCTGTTTGCTTTTAATTTTTGACTACACTCTGTGGCATGTGGTATCTTAGTTCCCCAACCAGGGATCGAACCTGCACCCTCTGCGTTGGGAGCACAGAGTCTTGACCATTGGACAGGCAGGGAAGGCCCACAGGGTTGTTTGTTTTTAAATACTCTTAGCATTGCAAGTGTTATCCTGGACTGTCTGGCCCTCTCTTTCCTTCTCATCTCTCCACTTCAATGCCACTCCTGTTTGAGTTGGGAATCCAGCCTAATCTTATTGGAAATGAAGTACCAGGCACAGAACATGAGCTGAATGGAGAGCCATGATGCTCTCCTTCCCATTTAATGTAGGATGGATTATGAGAGGTTCACAGTACTGGATCTCTGAGGAGCGAAGGTGACCTCCAGTGAGGTATGAGCAAGTATTTGATTCTCATTTTCTGCTCCAGCATGAATCTCTCTTTCCTCAGGAATTCCAAAGGGAGTCAGTTATAATACTCAGCCTTGGATCAGAATGGAAGATATTTCTTGCTTAAAATCAATAATTTATTATATTGTTTCTTATTTTAACGTGACCCATTCATTTAGCTGCCGATTGAATTATGTTAATGAGGCTAAGATGCTATCCATGAAAGCCAGCTGGTTTTATTCCCTTTGTGTTTTACACCTTTAAAATTGGTGAGTCGTTTTACAAATGTGTGACATTGAAGATACGGAGAATTCAATAGAAAAACATTGTAAAAAATGACTGACATGGCAAAATCTATTTTCAGTCCTCGGCCTGACTGACAGTAAATTGCTACCGTCCTCTTCACACAAAAGTTGGTCTTTAACATTTATAGTATAGTAAGTCTTTGAAATCTATTTTTATTTTCCTCAACTCAAGTCTTCTACCTTAAGCAGTGTAAACCGTAGAACTTGGCCAAAGAAAACATCTGTGACTTAAGCGGTGTAAGCTGCATAAATTACATTTAACTTGGTTAAAAACAACATCTGCAGAAGAGAGAACTCTTTGAAGGGGGAAAAAAAAAAAACCCTAAGGGTGAGTTAAGATTGATATGCCATGAAATTAAAAAGAGGAAAATGCTTATTAAACAAGACAGTTTTGTTAGATCTGACATTTCTCAGGCCTATTCTCTTACTGACTTCGGGAGATTTCTTTTCCTACACAAACCTCATAAGTAATTAGAACATTTACAGTAACACTGGAGAATATATAATAATTCAGGCAAATGTTTAGCACTAAATCATATTAGGCCCACTTTATGTACAGAACACAGAATTTTCTCAGGAATCGCTGTCATTTCCATTGCTGTTGTTGTTCAATTGCTAAGTCCTGTCTGACTCTTTTGTAACCCCATGGACTGTAGCCCACCAGGCTCCTCTGCCCATGGGGTTTCCCAGGCAAGAATCCTGGAGTGGGTTGCCATTTCCTTCTCCAGGGGATCTTCCTGACCCAGGGACTGAACCTCTGTCTCCTGCCTTGGCAGGCGGATTCATTGCCACTGAGCCACCAGGGACGTCTTGTTTCCATTGCATTTTAAATAAATTATTCATGGCTTAATGATGGCAAGAGTAAAATCCTTTTTACGAATCATTGGGTAAGTTTATGGTACTACAGCTCAAGTAGCTTCTATATATTTCTAGCATTTTTCAGAGAAATCTCTCTTTGAACCTTACTAAAACAAAAGATCTTACTTCCTCCTTTGTTGGTTCCAGGAATATGTGTTTTTGCTTGGCATTTCTTTTTTAAGTTAGAACTTACATACTGCACAATTCCCAGAAAAGTCACTGCTCTTACTGTGTCATCTGCCTCATTGCCTTTACTCTGAACTCAGTTATGAACTAAATCCTAAAACTGAAAGGAACATTAAAGATCATTTAGTCCAGAACCTCACTCTGTAGAAAAAGCAGCTGAAATTCAAAGGGTCTGAGTCATCTTTCTAGGATGACACAATTTTACCATGAAGGCAAGTACTCCCAGTTAAAGGTCTCCCTTCTGCACCTAATTTCCTTCCTAAACATATGAACATTTTCCATTAACTTCCATATAACTGGGGATGATGAAACTTCCAGATGATGAAACTTCTGGAAACTTCCTTTGTTCAGAAGACCAACTTTTCCAGAGCAGGAACTTGATTGTGTATTTAAATCTGTGCCAGACATCACAATAGCTGCCCCATTAGTCCAGCATCCAGATTCTTGTAATATATTGAAGAGAAACAAGCAAAACAGGCAAGTCACTTTACAGTGGGCAGGACAAATGCTTTTAAGGAAGTTCTGAAAGTGTGATAGGGCTGTGGACAGCTGGCAAATTTCAGTGTTACTCAGAAAACCACCGTGATGAGAAATGGAGGAGACATAGGAATGGAGCCATGGAAGTGACATGCATGGCAGCCTAATCAATGCAAGTGGGTGTCCTCTGCAAACCAAAGGAAATTGCACGTGTTTATAACAGGTCAAACAGATGAAAACTGCTACAAGCTTCCTCCCTCAGTTCCATTTACTCACACACCCCCACAATGCCCATGTACTCTGTCATTTGTTGCCTTACTACGGATCCACCCAGCCTAAGGCCACCCCCTCCACTGGCACCCTGGGTCCCAAATCCTTTGGCCTAATTGAAGACATCACCCCAACAAATCTTGCCTCTAACTATCCTGCATCATCATTTCGCCTGCTTTGTTGAATAATTCTGATTAGCTCAAAGACAAGGTTTTTCCACTTAAAAGGAAGGAAAAATAGAAACCAGCTAAACAAATACAACTGGATCCTTTTATCATTAGCTACTGCCCATTTTCTCGGCTTCCCACGTAACAATAAGAAACCTATGCACAACAGCAAAGAGTAGCCCCCTGCTCTTTGCAACTAGAAAAGCCCGCACGCAGCAACTAAGACCCAGAGCAGCCAGAGATAAAATATGAAAGACAAAATCCCTGCATGATTTGCTCCCTTGCTACCCTTCTTCCCTTTTCTCATTCATTGCATTTCAGCCATACTGCCTTCCTGACTTTTCCTTGAACTTGCTAGGCACATTGCTGATTTTTTTTTTACACAGATGTTCATAGCAGCTTTATTTGTAATAGTCCCAAACTATAAACAATCCAGATGGCTTTCAATGGATAAATGATTAAGTAAGCTATGGTATAGCCACATTATGGACTGCTACACAGCACTAAAAAGGAATGACAACTGAGACATGCAACAATTTGGATGAATCTTATGTCAGAAAATCATGCCAAGCAAACAAAAAATTTCTGATAAGTTACATATTATATAATTCCACTTATATAGTATTTTTCTTTAAAAAATTAATTTATTTTACCTGGAGGATAATTACTTTACACTGTTGTGATGGATTTTGCATTACACCAACATGAGTCAGCCATGGGTGCACATGTATCCCCTGATCCTGAGCCACCCTCCCTCCTCCCTCCCTACAAGGCTGCTGCTTATAACTTCTCCCAGTTTCCTGCCCAGATCCCTCCCGCAGCTGCCTCAGGATCTGTCTGAAATAGTGTCTTCACTATAAAGCTTACTCTATCTCCATTTCTGCGAAAAGTGCATCCCCTCAGTTGCCCAGAACTTTCCTTTCCTTTCTCATTTCCTGCTTCATTTTCCCCACAAAACTCATCACCACTTGACATCCTTACGCTTATTTGATCATTTTTTTTTTCCTCCATGAGAATGAGGGTAGACATTTTTGTCAACTTTGTTCATTTCTCTATCATCAGCACCTCAGTTAGTGTGTAGCACACAATAAATGTTAAGTACAGATTTGTTGATAGAATAAATTAATTTTTTAAAAGTAGAGTACCTTAGTTATTTTATTAGCTTCTAACTGACTGGTGGTATATATATATGTGTGTGTGTATATATATATTGTGTGTGTGTGTGTGTGTGTGTGTGTGTGTGTGTATATATATATATATATGTATGTTTTACTTGATAAACTTTGTGCCATCCACCACAGTCATACGATTACCCCAAATTAATAGAATAACTACCTAAAGTCTTAGTTGCTCAGTTGTGTCTGACTCTTTATGACCCAATGAAGTGTAGTTCACCAGGCTTCTGTGTCCAGGGGATTTCCTAGGCAAGAAAACTGGAGTGGGTTTTCATTTCCTTCTCCAGGGGATCGTCCTGATTTGGGGATTGAAACTGGGTCTCCTTCATTGCAGGCAGGTTCTTTCCCTTCTCAGCCACCAGGGAAATTGAAATAAAAATATCTGTCTCTATGTATATACATAAATAATATGCATACTTTCTTTCCTTTCTCATTTCCTTCTTCCCTTCAGTCCCTTCATTCGTCCATTTTCCTGTCTCCTCTCTGTGCTACATTGACACAGATGTATTCATCCTATTATTGAACTCATTTCTGCTTATTTGTTTTCGTGGGAGATAACAAGTTAGTCACTCATTGGAAGAGGATTCACAGAGAGGAATGGGTGGCCTGGGAGTGGTATTTTAGACATCAGTTGGCTGTGACTCACAACACGTCACTCACTTCTTACCAAAAATAAGAACTGCCTATATCTAAGTAACTATTTCCAAAACTGTAAACTCAGTGACTTCAACACAAGAATTAAACACATTTTCTCAACTGAGAATGAGACTCAGAAGGCCAGGACCTTGCAATGGCTGAGCTCTTATAAAGTCAGAAATTACATTTCATCAAAATGGATATAATTATTTGTAATCTACTGAAATTTGATGTGTGTGTGTGAGAGAGAGAAAGATAGGAGAAGTGAGAAGATTCAAATATCCCTTCCAATTCCTAATATTTGTGTCCATAGTCAAATTATGTTTTAAAGATTTCTAATCTATATAAAAACTTTCATAACTGAGACTTAGGAATCAAGCCAATTTCACAATGCTCAAATTCCCAAACAGGAACAGAAAGCCACAGGAATGGGTGTGAGGCTCTTCCCTGCTCTGTTAAATGTACTCATAGAAACATGAAGTTTTAGGAAAATCCACCCTCAATCCAGGAAGAGGCAAGAAACAGACTAAAAAGATTAAACAGATTAAAAAGTACTGTTTCTAGATCCAGGCTCAACAGTGTGTAACGTGGGTCAGATTTCTCTACATATCAGCTTGCCCAAGGGAGCACATGACACTGAATTGTTTCTAAATCTCTTCCAGAGCTAAAGTTATCTGAGTGCTTACTTTGAACCTGTCTGAACACGTTTTGGTCAGGATAAAGCAGACCTCTTACAATGTTGGTATACATTCAGTTTTTGCCTTTCTCTGACTTTATTGCCTATTCCTTCCAGGTTTCTCTTGCTGTCTCCTCTTTCTCTGCTCAGTCACTAAATACTGGAGTAGTTCTTCTTGCCTGGACCAGAGCTCTTTTTCTCTATTTTTAATTAGTATCTAATTATTCAGTCACTCCCAAATTTATATTTCCAGCCTGCAATTCTCCCCTGACCTTCAAACACATATCTCAATGGGCTTCCCTGGTGATTCAGATGGTAAAGAATTTGCAATGTAGGAGACCCAGGTTTGAGCCCTGGGTCAGAAGATCTCCTGGAGGAGGAAATGGCAACCCACTCCAGTATTCTTGCCTGGAGAATTCCATGGACAGAGGAGCAAGGCAGGCTACAGTCCATGGGGTCTCAAAGAGTCAGACACAACTGAGTGACTAACACTAACACTATATATTGATAGTCTCTTTACTCGACAACTGCATTTTTTTAATTTATTTTTATGTCTGAGGAAGAATCTTTGACTCTCAACTTGTGCCCACGTGACTCCTCATCTAATTTTTATAGTCCTTTCAATCTCAATAAATTGCCCTACTCCCACCCTAGTTGCTTAAGAGCAAAGTCTAGGAGCCATTCTTAATTTCTCTTTCTCTCATTTCTTGTTTTCACCCCATCAGAAATTTCTGTGGCCACAACCTCCAAAACAGCTCCAGAATTCTGCCCATTTCTCTCCATCTCCCTTCCTACCATTTTGGTCAAAGTCACCATCATTTCCCAGGGTACTTATTTGAAACAGAATGCTGTTTTTAAGGTTAGTGATGACTAACCCCTTAACTGGTTCCCTACCTTTATTTTTGACCCCCAAATCCTTTCTCCTTTGAGCAACCAGAAGGATTGTTTTAAATATAAGTCAGATTATTTGTTTAATTCTCTAAATGACTTCACATATGCAACCTGAAAATAAAATCTCAACACCAAGCCTCATAATCCTATACAATCTGAATTCTCCTGATTCTTTCTGCCCAGGTGCTCCTGCCCAACTTTTTCGTGGCTGGTACTTTCTTGTTATTCAGATCTCTTCTCATTGCTTCTTCAGAGAAAGCTTTTACTGGAAAGCCATCTGCATTGCACTGCCCTATTTTAGTGGTCTTCCCTGGTGGCTCAGAAGCTAAAGAATCTGCCTGCAATGTGGGAGACCTGGATTTGATTGGGAAGATTGCTGCGAGGAGGGAATGGCAACCCACTCCAATATTCTTGTCTAGAGAATCCCATGGACAGAGGGGGCTGGTGGGCCACAGTCCAGGGGGGGTTGCAAAGAGTCGAGCACAACTGAGCACGCACACATAAGTCTGGCATCTGAACAGCGCTTAGAAGTTTCTCAGCATATATTTGTTAAGTAAATTAATGAATGGATATGCTATTAGTGTTAGGGGAACCACTGACTGAGACTGCCCACCCAGGCCAGGTGCCATAGTAACCACTTGCATGCATTATCTTACAACCATGTCCCTGGTAAGAGACATGGAACTAACAAGCTACCACCAACTGGAAGAATTCAGAAAAGATCAAAAGGAGAAATTTCAGTCCAAATGTCCCACAAACCTCCCAGAATCCTTCTTGCTGAAATTCATCTTGATTGAGCAATGTGTGTGCCATTAGGAAGAACCCTGAGTCAGAATGATTGCCCAGAGACAACCCAGAAACTAACCCCATCACCATAAAACCCTAGACTGTGAGCCACATGGCAGAGAAGTTCTCCTGGTTTCCCTTACTCTATTGCTAACCACCTGGGCACTGTTTCCCAGTAAAATCTCTTGCTTTGTCAGCCTGTATGTCTCCTCAGACAATTCATTTCCAAGTGTTAAACAAGAGCCCACTCTTGGGCCCACTCTCAGGTCCCTATTCCAGCAACATTACCATTTTATGAATCTCATTCTTTTTTTTTCATTCTTATTTCTTTCCCTCACTCCTTCCATCCTTCTTTTCCTTTTTTTTTTTTTCAAGTTGGAAAACTGATTGTCTGATGTAAACTTACAAATCCTCCTAACATTTCACCAGAGCTCCAGGTGGATTCACTAAGACTGGAATTTATGACTGGTTGCTGGTTGAAGCCATGATTGCATGCAGACCAATGAGTACTTGTAAAATGACAAGTCTTAATGCAGATTTGATTGACATTTGTGTTGACTACCAAAGGGAACTGCCATCATCTACCATTGTAGTACCATGAAGCTCTTGGCAATCTAAAATTCTTAATGGGATGACTGGCTCAGAGCCTTGTAAACAGCACCATTAGTAGAACTGTCTTCTCCTGGATGTCCACTGATGACATAATAATCGGATAATTTTGGTAGTGTACCATTTTGGATTAATTTATATTGTTCTTGATTTACTTATAGCATGATTTCTTTCCTCAGATGGCAAGAATGAATGTTTTGTGAAAAAAAACTTGCAACTCAGTTATTACTAAAGCAAAATATTTCACTTATCTGAAAGACGGAACTTGTTTTGGTTAAATGTTAGTGATAATACTAATTTCAACTTTGAAGTCTGTAGTTTCATTTCCATTCAACAAATACCTATTAAGTATCTACAGCAGAGAAGGTATTGTGCTTTAGAAAGTTAAAATAGCTTATAAAACACAATAATGTGATTAGCAGAATGGAAAATAGACCTTTAAACAAATGGATAAAAAGTATGTTATTTTGTTTCCAGAAAAGAAAGGCTGAGGACAGATACATTATATAAAGAAGATTGTCTTGCTTTCAGAGAGGAAAAAGATTGAGGCAATATTCTGTCTGATATTAAGATATCAACATGGAAAAGCTGATTGATTCTAGAGTAATGATTCACTAGAAATAGTTGCTGCAGTAACTTGCTTCCCTACTTGAAACATTTAAAGGAACGTTCTAAATTGGTAAAGGCAATCCTGTTCATTAATGGAGAGATATGTAGGCTCAAGGAGAAGGCAATGGTACCCCACTCCAGTACTCTTGCCTGGAAAATCCCATGGGCGGAGGAGCCTGGTAGGCTGCAGTCCATGGGGGTCGCTAAGAGTCAGACACGACTGAGCGACTTCACTTTGACTTTTCACTTTCATGCATTGGAGAAGGAAATGGCAACCCACTCCAGTGTTCTTGCCTGGAGAATCCCAGGGATGGGGGAGCCTGGTGAGTTGCCGTCTATGGGGTCGCACAGAGTCGGACACGACTGAAGCGACTTAGCAGCAGCAGCAGCGTGGAGGCTCAAAACCAAATGGCAAGTTTGGGAAACAAAGTCAGTTTCTTACTCTCACTCCTATTTGTGTGAGTGTAATTGTTCCAGTTTATGAGTTTAACCCATATTCCTGTGACTTCATAGACCATTCATGTCACGTAAAACTGACAGCAAAACAATAGGCCACTGAATGCTGCTTTGGTAGGACCACCTCTGAACTTTCACTTTAAGGGGGATCAACATATCAAATGAATTGGAGAAAGCATCTAGAAGCTTGGAAAGAGAAAGCCTTGGGGAACACAGGCAGAGTCTTCAAATAATTCCAGTTACCTGTAAGCAAACTTTGAACTAACATTCATACAGAAGACAAAAAATTATATGTAAGACAGCAAAAGAGACAGATGTAAAGAACAGACTTTTGGACTCTGTGGGAGAAGGCAAGGGTGGGGTGATTTGAGAGAATAGCATTAGAACATGTATATTACCATATGTGAACTGGATGACCAGTTCAAGTTCAATGCTTGAAGCAGGCATTCAGGGCCTGTGCACTGGGCCAACCCAGAGGGATGGGATGGGGAGGGAGGTGGGAGGGTTGGGACGGGGAAACACATGTATACCCGTGGGTGATGTATGGCAAAAACCACCACAATATTGTAAAGTAATTAGCTTCCAATTAAAATAAGTAAATTAAATTTTAAAAAATCAGAGATAATCGTTGGAATTGCTAAGCAGATGACTTTTTTCTTAATAAACAGATCATCTAGTGTTGGAAACTGGTGATCTCCACATTCCTGAAATTCAAGTATAGACTGCTGCTGCTGCTGCTGCTGCTAAGTCGCTTCAGTCATGTCCGACTCTATGCGACCCCATAGACTGGACTATGCAGCCCACCAGGCTCAGCCATCCCTGGGATTCTCCAGGGAAGAACACTGGAGTGGGTTGCCATTTCCTTCTCCAGTACACGAAAGTGAAAAGTAAAAGCTAGGGAGGAGTAGATTGTGGGCGGTGCAAGAAAGATTGAACTTGACTCATGAGTCTTGATGAGTCCTGGAGAAGGAAATGGCAACCCACTCCAGTACTCTTGCCTCGAAAATCACATGGACGGAGAAGCCTGGTAGGCTACAATGCACGGGGTTGCAAAGAGTCGGACACGACTGAGCTACTTCACTTTCACTTTCATGAGTCTTGATAGGAGAAGTAGAGCCCCCTTGAGGGTGCTTGGCAATTTGCAGAAATGTTTTCAGCGGTCACAAAGATCACAAAGTCACAAAGTCAATCAGACTTCTGTGGGCAGGGCTCAGAAATTCTAGATGTTTTTCTATGATCAAGGAAGTTGCAAAGAGAAAAACTGTCCCATGTTCCACATTCCACATAAACTTCTAACTTTGCCACCAGGATAAATTCATTATAAATATAATTACAAGTACTTTATCACACAATTAATATTGGAAAAAAATTGTCATTCTAAACTAGGTAAGTCAGGAAGAGAAAGACAAATCATATGATATCACTTATAGGTGGAACTGAATTTACAAATGCTATAAATGAACTTATTTGAAAAACAGGAACATACTCATGGTTTTAGAAAACAAAGCTATAGTTACTCAAAGGAAAATGTGGGGAAGGGAGGGCTAAGTTAAGAGCTTGGAATTAACAAACACACTCTGGTATATATAAGATAAATAGCCAACAAGGACCTACTATATAGCACAGAAAAGTCTACTCAATATTCTTAATAACCTATATGGGTAAAGAATCGAAAAAGAATGAATGTATGTATATGTATGCCTGAATCACTTAGCAGGACACCTGAAACTAATTCAACATTGTTAATCAACTGAACTTTAATACATTTTTAAAAATGATACTGAAAAACTACTCAATAATTTACTGCCCATATTGTCTATTTAGTACATCATGCATTTTCAATTATCTATTTAATTCTAAATGTTTTCAGTGCAAGAGTTTAGTTTTTATCATGGCAAATAGGAGAAAAAAATATTTTAAAATGTCTTGTGCACTGAATTATACAGAAAATGCAACTAGTGGATAATCTGAGAAAATATTGTGTTTTGTTTTGTTTCAGATTTTCCATGAGTTTTAAAGCATCGCTGATCCTGGTATTTAAGCTGCTACTAAATCACCCTGGTTCATTCTTCACTTATAGCAGTACATATGAACATAGTAATAACAGAGATGATTTGAGATTTTTATGGACAGATTCAAACACAGAGTACAAGCTGGCAGACATCTGAAAGGATGGTGTCAGTAAGTTGCACTAAGGGTTTTGAAAATATTTTTATTGCCACTCTATATGTAAATTTATTTTTTTGACTTGTAATTGATACACAGTATTGCATTAGTTTCAGTGTACAGTGTAATTATTCAATATTTTTATTGATCACTAAATGATTTCATGACATCTAGTCACGTATAGACTTTATTTTCAACTATTAAAAGGATGAGGTCTCTGCTGTAAAAACTGTGTATTGATGTGCATTTATTTTGGGGTTATCATCCTTAAACTGACACTGCCCAAGAAGTCTGCCACCCAACGTTTTGCCAATATGTTCTTTTGCCAATTATAGGATATAATCTCTGAGGTCCCTTTAAGTACCAGAAACTAAATATTTTAACACATGATATTTTGAATGTAGAAGATGTGTTTTGCATTACATAGTGTCACTTCCCAGTTGCTTTTCATAATATAATTATTTTAACACCATGCAATGAGTTCCAGCTCATTTGTAAGAGTATAATTTCCTCATTTTCCCTTACAGCTCATCATTTTCCTTAGCATGTTATCCTCACTCTAACCAACATTATTTTCCACTTTCTTTCATCATAAGCAAATATATCTACTCTCTTAATATTTCTCCTAACTCTAGTTTTTATTCTAGGGCCCAACTGCACTTAAGCTTGACAGTTATTTATTTTTAATTAATATAATAAATGAGTTAATATGAATTTGTCCATTCCTTTATTTTTATCCTTCTTGTATGGAAGAACTACAGTTCTTGTTACTTCCTACAAACTCGTATTTATTCATTTTCATTGTAGGTAGTCATCAGGTAGTCCCATTACGACTTTTAGAAGAGTGAAAAGCTGTACCTGAACACATACATAGGGAATCCATGTTATTATTTTTTTAATAAATTATTGTCCTTTTATCTTGATTTTATCTTAGAGTTAGGACGCTACATCAAATTTGAAAAATCAACGTGTAGATTATTTTGTCTATGAAGTTCAGCTTTATTTATATAAAGGGAAATAGTATCTGATAGGGTTGAGAATATCGCACTAGATAATAGCTAAGGTCCTTCCATTTCTAAAATCCTAAGACTCTGTGGTTCTTCTAATCTTATTATGAACAATGAACTCCCTTCTCCCAACACAGTAGACACTGTCCTCACAGAAACATATGTTGAATGTACTTTTTGATAGTGTAAAGTCTGTTTTGCATTTATAAAAGACACTAAAGCAGTTTTTTCCATTTCTTTGAGTTGAGAAGACCATGATAAAGCAAGAGATACAAACACTAGTCCTCCAGCATGATTATTTGCACACACACACCTGTGTTCTCTTCTTACCTAGCTTGACAAGACGGAGCATGGAGGTGTTACTTCCTCTCTCTGTGCAAGCAGTTACAGAGAGATTGTAGATATCTCCAGGAGGCAGGCTGAGAACTGCAGTCATGACATTGCGTGTTACCTGCAAGATCATCAAAATCAAGCTGTAGGGCTATCACAGACATCCTGTCTCTGTTCTGTGCTGCAGTCTACAGCTGATTAAACCTTATGGATATGTTATTTCCTCTGAAAATGATACAAATTCCTCAACTGAGCCAAATACAAGGTAGCTCTAAGGAAGCACAACACAGATCAGAACACTTTTTGTGATTAATTCCATTGTTTGGAGAAGGTATTACTATGATGTTTTTTTGGTCCCTCTTGCATTCACAGCAAATTTTAGAAAAAGCAATTGCTGGGGTACAAAAATAAGAACATTGCTCAGCCCAAGCTGAGAAGCTCAGAAGAAAGAAACTTACCCGTATCCACAGACACCTGGCCTCTTAACTAAAGGCTATATTTCCCAGTTTCTAATATTGGTAGTGGGGACCATGTGACCCAATTCCAATCAATGGATTGTAATAGGAAGTCCCATGGTCAACTTAGAGGTTCGTTCACACCTTTTAAGTGCTGGGCCTCCACATCCTCTCTTTTTCCCTTCCTGCAGGCTGGAATGTGGCTGTAACTTGAACGGAGTTAACCTATGCAGGTGATGACTACATGCAGTGGCAGATGGACTCTTGAATAACCTCTCATGGAAGAGGTACCCTTTTAGTATCCTGGGCACCTTGAGAGAGATATAGATGTTGATATTTTTTAAATCACAATCTTAAAAATTTTTTTATTTCAATTGTTTAGTTGGTACCCTAATTAATACAATGTCAAAAAGCTTAATAAGCCAGGAGAGAAATCAATACTTCCAAAGTCTCCAAATATTGAGGGTGTTAGGGACATATAGAGAAAAAAGTGAAAATACTGTGATTTTCTTGAAAATGTTTGTTATTATGAAGAAAAAGCTCAAATCATAACTTTAAATATAGGGGAAATCAATTACAACAATTACAACTATTAAAAATTAAAAGGTAAGCTCTGTGAAAGAAGCACTTCAATTTTGTTCACTATCCTATCTCCAGAGAGGCTTCTCAGGTAGTGCTAGCTTTAAAAAAAGAAAAAAATAAAATAAAAAAAACCTGCCTGCCAATACAGGAGACTCAAGAGAGAGCGGATTCTAAGATCCCCTAGAGGAGAAAATGGCAACTCATTCCAGTATTCTTGCCTGGAAAATTCCATGGACAGAGGAGCCTGGCGGGCTACAGTCTTTCGGGTTGCAAGAACTGGACACAACTGAGCATGCACATGTGCACACGTGCGTGCACATGCCCGCACGCACACACACAATCTCCAGAACCAAAAACAGTGCTAACTGGCATGCAAACACTTGTTTAATGTCTCAGTAAATGTTTGTTTCATGATTTTCAATAGTATATGCAAATAAATGTCAGGTGCCCAATACTGGGACTCAAAGAAACATACACTCTTTTTAATTTTCTTCTTTCCTTCTGCAACAACCATCCAGTGGAGCATTCTAGAATGGGAGAGGTCTGTGGTGTCATCCCCATAGGTCCAACTGATGTACAACAGACTGTTGAAATATTCCACAGATGTGATTTCTGGAGCAACCGGGGCTACAGTGGAAGAAAGAAACACACTTTAATTTAGTAATTACTAAATTTACTACTAGTAATTAAAGAACTTATCAATAGAACATGAAATCCCATACAGAGCTTGTGCTTAGTTACTCATGTCCAACTTTTTGTGACTCTATGGACTGCAGCCTGCCAGGCTCCTCCATCTATGGGGATTCTCCAGGCAATAATACTGAAGTGGGTTGCCATGCCCTCCTCCAAGGGATCTTCCCAAAGGGATCCTCAGAGGATCAAACCCAGGTCTCCCACATTACAGGCAAATTTTTTACCGTCTGAGCCACCAGGGAAACCAAACTCTATACAGAGATAAAAGAATTAAAATTCGCACCTCACGATGAACTTCCCAAGTGGCACTAGTGGTAAAGAACCCACCTGGTAATGCAGGAGACATAAGAGATGGGAGTTTCATTCCTAGGGCAGGGAGGTCTTCTGGAGGAGGTCATAGCAGCACACTCCAGTATTCTTGCTGGAGAATCCCATAGACAAAGCAACTCGATGGGCTACAGTCCATAGCGTTGCAAAGAGTTAGAACACAACTGAAGTGGCTTAGCATACATGCACAACAGCATGCGTGATAGTCCTAGGGAAGCGTGGACATGTCTGAAACACAGTGACGTTGGATGGGATGAGGTGGGCAGTTGCTCTGTGGGATGTTACCTTGCGTGGCTCAGACCCAAGACAGCCAGACTCAGCTATGCCTGAGGAAAGCATGCTTTTTACAAAAATTTCAGTTATAAGATTACTGAAACATTAACTTGTTTGGGTCAATTGTTATGTTAATTTGTTGCTGCATCAATAAATTAATATTATTAGGCACTGGCAGACTAATTTTCTAAGCAGTACTGAAAACCCTGGGGTCCTGTAAAAATAAATCTTTTTATTGTGGCAGCAAAGAAGTTTACAGGATAGACAGTAGGATCAATGAGTAAAAGAACAGAAAAGTAAATAATATGTCCAAAAGATAACAAGACAATGGCATTGACAGTGTGCTTTGTGGAAGGTAGGGCTCTAAATAAAGTTGCTGAAGCAAATATTAAAGAAAGGAAGGAAGGGATTTTGAAAATCATGCTTCAAAGCTAAATTCTAACACCAAGAATTCCAGTAGGGGACGAGAGTTCATCACAAGCTTTGTAATACATAAGTTCTGAAAGCATACTTTAATTGTTTTTAAGAGTAACTGATAATTCTAAAGATTTCAACAAACACATACACAGTTGAATTTAAATTCCCTGTGATCTTGAAGATAGCCAAGCAAGTGTTCTTTGCAAGATTCAGCCCAAAATCAACTAATGGTTAGAGGAGAATTTCTACACATTAAAAAGACTTATTTTGGGGCTTCCCTGGTGGCTCAGTGGTAAAGAATCTACCTGCCAATGCAGGAAAAATGAGTTTGCTCCCCGGTCCAGGAAGATGCCACATTCTGGGGAGCAACTAAGCCCAAATGCCATGACTACTGAGCCCATGCACCTAGAAATATGATCCACAAGTGAGGCTACTGCAATAAGCCCACACACTGCAATGAAGAGCAGCCCCACTCACTGCAACTAAGAAAGCCCAAGTGCAGCAACAGAGACCCAGGACAGCCAGAAGTAAACAAATAAAATAATAAATTGTAATTGAAAAAAAAGACATTTTTTCAACATGCCCTAATACAGATAATGAACATTCATATCTATGTTTCAGAAATATTTACTGAAGAGATTTTAACAGAGTAAAAAATACATTTCTGTTTCATACTGTGTATGAATAACATTTCTATATGTTTGACAATGAAAAATTTAAATTGTCAATAATATCTATAACAAGTAGCACGAACCCATATCATAATGCAGAAAATTCTAATAAAGCATAATAACTCTGGCTTAACATATTTCTAAATACTTCATTATTTACAAGTGCCTATGCTTAATGCTTCTTCAAAGGGTATATTTTCATGTTCTAATCTGAGTGAAGACAAGAAACATATTCAAAATTACAGGGAGTTTGGGATGAACATGTACACACTGCTATATTTAAAATAGATAACCAACAAGGACCTGCTGTATAGCACATGGAACTCTGCTTATGTGGCAGCCTGGAAAGGAGGGAGTTTGAGTGGAGAATGGATATGGATACAAGCATGGCCGAGTTCCTTTGCTGTTCACTTGAAACTATCACGACATTGTTAATTGGCTATACTCCAATACAAAGTAAAGAGTTAAAAAAATAAAATTACAAAGCCAGACATATACGTCTCCCCATCACAAGTAGTCTTCAGATCATTCTCCTTCATGTTGTTGCTTTCAAATCCAGTGTATTGCTGAAAGACCACCAGATGTCACTATTTATTTATTAAACATTACTTGGTACACTAGTATAATTATGAACTTGACTTGCAGACAAGTTGCCTGATAGATGCTAGACTTGAGGACCTAACAAATCAGACCTTATTCAAATATTTTATTCCTATTTCCTTTTATGCTACACAATTTGTCATGATTAAAAGCATATGAAAGTGAAGTATCAGATCTTTATTTGCTTTAAAATTGAAATGAGGGAAGAAAGCTTCCCTCACCCCTAAAAGGGTTAAAATTTCAAATAGTTTTAGATATAAAAATAAAGCTCAGGTACCATATATGTTTTAATAACAATTTAGATCACATGATTTAATTCTCACACTACCCTGTGAGGTATTATCATGCCCATTTAGAATTATTTGTTAATTTATTTGACTGCCCTGGGTCTCAGTTGCAGCATGTGGGATCTTTAGTTGGGGCATGTGGGATCTAGTTCCCTGACCAGGGATGCAACCTGAGTTCCCTGCATTGGGAGCAATGGAATCTTAGCCACTGGACCACCAGGGAAGTCCCTATCCCAATTTTATGGATACGGAAATTGAAGCCATCTGTGTCAGTACACTTAGGTAAGACGGTGGACTGCCAGCGTCAGCATGACTTAATAGTTGATCCCAGGAAAAAATCAAGAATTCCCACAAATCAATTCATTGGAGACAACAGACTGCTCACCTAGGCAAGTAGCTTGCTTACTAACCAAAGTTTATGTATGCAGACTTGCTTTGTCCACCTAAAGAGTTATCTCATGATTTCCGCCTATTCCCAGGTGGTTCCAGCTTTGAAAGGCACACCTAAAGCACTTGTGTCCAGAACTCCAAACCCTATTATTACTTCATTTCTGATGTCACCCCTGGGAGACACCAGAGAGTCTCTGTCCAGGTAGTTTCCCAGCACTGCAGTGAGTTCTAAGCCAGTTAGTTTTGTCCAATTAGCCACCTGTTAGGCAATATTTTCAGTCTTACCTGTGAGAAAATAGAAATTCAGGATCCTTAAGTTAATTTGCTTAAAGTTCTGTAGCTGGAAATTAGCAAGGTCAGATCTGCTCAATAAGTGATCAGATGTGAAGTCTGGGCTTTTTCTAGACAGCTGCTCCTTCTGACAAGGAAAGAGCATTCTCAGACCACTCATCTCAATCAAGTTAAGTGTATGAATTAGTGACACAGTGAAGTTTAATTATAATTAAATATGTGATTATTAATGCAGTCAAAAAGCCTCACACAGGGCTTGTCAAATGATTGGCATTTTCTCTTTTTACGGTGGCCTTTCACTTATCTACCATAATATTACTGTTAACATCTGGAACAAAGGAAGTACCAGACATCGGCCAGTAAAGAAAAGCAGTGAACTATGTTAAGTTAATTGTATAAGAATCCACAAGATTACTATCTTTCCATTGTTTTTTAATTGATACATCTCAAGCCTATAAAACTAGCTGTCCAGTGAGGGAAAAATTTTGACAAAGTTACTACCCTTATGGCAGAAAGTGAAAAGGAACTAAAAAGCCTCTTGATGAAAGTGAAAGAGGAGAGTGAAAAAGTTAGCTTAAACCTCAACATTCAGAAAAGTAAGATCATGGCATCCAGTCCCATCACTTCATGGGAAATAGATGGGGAAACAGTGGAAACAGTGTCAGACTTTATTTTGGGGGGCTCCAAAATCACTGCAGATGGTGACTGCACCCATGAAATTAAAAGATGCTTACTCCTTGGAAGGAAAGTTATGACCAACCTAGATAGCATATTGAAAAGCAAAGACATCACTTTGCCAACAAAGGTCCATCTAGTCAAGGCTATGGTTTTTCCACTGGTCATGTATGGATGTGAGAGTTGGACTCTGAAGAAGGCTGAGTTCCGAAGAATCAATGCTTTTGAACTGTGGTGTTGGAGAAGACTCTTGAGAGTCCCTTGGACTGCAAGGAGATCCAACCAGTCCATTCTGAAGGAGATCAGCCCTGGGATTTCTTTGGAAGGAATGATGCTAAAGCTGAAACTCCAGGACTTTGGCCACCTCATGCGAAGACCTGACTCATTGGAAAAGACTGATGCTGGGAGGGATTGGGGGCAGGAGGAGAAGGGGACGACAGAGGATGAGATGGTTGGATGGCATCACCAACTCAATGGACAAGAGTTTGGGTGAACTCCGGGAGTTGGTGATGGACAGGGAGGCCTGGCATGCTGCAATTCATGGGGTCGCAAAGTGTTGGACATGACTGAGCAAGTGAACTGAACTGAACTGAACTAATTCTTCATCTAAACAATATTTTTCTTTTCTCAGTATAACTGTAATTACAGCTTTGCAGTCCCATCAAAAGTTCTTGAACAATCTTAGTTCAGACAATGAGGGTTACTGTTCTTGGTTGAATTTCTTCTTTATTGCTACCTCCGCTCACCTCCGCTGTCTCTGCCATATGATAGTGGACTATTAATACATAGTTTAAGGTTCTGAGGATCAGTCACTAATAGTATTGTAAGTACTTTAAGTCTGGGCCATGTATTTTGCTAAATAGCTTATTTAATTGGGATGTAATAATAGATAATAGTAACAGATAATAGATACTATTATTATCCTTATTTTTACAACAGAAAAAACCTGAGGCTTAGAAGAATTTCTGGAGTTTACAGGTAGAAGGCAGCAAAGCTGTGACTCACACCCAAGTCTACAAGTCTGCAGGCCTGTTTTAATTCCTGCCATGGACCATACTGCAGTCAGCCTGTGACTTTACAAATGGCTTAATTAATAAGGAAATGGAGGCACTCTAGCAAATACAATTATCAAATGGCTAAAATCAATTCAGTGTGGTGTGAAGCTGAAAGCTCTGCCTGTTACATCTCGATTCTAATCAATTCCAAACAGTGGTGCATAAATCAAGGGCAGTGACTCAGGATAAAAAGAAATCAAGGACAGTAACTCAGAGTAAAAAATTGTATTTTAATTTTTAAAGGCTATGATTTAAACAAATCATGAACTTTCAGAATCAAGTATATCATCTTCCATGAACAGAGAAGGCAATGGCACTCCACTCCAGTACTCTTGCCTGGAAAATCCCATGGACGGAGGAGCCTGGTGGGCTGCCTGTCTACGGGGTCGCACAGAGTTGGACACGACTGAGCGACTTCCCTTTCACTTTTTACTTTCATGCATTGGAGAAGGAAGTGGCAACCCACTCCAGTGTTCTTGTCTGGGGAATCCCAGGGACAGAGGAGCCAGGGGGCTGCCATCTATGGGGCTGCACAGAGTTGGACACGACTGAAGCGACTTAGCAGCAGCAGCAGCAGACTCTTCCACGAAAGTGATGTTCAATCGGTCCTGGGTGAAGGACTGGCATTTTCTGGAGATGAGCCCCTTTAGAAGTCCCTCAAAATAGGCATGTGCTCTCATGGGGCCACTTCCCACACACTCACCTGTTATGAAGCTTATCGTGGAGCCGTCACAGCAGCTGAGTTCCGGGTCTCCCCACGTTACCATGGTAACTCGAAAGTTGTAGTACCACGCTGGCAACAGATTCGCTATCCTCTAAAAAAGCAAGAGGAAAAAAGGCCCAGAAGGAAAATCACATTTTTGGAATAGAGTTATATATTTCTCTTAGGCTATGAAAAAATGAGTAATTTTTAATTTCCTTTCTGTGCCTTTGGGAGGCCTCCCTGGTGGCTCAGTGGTAAAGAGTCTGCCTGGCAGTGCAGGAAACGTGGCTTCAATCCCTGGGTTGGGAAGATCCTCTGGAGAAGGAAATGGCAACCCACTCCAGTACTGCTGCCTGGGAAATCCCATGGACAGAGGAACCTTACTGTCTACAGTTGATTTTGTACTTCTCAAATTTTCCATTAAAATATTCTCTTTAGAATGAAGTGAGATGTAAATAAAATGATACACATAAATTTAACACAATTTAAAAAATTATTCGAAGATATAGATAGATTGAAAATGGGTTTTTGTTTGCAGTTTCTTAAATTACACAAGTGAACTGGTACTTATTTGCAAGTGACTGGATGGACACATCTTCCTGTTTCTAAGACGTGCTCTTTCACAATTCTGCATTCTCTCATCTTGGACTGTTGGCATGTGTTCATACTGAGTGGCAGTCATGAGAGCTGTCAGCTGAGTAGCGGACAGTTGTTTGCTTTCTCTATGACCTGTAGATAACCTGTACTTCTAAAATTATCCAGTCTCCGAAAGAGCAAGCTTTTCTTGCTCATTTGAAGAACATTGCTAATGGTCTGACATTGCAGGTATTTAACTGATTTGTTGATGTCAAGAATAGTCATCACTCAAGAAGTGTCCACTCACTACTGAATAACTAAAGGAAAACGTGTTTTCTGTTTTAGGAGCAGAAAGAAACAATAAACATGTGATCTGCTTAGTTGCTCAGTCATGTCCGAGTTTTTGTGACCCCATGGACTATAGCCCACCAGGCTCCTCTGTCCATGGGGATTCTCCAGGCAAAGAGTACTGGAGTGGAGTGGGTTGCCATGCCCTCCTCCAGGGGATCTTCCCCACCCAGGGATCCAAAACAGGTCTCCCACATTGCAGGCAGATTCTTTACCAGCTGAGCCGCCAAGGAAGCAAGCATGTGACAGTCTACTAAATTGGGGATTAGCAAATACACTCAATTAAGAGTGAAAGCCAGTTTCACACAGTTTTCTCTCTCTCTCTCAAAATACAAAAATATAGTTAACAGCTAAAACAATCCCAAACTTGAAAGTAGTAATTTACCTGCATGTGTTTACAAATGATTTAGTTTACAGACATAATCACTTTTTCAGACACAGTATGTGAATGCATGTTGACACAGGAAAATGTGACAGCTGGTTAAGGAAAATTACCACCGAGGCAGTTAGGGAGACAGTCGCTGCTATTTCATAGTAGGTTGTCCATTCTGATGTCATTGTTGTAGGGTTGAAATAAAACATTTCGACCACATATTTTCTGAACACTCCTAAGTAAGGTCTAGTCCAGCTCAAAACCACTGCTGTAGGACCCAGGGGATAGAGCATCAAATCTTTTATTCCAGTTGGAACTAAGAAGAAGGGAGGGGAGTGAAAAAGAAAGTCAAGAAGGAATGTTTAATATCTTAACAATGGCTTCACATCCCTACTTACTGACTGACTAGGTATTTCACTATTTTCATATAATCATTGAAAACTAACTGTATTTGCCTGAGATTTTATTTTTCCTAAGTAATGAATGCTTAAGGATGCCTTCTAGGTATACAATTGTGGTCATTATTTACTCTGAAGGTTAAATATTCAGTGAACAAGTATGGACCTCCCGTAACTGATGATAATGGCTCAAAGTTAACATGGCATCCCTCCAAACAGTACTCTGATAAAGGTATTTTTCTTGTGGCTGGCAACTTACCAATAGCAAATGTCACAGGATCTGAAGGTGGTCCAATCAAAGGGCCTTTTCTTAGGTACATCACAACCTGGTACTGGGCACCAGGAACGAGATTTTCAATAATAGATTTGCTTGAGTTCACCTTTAAACCAAACACCCAATAAGATCTATTTAGAACTGGGTTTTCACCGTGTAACTCAGAGGATAACATTGTATTCAGGGACACTGCAAACTCATAAATGCCATTGAAATCCAGAAGCCTTTATTCATGCTGAGGAAGGTCAAGTTTCAACATTAGGATGATTTATAGTTTATGAGAAGGCTAAAGGGAACCCAGAACATTCAAATTCTATGGCTGGATTTAATAAGCCTTGTGAACTGCTCTATACCCATCAATGTCAATTGTAATTATGTACACTAGAGACACATCAGCCTCTAACCAAAATCAAATCAGCAATAAAATAAGGATAGTCTGACATCCTAAATTGTAGTGTCAGCTGATTACATGCAAAGATCAGTGCAGGAATGTCTTTAGTCTCTCAACACTTAAAAGCATAAAATATCTAATTATAGTGATGGAAATGACCTCAGAGATTATCTAGTCCAAATCTCTCATTCAGTAGATCAAGAAGGTAAAGCTAGAGAATAGCCAAGGTCACATATTTGGATCAGTGTTGGGACTGGAAGCCTAGCATTGTGACCTCCACTTCATGATATGGACCAAGCACCAAGACACAGCAGCAAGCACTTTACACGGCTACTGTGGCAACCTGCCAAGGCTGAATCAGGACGAATAACCGGAACAGACTGACCACTAGTAATGAAACTGAATTTGTAATAAAATAAAATCTCCCAGCAAGCAAAAGTCCAGGGTTGGACAGTTTCACAGGGGAATTCTGCCAAATATATAAAGAAAAGTTAATACCTATCCTCAAACTATAAACTGAAGAAGATAGAACATTCTCAGATTCATTGTACAAGACCACCATTACCCTGATACCAAAACCAAGAGAGAAAATTACAGGCCAATATCTTAGATGACTATAGATGCAAAAATTCTCAACAAAATATTAGCAAACTGAATTCAACAATACATAAAATGGATCATATACCATGATCAAGTGGGATTTATTCTAGTACTGTTTTATTTCTTTAAAACACATTTTAAGTGATAAAACTAATAGTGCTCTTTATTAAAATTGGTCACACTGTAGAAGAGCAAATGAAGTCAATTTGTAGTCTTTCTGGTCTCCTCTCACCACTTCCCACATTTTGGCGGGCAGTCTTCTAGACTTTCTTTGACACATATATCCATAAACAATTAAGTATTGAGCCATACAGGAGTTACACCATAAATGTTGCTCCAAACTTTTCCTTTAAATTTACCAACCATTGTAAACATGTGTGGGGGGGGTGGGGGCGGGGGGTTGGGAGGGGGATAGGGGGCGGTGTGCGACGGCGCGTAGAGCACCGGGGAGAGGAGCTATCACACGTCCGAGGTCAGGGGCGGTGGGCGAGAGTGCCAGACTGCGACAGCGCAGGAGCAACCTAGAGGAGCTACCCCCATGCGACGTCAGGGGCGGCGGCGGGAGGAGCTGCCCCATGTCCAAGGAGCGGTGGCTGTGAGGGCGCAGGAGGGCCTAGAGGAGTGTTCAAGGTCCGGAGGGGCTTCAGTGAGGAGATATCTCTCATCCAAGGTAAGGAGCAGCTGCTGTGCTTTGCTGGAGCAGCCATGAAGAGATACCCCACGTCCAAGGTAAGAGAAACCCAAGTAAGAAGGTAAGTGTTGCAAGTGGGCATCAGAGGGCAGAAACACTGAAACCATAATCACAGAAAACTAGTCAATCTATTCACACTAGTACCACAGCCTTGTTTAACTCAATGAAAATAAGCCATGCCCTGTGGGGCGACCCAAGATGGGTGGGCATGGTGGAGAGGTCTGACAGAATGTGATCCACCTGAGAAGGGAACGGCAAATCACTTCAGTATTCTTGCCTTGAGAACCCCATGAACAGTATGAAAAGGCAAAATGATAGGATACTGAAAGAGGAACTCCCCAGGTCAGTAGGTGCCCAATATGCTACTGGAGATCAGTAGAGAAATAACTCCAGAATGAAGGGATGGAGCCAAAGCAAAAACAACACACAGTTGTGGATGTGACTGGTGATAGAAGCAAGGTCTGATGCTGTAAAGAGCAATATTGCATAGGAACCTGGAATGTCAGGTCCATGATTCAAGGCAAATTGGAAGTGGTCAAACAGGAGATGGCAAGAGTGAACATTCTAGGAATCAGCGAACTAAAATGGACTAGAATGGGTGAATTTAACTCAGATGACCATTACATCTACTACTGCAGGCAGGAATCCCTCAGAAGAAATGGAGTAGCCATCATGGTCAACAAAGAGTCTGACTGCAGTACTTGGATGCAATCTCCAAAACGACAGAATGATCTCTGTTTGTTTCCAAGCCAAACCATTCAATATCACAGTTATCCAAGTCTATGCCCCAACCAGCAACGCTGGAGAAGCTGAAGTTGATGGGTTTTAGGAAGACCTACAAGACCTTTTAGAACTAACACCCAAAAAGATGTCTTTTTCATTATAGGGAACTGGAATGCAAAAGTAGGAAGTCAAGAAACACCTGGAGTAACAGGCAAATTTGGCCTTAGAATATGGAATGAAGCAGGGCAAAGACTAATAGAGTTTTGCTAAGAAAATGCACTGGTCATAGCAAACACCCTGTTCCAACAACACCAGAGAAGACATGGACATCACCAGATGGTCAACACTGAAATCAGATTGATTATACTCTTTGCAGTCAAAGATGGAGAAGGTCTATACAGTCAACAAAAACAAGACCAGGGGCTGACTGTGGCTCAGATCATGAACTCATTACCAAATTCAGACTCAAATTGAAGAAAGTAGGGAAAACCACTAGACCATTCAGACCTAAATCAAATCCCTTATGATTATACAGTGGAAGTGAGATTTAAGGGAAATAGATACTAGATCTGATAGATAGAGTGCCTGATGAACTATGGACACTGTACAGGAGACAGGGATCAAGACCATCCTCATGGAAAAGAAATGCAAAAAAGCAAAATGGCTGTCTGAGGAGGCCTTACAATAGCTGTGAAAAGAAGAGAAGCCAAAAGCAAAGGAGAAAAGGAAAGACATAAGCATCTGAATGCAGAGTTCAAAGAATAGCAAGAAGAGATAAGAAATACTTCTTCAGCGATCAGTGCAAAGAAATAGAGGAAAACAACAGAAAGGGAAAGACTAGAGACCTCTTCAAGAAAATTAGAGATACCAAGGGAACATATCATGTGAAGATTGGCTCGATAAAGGACAGAAATGGTCTGGACCTAACAGAAGCAGAAGATATTAAGAAGAGATGGCAAGAATACACAGAAGAACTGTACAAAAAAGATCTTCACGACCCAGATAATCACAATGGTGTGATCACTCACCTAGAGCCACACATCCTGCAATGTGAAGTCAACTGGGCCTTGGGAAACATCACTATGAACAAAGCTAGTGGAGGTGATGGAATTCCAGTTGAGCTGTTTCAAAAACTGAAAGACGTTGCTGTGAAAGTGCTACACTCAATATGCTAGCAAAATTGGAAAACTCAGCAGTGGCCACAGGACTGGAAATGGTCAGTTTTCATTCCAGTCCCAAAGAAAGGCAATGCCAAAGAATGCTCAAACTACTGCACAATTGCACTTATCTCACATGCTAGTAAAGTAATGCTCAAAATTCTCCAAGCCAGGCTTTAGTAATACGTGAACCGTGAGCTCCCTGATGTTCAAGCTGGTTTTAGAAAAGGCAGAGGAACCAGAGATCAAATTGCCAACATCCACTGGGTCATTGAAAAAGCAAGAGAGTTCCAGAAAAACATCTATTTCTGCTTTATTGACTATGCCAAAGCCTTTGACTGTGTGGATCACGATAAACTGTGGAAAACTGTGAAAGAGATGGGAATACCAGACCACCTGACTGGCCTCTTGAGAAACCTATATGCAGGTCAGGAAGCAACAGTTAGAACTGGACATGGAACAACAGACTGGTTCCAAATAGGAAAAGGAGTACGTCAAGGCTGTATATTGTCACCCTGCTTATTTAACTTACATGCAGAGTACATAGTGAGAAACACTGGGCTGAAAGAAGCACAAGCTGGAGTCAAGATTGCCAGGAGAAATATGAATAACCTTAGATATGCAGATGACACTACCCTTAAGGCAGAAAGTGAAGAGGAACTAAAGAGCCTCTTGAAAGAGGAGAGTGAAAAAGTTGGCTTAAAGCTCAACATTCAGAAAACGAAGATCATGGCATCTGGTCCCATCACTTCGTGGGAAATAGATGGGGAAATAGTGGAAACGGTGTCAGATTTTATTTTTGGCCTCCAGATGGTGACTGCAGCCATGAAATTAAAAGATGCTTACTCCTTGGAAGGAAAGTTATGACCAACCTAGATAGCATATTGAAGAGCAGAGACATTACTTTGCCAACAAAGGTCCGTCTAGTCAAGGCTATGGTTTTTCCAGTGGTCATGTATGGATATGAGAGTTGGGCTGTGAAGAAAGCTGAGCACCGAAGAACGATCCTTTGGAACTGTGGTGTTGGAGGAGACTCTTGAGAGTCTCTTAGACTGCAAGGAGATCCAACCAATCCATTCTGAAGGAGATCAGCCTTGGGATTTCTTTGGCGGGAATGATGCTAAAGCTGAAAATCCAGTACTTTGGCCATCTCATGCGAAGAGTTGACTCATTGGAAAAGACTTTGATGCTGGGAGGGATTGGGGGCAGGAGGAGAAGGGGACGACAGAGGATGAGATGGCTGGATGGCATCACTGTCTCGATGGACGTGAGTCTGAACTCCAGGAGTTGGTGATGGACAGGGAGGCCTGGCATGCTGCATTTTGTGGAGTTCTGAAGAGTTGGACACGACTGAGAGTTTGAAATGAACTGAACTGAACTGAACTGTAAACATGTGAACATACCTGCCAATCTAACCATGCTTTCATTTAGAGTATCTAGAATAACACACAAGTGTATATTGTTTCAGGGTGATGGTAAAGTTTCATCGGTTTGATAATATTTTAGACACTGGTTGATTCTAATTATTCAAATGACTTCCTGGAATTATAACCAGTTAAATGTGCTATAGTAATAAATTCATACCAGGGAAAATTACACTGCCTTAAAAAAATAAGAACCAATAATGTGTATGCATATCACACTACTAAAAAAATGAGAAGAGGGCAAATGATATTGCACTTGACTTTAGTCACAAATCATTAATATAAATAGTAACTTCCCCCTACTTTAATATATTCACTGAGATACCTACATCACTTCTATTCCTTCATATCTTTTTCTTTATCCTGGACCTGCTTAGGGGTGGATTGGAGGTGGGCAGGGGAACTGTTCCTATACTAGTGTTAAGTCGCTTCAGTCATGTCTGACTCCTTTGCAACCCTATGACCATAGCCCGTCTGGCTCCTTTGTCCATGAGATTTTCCAGGCAAGAATAGTGGAATGGGTTGTCATTTCTTTCTCCAGGGGATCTTCCCAACAAATGGATCGAGCCTGCGTCGCCTACCTCTCCTTCATTGGCAGGTGGGTTCTTTACCACTAGCGCCACATGGGTAGCCCCGAGTAGTAATACTCTACTTACTAAATAGCATGTTTCATTCTCTAAAGGATTACTCCACACTCCTCCCCCAATTTTCACCCTATGTTTGCATTCCAGTATTTCCTCTCTCTCATTTCCGACTGGCTTTGTCTCCATTCTAGAGAATTCAGTCCAGCTCAATGCATTTCCATCTAGGCCCTGGCCCTATCCTTTCTCAGCTGAAGAAATGGAGGAATGATACACTATCAGTTCAGTTCAGTTGCTCAGTTGTGTCCGACTCTTTGTGACCCCATGAACCGTAGCACGTCAGGCCTCCCTGTCCATCACCAACTCCCGGAGTTCACTCAGACTCGAGTCCGTGATGCCATCCAGCCATCTCATCCTCTGTTGTCCCCTTCTCTTCCTGCCCCCAGTCCCTCCCAGCATCAGAGTCGTTTCCAATGAGTCAACTCATTGCATGAGGTGGTCAAAGTACTGGAGTTTCAGCTTCAGCATCATTCCTTCCAAAGAAATCCCAGAGCTGATCTCCTTCACAATGGACTGGTTGGATCTCCTTGGAGATACACCATACAGCTTAGGAAATATAAAGAAGGAGGTTAAACTAGATGAGAGTTCTTTTAAATCTGAAATGGTTTTCTCTCTTTCTTTGGCTGAACCACATGGCTTCTGGGATTTTAGTTCCCGAACCAGGGATTGAACCTGGGCTCTGGTGGTGGAAGCTTGGAGTTCTAACCACTGGACCACAAGGGAATTCCCCAGAAATGGTCTTATGTATATATTATGGAATCCTCTTTCCATGACATCTTTCTGTACACTTATTATACTCAGTTTCTATAGAGAATCCCCCATAACCTCTTTGTCTTCTTCCCTTGACACAAAAGTATTCAGTTAGGTCTGCATAATAATAAAAGTTAATTTCTAGCACACCTTTCTATTACCATTTTCCAAGAATTGCATTAAGCATCAAGTCCTCTTATTTTTATTACAGCTCTATGAGGTAGGATATCCTCCTCCTTCTATTACAGATTCAGATGATAAGACTTAGAAAGAACAGAACTCAGCTGGTAGCTGCTAAAATCAGGTCTGAAACTCAATTCTGTGAGTCTAGAGTCTCTGCTTTTAGTCAACACTCTTGACTCCATCAGGATGAGCAGTGAGGATGACCTTCCTCTAGTGTATCATCTGTAATGCACAAGAAAAAGTTCTCTCCTGGAAGTCAAATCACTTGAGATGGGGTCTCAGCTCTGATACTAATCAGTTGTGTGACTGCAGGTAGGTCCCTTCAATATTCAGGCTCTTAGCTCTATCAATTCCTTATTTGTAAAGCTAACAGACTGGTTTTTCTTTCCAATACCAGGCTACGTCCACGGGGTCACCAAGAGTCGGATGCGACTGAGCGACTTCACTTTCACTTTCACTTTAGTCGTTCAGTAATTACACACTTCTGTAAACTGTGACCAAACATGTATGGCCCAAGCAGCCCACATGTAAAAACAAATGTACACTGGGACTTCCCCGGTGGTCCAGTGGTTAAGACTCCATGCTTCCACTGCACTGCTGGAACACAGGTTTGAGCCCTAGTTGGAGAACTAAGATCCCACATGCCATATGTGAGGATAAAAACTTCAAAAATTGAAAAAAAGAGCAGACATGGCCTTTAAAAGATAATAAATATACATCCATATATTACATGATGCCTCTTTATTCTGAAATTCATAATTGTGTGTGAGTCTTTGGAGAGTCCTTTTTATGACACTGAGCACTGGCTTTATTATGCTCACTATATTGACATAGGCTTATTAGTGAATAGAACTACAGTGTTTGTTAGCAGGGATATATTATAAAAACTGTCTTTCTCATGAATATTCACACATGAACTTACACAAAACAGCAACCAGACATGAAGTACATATACTTAATGAGGACAAATTCAAATTGAGAGGTACCAAGGGGCTTCCCTGGTGGCTCAGATGGTAAAGAATCTTCCTGCAATGCAGGAGATTTGGGTTTGATCCCTGAATCAGGAACGTCCCGTGGAGAAGGGAATGGCTACCCACTCCAGTACTCTTGCCTGCAGAATTCCTTTGACAGATGAGCCTTATGGGCTAGTCTGTGGGGGTTGCAAAGAGTCAGACATGACTGAGAGACTTTCACTTCACTTTATCCAAGATACCTACATGAAAGGCTAGACTCTAAGCTCCATAAAATCAAGGCTCAAATCAAATTTGTTCTTATTTCTCGCATCTCACACAGAACCTCCTAGGAAACAAATCAATGAAACTGTGGGGAGGAGCAGGGCACTAGCACCAAATCTCATGGGTGATGATAATCGATAAAGTGGTGACCCTGTGGTACAGGTGAAGAGAGGATGGTAGGGAAAAAGTAGGGAGAATGAAAGTATGAGGGAATAAAACATTGTGGTTAATTATTCATCTGTGTTTGACTTTAAAATCACTCTCATTTTTGAGCTGCATTTTGAATTTTCGATTTAAAATAATCACTGTACCACTGAAAAGAGAACTGAAGAAATGTTATCATTTCTTTTCCTCTGAATAGTAGTTTCTCTAAGAAATAACCTAAGTCAGACCAGGGTTGGTGAGAACATATTTTAGATTCCTCTCTAGGCCAATTTTTGAGATTTTTGAACTGATGTTTCCTTCTTTGAGAATATACGTGTGTGTGTGATGATGGTGATGATTTAATACTAACACAATCCTCTTGTGGTAACTGAGATAACACCCAGAAGAGTGGTCTAGTTTCTGCCCTCCACTTTCCCTCCTTGCCTACAATCTTCAACAGTTTCACATGTGCGTTTCAAAGAAGCCACTGTCAGCAAGCACTTAGACCAGACTTTTCTGGTTCGTATATAATTTATAATATCTCTACACTTTTAGCCTTTGGCTTCTGTGTAAATGGAGGAGGAAATGGCAACCCACTCTAGTATTCTTGCTTGGAAAACCCCATGGACAGAGGATCCTGGTAGGCTAGAGTCCATGGGATCGCAAAGATTTGCACACAACTGAGAGAGAAGTGAGAAATAGATTTAAGGGACTAGATCAGATAGACAGGTGCCTGATGAACTATGGACAGAGGTTCCTGACATAGTACAGGAAACAGGGAACAAGACCATCCCCATGAAAAAGAAATGCAAAAAAGCAAAATGGCTGTCAGGGGAGGCCTTACAAATAGCTGTGAAAAGAAGAGACGCCAAAAGCAAAGGAGAAAAGGAAAGACATACCCATCTGAATGCAGAGGTCCAAAGAATAGCAAGGAGAGCTAAGAAAGCCTTCCTCAGTGATCAGTGCAAAGAAATAGAGGGAAACAATAGAATGGGAAAGACTAGAGATCTCTTCAAGACAATTAGAGATACCAAGGGAACATTTCATGCAAAGATTGGCTCGATAAAGGACAGAAATGGTAGGGATCTAACAGAAGCAGAAGATATTAAGAAGAAGTGGCTAGAATACACAGAAGAACTGTACAAAAAGATCTTCACGACCCAGATAACCACAATGCTGTGATCACTCACCTAGAGCCAGACATCCTGGAATGTGACGTCAAGTGGGCCTTAGAAAGCATCACTATGAACAAAGCTAGTGGAGGTGATGGAATTCCAGTTGAGCTATTTCAAATCCTGGAAGATGATGCTGTGAAAGTGCTGCACTCAATATGCCAGCAAATTTGGAAAACTCAGCAGTGGCCACAGGACTGGAAAAGGTCAGTTTTCATTCCAATTCCAAAGAAAGGCAATGCCAAAGAATGCTCAAATTACCGCACAATTGCACTCATCTCACATACTAGCAAAGTAATGCTTAAAACTCTCTAAGCCACTCTTTAGCAATACATGAACCATGAACTTCCAGATGTTCAAGCTGGTTTTAGAAAAGGCAGAGGAACCAGAGATCAAATTGCCAACATCCACTGGGTCATTGAAAAAGCAAGAGAGTTCCAGAAAAACATCTATTTCTGCTTTATTGACTCTGCCAAAGCCTTTGACTGTGTAGATCACAATAAACTGTGGAAAATTCTGAAAGGGATGGGAATACCAGACCACCTGACCTGCCTCTTGAGAAATCTGTATGCAGGTCAGGAATCAATAGTTAGAACTGGACATGGAACAGCAGACTGGTTCCAAATAGGAAAGGAGTATGTCAAAGCTATATATTGTCACTCTGCTTATTTAACTTACATGCAGATTACATCTTGAGAAACGCTGGGCTGGATGAAGCACAAGCTGGAATCAAGATTGCTGGGAGAAATATCAATAACCTCAGATATGCAGATGACACCACCCTTAAGGCAGAAAGTGAAGAACTAAAGAGCCTCTTGAAGGAAGTGAAAGAGGAGAGTGAAAAAGTTGGCTTAAAGCTCAACATTCAGAAAACAAAGATCATGGCATCTGGTCCCGTCACTTCATGCAAACAGATGAGGAAACAGTGGAAACAGTGGCAGAATTTATTTTGGGGGGCTCCAAAGTCACTGCAGATGGTGACTGCAGTCATGAAATTAAAAGACGGTTACTCCTTGGAAGGATAGTTATGACCAAGCTAGAAAGCATATTAAAAAGCAGAGACATTACTTTGTCAACAAAGGTCCATCTAGTCAAGGCTATGGTTTTTCCAGTAGTCATGTATGGATTTGAGAGTTAGACTATAAAGAAGGAGAAGCGCTGCAGAGTTGATGCTTTTGAACTGTGGTGTTGGAGAAGACTCTTGAGAGTCCCTTGGACTGCAAGGAGCTCCAACCAGTCCATTCTGAAGGAGATCAACCCTAGGTGTTCATTGGAAGGACTGATGTTGAAGCTGAAACTCCAACACTTTGGCCACTTGATGGGAAGAGCTGACTCACTGCAAAAGATCATGATGCTGGGAAAGATTGAGAGCAGGAGGAGAAGGGGACGACAGACATGAGATGGATAGATGGCATCACCGACTCAATGGACATGAGTTTGGGTAAACTCCGGGAGCTGGTGATGGACAGGGAGGCCTGGCGTGCTGCAGTCCATGGGGTCACAAAGAGTCGGACATGACTGAGCAACTAAACTGAACTGAACTGAACTGAGCGACTAACACTAACACTTCTGTGTATAAGATATGTAACTTATACATTGGAGGGAAGAAGAAAAATCATACCCGACAGCAGTCAAGTTCTAGTCATGTTCTGGGGCACAACACATTTTCTATCAATGTGAAGAGTCAGTCATGCTGGGTACACTCAGGAAGGAAGCTAATAAACTGCACAGTGAGCTGTGATGACTAGTTAATCTGTTTAGCATGTTTACTCTTTAATTCAAGCCGAGAGGGTAGCCTCATCTTCATGCTGGCTTTATCTTAGCTCTCTAGGGTTTTTGTGAGCTCCAAAGGCCATGATTCCTGAATTCATCTTCTTAATTTAAAATTTCTCACCCTTTGAATTACACTAAATGCCTGATTTTCATGGAATAAATGGAAACACTCCAAATAGCTTCCACACAGCAAACAGCTGTTTTGAGTGCCTATTCTATTTCCAACATACTCCACATAAATTAATAATTTAACTTTTTTTGCCTTTAAGCAAGAGAGGATTGTGTTTGAAATAATGTATATTAATGCATATATATGGAATTTAGAGAGATGGTACAGATGAGCCTGTTTGCAGGTCAGGAATAGAGAAGCAGAAGTAGAGAATGGATATATGGACATGGGGTGGGGAGAGTGAGATGAACCGAGAGAACAGCATTGACATATATACACTGCTGCTGCTGCTGCAATATACACTGCCATATACTAAACAGACAACTAGTGGGAAGCAGCTGTATAGCACACGGAGCTCAGCTGGATGCTCTGTGATGACCCAGAGGGGTGGGATGTGGGGGAGGTGGTGGAGGGAGCTTTAAGAGGGAAGAGATATATGTATACATATAGCTGATTCAGTTCATTGTACAGCATTAACTAACACAACACTGAAGCAGTTACACTCCAATTTTAAAAGTATTGTGTTTGTAAGACACTAAGAATCAGTTTCTTTGATCTTATGAAAAAAAAAAAAAGTAAACCAGGTTTAGGAAAATAGGACTTTGCTGCAGGCTTCCAGTGGATGTATTCAGGGCGTCTGAGAGCAAAGTCTGCTTAGATGCCCAGGTTGGTGGTTTCATTCAGAACTGATGACTGGGCATGACAGTTCATTCTGGTACCCACACCCAGATCTACAGATTTCTGGGTTTCTCCACCTCCCGACCTACCCCTTTCACTCAGCTAACTGCTATTTATCCTTTAAAAGTCTTCATTTATATTAGTGAGGGGATTGTTTTTCACTTTATGTACCTGAACTTTTTAAATTGTTTTTTTCTTTCCAGTGAGCATGTATTACGTTTATAGTTAAGACAACAAGGAAAAATGGAAAAAATAAAAAATCTGCACCAAGTAAACCAAATCGCCCCTAAACCTTTTGCTTCCTGTCTCCTCCCTAGAAGGTAAACTTCTTCTGATCAGTTTTCAAATCCTTTTGCCCCAATCCATATTTATTCATGCCCTTCTTTCTGTGAATTCATATAGCCACACCATCACTTATTTTAGCCTAGGTCTTATACTCTGCAGTAATAACATGTGTTCTTACTATTGTTCTCTAGACTGTAAACTCAGTAAGAGCAGGATGTATAACAATTGTCTAGGTTCCCACCATCTCCTCCAGTACTCAGCACATCACAGGTGCTCAGGATATGTTCTTTCTTTCTTTTTTTTTTTTTAACTTTATTTTGCTTTACAATACTGTATTGGTTTTGCCATACATTGACATGAATCAGGATATGTTCTTCAATGAAGAATGGAAGTAAAAGGAAGATGGTAGTTCTAAGAGAGGAAAGGAAGGTGACTGTGATTGCAGAGCCTGTGCACTGACTTCCTGGCTCCTGTATCCATATGCACCAGGGAGACCTTGGCACAGCTGCTTGCCATGGTCTGGCATCTCCTGCGAGGCTGGGCTGCAGGAGTGAGTGAGCCCGACGGCCCTTCCTTTCCTTTACCTGGAGTGCAGTACTGCTTTTCCAGCCTCTGGCTCTCCTTTTGTTTCTGGCAGGTGAGTGACACCACAGACACGATGGTGCCATTGTAGTTCTCCTGGGGAGATGTCCAGGACATCAAGGCAGTGGTTGAGCTTAGAACGTGGACACTCACATGCTGGGGTTTCTCCGTGAGTTCTTCAATCCATTCTCCTGAAGGACCTGGATGTCAAATCAGAGCACAGGGGAAGTTTCAGGCTAAGCGGGTTGAGATAGACTATAGTTATAAAAATCACGCTGTTTTCCTTTTGCCCCTACAAAGACATTCCAAGTCAGACTGGCAGCCAGACTGGCAAGTTTTCACATCCTCTGCTTAGCTACGGTCTCCACTGGGTGACCTCCCCATCAACCTAAGCAACAGCCTGGTGGCAGCAATGAAACCAATTCTACTGACAGACAGAAGGTCCACTTCATTTATTACATGCCTCTGAGATTATTCTGGTAACTTCTACACCAGACAGAATTTACTTCTCTTTTAACAAAGAGTGTGTGTGTCAGTGTGGTTTCATGAGTGCAAAAGCCAAGGAGAAAAGGAAAGATATAAGCATCTGAATGCAGAGTTCCAAAGAATAGCAAGAAGAGATAAGAAAGCCTTCTTCAGCGATCAATGCAAAGAAATAGAGGAAAAGAACAGCATGAGAAAGACTAGAGATCTCTTCAAGAAAACTAGAGATACCAAGGGAACATTTCATGCAAAGATGGGCTCGATAAAGGACAGAAATGGTATGGACCTAACAGAAGCAGAAGATATTAAGAAGAGATGGCAAGAATACACAGAAGAACGGTACAAAAAGGATCTTCAGTGATCCGGATAATCATGATGATGTGATCACTCATCTAGAGCCAGACATCCTGGAATGTGAAGTCTAGTGGGCCTTAGGAAACATCACTACAAACAAAGCTAGTGGAGGTGATGGAATTCCAGTAGAGCTATTTCAAATCCTGAATGATGATGCTGTGAAAGTGCCACACTCAATATGCCAGCAAATTTGGAAAACTCAGCAGTGGCCACAGGACGGGAAAAGGTCAGTTTTCATTCCAATCCCAAAGAAAGACAATGCCAAAGAATGCTCAAACTACTGCACAATTGCACTCATCTCACATGCTAGTAAAGTAATGCTCAAAATTCTCCAAGCCAGGCTTCAGCAATACGTGAACTGTGAACTTCCTGATGTTCAAGCTGGTTTTAGAAAAGGCAGAGGAACCAGAGACCAAATTGTCAACATCTGCTGGATCATCAAAAAAGCAAAGAGTTCCAGAAAAAAACATCTATTTCTGCTTTATTGACTATGCCAAGGCCTTTGACTGTGTGGATCACAATAAACTGTGCAAAATTCTGAAAGAGATGGGAATACCAGACTACCTGACCTGCTTCTTGAGAAATCTGTATGCAGGTCAGGAAGCAACAGTTAGAACTGGACATGAAACAACAGACTGGTTCCAAATAGGAAAAGGAGTACATCAAGGCTGTATATTGTCACCCTGCTTATTTAACTTCTATGCAGAGTACATCATGAGAAATGCTGGGCTGGAAGAAGCACAAGATGGAATCAAGATTGCCAGGAGAAATATCAATAACCTCAGATATGCAGATGACACCACCCTCATGGCAGAAGTGAAGAGGAACTAAAGAGCTTCTTGTTGAAAGAGAAAGAGGAGAGTGAAAAAATTGGCTAAAACTCAATATTCAGAAAGCAAAGATCATGGCATCTGGTCCCATCAATTCATGGGAAATAGATGGGGAAACAGTGGAAATGGTGTCAGATTTTATTTTTTGGGCTCCAAAATCACTGCAGATGGTGACTGCACCCATGAAATTAAAAGATGCTTACTCCTTGGAAGGAAAGTTATGACCAACCTAGATAGCATATTCAAAAGCAGAGACATTACTGTGCTGACTAAGGTCCATCTAGTCAAGGCTATTTTTTCCAGTAGTCATGTATGAATGTGAGAGTTGGACTGTGAAGAAGGCTGAGCACCAAAGAATTGATGCTTTTGAACTGTGGTGTTGGAGAAGAGTCTTGAGAGTTCCTTGGACTGCAAGAAGATCCAACCAGTCCATTCTGAAGGAGATCAGCCCTGGGATTTCTTTGGAAGGAATGATGCTAAAGCTGAAACTCCAGTACTTTGGCCACCTCATGTGAAGAGTTGACTCATTGGAAAAGACTTTGATTCTGAAGGGAGGGATTGGGGGCAGGAGGAGAAGGGGACGACCGAGGATGAGATGGCTAGATGGCATCACTGACTGGATGGACACGAGTCTGAGTGAACTCCGGGAGTTAGTGATGGACAGGGAGGCCTGGCATGCTGCGATTCATGGGGTCGCAGAGAGTTGGACATGACTGAGTGACTGAACTGAACTGAACTGTGATTCCTTTGCTGTTAGGATCTTTGGGCTCTAGAAATAATTATATTGAGATTCAAATTAGCCTCTACTGCAATCCTGTGAAGAAAATTTTAAATTTGGTGACAACAGGATCAAAGAGGCAGAGTGTAACTCCCTTAGAGAAGAAATAGGCAACAGACAGGCTCAATTATAGAAGCTGGTGGAAACCTGGGTGATAATTTGAGGACACGGTGGGATCCTCATTATAAAATTTCTCCCTAAACGTGCCCGCATTAGCTTTGTTCTTTTAAATTTCCAAAGTGGTTATTAGCACAGTGCCTGACACATAGTGAAGACCCAAGAAATGGTAAGGTGATTATTATCTCCTGAAAGTCCCTGTTAAAATGCAAATTTCAGCTTCTTTTATTTGCTTAGGATACATTTCTCAGTTCTCTCAATAAGAAGCTGTATTCCTGGAGCACATGAAAAGGGGAGGAATAAGTGACTCTGCTGGGGAGGGCAGTCTCAAGCTCATTGGAAATGAGGCAAAGAAAGTAAAAATAATATAAATGATAATAATTACAATGGCAAAGAGATGTAGGACTCACTGTTTGCCAGGCTCTTTTAAGCTTATTTATGTTCACATATTTTAATTCTTTAATTTTCTTAACTAAACTTATGAGATAAGTACTGGATTGGTTTCAGTTTCAGATGAGGAAACTGAGGCAGAGATAGAATAAGTAGAGCTGGGATTCACACACAAGAAGTCTGATTTCAAAATCGATGCTCTTAACCCCTGTGTGAAACTTCCTGGAGCACTATGAAACTGTGAGAAGGATGAATCTGGAAATAGGAAAGTTGGCCCCAAACTCAGTTTTGCTCATTATTAGCAATACAATGTTGGGCAAATGACTTCTCTGAATCTCAGTCACTGCAGCTGTCAAATGGACAAATCATAGAACGTTAGGACTGGAAAGGACTTTAGAGTTTCAGCGTGGGTTACTGATGGGGAAATTGGGGCCCAGAGATGTGAATGACCTGCCTAATGTCACAGAGTGAGTATTGAGAGACAACCTAGTGTTCCTATCTCCTGGATCAGGGTTTTGTATTAGCTTATCAAGATGCCATATGATTAGTCTAATTTACAAGACTGTTGCTGGGATCAAATGAGATTGTAATGTATTAGAAAACTATCAAATGTGAAGTGTTATTACTTTTATGAAGATCTGAGGTGGTGGGGACAGAAAGAGAGAAGGTGGGTGGAGGCAAAACAAATTCACTCATTTAATGGCTTTATAATAGGATGGACCTGATAATCAGCCCAAGGTAACAGGTCACTGCAGACTCCATGGAAATGGACTCTGCTACTAAAGATTTCTAGAGTCTGATTCGCCTTCTCACACTAAGTGGCTAAACTTTCTGTGTCTGTTTTTGTTTTTTGTTTTTGTTTTTCCACCTAAAAATGGAGATAATAGCAATGCTCCCTTCAGAAGGCTTTTGGGAGACTAATGTAAATTTCTACCTTAATTTTCATCTCTGAGAAGAGCCTTCAAGACTACATAAAGTATTTTTATAAAATCAAAGGTATATACATAGTACACCTGAATAGCTCATTTCTGCAGAACAGAATATCTGAAGCTCCAAACAGGTTATTTTATTGGCAAAGAAACAGCAAAATTTCTAGTACTTTATATTTTCCTAAAGGAATAGTAACACGCATCTCTTCAAAAGAATCATGTTTGTGAGCAATTCTGACATTCTCAGCAGCTCTGGTCAGTTTGGATACTCTAAGAATAGGGTGCTTGTCACTGGAAAGTGATTCAATAAATATTTGTTGAATGTACAACAGACATAATAAATAAGCAAAGAGTATAACCCCAACTTAGGGTTTTATTATGTGGCATGAAAAACAAGAGGTACGCAAATAAAATCCATCTAGAAAAATATCACACTCAGAGATAAGCTCTGTACTGTAAAGAGTCTGCCTGCAATTCAGGAGACCTGAGTTCAATACCTGGGCCAGGAACATCCCCTGGAGAAGAGAATGGCTACCCACTGTAACATCCTTGCCTGGAGAAACTCATGGACAGAAGAGCCTGGTAGGCTACAGTCCAGGGGGGTCACAAAACAGATGCGATTGACTGGCTAACACTTTCACTTCATTATGAAACACAGTAGAAATTCAGAGCAGGGAAGCGCTAATGGCCTGAACAGTTGTGGGAGTTTTTGGAACTTGCAGTGGGTCTCTGATGGCAGACAAGGGAATCTCTGGGTTAATGAAACGTTTTTAGCCTCATGGGAAGAACTCAGTACTAAACTTTGCTTTCATTCTCAAATGATGCCATGTCAAAGATCTGTAACTGAAAGACATTCAGGCTGATCACGGATATTTTTTTCTGCTTGTCTAGTGGATATTTCAAGCCTTTTCACCAGTGGTGACATTTTTATTTCCTTAGAAAAATTGTTAATAGGGTATTTTCAACATTTTTTGGCTGCTAAATAAACTGATTTCTCTCCTCTGCCCTCCTCCTTTTTATCTCGCCTGTCTTTTTGAGGGTCATTTAATGAAAGGTGGTATTTTGCCTTTGGAGGAGATAACATATGGTGATCATCCTTCTTGGAATGAAGTTGTTATCCATTGCCTTCTGGATTTTTTTTTTCTGCTGATCAGAGGCACATTAACTCCGGATAAGCTAGGAAACAGATGGCCTCTATACTTCTGGTAAGCGTAGTCAGATTAGCAGAAAACATTACCTATGTGTACTATTTGTGTAGCTTTTTGAGGCTAGTTATTGGCCTGCTATTATCCCTGATGGAATCAGTAGAAGCTGCCCTAAGACTTGATATTGGTATTTTCATGATGCTATAGCTTCGTTGTTATCATTTAGTCATTAAGTCATATCTGTCTTCTTGGGACACCATGGGCTGTAGCTCACCAGGCTCCTCTGTCCCTGGGATTTTCCAGGCAAGAATACTGGATTGAGTTGCCATTTCCTTCTCCAGGAGATCTTCCTGACCCAGGGATTGAACCTGGGTCTTCTGCATTTCAGGTGGATTCTTTATTATCTGAGCCACCAGGGAAGTCCCATGCTGTATCTGTTTGTGCTAATTTTTGGAGAGACCACCTAGGTCTTACTACATTTGAATCTCTGTGCTTCTTTCAAGCTCCCGAAACTCAACACTCTAATGAGCCTTTTCGGCAGTTCAAAAATACCAGTTTTCATTATGGCTTCAAACAGAAGTCCTCTTTCCTCAACTACGTGTCCATGTCCTTGAGAGTTTGTTACCACTAGTGTGAAAAGTCAGTTTAACAAATGTTCAATTATATCAATAATAATAAAAGAAATCCTCAAGTTAAATCCCTGGGTAAATTTGCTACTGTGAAACATACATATATTTTCTCTGCTGTCAAAAATCACATGGATTTGGGCCTCTCATGACCTTGAAGAATTCTCAGGGTCTCTAAGGTTTGATGAATAATTGATGCTTACGCATCAGTCATCACACCGGCTCCATTGTTCTAGCTCCTCTGTAAGTACAAAATAATCTCTTTGGTACTTACTGATATAAAAACTCAGTGATTTTGCTGACTGACTGTTTCGAGTTTCGCAAGATCCTGAGGAACTAAAGGTTGTCACAGATAACTTATATTTCCCGGGCTCCTTCAGTTCTGCAACAAATTCATGTGCTTCTTCATCCACTGTCAAATATTCAGTAAAGTTTTCTAAATCATATAGAAAGAAGAGAATATATATGAATTGATATCTGGAACAGCCTTGGCTATAGACAAGTCAATTAATTTAAAAAAAAGTATTTTCTTATATTGCCCCTTTCACTATGTTGAATTGAATTATATCTCCAAACTAAAATTGCTATTGAAAAAAGATGGTTAAGAGTTCAAATTGTTTTCTTACAGTACTTTAAAATAACTGAATTAAAATATGGTGTCCAAATCAATAAAAATATGGATAGATATGTACTACATTCTTACATACTGTCAGCCAGTAAAATGATACACACAAAACAGAAGTATAATGTTAGGAGAAGATAGCAATGATCAACTTTCTCATTTGGAGATAAAGAATTAAAAGAAATAGTACCAAATGTTGTGCAAGTTCTTTGTGATAACATTAAATATCCATAAGTGTCTTAAAGTATATTGAATTATTTTCTAGTCAGAAATAATCTTCTGGGTATATTTTCTGACACATTATATTTTGCTTCATTGGCTGACTTCCAGAACTTTTAAAAGTAAAAATGATTTTTACATTGCTTCAAAGTCCATCTCCTGCTGCTTATTACTTCATTTGAAGTGTTTTTTTTTTTTTTAATCATTTGGTTACCAGAGGAGCCTTCAGCAGAACACACTGCAGTCAGATAAAAGCATGATTGAACTTTCATGGAAATAGGCATTACAAAATATTCTAAGATATAAGACCGTATTTTTCCAGAGACTGTATCGAGGAACAGAAGAATAAAAGACTAAGGGAACTTTTTAAAAATATAGGCAATTTCAGGCAGATGTTAAGACTTTTGACTCAAATAATTGTAAATGACAAAGGATTTCAATTTTATATAATATTTGGGTATTGTTGGTTGCTCTATACTCCAATATAGAGGAATTCACAAATCTTGTATTTCATTCTATTGGATAAAATAGGGGCAAACAGTATGTCATCTATGAGACTATATGATTTGAATACCCTAGCCTGTAAGTAAGACTGTCAATTTAACCTCAAATTTTGACAGCTTGACGACTTTTGCCACTCAAACTACTAGACTGGAGAGCAAAAAGTGAATTATGTCATTATAAAAACAAGATAAACAACAAATAACTATGAAAATCTACCAAAGAACAGTTCAGATGTGATTCATGACCCAAATTTACTGAATGCCATGACCCTATTTTTCATAAAGTAATGGGCTAAATATAAAGAATGTCTCTTGGCTGCTAAGTGAATACAATATTTATAATATGGCAGCTAGAGTGAGAATATCGGTTGCTGTGTATTTTTATTCTACTACCAGTCCCTCTTTGGAAAAATGTGAGTTGTGCTGGTTCCAGGGGAGCACCCCCTGAGGGGAATAAGACTAGCCTGATAAGCAGAACACAGGTCTGATACTCTAGGGAAAGTAGCCATGTTGTCAGCAAGATTGTTTTGCTGCATGCTTCACAAATTTGTGTACTCGGAAAACAGAACACTTTTCCAGGATATTCTGTAATTTGTGATGGTTAGAAATTTAATTCAAAATCTATTCAAAGTTTCCTCAGTGGCCTGGGGGAGATGAAATGTCAGCAATAAAATGTGTACAATTGCCTATACTTGTGTGAACTACCCAAACCGGGTTCTGACCCAATCTGTTCATTTTTGTTTTTTGGTTTCAGTCTGCCTTGGGATATTCAATAAGTTCTTCATTTTCTTTACCATTTTTCTTTATATCTCAACTGTCTGCCTTCAGTCTTTCTTTCTAAATGTAATGTTTAAAAATTCCCATTTCCTTTACCTTTGCACCATTTCTTATGTCCTCTGATTTCCTAGTACTTTACCTTCTCTTTCTATGTGGATATGGAACCCATCAAAGGCAGTGGGTGGTTTTGGTGGTAACCAACTCAATATCATTTGTACAGGGAAAGAAGAGAAAGAGCTGGATGCTGATTTCTCCATCTCACTGAGTGTACTGTTGTTTTCGTATTCTGTGGGAAGCACAGTGACAAATTCATCTTCGCTTTCAGGAGTCGCAGATGCACTGTCCCACCAATATGGATGGGATTTTGTTTCGAAATCACTGCTGTTAAAATCAGGCCAACCGGAAGAAATGTTGCCAGAGGGGATTTCAGGAGTGTCATCTGTAAAATGGAAGACTTTGTCCTTTCTTATGGTATCTTGTGACCTCATGAACGATTCCTCCGGGAAACTGCCGCTCTCTTCTTCCCAGTTGTTTTTGTTCAAGTTCACTATACGAACTGAGATATTCCGAGGTGGATAAGGGGCTGTAAGAAAGAGAATTATCATTTTATGTATTTTTAACTATTATAATGAATATTAATGAGTCAGACATAAAAGCAGATTCAGAAAACAGAGTTGTATTTTTTTTTTGAATTGTACTTTTACGTCAAGAACAAGTGTTGTTCCAAGTATATATCTATCTAAGATTCTGTACATGATGTGCACACATTATTGTATCATCAGTCACACTTCAAATACGTTAAATAGTGGTACTATGTTAGTCAAAGTGGTGACTGACCCACTTCCAAAGTAGAGTTACATTCATAGTTTTCAGCTTATCACAATCTCCTTTCTAAAAACTGAGTCTCTGTCACTAGATTTTTTTTTTTACAAAAAAGCAACTATAGTGTCTTAAAGCTATCAAGGCTAAAAATACTCCCTATGACATAGTTGCACTTAGGAGAGTTGCCTGTTGAAATTAGCTTTAGAAACTTTAGCTCACATGTTGCAAATATAGCTTCACTTCTAACCTCTCAAAACGAAAACTATGCCCACAAAATAAGTTTACGAATTATGGAAGTATGCTTTTCTAGTGGCAGAAAATTATGAAGGCCACTGCATGGTCTCTACCTGCAACAAATTCTACATATCTTTCAAATAGCAGCTCAACACTCACTTCTTAGGAGCTTTTAATAAAAATTGATCTTTTGCTCTTTCATGCTGCTCTATGACTTTGTATGTACATGCTCAGTCACTTCAGTCGTGTCTGATTCTTTAATAATATTTCTTGCATTCTGCCTTGTGTGATTGCCAATAGCTGTTTAGTTGCTAAGTCATGTCCAACTCTGTGACCCCATGGATGTAGCCCATCAGACTCCTCTATCCATGGGATTTCCCAGACAAGAGTACTGGAGTGGGTTGCCATTTCCTCCTCCAGGGGATATTCCTGACCCAGGGACTGAACCCATGGCAGGCGGATTCTTGACCATTGAGCCTCCAGGGAAGCCCATGAGTGCCAGCAGTACCTCTACCATTTTTGCAGCCAGGAAACCATTTCAGCAGACTTTGTCTTCATCTCTCCTGGTACTTTAAAAATCTCCCAGGTAGAAGATGCTCAACTAGTTTCTTTACTTAGGTAATGAAAACTACAAGTAGAATCTTAGGTGTTGATGTGAGGTGAATAAAATATTAATATTTAGCTGAAATAGTTTCTTTGTTTTGGCCAAAAGAATGAGAATCATGACATCTTAAAATTTCAGATTGGTAGGGTCTGTTGGTGATCTGTTATAACCCATTTCCAATGTTTGTATGAATTCCTCATGCTTATCGAATACTTAAGCATGTTTTTTGGGGAAAATGTCAGTTATATTGGTATTGGTGATGGGTATTTAGCATGTGTATATTTATTTTACTCATCCATTCTTTTACCTTCCTACCCATCTATCTATCCATCCATCCATTCATCTATCTAGCCATCCTATGATTGTGCTTCATATTAGTGATGATACTAAAGTTAAGCACTGCCAAGTTTTAGGTGTATCTGAATCCTAATATTTTCTTTTAATAATCAGATAATCTATACTAGAACATCTCACATCTGTTCTTCTGCCATATGATTATTATGTCTACTTGATTCAGTTAAGTTACTTAACTTTTGGTAATATCACATGCTATTTTATTCAAAGATTAAAAATCTGTGATTTCATTGACATTTAAATTTTTATTGAGTATTTTTCTCAGTTCATTTTACATTGATAGAAAATTCATTTTAGATTATTGAAATATGTATTTTTTCTGAGTTCTGGAACAGAATTTTCCTTAGAGTGACAGAAAGCATATATATGGCACCAATATATAATTTAATTATTTTTTCACTAAATTTGATTTTTCAAATGACTTACCAGTTCTATGCTGTTTGGGTTCATGACTGACACCGCTGTACTCCACAAGAGTGCTTTTATTAAAAGTTGCCTCAGACACCAGCTGAAAGGTTATATTACTATAGCATATTCCTGGCAACCAGTGATTAAACACTGTTTTCCCCTTAAAAAAATCTGAGAAAAAAACAATTGTATTAAATTTTTGGTTTTCTAAATGTCACAGACTTCTAGAAAGTTTTGAACAACTATGACTATCTGTCAAATAATATTTCCTGTGACTTCTAGTATAGTCAGTAATAAAAAATTGATTTAAGGATAGAGATGAAAATTGAAAATTTTAGACTCAAAGGCTTTTTCTGCAAGAATTAGATACAATTGGAATTAAAATTTTATTATAGGAACATTTGATGTATTAAGTGGAAATGGTAACATATAGAAATTGTAGAGATTAGGTTTATGCTAATCATTTACTGTAAGAACCCAAGGTATTTTGCCAATTTATTACTTAGGAAAAATAATTTTACAAGAAATGTTTTCACTACACTCACTTGTAAAATATAGCCTATTTTTTTTAAAAGAAAATGATTTGTCATTTGGCAAATGGGACCTTCCTGAAAAAAGAAGAAAATTTTAAAAATTGAATTTTATTTAGAAAATGTTTTTTTGGAAGATAATAATAAACTTAAAAACCCAATCCAAGTTGGAAAGAAATGAGGGAAAGGAACTGAAAATACCATTTATTGAATGAAAAGCCAAAAGTAATTTGAAAAATTAATTAACTTAAAAAAAGAGCATACTAGTTAACATTTTTAAACTCATGGGATTTAGCTCAACAAAAGTGTCAGTGATGGTTTTCCGTTATTTATAAACATATTTACATGTGATCAATAAGCAAACAAGGTCCCAATTACTAATTTTCAGGTAATCTGGTTTCATTGAAAACAAAGAATGCAGTAATAGATTCTATTTTTGTTTATTTGATTTTTTTAAGTTAAAAAAAAAACATGTAGAGTTACTGCATGTGCCTTAAACATTATCTCATTAAAAAAAAAAAAATCCATGGAAGATTCAGGAGTTTATAAAAGCAGCAAGTCAAAGTGGGATGTTTCTGGGTATCATGCCTTAGGTGGTTGAGTAAGTGTCCTCTACCTGGTTTTCATTCACAACTAATCATCTTTGAGACGAGAACCTACACTTGGTGCAGATAAATGTAGTGACTCTGTGTCCTGAGAACATGCCTCTCCAGCTCGGTTCCAAACACTGAATGTCCTCTGCCCTCTCCCTGCGCCTCTCCCACTTGGCCCACTTCTGCCCTCTAGTTTATCCAGAGAAATTGATTGGGTTTCTTTAGAAATTTTTAATTCCCCTGGACCCTCTTCTCTCTCTCTCTGACCACAAGATTCCGATCAAGCCAGTAAAAATAGAAACCCATTTTTGTATATTAATGCAGTCATTCAACTAGTCATACAGATAAGGAAACGGCAACCCACTCCAGTATTCCTGCCTGGAGAATCCCAGGAACAGAGGAGCCTAGTGGGCTGCTGTCTATGGGGTCGCACAGAGTCGGACATGACTGAAGCAATGCAGCAGCACAGATAAATATACACAAAGGAACTGAAAAGTATTGTCTTAAGCATTCGAGGATAATGTTGGACCATCTCCAAATGAAACTTTTTGAAAGACCTGCATCTAACTTCCCAGGTCTGGAAATGCCTTAATGCACTCAGAAGGAAATGATTAGGTGCTGTGCTTCTAAATTTAAATTTGTTTCCTGCGCCAGACATACAGGAATAATATTTGGCAAGAATAACATGGAAGTCATAATAATTTGAGTTTTTCTTATGTTTATGCATGACACATGACTCTAAAATAATGAACCAAACATTTTAAGTCTATTCATAACAATATTTTCATCCATCAGTAACAATTTTTACTGATTCCTTATGATCAAACAGTGAATTATAAGACTTCTTCAAAGCAAGAGCAAGGCCGTTTGGCAGAAATTACGTAAAATGTAAGAGTCATCATTTTTCTTCTTTCTGTTGCCTCTTACCTTTATATAACATTGTCCGGAAGTCTTTACCTTCCCAATAGCTTATGTTTACTCTTGTGAAAACGTTATATTTTTCTGGATAATGAATTTCAAAGAGGACTCCTGTTTCAGGAGAAGGTTTATAGTCATATATTGAAACACTGGTTACAGGAAGAGGTTCTGCAGAAGGAAAGTTAATGGAGAAAGGGGAATTGGGAAAAGAGCAAAATACCATTATTAATACTTGGAAGTGCCAAGGATGACACCTATTAGCATTTTACACATACTTTAATTATCTGTAAGACACTAAACTCCTCAGTACTCCTGAACTGACTGTTCTCCTTAGCAGTAATTAATAAAGCATATTTTATGTAGCATTTTCTGCTTTTCAAAGAACTTTCATATTCATTTTTCCGATTGCCTTTTGCAACAACCCTAAGATCTAGGAAGAACAAATATTCATATCACCATTCAACATATAAAAATAATGGTAAATGAGACTTTAAATTACTTGTCAAAGGTAAATTAACAAGGACATGGCGGAGTCTATATCTACAGATTCCTAGTTCATTTTCCCCCAAGTCAAGAAAATTTGATATTAATAACAGACAAGTAACAGAAAATAGGCTTCCTGGGAGGCGGGTACAGTGGTTAAGAATCCACCTGCCAATGCAGGAGATGCAGAGGACTTGCATTGTTGGATTCCTGGGTGGAGATTCCCTGGAGGAGGAAATGGCAACCTGCTCCAGGATTCTTGCCTGGAGAATTCCATGGACAGAGGAGACTGGCAAGCTATAGTCCATGGGGTCACAAAGAGTGGGACATGACTGAGTACAATAGAAAATATGTTTTGGCTCTGACCAGGTATAAATGTTTTAATAATCAGTATTTCTTCATGTGAACTTAGCACTTTTTAAATATTAAGTATAAGATTGAAAACCATTCTATATTATGAGAATTATAGTTCATGATATTTACCAGCCTTTCTACAGAAGTTTAAAAATTTTTATTTTGTATGAGTTGTTAACTTATCACAAAACTTTGTAAATAAATACTCATTTTTTAAATAGCCGAGTGATTGATTTACATCTGAATTTCCTCCATTCCTACTTTTCAGCCCAAGTCTTGTACAATGCCAGAGTCCCTTCACTCTTTAGTAAGGACTAATGAATGAGTCTTACTAGCATGCATTTCATTCAAGAAAATATTTAGAATAATTTGGCGTGGAGTCAGCTCTTTATTGGCTTCCCTGATGGCTCAGTGGGTAAAGAACCCACCTGCAAAGCAGGAGGCACATGGGGTCATAAGTTCAATCCCTGAATGGGGAAGATGGCAACCCACTCCAGTATTCTCAGCTAAAAATCCAATCGACACAGTCTGTGGGGTTGCAGAGTCAGATAGGACTGAGCAACAAAGCACGAATCAACTCATAGAAAAAACTGATTTTGATTCAAAGTTTTAGCATCGAGAGGATTCTTGGACATCTATAGCCTAAATGAAATAGACTTAGTTTAAGTTTTACACTTTGAAATTTCAATTTCAATAACATAAGAACCCAAAATTTGCCTTAGTTCATTCAACAATTACCTACTTTGTCTCAATCTGTAGCTAAATATCTTTTTGTCATTTTTAAAAATCTAAATTTATATTTATTCTAAATGTTTATTTTATTTTTGCCAATTTTTGTTTCATTATTGCTTAATCTTTTTAAATAAGTATAATTCTTTCATCTATCATTTTATTGATGATAATATACTACACATTTTTGTTATGTTTCTACATAAACATAATCCAAAATGTGATAATAATTTTGATGTCTGTCTTGTTTAGCATAGATTTTGTTTGTTCTAAACCATAAACCCTTGGCCAAATTTTGCTTTCTCATTTTCCCATTTCTTGTTTTTTTCTTCACTGTTTTGAGGCCGTTTAGCATCCTTTCAGCTCACCAAAAGCTGTAGTCTAGGGCCAGGGCATATAACATCACTTTGGGGTTCTTGCTATTATGGATGATATAGCTGTTTTCACAAACTCGTTCTCTGAGTAAGAGGGTAACTAAGCTTGGTACTTGATAGTAAGACTATGTGTCTCTTGCACCCTTAGCACTCCACATGTGCCTTTTTTGGCAAGCAGGGAGAATCTTTGCTTTCAACAATGAGCCTGGCTCTGGGTCATATCTAACATGTAAAATTTCAATCCTTCCTACTCTAAGGTGATCCAGACTCAGTACTGTCTTCTTTCAGACTCAGAGCACAAAGGCTCCATGACTTCAGCCTTCTTCCCTACTTTGAGTTTCTGATTCATGGAGACACCTATCTTATTTCTGAGCCTAGAAATGTATTTCTGGTTTTCTTTTCACTTTGTGGTGGGAGCAGAGAATATATGACAAAGCAGAAATTTACTGTATTATTTTTACTAAAAATCCTACCATAGAGTCCCATTTTTTATTTTAATAAAAAATTAAAATGGCATTTAATAGGGTTATTATTTCCTCATTAGGTGGCCCACATAATAAAAACTATGTTCACACTGAATATTTCCTGTTTCTTAATTCCCATTGAACCATCATGACAGTTCATAAATAGGAAGACTCTTAAAGTTCTGGATGTGACTATCTTAGAAGATGAAAAAACAAAAGCAAATGCGGAGTAAGTACTGTTTAAGAAAGCAGATGTAGGCTTGTACTTGTTAGTATCTGCTAATTGCTAAGGTGACTTCTTCTTGTGATTGCTCTGTTTTTAGGAACTAAAAGGAAAGCTCAGTATCCTTTGCTTCTGATGTGACCAACCTAAGGACATGTGTCTTCTGACATGATTCTCTAGATGGAGACAAACCTGGGCTTAGTCCCCCACTTCTGATGTCAGGAGTAGGGAAAAGGGAATGATCCAGGTCCCAGGCCAGAACTCTTGTCTGATGCTTAGATACAGCCTGGGACCTGACCTAATGGTTCAGCTGTATCCAAGCAGGCCCCTGAGTTGAGCTGGCAGCAGCAGCCACCTGTGGCCTGGAAAGGATGTTTAACATCGCATCTACCAACTTACTAACTTTCTTTTGTAGGAGAGCAAAATTTGCCACCACAAAATGTGTCTCTTTGGCATGAGGTTTTTTAAGAAACAGAAGAATCAGGAAGAAACTTTGATCTTCCCCCTGACTGCCTAAAAGAATTTAGATAGAGGGCCTGTTTCTGGAATAGAGTATCACCAGAGGGATTGGCAAAGAATATGGGCTGGAAGTGGTGAGAAGCTCAGCAGGGCTTGGAGATCAGAGTCCTCTCTGTGTCCTGTGGTCTCTTCAGGGCCCAGCAAACATTTGTTTATCAAACATCTGCTTTTCTATCTTCATGTACATTGCCTTCCTCCTCCTTTATGGTCTCAAATCACTACCCCCAACATCTTCTTTTATCTTTAGCTGAAGATGGTTTCTAAGGTAAAGGTTTTGGCCATTTCAGAGAATTCTTGTTTTCCTGGGTCTCTCCTATCTACACAATTGATTACATTTCAGTTTGATTTTCTTTTGTTCATCTGTCTCACATCAATTTAATTCTTAGACCAGCCTGAAAAACCTAGAAGGGTAGGAAAGAATTTCTTCCTCTCCGACATTTTCCTGGAATATTTAAATAACTTTCTAAATTATTCTTCCTGCCTCCAACCTCACCTTAATTTTTCTTATCTCTGTTTAAATGTTTTAAGCTTTCAGGCTACTGTATATTTTCCATTTTGTCAGTCTCTGTTTTAAATCTGTCACCTCCACCTCACTGATTTTTCCCCATCTGATCTTTTCTGTTTCTCCTTTGCTCTCAGCTTCTTGAGAAAATTTCTATTTAATGTCATTGGTATTAATTATACTTAGTGATCTTATACTGGATGCTACAAACTATGTTAAGGAGTTCATTTAAAAATTTTTAGTATAAAAATTTACATTATTTAATAGCACCCACTACCAAATCAGTAATCAACAGCCCACAAGCCAAATCTGGCCTGCTACATGTTTTTGTATGATTTCTGAGCAAAGAAGGCTATTTACAGTTTTAAATGGTTGACAAAACTCAACAGAAGAACACTATTTCATGACACATGAAAATTATGTGAAAATCAAATTTTGGTGTTTTTAAATAAAATTGCCTTAGAATACAGCCATGCTTATTTGTTTACATATTATTTATGGCTGCTTTTCTGCTAACATAGTGGAGCTGAATCACTGTAACACAGACCATATGGTTCACAAAGCATAAAATATTTATTACCAACTTTATAAGAAAAGTTGGCTAACCAGTGGAATAGATTATAAATTAGAAAACTAGAAGAATGGAATAATCTGCCAAAGTCTACATTATGGTTCCCAGATTTCTCTGACTCTAAAGTTCATGCTTTGATCCACTATTCAAAATATCTGCGTGATAATTTGTCCATTCCAAGGCAAGATTCAGACCGTTTGCCTTGCAGCTCTGTTATAAGAAGGAGATTTCCCCCAATCAAATTGTGTGTCATTCCTTTGTATAAGACCTGTCCTCATTCCTCGTCACTTAAAGATTAAGGTCTAAACACTTTTGTAAAATATTCAAGGTTATTCCCAATATTTCTAGTGACCTTTTTCTTCATTTTCTGGAATCATAGATGCTTACCATCTTCACTCTTGCATTTCACAGGTGTGCCCTGCTATGCATCTATGCCTGCATTTTTACAAATCTATGATTCACTTTAAGTCTGAGTGTAACACTTTCCATTGCTTATCCATTTGGCAAATTTTCACTAAATTTTTCATCATTGTTTCTTCTGAGGTGCCTTCCCAATGTTTCCTAAGAAGGCTGGGTAGTCTCTTACATAATTCCTTTACAGCACTTATCATATATTTGTAATGTTTTCTTTATCTTTTCCACTATTGTATAGCATCTTTGAGAGTGGGCATTTTATTTATTTCTCTGCCACCTAGGATGTGGCATAGAGAATGTAGACAATATATAAGGTAAAAACGCAGACATTCTTTTTATTTATCATGGCTGAATTTGTATGCCCCATGTATGTCCTGTGGTCATGTCTCTAGGACTTTAGAAACACAGGAGACAGCAGTGTGTAAACAGGATTTCTCAACTTTCTAAGAAGTTGCTTTCATGTATTATTTTATCTCCTGAGAAACTACTCCTTTTTCTAATGTACTCATGATATGCTGAAGGTTCTCAAATAGTTAAATATTAATCAGATGTCAGAGCCTAAGGGTTATGAAACTCTTGAACTGGCCAAATGACTTGTTTGTGCTGAATTTATTCTTTGCTATGTTCCTCAGCTTTCTCTGAGACTGCCAGACTCAGAACAACTGTAGAGAAATATCAAAGGACTGCCCTAGGGCCAATGGCTTTGTCATTGCTTATTTCATGAAGACAAAGATCTAACACACAATAAATGACTGCATCAAATGTACCCTTTTATTCTCAACTTGTCAGCTATGGGAGCAGATCCTACAAATGTTTCGTAAACTTTCAAGAAAACTTCCACTTAGAAAAATAAAGATGGGAAAAATACATCATTAGCTGATAAATAATGGTAATTTTAGAGCTCAAAAGTAATCTTAGTCATCCATTTTAACTCTCTCTTTTCTAAAAGAGGAAGCTGAAACCCAAATATCACTAATGTCCCAGAAATATTTGTACAAAAAAATCCAGTTCCTATAGTCCCAAACTATTACTGCTTTCAAAGCTGGGATGGTATAATTAAGTATTTGAAAATGGAATAGAAGGTAAGAGACAATAAACCATCATTAATTAATTTTTACTCTTTAGATATCAATGCAGGTTTCCTCTTTCACTTAGGGTGTAGAACACTGCAATTCAATATTATCCCTCGACATCTAACAGTGAGAAGAAAAAGCCAAATAATGCGTGAGACATCATTTTTCTTGAGTTTATCAGAGAGATGAGATTACAAGGCAACCAAGTGAACTAAATTCCAAAGATGAGCCCCTCTGGGACACTAGAGGAGACACTGTCCTTCTTTTCCCTTTAGTAGGTCATGGCAGAAAGAAGGGGCACCATTAAAGCCAGAGAGAAGAAAGCAACCAACACTTTCCCGATTCATACAGGCAGTGTGTGTGCATTTACGCTCAGTCGTGTCTGACTTTTGTGACCCCATGGACGGTAGCCTGCCAGGCTTCCCTGTCCATGGGATTCTCCAGGCAAGAGCACTGGAATGGGTTGCCATTTCCTACTCCAGGGGATCTTCCCCACCCAGGGATCGAAACCACAGCTCTTGGAATTCCTACACTGGCAGGTGGATTCTTTCCCACTAGCATTTTCGGGGAAGTCCCTCCTATACATAGAAGATGGCTACATTCCTTGAGATATTTTATTCTCTTTTATTAACAATTGGCTGTTCCTACTGTCTCCCCTTTGTTGCAAAACTCCTATATATCCTAGCTCCCCACTTGCCTCCTCGGAGCAGTTTTCTCGGGGTTACTTGACATGCTGCCTCCAGAGCTTGAAGTTCGCAGTATGTCCCCTGAACAAAACTGAACTTTCAACTTTCAGGTTGTATGTACTTTTTTAAGTTGACATGCTACAGCAATAATATTTTGAATGTAATTGGTTAAGTAAACTACGTTATTAAAATTTATTTCACCTTTTCAGAAAATATGTGTCTAGCAGAAAATTTAATATTACAAATGTGATTATTGGCTAGTGCTAGTCTAAACACTCCAATTAAAAGATAGAGATTTTCAGATTGGGGGAAAAAGCAGATCCAACTGTATGCTGTTACAAGAAATCCATTTACCTATAAAAATGTAAGTAGGTTAAAGTATAAAGATGAAACAAGTATACTATGAAAATATTTAAAGAAAACTAAAATGTCTACATTAATATCAGACAAAATAGACTTCAACACAAGTCATTTGATCAAGGATAAAGGGGGACATTGCATACAGATAAGAACGTCAACCCATTTTCCAGGCAAGAGTATTGGAGTGGGTTGCCATTTCCTTCTCCAACAGGAAGACACAGTAATCCTAAAAGTATTTGCACCTAACAACATAACAACAGAGCTTGAAAATAGATAAAGCATAAATTAAAAAGAAGTGAAAGGTGAAATAAACAGATCCACACTCTCCGTCAATCACTGTTAGAACAAGTTGAAAGCAAATCATTAAGGATAGAAGACTTGAACAACCAACTGACCTAAACTGACATTTATGAAAACATCACTCAACCAGTGCTCACAGAATGCATAACAAGATAGGCCATTTGATTGAATTTGCACAAGCGAAGAAGAACTAAAGAGCCTCTTGATGAGGGTGAAAGAGGAGAGTGAAAAACTGGCTTAAAACTTGACATTCAAAAACTAAGATCATGGCATCTGGTCCCATCACTTCATGGCAAATAGATGGGGAAAATGTGGAAAGTGACAGATTTTATTTTTTTGGTCTCCAATATCACTGCAGACAGTGACTACAGCCACAAAATCAAAAGACTCTTGCTCCTTGGAAGAAAAGCTAATACATACAAACCTAGACAAACCTAGACAAAAAGCAGAGACATCATTTTGCTGACAAAAGTCCATATAGTCAAAGCTATGGTTTTTCCAATAGTCATAAAAAGATATGAGAGTTGGACTATAAGAAGGCTAAGCACTGAAGAACTGATGCTTTCTAACTGTGGTGCTAGAAAAGACTCTTGAGAATCCCTTAGACAGCAAGGCGGTCAAACCAGTCAGTCCTAAAGGAAATCAACCCTGAATATTCACTGAAAGGACTGACGCTGAAGCTAAAGTTCTAATTTCGGCCACTTGATGCAAAGAGCCGACTCATTGAAAAAGACCTCGATGCTGGGAAAAGATCCTGATGCTGAGGGCAGTAGGAAAAGGGGAAACAGAGGATAAGAGAGTTGGATGGCATCAGTGACTCAGTGGACATGAGTTTGAGCAAACTCCAGGAGACAGTGAAGGACAAGGAAGCTGGCATGCTGTAGTTCATGGGGTCTCAAAGAGTCAAACATGACTTAGTGACTGAACAGCAACAATGGTCTCTCATTTACTTAGATCAACAAAAAAGGTCTCTGAAAAATTGCCCAGTTTTTGGATAGTCAACAACACACCTCCCAGCCCACATATCAAAGAATAAAATCACAAAAGAAAATAGAAGATACTTTGAATAGAACTTACTTCGTGTGCTAAAATATCATCAGGATATTTCAGAAATCTTTCACTATTTACTTGCTTAAATTTCTTTGTGAACCATTAACTAAAAGCTGACTTCTCCAGCTTTGTCTAATCCAGAGTAGCTGAACTCATGTTAATGAGTGTTGGGTCAGCAAAAGTCACTACTGCTTTATTTTTCTCTGTGTCTTAGCCCTTTTTTCCCCCTGGCTCTTTTTCCTGTTACTTGCTTAACTAAATTGAATTAATATTTATTGATCACCAGTTAAGCATAAGGGTTATGCTAGATGTTCCTTTGACATAAGAAGATGATTAAAGCACAGGGCTTCTGATTTCAAGGCGTTATATTAGAGGCATTATGTACCTCGATCTGCTGCCTGGCTCTATTAGCTCCTAAATCACTATTTCCAAAGCTTAAGATAGTATTTCACCAGGCAAGTCCATTCTTTGATTCGGTGAGGTTATAGATTTGTTCATTATATCTTTAAACCTTGAAGGTCTTGGGTCTGTGCCATTCCTGATTTTTAGAACTCAGTACTGTTCCTGGTATTCTGCCAAGGGAAACTTTGATTAATTTTTGACAGACATGTTAAAAATAGGTCCTGTAGGTTGATTCTGCATTCTCGCTTCTTGGTATTTCTCTTTCTTTTTACCCCAATGTAAATAACACTATGTCCTTTTCCTTAACTATGGCCAGAAAGATCACTTTAAGATGTCAATTAAAAGGTTGCAGTTGCTGGAAAATTTGCACTGAGGAACGATGAACAAAAAGAACTTTGCTGAGACATTACATTGCTTAAGTGATAAACTCTACCAGCTTATAGATAACAGTTGGTGATGGACAGAGAGGCCTGGCGTGCTGCAGTGCATGGGGTCGTAGACAGTGAGACACAACTGAGCGACTGAACTGATAGATAACAGTTTTCATCTATACCTCAGCTATGGGGCTTCTCTGGTGGCTCTGCAGTAAAGAATCCACCCGCCAACACAGGAGACTCAGGCTCCATCCCTGGGTTGAGATGAGCCGTTAGAGGGGGAAGTGGCAAGCCACTCCAGTATTCTTACCTGGGAAATCCCATGGCCAGAGAAGCTTGGTGGGCTACAGTCCACAACACAACTTAGCAACTAAACAACAACCACCTCACCTTATACAGTAGAATTGAATTTTACTTTGAGATTAGGTTTTAAAGTTAGAGAGTAAAGTAAAAATCATATATAGATAAAACCACTCCTAAAAAACTTCTAATATCAGCATGACCTCTTAGGCAGGTGTTACTAAAGATTAAACTGTCAATGACATTTTTTTTCTCATTTTTTTTGTTTTTCTTGGGCATTGGAAACACAGGCTATTTTCAGGTTGAGGTGGGGAAAAGCAACTGATAAATGATGTCTTTTATTCTCTCTCAGCTAAAAATATGTAATTGGAATTTGAGCCAGCTAAATATGAGTATAAATTCTTTACTTCAAAAGCAAGTTGTTTAACATGAGACCATATGTTCTAGCAGAAAAAAAACTTAATTATGATCATACTATTAAATTATATAATAGCAAATTACATGGTCCAATCATGAATCTAAAATGGCCATTCAGTCTCAAAATACACTATTGAGGTTGACTTTTTTGTTTAAAACACATTTTTTAAAAAAATAGCAGAAGGTTACAATATAATGTGATCAACTTCTGTGAGAAACTATATTCAAAGTGAAGCAGAACTTTGAACCTTGTCACTTGATCTGAAGGCAGTAGATCTTGCCGTTCTGGACTGACTCTGAGAACTACAAGAGAATATACCGAACAAAGAAACACAGAGGATCATATTACATATGATGCTTACTTGTTAACACAGTGATTGATCTGGACGGCTTGGTAACCACATTTCCATTTACCACTACCAGAGTGATTATATAGTATAGGCCATGATAACTGGCCTTAAAGATAATGGGAGGAGGCAAAGTACTGTTGAATTCCTCAAATTCGAAGAAGTAATTTTTTGATTCACCAGTTATTTTCACAACATACACAGATGATGGACTCATGACGTCTGAAGCTTCTAAAGAGACAGCGATGCTGTTATCATCTCGGACAGTTACGTGGAATGTGGTGGCATCCTGTTTAAGAAAACAGAGAAAAAGAAAGTGGAGGTCAAGTTTCAGATTATTTTCATTAAAATTATACTGAGATAATTTTCCCCAAACTAACGTTGTGACAAGCGTTGCTTCCCGAAATAAGGTTACACAGGTATTTTTAGTATATGTGGAAAATCAAGAAGAGGAATATTAGCCCTATTGTGGCTATTGATCTTCTCAGGCTTTTTTACTTTTAGCATTCTTCCAGTTTGAAAAGCTACTTCCAGTTCCTGGATTGTGCCATGTAGTAAACACAAAATAAAAACATCATGGAACTGTGTTAAAAATAAGTGAATGAAAATCATCTTGGCACTCAACTTTCAGAGAAGTCCTTGTTTTCATCTTTGTTGAAAAAGCTATATGATTTGAAGAAGCACTGTTTTACTTGGGAGGGAGTAATCCTGCTGTAGTCCTAGGAAAATTCTATAAGAATGTTTCAACGTAGTTATTTTCTCCTTGACATCTCACCTGCCAGTTCTGACAATTAAAAAAAAAAATCAGGGCTGAGAAACCATATAATCGTCTTTAAATTTTAACTAGCCCTCATTAAAAGAAACCATGATGCTCTTTGAAGAAGGGACTGGACTGAAAAGCCGTGGGCATTGATGGAAAAGTCAGCAGTCAGTGCACTGAAAACTTTTCTCCCAATCCCCAGGTAATTGTTTATGATCAGTATTTGAAAAATCATTTGTGTAGTTGGTTTAAATATTCCTTCCTGATTCTTTCCCACACTCCATTGGCAGATTGGGACTTCAGTTCTCTGATCTTGACAAGACTCCTGTACTTTGTAACATTTGCTGTTCTGTTTTACTTTTCCTTCTGGGTGTGTGTGATGTCCAGGACAAATTATTCCATTGCTCTGAGCCTCAGGTTTTTCTTCCATGAAAGTGAGACAGAAAAATTCCTGAAACTTGTCAAGGACTTACAAGCATCCAGGTACCAAGGTAGGTAGGCTATAGACATAATCATCACATTTTTAAGATTCATAGGGATCTCAGGAGACAGGTATTATTATTTTCAGTCTTGGCTTATAGCTGAAAAAACTGAGAGCCCGAAAGATTAAGTCATTTGATCCAGGTCACACATATAGTTCAGACTCTTAATCACTGATCTACACAAGTATCAAGCTTGATCATTCCATATGTCTTTGTCTTCTCCTCTTATTTTCCTAACATTGAGACTGACACACAGTATATAGCTGATAAGCATTTGTAAAATGAATTAAAGAATTGCTGATTATATTAATTATATGGGAGCCTTCACTTCTTAGAATTAATCTGCTTATTGATTTTGGTACCTCGCATAGTGTCAAGACAAATCAAGCATGTGATACATCAATCCTTTAAAAGAAAATGTAAAAATATACTGATTTTTTTCTTCTTATTTAATTTTTTAAAGAAACTTAGTTTTTAAAGGTCTTGGTACTTATAAAGAATTGGAGAAGGACATGGCAACCCACTCCAGTATTGTTGCCTGGAGGATCCCATGGACAGAAGAGCCTGGTGGGCTACAGTCCATAGGGTCACACAGAGTCAGACATGATGGAAGTGACTTAGCACCATTTATAAAGACTATCTGGCTAAAGTTTAATTCTATGTTAACATTTAGTAGACTTAATAGTGGTTTTGGTATGAATACCATCCCTACCTCACTAGTCTGTAAGTCCTCCAGGGCAGAGACTGCATCTTAATTCTAGCTGTGTCTTCAGCTCTAAGACCAGTAAATGGCATATGCCAAGTGGTTTGTGACCTGAATAGGCCTGGGAAAATTTCTTTAATATGGGACTGTCTGTACAGATTTACTTTATGTTTTTTAATACATTTATTTTACATTCGTGAAATGGACTCCAAACAGTAACTATAGTTCCACTTGCCTGCCTGTGTGTTAAGTCACTTCAGTCATGTCCGACTCTTTGTGATGGTGTGGACTGTAGCCCACCAGGCTCCACAGTCCATGGGATTCTCCAGGCAAGAATACTGGAGTGGGTTGCCATGTCCTCCTCCAGGGGATCTTCCCTACCCAGGGGTCGAATCCAGGTCTCTTAAGTCTCCTATATTGGCAGGCAGGTTCTTTACCACTGGCACCACCTGAGAAGCCCCCAGATTTGCTTTTAAAAAATATCTGTCACAGCCTGTAGCACGTGGCATTTTAGTTCTGTAATGAAGGATCAAATCCACGTCCCCTGAAACGGAAGCACGGAGCTGTAACCACTGGACCACCATAAATTCCTAGAACTCTTTGTTCACATTTGTCTCTCATCCTCTGACACACGTGCAGATTTTTAAAACTGAGTTCTGTACTTTTGGAATCAAATCTAAAACATGACCCATTCTCCATTGCCAGTGGTCAGGTGGAACACGAGGCTGATGCAAGCCCTGAATATCCAATAGACCTGAAATCTGGTTTTTATACCTTATTGATTACAGAAGTCGATTCACTAATTCAGAAAACAATAAGTTTACAGACATGGAATATGCAATTCCTAAGAATTCTTTGCTGTATGTTTTAACAGCCAGTAAACTGGAAGTGTTTGTGATAACGAAAAGAAGAATAAATAAACTCAATTTTGTAGCGTGTTGAAGAAATATATGTCTCATGTGTCATGATGCTTTGTAGACAGTTACAGCTTCCAGGGAAAGGAACTAATCTTCCAAATGCTAACAACAGCTTTGAGGATGATTGTATCAGTCATGAAAATAAGCATTGGCCCATGTGCTCCCAGGTTGCCAAAAATAAATCAGGGTGGGCTAATCAGATTCAGTCAGTGGAACTAATGAGAAGAAGGCAGCAGGCCAAGTGCGATCTAGGCAGTGAGCCTAAAAGAAATGTCATCTATGCTATTTCTTTCTTCTCTGTCCTCTTTGCTCCAGCTTTTCCTGGAATCTATATTCAGGAGAAAATTCTGAATGTATGCTGCAGGCATGCTATCCTTGCTGAGAAGCAGGGCCAGAAAGAAGTGTTAGAAATAATCGAAATGGATCTGGTGCACTAAGGCAAGGCCAATGCTGATTTATTTGGTAGCTAGAAAAATATTTAAAACTTTTCTTTTTCCTTCTGAGATTGGTAATGCTATTGCTTGACTCTATAGTAAAAATATTTTCACTGAATGTCCTTTGCGGAACAAAGTTTAATATAGGAATTTCTCTGGTCCAACACCCTCATTTCACACTTGAGAGAACAGTGGTGCAAATGTCAGGCAGATAGTTGATGTCAGAACAAGGTCTGGGATCCACATGTTTTGGTGCCCCTTGGTATTTCTCTTTTTCTAAACTGGAGGTACCTGGCTTGAGACAGCAAAACAGGGCCCGGGGACTTGGCTTCAGCAAGGAAGGGGAGCCCAGGAGCCTGCCACTTGTTCTATAGCCAGTCTTGGGAGAAAGAAGCTACTGGAAATAGAGTGGGCAGTAGAGAGGAGAAAAATGGGGGATGAATCCCCTGGGATATGGGATAAGGATGTGAACTGGCTACAGGTATGGACTCATCAGAAGTCCAAGAATCTCTTCTAGCACCCTTGACGAAAGCAGCAGCTGTGGTGTATTGACCCGTCTCTCTGTCCTCGATCTGGACGAAGCTTTGCACTAAGCATTATTTTATATTATATTATATTATATTATATTATATTATATTATATTATATATATAATATATATATTATATTATTTTATTTTATATTATATATATATAAATATAAAAGCTGAGACATTACTTTGCCAACAAAGGCCCACCTAGTCAAAGCTATGGTTTTTCCTGTGGTCATGTATGGATGTAAGAGTGGACCATAAAGAAAGCTGAGCACCGAAGAACTGATGCTTTTGAACTGTGGTGCTGGAGAAGGCTCTTGAGACAGCAAGGAGATCAAACCAGTCCACCCTAAAGGAAATCAACACTGAATATTCATTGGAAGGACTGATTCTGAAGCTGAAGCTCCGATATTTTGGCCACCTGATGTGAAGAACTGACTCACTGGAAAAGACCCTGATCCTGGGAAAGACTGAAGGCAGGAGAAGGGGACGACAGAGGATGGGATGGTTGGATGGCATTAGTGACTGGATGGACTTGAGTTTGAGCAAGCTCTGGGAGTTGCTGATGGACAGGGAAGCCTGGTGTGCTGCAGTCTATATGGGGTTATAAAGAGTTGGACATGACTGAGTGACCGAACTGAACTAACTGATATATATATATATATATGTATGTATATATATGTATATACATGAGAGTTGGACTATAAAGAAAGCTGAGCACCAAAGAACTGATGCTTCTGAACTGTGGTGTTGGAAAAGACTCTTGAGAGTCCCTTGACTGCAAGGAAGTCCCAACCAGTCCATCCTAAAGGAAATCAGTCCTGGCTGTTCATTGGAAGGACTGATGTTGAAGCTGAAACTCCAGTACTTGGGCCACCTAATAGGCAGAGCTGACTCATTTGAAAAGACCCTGATGCTGGGAAAGACTGAGGGCAGGAGAAGAAGGGGACGACAGAGGATGAGATGGTTGGATGGCATCACCGACTCAATGGACATGGGTTTGGGTGGACTCAGGGAGTTGGTGATGGACAAGGAGGCCTGGTGTGCTGCGGTTCACAGAGTCGCAAAGAGTCGGACAGGACTGAATGACTGAACTGAACTGGATTGATACATACATATGTATATTTTCCTTTTATTCCTTACAACCATCTTTACAAGTAAGTGTTATTGAGACTTCTCTAGTGGGCCAGTGGTTAAAAGTCTACTTGCCAATGCAGGGGCAAGGGTTTGGCCCCTGGCCTGGGAAGATCTCATGCTGTGGGGCGACCCAGCCTGTGTGCCACAGGTCCCGCGCCTGCATTCTAGAACCTGTGAGCCACAGCCAGTGAAGCCGTGCAGTGAGAACCCCAGCAGCGCAGGGAAAGTGGACCCCACGTGCTGCAACTACAGAAAGCCCGAGTGCAGCCAGAATAAATAAACAAGTAAACAATCAATTCAAAAATCAGTGTTATTATTCCTACTTTACTCAGAGAGATTCAATAATTTCCTTAAGAACACAACAATGGACAATAGAATCAGAGAGTCTGAATTTCTATTCTTTTGGGGCAGAGTATTGCCCTTGTGAACTTGGGAAATCCCAGGGATCTTTTAACCATAGCTTCTTAATATATAAAATAGGGATAATTCCTGCAACTCATGGGATTTTTGTAAGGGTTAGATGGCTTTTACAAAAGTGCTAAAAGTGTGAAATCAATTAATAGTAGCTATATTTCCAAAATTATTGTGTTCATCAACTGTACTCCTATATAAAATAAAACCTTAAAAAAATCAAACTTTAATATGTACAATTTGTATCTGTCAATTATACCTCCATAAAGATGGTAAAAAGAATTACCCATGACTGACTAAGCAAAATAGAGACATCTGTTTTATAATTATTATTCCATTCCATTAAAGAGGAAAATGCAAGCTTCAAAAATTTTAAAGTTGTAATTAACATCATGGACTAAAGTTTTCCCAATAAGTTAACAACAACAACAACAAAAGGAATATCTTGGAATGTTCCTAATGGTATTCTCTTGCCTGGTATAAATGTTTCATTCAGTGGCTGTTCCATTTTTTTCTGTTTCAGCACATCTTTCAAATTAATGAAGAAAATAAAAGTCATTCACACAAAGACCATGAAATAAAAAAACCCCATGATATTAAAAAAAAACCCATGATATCATTCCACCACCACATCAAATTCAAAATGTCACATCATAGATAACTTATTGACTGCTTGCATTTTTAAGACCATATAGTGCAGATGTCCCTACTCTTGGACTCATAAAATCTGACATTGTTTTCTAAATTTTATGTGTATGTATAAATTTTGGAGTGTGTAAAAAAGGTTTTGTTTTTGAACCATTCAATGACCTTTCAACAATGGAGGATCTGTAATAGCCACTTAAAGAACTTCAAAACCCAGCCAAATTCAGTAGTTATGTTCACTGGATGTTTTAATCACAGGTCCTTGGAGAAATAGCATTTATTAATTCAACGACAAACATTAGCTAACTAACAACATGACGTCAGGCATAGTGGTAGTGTGGTAGGAGTTAGTGAAAGAGAAGTGTATAAGACAGGATACTTAAACTCCAGAAGCTCAGACTCCAGGGAGAGGTGCATAGTTATAACTCAGCTGAAAATCATTAGTTACAAACTTTGAAAAATTGGTTGATACCTGTTTTTCCTATCTGAAATCCTTACTTAGATTGTACCCTCTTCGCTGGATCACTGCTGCTTCTCCGTTATAAAGCCCGTAAGGATGCTGATGGGGTTGCTGATTATGGTCAAAGCACCCCAGGACTCAGTTTAGGTGAATCATAGTACCTATCCCCTCCCCATGAAGACAGTTACAGAGACACACATGTGGACCAAGCCAGACAACCAAAATGCTTCCTCTGAAAAGTTTTAACGAGAATTAGTGAAAAGGAGCCCTTCCCTTCTGGTCTCTTGCGTGTGTGGATGCAGACCTGGGGAAGTCAGTGTCTGTAATTTCTGCCCCTTGAAGACAGTTGTTTGAGGGAGAATTTCTGATTTGTTCCAAGACTCCAGTCTCTGTCATCATAAGGCCCACCCACTGTGCAGTTTGGTGACATGAGTGAATAAATTCCAGCTTATAGCTTAAGTTGTTTAAAGCTGAACTTCCAAAATTTGCAGCCAAAGATCTTGAAAGAATATTGTCCAGTATTATAGACGTGTGAAGAAGATAGCGATCCATTCTGTTTCTTTAGCTAGATATCAGGGAAGATTTCAGGGTGAAAGTGATGCTTGAAAGCTACTTAGGAGTTTCCCAGGGGTACAACGGTCAGAAAAGTCACCTGGAGAAGTGGGAAGAGACTCCACTGTGCTCTGGAGTAGTTAGATAGTGGTAGGATGCTCAGACGGAGAAGGCAATGGCACCCTACTCCAGTACTCTTGCTTGGAAAATCCCATGGACAGAGAAGCCTGGTGGGCTGCAGTCCATGGGATTGTGAAGAGTTGGACACGACTAAGTGACTTCACTTTCACTTTTCACTTTCATGCATTGGAGAAGGCAACGGCAACCCACTCCAGTGTTCTTGCCTGGAGAATCCCAGGGACAGGGAGCCTGGTGGGCTGCTGTCTATGGGGTTGCACAGAGTCGGACACGACTGAAGTGACTTAGCAGCAGCAGCAGCAGGATGCTCAGAAGAGAGGCTGGAGAGCCCTAGCACCATTTGTGCCTTGTTAAGGAATCAGGATGTATTTCAGCCTGAAAGAAATCGTGAACGGTTTTAATGTATAAAAGTGACATGATTAGACAGATCACAATTTAGAAAGGCCGATATAGTTAGGAGGATGGACCAGAATAGTTAGGAATTGTCTGCCTGGGCCCATCTAAGGCCAGAAGAAAGTAAGGAGGCTGTTGTAACAATTCACATAAGACCTGAGCAGTCTCCGAGCAAGTGCACCACATCTACCCCTGTTGACCCGTCTGTGTGATGTACTTCTAGAAAATTACCAGTGCACCAGCTGGCAATCCAATCAATGATGAGTCTTAACAGAGGGCATTTTAGAGGGAACACTTGAACAATTCTGCTGTGCTAAAGTCACCACATAGGAAATGACAGAATGCTCAATTTTTTAAAATAGTAATATTAATGGTGTCTGGTGCTTCTATAGCACTTACGACCATAATTCTCTGCAGACATTATGTAATGCATCCACTTAGACTATTATCCAGTTCCTGGGAAACCTTTTCCAACAAGATAGTCTTGGCGCAGTGGTAAAGAATCCACCTGCAATGCAGGAGACACAGGGGACGCAGGTTCAATCCCTGGGTCGGAAAAATTCCCCTGGAAGAAGAAATGGTGATCCACTCCAGCATTCTGGCTTGGGAAATCTCATGGACAGAGGAGCCTGGCGGGCTAACGTCCATAGATTCACAGAGAGTCAGACGCAACTGAGCACAGACAGTCTTTCCTTTCATTTCCTTCAGGAAGATCAGAGTCCTAGAGCGGCCTTGACAGCTTCCTAGAATTATTGACAACTGTCTTTCACAAATTGTCAGAGGAGAATTTGGATGTTGGTCTCAAAGGCTAAGGATGGCCTCACCTTAATTTTCCATTATTTATTCTGATTATTCTTCAGAACTGTTTTGAGCAACCAACATATATCAGGAATTGTGCAAGACATTGGGGATATATTCGATTTGTGAATAAAGAGAAAGACAGGCCTTATGTGACTCTGTCCTTCCTAGAATTGTGTCCGAACAATAATCATAGCAATGATAATGGGAACAATGATGACCATATTATAATAAAGATCATTCATTTATACAGTTTTTATTACATACTAGTAGAAAACTCATACAGCAGGTTCTTTTCTTTAAGCTTTTTATTTTGTATTGTATTGTAGCCAATTAAGAATGTTATGATAGTTTCAGGTGCACAGCAGAGCAACTCAGCCACACATATACATGTGTCCATTCTCCTCCATACTCCCCTCCCATCCAGGCTGCTGCAGAACACTGAGCAGAGTTCCTTACCCTATGCAGCAGGTCCTTGTTGGCCATCGATTTTAAATATAGCAGCGTGTACACGTCAATCCCAGACTCCCTAACTATCCCTTCCCCCTGGCAACCATAACCTCATTCTCTCAGTCTGTGAGTCTCTTTCTGTTTTGTAAGTTCATTTGTATCATTTCTTTTCAGATTCCACATATAAAGGATGTCATATGATATTTCTCCTTCTCTGTCTGACTTAATTCACTCACCAAACAGCAGGTCCTTGATAATGGCTTTCTGGGTGAATATGTTTACAATCTGCTCTGTACTGCCAGACTTCTTTATGTGGGTCCCAAATGTATCTTTTCGGTTGGAATACATCAGTTCTGACCAGGTGCCTGAGTCCACCTTCATACCAATTCTGCCTTTCATGTTTTAACATGCTCAGATACAGCCATTTCTGTCTTTGTGACTTCATAAGACAGAACCCTCATTTCTTTGGCCTCTTGGTAAAGGGGCCTAAACTCAAATGTCAGCCAGGTAATATAAATGTGTGAAGCAGTCAAGTATAAGAGGATTGAATGATGGAACAGTTATCAAATGGGGAGGTACAGGCATTGTCATAAAGCATCATTAAAAAGCACCATTACAACAAAGATAAAGATATACTGGCCAAAGAAAACACATTTAGTTGCCTCTAGGCAAACATAAAATAAAAGGGTATACTGGGCTTTGGAATTGTGGATAAAGATGTATTACGTCAAACCTAATCTATCATAAATAGAAAGTACATCTTTATCCACAGTTCCAAAGTCTAGTATACCTTTATTTTATGTTTGCCTAGGGGCAAACACATGTGTTTTCTTTGGCCAGTATATCTTTATTTTGTTGTAATGGTGTTTTTAATGACATAAATATACTGCCACGTGTAAAATAGCTAGTGGGAATCTGCTATATAGCACAGGGAGCTCAGCTCAGTACTCTGTGATGACCTAGATGGGCGGAATGGGGGAAGGGGAAGGGAGGGATGTTCATGGGGGAGGGGATATATGTATACATATAGCTGATTGATGTTGTTTACAGCAGAAACTAATACAACATTGTAAAGCAACTATTCTCCAATTTAAAGAGATATATCTTCTAGGATAATGCAATATCATGGGAGTTGAAGGAATAAGTGTCAAGAAGAAAGTGGTCGTCAGTGGTGTCAGACATTGCTAAGAGATGAAAGGCAAGGATTGAAGAAAAGCCTTTAGATTTGGTCATCAGGAAGTTTCTAGTGACATTTTAAAGGGCACATCCTTTACTAGTGTAAAGTAATAAGTGCACAAGACAACTTTTAAGGAGCTAAAGAGTAAGACAGACTACATATCCATAGGACAGTTAAAATTTAAAGACAAGTTAAGTGTTGACAACGATTCAGGACAAGAGGTATTTTCATTCTCTGCTGGTGGTAGTGGAAATTAGCTTAAGCATTTTGGAAAACTGGCAATATCTACTAAAGCTGAATATTTAAATAGCACATAACCCAGGAATTCTAGTTCTAGATACATGCTCAGCAGAAATGAATGCACAGGTGGACGAGATATGTTTGTATTGGCTTTGTTTTGGAGGTGTGATAAGATTCTGGGTTCATGGACATTGATTATATTGTAAATAAATTAGTTAAAAATAAAAAGTGCCATACCAAAATAAAAAAATAGAAGATGAATATATTTGCAGTCGTCTCAGCCCATAGCCCTTGAATTTGTTGTACTGGCCATGTCCTTGATTAAATAGATTATCTTTGCACTTTTAGCATTCAATCATACTCTATTTGCTCTGTCCAACCAGAGTGCAGAATGATAAGTCAATTTTTACCCACTAAGCATTCATTTAAATAAATATGGATAATATAGCCTTAGCAAGTTGCCATGTGTGTGCCTATGAATGACTAAAGTGGCATTTTATTATATATACTAATGCAGGAATTATTTCCTGACTGTTGACATGGACTGGGGGTAGAAGCTCTGTGGAACTGTTAATTGAGTGGATTAGAGCAAACATATTAATTTAATTTGAGGAAAGAATTCAATGTGGCATTTTTTAAAGGGTAAAGAAACTTACAGTGAAGATACATGCCAAGACTGAATATACTATGTAAGATAATAACAATAGCAATTTTATGTTTTATATATAACAGTAATTTTATATTTTATAAAATGCTTCAAATAAATTTTCTCATTGATTCTCAGAAACTTCCATTAAGTTATTATCTCATTTCACAGATGAACACACTGAAACACAAAGAAATGAAAGTTTCTTAAGGCAACTCTACTGTTATGAGAGCAATGCTTGAACTACAAATTTTATGACTATTTTACCACAGTCCCCATACTGTCAGATCTTGGAGCCAAAAAGATTTCCCAAAAGCTAACTCTCATGAAAACTGAAAGTGTTAGTCACTCAGTTGTGTCTGACTCTTTGTGACCCCATGGACTGTAGCTCCACAGGTTCCTCTGTCATGGAATCCTCCAGGCAAGAATAAAGAGGTGGGCAACCATTTCCTTCTCCAAGGGATCTTCCTGGCCCAGGGATTGAACTCAGGTCCCCTGCATTGCAGGTGGGTTCTTTACCATTTAAGCCACTTACCTGTCCTTTAGTGGAAGAATCGCTCAGTCGTGTCCAACTCTTTGTGACCCCATGGACAATACAGTCCATGGAATGCTCTAAGTCAGAATACTGGAATGGGTAGCCATTCCCTTCTCCAGGGGGTCTTCAGAATCCCGGGTGAAACCCAGGTCTTCTGCACTGCAGGCAGATTTCTTACCAGCTGAGCCACAAGGGAAGCCCTGTGGTTGTCCTTAATTGGTGGTGAGCTCCCTCAACACAGCTGTGACTTTTTCCTTTAGGTCATGCTTGAGACGTGCTAAAAAAAGTGTGATATCACGAAAAAAAAATCAGTTTGGGAGATAAAAAGAAATGTTGGAGGTAGGCTGACCTGGATTCAAATTTCACTTGAGTGATTGTCTCTCATTTTAATTCTTTGAGCCTCCTTTGCTTCTCATAAATTATGGAAAGCTAGAACCTATTATGATCAGATTTGGGGGAAAAACAAGATTACATGTGTGTATTACTCAGTTGAATAATAGATACTTAGGGCCTTCAAAAACAATAGCTAATTGTTGTTACATTATTTATGACCTAATTTTCTCCTTGATTCTCTTTACATACCCCTCTTTGGGGTATGTAAATTTGATTTATTGTTACTTTCTTGGGAGATTACTAACAGGAATAGAATCATGGTCCTATTTAAGATTTACTTTAAATATAAAAATAATATATACATACATATGTGTATACATACATATGTGTATACATACATATGTGTATACATATGCATGTATGTGTGTGTGTATGCATGTGTACCTAAAAGGGAAAGTTTAGTTAGAAAATACAATAGACTACCTGGAATTTGGAAGGGCTCATGCTGAAGCTGAAATATCAATATTTTGGCCACCTGATGTGAAGAGCTGACTCATTAGAAAAGACACTGATGCTGGGAAAGAGTGAAAGCAAAGGGAGAAGGGAGCAGCAGATGGTGAGATGGTTAGATAGCGTCACCAATTCAGTGGACATGAATTTGAGCAAACTGTGGGAGATAGTGGAGGACAGAGGAGCCTGGCATGCCGTAGTCCATGGGATCACAAAGAGTCAGACACAATTTAGTGACTGAATAACAACAACCTGGAATTTATTACTTTCCCCATCAAATAATTATAGATAAAATGGCTTGAGAAAAGCACATATATATAATCGTAGTTATATATTTAGGCACATGTAAATTCTAGCAGATATATCTTCTTAGGACACTAACACCATGGTTCATAAATGGTTCCATAACCACTCTTTTGGTCTACTTATTGAATAATTAGTATTACCCTTTCGGTGGCATCCTGAACAAGAGTGGCCAGCATTTTATATATATATATATATATCATGCTTGTACGTGACAGCCTGAGCCAACATGTTTGACTGAAGGTTACTATGGGAACAGTTTCTACGACCTACTGTGTTGACAAGTGTAAAGACCTGGGAAGCCATGCCTTGCTGATCATCCACTCAGGAGGAGGTGGCGCTGCCATCCAGGAAGCCGTGACATACGTCTGTCCTCAACAGTTCAACGACGAGGCAAGTTCTGCAAATGTGTGACACTCTTCTGGCTTAATATGTCATGAAAAATAGGGGTCCCTGACAGGTCAATTTTTTCATAATGTGAAGCCCTGACAAATATTATTTTGCCTGAATTTTTAAATTCCTCATCCCTCTTCTCTCTTTCTTGCCAGGATTTATAGGTTTTAAGCATCAGAAAGATGCTTGTAAAAATGTAGCTGTCCCACTTATTGAAAGATAATGTGAAAGATGATGGTGCTAATCATTTATTTTTTTGTTGGTCTCTCAGTCGTGTCTGACTCTTTGGCACCCCATAGACTATAGCCCACCAGGCACCTCTCCATGGGATTCTCCAGGCAAGAATACTGGAATGGGTTGCCATTTCCTTCTATGGCAACCCACTCTGATATTCTTGTCTGGGAAATCCCATGGACGGAAAAGCCTGGTGGGCTACAGTCTATGAGGCTGCAAAGAATCGGACATGACTGGAGCGACTAACAGTTTTCTTCAGGGGATCTTCCTCACCCAGGGATTAAACCCGGGTCTCCTGCATTACAGGCAGACTCTTTACCATCTAAGCCACCAGGGAAGCCCAGAGTGTGTTAGCTGCTCAGTCATGTTCTATTCTTTGCAACCCCATGGACTGTAGCGGCCATGCCCTGCCTCCTCCCTGCCCCCCACCTCAACTCTGCCAGGCTCCTCTGCTCATGGAATTCTCCAGGCAAGAATCCTGGAGTGGGTTGTCATTCCCTTCTCCAGGGTATCTTCCTGACCCAGGGTTTGAACCCAAGTCTCCTGCATTGCAGGCAGATTCTTTGCCATCTGAGCCACCAAGTAATATAAAAATTTATTTCTGAATGAAAAGAAGGTAAATTTTTGTAGGACATACAGTAAAAAGTTAAATACTTAAAAAAATTTTTATTGGAGTTAGGTTGCTTTACGATATTGTGTTAGTTTCTCCTGTACAGCAAAGTGAATCAGCTATTCGTGTATATATATAGGCCCTCTTTGTCACCACAGAGCATTGACTGAGTAGAGTTCCCTGTGATATACAGCAGGTTCTCATTAGTTTTCTATTAAACGTTTATTTTAGAGTGGTTGAATTCAGTCGAATTTCTCCACAGGCATGAAGTATCTCTCTAGCTGTGACAGCAGTTAATTATTAATAAATCCTGAGCACAGTTAACAAAGAGTGCCATCTGCTTACAAAACATACAGTTCACAGCAAGTTTAGGTGGGATCCCTGTGACCTTCTGGAAGCATTGCTCTTTGACTCCCTCCTCGTTGAGTTGTTAACATTGTCAACAGCAGAACTTCCAGACCTCTAAGGCAAATAGTTTTTTATGCCCTCCACCACTACTGGGACTTTATGATTTTCTCAGAAGATGGATTCCCCCAGGTAAATTAAAGCCCAGAAGTCAAGGATGACATGCTATACTTTACACACATGCTCTGCTCAATGTGTATCTTCATGTAGTTTTGAAAATTCAGTATCTGCAGTATGCAGACAGGATGGTAAAGAAAAGAAATTTGGTCCTGGTCCCAGGGGTATTTGGAGTCTATAGCAGAAAAGAAAAGTCATACTCTTCTAGATAATTAAATAATTACAAGTGGAAAAGGCACTTTTGTAAAGAAGTGAATGATGATAAAAGAAGACCTAGCAATAGAATTACCCTAGAGAAGGCGATGGCACCCCACTCCAGTACTCTCGCCTGGAGAATCCCATGAACGGAGGAGCCTGGTGGGCTGCAGTCCATGGGGTCGCTAAGAGTTGGACACGACTGAGTGACTTCCCTTTCACTTTTCACTTTCATGCATTGGAGAAGGAAATGGCAACCCACTCCAGTGTTCTTGCCTGGAGAATCCCAGGGATGGGGAAGCCTGGTGGGCTGCCATCTATGGGGTTGCACAGAGTTGGACACGACTGAAGCGACTTAGCAGCAGCAGAGAAAGCAAGAGCCTTTGCAGGTAAGTACAAGCTATGGTAAGAGTTGGACTGCTGATGAGCTGGAGAAAAATACAATTGATGAAGAAGAATGTATATGAAGATTTAGGGGCTGGAGAAAGCAAAAGGTATTTGAGAAACCAGAATGACATCAGAATGTCCTGTAGTGAAGACTAGATCATGGAGGGATACTTCGTAAGTCCTTCAAAAAAAACTGAGGCTTACTGCCCAAGGCAATGCAAAGCTACGCATGAGTTATCAAGCAGGTGAGTGAAACAATCAGATTTGCATTCTGCAATAGAAGCAAAACATTTATTATGTTAACTACTACATTCATTTATTATGTTAAATTCTTAGTGGGGGAACTTTTAATGAAACAATACTTGATAAGGAACCACTTGGGACAGAAAGGAACACTCTAACAGTATGAACAGAGGAATCTAGGCAAACAAACAAAATCCTCAAAAAAGACAGCTAAGCTATTATTCAAATTACAAAGAAAAGAATGGCCTATTCCAGAAAGAAAGGGGGACAGATAAGAGAGGGGTGAGTGAAAGTTATTCAGTTATATCTGACTCTTTGAGACCCCACGCACTGTAGCCCGCCAGCTCCTTTGTTCATGGGATTTTCCATAATACTGGAGTAGGGAGGCATTCCCTCCCCCAGGGGATATTCCCAACCCGAGCACAGAACCCGGGTCTCCCACATTACAGGCAGACTCTTTACTGTCTGAGCCACCAGGGAAGCCCTGATAAGAGACGAGGGGCTGGAATGAAAATGAAGAGCCAGCATGATGATGCGATATTGGGGTACAGAAGGGGCAATCAGTCAACAGAAAAGAATATACTTTGTGTTAATACTTCTTACGCATTACTTTGCTTAATCCTCTTAACAACCCTCTAAGATAAATATAATTTTATCTATCTTACAGTAGGAAGCGGAAATAATTTTGAATGGCTCTTTTACCAAAATCCTGCTAGCCTCGTGTTAAGTGTTCATAACATCTATTTGAACCATTTGAGGTTAACGTTGTACATATTCATCTTCATTTCACAATGTTAACTTTAAATAGTTACCATTTCTTACTTTCCACTGCATGAATAATTTGTTCAGCCATCGCTGATTCTATTATGAATTACAAGAAGGTTGGAACAACAATCTTATATTTAAATTTTATAAATGAAGCTCAAGAATATCTTTGTCTTTGGAAACAGCTGTAAAAAAAAAACAGTATGCAATTTACTGCATCAAATGAAAGGATCCCATTCTTTGAGAAAGGATGGCATTTCTATAAATCAGGCTGTGGTATTTGGTGAGGAAATATCATTACTTTTACTTGACATACTGCACTTGTTGTTAATTGGCATTTCATCATTAAATAGCTTCTTATTGCCTGTACAAGATGTAATTGAAAAGGTGACAAAAATAGAAATGTTTGTAGCCTTGAAATAATTTTAAAGGTGGTTTTTACCATTAGAACATTTTGAGGGGACAGAAATGAATGGTAAAGATAAAACTTTTTCATAGTATTCTGTACAGAAATATTAAAAATTTTTTCTACATCTTTGATTATTTTAGTTTCTGTTCCTAAAGGCAACAGCTGTTACTGGTGGCCTGATACAAGTACCTCATGACAATTTGCAATAATCTACACAATTTATGTTAAACAAAATATCTTTAGTAACAAAACTACAGTACGTGGGGTCTCAAAGAGTTGGACATGACTGAGCATATGTGCATGCGTGCACACACACACACATACACACACACACACACACACAGCCTTAATTAAAGTCAGCATGCAATACTTTTACTAGGTTGTGGCTGACTGTGAGATCTATATGACTTTTTTTATAAATTAATATCATGTGCTTTAAGTTTTAAAACACAACTTTCCCTTCTTGAATACCCTGAAATATAATATTCAATATAAATTTTCTGTTTGCTAACTATTCCACCTTTTATTTCCTCCTTCTTGAATAATATTTCATGTCTCCCTTCTTCTCTACCTTCCCCCCTCCCCCAGTTTTTCTTCCCCTTCAAGTTGCTACTCACGGTCTGTCTTGTCAAACTCACAGTATGTTAGGCTAGTTCTGTATATAAATTTCCTGTAGATTTTAACCTCCTAAAGGCAGAGAATCAGGTGTCACTTACTATCTATCACAGAATCTAATGCAGCACTTTACTATTTAGAACTTAGTAAATATTTATCAACTGAAATTCATCCATTTATCCATTCATCTACCTACCCTACAGTTATTGAGCCCTCAACCACATATTAGGGCTTCCCTGGTAGCTCAGAGGTTAAAGCGTCTGCCTGCAATGCAGGAGACCTGGGTTCGATCCCTGGGTTGGGAAGATCCCCTGGAGAAGGAAATGGCAACCCACTCCAGTATTCTTGCCTGGAGAATCCCATGGATAGAGGAGCCTGGTGGGCTACAGTCCACGGGGTCGCAAAGAGTCGGACCCGACTGCGCGACTTCACTTCACTTCAACCACATATTCTGTGTTCAGCTTATTCTTACATGTCAGAAAATTTCTTATTGCAGCTCAGTTTCTGGATTATTGTGGCAAGATCATATCACTGTATTTTAAAACCAAAAGAATACTCGGCCAAAGTGAGAAACATATTAGGGAGAAAGGCAAGGAAGTAAGCAGAGAGAAACCAGGAGTTAGGCACAGAGGTCAGACTAAAGGGATATAGAGGAAGAATGGATGAGAGATATGAAGAAAATCATATAAAGCAGTGGCAGAATAAGACACATTTTATACCTTTGCTGGTCACGACTCTATGTTATTACTTAATATATGATAGAGACAAAAATCAAGCTAAATTTTTATTAATCTCTCAATTGTTTTCTTATCCATATTCACTCCTTTTTTTTCTCCTGTGACTATGATATAATTTGTTTCTAACTTGCAGATAATATATTCTTAAAGACTCATAGATAAACCATTAATGAATCATACGTTGCTATGGAAACTAATAGAGATTTAATCATCTCACTGCCCATGCAGAGGCCATCCATCTACTTGGCTAAGATGGTGCCATGGAGATTCAAATATTGGGTGGGAGACTGGGCTACAGGATCTCTTTCAATTCATAACTTTGAAGAGTTATGAATTAATAAAAGCTGAACCTGAGAGTAATGTCTAAGAATAGTAAGATATGCATGCCAGATTTTCTTTTAGGTCATAAGTATCCACGGTCTGTTTTCTTCAAAATGACTATTTCTCTCAAGCCTTTTCCATTAGTTTAAGCTTCAAGGAAACAAAACATGGAACATTTACTGGAAGAATTTAGTAATACTTTATGATAATTCAATACTATATTTTCCAACTATATTGCTGTATAATTTACAATAGATATGATTAATTATATATATTTTCAACATAACAATATGATTTTCTGTTTCATTGGAACAAGAAATACCATTAACCTGATGCATTTGTTTAGTTGATTAATGCATCTACTTTGTGTATTTCATTTAGCATTCAAAGTGAGAAAGATTTTTACTTATCAGGTAATTATAATTAAGCCCATACTAACTGCTATAATTAAAGAAAGAAAAGAATACTAACAATAGTAACAACTAGCATAAATTAAATGCCTAATATAGGCCAAGGTTTATTCTAGACGTTTAGATGAGTTATGCCTAATCCTTAAAGCAATATTTAGCATTTATTATTATTTTATCAATAACTAGGAAGCAGAGGATGGTATTCAAATAATAATTTGTAATACTCACTTGGTGTTGGCTACAAGAGCACAACAGTGAGCAAGGGAGACCAGTTCAGCCCTCACAAAGATTAATTCTAAGTGAACCATTACAGTCAGAGCAGCAAAAATATGACAAGAAGCCCAATGTCCTCTGGTCGCCAAGAATACCTTACCTAGTGGTGATGAAGCTTATGCTTGAAAGATAGATCAGGACTCAGCGGTCAACAGGCTAGAGTATAGAGAATGGCTCAGGAGAAAGGGGCTGAGAGCAGCAGTGCGTATAGGGACAGGGGGCAGCAGAGCATCTTCAAGGAACAGGAAGGGCCCTGCAGACCGTGTTCACGTGTTTGGGCATCACCTTGGGGCCACTAAGGTGGTCTAAGCATCGATGGCCATGACAAGATTTTCTTTTGAGAGCAAAAGTAGTGGTGTGGAGCTCAGATGGAGACAGGGTGAAATGAAGTAGAAGATCAATTAGAAGGCCATGGTAAAGGAACAAAACTGGGTCATTTGCAGTGAGGCAGATGGACATACAGTGTAAAGTAAGTCAGAAAGAGAAAAATAAATATCATATGTTAATGCATATATGTGGAATCTGAAAAGAATGGTTTAGGTGACCTTATTTACAAAGCAGAAATAGAGAAGCAGATGTAGAGAACACGCATATGGGTACCAAGAAGGGAAAGGAAGCGGTGGGGCGAGCTGAGAGAGTAGCGTTGACATGCAGACAGCACCATGTGTAAACTAGACAGCTAGTGCGAAGATGCTGTATAGCACAGAGAGCTCAGCTTGGTGCTCTGTGATGACCAAGAGGGCTGGGTGAGAGGGGGGAGGGAGATCCAAGATGGGGGGGGATACATGTATATGTATAGCTGATTCATGTTGTTGTACAGCAGAAAATAACACAACATTGTAAAGCAATTATAATCCAATAAAAAGTGTACAAAAGCACATTCAAAAAATAAAGCTACTAAAAAAGAAAGCTGTGGTAATAGTTGAAGCAAGACTTATCTGGACAAGGAGACAAGGGTGGCAATGAGAGATCTAGTAAGGAAGAATCAGTAAAGTCCCAACAAGCTGTCAGTGGGAAGGAGGCTTGAGGCTTGGAGATTATGTTATCTAAACTCCTTAGTACAGATGAGGAAATCCAAGGCCAGGAGGTGGGAATCAGCTGCCTAGGGGTATCCACCTGGTTAGAGGAAGATGCTTATGAAAGGCAGATCTTCTTGACCTCACCCCAGTGATATTTCCATGATGCTACTTTATCCTCCCAAATTAATTAATTAATTAATTAATTAATCAATTAATCTTTTTCTATTTCTGCCATAAGAAATAAAGCTGACTCAGGTGCTGAAGAACTGATGCTTTCAAATTGTGGTGCTGGAAAAGAATCTTGAGAGTCCCTTGGATTGCAAGGAGATCAAGCCAGTCATTCCTAAGGGAAATTAACCCTGAATATTCAATGGAAGGACTGATGCTGAAGCTCCAATACTTTCACCACCTGAGACAAAGAGCGAAATCATTGGAAAAGACTCTGATGCTGGGAAAGATTGAGGGCAGGAGGAGAAGAGGGCAACAGAGGATGGAATGATTAGACAGAATCACTGAATCAATGGACATGAATTTGAGCAAACTCCAGGAGACAGTGGAGGACAGGGGAGTCTTGCGTGCTGCAGCTCATGGAGTTGCAAAGAGCTCAACAGTGCTTAGCGCCTGAACAACAGCAAGGTAAATTTGGCACTCACATGAGTGGAGTGGACAGAGTTGGAGTCTTTTGTTGTATACAAGTGATTATTTTCCAAGGAGAGATGGAGACTGCTTGCAGAATTGATCATTTTTTTTTTATAACAAATGAACAAATTAAAAACACAAACCAAAAAATTGAGGGGTTTTCACTGCATTTAAGCACAAACATACAAAAAGTTATCATAACATAAGAGAAATAGCTTTTGTATTATTTCATACTACAAAAATGCATGTCGTACTTTAGTAGAGCTTCTCAAAATTACAAGGTATATGAATTTCTCAGTGCAAGTTCATTGCCTGATGCACCATGAGGCCGAACAAACTGAATCATCCTTGGAGTTTGGAGCAGATAAAGGTTTACTGCAGGACCATGCAAGGAGACCGTGCGTCTCATGCATGCCAGAAAAAGCCTCGAGCTCTCCCAGGGGGTTTTGCAAAGCACTTTTACAAGCCAGGTGAGGAAGAGGGGTGGTCGCAGGGTTTGTGATCAGCTAGTGCACAATTCTCTGATTGGCTGATAGTGAGGTAGCTGGGTGGTGTCACAGGGGTGAACAGGACCAGTCCTTAGGGTTCAGGAGGCCTAGGGTTATGTGCTCATGGTCGTCAAGTAGTTAACATCCTCCATTTGTTGGAGAGGGGAAGGCTTTTTACATCTGCAAAACAACTCAGGAAATGTGCATTAAATACTGTCATCTAGGTACCTCAGAGAGGAGCTAACTCAGAGGATGGGGCTTCCAAGGTGGCTCAGTGGTAAAGAATAAAGAATCTGCCTGCAATGTGGATCATGGGTTCAGTCTCCAGGTTGGGAAGATCCCCTGGAGGAGGACATGACATCCCACTCCAGTAATCTTGTCTGGAGAATCCCATGGAGAGAGGAGCCTGGTGGGCTACAGTTCAGAGGGTCACAAAGAGTTGGACATGACTGTAGCAACGAGCAAGCACAGAGAAAATGAAGAAGAGTCTTGAAAGCCAGGCCAAGAATTTGAACTTTGTGAGCAAGAAACCATTCAACAAGTGTTTCATAGAATCTACTGTATAAGGCCTTCTTATAACCTCAGACAGGTAATGCTAATTCCCTATTCTTTGCTACCCTTCCTTTAAAATCGATGCATTTTGCAAGACAGGGGGAATATGGAATAGGCAAAACTATAACCCTAGATGGATTCTGTTAAATAAGATTCCACATTACTCAAGCATAAAAAGGATGAAATGATGCTATTTGCAGCTACATGGATGGACCTAGAGATTATCATAATAAATGGAATAAGAAATAGAAAGACCAATACCATATGATATCGCTTACATGTCACATCTAAAACTTGATGCAAATGAACTTATCTGTGAAATGGACTCACAGACACAAAGAACAGACTTGTGGTTGTCAAGGGGGAAGAGGGGTGCAGAGGGTTGGATTGGGAGTTTGGGATTAAGAGATGCATGCAGGTGTGTGCTTAGTCATATCCGACTCTGCAATCCCATGAACTGCAGCACACCAGGCGTCCCTGTCCTTCACTGTCTCCCAGACTTTGCTCAAACTCATGTCCATTGTGTTGACGGTACCATTCAACCATCTTACCCTCTGTCGTCCCCTTCTCTTGCCCTCAGTTTTTCCCAGCATCAGAATCTTTCCAAAGAGTTGGCTCTTTGCATCAGGTGGCCTAAGTATTGGAACTTCAACTTCAGCTTTAGTCCTTCTAATGAAGATTCAGTACTGATTTCCTTTAGGATTGACTGGTTTGACCTCCTTGCACTCCAAAGGACTCTTAAAAGTCTTCTCCAGCACCACAATTCAAAAGTATCAATTCTTTGGTGCTCAGCCTTCTTTATGTTCTAGCTCTTACATTCATACATGACTGCTAGAAAAACCATAACTTTGATTATACCAACCTTTGTAAGCAAAGTGATGTTCCTGCTTTTTAATATGCTGTCTAGGCTTATACTTGCTTTTCTTCCAAGGAACAAGCATTTTTAAATTTTGTGGCTGCAGTCACTGTCCACAGTGATTTTGGAATCCATAAAAATAAAACCTGTCACTGTTCCAACTTTTTTCCCATCTGCTTGCCATGAAATGATAGGACTGGATGCCATGATAATATTTTTTGAATGTTGAACTTTAAGTCAGCTTTTTCACTCTCCTCTTTGACCCTCATCAAGAAGCTCTTTAGTTCCTCTTCACTTTTGCCATTAGATTGATATTTAAAATACATAAATATATACATATATATACACATACATATATATACATATATATAACTGAATTACTTTGCTGTATAGCAGAAATTGACACAATGTAAATCAACTATTGTTGTTGTTCCGTGTGATCCTATGGACTTCAGCATGCTGGGCCTCCCTGTCCCTCACCATCTCCCAGAGCTTGCCCAAGTTCTTATCCATTGTGTCTGTGATGCCCTTTGACCATCCAGCCATCTCATCCTCTAGCACCCTCTTCTTCGGCCCTCAGTCTTTCCCAGCATCAGGGACTTTTCCAATGAGTCAACTATACTGCCATTAAAAAAATAAGCTATCGTAAGGAAAATTCCCAGTATTAGGAAAAATATCCTTGTTTAAACATGAACTGTAACAAAATTACATCAGGATGTGATAGGCTAAAGAACAGAGCTATACATTATACGTTTCAGAATCGTTCTACATTGCTATCCAGAGAAGGAAATGGCAACCCACTGCAGTACTCTTGCCTGGAAACTCCCATGGACGAAGGAGCCTGGTGGGCTGCAGTCCATGGGGTCACTAAGGGTCGGACATGACTGAGCGACTTCATTTTCACTTTTCACTTTCATGCATTGGAAAAGGAAATGGCAACCCACTCCAGTGTTCTTGCCTGGAGAATCCCAGGGATGGGAGAGCCTGGTGGGCTACCATCTATGGGATCAAACAGAGTCAGACACGACTGCAGCGACTTAGCAGCAGGAGCAACAGCAGCAGCAGCTACATTGCTATAATATTGTTACAGATTTGTGACTCTATTGTTACAGTCCCCAGAAGTAAATACAATTTAAAAGTTTTTGAAAAGGAAATCACAATCTCAGTGACAACAGTAGCAATGTTTACTTCTTTCTATGAGGCAGCTCAACTGAAATTAAGCTTCAACAGGAAATAAACATTTTCTGAGAAGACTCACATGAAATCTACAATTTCTCTTTTATCAGTGGCAATCCTTTTGAAATGAACGTGAAATAAAGTACTGAATCCATAGTTTCAAAAGAAACAGCATTCCAATATGCCTGCAATTGTTATTTTTTGTTTGAAGACAATAAGATGCAACCCACTTATGCTGCTGGCAAATTTAGCTCTCAAAAACTGCTTCCTGGATCTTTCGAGTGTGTGTGTGTGTGTGTGTGTGTGTGTGTGTGTGTGTGTGTGTGTGTGTGGCAAATAATAGTTATGAGGCATTTAGGTTTGTGACTAATTCGAGGATCAACTACTGGATGCATCCATCAGGATTTCTACCAGGAATTCATTAGTTGGTTTTAAGTTAGTAATTCCATCATCATGGTATGTGTTATCTTACTCCTAGACCTAGTTTTGTGTCCATGCTTTCTAGCTGGCTCAGTGGTAAAGAATCCCCCTACCAAGCAGTAGATGAAGATTTGATCCCCTGGGTTGGAAAGATTCCCCTGGAGAAGGAAAGGGCAACCCATTCCAGTATTCTTGCCTAAATCCCATGAACAGAGGAGTCTGTTGGGCTGCAGTCCATGGGGTCGAGAAAGAGTCAGACACGACTTAGCAACCTAACAACAACAGCAATTTTGTGTCAGCGGAGCCTAGTTCATACAGACCTTCACTATCTTTTGGATCAAATGAGATCAGAGAAGGCTGGCAGCAAAAGAGTTAAACTCATAAATGCAGCAGCATGCAAAGCTAAGGTGGCAAAGTCCTGCTGAGCCTGATAGCTTGCTTTTCACTCACATGGCTCTGCTTTTTTATACTCTGTCAATGGGCTGGAATTGAGCAATAAGAACCTGCTGTGATTCTTTTTTTCAGATTTACTTGTGCACAGTTTTGGAGCTGAATATTCATTCTTTTATGACATTGACCCTTTCTATGGCCTTTTCCCCTTGACATCCATTAACAAAGAGAAAAGTGTGACCACTGGTAGTTATCCTGTTTTACTTGCCATAAGAGTTATACAGTAAGATTCAACCTCACATCCATAGAACTGGTTTTCTAACTGAAATCTTATTTTTTTCCAGGCAGCCCTCTGCTGGGGGTGCTTGATGATTCATATGCTGTAGGCTGCAAGCAAATACCACAAGAGTCCTGGAGGCTGGGCCACTTGCTGTGAGCCAGCATACAGGGAAGGGGGGCGTGGCACAAAGGAGGCATGGTAATTAACCCAAGCTCCGGTCATGAAGGATCTGTGCAGGTGTTCCCTTTTGTTGTCTTCTAATGACAAAAGAAAAGAGACAAGTACTACTTGGTTTGCTCTTTGCAAGCTCACAGCGTGCGTGCATGCTAACTCACATCAGACACGTCTGACTCCCGTATGGACCGTCACCCGCCAGGCTCCCTGTCTTCCCAGCCAGGGATCGAACCCACATCTCCTGCTGCTCCTGCATTGCAGGCTGATTCTTTACCGTTGTGCCACCAGAGAAGCCCCCTTCACAAGAAAGTCTTTCTTAAAACACTCCTTGCTGGCACCATCAGATGGACCTTGGTGGCACTGAAAGGACTCTTTCCCTCTTTGCTTTTGAGCCCCCTGTAAATAAGAGAGGGCTATCTGATCCTCTCGTTGTTTGAGGTGTTTCAGCAGCTACTGCTCTTGTGGGGCCTCTAGCCTCCCATCTCTTGGAAGAGGACTAGAAGGTTTTATTTTTACTTTTTAAGATTTTTTGATGTGGACCATTTTTAAAGTCTTTATTGAATTTATTATAACATATTATCTCTGATTTACGTTTTAGTTTTTGGGGGCCTTGAGGCATGTGGGATCTTACTCAGCTCCCTGACCTGGCATTGAAACTGTACCCCCTGCATAGAAGGTGAACTCTTAACCACTAGACCACCAGTAAAGTCCCTAAAAGGTTTTAAAGTGCATGTATTTCTCATTCTGTTTCATCAAATAATTCTCTTTACCCTGACAAGGAGGCTTTAAGTACGGAGATGTGGATATATTAGTAAAATTTAAAACAGTTAACATAAAATTTAACTTTAATTTAAAATTTAACTTTAAGTTTCAATTAATTTTAAATTTAAAAACCAAAAGTTTAAGAAAAAAGTTTGGATTGTTTATTTCTGTACAAACTGAAGAATATTAGAATAATCTACTGAGGAATAATGCTCTATTATGCCTTTTCTAAATATATTAATGATGTATTAAAGAGGTATTAGAGTTCTAAGTGATTCACTATTTTAATATCACATGTGAAATAGACAGCCAGTGGGAATTTGCTGTGTGACACAAGGAGCTCAACCCAGTACTCTGTGACAACCTAGAGGGGTGGGATGCGGTCGGAGATAGGAGGGAAATTCAAGAGGGAGGGGACATACAGGTGGCTGATTCATGTTTATGAATGATATTTATATGAAACCAAAACAATACTGCAAAGTGCTATCCTCCAATAAAACTTTTTTGAAAAGTATGTATTTAATAATTTTTATAAATATGCTACTAACTCTACTTTATAAATATCAATTTCATAAGTGTTTTCTGCCCCAGGAGAAATAAATTCATCTAAGCTGGACTTGGCAGATGTGTTTCATTTGAGCTGTTTCTATCCTTCCTATTATGAAATTTGGCTGAGTTTTGTTCCAGACATGTCAAAGGCCTGCCCTAGAGATATAAGGATTAATTTAATTGAAGATAACTTACAATGCAGAAACCAAGCAGATATTTGCAGAACTTGTTGTTTGTGTCAGTCAGTTAAGACTGGAACATTATTTTGGAGTATTTTTTTTTTCCACACGGGGATACCAAGGTATATTTTGTAAAATAGATAAGAGTAATGATTATCTATTTGTTATGGGAACTTAAATAATTTTTAGAAAAAGGGGACAGGAAATATTACTTAGCTATAACTCATTTAATGTTAGGTATGCCAAAGCCTTTGACTGTGTGGATCACAATAAACTGTGGAAAATTCTGAAAGAGATGGGAATACCAGACCACCTAACCTGCCTCTTGAGAAATCTGTATGCAGGTCAGGAAGCAACAGTTAGAACTGGACATGGAACAGCAGACTGGTTCCAAATAGGAAAAGGAGTACGTCAAGGCTGTATATTGTCACCCTGCTTATTTAACTTATATGCAGAGTACATCATGAGAAACGCTGGACTGGAAGAAGCACAAGCTGGAATCAAGACTGCCGGGAGAAATATCAATAACCTCAGATATGCAGATGACACCACCCTTGTGGCAGAAAGTGAAGAGGAACTAAAAGCCTCTTGATGAAAGTGAAAGAGGAGAGCAAAAAAGTTGGCTTAAACCTCAAGATTCAGAAAACGAAGATCATGGCATCTGGTCCCATCCCTTCATGGGAAATAGATGAGGAAACAGTGGAAACAGTGTCAGACTTTATTTTTGGGCTCCAAAATCACTGCAGATGGTGACTGCAGCCATGAAATTAAAAGACACTTACTCCTTGGAAGGAAAGTTATGACCAACCTAGATAGCATATTCAAAAGCAGAGACATTACTTTGCCAACTAAGGTCCATCTAGTCAAGGCTACAGTTTTTCCAGTAGTCATGTATGGATGTGAGAGTTGGACTGTGAAGAAGGCTGAGCACCGAAGAAGTGATACTTTGGGACTGCAAGGAGATCCAACCAGTCCATTCTGAAGGAGATCAGCCCTGGGATTTCTTTGGAAGGAATGATGCTAAAGCTGAAACTCCAGGACTTTGGCCACCTCATGCGAAGAGTTGACTCACTGGAAAAGACTCTGATGCTGGGAGGGAATGGGGGCAGGAGGGGAAGGGGACAACAGAGGATGAGATGGCTGGATGGCATCACGGACTCGATGGACGTGAGTCTGTGTGACCTCCAGGAGATGGTGATGAACACGGAGGCCTGGCGTGCTGCAATTCATGGGGTCGCAAAGAGTCGGACATGACTGAGCGACTGAACTGAACTGAACTGAAGCCAAATGAAATTTCTGATATTTAATCAAATACATCTTTGAAACTGAATGTTTTGAAAATAAAAATCAAATAAGATCAGCCCTTCCGCTTCCATATAATAAATCTTTCTAGATTTCTTTTACATGTTTCCCCATGGCTCAGTGGATAAAGAATCTGCCGGCAATGTAGGAGACACAAGTTGGATCCCTGGGTTGGGAAAATGCCTTGGAGGAGGAAACGGCAACCCACTCCAGTATTGTTCCTTAAAAAATCCCATGGACAGAAGAGCCTGACAGGCTATAGCCCGTGGGGTCACAAAGAGTCAGATACTACTGAGAGACTAAGCACACACACAAGGTTGTATACACTATTTATGGGCTAACATGCTGGTAAAAAATGCTCAAAATTCTCCAAGCTAGGCTTCAACAGTACATGAACCAAGAACATCCAGATGTTCAAGCTGGATTCAGAAAAGACAGAGGAACCAGAGATCAAATTGCCAACATCCGTTGGATCACAGAAAAAAGCAAGTGAGTGCCAGAAAAATATCTACTTGTGCTTCTTTGACTATTCTAAAGCCTTTGACTGTGTGGATCACCACAAACTGTGGGAAATTCTTCAAGAGATGGGAATACCAGACCACCTGACCTGCCTCCAGAGAACTCTGTATGCAGGTCAAGAAGCAACAGTTAGAAGTACGCATGGAACAATGGACTGGTTCCAAGTAGGGAAAGGAGTACTTCAAGGCTGTATATTGTCACCCTACTTATTTAACTTATATGCAGAGTACGTCATGAGAAATGCGACTGGATGAAGCCCAAGCTGGAATCAGGATTGCAGAGAGAAATATCAGTAACTTAGATATGCGGATGACACCCTTTTGTGGCAGAAAGTGAAGAGGAAGTAAAGAGCCTCTTGATGCAAGTGAAATAAAAGAGTGAAAAAGCTTGCTTAAAACTCAACATTAAAATCATGGCATCCGGTCCCATCACTTCATGACAAATATATAGGGAAACAATGCAAACAGTGACAGACTATTTTTGGGGGCTCAAAATCACTGTGGAGGGTGACTGCAGCCATGAAATTAAAAGATGCTTGCTCCTTGGAAGAAAAACTGTGACAAATCAGGACAGCATATTAAAAGCAGAGACATCACTTTGCTTACAAAGATCTGTAGTTAAAGCTGTGGTTTTTCCAGTAGCCATATATGGGTGTGAGAGTTGGATCATAAAGAAAGATGAGCACCAAAGAATTGATGCTTTTGAACTGTGGTGTTGGAGAAGACTCTTGAGAGTCCCTTGGACTGCATGGAGATCAAACCAGTCAATCCTAAAGGAGATCAGTCCTGAATATTCATTGGAAGGACTGATGCTGAAGCTGAAATTCCAATATTCTGGCCACCTGATACAACAAACTGACTCACTGGAAAAGATTCTGATGCTGGGAAAGATTGAAGGCCAAAGAAGAAGGGGATTAAAGAGAATGAGATGGTTGGATGTCATCACTGACTCAATGGATATGACTTTAAACAAGCTCTAGTAGTTGATGATGGACAGGGAAGCCTGAGGTGCTGCGGTCTGTGGGGTCACAAAGAGTCGAACCAGACTGAGCGATTGAACTGAACTGAACTGAGACCAGTTACTTATCAAAGCATATAGAGACACAGTGATAGACTCTGAATTGAAATGCAAAAATATTGAGTGAATGATCAATTTAAAAATAATAATTCATGTCCGTGAGTCTCAATATTCTAATAAATAATCATGGCATTAAAATTTTAAATATATAGGAAAGAAAAAGTTAATGGCAAAAAGTCCTTCATATATCCATCACCCAGGAACCACTGTTACATTTCCTGACTTTTTCTGTGTTGTTCTATGTACTAAGTCACTTCAGCCATGTCCGGCTCTTTGAGACCCTATAGCAGCCTGCCAGGCTTCTCTGCTCATGGGATTCTCCAGGCAAGAATACTGGAATGGGTTGCCATGCCCTCCTCCTTTCACCATGTTACTATTCTTTTTAATAAAAATGGGGTTATGCTTCTTTATAAAATGCTTTTACAAATTAGCATATGGGGAAAATCTCTGCACATCAATAAATATTCTCTCCTTTTATTTGAGTGACCATGTAGTATTCCACTTTGGGGTGCTTGAAACTTTATAAGGTTTACCAGCTATGAAGCCCATAATGAAAAAAAAGTGCTATGATCCTCAGTAATTACTGATCAAAGGAAGGTCTGTGGGACAGAGCCAGTCTAATAGCTATTTATTAATTATCTGTGACAAAGTAAGCACATCAGTTGAGGGTAAGTATAAAAATCATTTATCACAATTTGCCACACTTTTATGTCTGCTGTCATGCAGTAATGAAAAACAAATTGGGACTTGTATTTTATATGTCTGCTTTAACTCAATTTAACTTTTCATACATTTGTTTTTGATGAAGTAGTTATTGGTCCATCTAGGTTGGGGGAGGGGTACTTGTTCCTTTAGCACAGATAGTTAAAAAGGTAAAACCAATCTTTCTAGAACTTCTTGACATGAATCACAGTCTGAGTCAATAGCAGGCTGATAAAAATGTTTTCAATAGCATGGCAACTGACAGTTGGTAGGGCATGGGTTAGTATCTTGGGAAGCAGGTGTTCTGCTCTCCATGGTACTGAACCATTATTTATCACTAGAGCCTGGTTATTTCTTATAACTTTGGAGAGCTGATTGCTCTAGACCATTTCCCCACTCCATCCCCCAGATCTCCTGAATCAGGAGAAAGAAGAAAACAGGATGATATAGAGTGGGGAATATGGAGAAAGAGAAAAATTGAGGGAGGTAAGGAAGCATTTTAGAGGGAGATGGCTAAGGAGAGGGGAAATGCTTTGTGAATTCACTGACTAAATAGCTGCAGTCAATCTTAGCCCAAATACTAAAAGAACAAATTTATAGCCCATGCAGTGTAAAGTTGCATCAGGATTGACATTAATAAATTACTTTTGAAAGAATGACAAAATACTAAGCAAGCAGGGACAACATGACCCATATATCATGTCAGTTACACAAAAAATTGTATGGATTTCTCTGCTTTAGTTTAAGATAGGTGTAAATTGTGTTTTGTAAAAATATCTTAAGTCATACAGAATCATGTTTTATGAATAATGGCTAATTTCATATGTTTTGAGAAGGCTGTCATATTGTTATTGCCATTACTCTTATCGTCTGATAGTTGGGAAGGTTGGGGACCCCATCCTAGCTTCCTGTCCACATGTTATAATTATGGGAGATGCTTCATATATGATAGTGACTGAATAATCTGATCAGACAGTCTCTGCTTATACAAGTTAAGTATAAGAGAAACTGTGAAGTGTGAAAGTGTTAGTTACTCAGTTGTGTCTGACTCTTGGCAATCCACGGACTGTAGCCCACCAGGCTCCTCTGCCTGTGGAATTCTCCAGGCAAGAATACTGGAGTGGGTAGCCACTTCCTTCTCCAGATTATCTTCCTGACCCAGGGAATGAGCCTGTGTCTTCTATACAGCCTGTGGATTCTTTACCGTCTGAGCATCTGGGAAAGCAGGAGGTATACCAATAGAGACCCTTGAGAAGAGAAGGACGAGCCCAGGAGCTGTGTCCGATAGCACAGCTGCTATGGTTCTTTGCGGTAACTACTATTATTTTGAAACTGGCTGTGTCTGTGGTTCTTGCAACCTAAAGGGACATATTATAGATATAATATGATTTATTAATCAAACTCTTATTTTCATGTATTTAGGCCATTTCACATCTTCTGCTATAATTAGTCATACACTGAACAACCCTATAAACCTTTACACACATTCAAAAGTTCTTTTAAATGTCAGAGAGTTTCTCAGACATTTACTGGATTGAAATGCTAGTTAGTTGCTAGGAGAAATCAATTCAGTTTGGTCAAATTTTCAAAAGGCTGCTATAATCTCTGTTGTAGTAATCATTATAGCACCTATAAATTTGGAAAAAATTCCCATATGTGTGAGTCATACTTTCTATGTTCTCTGTGAACCATGATTGCTATTCAAATGGATTTTCAGACCCCTGGCCCAAGCATTAGAATTTTTCCTTTTCTAGGAAATATCAATCTTTGCTACTTTATCATTCACCTAAAAGAAAAGAAAGCACTTGCTCTCAACCTCTTTAATTTTCCTTACATGGGAGACATGTCATCCAAATGAATTCACTTTTAGTGTCATTGTTTTGCTTGTGGATCAAAACCAAAATGTTAAATTGAGACCTACAGGTATTTTAAAATTTTATGTGAAATGTGAAATTAACACATTTGCACATAAAATATTTCATCTCAGTCTACATCTGCTTTCATTTGATAAAGCAATAATTTTTGAATGATTTTAAGTCTCTTGCAGTCAGAGAGAGAAAAACAAATATTGTATATTAATGCATATACGTGGAATCTGAAAAACTGATGCAGATGATCTTATTTACAAAGCAGAAATAGGGACACAGATGTAGAGGAAAAAAACATGGATACTAAGGAGGGAAATGGGATATACTGGGTGAACTGGGAGTTTGGGATTGACATATATACACTATTGATACTATGTATAAAATAGATAACTACCAAACTCTACTCAGTGCTTTGTGGTGACCTAAAGGGAAGGAAATCCAAAAAGAGGGGTCTATATAAATGTACAGTTGATTCACTTTGCTGTACAGTTAAAAATTAACAACACTGTAAAGTAACTATACTCCAATAAAAATTTTTAAAACTAAGAAAAAGTCTCCTGCAGTTGTGCCAAGATTTAATAAGATTTGTAATACTAATAATGGAAACAATTCCACCAGGGATATTTTAAAGGATGACTCTCTTTTAAATATGCAATTTTTTCACACGTTGGGTAAAAAGGACTTGTGATACAGGCACAGAAAGGAAATTCAGTGGCTACATGGTGACCCAGAGATCAAGTATTTATTAGCAAATGCACAGAGAGCTTTGGATAAGACACAGGATAATATTTTGTCACTAAAGAAGGAAAAATAAACTGCTAAACTAAAAATCACAATGCACATAATTTAAACAAATTAAAGGTGCTTGACTGGTCAGGGAATATTAATTAAGACTGCCATGTGATAATATGCAGCATAATTATGAAGTGAAACTAATCATGCTCCTCTAGGTTGAGAATGCAGATCTAAAACAAATTTTAAAAAATTGAAGTATATTTGATTTATAATATTATGTAAGTTTCAGCTGTACGGCATAGAGATTCAGTTTTTTTCAGACTATATCTCCTTGTGAATTATTACAAGATATTGAATATAACTCCCTGTGCTATACAGTAGTGGAAATGATTAAACATTAGTAAATAGGCTTTTAAATAATATATAGTCCTTTGGTTATAACTTCAAAACCTCATGCAAAGTTTTTCTAATATTAATTTTTTTCTAAACTAAAAAGCCAAATGCAAGAGTAAATAATTCCTTTGAAAAGTACCTGAATTTTTTTCATTTGCTTTTATAGCTGCATCCACAAGAAACTTATTTCATTGAACTATAAGGATGATTAGAACCATTAACATGATAATTGCCTCTGCAATAACCATAGGTCTTGTGCAGTTCGGCAATTAGTTTGCTCATCCACTAAAATATTTTTATTACAAAAAGAGATAATTGAACATGGCACTTTATTGTAAAAACTCTGAAGAACTGAAGTGAGAGAAAAATGAAATACTTCATGATATTTGGGGGCGAGAAATGATTAAGTGATATGGCTTTGCAGTAGGTTCAATTTTGAAAGCACATTCTTTCAATGTGAATGAAATAATGAATAACTCCCATCCGAGAGGAGGAGGAATGCCAGTCCATCTGCTTTCTCAAACCCAACTCCATTCATTTGGACACTAAAGAAAGCCTTGTTTGGCTACAATTCTAATTTTTAGAGTCTGAAACAAAGTTAAAGTGTTAGTCACTCAGTCGTGTCTGACTCTTTGCATCTCTACGGACTGTACCACGCCGGGTTCCTCTGTCCACGGAATTTTCCAGGCAAGAATACTAGAGTGGGTTGCCATTCCCTTCTCCAGAGAATCTTCCAGACCCAGGGTTTGAACCTGGGACTCCTGCACAGCAGGCAGATTCTTCACCATCTGAGCCACCAGGGAAGCCCCTTTAGAGTCTAATATTGTGATATTCAGCAGTGTCTCCGAGGGAAATAGCTACTTTATTTTTTTTTTTTTCCAATCAAGGACCAACTATGAACTCCTGTGCCAAGGACTCAGGGCATTTCATCCTAGGAGTGGAAATAGTCATCAATCATTTTGTCCTTTGAGTTACTGGAAGTTGGCTCAGATAATAATCTGCCTGCAAAGTGGGAGACCTGAGTTTGATTCCCGGGATGGGAAGATTCCTTGGGGTAGGAAACAGCAACCCACTCCTGTATTCTTGCCTGGAGAATTCCATGGAGAGAGGAGCCTGGCAGGTTACAATTCACATGCTCTCAAACAGTTAGACACATCTGAGCAATTAACACTTACTTTCAAATGATTAAACAATTTTTAATCAAGGTTAACATCAAAAATTGAAATCAACTTTATTATTTCCAAGTATTTTATGAAAACACTGTTTTCAACAAAGCTAAATCTTTATTAGGATCATTTGAGAATCTGGCTTCAGAGTGGTTCAGACATTAACCACTGTGGCATGCACAGTACAGACTTGAAGAGGTATTGGTCACACCTTGTCTTGACAGTAACATTTCAGACCCCTTTTATAGTCTGAAATTTCATTTTCTCTTCTCATCTTCTTTGACCTCTCTATAGAGATGCTCCCTCTGGGCTTCTGTTTCGCCACAAACTCCTCATGTAACCTCTCCCTGCCTAGACCCTCCTCAATCTCCTTTGCCTGCTGCTACTATCTTCCTTCTGCATGTTTTTTATATTCATGTTCTACATTCTTTTATTTTGGCCATTCCTTGCGACCTGCAGGATTGAACCCAGGTCCTCAGCAGTGAAAGCACAGAGTTCTAACCACTGGACTGCCAAGCAATTCCCCCATAATCTAGATTTTTATTTTTTTCTTGCCTCTACTATCTTTGTTGGTGATCTCATCCAGGGTTGCGGTTTAGTTACCAACCATCTGTGCTGAAAACTCTCAAATCTGTTTCTCCAGCCTTGGTATTTCCTCTGAGCTCTAGACCTGTATATTTAGCTATCTCCTTGAAATACCTATTTGAATGTCTGGAAGACACTTCAAACTCAGGATTCTTAAAACAAACCAAACCTTGCTCCTAAACTTAACCTTTATTAGGTATTCCTCTATTTCTGAAGATGGTCCACCATCCATCCTTTGCACAATCTGAAAATGAGGGAATCGCCTCCAACTCATCTCTCACCCTCACACTCTCTTGTCTTCTTTAACTTGTCAAGTCCCATCCTTTTTAATTTCTTCATTCTGCCCACATTCCCTCATTAATTTTGCCTGAGTTTCTAAGGTATTTTCTTCTTATACCTTTTCAGTTTTTCTATACACTGTATTCAGATAATCTCTTCAATATCTGAAACTGGTCATGTTGTTCTCTGCCTCAAACTCTTTGGATGATTTTTTTTTTGTCATTTTTGCTTATTTTAATTCTTAAAGGTTACTTTCCATTTACAGTTATTACAGAAAAATGGCTATATTCTCCTGTTCTACAATACTTCCTTGAGTCTATAGTACACCCAATGCAAAAAGCCAACTCATTAGAAAAGACTCTGATGCTGGGAAAGATTGGAGGCAGGAGAAGAAGGGGATGACAGAGGATGAGATGGTTGGATGGCATCACCAACTCCATGGACACGAGTTGGAGTAAACTCCAGGAGTTGGTGATGGACAGGGAAGCCTGGTGTGCTGCAGTCCATGGGGTCACAAAGAGTCAGACACAAATGAGCACACACATGCATGCACCCATGCACACAAGTTTTTGTTAAAAATCTTTAAAAATAAAGCTTGGGTGTGGGAATAAAATCATACACAAAATAAAACAAGCAAAGTATTGTAGAAGCATAAGACCGTATAAAAATAACAAATGGAAACCATTATTATTTGTAAAAGCAAGTCACAAAGGAAACTATAGCTAGTGAGAAAAACAGGGGGAAATATAAATCAAAGAATGATGAAAGCCACGCGGCTCAATCTTACTGCGCAAGCGTGCTCAGTCCTGTCCCACTCTGTGATCCCAGGGACTGTAGCCTGCCAGACTCCTCAGCCCATGGGATTTTCCAGGCAAGAATACTGGAGTGGGTTGCCATTTCCTCCTCCAGGGAATCTTCCTGACCCAGGGATGGGACCTTGGACCCTTGTCTACCCTTGTCTCCTGCATTACAGGCAGATTCCTTACGGCTAAGCCACAGGGGAAGTCCTCAATCTTACTGTAACTTCTAGTAACTGGGAAAATACAAAGAGTTTTGAAATAACCACAGCTGTAGGAAGGAATGACTTGATGTTTGAGGGAGAAGAGGGACCACTATCTAGCCTCACATATGAGCCCTGGTTCCCTGCTGAGTGATGATCATCCACCTCAAATGGCCTACACAGCGGGCCCCCGCTCACCGCCACCTTTACTCTTGGACAGCTTTGGCCTTGCAACCATTCCCTGAGTGTTTCACACACCTCATGAACATCTGTTGTTGATATTTCCTCTGTCTGAAATGACCACCTGCTTCTATTTCTTATCCCGGGACTATTCTGTGCATCCTTTAGGTGTAGCATCTCAAAAGGGATAAAAAGTCCCCTCTTTCATGCACTTATTTTTGGTTTATATATTAACTATGGGTTCCTCACCATCTCTTGACTTGTTTTCTCATTCTGTGTGCATGTCTCCAAAAGATTACAATCATCCTAAACACCAGGAAATCATTTGTTTATTTCTTTAGTTGTTAATTTTTATATTAGAGACTTAATCTTTGTAAATGATGAATGAATAATATTTATTTTAAAATACTTCTATTTTTGTGGATAATTACAAGTTGATTCCACAGTAATAGGACCGCTGTTACTTCAAAACATAATTGTGTAACATTTTCAAATGTTAAAGGAAAATTTAAGCATCAATCAATGTCATTTTTAAATTCCCATCTTCATGCTCTAGTGGAGAAAGCCTCTACAGAAAAAAAGAGCTTTTCAAATGTGTGAATTTTGATGTTCCATAAATACAAAATTTAAAATAGAATGTGTTCTGTGCAAATAAATAATATATTTCACTGAAAAGGTAATACATATGCTACCTTTCATTTTCTTACAGTATGTATTTGAGGCTATTCAGCTACAATTTAAAGTGCCAGAAAACTGGTGATGACTGGAAGTGCTGTCCTGCAAGTCAGAAGTGCTTTTCCTTGTAGGTTGCCTGGGCAATTAGCCTGTCATATTTTGAAAGGCTAATGAATTCCCTTTGATGACCAGACTCATCTCCAACTTGTGGACTTAAATTCTCAGCTGGAGGAAAGGTAAAAGCAGAGAGATGGGATGGAACTACAGCAAGTTACTCCTAGCATCATCTCTTATCACCAGGATTCATGGCACTGAGTGTGAGTCATCTAAATGGATTAGAGGAATAATTAGGTATGGACAGCCAGAAGCAGTGTATGCGAGGGAACCTCCGATTGTCCTATTTCTTGCCTTATCCGCATGATATTGAAAGCCAAGAAGCAACTCTTAAAACCACACAAACCTGAGTTGCCAATGCGTAAATGTAAAAAAATAAAACCCTTCTATGTCCCCCAAATTGTGATAGATATGAATGAATCAAAATGCTTGCTTTTAACTTACGGCTGAAGTAGATAGTAAAGTTGAGTTTATGGACAGAATAGTCAATGATTTCTGATTATTCAAAAATATTTAAGCACACTAAGCTAATTATTTCACACTTTGGCCTAATATTGGTTTAACTACAAACCACCTCAGTTTATATTCCTTTAGGAAATAAGCTATAATTAAATAGACTATTTCCAATCACAGACTGATTCATGTTTTACCAATCTATTCTAACACCTTAGCATTCTGCAATGGAGAAGGGAATGGCAACCCACTCCAGTGTTCTTGCCTGGAGAATCCCCATGGACAGAGGAGCCTGGCAGGCTACAGTCCATGAGGTCACAAAGAGCTGGACATGACTAAGTAACTAAGCACAGCATTCTGCAAAGCATACATTCAAAAGATAATGTCTAATTTTACAAGATTAATAAATTATAAAAACTCTAAGAAACCTTGGACAGCATCTAGCTCAGCCACCTCACTTACTATCTTTATTTTTTATTGAAGCATAATTGATGAACAATGTCGTGTAAGTTTCAGGTGTACAGCAAAATGATTCAGTTATACATATATGCATCTATTCTTCAAATTCTTTCCCATTTAGGTTATTACAGGATATTGAACAGGCTTCCCCGTCCTATAGAGATCCTTGTAAACAAATGGGGCCTAATTAAAATCAAAAGCTTTTGCACAGCAAAGGAAACCATAAACAAAATGAAAATACAACTTACAGAATGGGAGAAAATATTTGCAAATGATACAACTGACAAGGTCGACAAAATTTACAAACAGCTCCTGCTGCTCAATAACATAAAAATAAACAACCCAATCAAGAAAATGGGCAGAAGACCTAAATAGACATTTCTCCAAAGAAGACATACAGATAGATGATCAAGAAGCACATGAAAAGATACTCAAAGCTGCTAATGATTAGAGAAATGCAAATCAGAACTACAATGAGATATCACCTCACACCAGCCAGACTAGCCATCATCAAAATATCTACAAACAATAAATGCTGGAGAGGATGTGGAGAAAGGGGAGCCCTCCTACACTGTTAGTGGGAATGTAAATCGGTACAGCCACTGTGAAGAGCAGTATGGAGGTTCCTCAAGAAACTAAAAATAGAGCTACCATGTGTTTCAGAAGTCCCACTCCTGAGCATATATCCAGAGAAGAAAATGATTCCACCACCTTACTTTATAGAAGAGGAATTGGAGGCCCAGGTAAGGGGTTTTCCCAGGTTTCACGACAGTTAGTGAGAAGCAGGACAGGGAGCTCAGTTCCTCTTCCTCCCAGGGGTTGCAGGATGGGTTGGGGAGGGCATTTTCCACCATGACCCTGCCTCCACTCAATCTTTTCTTCACTTTCTCTGAAATGATTCTCTCCCCGAATACATAATATTTTCTCTTCCTTACTCTCCCTTTAAAAAGTTAAGCAAACAAATAAGAAATTCCCTTTTCATATCAATATGATCCTAACTTTTAGAATTTAGAGAGAAAGGATGTACAATGTTAATACATAGGAATTGACAGATAGTAATTACCTTATTATTATGCAGAGGAGAAACATTCTTTGGTTTTATGTGACATTGGACTTGCATCTTTCATCCATATTTTCTCCTAAAACATCAACATGCTTTGTGCTATCTTTAATCACTAAATACTCTCTTTTAAATATTTACTGTCTTATTGCCCAGTCTCTCATTTACATAGTAAACATGTATTGTCACTTGTACTGTTTACATGACCAGGAAATATGTGAAGAATGTTGGAATTAGCCAGTAATGGGATGAGCCTTGAAACTTGGACGCACTTCCTGATGCTGTCACTTTGTAGCTGTGTGGTTTAGGCAAGTCATCTAACTCCCCTGAGCTCCAATTTCATTCCTGAAAAATAAAAATTCTATTTGGAGGAGTGGAAGCAATGCAATTAGGCGGATTCTTACTATGTAGCAATTTCTCAGTTTAAAAATATCAACTACTGTCAATATTATTTGGTTTGACCCAATATATGAAATATTTGGCACACATCATGCACTCAGTTTTAGATAACATACCCATTATAATCCTCTTTCAAGCTATTTATTGCTATTTCACCCATTAGAAAGCCATCTTTGTGCCAAGTCATCACCTTCATATTTATGTACGGGCTACATAATCCTCAGTGTCGGTTCGGTTCAGTTGCTCAGTCGTGTCCCACTCTTTGCGACCCCATGAATCGCAGCACGCCAGGCCTCCCTGTCCATCACCATCTCCCGGAGTTCACTCAGACTCACGTCCATCGAGTCTGTGATGCCATCCAGACATCTCATCCTCTGTCGTCCCCTCCCCTCCTGCCCCCAATCCCTCCCAGCATCAGAGTCTTTCCAATGAGTCAACTCATTGCATGAGGTGGCCAAAGTACTGGAGTTTCAGCTTTAGCATCATTCCTTCCAAAGAACACCCAGGGTTGATCTCCTTCAGAATGGACTGGTTGGATCTCCTTGCAGTCCAAGGGACTCTCAAGAGTCTTCTCCAACACCACAGTTCAAAAGCATCAATTCTTCAGTGCTCAGCCTTCTTTACAGTCCAACTCTCACATCCATACATGACTACTGGAAAAACCATAGCCTTGACTAGACGGACCTTAGTCAGCAAAGTAATGTCTCTGCTTTTGAATATACTATCTAGGTTGGTCATAACTTTTCTTCCAAGGAGTAAGCATCTTTAATTTCATGACTGCAGTCACCATCTGCAGTGATTTTTGAGACTAAGAAAATAAAGCCTGTCACTGTTGGCATTTTTTCCCCGTTAATTTGCCATGAAGTGATGGGATAGATACCATAATGTTAGTTTTTTTAATGTTGAGTTTTAAGCCAGCTTTTTCATTTTCCTCTTTCACTTTCATCAAGAGGCTCCTCAGTTCCTCTTCATTTTCTGCCATAAGAGCGGTGTTATTTGCATATCTGAGGTTAATGATGTTTCTCCCCGCAATCTTGATTCCAGTTTGTGCTTCATCCAGTGTGGCATTTTTCATGATGTACTCTGCATATAAGTTAAATAAGCAGAGTGACAACATACAGACTTGATGTACTCCTTGCCCAACTTGGAACCAATCTGCTGTTCCCTGTTCAGCTGCAACTGTTTCTTCTTGACTTGCATACAGATTTCTCTGGAGGCAGGTGGTACAGTGTTCTGGTATTCCCATCTCTTGAAGGATTTTCCAGTTTGTTGTGGTCCATACAGTTAAAGGCTTTGACGTAGTTAATAAAACATAAGTAGATGTTTTTCTGGAACTCTCTTGCTTTTTCCATGATCCAACAAATGTTGGCAATATGATCTCTGGTTGCTCTGTCTTTTCTAAATCCAGCTTGAACATCTGGAAGTTCACAGTTCACGTACTGTTGAAGCCTGGCTTGGAGAATTTTGAGCATTACTTTACTAGCTTGTGAGATGAGTTCAGTTGTGTGGTAGTTTGAACATTCTTCAGCATTGCTTTTCTTTGGGATTGGAATAAAACTGACCTTTTCCAGTCTGTGGCCACTGCTGAGTTTTCCAAATTTGCTGGCATTTGAGTGCAGCACTTTCACAGCATCATCTTTCAGGATTTGAAACAGCTCCACTGGAATTCCATCACCTCCACTAGCTTTGTTCGTGGTGATGCTTCCTAAGGACCACTTGACTTCACACTTCAGGATGTCTGGCTCTAGGTGAGCGATCACACCATTGTGGTTATCTGGTCATTAAAAAATTTTTGTATAGTTCTGTGTATTCTTGACATCTCTTCTTAATATCTTCTGCTTTTGTTAGGGCTGTTTCTGTCCTTTATTGTGCCCATCTTTGCACAAAACATTCCCTTGGTATGGCTAATTTTCTTGAAGAGATCTCTAGTCCTTCCCATTCTATTGCTTTCCTCTATTTCTTTGCACTGATTAGTGAGGAAGTCTTTCTTATCTCCTTACTCTTCTTTGGAACTCTGCATTCAGAATGGTATAGCTTTCCTTTTCTCCTTTGCCTATAGCTTTTCTTCTTTTCCTAGCTATTTGTAAGGCCTCATCAGATAACCATTTTGCCTTTTTGCATTTCTTTTTCTCTGGGATGGTTTTGATCCCTGCCCTCTGTACAATGTCACAAACCTCTGCCCATAGTTCTTCAGGCACTCTATCAGACCTAATCCCTTGAATCTATTTTTCACTCAAACTGTATCATAAGTGATTTGGTTTAGGTCATACCTGAATGGTCTAGTGGTTTTCCCTACTTTCTTCAATTTACATCTGAATTTGGCAAAAGGAGTTCATGATCAGAGCCATAGTCAGCTCCCGGTCTTGTTTTTGCTGACTGTATAGCGCTTCTCCATCTTTGGCTGCAAAGAATATAATCAATCTGATTTCAGTATTGACCATCTGGTAACATCAATGTGTAGAGTCATCTCTTGTGTTGTTGGAAGAGGGTGTTTGCTATGACCAGTGTGTTCTCTTGGCAAAACTCTGTTAGTCTTTGCCCTGCTTCATTTTCTACTCCAAGATCAAATTTACCTATTACTCCAGTTATCTCTTGACTTCCTACTTTTGCACTCCAGTCCCATATAATGAAAAGAACATCTTTTTTAGGTGTTAGTTCTAGAAGGTCTTGTAGGTCTTCATAGAACTGTTCAACTTCAGCTTCTTCGGCATTACTCTTCGGGGCATAGACTTGAATTACCGTAATATTGAATGGTTTGCCTTAGAAATGAACAGAAATCATTCTGTCATTTTTGAGATTGCACCCACATACTGCATTTTGGACTCTTTTGTTGACTATGAGGGCTACTCCATCTCTTTTAAGGGATTCTTGCCCACAGTAGTAGCTATAATGGTTATCTGAGTTAAATTCCCCACTTTGAGTCCATTTTAGTTCACTGATTCCTAAAATGTCGATGTTCACTCTTGCCAACTCCTGTTTGACCACTTCCAATTTACCTTGATTCATAAACCTAACATTCTAGGTTCCTATGCAATATTGTTCTCTACAGCATCAGAATTTACTTCCATAACCTATCACATCTATACCTGGGCGTTGTTTTCACTTTGACTCCATCTCTTCATTCTTTCTGGAGTTATTTCTCCACTCTTTTCCAGCAGCATATTACACATCTACTGACCTGGGGAGTTCATCTTTCAGTATCCTATCTTTTGCCTTTTCAAACTGTTCATGGGGTTCTCAAGGAAAGAATACTGAAGTGGTTTCAGAAATGATAAATATTATCATATATTATTGAGAATATGGTAGAGAAACAGACTCCAAGGAAAACACTCTGATACTTTGATCATAAGAAAATCACATGCTTTTATTTTTCTCTCTTCATTCCTACCTGGTCCAGGCAATGAAGTAACAATCTCCCCACAAGTTAGATTTTGCTATTTACATGTTTCTGAGTCATCTCTCTAGAACTCTGGTTTTGGTCCTTAATGCCAATCAGGTACTACTTGTACCATATTTTATCTTTTCTTTCTGTTGGCCAACTCATGCAGCTTGTAGTTCGCTGACCAGGGATTGAACCCATGCCCTGAGTAATGAAAGCATGAGTACTAATTACTGAACCATCAGGAAATTCTCTATATCATATCTTTTAATGTCAGCTATCTTACTTCTTTACGTGAACCCTTCTCTTTCCTTCATTCTACCCTTCTCCTCTGTTTCTCCCCCTCCTTTAAAAACACACACACACACATACACACACACCTGTATTGACCTCCTACCATATTTTAGCCAGCAATTTAGAGGCTCAGAGCCCAGAAGGAAATATAGGAAAATAAATCAGTTCAAGGAAAGACCATAAGTACAACAAAGGTACATATGCATGACTCCTAAAGCTTTCAAAAGCATCAAAATTTTCTACTTTTATTACAATATTTTGTGTGTGTATGCACATATAGAATGTGGTTGGTTTCTAAAGTCATGTCTGCTGACAGCCCTTTAAAGAGGACCAACTACATCTATACCTCAAAAACTCATAATCCAAGCCAGAGAAGAAGAAAACAACTATAGCAGGAATTGAGTTAGGAGGTTTGTTTGTTTATAGACATTTATTTAAGTCCATTTCTGTGCTAGCTTCCAGAAACTCAGTAGTGAATACAATGAAATAATGATATTTATGGACAAATTATTCTATACCAGTGATTTGTGCTATACTATGAAGCATGTGTGTGCTCAATCACTTCGACTGTTTGCTACTCGACCCCATGGAGTGTAGCTATTTCCTTCTCCAGGGGATCTTCCTGACTCAGGTTTGAAACTCACATCTCCTGTGTCTCCTGCATTGGCAGACAGGTTCTTTACCAGCTGAGCCACCAGGGAGTTACTACAGTATGAAGAGCTTGGAGTGATTAAGCACGTTTACATTGCAGTGAATACAGAAAACTTCTTCATTTAATCTCTTTGCCTGTTTTCCATGACAAAGTCCACGAGCTCATACTTAAATGGAAATCAACACAATGCTGTCTTCGTTGAATAACTCTTTAAGAAAAAAAAAAATAGAAGCAGAAATTAAGAGACTTCCCTTGCAGCTCAGCTGGTTAAGAATCCGCCTGCAATGCTGGAGACCTGGGTTCAATCCCTGAGTTAGGAAGATCCCCTGGAGAGGGAAAGGCTACCCACTCCAGTATTCTGGCCTAGAGAATACCATGGACTGCATAGTCCATGGGGTCACAAAGAGTCAGATACAACTGAGCAACTTTCACTTTTACTTCACTTTCTAGTGATGTAGGCAATTCATATTCTACACAAGTTTCTGATGTCATCCTTCATATTCTACCAAGGTCCTTATCTGGCTGAAGACTAGTAAGAAAGAATTCACAGATGGCCAATCAGTCTTCTGACCTGTTTGGACTGCATTGCTTTAGAGTACATTCCTTTTGGGGCTTCCTGGTGGCTCAGACAGTAAAGAATTTGCCTGCAATGCAGAAATCCTGGGAAGATCCCCTGGAGAAAGGATTGGCTACCCACTCCATATTCTTGCCTGGAGAATTCCATAGACAGAGGAGACTGGTGGGCTACAGTCCATGGGTTGGCAAAGAGTTAGACAGGACTGAGTGACTCACTACTACACAGAGCATATTTCCACCTTGTTGAGAATTATCAGTTGTGAACTCAGTCCACAGAAGCTATGATTTGAGGACATGCTTAAGGAAAGACGAAATCCTAGTGTTAAAGGCCCCAAGGAATCCCAGTTCATAGTTCCCCTTGGAGGCAACACAGACACAGAAGTGAATTTCAAACAGGCCAGTGTTCCTGTCCTTCAGTTATATTCTTTCTATCACTCTGGTTAAGACTACATCAGCTCCTTTCTGAGAAGGAATTGGAGTGTGATCAATACTTACTATGTACTCATTAAAGTATCTCCTCAAACATAATGTACATACAAATCTCCTGAGGGCCTTAATAAGAATTAGATTCTGATTTAGTCAGTCTGAGCAAGCCCTAGTTTCTACAGTTTTAACAAGCTTCCAGACAATTCAAATGCTGCTCGATAGTGGATCACACTGAGTCATGAGGTTTGGTGTTTGTGGTATTTACAGTTCACAGCATACAGCATCACAGCAAACTGGACTCAGTCATTGTCAACATATTCTTTTGAAGATATGAATTAAAGACCCTCTATTATATTCAGAGTTATTAAAAACTTAAAAGTAATATGAGTAGAATTCACTCATTTTTTTCTTAATACTTTTATTTTCACAAGTATTGTTAATTAAAATTTCAAAGCTTATGTTGGGTCCCTTTGCATATACATAGGTAGACTGTGCAGGAGTAAAGGGCCTGACCATTCCCATAAATTTGTTCAGCTAATTTCATAAAGCACTTGAGTCTAGAGTCCTATGGCTCTTAGGAAGGCACAGATAGGTCTAGAGTAAATAAACAAAGAATCTTGCAACTTCATGCAATCCGTTTAAGAGTGTTTAGATAGAAATTTAATATAAAATTTATATACCAGCCACTCTTCCACTACTCATATGGTATACTGATTTTATATTACTATTGGTTTTCTCTGGCCAACCACAGACATAAGTGCAAATTTATAAGGGTAATGAAAAAAATGTCAGAGAACTTATGTTACTGTTTACAAGTTAGAGAAAATACTGCACAGTTCCACTTAGTCACAGAGATGAGCATGTCAATTTGCCAAGAAAAGAGAAAGTGGTAAAACTATGCCAGAATATAAAGAAACTGCTAACATAGGGCTGCCAATAAAGAGCTCAGAAAATTGGATTAACAGAGAGGAGCTAAGATTTAGCCTGATCATTAATCATGGCAAGTGGGAAATGTTAAGGATGCTTGGGAGACATGACTCATCCATTCATTCACAGTGCCATGGCAAAGTTTCCAAAATCTTGAGTCTGTGCCTTTTAGTACTGCTCAGTAAATGTGTTCAGGGAATATGAGCTTGATACTATACAGATGCAGGAAATACAGTGATGAGTGACAAATAGTCCCTGGCCTCAAGTAGTCCACTGTTTACAGATGGAACTTATGGAAAGATAAATTAGAGATTAAGATATATAATAAATGCTATTCGTCCCATGTCTAAGTTATCCTTGAGCTTAAATGAGATATTATTGAGATTCTGATTATAATAAAGCTCTTTATCATGTAAGTCACACTTGTTGATTTTTTTTTCTGTAGCAAAAGTGAAACTTCTGCTATCTTCTTCATGACTACCTTTTAATAATCGAGCCTGGCTATCATAATTATATTTAGATACTTCTTTAAACTAAACACTATTTCTTTTCCAAAGAGTAAAAGAAAGGCATATAGTTAATTCTTTGCACATTATTTTCCTTATAGAATCAGTAGAATGAAAAAGCTGGCTTAAAACTCAACATTAAAAACACTTGGCAACCAGTCCCATCACTTAATGGCAAATAGAAGGGGGGAAAGTGGAATCAGTGACAGATTTTATTTTCTTGGCTCCAAAATCACTGCGGACAACAACTGCAGCCATGAAATTAAAAGACACTTGCTCCTTGGAAGGAAAGCTCTGAGAAACCTAGTGTATTAAAAGCAGAGACATCACTTAGCCAACAAAGGTGCATCTAGTTAAAGATACGGTTTTTCCAGTAGTCACGTATGGATATGAGAGCTGGATGTCTTTATAAAAGGCTGAGCATCAAAGAACTGACGCCTTCAAATTGTGGTGCCGACAGTCCCTTGGACTGCAAGGAAATCAAACCAGTCAGTCCTAAAGGAAATCAACCCTGAATATTCATTGGAAGAACTGATGCTGAAGCTCCAATACTTTGGCCACCTGATGCAAAAAAGACGACTCATTGGAAAAGATCTCGAAGATGGAAAAGATTGGAGGAGAAGGGCCAAAGGAGAAGGGGGCGGCAGAGGATGAGATGGTTAGATAGCATCACTGATTCAGTGGCCATCAGTCTGAGCAAACTCTGGGAGGTAGTGGAAGACAGGACAGCTTAGTGTGCTGTAGTCCATGGGGTCGCAAAGAGTTGGACACAACTCAGTGACTGAACAGCAACCGAGTATATTATACTCTTGTTTCATCTAATAAAAACCCTGGCTTATAGAAGAGGAAGTTGCATAAAGAAGAAAATGCTGGGGATGATTGCAAACAGCAAATTTCTCTTACCTCTTCCTGAGCAAGCTGATAATTATCTGGGAGACTGCAAAGAGGCCACTTAGGGCATTTTGCTTTCGGGCAGCCAGATGGGTCAGCAAGGAAAGCAATTTAGATTATCTATGGATTTTCCAAAAGCTGAGTGTTTTCCTGTGAAGTGGGCATGGCAGCTGAGTTTGAATCCTGTCTCAGTTCTTTCTTGGCCTCTCCATCTGAGGTATGCCTGCTCACCACCATTTCTCTTATTAGAGCTTCTCATGCTCAAAATGGCCGTTAGAGTCCACACCATCTTGGTGGAGTTAGCTTTTGAGCTTGTTTTTGAAGAAACTAATGGACAGTAATGGCTTCACACTCTCTGTGGTAACATTTATAGGCTTAAAAAATAATTGGATAGATTTAGACCAATTTAACATAGAAAATCAAGTACAGATTTGGGAATGGTACTTTTCTAAATGGCTGTATTAGATGACTAAATTTCCTTTTCAAGAAAAAATAATCACATCCATTTCCTCCCTTTTGGTGCCTTTTGAAAATAAAAGGTTAGTAGACACTTCCTACTTCTCTTACAGGTGTTCAGAAAATTGAGTTTCTGGTTGAGGTAATGGTGAAGAAAGAAGCCCTCCTAAAAGGTAATTTATGATTATGATTGAAGTAGCTAATAAATTTAAAAAATGAAGTAAATACCATCAAAAGTATAACTCAGACCATTAGACAGCTACTTCACAGAAAGGGCACAACTTCCACAGAACAAACATAAGTGTTCAATTTACCAGGATAAGATAAAATAGCTTCTTGTAGAGGATTGAGTTAAGACAGGGAGAACAAAGAAGAAAAGAAAAGGAAATGATTTATATTGATGCATCTAGCTAGATTTAAAAAATTGTATTTTATATTGGGGTATCATTGATTAATAATGTTCTCTTCTTTTCAGGTGTTCAGTAAAGTGATTCAGTTATACATATACAGGTATCTATTCTTTTTCAAACTCTGTTCCCATTTAGGTTATTATAGAATATTGAACAGAGTTCCCTGTGCTACACAGCAGGTCCTTTCTGGTTATCTGTCTTAAATATAATGGTACATGTACATATCAGTCCCAAACTCCTAATTTATCCCTCCCTCCCAACCTTTCCCCTTTGGTAACCGTAAGTTTGTTTTCTAAGTCTGTGAGTCTGTTTCTCTTTTGTAAGTAAGTTCATTTGCATCATTGTTTTTTTAAGATTACACATATGAAAGTGAAAGTGAAGTCACTTAGTCCTGTCCAACTCTTTGCGACCCCATGGACAGTAGCCTACCAGGCTCCATGGTCCATAGAATTTTCCAGGCAAGAATACTGGGGTGGGCTGCCATTTCCTTCTCCAGGGGATCTTCCCAACCCAGGGATCGAACCTGGGTCTCCTGCATTGCAGACAGACGCTTTACTGTCTGAGCCACTAGGGAAGCCCTAAAGAATATTATATATTTGTCTTTCTCTAACTTCTCTTAGTATAGTAATCTTCAGGTCCATCTATGTTGCTGAAAATGGCATTATTTCATTATTTGTAATGGCTCTAGCTAGATTCTGATTGAGCAGCAAACATTTGCTGAGGTCCTCCTACAGAGGAGACACTGTGGTGGGGGTTTGTATGCTTCTAAAATGCTTTGCTGACTCAATGCGTGGTCTACAGAACAGCACTGTTTGTATCTTTTGGGAGCTTGTAATAAATGTATCTAAATTTGCATTTTAATAAGATTCCTAAATCTTATGAATATCATCCATATGTAAAGTTTTGAGGCATCCACTTCTAATGCAAAAAATAAATCAACATTTCCTAAAAATATGTCAGGATGTGCTCAGTTACTTCTGGGAATCATATTTTAACAAGAGACCCAGGAAATCCTTATGATTAGATGAGTCTGATAAACATTGTACTAGATAAATAACTGTATAAAAGCTGATGGGGTAAAGAACAATTGTTTCTCTTCTAATTACTTTTCAATTTACATTTTGTACTTAGATAAACTGGAATATTTATTTAACATATTGACACTTAAACTTTAATTTTAAATATGTTCCTTGATGCCATGTCAGTCTTTTTTTAATTAAACTTTTATTTTATGTTGAAGTATAGCCAACATTGTGATAGTTTCAGGTGGACAGCAAAGGGACTCAGCCATATATATACGTTTATCCATTCTCCCTCAAACACTGCTCCCATTCAGGCTGCCACATAACACTGAGCAGAGTTCCCTGTGCTATACAGTAGATGTCAGTCATTTTAAACCTTCTCTTTAGCCATGGAACAATTAGATCAAATAAATATTTTTCCCACTTAACAAATATGTTAATTATTTAAAATATTTTAAAACCTTATTAATCTCAAAAAGTATGATTTAAAATAGATAACTGTATTTTTAATCAAAGCATAGTCATCCCACTTATAGTCATCACCAAACATTAATTGTAATGGGAACATCTGTTCATTGGCCTGTAATTTTTGCAGGTACACAAAGGGGGATTTTTGTCTTGTTTTGGCTTGAAACAACGCACATTCACTGTTTTATAGTTCTGCAAGTCAGAGTTTGAAGTCGATTTCACGAGGCCAACATTAAGGTGTTAGCAGTAACCTGCACTGTATGGAGGCTCAAGGAAACACCTGTTTCTTTGCCTTTTCCAGCTTCAAGAGCTTTATAATACTGTTTCTAGGCTTCCTTGGAAGCTCAGTGGTAAAGAATCTGCCTGCCAATGCAGTAGATACAGATTTGATCCCTGGGTTAGGAAGATCCCCTGGAGAAGGAAATGGCAACCCACTACAGTATTTTTGCCTGGGAAACCCCATGGACAGGGGAGTCTGGCTGGCTACAGTTGATGGAGTCACAAAGAGTCGAACATGATAGCAACTAAGCAACAACAACAAACTATTTCTAGTAATTAATGGTGGGCACGTGAAGGTAAAGATGAGCAAATATACATTTCTAGGAAGATAAAAAATAAACACGATTCAAAACAGTTACTTAGGTTTGCTTATTAAGTTGTTTTCCTATAGCGACTCAACTAGTTATAACTAGGATGACCAAAAAAACAAAGTAGAAGTTACAGTAATGCTAATTAAGGTTTGTTTTCTTCATCCCCAAAGCAGCAGCAGCTAAACTTATCTTAACAAACAGAAAGAAACAAAAACATTTTGGGTAATTTACCCAATGACCTCATGCTATCCTTTTCTTACTGTAAAACATTTTATTTTGAAGCATTTTATCAGCCAGATTTTAGCACTGTTAATAAAAAAGCCTCACCTCTGTTGAAATGTATATAAAATGTAACTGACAGTGTACCTAGGTTTAAAGACATACAAAATACTGAAAAACTGATTTCTAAAAATGGGTTTTCAAAAGGAACAGTATTCCTTGGGACAAGAAATGGTAACACTGGGTATCTTAAAATAGCACCAGGTTATCTTTCAATTTTTATTCTTACCAGAAAATCTGGTGTTTCTAAATTAAAAATTCATAGTTTCCCAGCCACATGTGAGTGACCCCAAAGACATTTTGCAATTTTCTGACACTTGGGTCAGAGTCCAGTGAGTGAAGTCAATACACATGGCAGTAACTGGTCTTGGCGAAACATCCCACAAGCCCTCTCCCAGTCACTTAATGATCGTCTCTTTTCTTATTCAGTGATAATAATTTAGATGGTCTTTAGACTGCTTGAAGCATGCAGCTTGGCCAACATAGCTGATTTTCTCACAAACTGTGACAGGGCTAGGTTACATAGAGTAAAATGACCCCAAAACATGTTGAATCTCTGTGATAAATTATGTGAGGATTAAGTTCTTATAAAAAAAATGAAATAACAGGAAATCACTTTCCAAGGAGATTGTATTCTGATTGCCTAAACATCATGGTAGTATTTAGTGTGGTCCTTTAGACTTTCTATCTTAAATATCAAATGTGTCCACCAAACTATTCAGGTCAGGGTTGAATGTGGTCAAGTGTCATGGTCAGACTTTAGAATGGTAGTGATTTGCACACATTAGAACATTCTGTATCCGCTCACAGTCACTAGTGACTATGCAGAGATTCTATAACTCCACTACTTTGCTTTCAGCTTCTCTACAGATATTTTAACCTTTCCTGTTCCCTTCCCAAGGGCAAGGCACATGCCCAGGAGAAGCAAGAAAAGTAGATTATTTAAAGAAATTAAAAATGGGACTACTTGCTCTGAAGCAAACCTGCTCTATTACCAGGAAAAACCCTTGCACAGAACTCTATTTTATTTTTACATCAAGCTGTAGTTTATATTTTACATAAAGCCAATGGAATCAAATTTTCAGAAAAATGTAGGCAAATAACTAATTTGAACCATATACAGTTATCTGAGTATAGCAATTAGGAGGTGATGGGATTAAAGATTTGAATCATTGCTTTAATTGACTTGAAGAAAAGATACAGTCTAAGTTTCCAAATATCCTTCTTACTTTTTTAATTAAGTAATTTTTAAAATTACTGAATGACCTAAAGGGCATTCATTATCTTTAAGATACAGTTCAAATATCATTTTTGCAATCATTAACTTCACATTTCTCATAACAGTTTACTTCCTCAGACTTTAATTTACTGAGTTAACATTTCCTCATTACCAAAAATACTGCATAATTGTCCATGTAATTCCTTTAGGAAGTTAACTGCATAGCATCCGGATCTCAGCTTGGAAAATTAGCTGTCAGGGACACTTAATTTCCTTCATGCCAAGATTTAAATCACTCTCCTTCCAATTTTACTGTCAAATATGAGGTGTTACACTACATGTGAACATCAATAATAAATCACTTTTTCAATAAGGAACCCGTGGTTTCCTGATCATGAATGATGCTAAATTTCGCTCCCCTGATTACAGTATTCTCTATTCTAACACTTAGATTTCTATTAGGATGCAATAATGTTGTCATGATTGGCAGGACTTTCCATTAGTTGATGATGACAAGCAGATCTGAATTTAATTCATAGACTAAATTGTTTCCATAGAATAATGTAAATTTATCTTTGCAATTGTATCTGGAAATTATTAATGAAATCCATTTTCACCCAAAGTATATGTAACTTAATTAATACAGAATATATAGGATTATATTCAACTTCCACTTGGTTTTCTAGCATGTTTTTGTTGCTTTTTTTTAAATTGGAGAATAACAATTATTCTCCAATAATGTATTGGTTTCTGCAATACATCAACATGAATTTCATTCTCAATTCTTTTTCTCTTGGTAAAAAGAATCAGAAAATGCCAGTGCACACGGACTACAAAGGAGTGATTCACATAGAATCACTTTTGTATGTTTGGGTCATGAAAACACAGTTAATATTTAGAGACAGTCCATAAACCCATATGATGTAAATGTGCTTAGTCACTCAGTCATGCCAGACTCTTTGCAACCCCATGGACTGTAGCCCGCCAGGCTCCTCTGTCCATGGGGATTCTCCAAGCAAGAATACTAGAGTGGGTCACCATGCCCTCCTCCAGGGAATCTTCTCAACCCAGGGATCGAACTCAGGTCTCCTGTATTACAGGCAGATTCTTTTACTGTCTAAACCACCAGGGAAGTCCTGTAAATATGATGTAAATAGCAAATTATAAATATTACATATTATTATTAGTTTGCTATTATTATAGCTTAAATAATAGATACTGCAACCTGATATTTTAAATTAAAGTAAACAAACATGATTACCTTAAAGAATTTCCAATAATACAGTGTTATTTATGAACCCCCTTTGTTAACTAGTTCAAAAACATCAGCATTATCCTTTCTTCCCACCTCCCCCTCAAGCCTCCCCACCACTGCACAATCTACCGCTACCCCAGCAACCTCTTGCCTTGCCTCTGGGAATGTCTCCTCATCAAGGCTTTCACACTTACGGTACCCAGTACCAGGCCTTTTCCTTTCTTCACTTTTCTAGACTTATCTCGCCACACCTGGGCTTCCTTCTGTTTCAGCTGGTAAAAAAATCCGCCTGCAATGCGGGAGACCTGGATTCAATTCCTGGGTTGGGAAGATCCCCTGGAGAAAGGAAAGGCGACCCACTCCAGTATTCTGGCCTGGAGAATTCCATGGACTGCATAATTCATCGGGTCACAAAGAGTCAGACATGACTGAGTGACTTTCACTTTCACCCTCCCAGAGTCAGTCTCCTTCATAGCTCTTCCAGTCCTCTGGTTTCCCCTCAAAGCACACAGCTAACAACCTAGCCCAGTTCACATTAGACATTATTGGCCACTCCTCAAATAATAATCAAGTGTTAAGTCATCACAGTGCTAACTTTGATTATCATTTTTAAGTCCAAAACTTCTATACAAATAGGATACAATAGGAGCCACCATACTGAATGTTCATTCATTTTATCAATAAAATACTCTCAATCATCAGGAAGGAAAAAACTCCATTATTAAGTTAGGATACCAAAACTCAGAATAATTTGCTATGGCTACACATTAAGAAAATGAATGAGAGGAACTTGATTCAAAATGAAGACCATCGATCTTTGCATACTTTGTTTTCTCCCTCTGGCACACTGATGTTGAGTGGTAATATAGTCAACAATAATCCTATTGATATCATTGTGTACCTGTGAGGGGGGAAAAGACACGGTCAGGAAGTTTTGTGCTAATTCTGATTAACATATGCTCTCACATCAAAGATCCTGTTGCATTTAGGGAACTATTCTCCTTATACATGTTTCACTAGTTCTGTTCGTTGATTTGATATTTCTAGTGTCGTCTTTATGCACTCTTTTATTTCCTTTTCTTTTACTTACACCTGTAAATGTTCTTTCCCCTTCTTTTTTTCTGTCTGTCTCTTTTTTCCCCATCATTTTGAACCAATAACTTTGCAGTGTGCCTTAATCAGCAGGCGCCATTGCTATGAGGCTGTCTTTTCTTACATGTTCTTCCACTTGTTGAGTCTGGTGGTCCCTGCTCTGAGAGTAAGAGGGAGAGCAACAGCATCTTATAAGCCGATAAACGTTTACTTCCGGTGGATAGTTATTACAGGAAACATTACTTTTACACACTTGTCTGCTAGTTGACAAGCGAAAGCAGATACTCTCTTGGCTTGTGCTGTTGCCCACCTCTAAATGTCAGACAAAACGTCCTGCATGCTTCTCAACAGAGGCAACCAAGCCATGGGTCTGTGTACATTGGCAACGTCTCTGAGCTCTTTGTTGTCAGGACCCTTTTGTTGAAACATCTTAGTGAAAGTGTTAGTCACTCAGTTGTGTCCAACTCTCTTGCAACCCCATAGACTGAAGCCTGCCAGGCTTCTCTGTCCATGGAATTCTCCAGGCAAGGATACTAGAGTAAGTTGCCATTTCCTTCTCCAGGGGATCTTTCTGACCCAGGGATCTGAACTAAGGCTCCTGCACTGCAGGCAGATTCTTCACCAACTTGGAACATCTTGGGAAGTAACTCAGTCAGTGTCCGACGCTTTGCGACCCCGTGGACTGTAGCCCACCAGGCTCCTCTGTCCATGGGATTCTCCAGGCAGGAATACTGGAGTGGGGTGCCATTTCCTTCTCCAGGGGATGTTGGGGAAGGTAAATTGGTGGAGTGAGAATCAAATCCAGGCTTTGAAATCAGCTGTAGTGTTTTGACACAATTGTGATATTTACTAGCTGACTTCCACCAGATTCATTTTTTCTTCATTAGATTCCAATGACAGTTTGGAATTTCAAAGTGAGTTATTATTATAAAATACTATTTAACTCTAAGATGTTAATATAGAAATCACATTTATCATGAAAGTATGGAAGCAGAAATATTACTGAATTATCCTCCATTTTTATTGAGAGTCAACTAGTCACAGGGTACTATGTATTATGTTAGGTAGATCCTAGAGATACAAAATGGCATTACTTATTATTTGTTATCTCTTGAGGTTTACAATCTATCTGGGGAGATTAGACAAACATAAAAAACACAAATATAAATACAAAGAGTGTGTGCTCAGTAGCTCTGTCGTGTCCAGCTCTTCGGGGCCCCATGTACTATAGCCTGTCAGGCTCCTCTGCCCACGGGATTCTCCAATCAAGAATACTGGAGTGGGTTGCCATTTCCTTCTCCAGGGGACTTTCTCAACCCAGGGATCAAACCTGCATCTCCAGCATTGGCAGGCAGATTCTCTACCACTAGCACCACCCGGGAAGCCCAAGTACAAAGTAGTATATACCAAAATACATATGACAAACAGAGAAGTGTTTAGAACAGGCAGTGATCACAAAGGGGTGAATTTTCAGGGAAGATTTTCAAAGAAAAATTAGGACCTGAATTCAACCTTGAAGAAAAAGTAGACAATATATTACAAACAATAGCAAGTACCATTTATTTGATCCTTATGTGTCAAATTTAGTTCTTTATAAATACCTAATGCTCTTGACAACTCAAGCAGACTGATATGAGTACTTCCATTTTACAGGTGAAAAATTATGGCTGAGGGGAAATTATAGTATGCTAGATCACCTTTAATGGAAAATAAGGTGCATTTCCTTTATTTTCACACCTCAGAGATAACATTTGTGAAAAACAGTAAATTTGACTTCCATCAAGCTTAAAACCTTTTTCAAATTACCTAAAGAGAGAATGGAATCTCATATGACTGATCTGCTTTCCAAAACTATGCACATTTTAGCAAACACAGAATTTCACTGGCCTTATTTAGGAAGAGATACTTGATAATGCAGCCTATCACAGAGTATTAAAGTAAAAATGGTATTTACTCTTCACTCTGCTTTTCTAATATGATAATGAAGAAAATAGTGATGATTCTAGCAGATACCAATAATGGCTGATACCATTAAAAATCTCCCTCCCTCAACATAGAGAAACATTCACGCATACCCAAAGGAGGTAAATACTCAAATGGTTAATATAAAATATGTATGCTTTCTTGGGACAATAGTATCTCAATCATGGAGACCAAAATTAAATAATGATAAGAGAGAATACTGAAGAGCTAGAGTTTGGGATTTTAAGGAAATCAAATCAGCCTTTTCGATCCAATCTTCCATCCCATACCATCTGCACCTGCTCTTTCTCATCCTTTAATTTCCTTATCTTGAAGGAGCAGTCAACTTTGAAATTGCTAGGAAGGCAAACTGAATGAGCCTGATAAATAAATAGATAGTTTCAAGTCTCCTGCATGAAGACCATAAAACACTTGAAGGAATAGTCATCTACATTCTTGTCCTTCTTCGTTTTCATTTCTCCTCCTTCTTTTAGAAATCCTCTGAGGTCTAATTTTCATATTCGATGAGCCCAATAAAAAAGAGGAAGAGAACAAAAGTGTTTGGGGTTATGGCAAGAGAAAAGTTAGAAATCCCAGCTGTAATTACAGAATTGGACAGAAGCTCATTACGCAATATATATGCATATAGTTTTGTTCTTTCTTTGTTCTGTATTGGCACTCTTAAGTAGATAGCAAGCTGCCGCTGCTGCTGCTGCTGCTGCTGCTAAGTCACTTCAGTCGTGTCCGACTCTGTGCGACCCCATAGATGGCAGCACACCAGGCTCCCCTGTCCCTGGGATTCTCCTGGCAAGAGTACTCGAGTGGGTTGCCATTTCCTTCTCCCAGATAGTAAGCTACCCAAAAGGAAAAATGCATTTTCTACTTATCCTGTTTCCCTTCACAAAGCCCAGAATTGTTCACAGATTGATATTTTTAGTACTTTTGGATTAGACACTGTACTAAATTCCAGGAATTCAAACTGAGAAAAGAAGTTGGTATTTTTGTATTTATGTACAAAATGAATTTTCATGAGCCTTTAAATAACAGAGAAGTATTTAGAATAGGTAGTGATCACAAAGGGTTGAATTTTCAGGGAAGATTTTCAAAGATAAATTAGGGCCTGAATTCAACCTTGAAGAAAAAGTGGACAATACATTACAAACACTAAAAGCACTAAATTGGAGGTTAGAATACATTTTTACCCTTAACTCAGAGATGAAGCTTATCTTAAGGAAAATGATGAAGGAACCACACCCTGAAGTATGTAGGAGAGTGAGAGTGTTAGCTGCTCAGTCGTGTCCAACTCTCTGCGACCTCATGGACTGTAGCCCTCCAGGCTCCTCTGTCCATGAAATTCTCCAGGCAAGAATGCTGGAATGGGTTGCCATTCCCTCCTCCAGGGGATCTTCTTGATCCAAAAATCAAACTCAGGTCTCTCACACTGCAGGCAGATTCTTTATTGTCTAAGCCATGTAAAAGTGATAATCTTCCTCTTGGGATCCAAAACTTGGGAAAAATCTCTCAGACTGTGACCAAATTAAATAGCGCAAATAATAAATGGCTATAAAATCCTTTATGTACCCAAACCACTGACTATTTCCACATCTTTGTTTTAGTTTAGTTTTTAATCAGGGTAATATCATTTAGTCTCTTAAGTCCATACCACTTTAGTGACTAGTAAAACTTTTTTTTTTTTAAGCTAAATATTGTGTTAATACTATTCCACTTTATGGGCTTACCTTGTAGCTCAGTTGATAAAGAATCTGCCTGCTGGTGCAAAATTATTCTCTTGTTATGATTTTTGATTCCTTATCCTGATGTGTCAAATGTAAATTGAGAATTAACAAATTGAAAGTCAACAAAATATTATAATAATCCCTTTGGGGTCACATCATTTATATGACATTGTGTGCACTTTCTATTAGCACAGTTATTATTGGGATGGCACTTATTTTTTACTGTGACCTAATTTCAAATCTTTGAGGAGACAGTCATCACCAAACTTAATTTAAGACCATGTCGTTATCAGCTTTGTTTAACCAAGGAAGTTCACTAGAGGAAAAATGCATATAAGGCAGTTTAATCAGAAAATAAGCAAACAAAAGTCTGTATGTAATACCAAAAATAAAAAGATTAAAAATCAGTACCTAAATCATTTTCAAAAATGGCAATATTTCAAAGTAGACAGTGTACATAGGGCTATAAGCTGATCAAAGCATGCTCTTGGACTAAAATCTCAGGGTTCATAATTGATTTGGCTGCTCCAGAAACATGAATTTCATTTAACGTTTCATGATTCTTTATCTTTTCTGGACTTACAGAAACCTGCCATATATCCTTACCCACTTTGTGAGATTTGCTTTAAGAGTATCCATGTGCAATGACCAGGCTTCCCTACTGGTTCAGATGGTAGAAAGAATCTGCCTGCAATTCAGAGACCTGGGTTTGATCCCTGGGTTGGGAAGTTCCCCTGGAGAAGGGAACAGCTACCCACTCCATCCAGTATTCCTAGAGAATTCTACCTGACAGGGGAGCCTGGTGGGCTATATCCTTGGGGTTGCATGTACAAAAACTGCATCCCCAGTGGCCAGTAGAAGATGGGTTGCATATATAATTGTGATAATTACAAATCAAACCATCCTCTGAGTTAGAAATAGTCAGTTATGGTTACAACAATATTATAATGGACTCAGTGGCCCCTGAATTCTGGTCCCCGTGTTGCCAGTACCTTCTTAAGCTATGGTAGGCCAAAAGGCAAAAAGAACCACCAATTAAAATAAAAATTAAACAACACAATGAAAAATTAGATTTATTGACTGTAATGTCTTAATATGAAATGTAGTTTCTTTTAGTAACTACACAAAAACATTGGGATTTGTACTTGATCCCTAAATGGTAGGCATTCTATTCACCTATTAAGTGTTACACAATGTTCTGTAGAGTCAAATGAAAATAAAGATAATCTTGGATAATGGTTCTTATTTTGTTCACAAAGAAGAATACCGTTGATTTTCTTCTCCCCCAAATGGATTTTATATTATTAAACATTTTTGTCCACCTAATAACTAATTAGGAAATCATGCATATTCCCATTTGTATTAGCCAAGGATATATAGGACTATCAATTAGAGGGTCTGATTAAGACAAGATATCACTGCTGCCATGCTGAGGTGATTATAAAACAAGTTAGCCCTTAGTTCAGAAATATAGGTTTCAGTTAGCCCACATGATCTCCATGCAGGCAAATGATCAATTTCCATGAAAAATACCAGAACAGCCTTTCTCAAATTGAGATTCCATGAATCTATTTATTTATTTATTTGACATCTAGTTGATTTGTAAACCTGTGTTAATTTCAGGTGTACAGCAAAGTGACAGTTATTTTTCAAACTCTTTTTATTATAAGATATTGAATATAATTCCTGTGCTACATAGTAGGTCCTTGTTAGTTATCTATTTTATATATAGTAGTGTGTATTTGTTAATCCCAAACTGTTAATTTATTCCCCCTGGGGCCTGAGATCTCTTACTAGATAGCATCATGATATATTCATGTGAATGTGACATAAAGCAATCAGACTTATTTCTTCTCTTAAACATACGCACAGAAATGTAACTTTGGCTAAATATCCACTGTCAGACATTGAGACATATTGCGTCTCTAAATGTGCAAAAATCAGCTGATCTGGAGAATGAAAAAAACTCTGAGTTTTGAGTTAGAGAATTCATATTAAAAATGAATCATTTGTAATTTTTTTCTCCCAGTCTCTGTTTGCTCACCTGTGAAATATGATTAGTAACATCCACCTGAAAAACACTGAAAACTCTTATATCGAAAAGAGAAAGTACTGGGTACAAAAATTATAAAATATTGCAAGTCACATGTTGTAATGGACAAATGGCTAAGAGATCAAAATCTGGATTATATAAATAATGCTTACTAATAAATGAAATGATTCCCCTTAATTAAAAGTGAGCAAAAAACATGAAATTTTCCAGCAAAAATATATATGGCCAATAAACATGTAAAAATGTTCAATGCCATAAGTAATTAGAGACAATGAATAATACATAAAACACATGCCACCCTTCATTGATGAAATTAACAGATTTTTAGAAAGAAAGATAGTACTGGAGACTTGTGATGGATGCATATTTTATTGGGTCAAACATTATTGTATGGACCATTCTTTTAAGAAATGAAGACAAAATGAAGAATAAGACAATGGGATCATTGTACTCACAGACTATTCTGAGGTGTGTGTGTTGTTCAGGGGAGTCAAGCAACGATCAGCTAAAGAAACAAAAGGCTGTAAACGAGCTAAGCGCCATGAAGGAAATAAACAGGGACTCTGACAGAAGATAATGGTAGAGGAGGCAGTGAGGCAAGGGAAGCCCCCTCTAAAAGGGCATTTAAGCTAGAACTGCAGAGATGAGACAGTACTATGCTACTAGTTCTGTTAAGAGCCTGAAGAAGTTTCCAGGCAGAGGAAACATCAAGTATAAAGACTCTGAATTAAGAGAGGGCTGGGGGTGCTTTAAGAATTGTCAGAAAAGCCAGTGGAGTTGGAGCACAGTGACACAAGAAGTGTAGCAAGAGGGCAAGAGCCCAGGAGGGAGGAGACCCGTCGATGGTGACCTTACAGATCATGGAAGGGATTTGAATTTTACTCTTAGTGCAACATCAAACAGATACAAACTTTCAAATGAATAAGAAGGCAAATGTTTACTGTGCAGGTAGAATACAAACTAAAAATTTACCAATTAGGTGCAAATGTAAATTGATATAGTCACTATGGAAGACAGTATAGAGATTTCTTAAAAAACTAGGAATAAAACTATCATATGACCCAACAATCCCACTACTGGGCATATATCCCGAGGAAACAATAATTGAAAAAAATACATGTACCCCAGTGTTCATTGCAGCGTTATTTACAATAGCTAGGATATGGAAGCAGCCTAGATGTCTTCTATCGACAGATGAATGGATAAAGAAGCTGTGGTACATACACACAACAGAATATTACTCAGTCCTAAAAAGGAATGCATGTGAGTCCGTTCTAATGAGGTGGATGACCCTAGAGCCTGTCATATAGAGTGAAGTTAAGTTAGAAAGAGGTAAACAAATATTGTCTATTAACACATGTATATGGAATCTAGAAAGATGGTACTGATGAAAGTACTTGCAGGTTTCAGTGGAGACAAAGACATAGAGAACACACTTGTGGACACGGGGAAGGAGAGGGAGGGTGAATGGAAAGAGCAGCACGGAAACACATACACCACCACATGTAAGACAGATAGCCAGTGAGAATTTGCTCTATGGCTCAGGGCACTCAAACCGGGGCTCTGAGACAACCTAGGGGGTGGGGGGAGGTGGTGGAAGGTGAGAGGGAGGTTCAAGAGAGAGGGGACACATATATAACTACGGCTGATCCATGTTGGCGTATGACAGAAACCAACACAACGCTGTAAAGCAATTATCCTTCAATTAAAAATAATTACACTTTAAAAATTTACTAGTCAAGTGGAAGTAAAATTACACAACTGATAAAACTGAAATTGCCAACAGTGATTTAATGTGGCGGATATTCTTTGCTGACACTGCATTGCATCTGATGCTTGCATTTAGCACCAACTGCGACAGTATAGGCTCTTCCTGGTTATATGTACTTACATTAACACCAAACTTATTCTAGTTATTTAATAACTACTCTTTCATACCTTACTATTTATGTTTCACTTGCTTAAATTCTCAATTTTCCTATTGCATTCTATATATTCAACAGTTAGAATGACTAAAGTAGCACTGCTTGGTGTCAGTAAAACAACAGAAATAAGGATCTCAAAGAGATGCAAGGACACTGCTGTTCATTGCAGATGATAAGATGTGAGAACAAATAGATAAGAGATGTGAGAACAAATAGATAAGATGTGAGAACAGCCTTAAAGTCTACCAACAGATGAATGGATAAAGAAAACGTGATCTATTTCAATCGTTAAAAAGAAGAAAGTTCAACAATATGGGATAATATATAGACTTTGAGGACATTATACTAGGTAAACTAAGACCAGTTCTGCTTGATTCCACTTATATGAGAAAATTAAAGGAGTCAGATTCATAAAATCAAAGGCTAAAATGATGGTCACCAAGGGCTAGAAGGAAGGGTGGAATAGGACATTATTAACAGGTTAGGCATAAAGTTTCAGTTAAGAAAAATCAATAAGCTCTAGAGATGCGCTAACAGGGTACTGAGAGTCAAGAATAGTGTATTGTAAGAGGACAGAGCTCATGCTATATTCTTAATGAAATAAATAAATATAATTCAAACAAAGATTAAAGTCAGAAATAAAAGGAATGATAGCATTTATCATCTTGAGTATCTAGAATATTTATATGTATATGTTTATTTATCTATGCATTTGAATCATTATCGAATAGAAATGGAACATTTAACAACTTACATAGTAAATGTTCATGTACCCAACTGTATGTCCTAAAACCTCAAGTGGGAAGCATAGCTCTAAAGCATAGTATTGTGGATTATTCAGGGGCTCATAATTGTCAGAATTATATAGCTAAAAATCCCACTAAGCAGAGGCAAACATATCTCACACAAGAAAGAAACCCCTAAATTTCAAGAAGAATTTCCTGCTGGGTTTTCTTTTTCTTTCTTTTTTTAATAGGCCAGCCCACAGCATCATCACCACTGCCAGACCCAGCAGTGCCCACAGCTGGAGCCCCAGAGATCTGCTCCTGGTCGGGCTCTGGCTCAAGCTTCTCCACCCGCATTTCTGTCTGGGCTCACCCCATTAGGTTTTCTTATTGCTCTGGCTAAACCTTCTAATTTAAGTCCCCAAAGCTCCTTTCAGGTCCTAAATTAAAGACAGAATTCAGTCAAACAAAAACCAAATCCCCATCTGGGCACCAAAATACTATAATCTTGGCAGTTTTTCCACTCATATTGAAATAAAATGCTAGGCCATTTCTGTGTTTAAGAAGCGTGACCTATAGTTAGGATTCAATGGAATGATGAGTTACAATTTATACCCTAATGAATTTTAATTAATTTTTAATTAAATATAGAAAATTGAATATTCAGGCAAAATACAAAATTATAGTTGGCAAGGAGAACAAAATGTGTAATGGATTTTGCTTTTCAATCAACCCTGCAGAATGTGTTTAAGGTTGATTTGCAAGGCAGTGCAAAAATAGCCATGTGAACTAGTCTAATGAAATTCGACCTATGAAATATTTTATAGTTCATTTGAATAATCACTTTAATACATAGTGAAATTTTAGTTATCTTGCCTGAAGGATATCTGCTTTAATTTTGTGGATAACCATTTTGCCATCCCTGGTTGTGTTTAATCAAGCTATAAGTAGGTGATGTGAGCACAAGCAATGCATCCTCAATTTATCATTAGCTTAATCCTTACATATGGCACAATAGGAGCAAACATATTTCACAGAGGAATTCATGCAGAGAAAGGACATGGTTTTTAACTTTGTCACAACTAGTCCTCACTGTGATTCAGTCTTCTTTTCCTCAAATGTTCATTGAGTTCTCTCTGTTGAAATCAACAGTGACAGCTGCCAAATACCTGTTTCTTCCCTCTAGCCCCTTGTATATTAATTGTTGGATATGGCCAGGTGACTCATTTGACTAATTCTGGCCAGTGAGTTATAAGTGGAAGTGTCTTGTGCAGCACTTCATGTGTGGAGTATCCAAGTCTTAGTTAAAGCCTTGGAGAGATATTTACTCTTGGTTAAAATTCTGGAGAGTTCTCTCTAGTATCATGATCAGCAGTATTTGTAAGGATGGCTTTTCTTCTGATCTATGTCCCTGAATGACTGTGATGGGAGGATAGGAAGAGATCCCAGTCATATAAAACGATCAGAAAACAAACCTGTATTGCTTTAAGCCACTGCAGTTTTAGGGTCATTTGCTTCCATGTCTATACCCATGCTGTTCTGATATAAATTCTGTGCAACAACTTGTGCTTGATGCTAGGGGATGCATCAGTGAGTAAGACAGAAATTGTGAATGACCACGTGATGCTTGTATTTTAGTGAAGACGTTTATTAATAGCTCCACACACTAGAATGAAAGCTATGTGAGGGTAGGAATATTTGTGTATTTTGTTCATGGCTGTATCTCAGGGCTAGAAACATACCTAGTTCAAAGGAGATGCTCATCTGAGATTAACTGTTGAACAAATGAAGGATAAGGTGAACGAGCTCATGAAGTACTGATACTTTTTACAGTGTGAAGACCTTTGGTAGTAATGCAAGGTGCCCAGTCCACTTAAAGGAAGTAGAGACGACATCCTGGTCCAAGAGTAACTTTTGGGAAGCAGGAATTAACTAGGTAAGGGATGGCACAGTTGGAAAGGAGAACAAGTTGCAAGCAAATAGAATGGTGTGTGCAGAACCACTGACATGGAATGACAATGGCATGAGGAAGAAACGATGGTAATTTAGCTTAAGGACTGGGAACAGTAGGTACAGTGGAACAAGGTGTGGTGGGTGAGGCTGCTGGGGAGCTTTGTGGATCTTGTTAAGAACTGTAGGTTTACTCTTTGGATTCTTCCAACCCTCTCCAAAAGAGTAGCATTGACATATATACCAAGCATAAATCAGATAGCTAGAAGGAAGTTACTGTATGACACAAGGAACCCAGCCTGGCGCTCTGTGATGACCTGAAGTGGTGGGATGGAAGGAAGGGAGGCTCATGAGGGAGGGGATATGTGTATATTTACGGCTGATTCACTTTGTTGTACAGCAGAAACCAACACAAAATTGTAAAGCAATTATCTTGCAATTGAAAATTGAAAACAAAAAAAAAAAGAATTGCAGGTTTGGCCTAAAGGAAATAGGAGACAGCATTTGAACGGACCGTTAGATTCAAGCTGCTGTGCGAAAATAAATAAATAAATAAATAAATTAGAAAGATTTTTTTAAAAAATACAGAGTTTATGACCAAAAACATTTTGCATGGGGGTAGAGCTGATTAACAATGTTGTGATCAATTCAGGTGAACAGCAAAGGGACTCAGCCATACATACACAGGCATCTGTTCTCCCCCAAACCCCTTTCCCATTCAGGCTGGCACGTAATATTGAGCAGAGTTCCATGTGCCATACAAGAGGTCTTTGCTGGTTATCCATTTGAAATATAACAGTGTGTACATGACCTTCCCAAAGTCTCTACCCTTAAAAAGTAAAATTTATTAAAAATAAAGCAGCAAAAAAGAGTTTATGCAGGATATTGACTCAATTTATTGCTAACTCTCAGAATTAAACAGTGATTTGGACTATCACTGGATCTTGGCAATTCACCTCAGTCTTCCGATTGAAACTAAATACCGACTGGTTACAGAGGAGGACCCTGCTGTCCGTGTGGCCCCCTCCCAACTAAAGAGATCTGGTATAAGAGCTTAATCTCATATAAAAGATAGTGTCAAGAAAAATACTCACAGAATTTTCTGGAAGACATTGTTCATTTCCTTTTGAAGTCTCTTTTGATCTATGGAAGAGATTTTTTCCTAGTTTGACACTAAGAATAGATTTGCTTCTCTTGAGAAATATTCTTTTTATATTTTGAGGACAGCTAAAATTTGAAGCTGATCAATTTCCCTTTTCCTGTAACTGTATTTTGAAAAGCTCAGAACAAACGTGTGTCCCACTTGAAGTAATTGTATGGGACAGCATGTGCATATATATTAAACTGTCTCCTTGGTATGTTTCTGCCCTTGGTTTTGCTTTCTATTCTTACCTACTTCTAATGTAGGTCATCCTACCATGTTTTATGCATTCATCCTAAGTCATCTTAAAGGTCTTTAGCTTCTGTCTCTGCGATCCCATGGACTCCAGCTCACCAGGCCTCCCTGTGCTTCACTATCTCCCAGAGTTTGCCAAAGTTTATATTCATTGCATTAGTGATGTCGTCCAGCCATCTCATCCTCTGACCCCCTCTTCTCCTTCTTCCCTAAATCTTTCCCAGCATCAGAGACTTTTCCAATAGGTCATCTGTTCACATCAGATGACCAAAATACTGGAGCTTCAGCTTCAGCATTTTGGTTCTAAATACAGTAAAAACAAGCATTTCTGAGCCACTTCTTATCTCTAATCAGGTAAATAATAATCTTAGTATAAGAGCTAAACAACACACTTTTCTATGATATGACTTTTAAAAGGGAGGTTTCTTGGCTCAGTGGTAAGAATCTGCCTGCCAATGCAGGAGACATGAGTTCACCCCCTGGTTGGGAAGATTTCCCTGGAAAAGGAAATGACAACCCGCTCCAGTACTCTTGCCTGAGAAATCCCATGGACAGAGGACCTGATGGGCTATAATCCACTGGGTCACAGAGAGTCGGTGATAACTTAGTGACTAAACAACAACACACAACTTTTTAAAAAACATGAAAAAGAGGAGCCAGATTAATCTTAATATAGCAAGAAAATCATTCATTTGTTACTTGTTATGTATTGCTGCTGCTGCTACTGCTGCTAAGTCTCTTCAGTCGTGTCCGACTCTGTGCGACACCATAGATAGTAGCCCACCAGGCTCCCCCATCCCTGGGATTCTCCAGGCAAGAACACTGGAGTGGGTTGCCATTTCCTTCTCCAACGCATGAAAGTGAAAAGTGAAAGTGAAGTCGCTCAGTCGTGTCCGACTCTTAGTGACCCACCAGGCTCCTCTGTCCATGGGATTTTCCAGGCAGAAATACTGGAGTGGGGTGGTGCCATAGTTTCAAGGATGAATATAAATAGATATGGTCTGCACCTTTATGAACTTCTAGTTTAGTGGGACAAACTCTGGATCTGTGAGAAACAGGCTTGTATTGTGTGAGACCCTCTGGTATCTCATACTAGTAGGATTTAGAGCTGGACCTCCTTTGGATTTGATTCCTAGCTCCATCACTTACTTACTTGACCTTGGGCAAGTTATTTGACTTTTTCTGCTCGTTATTTTCCTCCAGTGTAAAATAGCAATGCTAGCAGTACCTACCTCCTAGGATTGTTGTAAGGATTAAATGAGTGAATGCACATAAAGAACTCAGAATAGCACCTCATGGAGTTACAATATTGTTAGCTATTATTATTACCTATAAAGAGGATTTGAGATGAAATAATACTTAAAGTGTTCCTGTGAAAGACACACTGGGAAATCGTAGCTTTTTTTCTTATTTGCTTCTAAGTGAAGCACTGTATGCTGTTGAGAGTTATGAGATCATTGAGAGAGAAGAGAACTTGGGAATCATCTTGGACAATTTCCAACTAATTTAGAAATCTCTACCACTTTCCTAATGGATGTCTATTCAGCCTTTGTTAGCATTTGCAGAAATTTGGAGCCTACTCCTGAACAATTCATTCCATTCCATTGTAGGGTGGCTCTAATGGTTAGAAAGCTTTTCAAGGGTTGAACCAAACTCTACAACAAACAAAAAAACAAGACACTAAGACTGGGTTTCCATCCTGAATTAATACACTAGTGGTAAAATAATTTGATATGCCCCAAACATGATACTTACTAAGTTGTACATAGTTACTTCCCTTAAGTGAATTGAATTTAAAATACTTGAAATATAAAATATGAGCACTTAATTCACAGGTATTTATTGAAGACCTACTTTGAATTAGGCACATAATTTAAAAACCAAGTTTCTGTAAAGATCTACTTTTACATGGTGTTGAAACAGGAAGAGATATTCCAGGGATTTAACTAAATTTACTAAATTCCTACTTACATGATTGGCAACTTAAATTTCACTTATTTTTCACAAACCTTTATGGTAGGTATTATTGTTTTGATGTTGCTCAGGGCTAAAGAACATGCCTGCCAATGTAGGAGACTCAGGTATGACCCTAGGTCAGGAAGATCTCCTGGAGGAAGAAACGGCAACCCACACCGGTATACGTGCCTGGGAAATCCGATGGACAGAGAAGCCTAATGGGCCACAGTCCATGGGGTTGCAAAAGAGTCAGACACGACTCAGTAACTAAACAACAGTTTAATTTTGTTCTTACAGTAAAGTAACTGAGAAACCAAGATTTGGGGAGTTATTTTTCAAATAAATGTAACTATAGCTGGTATATAAATAGCAGACCTAGAATTGGAGCACATTTCTGTTAGTTTTTTCCCACTGAACCCAAAGGGCAAATCCAAATCTAAAGGGCAAAACTAACAAAAGAAGTAAAAATGCACATGGGAAGAATTGACTGCAGGGTGCCAAAGAATCATTATTTAAAACTGGTAGGCCAAAAATGAGAAGTTTCAGACTGTTTCTGAATATTCAAACAGTGCCATTGTATGAATAAATGATTTCACCGATAAAATATACAGCTTTTTATGTGCTGCTAACCATGCTGTCATTATATAGAGTGGCTCACCATTCATTTACATCAGTCTCATTGTGACCACTTTAAATTTCTCCTTATCTCTCTTATATTTATCTTCACATTAAAGATGGTAGTCGCACTGTGCTGGAAGCATCATTTAATTCTTGCCTTGTCTCCATACTGACTGTCTTGTGAACACTGGTTTTGATTCGGGGTTTACTCCTAATATTCTTAATTCTTCAGGGTAACTGAAAAAAAGTTTGAGGTCTGGGAGATAAACCATTGCCATAGTAATGCATAAGACCCACTTCCACAAGGCGTAGCATTGGTCAATTAGTATTCAGAATACTCTTGTATATTATTTTCATCAATGGAGATGGAGCTTTCCCTCACAGACTTCACTAGAACGTGAGGCTCTTTTTTGGCTAAAGCTTTTCCTGTTTTGTTCTCAGGTCCTTAAATAGTTGATTGCACATTGATACTCAATAAAGGTTGATGAATGGATGAATAAGACCAAATATTCTGTTGTATATATTCACATTTTCACTTTTAAAGGTGAAATGAGCTTGTGAAATCCAAGGTTATTAAATTGTGACTGTTTTGAAAAACACTGGATAACTGAGGCCGACTCCAAAAAATCTAATGGAAAAAAGTCCTCATTTCCTCTGACTGTCAGCACAAACCAGGGCTTTTCAATCAGACAGAACTCGCTTGGAACCCAACTTCTTCATTGTATTGCCTGTAAAATGGGGATAATGATATTAATCCCTTAGTGTTATTGCAAGGAGTAAACACCACATGTGAAAGCATATTTCACAGTGATTGGCATACAGTCATTGCTTAATGAAAGCTTGTCTGTGTTCTTCCTTTGTATAAATAAAACACAGATGTTAGAGATATAAATATTATCAGTTGCTTAGGTCTTGGTGACTAAGGAAAGCAAATATAATTAGAAAGAAACATAAACTTTGAGTTACAAATTTTGATGGTAGGCCAGTGACTAAAACACTAAATTATTTCAGTGTATCATAGTACATTTCTATTGAGGACAAATATTATATGGTCTTAGAATTTAGTGATGAATTATAAGTAAAGGAGAAATTTACTTACCAATAATTCACATATGTGCCCAGCTCCCAGATATCCAATGGCAAAACTCCCAGAGATGGTTTTAATTACATCAGTCACAGAACTCAGTCACTTCCTGGGAGAGTTTGTAAAAATACTTTGTCTGTGATCTGTGGCTCCTTCCACAATTCCATTTTCTTTGTTAAACTTCCCATAGGGAGGCAAAGAATTAAGTCTGTTTTATTGTAAATGTTCAAATGGAAGAACTATGTTAAGAGGAGTAAATGACCTAATAAAGATGCTCTCTTAACTTGATTTTATTTTCTTTCTCTACAGACTCATAAGAATTCATATAACGTTGAAGAGTGAGCTGATGTCAGATGAAAAACTTAATAAGGAATGAGCCTGTAGATACCTTATCTGGCCCTATGAATTTTTGTTTCTGGATTCTTTTTCATTGAAAATTTTCCTTTTCATTTTTTTCCTAATCATGTATTATTATCTCATCACATTAAGAATTATGCTTGGGATTCACTATGTAAAGAGTGGAGGAAAAGGAAGATTAAAAAATAGAGTGGCCTTGTGAACACCGTTGGGGAAGGAAATGATGGGATGAATTGAGACAGTAGGATTGACCTGTATACACTACCAGGTGTAAAACAGGTAGCTAGTGGGAAGCTGCTGTATAGCTCAGGAGCTCAGCTCGGTAATCTGTGATGATGTAGAGGGATGGGATGCACGGGGAGCTGGGATCCCCTCAAGAGGGAAGGGATATATGTGTGCATATAGCAATTCACATTGCTGTACAGCAGAAACTAACACAATGTTGTAAAGCAGTTATACTCCAATTACAAAATAAATAATAGAATAATAAAAATAAATTAATAAATGTAAAAACTCATTAAAAAAAGAGTAGAAGTGATATTACTAGAATGGTGATACAAGTGTTCCTAGGATTTTGCTCCTCCTCTTTATAAGAATAAAACTATTCAAAGCCAAAACTATTCAAGAACAAGATACCACTGAGAGAATTCTACAACATGGGGGTGAGGATAAACCACCTTCTTTCTCCTTAGAGACCAAGACAGACTGTGTTAGAAGGGTACAAGGACAGCTATTTTGAAGACTGTATCGCTCCTCCTCTAGGTTAGCACAGTGCAGAGAGGTCTTTCCTGAGCCTTCAGTCCCTCCAGTGGAAAAAGAAAAATCCAAGGGGAACAAGTAGCTCCCACCCCCAGCATTGTGTATTTCCTCTGTGGGAAGCCCTGCTCTGCTCTCACACCCCAGGGGTTGTGGTGGCATCTGTGGGGCTCAATCACTGAGAATCTGTGATGGAGAAGGGCAGAGGGGCTTGCAACATCCAATACGTGGATCCTGGCGGACTGAGTTCCTACCAGCAGTGCCCAAGTAGGAATCCCAACCAGTGGCTTTATTCATCTGCACAATCAAGTCAAGGGTGCACTCTGACCAGGGGACTCATATCTGCCTGACTTGAGTCCTCTAATGAGGAGTTTCACTGGCCCTCAAACCCAGTTTGCCTGCATCCAGGCAAAGGTGCTGAGTCACAGCCCTACCCCATTTGAAGAGATTCTTACAGCCTCTTCTTACCAGAGGGTTGGTGACAATTCCTGGATTATGAATGTTATAATGAGCAACTATACACCAAGAGACTAGAAGAAATGGGAACTTTCTTAGAGACATACATCTTACAAGACTGAATCAGGAAGAAATAAAATCTTTGAATAGATTGGTAAGAAGATTAAATCAGTAATAAGAAAATCTGCAATGAAGAAAATTGGAAGTGGTCAAACAGGAGATGTCAAGAGTGAACATTGACATTTTAGGAATCAGTGAACTAAAAGGGACTGGAATGAGTGAATTTAACTCAGATGACCATTATATCTACTTCTGTGGGCAAGACTCCTTTAGAAGAAATGGAGTAGCCATCATAGTCAACAAAACAGTCCAAAATGCAGTACGTGGGTGCAGTCTCAAAAATGAAAGAATCATCTTTGTTCGTTTCCAAGGCAAACCATTCAATATCACGGTAATCCAAGTCTATGCCCTGACTAGTAACGCTGAAGAAGCTGAAGTTGAACGGTTCTATGAAGACCTACAAGACCTTCTAGACTAACACCCGAAAAAGATGTGCTTTTCATTATAGGGGACTGGAATGCAAAAGTAGGAAGTCAAGAAATACCTGGAGTAACAGGCAAATTTGGCCTTGGAATGAAGACCAAACATTCTAAATGAAGCAGGGCAAATGCTAATAGAATTTTGCCAAGAGGACACACTGCTCATAGCAAACAACCCTCTTCCAACAACACAAGAAAAGCCTCTACACATGGACATCACCAGATGGTCAATAACAAAATCAGATAGATTATACTCTTTGCTGTCAAAGATGGAGAAGCTCTATACAGTCAACAAAAACAAGACAACGAGCTCTGATCATGAACTCCTTATTGCCAAACTCAGACTTAAATTGAAGAAAGTGGGGAAAACAACTAGGCCATTCAGGTATGATCTAAATTAAATCCCTTATGATTATACAGTGGAATAGATCTAAAAGAGTGCCTGAAGAACTATGGGCAGAGGTTCGTGATATTGTACAGGAGGCAGGGATCAAGACCATCCCCAAGAAAAAGAAATGAAAGAAGGCAAAATGGTTTTCTGAGGAGGCCTTACAAATAGCTGTGAAAAGAAGAGAAGCAAAAGGCAAAGGAGAAAAGGAAAGATATATCCATTTGAATGCAGAGTTCCAAAGAAGAGCAAGGAGAGATGAGAAAGTGATCTTGTGATCATTCTTCAGTGATCAATGCAAAGAAATAGAGGGAAAAAAAAGAGAATGGGAAAGACTAGAGTTTGCTTCAAGAAAATTAGAGATACCAAGGGAACATTTCATGCAAAGATGGGCACAATAAAGGACGGAAATGATATGAACCTAACAGAAGCAGAAGATATTAAGAAGAGGCGGCAAGAGTACACAGAAGAACTGTACAAAAAGCTCTTCACAACCAAGATAATCATGATGATATGATCACTTATCTAGAGCCAGACATCCTGGAATGTGAAGTCAAGTGGGCCTTAGGAAGCATCACTATGAACAAAATAGTGGAGGTGATGGAATTCCAGTTGAGCTATTTCAAATCGTGAAAGGTGATGCAGTGAAAGTGCTACACTTAATATGTCAGCAAATTTGGAAAACTCAGCAGTGGACACAGGACTGGAAAGGGTCAGTTTTTATTCCAATCCCAAAGAAAGGCAATGCCAAAGAATGCTCAAACTACCACACGATTGCACTCTAGCAAAGTAATGCTCAAAATTCTCCAAGCCAGACTTCAGCAATATGTGAACCATGAACTTCTTGATGTTCAAGTTGAATTTAGAAAAGGCAGAGTAACCAGCGATAAAATTTCCAACATCTGTTGGATCATCAAAAAAAAGCAAGGAAGTTCCAGAAAAACATCTGCTTCTGCTGCTACTAAGTCACTTCAGTCGTGTCTGACTCTGTCCAATCCCATAGATGGCAGCCCACCAAGTTCCCCAGTCTCTGGGATTCCCCAGGCAAGAACACTGGAGTGGGCTGCCATTTCCTTCTCCAATGCATGAAAGGGAAAAGTGAAAGTGAAGTCACTCAGTCGTGTCCGACTCTTAGCAATCCCATGGACTGAAGCCTGCTAGGCTCCTCCATCCATGGGATTTTCCAGGCAAAGAGTATTGGAGTGGGGTGCCATTGCCTTCCCCAAGAAAAACATCTACTTCTGCTTTATTGACTATGCTAAAGCCTTTGACTGTGTGAATTACAACAAACTGTGGGAAATTCTTCAAGAGTTGGGAATACCAGACCACTTGACCTGCCTTTTGAGAAATCTATATGCAGGTTAGGAAGCAATAGTCAGAACTGGGACATGGAACAACAGACTGGTTCCAAATAGGAAAAGGAGTAAGTCAAGGCTGTATATTGTCACCCTGATTATTTAACTTATATGCATAGTACATCATGAGAAATGCCAGGCTGGATGAAGTACAAACTGGAATCAAGATTGCCAGGAAAATATCAATAACCTCAGATATGCAGATGACACCACCTGTATGGCAGAAAGTGAAGAAGAACTAAAGAGCCCGTTGATGAAAGTGAAAGAAGAGAGTGAAAAAGGTGGCTTAAATCTCAAGAAAACTAAGATCATGGCATCTGGTCCCACCAATTCATGGCAGATAGATGCGGAAACAATGGCTGACTTTATTTTGGGGGCTCCAAAATCACTGCAGAAGGTGATTGCAGCCATGAAATTAAAAGACGCTTACTCCTTGGAAGAAAAGTTACGAACAATCTAGACAGCACAATAAAAAGCTGAGACATTACTTTGCCAACAGTGGTCTGTCTGGTCAAGGCTATGGTTTTTCCAGTAGTCATGTATGGATGTGAGAGCTGGACTATAAAGAAAGCTGAGGGCTGAAGAATTGACGCTTTAGAATTATGGTGTTGGGGAAGACTCTTGAGAGTCCCTTGGACTGCAAGGAGATCCAACCAGTCCATCCTAAAGGAGATCAGTCCTGGGTGTTCATTGGATGGACTGAAGCTGAAGCTGAAAGTCCAATACTTTGGCCACCTGATGCAAAGAACTGACTCATTTGAAAAGACCCTGATGCTGGGAAAGATTGAAGGTGGGAAGAGAAGGGGATGACAGAGGATGAGATGGTTGAATGGCATTACTGACTCAATGAATATGAGTTTGAGGAAACCCCAGGAGTTGGTGATTAACAGGAAGGCCTGGCATGCTGCAGTCCATGGGGCTGCAAAGAGTTGGACAGGACTGAGCGACTGAACTGAACTGAGATGGCTCCACTGGTGAATTTTACCAAACATTTAAAGAAGAATTAACATCAACCCTTCTGAAACATTTTTGAGAATTTGAAGAGGAGAGGACACTCAGAAACTCATTTTGTGAGGCTAGCATTATCCTGATACCAACGCCAGAAAAGGACTCCAGTAGAAACGAAAACTGCTAGTGGTGAATATAGATGCAAAAACTCACAATAAAATACTTCCAAGCTAAATTTATCAGCACATTAAAAGAATCATTCACCACGATCCAGTGGGATTTATCCCTGGAATGGTTCAACATTTGCAAATCAAACAGTATGATACATCACATTAAAAAAATGAAACAGAGTAATCGTAATCATCTCAACTGGTACAGAAAATGCATTTGACAAAATTCAGCATCCATTCATGGCAAAAACTCTTAGATATTATTAGGCAGAGAAAGAACATATCTTAATAAAGACCTACATGACCAGCCCAGAGCTAATATTATACTCAGTGATGAAAGGTTGAAAGCTTAGAAACAAGACAATGGTGCCCACTCTTACCACTCCTATTCAACACGGTACCTACATTGAGCAACCAGGCAAGTAAATGAAAGATATCAGCAAACTACTACAAATAAACAACAAGGTCCTAGTTATAGTATATGAAACTACATTCAATATCTTGCAATAAATTTTAATGGAAAGGAATGGTAAAAAAAAAATGTATATACACACACAATGGAATGTTATTTAGCCATAAAAAGTGAGAAAATTCTAACATTTGTGACAACATGGGATGAACCTTAAAGGCATTAAACTAAGTGAAGTAAGTCAGACAGAGAAAGGCAAATACTGTATGATCTCACTTATATAGGGAACCTAAACCTACCATCCAATCAAACTTTTAGAAAGAGAGATCAGATATATGGTGACCAGTGGCAGAGTGTGAGGGGAGGACAGAACTGGAGGAAGATGGTCAAAATGTACACATTTCCAGCTGTAAGATAAATAAGTACTAGAGTTGTAATGTTCAACATGAGAACAATAGCCCATTACTGCCATATTATTATATAGAAAAGTTGTTATGAGAGTAAATCCTAAGAATTATCACAAGGAGAAAAGTTTTTCTTTTCTTGTTTATTGTCTTATTGTATCTTTGAGACGATGGATGCTTACTGGAGCTACTGCAAAAATAATTTCACAATACATGTAAATCAAATCTTCATGCTGTATGCCTTAGTGGTGTATGTCAATTATTTCTCAGTTAAACATAGTAATTTAGTAACGGTTAAGGCTATAGTATGACTTACCTATGTTTTTCTCTGAACTAAGAATACATACCTAACTGACTTATTTTCCCACACCTGAAAGGAAATCTTAAAACCATAATTGAACACACAGGGTGATTCAAATGAGGCTGACATCAATGATTGAACTTTAATTTGCACAAACATACAAATATATGCACCTATATATACATACAAATCTGTGTATTTATGTGAAAATTCACAAATACATTTGTACATAACACATCACATACATTCAGATATATTTCCATGAGAATACATCCAAAAAGGACCCCACTTGTAAAAAGAACTAAAGGAAATTAATTTCTGCAGCATACAGTATGTTCTAGAATTCACACACACACACAAACACACACAAAGTGATCTGTGTTCTCAGTGGTAAAATGACTCATGAAGAATTAGACACCTGCTTCTGTTTATAACCTTAAGTAGTCCCAAAGGCCTGATTACTTTGAAACAACCACACACTTATCTTGGTTCATTTCTTAATCAGTCTTTTCAGGCATACCGGAATATCCCATTTTCCAATACAAGGGCTTTCATCATCAGTGTGTGTGATCTTTAATTCCACAGTGCTGTCATATATTAAGAGACAATAAAATGAAATAGGTCGTTATCTCTTTAAAAGCTCCAATAATTCAAATTTGGACAGCTTCAATTTGAGCAAGGTAATTGTAGAATTATGCCTGCCTTTTCTTATGCTGCAGTGTAACATTTAATAGTTTTGCAAAATCTTTCTGAACTATGCTACAAGCAATAAGAAAATAAAATCAAAATGTTGGTTGTAAAATTAGCCAATAAAAGAGACTAAAAATTTGATTCTAGAGGGGGCTATGGGAAAATCTTTCATTATTCACATAAGAATTGGAAGAATAAAAGTGTTTAGGGGAAAAAGGAATCTTTTTAAAATTCGCCTTATTACTTTGATTTCTCTCTCTCATCTAACTAAAACTCATTCATACTGTTTCAATACCAAATAAAAACAGCAACAGTTACACCTTACTCTGGTTCTTCTTCCCTTCAAATCATCATCCCTTCATGTCCTCTTTTCATGGGTCAGTTTATTAAAACAGCTTAATGTTAGTCACTCAGTGATGTTTGATTTTGTGACCCCATAGACTGTAGACTGCCAGGGTCCTCTGTTCATGGGACTCTCCAGGCAAGAATACTGGAGTGGGTTGCCATTTTCTTCTCCAAAACTGAACCCAGGTCTCCTGCATTGCAGGTAGATTCTTTACTGTCTGAGCCACCTCATTGCCTAAGTTTCTTCAGTTCCCTATAGTTCTCAGCCCCTTGCAATCTGGCATTTGCCCCATGCTCTTCTACTTCAATTGTTCACGCAAAGGAAATATGTCTTCATATTGTCTATACCTATTGACTTCAGTCATTCTAACTTTGAATGTGATACTCAGCTCTGTTTCACATTGATTATCACTTTTCCCTCCTAAAAAGATTTTCTTCCCTACATTTGTTGATTATTGCTCTCACTTCATTCTCCTTTCTGACACTTCTCTCTCTCTTTCTTTTTTTTTTTTACTGCAAATTTCCCCTCTGCCTCCCTCTTAAATATTAATATTATCAGAGTTTTTATCTGTGCTATTGGGTTGGCCAAAAAGTTCATTTGGTTTTCCCCATAGATGTTATGGAAAAACCAAAGGAACTTTTGGCCAACCAATATTATACATGATTTCTTCCACTCCTGTGTTGTCCTCTACAGATGATAAATTGAGCTGGGGTTCAAGTCCATCTCAAATGTTTAATAGAAACATGGACAAAATCTCGTTATTTCCCCAGGCTCTTGAATGTATAAATTGGATACAGCTATACTCTGAAGTTGGAAAAACTGTACCTCATTAGGAAGAAGCAGTCACTATGGCAGGAAAAACTAAGAAGAGCCCTAGAAACTGTATCCGCGCTTACCACCTGCAGTAAAGACAGCAGTCAGAACTTGTACTTCATTCCAAGAAGAATTTCAGACATTTGTACCACATTAAAATCCTAAGGGTTGCAAAAGTGGAGATTCTCCTTATAATATCATGTAATTAATTTGTCTGGCCTTTGAATAATCCAGATGTATCAAGGCAAATGACAATCAAACATCAAAGCTTAATCAGTGGTCATCCTAATTACCACATGTTAGAGGTACCTTTTTTGGTATTAGATCAAGTCAGCCTCTTAGACATGGTAGCCTGTGGCAACTAGTGATCTGGTGGACATGTTCTCCATAACCCTCTTTGAAGACAGAAATAAAAATCAGGTCACTTTTCCACAGGAAGCACAATATATATTCATTTTCTTCCCTCAGAGCTAAACTAAATCTCCTGTTGTCTGTCACTACATAGTCTGCAGGGACGTTGATCATTTTTATATTGTGTAACACCTCAAGCTGGATTAGAATATTGCTGACATTAATAGAAATTGAACATGATTAGCAGTAATTGGCCAGTACTGTAGGCATCCTAATAAGCTGCCTATGTGCCAGAGGGCAAATCTCAATAGACAAAAGTGAAGTGAAGTGAAGTCGCTCAGTCGTGTCCGACTCTTTGCGACCCCGTGGACTGTAGCCCACCAGGCTCCTCTGTCCGTGGGATTTCCCAGGCAAGAATACTGGAGTGGGTTGCCATTTCCTTCTCCAGGGGATCTTCCCCTCCCAGGGATTGAACCTGGGTCTCCTGCATTGCAGGCAGACACTTTATCCAAGCTCACGGTAAAACAACAAAAACAAAACAAAACAAAACAAAAAACACCCTAGTGTATTAGAGCGAGGCCATTCCCTGAGTAGTAGACAGTTACGTAACATTTGAAAAACAATTCCTGGCATGATAGTAGATCCCAGGAGAGGCCAAACACACAATCTTAGAGCCTGGTTGACTATGGGACTAGAACTGTATATTATCTAAGCCACTAAATCATAAGTTTGGGGAGAAAGTGTAGTGATATTTAATAAAAGTACCATTCAAAATGAAGTCTGAGAAGTTCCAAAGACAGAAGTAAATTACATAAACAGGTGGTGAGGCACCCAAGTCCATTTGTATGGTACCAACTCCCTCCCACCACCATGACTGAATGAAAGAGGTGACAACAGTTGGGGTATGCTTCACAGGTAAGCTGGTGCTTTGAGATGGTCAAACAGTTCATTCAAGTTTTTCCACAGGACCTTTCCAAATGAACTTTTAGACCAACCCAATAATTTACTCATGCTAGTGTTACTGAATAATTGATACAGGCTAGCGATTCATGGGTTCGCAACGGACACAACTGAGCGACTGAACTGAACTGAAGTGAGGCTCACTTAGGATGTGGTAAGGGAAGTAAACTTGCAAAACTAATATGTGGAAGTTCACTTCGCATGGAAGAAAAAGTGGCCTTGGCTTTGGGCTCCTGGGCAGAGTAAATGGTTTGGCTATTCAGTCAGGACTCTGGGGAAAATTAGAAGGTGAGACAATGAAATCTTAGGAAGATGCACGTGACTGGATCTGTGGCCTTGGGCACAAAAGTATTCTTTGTTTGTGTTTCATGTTAGTGCTGGGCTTCCCTGATGGCTCAGTGGCAAAGAACCTGCCTGCAATGTGGAAGATGAGGGTTCAATCCCTAGGCTGGGAAGATCCCTGGAGGAGGAAATGGCAATCCACTCCAGTATTCTCTCCTGGAAAATTCCATGGGCAGAGGACCCTGGCAGGCTACAGTCCCTGGGGCCACAAAGAGTCGGGCATGACTGAGCAACTAAGCATTTATAAATCCTTTAGATGGTGGTGATTTAGTCACTAAGTCGTGTCCAACTCCTGTGACCCTATGGACTCAGGCTCCTCTGTCCATGGGATTTCCCAGGCAAAAATACTGGAGAAGGTTGCATTTCCTTCTCCAGGGGAATCTTCCTAATCCAGGGATCAAACCCAGGTGTCCTGCATTGCAGGCAGATTCTTTACCATCTGAGCCACCAGGAAGCCCTTTCTAGGATGTGTATATGTGCAAATCAGTGGCTTTAATATATGCTGCAGCCTTTAGCAGCTAGAATGTGTGGGCCCCAGAAACAAGGAGCAGGATCCATCTGACCACTCTTCAGGGACTCACTTGTGGAATGTGTGCTCCCCATTTCCACAAATATAGGTTCTGCAGGATAAGTGGGCTTGATCTCTGGAAAGGCATTTTTTTTTTTTACCACAGGACAAAGTAGAACTATATTCTTATTTTCCACTTTAACTTGAAGCTACAGATACCTCTTGGTCATTTGGGCTGCTCATGCCATTGCAGCAACCAAGGTGGAGGCAACCGACTCAAATTTCTGTGCGGTGCTAGGATTGGTGATACATAACGGGAACAGGAAGGAGTATGTGTGGAACTGTAACATGCATGAGGAGTAAATATTTGTATTTCTGCACAAAGAGATAATGTGAATGGCCATTATGGCAAGTATACCACCAACTGGAAAGGAAGCTAAGGGCTCAGATCTCTCAAGTATGAGAATCAAGGTCATCAGAGCAACAAGAAATCTAAGCCAGTCAAAGCACTGGGTAAGAGTGAGGGAAGTCAATAGACTGAATAGACAAGAAAGGAGATGATTCATGTCAACTCTGACCTTGGTACTGGCTGCAAAAGTGGGGACTGGAGTTCGTCCCAATAAATCCTGGAAGTAAGTCTGCTCACAGATTAATGTTGATTACGACTTCGAAGGGGACTCTGACAGATGGCACTTAGTGGAGGGCATGGTGGATCTGAGTGGTGCAATGGATAGGCTGTATTGACCATTTCATATCCTTTCAGCCCATCTCTGACTGTAACCACTGCTGTGCTGACTAGTTTTTTAAATACTGCAACAATCTTCACCCTGGTTCAGTCATACAATACCTGATTTGGGGTATGTAACTATGTACTCTTCACTATGTAACTCTTACTTCCTGCCAAAGACTGCTTGGCACAAGGGTGTGGGATACCCATGGGACCATGTTTGGCCCCAAGGAATACACAACCAGAAGTGTACCACTTAAGTTCCAACCTTAAGTACTAGAGATGAGGACCAATGGATAAATGCTTCCTCCTCTTGCCGCCAAGCCATCAGTTCTGAAACACAAGGCTTCCAGAAGATCCGGTGAGACTGAACAATGGTTGTGCTTGTGGTGTCTTATTTGTAACACATCTCCACATTGGTTTTTCTTCTTTCCCTGTTCAAAATCTGTGCTCCCCATGTTTGATCTCTAAGATCATATTCCTCAGTAAAATAAGCTACTTTTATACAAGCAGTGATCTCTGGTTTGCTTTAGGGAGAAACTGAGTTTAACACAGGACTTGAAAATGCTTTTGAAGGAGACTTTTTTGGGGAGACTCCCATGGCAAATAGATGGGGGAAATGGAAACAGTGACAGACTCTCTTTCCTTGGGCCCCAAAATCACTGTGGAGAGAGACTGCAGCCATGAAATTAAAAGATGCTTACTCCTTCTAAGAAAAGCTATGAGAAATCTAGTGCTAGTGTGTGCTTAGTTGCTCAGCCATGTCTGACTCTGCAACCAAAGGGACTGTAGCCTGCCAGGCTCCTCTGTCCCTGGGGATTCTCTGGGCAAGAATACTGGGGTGGATTGCTATGCCTTCCTCCATGGGAATCTTCCCAATCCATGGATCAAATCAAGTCTCCCACATTGCAAGGGGATTCTTTACTGTCTGAGCCACCAAGGAAACAAAATCTAGACAGTATATCAAAAAGCAGAGACATCACTTTGCTGACAAAGGTCCATATAGTCAAGGCTATGGCTTTCCCAGTAGTCATGTATGGATGTGAGAGTTGGACCATAAAGAAGGCTGAGTGCCAAAGAATTGATGCTTTTGAACTGTGGTGCTGGAGAAGACTCTTGAGAGTCCCTTGGACAGCAAGGAGATCAAACCAGGAAATCAACCCTGAATATTCATTGGAAGGACTGATGCTGAAAGCTCCAATACTTTGGCCACTTGATGTGAAGAGCTGACTCCTTGGAAAAGACTCCAAGGCTGGGAACGACTGAAGGCAGGAGGAGAAAAGGATGACAGAGGACAAAATGGTTGGATGGCACCATCAACTCAGTGGACATGAGTTTGAGATGATGAAGATGGGAGATGGTGAAGGACAGGGAAGTCTAGAGTGCTGTAGTTCATAGGCAAAGAGTTGGACATGACTTAGTGACTAGACCACAACAGCTCTAGGGGCAGCTAGAACCTGCATACCAACTTCTTGAGCCTGGATAGACAACTGGTTTTGTCAATGGGAAACAAGTAATGTTGAGAGAAGAGTTAGCTACATTTTGGATTGGGGAGATTAACAGTCTAATCTCAGATGATGGAACTGAACATGGACTTCATCTAGAAATCTTTTGGCATTCCAACACTTGATTTAAAGTGAAAGGAAGGAATTGGATGATAGAAAATCTGTAAGAAAAGATGAGCTTCTCAGATTAAAGAAAAACCAGCAAATTATTAAATGTGACAGCAATATTTGGGGAACGTGGTTAGACCAAATCTCTTCATTAATAAACTGAGCTCCCTGAACATGAAACTAGAGTAAAAATTGTCCTAAATGTCATTCTTTACTTTCACATTCACTGTACCATTGGCACAATGAATTCTTGTTACCTGGCTATTCAAAGATTCCCTGGAGGAAAAAATACTGTCAAAATACATCTTTCTTGAAGAAGACAGAAAAAAAATAGGTTTAAAAAAAAATCACTCAGTGAGAGCAAGGAAAGAGGTCAAACAGCTTTTCTAAGATGAAGACAAGAATGAACACTTTTTTTGGATTTCCTGTTTTAAACAAGGGATGTAATATGGACTTATTAAACCTGAAAATCTTCTTTCCAGTTATGAAACAATTTCAGAGAGTAAAATTATTTAACGAACTTTGTTGTTAAAACCTTATGGATGTGCTCAATGATAAAGACATTTTTTTTTTAATTCCTCTGAAACCAATCATAGCATTTTAGAGTGGGACATTAAAATTTCCACTAAATTTACATTAAAATTGGACAAGATTTTATCTACTCTACTAAAAAAAAAAAAGCACATATTGTATCTACTAATCACTGCTTAATGTTGAATATTAACACATGAACTTTTTCCAGTTAAAGGACTATTTATCTCAGACCCTAATATCTTATCATTTTAGGCATTTTATTATTCTTTTGCATTTGTTAATGGCATTACTCTCTGGCGATGACCAAAGGTCTTTCAAATCTTATCATTTCTGAGCAGCTTAAACTATGGGAAGAAAAAAAGCCTCAATGTCTTTTTTAATTAAAAAACAGAATTTTATAACAAAACTGGTGTGAGGGCAGGTGGGTGGCTCTTCTACAGCATCCAAAAGAGGTATAGAAAAAATTTTATGCAGTATTTGTTCTTGAATTTACATTTTTTCCCCTTGAAATTTATATATTATTTTCTCATGTGATGAAATTAACCATACTTCCATTAGGGAGACAAACTTGCACATTGCATTTTACAGTTAAATAAATAATTTGTGCTTGCAAGGAAAAAAATGCACTTTTTTAGAATTCTCTAAGGCCTCCAGGGGGCCTCCCCAGTGGCTCGGACAGTAAAGAATCTGCCTGCAATGCAGGAGACCTGAATTCAGTCCCTGGGTTGGGAAGATCCCTGGAGGAAGAAATGACATCCTATGACAGTATTCTTGCCTGGGAAATCCCATGGATGGAGGAGCCTGGTGGGCTATAGTCCATGGGGTTGAAAAGGGTTGGACATGACAGAAGGAACTGGGCACGCACAAGCGTGCACACAAGGCTTCCAGCAATGGCCTTACTGAAGGCTGTGCTATTATGAACACTGTTTACAGCTTTTTGTTTTCCTTGTAGAGTGCTCCAATTCACATACATTAAACTGTGGGATCACAGAAATAACTAGTCCTGTAGATGTACAGCTACAATCTCTGGAATAACCAGAAAAAGTCTTTGAATTCTGGCATAACAATAGCAAGAGAGAAACTCTTCTTCTAAGACTGGTAGCATCAGAAGGATATGCTTCTGACTTTGAAAACCACTGTTTATGATTTTTCTGGCTTGTTATGAACTAAGTTCTAGTCTTCAAGCATTATTTCTTTGATTTCAGTAACTTGCATCATTGGTCTTTAATGCATTTGCAGGTTGATTCATTCATTCAGTAGATGCGGAAAAAGAAGAAGCAGCGCAGATTTTTATTTTCGTGGCTCCAAAATCACTGCAGATGGTGACTGCAGCCATTAAAATGAAAGACACTTGCTCCTTGGAAGTAAAGCTATGACAAACTTATATAGCATATTAAAAGCAGAGACATCACTCTGGACCATGGACCAGACTCCATGGACTCTGGACCATGGAGACATCACTCCAACCAGAGTTGGACCATAAAGAAGGCTAGGTGCTAAAGAATTGATGCTTTTGAACTGTAGTGCTGGAGAAGAATCTTGTGATTCTCTTGGACTGCAAGGAGATCAAACCAGTCAATCCTAAAGGAAATCAACCCTGAATGTTCAGTAGAAGGACTACTGATGATGTCGAAGCTCCAATACTTTGGCTGCCTGATGGGAAGAGATGACTCACTGAAAAAGATCCTGATGCTGGGAAAGACTGACCGAAGGCAAAAAGGAGGAGAGCTGACAGAGGATGAGAAGGTTAGGTAGCACCACCATCTCAATCAATATGAATCTGCACAAGCTCTGGGAGATAGTGGAGGACAGGGAAGTCTGGAGTGCTGCAGTCCATGGGGTTGCAAAAGTCGGACACGGCTGAGTGACTGAACAACAACATCATCATTCATTCAGTAGAGAGGTACAGTACCAGGTATGTTCTAGGTACAGATATACTCAGATGGCAGGACCCCTGGCAAAAGTGAATGCTGGTCAAGTGGGTGAGGCAGCCGGAAAGACGAGTAAAAACCTAGGGAACGGGGACGCCCCTGGCAGTTCAGTGTTGGAACTTCACCTTCCTGGGCAGGTGGTGCAGGTTCAATCCCTGATTGGGGAGCTGAGATAGCACATGCCTCAAGGCCAGACAACCAAAATATAAACCAGGCAATATTATAGCAAATTCAATAAAGACTTTAAAAATTTTTAAAAATAAAATACCAAGGGAGCATAAAGGAAAAAACATCAACTCTGCTGAGGACATCAGGAAGGGCTTCCCTGAGGAGATAACACTTGAGGAAGAGGGATAGGCATCACCAGGCAGGTGAGAAGAATTTATGGGCACAGGAAGAGCAAGAGGAAAGGCATGGAGCTCTGGAGGGAGTGACCATATGCAGGATATTACAAGTTCTGTGATATGAGGGCAGCCTCCTGCCCCAACTCATTGTAACAGGTTGTTAAGAGGTTTGGACTTTTTTTTCCCCCAGGGGCAATAACATGGCACTTTGTAAGGAAAGCAACATTTTTCTATAGGTTGCTCACGTTATTTCATTTTGAGACAGATGTGGCTCATGAAAGTTTTCATGAAAACAGAAAAGCTTTCCAGCTGATATTTCAAATCTCCAACCTAATATCTGGTGTTGCTAATACCTGGCAGCCCAAAATAAAGAGCAAGGTGGCATAGCTATTTATACAAGCAGTTTCCAGGGGAAATGAGAGCCTTAGGTCTAGATACTTGTCCGTTGTGGAGGAAGAGGTAGACGTATGGGTGAATGTCTAATTCTTATCATGAGTGGAGCTAAGTGATGCAAGCTTGTGGGTGGGATCTACAACCCTGCAAACGTGTTATTATTATGAGACAGGACTCTCAGAATTTTTAGCGGTAATGAGGTTTTTTTGTTGCCTTTATATGGAAAACTCAAAATATATAGTGCATCTTTAATCGCAGATGCATGTATAGGCTTTGTTATTGTTGTATAGTCACTCAGTTACGTCCAACTCTTTTGCGACCCCATGGACTGTAGCCCTGCCAGGCTCCTCTGTCCATGGGATTTCCTAGGCAAGAACACTGGAGTGGGTGGAATCTTCCCATCCAAGGGATCAAACCTGCTTCTCCTGCTTGGCAGATGGATTTTATTTTTTATCACTGAGACACCAGGATTAGGCTCAAATAAATCAGTGTGGATATATTTACTAGTTCATATCTGTATCAATCTAGTGGCACTATCTAAAATATTCTTATCTGAAAACTTGACAAGGAAGCAATGCTTTCAGAGTTATAGTGATACTTTCTATTTTTCACATGTCTCATTTCTGAGAAGAAAATTGTGTCATATATGGAGATATATTGGCACCCAAAGATATTTTAAATATAGTAATTTATAAAAATGTAAATGTTTTGGATTACTCAAATTCCATTTCATTTTAACATTTCAGTAGATGTATTCTTTGTGATAAATGAGTGCTATGGACTAAATTGTGTGTCCTCAAAACTCATACATTGAAACCTTAACCTCCAACGTGATTGTATTCAGAGACAGGACTTTTAGGCAGTAATTGAGACTAAATGAGATCATAAAGGGGCGTCCCAGGTGGCTCTGGGGTAAAGAATCTGCCTGCCAATGTATGATATTCAAGTTCAGTCCTTGGGTCAGGAAGATCCCCGGGAGAATGGCATGGCAGCCCACTCCAGTATTGTTGCCTGGAAAAATCCATAGACAGAGGAGCCTGGTGAGACAGTACATGGGGTCACAAAGAGTCGAACATGACTGAGCAATCGAGCACACACACAGGAGATCATAAAGACATGAGTTCTAATTTGATAGGCCTGGTGGTCTTATATGAAGAGGAAGAAAGAGATCTCTTTCTCTCTCTGCTATAGAGGATAGTGAGAAGGCAGCCACTGACACACGGGAAGACAGGGCTCACCAGGAACAGACCTGGACTTCCCAGCCTCAAAAACTGTGAGAAAACAAATCTCTGTTGTTTAAGCCCCCAGTTCATGGCATTCTGTTTTGTCAGCCCAAGATGACTAATACAGTGAACTGATCAAAAAAATTAGAGTACGTATAAAGACTTACAATGAGAGCCAGAAGTTGAGCTTTGATGCAATGTACTAAAAATTTCTAATGTTTACGGTTCTTTGGAAGCGGTTATAATCAAGCCTTTAAACACTGTCTTTTCCCCAAGAACAGAACAATAACATATTCATTCAAAAGGCTTCCTACTTTGAATTTGAATATACTGCCTAGTGTCTGGGCTTCCCAGGTGGTGCTAGTGATAAAGAACCTGCATGCCAATGCAGGAGACTTAACAGATGTGGGTTCGATCCCTGGGTAGGGAAGATCCCCTGGAGGAGGGCAGGACAACCCACTCCAGTATTCTTGCCTGGAGAATCCCATAAAAAGAGGAGCCTGGCAGTCTGCAGTCCATAGGGTTGCAAAGAGTCAGATACAACTGAAGCCTTTAGCATGCACACACACGTGCTTAGTTTCTACTTGGAGACTTTGGTTGGATGTTGAATTCGACACACTTGTGCCCTGTCTCATTCCCTCTTCAGGTCACCTGTCTCTGAAACCCTTGCTGCTGCCACCTTTTCACCTATGCACGGGCTCTAATGGACTTCATGCTGGTCCACTCTGCCTCTCTCATCAGAGCCTGTGCTGTGGGTTCTTCTCTCTGATCCCAAGGCTTCCCTGTTGGAAATGAGACATGTGATAACAAAGGCTGCCCAGAGTCCATGTACCGTCACCTGGAAGTGTGGGAAGTTACTCTCCGTTGGGGTAAATCTCAGGAGTTTTGAGAGATGGGAGCTAGCAGATAAACTTTATTTGTCTCCCACATGGGCCATCCTGAGATGCGATGATTCACCCAGCCTCTTGAAAGACTGTCAAAAATATGTGCTGCAGTTTGCTTGGTACCAAGCAGTGGCAGGCTTGGTAATCACACACAGACTGTGCTCAGTTCTATGTTATCTCCTTTTTCTTCCTCCTACTTTTCTGAGAATTGCCCTCCCTAATAAAGCAATAACACAAGAGCTTTCATTAAGGCTCTGTTTGCTTGAGAATCTGGGCTTTACAAGGATGGCTGTAGAAATAATAACAAATACTTTTAGATTTTCCTAAATTATTTTGCTCAGTAAATCCTCTGTCAAAGGTTACTATAAGCTATAATACCTCCAGTTTAGAGATAAGGAAATTTTAAACTCACAGTTTAAAAGTTAAAGTTAGAAAGCCACAAAATGTTTATTAAACGCAAATATTTTTCCAACTAGGAGTTTGAAGCTTAGACATAAACACTGTCTAAGAGATCTTTTCCATTTAGGGAAAAGGAGAAAGGAATTAAACATATTAAGTTAATTTTTGCCACTAAAAAAGGCAAATGTATCTATTATTGAATTTTTTATTAAAATTTAGGGAAAGAGGAAACAAAGGGGGAAATGTGCCAATAGACATACAGAGGTACAGATTTTCTAGTTCTTCTTGAATCAGTTTTGGTATTTTGTGTTTTTCTAAAAATTTGTCATTTTTGAATAAGTTATCTAAGCTGTCTCCTTTTTATTCCTGATTTTAGTAATTTGATTGTGTTCTCTTCATTTTTTGGTCATTCTAGCAAAGTTTTATTAATTTTGCAGATCAAAACCAATACAGTATTATAAAGTAAAAAAATAAAAAGAAATAAGAAAATAATTAAAAAAAAACAATTTTGGCTTCACTGATTTCTCTATTGTTTTACTATTCTCTATCTCATTTATTTATGTTCTAACTTCTTAAATGACTTCCTTCCTTTTGCTTGCTTTAGATATAGCTTTCTCTTCTTTTTCCAGTTTATTTGTTATTATTATCTTTATTTACAATATTGTATTGGTTTTGCCACACATCAATATGAATCTGCCTTGGGTATACACGTGTTCCCAATCCTGAACCCCCCTCCCACCTCCCCCTCACACACCATCCCTCTGGGTCATCTCAGTACACCAGCCCCAATCATCCTGCACCCTGCATCGAACATAGACTGGTGATTCATTTCTTATATTATACATGTTTCAATGCCATTCTCCCAAATCATCCCACCCTCTCCCTCTCCAGTTTTTTTTTAAATAGGAAAATTAGGTTATTGATTTAAGATTCTTCTTCTTTTTGAATATAGATGTTCACAGCTATAAATTCCCTTGTTAACATTATTTTAGCTTCACCTCATATGTTTTAGTATTTTGTATTTTCACTTTCACTCATTTTAAACTTTGCTATTTTTTATTTGAACTATTGATTATTTAGACAAACTGTTTCATTTCCACATTTTTGTAATTCTTCAAATTTCCCCTTATTGATTTATAATTTAATTCTATTGTGACTGGAGAATGTACTTTAATTATTTCAATTCTTTTACATTTACTGAGGTTTGTTCAATGATCTAGCACGTTTTCTATCCTGTATAATATTCTATGTGCACTTGAGAAGACTGTGTAGTCTGCTATTGATGGATGGAGTATGTTATAGATGTTTTTCAGTTTAGTTGGTTTATAGTGTTGTCTAAGTCTATTTCTTTGCTGATCTCCCCCTTAGGTGTGCCATTAATTTTTTGAAAGTGAGATACTGAATTCATCAATTAATTTTTTTGAATTGTCTATTTTTCCCTTCATTGCTATTAAGAGGTTTTGCTTCTGGTTATTGTTTATTATTATTATTATTGTTTTATTTTATTTTACTTTACAATACTGTATTGGTTATTGGTATTTTTCTTTCATCTTTTAAACTTTCAATCTATTTATATCTTTGAATCTGAAGTGCCTTTCTTATAGACAGAATATGCTGCTGTTGCTGTTCAGTTGCTCAGCCATGTCCAGCTCTTTGTGATCCCAGGGACTGCAGCACGCCAGGCTTCCCTGTCCTTCACTATCTCCCAGAGTTTTCTCAGATTCATGTATACTTAGGTGGTGCTGTCATCCAACCTTCCCCTCTTCTCCTCCTGCCCTCAATCTTTCCCAGTATCAAGGTCTTTTCCAATGAGTCTGCTCTTTGCATCAGGTGGCCAAAGTACTGGACCTTCAGCCTTAGCATCAGTCCTTCCAATGAATAGTCAGGGTTGACTTCTTTTAGGATTGACTGCTTTGATCTCCTTGTAGTCCAAGGGACTCTTAAGAGTCTTTTCAGCACTACAATTTGAAAGCACTAATTCTTTGGTGCTCAGGCTTTTTATGGTCCAACTCTTACATGACTACTGGAAAAACCATAGCTTTTGATCTTTGCTGGCAAAGTGACGTCTCTGCATTTTAATATGCTGCCTAAGTTCGCCATAACTTTCCTTCCAAGGAGAAAGTTATGCCCTTCTAAATTCTTAGGAATATATCAGAGCTTTCCAAAATCCCTATGAACATCTCATTAATGTATCTTCCTTTTATAGTTTGTCCAGGCTTTTGTTTGCCACAATTATTAATGTAGGCATCTGTGATGTTAATTTCTACTGATTGTTTCAACAAATGACCTGGAGGTAGGACTTTTGAGCTGTAAATCAGGTCAAATAATGACAATGACCTGTGAACAGAGACTTTCCAAGTAGCTTTGAGACATGAAATAATATTGATGTTTTAAGGATGAGACTATATGAGAAGATCCAGACTTGGTATGCCTGTCATGGCTCCAAGTCTGCTAGTTTTCAAGGCTGCTTGAGAACTGGGGAGTGAGCAGGGAATAAGAGTAGGGCAAGTTAAATAGCCATAAATCTTGTTCTTACTGAGGTTCAGCAGCTTTTCTTGAATAAATGCATCTCAGATTGTCGTAAAACTTTGGTTAATTTCTAGAGCTCTGAAAAATTGACTTGGAAATTTCTTTTCTGTTTTCATTCTCCTTTTTTTTTTTTCAGGTACAGGAGGGTCTATTTTCATTCTTTTATAGAGTAGATTTATGGAAGTTCTCACTCTGATATCCTAGAAGCTCCAAGTCCTTTTATTGACTCCTATTTTCACCTTACTCTTTCCAATATTTCAATGATGTTGTTCTTTCAAATGGATATTAGTCTTGGAATTGTTCTGAACTATTCCAAACTAAGTAATAAACGTATTGCAAAATATTTTCAAAGCAAAAGTATTAACAAATGTCTGTACAAATCAGCATTTTCTTTAATTGATTCAATATCGTCACTCCTTTTCTTCATCAGTTGTTTGGATTTGGGGAGTGGTAGAATCTTTGAAAAAATGTAATGAATGGTATGGACTTTCACTCCCAATATATACATGTGAGTACAAAAATACATGCTTTTTATAATGTGTTTATAGTCCTGAATCCCTAAAATATCTCTGGAACACAGATTAAGAATTTCTCTCAGTGTTTCATGCTACATTTGTTTATAATCATTATTTATATATTTTCTATCATCTTTGTCTCTGAAAAAATTTCTCACTGGTAGTAAACATGAAAGATGAAATCAACATTTATTGAGTGCCAATTAAATGTCAGTCATCATGTTATACAAAATGGTTTGTTCATATTAGGTGCCTAATTATATTTTGCATAAACACTACTTTACTTATATTATTTCAGCCTCCCTGTTTCCTTAACTTTTGATAGAGAAACACTGCCCTAAATTAAAAAAAAAAACTAGAATAGTTTGATAATATGTTATAATCAAGAAACAGCAGAGTGGGTGGAGGGAAAAAGATGAAAAAAAAAAAACTACTGATGATATTAAGAAGAAATTCAAAATAAACTTTGGAAAACTTCAGAAATCTCTCAATTTCCACCACTCCTAAGATCTGCCTCTCCAAAAGTTCTTTCAGTATGAAACAATATAAAACAACTCATGAAAATGCGCTGTTGGAAACCTCAATTGTGATGCCAGTCTCAGGGCCCACATTCCTTTCTTCTCTTGTCTTATTGTGTGTCTCACAAGACAATTTGCGATCACCAGGCTAGCATTAATGGCCCAAGACAGCAAAGCCTATGCTCAACTTCATAGCTACATAATTATGTTTGTTTCTACCAAGCCCCTGTGCCCACTTTACTTAGCACTTTAGAGATGGATCTGAATATTGTATCAGCTTCTCGTAGGTACTGTGATTACTTCTACTTTAATTTTTCCATGTATTTTAACTAGATTCCATGTAAAACATCTGGAGACAATAATTACTGCTTGTCCTATAAACTTACCTTCCAATTTGCCTTTGTGACAGTCATGTCCTTAACTGACTCAGAACCAAGTCTAATCAATCAACTGACAAATATAGCTGGTCCCCCTGCCTGCAACAGTTTTAGTCTGAATCTAGAACAAAGTAATGTATCTTCGGTAGCACTGCTTACGAAAATTCTGGGCGTTGATAAGACAGATGACTTATTTCTCAAGCTAAATTATGGAAGGGGACTTCCCTGGAGGTCCAGTAAAAGATTTTGCCTTCCAATGCAGGGGGTGTGGGTTCAACACTTGGTGAAGGCGCTAAGATCCCATGTGCCACATGCCCCATAAAAAAACAGAACATAAAGAGAAGCAATATTGTAACAAATTTAATAAAGACCTTAAAAATGGCCCACATTGACAAAACAATAGAGGAAAACTGAGTATCCTCATTATATTTCAAAATTAACATCTAGCTTATCTATAGCAACTTATTTGTTCAATTTATAAGCCAGTAGGAAGAGTCTTGTGTATCATTTCCAAGCCCATCTGCCCACCTCCACAACTTATTATTGGTAAATTCTTGCAGGGTACTTCACTTTCAAGTATTTAGCTTTGTTGTTTCGGCTGCATTCCAATCTTTGTAATGACACTGTCCTCCCTCTTACAGAAAAATAAAATCATAGGAGTTTTCATTACAGAAGTTATTCTTTACTTCCTCTCTTAAGACAGATGAGAAACTATCCAATTGAGTTTCTACTGCCACATGGTCAAGCTGTGGTCAACCAGAGGTGCTGTGTTTTATAATATGCTGGAATCTCCAGTACTCTTGCCTGGAAAATCCCATGGACCAAGAAGCCTGGTGGGCTGCAGTCCATGGGGTCGCTAAGAGTCGAATACAACTGAGCAACTTCACTTTCATTTTTCACTTTCATGCATTGGAGAAGGAAATGGCCAACCCACTCCCGTGTTCTTGCCTGGAGAATCCCAGGGACGGGGGAGCCTGGTGGGCTGCCGTCTATGGGGTGGCACAGAGTCGGACACGATTGAAGTGACTTAGCAGCAGCAGCAGGAATCTTCTAATTGGTTCCATAATGGACCTTAGAGTTTTTCAGATAAAAGATACCATGGAATTTGAACATGCTATTATTGTACAATTGGCTCTTGCTACAGACAGCAAAAGGTAAAGATCTTTCAAATGTATTCTCCTTAGGCCCCAGGATTCTTGTTAACCAAGTGTCTCAATTCGTTCTTGTTTTTGTGTTTTAGACCACACTGTGAGGCAAGCTGGATCTTAATTTCCCACCAGGGATCAAACATGTGCCTCCTGCATTGGGAGAGCAGAGTCTTAACCACAGCACTGCCAGGGAAGCCCTGAGTATCTCAGTTCTTAAACTGCATCCCAGTGTGCTAAAAGGAGGGCTTCCCAGGAGATGCTAGTGGTAAAGAGCCCATCCCCAGTGCAGGAGACCCCGCGCAGGAGAAGAGAGGCCAGTTTGATCCCTGAGTGGAGAAAAACTCTGGAGGAAGACATAGCAACCCACTCCAGTATTCTTTTCTGGAGAACCCCCATGCACAAGGAGCCTGAGAGAATGGGGGTGAGGGTTCATGATCCATAGGGTCACAAAGAGTCAGACATGACTGAAGTGACTTAGCACCCACACACATGCTAAGAAGGCAGAAAACATTCTCAGCACATTCCAATGAGTGATACATTAGGAGCACACACCACCACTAATATACCACAAATACCTGGGATACAGAAGAATTAAATTAGTGAACACAATATCTTTTAGAGGAGTCATAATTTAAGAATTTTTGCGAAGTGAAACGTCTTTAAAAGATAATTTTTAATTTCCAAAAATAAAAATCCTGCACACATATGGAATAAAATTATAAAAACACACATACATGCAATAAATGGCTGATTTAGTGAATGCTAAGGATTCTCATTTTCATGTATCAGTGGTTAAAATCAAAATGTAAGTTTGAGATTTTGCTAGCTATTTTAACATTTATTACTTGTTGGTTGCAAAGTATTACAACTTTTACAAGATATAAGTGTTTTGTTAACTATAAATATCAATATAATATTTGCTCATTGCAGAAAATTTGGAAAATCATTCTCTCACCAACTTGAAAAAGTTAATGTAAATAGTTTGGTGAAAATCCTTCCATATTATTCTCTGTTTTATAGTTATTGAAGCCCATTTATTTTTTCATTTAGCAATACATCATGAAGATTTTTTATATTGCTGGAATTTTATGCAATATTAATGTTCTTGCTTGAAAAGTATAAATATGCCTTAATTTATAATCTCTGGTTGGAAATTTAGGCTGCTTAATTTTGCTAATATCCTAAGTACTGTTGCAATGAACATTCTTCATATGTATCATTTCAGTCACCTTTGATAAAGGTTTCATATCATCTTTTATTAATCCCTTAGGATAGACTTTTAAGTAGGATTACCGGGTTAAATATATTCACATTTGCAAGCCTTTGGATTTTTATGTCACTTGCTCTTGAGAGGTTTATAGTTTTCTTGTATCACTGCTAACAAAGAGAATCATAATTTTTGTGCAAAAAAAGGAAAAAGTTTGCTTGTAAATTTTTACAATATTTATTACTATTTTTTCATGGCTCTTAGACACTTTGGCTTTGTTTGGAGTCACTCATTAATTCCTTTTCCTACTTTTCTACTGAAATATTCATCTTCTGAATTGATTTGCAAAAATCCTTGATATGTTAAAAACATCAGGTATATAAAAATTAGGACACCTGTGATGCCTACATAGTGAATGATCCTTTCCCCTTAATTTTTCTTGGTTTTTAATTTTATTTATAATGAAATTTTACATACAGAGAGTTAAATTTGTATGCCTATAAAATTATATTTTGAGAAGTCTTCCATATGGTATAATTAAATTACTGCTCACATATTTTTTGAAAATTATTTTATAGTTTTAATTTGAATATAAGTCTTTAATCATTTTGTAATTTGTTATGGTTTTTATTTTTTTTTCATTGAAGTGATTATGACTGACTTGAAACTGCCATTCAGAGTTGTTTACTACTTTTTTTAAACTCGTGTGATGTGCATGTGTGTGCAAAGTCGCTTCAGTCATGTCTGACTCTTTGAGACCCTATGGATTGTAGCCTACCAGGCTCACAGTATTCAAGAATCTTCTTCCCTCTTCTTTTTAACCATCAGGCTTCTACCGGTTTTTTAGCTCCTGCTTCTAGGTAAGGTTTTCCTCAGCCATGGTGCACAAGTGGTTTACCCCACTTGCTTAGTGTCTTGTTGCAGTGCTTCTTATTATCTTGTGCTATAATTTGATTCCTGCTCTTTGACTGTTTCTTTATAAATTTTTTTATTGGAGGTATGATACCAAAAGCTGTGCGTATCTGCATTCTTGAGGAGCCTAGAAAATTGCTATCTTAAAATGGATGCTCAGAAAATATGTATTGACTTAATTTAGCTATGATGAAGAAATGAATCATTACAACTTCCTTCTCCTGCTTTCAGAAATAGCATGTACCTTGTGTGTATTTATGGAGTGGAGTGATTTCATTATCTCCTTCGCTCAATTTTGTCACTAGTGAGTAACTTTGCATTTTTTCCTTGACCTTCTTAATTTTTTAATTATAAAATCTTTTGCTAATTTGAAATAAATATAAAATACATAAATGAAATATTCAAATATTCAGGCATTACCCAGAAACAAGTAGGTAGTTTGATTATCTGATCTAACTTTGACATTTATTAATTTATACCATCTCCTGCTTAGCTTATTAGTCACCAGATAGTTATATTTGGAATCTACACACACACAAACATACAAGTGCACATTTCGACAGGTAAAAAGGTAAGATTTCAGTCAACAAACTTATGATTTTTTTTCCCTTAGTATGAATTAGGTGCCATCTTAATTATATGACCCATATATTTCTTAACAAAAGGATCTTTGTGTACAATTTTTGTCTTAAAATCTTCATTGAAATTCCTATAAATATTATACTAAATATTTTTACATATAAGAAAAATGGGACTTTCAAGTTTCAACTATGCTTTTCAAAAAACATTCAGCATTCTTAGGGTCAAAATATAGATAGCAGAATAAATAATATATATTATATATTATATATATATATAAATTAAATTAAATATAAATTTAGTATAGTATATCAATTAAAGGGCTTCCCTGGTGGCTCAGAGGTTAAAGCGTCTGTCTCCAATGTGGGAGACCCAGGTTTGATCCCTGGGTTGGGAAGATCCCCTGGAGAAGGAAATGGCAAACCACTCCAGTATTCTTGCCTGGAGAATCCCATGGACAGAGAAGCCTAGTAGGTTACAGTCCACGGGGTCGCAAAGAGTCAGACACGACTGAGTGACTTCACCTCACCTCATATCAATTAAAATGTTAACTTAGAGTACATCAATCATTTTAATTTTCCCCCTCCCTCTGTTAAAGATACTGGATACTACTGGTAACTTATCTGTGAAAAGCTATTCTGTGATCTCAGAAAAACATGAATGACAACCTTCTTAGTAAAGAGTAGGCTACGAACTAGCAGTCTAAAGTATCAATATTTTGGCACTCTAATCAGACATAATTTATCTTTAAGAAATACCACATGGAAACATCACAAAAGGAACAGAAGGAAAATTACAACTCAAAACAGCACGCAGAAGTTTTGCTAGGTATTTGTCACCTAATAACTGTGACTTTGCTTTGAGGATGCACCTGATGTCTTCACTGATACCTGGCACTATGGAGCACCTGGCTCTTTCTGGCACTCCTCACTTACGAAAGTGATTTTACAGATATACTGCAATGCAGTTTTACATATTCTATCAACTAGCTATGAGTTACTTGAAAGTAGCAACTGTGTGTGTGAGCAGCTCTTGCCCAAACACCTGCTTGGCTGAGATCCAGGATTAATGCTATTCCTAACAGATTTAGTTATTGCCACCATTTGGCATGGCAACCCACTCCAGTATTCCTGTCTGGAGAATCCCCATGGACAGAGAAGCCTGGTGGGCTACAGTCCATGAGGTCACAAAGAATCAGACATGACTGAGCAGCTAAGCACACACAGCACATTCGGTCACAAGCACTTACCCTTCTTAGCTTCTAGTGGCAAGTATTGGATGCATACTGATCCATCTCCAAATTTTGGTTCTGCATTTCTTATGATAAAAGCATGCATTTATAAGCAGCCTGCTGGGTTGAAGAGGATGTTCTTTGCGAATGGAATGGAGAAAAGGACACTTATTTAATTGATTTTTAAATTAGGATGTGTCAGATGTATAAAAAGATGCTTTATACATGCAAAGGATATTTCACAGTGAAGCTTCTGTAGCCACAGAAAAATTGAGAAAACTTAGGCTAGGTCTGTAGAAAACAAGTATTTCAAAATCTTTTGTGTTGTGTGTGGGTTTGCGTGCTAAGTTGCTTCAATTGTGTCCGACTCTTTGCAATCTTATGGACTGTAGCCTGTCAGGCTCCTCTGTCCATGGGATTCTGCAGTCAAGAATACTGGAGTGGGTTGCCATTTCCTTGAAACAAGCGTTTCAAAATCTTCTGTGTTGTGGGTTTAAATAACACTGTTTATTGGTAGTCAAACACAGCCTATAATAAACAAGAATCACAAAACACCGATCTGCTTTATGGATCTTGTTGCTACCACTACGGACACCAGTTCATATTACTGCATTTCGGTTCCTTTGGAGGCAGTATAACTCCAATTCTCTGGCCACCTGATGCGAAGAGCTGACTCACGGGAAAAGATCCTGATGCTGGGAAAGATTGAAGGCTAAAGGAGAAGAGGGCAGCAGAGGATGAGACAATAGATAGTATCACAGGCTCCGTGGACATGAATTTGCGCAAACTCTGGGAAACAGTGATGGTGAGGGAAGCCCGGCATGCTGTAGTTCATGGAGTCTCAAAGAGTCAGACACAACTTAGTGACTCAACAACAACATAGCTTTCCAGGTGTCGCTGGTGGTAAAGAATCTGCCTGTCAATGCATGAGACACAAGAGACGTGGGTTCAATCCCTGAATTGGGAAAATCCCCTGGAGAAGGAAATGGTAGCCCACTCCAGTATTCCTGCCTAGAAAATTCCATGGACAGAGGAGCCTGGTGGGCTGCAGTCCGTGGCTCACAGTGTCAGACATGACTCAGCGACTGAGCACGTTAGTATAGCTTAGTAGTTAAACAGTCTGCTCTGCTGCTTATTAACTGGGTGACCTGCCTCACTGTTCCACAGCTTCTTCATCTGTAAAATGAGAATAATAATAGAGATCTATTTGAGGAGTTAAAACTATACTTTTTGAGTTGAAGTAAAGAAAACAAAAGAAACCATCAAGAAGCTGTGAAAGGGACAGAAAGTCAAATTCCTGTAAGCAGCACAGGGATCCAACACAAGTAGAGATAGGGAAGGCACCAGGAGTCTAATTCTCTTATTTCCCCCTGATTTCCTTTAAATCTTACTCTGGGAACCCTGTTTGTTTTCTTAACTTCTCTCTCAACTTTGTCTCAGACTCCAACTCTGCTGATAGCTTTCCATTTCCTTTCCCCGAAGGATAAAAATGAGCAATTACAGCATGACATACGCAGTAGCCAAAATCAGGGTTTGGTAGTGTCAACTAAAAAAAGTAGTCACAGCCTACAAGTTGAAAGTTCTGATTTATTCTGCAGGAATCGTTAGAACTTCAAACTTGGTAGGCAGCATCCTCAAGTAGCCTTGAGAGAACTGCTCCTTGGAGGGAGTGGGGTGGAGAGGAGGAGAGGTAAGGAGGCAGGTTATATAGAAGCTTGCAACAAAGGGTGGGTAGTCTGAACATCAAAAGTATCTTTGTGAATTAAAGAAAATCAGGTAACTCAAGTTAAGGAATTTAGTGCTGTTCTATATATGGGAAGATGCAAGAGTCTGGGCTCACTGAAATCACTCCTTTCATGTGCATCTCAGCTCTCTGGGGTCAGTATTCTGCAATGTTTTTATATCCTGAGTTCTTCAGGGTACCTGTAAGGAGTGACTGCAGCTTGATGGTTGCCACACAGCTCAGGTATTCCCTTCCTAAGTGCCCTGGAGGGCTGGCATCACTGATGACTGTGCCATCCTTGTTTACCAATATAGCAAGAGTAACAAGCTCATTATTTGCCATTTTCCATAAGGAGGGCTTTTACTTTCTGTAGCAGCTATGGAAGTTTGAGTGAGTGGGGATACTGTTTAGCAAGTGCAGTTTGTCTGGTTTTGTCTTGTCTGGTGGAACTTGTGCTCATGACTGAGCCTATTTGCTCAGTCACTCAAAGCTATTCTGGATTGTATCTAATTTAGTTTAATACATTTTCCTTAAAGGGCTTTTTCCTTTAATATAAATGTATTATTTGGATTAAAATACAACTTCCAGGTGTTCGAATTTACGTTACCATAAAGTCTTGCTATTTTAGAAGATGCCTATTAAAATAGATTTTCAGCTATTATAAAACTACTCCCGTCCCCCAGAAGCAAAAAGAAAAACCAGGTGGCAACAAGCAAATTTTTAAATCCCAGAGGACCCGAACATGTTTCAAACAGTACTATTCAAAAGTCTGAATCACTTCTATTTTGTGTTACACTTTGTTTGAAACTCACAAAAACTGAACAGTCCTGTGGATTGGGCAGATTCCTGGTGGGAGTCTGGGGAGCGGGGGTGGGGTGGAAGAAGGGAGAGCGAGCCAGGCATCTAGAATATAAGGTTGCTGAGGACTGCCATTGGTAAGAGGCCCTGCCGAGTGAAGAAGAAGCAGTAGAGTCAAAACCAGATTCTAAATTCTTGACAAAGATAGAAGTCAATAGTCAAAGCCATAGAAGTGAGGAAGACCAAGGACAAAGATGCTCTGTGACAACCTGGAGGGGTGGGAAAGTCTGGAAGGTGGAAGGGAGGCTTAAGAAGGAGGGGACATCTGTATACCTATGGCTGATTCATGTTGATGTATGGCAGAAACCAACACAATATTTTAAAGTATTTACCCTCCAATTAAAAATAAAAGAAAACTTGAAAAATAAATAAGTAAAAAGAAAAATAAGTCAAATCCAGGAAAAAAGGACTAGGTCAGAATACAGTATTAATAGATTTAACTATCAACCCATTAAAAAAAATGACATTGTTTCTGGATTCCAGACCAGAAGTCTCTATCTGCAATGAATTAGCAGTAAAATAGCAAAATTTGGTTGATCAGTTTCTTTAAAGGGCATGTTCCTACTGTTCAAGTAATGTGACCATTGACTCTAATATTCAAGGGTATGGCTCAGAAATATCAGGGTGCATCTCTCTGTTGCAGAATAAAATTACTCAGTCTTTTTCTTTAGCCAGATGTGTACAGATGCTGCAAAAATTCAAGCTAAGTTTGGGGGCAGGTATCTGCATTGTTGTTAAGACTTGTAACTCCTGCAAATCATCCCACCTCCTCCCTGTCATCAAGGATAACTCCCCTGCAAGTTTAATTACAGTTAAGAGCTTGGATTGCTGGGCTGGTATGTGGAATGTGCTTCTCTCCTAATACAGGGGCTCCTTGTCACAACACTGCTTTGACCTGCCATGATACAGTAATAGGAAACCCTGTAATTACCATGAAATAGACAGAAAGCTGATAAATGAGGTTTTGGATTAAAGCATTTATGAACCCACAGAAATCAATTATGGTAAACGTTACCAGAAAATCCACCTGACATTCCTTTGAGGGTTTTTATTATAGTGATTTATTTGTAGAGAGAAGCCAAGAAAACACTTTTTCCACCTAAGAAATGTACCAATTCTGTAATAATGAATATTCACAAAGGTACTAATAACCTCTCTCTTTTACATATGCTAAGAGGTTTATCTTATCTCCTGGCAAGTGTGTCATGTTGCACTCTTTGTTCTTCAGAGTGAAGCCTCAAAAACGTCTTATATGTCATAGTCCCAGATACTCCTGTGATTTTTATGTTCACCATATTTTTTCTTCTGTATTGTGCAAAGGGAAATTGTCAGTGTTTGCCAGAATCATGAAAATGTAGATTTAAAAGAGATTCATACTTAATCACCCAGTCTTGTCCAACTCTTTGCAACCCCATGGACTGTGGCCCACCAGGCTCCTCTGTCCATGGAATTTTTTAGGCAAGAATAATGGAGTGGGTTGCCATTTCCTCCTAACAGGGATCTTCCCCACCCAGGGATCTAATCCATGTCTCCTGTGCCTCCTGCACTGCAGGTGGATTCTTTACCCATTGAGCCTTTGGGGAAGCCATTAACAAGTGAGGTTGAAGTTAAATATTTAGTTCTCCTCTATAATTTCATTTTAGCTGCATGTTGTATCATTGATTTATGTATTGCATATTTGCTAATAGTTTCATGTGCATAAAATTCTGATGCCACCAAGTACTGATGAATTTACAAATTCCATCATAAAAGAATCTCTTGGAGTTTTAGTATTACTGGTAATAATGTCAGTGCAAATCTTTCAACCTCTGTGTAACAAAACTTTAAATGAATAGTGATGGCGTTAAAGTGAAAGTCTCTCAGTTGCGTCCAACTCTTTGTGACCCCCATGGACTATACAGTCCATGGAATCCTCTAGGCCAGCATACTGGAGTGGGTTGCCTTTCCCTTCTCCAGAGGATCTTCCTAACCCAGGGATCAAAGCTGGGTCTCCTGAATCGCGGGCAGATTCTTTACCAGCTGAGCCACAAGGGAAGCCTCAAAGAGCTGTAAGTCCACCACAATTATTTTTTGTTGTGTCAAACTAAGGTTTTGATTCATGAGTGCTTTTACTAATGTAGTATGAGTCACATTCTTTATCTGCTAATCAGATCGAACTACTGGCATATTTATCTCTTTGTCAAATAGATTTAGTGTTTTTAGTTTACCCTTGTTGCTCTCTTGCTGTTAAGTCATACCTTCTTCACCTTGTGTTTGCTCGCTTGGTTTCTTGGACTCAAGTACAATAGTTATATTTATCCTTGATAACTTTCATCTCTTTCTCAGTCTATAGCTCCAGCCTATTCAGCTTTTAAACTCAGATTCTGTCACCCAACACATTCATTATCTTTTAAATCTAGGCAAGTTGAAGGAGGTGTATTTACTTTGTAGCCCAGCCAGTGTTACACAGCTGTTCTTCGAAAAATAGATCATGATTAAACACCATGTGGAGGAGAGGTAATTACTTTCTTTAGTCCCCAGAGAAGATGATTTTGAAGTCTTTGCAAAACTAAGATATTGAGGAGCTCGAGGAATTAATATTCTAAATATTTACTTTCATTCTATATTCACTTTAAACTTCATTCCATACAGAAACTGAGCTTGGATTTATTTTGTTAAGTGGATGACAATTTTCATCCCAAGACATACTCAAGGTCACCATAGAAATTAAATTTCTACCATCTTGAATTTATAGCTTAGTCTTTCTTGTAAATTTCATTTCAATCACATTTTTCAAGGTTTCTCAAGATTACTTTGTATACTTAACTTTAGAAACCTCAAGTAATAATGAAAATATATATAATGTTTTAAAAATGTTTCAATTGAAAATGTTTTAGTGAATAGGTTTAACTTTTCCAATTTAGAATTAGAAAATTTTGTGTGCATTAGTCTATGATAATGAAAATACTTAACTCAGATTTATACTTTTAACAAGTATCATGCAATTTATTAGTATCTATGGAATACACATGTCAAATTTCATTTATTTGGAACTAGACTTTATATTATAGTTTAAATTACCTCTAAATTAAGAAAATATTCTTTTTGTTGTATTGGTTCCTGTTTTACTGGACCCAGTTCCTAAGTCCCAATTCATTTTCTGGTATACTCTAAAACTTTATAAACTATACCATAGAAGAAAGGGCATATGATAATAAGATACATTAACCTGAAAAAATGCTCTGTAAATATCAAGTATTTTTCTATTTGCTGTTTGCTTTATAAAGGCCTGACCTATTCGAAGTGAATCTAAGAAAATATTTAGATAAAATGTACTTAGAAACATTTAAGAATAGATGAACTTTAAAGCAATTTTTAAATTTTTAAATTGGAGGATAATTGATTTACAATATTGTGTTAGTTTCTGCCATACAACAATGCAAATCAGCCATAACTATATATATATATATATATATATATATATAAAATCAGCCGTATATATATATATGTGTGTGTGTGTGTTATATATATATATATATATATATATATATATATATCCTCTCCCACTTGGGCCTCTCTTCCACCCCCCGACCCCGATCCTACCGGTCTAGGTGGTCACAGAACAGCGAGCTGAGCCCCTGTGCTATACAGCAGCTTCCCACTAGCTATCTATTTTACAAATGGTAGTGTATAATGTCAATGCTATAGCTGAACTTCTAAATTGGAATTATACTTTATATGTGAAATAAAAGTAGTGAGTTGGCCAAAAGGTTGTTTGGGTTTGTCCTCAAGATGTTACAGAAAAACCCCAAATAACTTTTTAGCCAACTTAATAAATGTCACACTATTGTACAAAACCTGACATTTAGCACTGATGAATGTGGCTGAAAATGTTTCACATGGACTCAGTATCCTAATCTATATTTACTGTCCACCACCAAGGCTGCACTTCATTTTTATTGTTTTCTCAGTAGCTGATGGCTTTCACAGTTCATGGTGAACCTGGGGTCTTCGGTGATTTTCAGAGATTATTCAGAAGCTTGGAGAATGGGATGCAATGGGATGCAACGGCAGTGTGTGTTCCAGTAACAGAAACACAGAAAGTCCTTATAAATGGGGTCAGTGGGAGAGTTTGTGTTCATAGGTTATGCTTGTTCCAGAAGACTATGGTATAAAAGCAGGAATAACGAAGGGATAGTTATTCTCTTCTACACACAAATTTGATTTAATGTTGACTATTAGGGGCAGTATAGAATAACACAGAATCTACATGGTGACAGAATTTCAAAGTTTTTTTTTTTTTTTTTAACACTCACCAAACATCACAACTAATTTAATGTTTTAACTCATTGATTCCTTTAGTCATTTGTGTTCTTCAACAAAACCAGATGCACTACTGGATATATAATTCCTTTTTTTTTTTTGACAGATCAAAATAGCCTTTTATTCTTGTAGGGGCTAGGTTCTTTAGCAGAACACTTTGTTAATGAACCTTGACCAAATAAGCACCATTTTTCTGCTATCTTGAGTTTCTTAAGCAAGTCATTCCTGAACTATTTATTAAATATTTATCATATATTTTGTCTTATTGGTATATATTTTAATAGCTAACTATATGTTACAAGTTTAAAAGTATGTATATGACTAAAAGATTATAGACTGTTTAAATTCTGGTGGTTAATAGCATTAAATTTTTGTTATTTTTCCTGCATACTATGTTGGGACAGTTATTGAAACAGGACATTTTACAATTTTTATTTATCATGTGTGTTCATGACTATTATACATTATTTGTGGGTTTTTGATAATAGATGCACGTGGGCAGAGGAGCCTGGCGGGCTATAGTCCATGGGGTCACAAAGTGTCAGATACGACTGAGCATACAACACACACCAAGGAGGGAAAGGTCGGCAGGGAAGGATAAACTGTGAGATTGGGATTGACACATACACACTGCTACATATAAAATAGATAACTGATAAGAACCTGCTGTATAGCACAGGGACCTCTACTCAATACTCTGTAGTAACCTATATGGGAAACGAATCTAAAAAAGAGTGGATATATGTATATGTATAACATTCACTTTGGTGTACAGCAGAAACTAACACAACATTGCAAGCTAAATCATCTAAATTCCAATAAAAATTAATTTAAAATATAAATCAATAAATGCCTTTTTTAAGGCAAAACTCCCCACAGTTTGCTTCTAGTGGTCTTTGAGATCATGTACTCTTTCTTTAAGAAATTGCTGGTTGGATCTGGAAAATACACGACGTCTTTGTAACTCACTTATATCAAACTTGTTTTGGCATGTAGCCCAATTTCAACTCAGGTTTTATTTTACAGAACTAGATCAAATTCTGGGATGCACCTAAAATTCAACTTTGAGTGCAGAAATGTGTAAACTGTACACTGAGCTTTTGATCTATGCCATAAAATGTATGAGGAGGGAGTAAATAAAAGTGATGTAAAAATGCCAAGAGTCTTTTGGAAGCTTCATGCAAACTGAGCATAAAATCTCTAGCAGATGTAACTAACACTGAACAGAAGCTCTTGCAGTAACAAACTTTCCTTGTTGGCCTGGGATTTGTACCTGCCACTGCCAACTTCTGTTCACATTTTAGCAGCAACATCTGTGACCTGCACTAACAGGTAAAAGACACAATGAAGTGAGGAAGAAAGCACATAGATCAACAAATGGAAAACCTGGGTTTTTGTTCTGTCTTTGCTTTAACTGCTGGGAGGATGTGGACTAATCATTTAGCATCAAGCTTCTTTCACTTATGCAACTTGAATTACAGATTACCTAAAGCCCTCAAAGTCTGACTGAGCAGAATTGACTATCTACAGCAGGAAGACTCTGATGCTGGGAAAAATTGAAGGCAGAAGAAGAAGAGGGCCACAGAGGATGAGATGGTTGGATGGCACCACTGATTCAGTGAACATGAACTTGGGCAAACCCTGGGAGATGGTGAGCAACATGGAAGCCTGGCGTGCTGCAGACCATGGGACTGCAAAGAGTCGGACACGGCTTGGCGATGGAGCAGCAACAACAGCAGGAAGAAATCCAGGTTCATGGTTTAAGGACCGTCTGAAATATAATGAGACTTGTGGGGAGCAGGTAGTTACAGAGGTGAAACTGAGTAACTGTCTCTAACAAGAGCAGAGACGTTGGAGTCAAGAATGGATGCATTGTCTTAACTGAGGAATTTCTATGACTGTTCACTTCCCTTTCCACAGAATCGACCCACAGTGAACATCTGCTCATCTGAAAATATTTTCTTAATGTTCATTTCTATTTCGTTGAAACCATTCAGCATACTGAAATGAATCAGTCAAGTCACTGCACATGCCATGCAGGGGGTGAAGGCAGGATGAGCAGCACTCCCTTGAGCGCAAGCTGAAACACCCCCACCCCCACCCCCAGCCGTCAACTGTTGACGGTAGCAGTCAGAATACGTTGGCATGCAGTAATTAGAGATGGAGAGGCACCATTTCCACTAGCATGTTCTATTATTAGTGTATTTCAGCGGCAGAGCTGCTAGGAGAACAAAGGCAATAGCTTGTCTGCTTATAGTGAATTACTTGAGACAGCAGATCCTGTTTATGCTTCGCACGGGCCTAGTGTTCATGCCACGTGTGCTGCACAAAACTGCTGTCACCACGGTGACCACACAGGGGATTAAATAGGAGAATGAAGGCAACAGGGAAGCTGAAAACAGCGCTTTCCCAACAGCCTTGACCATGACTCTTGAAACCTCTGTAACCAAAACCATAGCCTCTACCTGTCCAACACTGTACAGAAAAAAAATAAATAAAAAGAACAAAAGAAAATGGATGATTAAAAAATAATCATAGAGGAAAGACATACAAAGGAAAAAATGACATTTTGAGCAACCACTGGATTTAAGATTTAAATACAGATTATTCTATTACATACTTAGAGAAGAATGAAATGGTTTTCAGAGAGGTTTTAAATACTTTGCTCAAGGTTACAAAGAAGATGAAACATGTTGTTTGATGTAAAACCTAGTGAACGTTCTGCTATACCATCCAGCAAAAGAAGAGAGAGGAGCAAGAAGAGAATAGTGTCTCAAAGAATGAAGTGCTGCTTCATTTCCAGTTAATAGAATTGAATAAGCATAAATGTTTAGAGGTGAATGAACTTGAGGGCCCAGGAGTACCCATTTCTCCCTATATGGGCTATACATATCATCAGAATCAGAAAGGTCAGCAAATATGAATTATATTTTTCTTCATTATTAATAGAGCACCCAGGATCAAAATTAAATTGGAGTGACTTTGCAAAGAACAGAAAGGAAATTGGAAAAAAAATAATTTGATTCTTACCAGTGCCTCTAGAAAATTCACATATTTGGGACATTTCTTTCTCCATGACAAAGTCACATGCATGAAACATTATTCTGGGTAAAACTCAATATAAAATGGGTTTTGTGTATTACCATTTCTCAATATGTTAAGGTGATTTCATGTAAATTTTCTTTGGCTAAATAGAATATAGAATTTTAATTTTATTTTCATCACTATTAACATCTATAAAATTTTGACACACACACAAAATAACCAAAAAGCTACTTATTAATTCAATGAGTCTCTGAGCAACATTTTCGCCTATAACAATATCAGGCAAGGCTCCAGTCACAACTTACGCCTGTCATTTTCTGTAATTAAAAGTACACAGTCATATTTATGCATTCTGCCTCCTAGCAGCTGCAGTTAGATTAACTGTGAACAAAGAAAACATTTTGACACAGTTAATTATATGGCAGTTCTCCTTTGCTAGCAAATACCAGCTACCTCCTCAAATGAATAAAAGCTTTTTTTTTCTTTTACATAATAATACAAATAGCCACAGAAAACTTCAGGGTCCATTTACAAAGAGTTTTCAACCTAACACTTCAGTCTAATAAATATTAAACTTTGTATTAACTTTTAGTGAAGCTACATGATTTTCAGATTTAAAAGATCCGACCAAAATGTTTTTTGTCTGGCAAGATTTCAAATGTGATTTTTTTTTTTAACTTAGGGTGAAGAAAACTATGGGAATAGGATTTTTAAAATTTTATTATTGGCGAATAATTGCTTTACAATGTCATGTTAGATTCCACTCTACAACATGAATCGGCTGTGTATACATCTATCTCCTCCTTTTGAGTCTACATGCCTCCCCCATCCCATACCTCTAGGTCATCTCAGAGCACTGAGCTGAGCTCCCTGTGTTATACGGCAGGTTCCCACTAGCTATCTATTTTACACACGTTAGTGTATATATGACAGTGCCACTCTCAAATCTCTGATTGATTTGCAGTCAGAGATTACAAATAAATACCTACATTTCTTGTCCTGGATGTGAGGGCAATGCTGCTTCTCAGGAGAAGACTTACCAGATACTATATGTCCATACTGATGTGTTTCCTTAATAGAGAAAATAAAATTACCCAGAAAGCACCGGGCTGTTGCTGGGCAGAAAAGGGAGAGTCCTAGCCCAGTTATCTGTCCAAGACCACGAATGAACGTGGAAATCAGTGGGAAGGGAGAGTGCAGTTCTAACTTCCTATGCGAAACCCAAACTGAACTATGACTGTTGATGGGAGAGGTCGTTTCTGGTCACTATTTTCAGTCCTTTGGAGGAGAAGAGAGTTGGGAGTGAAGCAGTGAGAACTACAGAGTGATACTCAACACAACCTACAAAAGATTCATTTCAGGTGAGAGTCCTGTCTGGAGGCAGAGAGAAATAATGCCAGCATGAGTCATAGTTACCTTAATTCCCAAACTCATTTCAATCTATGTGCTTCTCTCTTCCTTCCTCTCCCCCTTCAGCCTCACTCTAAACTCCTTTACTACTTAGACTTTCAAAATTCATACTACTGAGAAGATCAGTCTACACTAAAGGAAAAGGTGTATGCTGTGTGGTGAAGTGGCTATGCTGGTAACTACATGCAGAAAAGCATGAGTCTTTAGAGACCCTTTCTATAGTTTCATTACAATATAGAACGATGTACTTAGTGGTTATGGGAATGAGCTTTGGAGTCAAACCCATTTGCTTGGTTACTTCATATCTCTGAGCCCCGTTTCTCTCATTTGTAAAATGTGGGTCACTCTACTTGTCTCATAGACCTGTTGCAATATTCAGTAAGACAACATAGGCAAAGCACTTTGAATGGTTCCTCTTCCTATTATTCAGTAATAGACACACACTTTAAAATAGAAGGAAAATGAGCTTTCTTGTCATCCCTACAGTCAAATATATTTTGGGGACAGAGAGAAAAATCTTAAGTGAACAAGATTTTTTTATAAAATCTCTATAGGTTGAGAATAAGGAGCATTTACTTCTTTCTTATTATGGAAATCCAGTGAGGCACGGCTAGATGCAGGCACTTAAATGATAGCCTCAAAAATGTGTATTTTTTCCTTTAATATCATTGCCTTCCTGTTGGCTTCATCATGTGTCAAGTTTTCTCTAAATGGTAGAAAACTAGCCCGGACAGCTCAGTGCTTTTGTATCCTTTCATCTCCATATCACAGGAGAGTCTCAGTTTCCTTGTGTCCCTATAATCTTTTTTTTTTAATTTAACTTTTTTGGGGGCCATGCCATGCGGCTTGCCAGATCTTATTTCCCTAGCTAGGGATTGAATCTGGGCCTCCTGCAGTGGAAGCAGAGTCCTAACCTGTGGACCACCAGGGAATTCCCCTATAATTTTTTAAAAATTTATGTTCAATTGAAGGATAATTGCTTTACAATATTGTGTTGGTTTCTGCCATACATCAATATGAATCAGCCATAGGTATACATATGCCCTCTATAATTTTTAAAATAGCTTAGCCTGATTATCTCTCCTTGGTTTCTGTGCCCACTTGTGTCAGTTTTTGTGCCCAAGGGGACTGGATACCCTGATTGCCCAGCCTTACATATAACCTTATAATGGAGACAGGAATCTTATTGACAGTCCCACTAGAATCACTTGGAGGAACAATTTCTATAAAGAAGAATATAAACTACATATTCATGACAGATTTTAAATATTTATTGAAATATGTGTATGTTCAGTCGCTCAGTCATGTCCGTCTCTTTGCGACCCCATGGGTTGCAGTCCACCAGGCTCCTCTGTCCAGGGAATTTTCCAGGCAAGAACAGTGAAGTGGGTTGCCATTTCTTCTTCCAAGGGATCTTCCCAACTCAGGGATTGAACTCACGTCTCTTTCGTTGGCAGGCAGATTCTTTACCACTGAGCCACATGAGAAGCCCCATATTGACATATGTCACTTGCAAATTTAAATGTCAGACCTGAGAATTTTTATGGGTTCAAAAGTTGTTTCAAGACACCTTTGGCTTTTATTTCCAGGGTGACTCTGGAGCCAGATCATTCGTCTGTACCTTGGGGACTACAACAATGAATGAAATTATTTTGTCAAGTTTTTGAATCCAGACACTTGGAGGTCCCAGTTTCTCCACATCCCTCACACAGTTTATTCTCTGCAAGAAGCCTCTTGCCACCAGGAGTTTCTCAGGCTCCCTTTTTGTACCTCAAGGCCATGAAAAGGAGAGAGAAAGAAAAAAAGAAATCAAGAACTCTCCTCTAAAAGCTGATACGCTGAGGGATCCTGTGCTGGAGTTGTCAGGGTGAGCAAAAGAATGCCAAGCCTTGCAGCTCCGTGGGCCAAGTTCTGTTCTAGCCACATGTCTGTAGCTTCCACCGATATCAATGGGAGCTGTGTGTGTGCGCGAACTGAGGACAGAAGCTGGCTGTGTATAAATAGCTCTGCAATCGTGAAAATCTCTTCTTGTGTGTCTGGTACAACAGAGGTAGTCTTTTGCAGTTAGTGGCTGCTTCTCCCTCTAATGAAGTCACCAGACAGTTTCAAGAAATTCTATATCAGAATATTTGAAGACAGTTATTTCATTTAAAAGATTTTGGTCAGGGACCGGGAAGCAGTATGGCCCTCAATTTCACCCATTTTCCACTCGTAAACTCAAACCAGGTTTAACAGTTCTCTGCAAAACTGGCCTTTGCTGTTCCCTTGGCTGAGCTGTCAGTCTGCTGACTGTCAGATATGCAGCTAACCTGGGGGTGGGGGGTGATGATTCTACATGTTCATGAAGAGGTTAAAATGTTATCTAGAGGAAAAGCTCAAATTCATGCTGGTTGGTATAGAGGGTCTTCCATGGGAACAGGGCTCTGACCCTGTTAGGCAGGACACCTGGGGATCCCAGGCTGCTTGGTCATCTGGCATTCTGCCAGCAGCCCCACTCTGGCAGTCGGCACATTGATGTTGTTGTTGTTGTTCAGTTGTTAGTTGTGTCCAGCTCTTTGCAACTCCATGAACTGCAGCATGCCAGGCTTCCCTGTCCTTCACCATCTCCCAGAGTTTGCTCAAACTTGTGTCCATTTTAGTCGATGATGCCATCCAACCATCTCACCCTCTGTCGTCCCCTTCACCTCCTGCCTTCAGTCTTTTCCAGCATCAGGGTCTTTTCCAGTGAGTTGGCTCTTTGCATCAGATGGCTAAAGCATTGGCTGAGCCATCTTCTAGCCTCAGATGAGACTTTTTTTCAGAACAGAGTTAAAGATAGACTCGTACATTATCCTTTAGAAATAGGAAATTTCTCCAAGATTTTTATATGAAACATTCTAGTCTATAAGAGTTATCTATAGGTAGATGCCTTTCAAATCCTTATCTTCAATTCACATTCTGGTTTTGCGCACATATCTAAGGGGCTTCTAGGTATCTCTCCTTGGACTTCCCATTTATACTTTTTTTTAAGACTTTTTTTGAAGTCTTTTTTGAAGTCTTTATTGAATTTGTTACAACATTGCTTCTGTTGTTTATGTTCTGGTTTCCATGGGATCTTAGCCTCTCCAAGCCGGGCTTCCCAGGTGGTGGTACTAGTGGTAAAGAACCCACCTACAAGTTCAGAAGACATAAGAGACAAGGGTTCGATCCCTGTGTTGGGAAGATCCCCTGGAGTGGGGCATGACAACTCACTCCAGTATTCTTGCCTGGAGAATCCCATGAACCAAGGAGCCTGGAGGGCTACAGTCCATGTGAACCCAAAGAGTTGGACAAGACTGAGGAAACTTAGCATGCATGCATGGCTCCCTGAGCAAAGATCCAGCCTGCACCCCCTGCATTGGAAGGTGATGTCTTAACCATTGGACCACCAGGGAAGTCCCTGCATTTACACTTCAGTTTCATCCAAAACTAACTTTTATTTTACCTTGCTCTGACTTAGAAAATTTCACTATGGCCTTTTAGTGAACAGTGCCATCTTTAACTGGGTAATTCCAGTCATAAAACTTGCAATGAACCCTAATTCTCTCTTATTACCACATCTACTCTGTCTAAGCTCACTTGATTTTTACTTATTATATTTCTCCATTCTATCTTCTTATTTGGGGTCCCTGCTTCAAAACTACAGAAAGGATTAGATTTCAGGTTCTAACCCTATTAACACCTGAGCTTAGATCTCATTTTTGTTTCCTCTTTGGGGTGCATATCATTTTTATTGGGGTATAGATGCTTTACAACATTGTGCTACTTTCTGCTGTACAATGAAGTGAGTCAGCGATATGCATACATATATCCCCTCCCTCTTGGACGTCTACCTTTTTGAAGGGTGTGTCAGTCTAAGTTAATTTCCCCATCTAGGAAATGGAGATGACATCTACTTCACTAGGACTGACAAGTAAGAATTAAATTAGATTACATGCACACAATGTTGGCATAGCTGCTGAGGCATAACAAAGTTCTGGTAAATGGTAGCTGGTATGAAGCAGACAGTCCATCGTTTCTATCTCAGAATACTATCGCAGTCTCCCTACATACAGACTTGCCCCTTCTCCATTCTTCATTATACATTCTGCTGCTGGAGTAAAGTTCTAAAAATGCAAATCCCTTGACAAAGTATTTTGCATGATAAATAAGTCCCTGTGTCACTTACCCATCTATATACTCTATCTCACATCGCACCCTTTCTTCACCTAAATCTTACCAACTGGTGCACAAGCTATCTGTCCGCACAGCCCATTGGATAACTGGGATTTATCACTTAAAGACCCATCTTAGAATCCTCTCTTCTCTGAAACTTTCCTTGACCCCACTCCAAATACAGCTGGTTCCTTCCTTAATTCCATCTCTGTTTTGTGAATCATAAATCTTACATATTCTTGTAATAGGATTAATTACATTAAATTTGTCTTATTTGTCCATAAATCTGCTTTTCTGACCAGACTCTTCTGTGGTCTTCAAGAATCCTTGAAGAAGAGACTGCAGTTCAGACTATATCTTAATCATATTTCCCCCAAGAGTATAGTCGAGTGCTTAGTTTTCTATTGTTGCCATAATAAATTTCTACAGCAACTTAAAACATACATTCATTATCTTACAGAAATTTAGGTCAGAAATCTGGCCTAAAATCAAGGTCTTGGCAGGGCTTCCTTTCTAGAAGCTGTAGGGGTAAAAATTTCTTCTCATTCAGGTTTGATGGCAGAATTAACTCCTTGTGGTTATATGACAGAGGTTCTTATTTCTTTGCTAGCTGTCAGCTGAGGACTGTGCTGATTCTAGAGTTTAGCTGTGCACTTTGGATTGTGCCCGAC